>OY294033.1:28054407-30535060 GCA_958510845.1 Cantharis nigra | reverse complement strand
TTATAGTTGTAATTGCAATTATTCCTTCGTAAATGGTTAACAAATTAAGGTTTTTTTGATAATAAAAATAAATTGGTTTTGCAAATGAAGTAAGTAATTGGCACAATATAATGGATGCGAGAGTACAACAGGTTTGGTGCCAGCAGGATACCAAATTTATTTCCTGCTCGGTGGTGGCATGGTTCTCTGTACCATGGCACATTTTGCTGGTAACTACAGAATGTTCGTCCTACGTTACTTGCGCCAATAATCGAGTTATTAACACGTGAACGTTTGAATCGCGCACGTTTCGTTTTATTGCTCTGCTCAATATCCATATTGGGACTTTTAGTAGATTCGTAATGTCTGCATGAGGTAATAACTTAATTACTTTCTTAAGTGTACCCTGTAACTTATACCTCTTTCCATTTGAATTAAATCGTTAAATCTTTATTGTCTATTTGAGTGATGAACCTTTTAGTTCATTTTATTTTACGAGTACTCCACTTTAGTTCAGTACCACAGAAGAATTACACTACAGATTCGCAGATTATCTAGAATAAACGAAGCAGAAACCCTGAAACTTGACAAGCATTCTAAAGCAATTTTTTTATTCAGTTAGCTTAGGAATTTTTCGCTTTTACAGCAAAACTTATCAGACATTTTTTGTTGCAAATTTCATTCTCTTCATTTTTGTATTTCTATATTTTTTCATTTAGTCGCATCGTTTTCGAGATATAGCGATTTTACTGTTACATTAAAATTTGTACAAATATTTTGTAAGTCACTGTATCTCGGTAACGGTGCGACGAAATGAAAAAATGTATATAAACCAAAATGAAGAGAATGAAATTTGCAACAAAAAATGTCTGATGAATGTTGCTGTAAATCCTAGTTTTATATGACGAAAAACTCTTTGTATTTTTAACGTCATTTCAACGTTGAAATAACGTGAATAAAACGGTTTATTATTTTGAGCGAAATTTCGACGTTTATTGTGTGCCTATTCGACACTCCATAGATTTTTATTCTGAATTTTGGAAATCGATAGCTGTCTTAAAACCTTTTTAAATCAATCAATGGCTTTCTTAGGATTTTCTCGGATTTTCCTTCAGCTGATCACTTGATTCAAATTAGTTTTTAAGAATTTACCTCCCAGAAGCAGTTCAAAAATGACATGTGAAAGTCAAAGCCCGGGATCTTTTAGCTATAATTCGCGATTTACCATACTGTTGCTGGCGCTCGTGACGCTACCAATTGTCAACAACTTGATGTTGTTTTGAGTTTGATTTCTGAATAATTATTTTATCATAAATCCGCGGTGAAATAATAATTCTTAAAATAGAACACCGAAATGACGCAAACGTTTGATTTATATAAACAAAACTTTCTATACCAACCATAGACGTATTAGATTAACTTAATATTTTTTGTCATGTGAAAATCGCTTTTCCAGCAAAACTTATCCGACATTTTTTATTGCAAATTTCATTCTCTTCATTTTTGTATTTATATTTTTTTTTATTTCCGTTTCCGAGATACAGTGACATTACTGTTACGGTACTTTCATTAAAAAGTCGCTGTATCTCGGAAACGGTGCGACGAAATGGAAAAAGGTGTATAAACAAAAATGAAGATAAATGAAAATAAAAAATTTGCAACAAAAAATGTCTGATAGATGTTGCTGTGAAAGCGATTTTTTATACGAGGAAACGGTCTTCGTATTATTAACGTGTTTTCAACGTTGAAATAACGTGAAAAATACGTTTGGTTATTTTGAGCGACATTTCGACGTTTGGCACTCCATAGATTCGGAAATCGATAGTTTTCTTTAACCTTTTTATATCAACCAATAGCATTTTTCAGGATTTGTTAGGATTTTTTCAGGTTTTCCTTCAGCTGATCACTCAATTCAAAATAGTTTCAAGAAGCTTTTTAGTTATAATTCGCGATTTACCTTACTGTTGCTGGCGCTCTTGATGTTTTGGGTAGGATTTCTGAATAATTATTTTTTCATAAAACCGCGGTGAAATAATAATTCACAAAGTAGAACACCGAAAAAACACAAACGTTTGATTTTTGAACAACACTTTCTATACCAACCATAGACGTATTAGATTAACTTAATATTTTTTGTCATGTAAAAATCGCTTTTACAGCAAAACTTGCCAGACATATTTAGTTGAAAATTTCATTCTCTTCATTTTTGTATTTATATAATTTTTCATTTTGTCGCACCGTTTCCGAGATACAGCGATTTTACTGTTACGGTACTTTCCTTAAAATTTGTACATATATTTTGTAAGTCGCTGTATCTCAGAAACGGTGCGACGAAATGGAAAAATGTATATAAACGAAAATGAAGAGAATGAAATTTGCAGCAAAAAATGTCTGATGAATGTCGCTGTAAAACCGATTTTTATAGGACGAAAAAGCCTTCGTATTATTAACGTTGAAATAACGTGAAAAAAACGTTTGGTTATTTTGATCGACATTTCGACATCTATTGTGTGCCTATAGATTTCCTCAGATTTTCTTTCTGAATTTCGGAAATCCATAGCTTTCTTAAACCTCTTTACATCAATCAATAGCATTCTTCAGGATTTTTTCATAATTATCATAAATTATTTGAATTTATTTTATCATAAAACCGCCACCCACCCCGGTTGATAAATGAAACATCAAAGAGAAGATGATAACTATAAGACTTGTGACATCTAATCCATGAGGAGGGAATGTTGAAGCAGATTTTCTGTTTTCTGTTCGTGATCAGTCCGCTCTTGTAGAAATGATTTTTCCGCAATAATCACTGCCCGAAGACGCAAGTAATAATGAGGACGAATGCACAGTAATAGCGTGTGCCGGAAGGCGGCGTATCTTTGAGAGACAATTTTAACTCCCGATGACTTCAATGGTGGATGGATGGAATATACAGGGTGTGGCATTTTTATTTTTAATATTGAACCTTTTAGATCTCGCAGTGCAACGTCAAGCTGATTCGTGCCATGTTATTTGTTTTTTAAATGCGGCCCGCATAAATCATAAGCACCGCAGCATGTAGTACAATCCTCGTAAGTCCTGCTTAATTTAGTATTTGTCATAACGAACACAATAAGGTCCGAAAGGACACAAAGGCGTACGTACACGACCGGTATTTAATTTTTCTAGAATAAGGACGCCAGACAAAGAAGTTTTTTCATGCATATGTCGTAAGGACGATTAAAAATGTAATAGAATTCGAGTAGGCGTTGCATGATATTTTAATTACGTCTTTAATTGCAATAAATTAGCAATGCATTTATCCGACAGTTTTTATAAAGATATCTCTAATACGGCGCATTAATTAAAATGTAAATTCATCGAACGCTTTCGTTTTGCTTTCGTCGGGGGCGGTCTGTAATGTGTTTATATGTTGATAGACGTTATTTCGACGACAAATTCAATCAGCGTGCCCTTTTTTCGAACCACACTCGCATTAGTACATTGTAATTGCCGAGCAGTTAAATTATGCATCCTATTATAATAACTAAACGGCAAGCTCGTGTCATTTGCTTCTAATTGAATTATTTAAATGAAATTGAAACCAACTCGCTGGTTGTTTCTATTATTATTAATTAATTTATCAGAACCGTAATCGTTTCCAATTAATTTCTTTAAGTGAGCAAGCTGCTCGTATTTTTATTTTCTTTCGTCGTCGGTTGAAAAAATAAAATTTAAAAATGGTGGTTAAAATATTCGCTCGTAGCCTTAGGTATTAAATATTATAATATTGGAATGATCGCATGACTAAAAAGCTAAGTCTGTAAAGTTGCATCGTGATATTTAGTGTCAGATAACCGATAGTTTGTTACTTGAATCGATTTTTTACCCTTCGCATTATGGATATTATTAACAATTTTATAGTTTACCCTTTTAAAATTCTTCTTTTTCTTTCGACTAAATGGAGTACGGAATACAAATTGCAAACCTTTTTTCATTTTACACTTTGACGCTGATTTTTAAATTGCCGTTGATTTAGGATTTTGCCGATATCTCGTTTATTATTAATCTGACAGTAAAAAGACTCCCTATCAATATTAAACGGAATTAAATTCTCTATAATAATGTTCTTCTGCACTTTTTTCGTACCATGAACGGTTTACGAGTTATGGCTTCGAGAAACCAAGTGCTTCCTGCGGTGACACAAATAATGTATTTTCTTATTTATTTCTCTTTTTACGTTTAATGTAAGTATGCGCAAGATTTTAAAAAAATTAAAAGAATGCATTACCAATATTAAGGAGAATTAAATCCTCTATAAAAAGTCCTGATGCCTATTTTCATACTAGGATTAGTTTAGACGTTAAAGAACATTACCGTCAAAATTTTGTTTTTCGCCAATATCTCGTTTAAGATTACTTGTACGTTAAAAATACTTAGGTTTAAAGTTGTAGAGGATCAATTTCTCTACAAAAATGTTCTAATGTTTATTTTTCATAAGATGGGTGGTGTTGAAGTTACAGCGCAATATCACAAAACTATATTAAAATCATATTTTTTTGCCGAACTCGCGCTTCTCGAGGCTGTAACTTCTAAGCAAGCGATCGTACGAAAGCAAGCTCGAGAGCTTTTTTGTAGATAATTTCATGATGTTTAATTTTGTTTATATCAATTTGTACCGTAAAACGACTAGAAAGTGAGATATACGCGAAAAACGTGTGAGTGAGTTTATACCAACGTGTTTATGCGCAATTTTACATTCTCGTGATTGTAACTTCTAAGCAAGTGATTGTACGAAAGCAAGCTCCAGAGCTTTCTTGTAGATAATTTGACGCTGTTTAATTTTGTTTATAATAATTTGTACCGTAAAACGATAGAAAGTGAGATATACGCGAAAAACATGTGAGTGAGTTTATACCAAGGCGTTTATGCATTCTCGTGGCTATAACTTCTAAGTAAGTGATCGTACGAAAGCAAGCCTGAGAGCTTTTTGGTAGATAATTTAACGATGTTTAATTTAGTTTATAACAATTTGTACCGTAAAACGGATAAAAAGTGAGATATACGCAAAAAACGTGTGAGTGAGGGGTAAATATATGGTTACTAAGGCGTTTATATGCGCAATTTTGCATTTGAGCAGATTTGTATCGAACACAATAAATAGTGAGAAGCAGATATGTTAATGTCAGATTTTAACCCAATAATTAAGATAATCGCAACAATAAAACCTTTAGAGGTACCAGAGCATTTGTAATTTATCGTTCGATATTGTCAAAAAACCACCCGAAGGAAATCGCTCGCTTTGATTCCAGCATGTATTTTTTTAAATCCAACCATTGTTATTTTTTTGTGGGTGTAACAGAAGTCTGCAAATTTGTTAATATTAACAACAAAAGGTAATTTATTTAAGTAGTCACCTTGTTTTTTTGCCCGGACACGTAAAACGTCCTTTAGCGTTTGGTTTTTTTCCCGATACCAAAACAATATTTTTGTATTACCATGCTTTTTAAAATGTTGATTCACGATACCATTGTATGTATAATAATACGTTTCTTATGTCAAGTCAAGAATAGATTAATCCAGGTAAGACTATCATTGAACTTGTTGGAGGCCATTAAAATCTGAACAGCCTACATCACCCGAAAACATTTAAGAATAACAGATGAATCTACGATGTTCAATAATTATCGTGAGATAATACCCGGAGATTTTGAAAGTCCTCGTTTTTCTTGTTCATTTAAAATATTTGTGTCTTTCTTCTCTAAAACTCTCCTATCATCGGTGGCGACGCTGCCACACGGGGATTTTAAATTCTGAATCATTCATCTTATAATCTGACAAGTGGACCCAACTTTTTGTATTATTTATTCAACGCCACTTTATCTTCAAAACTTGAAACAGTTGTACCACTTGTAGCCAGCTCAAAACTCGAGATTTACATTTTTTCAATTCGTAAGGAGTGCCGTTTTTGAAGAGCCTGTCAGTTTTCAACCTTCGCTTGTTTACTTGCATAATTTCCGATTTGACGCTTTTGTTTCCACGAGAGGCAAAACAAAACAAAAGCGATAGGAAAACAATGTCACGATGCAATTGCTTTTGTTTGAGAAACAAACGCCCGTGCGAGTGGTGGCGGCTAGCTTTTTCGGTTCGGGGGCAGGGAACAATTAAATCGAATTTTTCTATTTTTTAAACTCGTTTTGAGGAAATCAAGAATTTAATGATATCCTTGACGCCGCTAAACGTACCCGATTTTGCCTCGGACCACGAGATTGCTTATCGGATTTATAGTAATTTTATGCGAGAAACAGATTCAGATTTTTTCGATTTTATAGTCAGCATTGGCAATATAATAGAATGTCTTACATTCTAAAAACGTTATTAAATTTTATGTATTGTATTACGGGCCGTTTTGCCCACCAGAGAATACATATTACATGTAAGCTAACTCGTGGTTAACGTAATTTTTAGCTCGTGGGAATTTTCGGTCATTTTTAAATTCCATAAAATTAGTCGTAATTATTTTTGACAGCGCATTGTTTAAGAGTTATTATCGATTTTCGACATCGTAATAATGGCGCCCGAGTCCTGTTAGGTCTGATGGGTTTTTGTTTCGATGTAATCCGGGATTAAACGGTTTTTGTCTCCTGCGTGTAAGTCGAGGAATTCGAGGTGCGTTTCGATGTTAATTAATTTTCTACCGAACGAGGGGGGGGGGGAGTAATGTAGCGTGTGTACTATTCCAAAATTTACATCGTACATGGCTACCTGACGTTTTGGTATTCTGCAAATAAAGACGAGAAGAGGATTGGATACGTGTGTAGTCGAGACAGAAGTTAATAATTGTTTAGGCGGAATTAAAGTGCCGCTTCCAGTTTAATAAGGGGCGGGCAGACAGTAGCGGTGCGAAAGAAGACATATTGATTGTATATTGCACAGGTCCGAAGAGGATGGAAATGTAATGACCACTTTGGTATTTGATTAGTTTGCGTTGGGTCTATTGCGAAGATCTTCTTCTTCTTTATGATCTTAATTGTTATTAATTTTTCGAACCTCTTAAAAGCACTTTCATTGTAGCTAATGGTTTCGCTCGCGCGTACTTCCAATTTCCTGTTTCGTGTCGTCGAATTTTTATATTATTTGTGTTATTGGGTAAGCAAATCGGTACTGGTTTTTCAACAAAAATTCTCGCTAATTAATCAAACAGCATAGAGTGGACGTTTTACAATTCTGTCGGACCATCGCGCGCTTTTTAGCTTTTTAATTATGGGTTTCATATATATTTTTCCTTTATCTAATCTCATTCGAAAAATGACCGTCCGTGTAATATGCTGCGTGTGGTCCCGGGTTCCGTTTTGGCACTTTCTTGATGTTTTTTTTATTCCAATTGCCGATACTTTGCATAGGAATCTGACGAGTTTTCAAACGCGATACGGTTCTGGCATTTTTATACATTTATTTATGCAGACATTGTGAAAGTGTGCATGAGTGTTCTAAATTGTTCGATTTTATTCGATATTTCTTGCGCAACAGTTCAATAGTAGTGGTCGTAAATAGGTTAATAGTTTCGTTCTCGCGTCAGCCTAAGGTCGCTCGCTAGCAAAATGTATTTATAAAAAAAATGCTACCGAATTTAACGCACGCAACAGGTCACGACGCTCTCGCTATCCAAATTCCTTCATTTCTCTTTCTATTAGTTGCGAAATTTTGATCAATAATTGATTTAGGACATCTGAAGGATCCTCGAAAGAGTTTTTCAGTGCGGATGTATAATTTTTCTTTATTCTCTCGCTAAAACTTGGGAGTGGGTCAGTTGTCAATACTGGGGGGGTATTCCATACCCCCCAGACCCCCCGGTTTGTAAACTTAGAAGAAAAAGTTACAAATATTAGCATAACATTGAGAACATAGGGAATACTCTAAATGCTGCCGAAGATCGAACAACCATCTCGATCCCTGACTAGACGGTTAGGGCGGCCGGATGCCATATAAACACCGCAATTTTGATTATTAGCTTCTGAAGTTAAGTTAAGTTTAAACTTCTCATGAAATGTCTCTGCGCTTTCGGCCCTTTGGATTAAAAATTAGTCTTTTGATTGGGCTTCGTGCTCAGTAACGTATTTACTGTCGTCGACGGTTCCTTTCGCCTCTCCTCTTAATCTCCACCCACAGGTTCTTCTTTCGTCTTTAGCTTCTCACGCTCGGCCTATCTTGGCTCTCCGGTTGGTGGGAATGAAGACATACGTGATTCGACGTTACAGAAGTAAATCGCAGAATATACATTACTATCGGGATTTGAATCCGGGGGGTCTGGGGGGTATGGAATACCCCATCAGCGTTCAAATGATTGCCATGCTATTGTAGTGATGAATTCGGTACCAGGAAGTTTACTATATTCTGTGGGGTGTTCCACACCCCCCAGACCCCCCGGTGAGAATTTTCATTAGGTACGTATAAATGTTATGCTTTATGAATATGCACTAAAAACCTTTTGTTTATGAAACTGATGGTATTAATTGTATACAAATGACGTGTAGATGTATTTGTTCTGACAGAGTAAACAATTTTTATTATAAAAGTTCATCACGAACGTTCACGCACACCATTGGGTTTTCAGACCGGGTGGTCTTGGGGGTATGGAATACCCCCCAGTGCACCAGCAATTGCATTAAAAGGATTTCCTGGTTAATGAAGTTGTTACTTCCGTACCAGGAATTTAACTTCCAAAGGGTATTACAATTACTATGTTCTGGAGGGTGTTTCACATCCCCCAGACCCCCCGGTGCGAATTTTTACGACGTATACATATATGATGTGTGAATATGCACTAACACCTTTTGTTTATCAAACTGGGGAATATGAATTGCATATACAAATGACATATTCCCGATTTCTTCACTTTGAGATATCTATCGGATAAGTATAACCAATCAAACAACCGTAATTCAAATTTTTGCGGTTGTTTGATTGGTTATATTTATCCGATAGATATCCAAATGTGAAGAAATAGGGTGTTATAGATGTATTTGTTCTGACAGAGTAAAAAGGTTTCATTATAAAAGTTCATTATACACACTTTTGGGCTTTCAAACCGGGGGGTCTGGGGGGTATGGAATACCCTCCAGTGCACCAGCAATTTTATTGAAAGGATTTCTTAGGATTTATGAAGTTGTGACTTCCGTACCAGGAATTTAACATTTTAAGGGTATTACAATTACTATGTTCTGGAGGGTATTCCAGACCCCCCGGTGTAAATTTTTACAACGCATTTGTATTTTTTTTTTATTTATTTGTAATTGTACTGACAGAGTAAAAGTTTTATTGTTAAAGTAAATCACAGAATATAAACACACACTTTTGGGCGTACAAACCGGGGGGTCTGGGGGGTATGGAATACCTTCCAGTACACCAGTAATTATATTTTTCGATTTCCGTACCGCGAATTCAACTTCGTCCGATAATAATCATACAATTATTAAAGGATCCTGTTTTTAATAAAATGAATCCCAAAATACACACTCAAACCTTTTGTTTCTGACTCCGAAAGGCCTGGGAGATATCAAACTCGTGACTTCTGGATCCGGAATAGAATTTCTTATCTTAGATGCTTCACTGTATTACAAGAAAAAGAACCACAACGATGGGGGCAAACGCCAGATGTGTAGTGTTACAATGTAACTTTTGTATTTGGATAAGCGGCGACCCCAGCACCCTCCCCGTGTTAGTCGTCACTGTAAACCGGACTGGAGAATGAGCTTGAAACTCCAATTTATTGTTGATGGTGGCAAGCATAAACTCGGGGAGAAATTATTAGTTTTTGTAATCTAGGATTCTCGCAGTGGAATCATTAACCCTTGGGCTATTAATCAATTCGATGTAGGAGGTTTAGAAAATTAGTTCTAAACAAAAACAAAATTGATAAAATTGAAAAATCACCGCGATTAGCACTCTTCCTTTGGACGTTTAAGGACTTTGTATGTGAATCGAACTATCCTGAAAACCGCCCATCTAGGAGGTTTAAACTGTGATAAACCGTAAAGACACCGAGGGCAAACTAGGATGTGTAACCCAATTTGTATGGAAATCAACAAGATTACGGCATCATTGCAGGATGCTATTTAGTAAATTCGTTCCAACATGCTTTACATACTTGGTTGAAGTAATATGACACAGAAAATTTGATAACAACAAAGAGAGTGATGCAGTGTCCTTGCTGTTGGCATTTGATGATTTCGTATGCATTTTGATTATTTTTAATTTAAAAGGTTTATTTGCGTAATAAACTTCGTTTCGCGCAAGGAGTTCGAATATTTCAAGTTCTATTGTATATTTTCATCTTGGCAAACAGTTGAGGGTCGTCGTCGTACAGGGTGGTTTGAAATTTTGGTACCAGTCCGTCTGGGTGTTGCAAAGATCGATAAATCTCGATTATGAAAGCCCCTCCCGTCTTTACACGCTGAATTCTTTCTGTTGTTCGCGCAATTTTGCCATATATGGCAAAATAATAGAAACATTTGGCATAAATTGCGCAACAAATATGAAATCTATCGAATCTTTTTATGGCTTTTTTGCCTTATTTGGATTTTTTGTGATGTGAAAGCTTTCGTCATAATTTTTAACGGCGAAGAAGATCTATTACTTAATTTTTTTTGTTGCGTAAAATTTCCAACAAAAAACGGTAATTACAGGTGTAGACAAAAAAAATTATAACTAATAATCTAGCAATTTTAATTCCGACATTAATTTTGAATAACGTGTATTTGTTTATCTATAAACCGTGTTTAATGATTTCCTAATCGGCTAATTAATGCGTTTCGATAAACTCTTCGTGTTTGGATGAATAATTCAATTTTACTTTTAACTCGGAGGTTGTCAAAAATCGAGATAAAAGTTATAAAGTAAAACCGTAATTTTTGACATTTATTTGTTTTGGTATTTTACATCAAATTAGTAGCAAACCACGGTATATCATTCCATCCGACATGGGCGTGGAGCCAAAGTGATTTTTTCGTGTTATGCAAATTTTGCCTTCTTTTTTTGGCCGATAGACCGGCGACACCGCAACGTCCCGGGTTTCGGCAGCCGCCTGGCCGGGAGAGCTGCCGAGAAAGAGAGAAGGCAAAATTAACAGATGATTGCCGTGCCTCACGATCGTTAACTAAGTCCTTTCTTGCATTTTTATTTTACGTTGATAGTTTCTTCAAACGAGTACTCCGATTTCAAAGCAGTTTTGCAAGTACAAGTTCCTTGTTCACTGTAGTAACTAGAATTCCGCAAATGCTCGGTCCCGATAAAGCGATTGCCATTTACTTCGGATAAAAATGACCTTACGGAGAGACAAACTGATCAACAATGCAACAGTTTTGAATACTTTTTATCCTTTTAGCAAATAACAGCCCGCCTGCTCCGTGACATACTTGTCGAATTATTCCGGTTGGATTAAGATCGGAAGACTGAATATCTCGAGTGTGCTAATTTTATCGATCACGATTTTCGCTCACATGATTATCTTCAATGGCATGGACGTAGGAAATGCCTTCTATCGTTCTATCCATGCATTTATCTCTCATCTGGAAAAGTCCAGAAGTTCCAACTCTCCGAACGATCGCCGATCGGGTCGATCGGTGTTTTTGGAAAAACAAAAAATTTGAAACGGCCACATCTCGGGGGCGGTGGTGCCGGAAGCCCCGTGTAATTTGATCGCCAAATTGAATAGAAAATTACCAACATTTGCGAGTACAACGGTTAGCGGTACTTATACCCCTCTGCCCGTCACGTCGCGATATAAGATGCACGCCGAGACAACAATTTGTTCATATAATACGGTACACCCCCTTCATTATAAAGCTGAAACACGCGGTGATGTATTTTAATAATTTTCGTATCAACTTTTTTTAAGAGCTGTTTATTTGCCCTGTACAGTCATTTTGGCCTTTTTGGAATGCACGAGTTAAATTTAAAGGTGTGTACGTAATATCTCAAGTGTGACAATAAATAATTTTGCACTGTGAAAAATGTAATCATTACTTTTTGCTGCACCGCACATTTTGATATGACTTTTATAATTAAATTCAGCTTTTCTGGTGATTTATGCTTTTAATTTGGGGAATTTTTACAATGTTATTAATGATCAAATTATAATGATGGGTTGTAACTTTAGGCGAGCACTTTTTTCGATGAAGGCTCTCATTTGTTGCATCAATCCGCTCATAAGCTCAAAATTTCTGCATTAATTAGCCGGCAATTATTGCCAACCTAAGAAATCCCGTTTCTCTTTTTTCTAATAATAATTAACCAAATGCATCCGTGGCGGATGTGATTGTTTGGATCGAAACGTGACTTTATTTTTTACACACGAAACAAAAATTTCATTTGAATTTAAATAACCGATCGACTCACACAAAATTACTTTCCAATTTCGATATACATAGCCAGCGTATAGTTTATATAATTGTATACTTCTCTAATTATAGTGGAAATTGAAAAGTCGTTTTCTTTTTTTCTCGTAAATTTAATGCCAAATTAACATAAATTTGCAGATGATGTAAGAAAAACAATTGCGAACGCATTAAAAATTAATATTACAAAACCGTGACACCTTCGTGTTTTCTATAAAAATGGCGCATTTTCTATCCGGTCGTCATTTTTTTTCTTTAATGGCCGATTCGATGAAACCGAAACAAAACATAAACGGTCAAACGGCTGTCACTTTTTTCAAAACAAAACCTAGGAATAGCAGCTTTAAATGGCGTATTTCCGCATTTGACGTTTATAGTATTTTTCTTTAATATTTCACGGTTCGATGTGGAAACAATCGATTTAACGAACGATTCGACGAAACAAAAACAAAACATAACCAAGAAATCCGTCGAATTTTTTGTTTAACGACGCTGGTTTGTTTAAACTTCACCAGAAATGAAACAAAAGAAATTAAAAACTCAAATTGTCGAAAGTAAAATGACAAGACAGTAACAGTGCTTTGCAGTGCAGTGGCGGCTCGTGGTTTTGTCAGTTGAGGAGACTAATTATAAAGTATACAGGAACTATTCGGCACTTGGAAAAAATTGACATTTGTAATGTGTAATAAAATAATACTGCTTTAAAGCCTGCAACGCCGCTGTTTGTAATAGGTTCCCAAATGTTATAAGTTCGAACGGCGTTCGGATGTTTTCGAAACCACGAACCTCGACATAAAAAATATCCGAGAATACAGAGCCCAAGGGAGATAAAGATCGACAAAGTTACAGCTGTTACAGAAATAAATCCGGCTCTCCAGTTGGTCTGAATGAAGAGAATGCAATTATGTTCAAATGATTGCCTATTGAACTTTTGATTTTCGTACCAGGAATTTTACTGTATTCTGTGGGGTGTCCCCCCAGACCCCCCGGTGAGAATTTTTACGGCAGCATAGAATTGCATCCAAATGACGTATACATAGATGTATTTGTTCTGACAGAGTAAGAAATAAAAGTGAACCTCAGAATGTACATACATACACCTTTGGGCTTTCAAACCGGGGGGTCTGGGGGGTATGGAATACCCCCCAGTGCATCAGCAATTATAGTAAAAGGATTTCCGTGTTTATGAAGTTGTGACTTCCGTACCAGGAATTTAACGTTCTAAAAGGTTTTACAATTTCTATGTTCTGAGGGGTATTCCACACCACCCAGACCCCCCGGTGTGAATTTTCACAACGCATAGATTCATGCGTTTTTTGTTTATGAAACTGGATAAGAATTGTATGCCAATGAGGTGTAGATGTATTTGTTCTGAGAGAATAAAAAATGTTCACTAAAAAAGTAAATCACACTACGTACCCACCTTTGGGCTTTCAAACCGGGGGTCTGGGGGGTATGGAATACCCTCCAGTGCACCAGCAATTATATTGAAAGGATTTGGCGAAAAAGGTCGCCAAAAACTTAACGTTGGGCAAAAATTCCCTTTTTAATTGTTAGAATATTTTAGTAGTAGTTTATTGTCTCCTCTGGCGAGCCTCCACTGATCAGGTTTCTCCTTGAGAATCTTGCTCGGAGCACCGCGATTCCTGTTTGGACGTTCAAGTCTGGAGCCTACGCCCTGATCGTGACCGCCGTATTTAGGAATCATACTTTGAGGTGAAGAAGGAAAGGAGTGAAAGGAAGTGGATTGGGAGGTTATGGAGAATGATCCATTAATGTCGATGGGGGAAGAATAGGGAGGAGTAATTACGGATTTCCAACTGGATTGCATCTAGATTTCGCCAGCGATTTCCTCTGCGATTCAAATTGTTTGTGGTTTTGTGACAAGTCTGGTCCCACGTTGGTCGCGGTTTGCATTGTCCTTATTGGGTCACGAAGGCTCCATGATTTTTCTCAAACAAACGATAGCAGGAGTATTCCGAACTGAAACCCACCGTGGAGTTTATTCAAAACTCGATGACTAGTTCTAGTAGGAGATACTGAATACAATCCTTTACACCCCCTCCCCCCATTCACACGACTACATTTAGGCTACATTAAGCGAACGAATAGTTGATATAGAAAGTTTTGTTTATAAACCAAGTGTTTGCACTCGTGCTTTTTTTAGGAAGTGGCCTAATGCGGTCATAGCACCCACAGTTTTATCCCTGTCTTCTGTTCAAGGTAAATCAATATTTGGACGACAAGTTCCAGGAGATTTCGGTGTTGAACATCTTCAGTCAAAATTTCTCTTGAAATCTGCAAATTTTCTTAAGTTGGCATGAGGATTAAACAAAACGCAGGCTAGAAAACAGTCGGTGTCGATAAAAATGGCGCATTTGACAATGAAGTCATATTTGTCATATGTCATGTTTGACATCGGCATGGTTCATCACTTTTTTAAATAGGGAACTAGACCACCACGAGAAAAACCAAAATGTTCGACGTAAATAGTGAATTTGACGACGTTCGTCATTTGTTAAAAATAGCGAACGATTCGATGAGACATAATTTAAATGGGGCCATTTTAAAATTTGACAGCTGTCATAATTTCTGACATAACCTACGAAACCTATACAAAATTTAGCCTAGAAAGCGACCGTATTTTTTGGACAACAACGTTCGTGAACGATTCGATGAGACAAAAACAAAATATAAAATCGTTTTAAATGGTTAATGGTTCGACGAAGAAGAAAAAAACAAAACGCAATCTAAAAACCGCAGATTTAAATGGCGCGTTTGACAACGTTAGTCATTTATTTCGGTGGGCAAAAACAAAAAACTATATAACCTAGAAAATCTTCGATTTTTGGTCTAACGATGCTCGATTGTTACATGAAACAAAACAAATTGTAGGTCGGTGAAATCCTTCATACTTGAATAAAAAATGGCGCATTTCGATCAACTCGACAAGGCTCTCTCGATTTATCACAAAAAAACAATAGAAGTTAAATGAAGGAATTAATCGATGGACAGATTGATGAAAAATATTGTTTACAAGCGTTTGTAATGTATGCAAATTAATCTGACATTTTATGTTTTTGTCTTGTGTAACAAAAATGTAACTTGTAAAACATTTAACCACATATTTTTTGCTAAACTAATGGAAATAAGGTACCAAAAAGTGGTTATCGAAGAGGTAATCGAACTTTTTATTTAAATTGTGTTTAGTTAACACTAATTGGTAGAAGTCATTATTTGTTTATAGTTTTCCAGGGTTATAAATTATCCCTGTAACCGGAATATTACCGAATCGCGGTCGTGTCGAGGCCGGTTTAGGATTTAGATCCTCTTTTTAAGGGATCTTGACAAATTGGCTACACCGAATTCTGAGGATTAGGCTAATGGAATGGATTAATGGATAATATACGAGAAATTGTGGGATTATAATTCTTTTGCAAGGTTAGGAGCGTTAGGCGAATATGTAATACTCTTGCAGAATGGCGCCTGTTTAGGTTATGTAACCGATGTTTTAAGGTTAACTACATAACTCTATTTCTACCAAGCTTGCTTTGCAATTCTGCAGAAAGCCCAACCTAGTTGTGATCAAAACAATTTTTCAATAATGTTGCTAGCCTACTTGAGACCGACTAATTTGCATTTTTTGTCAACGTTGTAAAAATTCAAATTTGAATGATTTCTTGATAACGCGTCGACAGCGGTCATTAATTTTCCCTAAACAATTATCTTTTTGCATAATTCGGCAATTAAGCTTTCCTACTCTATTTTGACTTTCTAAAATGATTTTTTCAATCAAATTCGCATAGGATTCCATCGAAGGTCGACCTGCAGTTTGCGTTTTAACCCCTTTGGATGCTGTTGCGCAATTTTAGAAAATTATTATGCACAGAGGCGAATTAAGGATATATGAGGCTTGGGGCTAACTAATTTTGGAGGCCCTTTGGCTTTGTATGTTTCAACAAAATGCGCCGCAGGCGGAAATTTTTGATATATTAAGGTCAACCGCGCTTAGATCAAATGTAAAATTTTTAAAAGGATCATAATTATTATACATAGTTTATCGTAGTTTTTTTGTAAAACACGGGTATTCATACAGTCACTCGCAATAGAACCCGGACACTCCCAATGTTACCAATGCAGATTGAACATTTTGAAGCCGTTTTTTGCCATACAAAATCCAGGAATTTTACTGTAATATTCTGTGGGATGTACCACACCCCCCAGACCCCCGGTCAGAGTTTGACAACTGAGTGAGAGAACTGATGGGAATATGAATTATATACAAAGGATGTGTTCTGAGAGAATAAAAAGTTTTCATTATGAAGGTAAATCACACAACTTACACACACACCTTTGGATTTTCAAACCGGGGGATCTGGGAGGTATGGAATACCCTCCAGTGCACCAGCAATTATAGTTAAAGGATTTTCGTGTTAATGAAGTTGTGACTTCCGTTCCAGGAATTAACTTTCTAAAAGGTCTTACAATTACTATGTTTTGAGGGGTGTTCCACACCCCCCAGACCCCCCGGTGCGAATTTTTACCGTACATGATGTCTAAAAATGCACTAAAACCTTTTGTTTTAGTTTTGGTTTTAAAAATACTTTACAATAACCAGGAATTTTACTATAATATTCTGTGGGACCCCAGGCCCCCCGGTGACTGTACAAATATGCAGAAACTGAGGGGAATATGAATTGTATACAAACGAAGTGTTCTGAGAGAATAAAAAGTTTTCATTCTGAAGATAAATCACACAACTTACACACACATCTTTGGATTTTCAAACCGGGGGGTCTGGGGGGTATGGAATACCCCCCAGTGCACCAGCAATTATAGTTAAACGATTTTCGTGTTAATGAAGTTGTGACTTCCGTTCCAGGAATTAACTTTCTAAAAGGTCTTACAATAACTATGTTCTGAGGGGTGTTCCAGACCCCCCGGTGCGAATTTTTACCGTACATGATGTGTGAACTGAAACCTTTTGCTTATGAAACTGTGGGGGTATGAATTATATACCTACAAATGACGTATAAATGTATTTGTTCTGAGAGAGTGAAAAATTTTTATTACAAAAATAAACCACAAAACGTATACACACACTTTAGGGTTTACAAACCGATGGGTCTGGGGGGTATTTAATACCCCCCCCCCCTCCCCCTCCCCCCCCAGTGCACCAGCAATTATATTTGTTTCTGGACTCGGAATCGAATTTATTCACTTTATTAAAAAATCTGAAAAATTGGGAGAACCCGTCGCTCCCCCTTATTAATCCGGCTCTGTAACTGTACTTAGAATAACATTTTGAAAACATTTTTTGCTGACTTTCAGTTGCACAAAATCAGTAATTCCCTCATCAAAATTTGTTTTTCGAAAATTTTGTTGTTTCTAATATTTTGAGGCTCTTAGAAATTTGGAAGCCCGGGACTGCAGCCCCCTTAGCCCACCCCTTAATCCGGCTCTGGTCATGCAGACACAGCGGAAGTGCCTTGACACGAACCGTACTTAGAGGTAGCCTCCTCGAAAGTTAACAGTATATTCTTCGTGGTATCATTTATCGACATTTAACCTTTTTAATTATGTTACATTATTAAACGTTTTTCTAACTGTAAATAATGTATTAAACGCTGGGTTATCCATTTTATTGTGGAGTGTACCGGATTCCAGAGACCGTGTTACGCAGGTGCCTCTGCAAACCGTCCCTATCTAATTAAAGAGTCTCTTATAATTTTTTCTCTATCTAGTAATTATCGCTTAATTAATTACACGCCGTACCTCCTTCTTTCGCATGTACCGGATGAACAAGTTGAAAGGTACCTATCCGATTATTTACTTACACCAACACAAGAACCACACAAGCACACGAGCATCCAGATGAAGGGACAAAGATTTTTCGTGCGGCCCCGCACCCCCCCGATAAGATCAGAAGAATTTTTATTTCATCCGGTGGTTTTTCGACTCGTAAAAACAATAGAATCATTTTTAATAATTTTTTTTTCTAAACAAAGGCCAATTTACGAATGTTACATTATCTATAGTTACAGTCGACTTACCAACTCTCCCGCTGGTTTACCCCCCTTGACGGTACGATCGGTACCCGTTAATCATAACCCAAAATACCGACTGCTTAACCATCAGTTTAACTCAAACTTGAGGTCATAAGCATTTTTAAAGCTTTAAAATTCCGTTTTTTGTACGATGTGTGTTACCAATTTGATTAAGTACATTTTAATAAAGTTTGCGTAATTTTATCGTGCACAGGATGAGGTACCATCATGGAAGTGATGGATGTCTCTGATTTAATCGCATAATAAATTGTTGCTGACACTTGAATTACACAAGTTTCGTTGGGAGATTCTCAGAACAGACGAATCCGATTTTTTAATCCAAATTAATAAGGGGGGGGCGCGGGGGCATCGGCGAGTTAACGTTCGGTCGAATCTACAAACAATAATTATTATTACGGAAAAATTTTTTAAATGTAAATTTAATGTAAATGAGCCCGAATAATTTTTAAATTTTTCGAAATTAATGGTCCACATTTTTGAACTCTCCAGGTTGCCGAAGAGTTCGACAACACAGCGTCTAGGATTTTTTTACTTAAATAATATTTTAGGTGTTAGTTTCTTTGATGTCGAATGTTTGTTTTTCTTTGCGTTTTGATTTATGGGACACATTTAAATATTAAAAATGAAAATCGGTTTGTGTTTAGCATGTTTATGTGAATATTTAAAATTTACTCGCAGGTAACTCGTTAAACTTTTTATTAATTTTTTACGTAAAACCATCCGCATTATTTATAAGGAAATTTGACACGTCTGTGGGTAATTTTTCTTCAACTCGCCGACTTCTATTTTCGCATTTCGGCGATAATATTTACATAAAAATGCGGCGCGGGGTCGCCGGGACTCCCCCGATCGGTAAAGTAGGCAGTCGCTCTGTAACGAAGACAAAACACAATTACGGCTTTGTAAACTAATTATTTGATATTTGTTACAGGTGAGTGACCATTGCAACAACTTGTTAAGTAAACGATGACTGCAAATCAAGAGTAAGGTCAGAGTTTTATAATTTTTTTCTCGACGAATGCCAACAATGTTACACCGAGTTCTTCTTAATTGACTTTGAGAGTAAAAGCGAAAGCATAATCTCGCCTAATGACTATTAAAATTTAACGTCCGTTACGCACGATTGTGTTTGCATATTTTAAATTATCATTATTATTAATAATAATAATAATTAACAAATTGTTGAATTAATAGAAAATTTATTCATCTCAAATTATATTTAATAATTTTATAATTAATTTCATTATCGATCGTGCACGCTTTAACTTGGTTCGATAATCAAATAAGTAATGAGTTTTCTTATTAGAAAATTTTCCACCTTAACTGGCCATTGTTTAACAAATAAACCTATCAACAGCTTTATATTATGACACGTGACGTAACTTTCGTATTTGCACAGCAGAATTAATTTGTTTTTTGTTTACGCAAACATTTCACCACCGCGTCTTTTCGAAAACACACATTTACCACCCTGAAACTGTGCCAATAGTAATAACCACGAGATCCGCACCGTTTTTCTTGCAAATTTCGAAAACGGTGCAAGATATCGTAAATTTCCAAGAGGTCAAAAGTGTTCGGCGTAAAAATACCAACATTTTTTATACTCAATGTTTTTTTTGATATCTTGCACCGTTTTCGAGTTATTCCATAAAGAAGAAAAAATGGAAAGCCGGCTTACAAAATTCTATTTATGATCTCCCCCACGTTGTCAGGCAATATCATAGCAATATATACATCTGAACAGAAAAGAAGTGCGGTTTCATTAAAATTAACCAGTAGAGAAGGTCTTAATGGGTCAACTCTCCCCGACTTCAGTTTTGTATTTTTAATATTTTAATCCTAATAAAGGTTATTATTTCATATATCCCTGTAGTAATTGGAGGGGGGGGGGGGTTACGGAATATCCCGTATTTTATGACTGCATTAATTTACTACTTTACTTTTTCGGTTCATGGTAAAGTAGACGGTTATCTCCCATGATAGAGTTTCTCTTTTCAACACAATTTTTATTACTGTTACTGGGGGGTATTCCATACCCCTCAGACCCCCGGTTTATACATGCGCTACATAGAAAGTTATTTATTCTGATAACGTGGAACATTTTTATTTTATAACATCAATCACAAAAGAGGCACATAAACAGTCAGCCTTAGGAACCAAGGGATACGTAGGGTATAGAACAGAACAGAGAGGGGCTTGAAACCGGGAGTTCGGGGGGCACAAAATACCACGTGGTTTATAACTATTTTAATTTATTTCTTTACTCTTTCGGTTCATGGTTATCTCCCATTATAGAGTTTTTCTTTTGAAAACAATGGGGGGTATGGACCCCCCACAAACCCCCCGGTTTGTACATTCGCTACATAGAATGTTGTATATTTATGACGTTGAAGGCAGTGGCGCCAAAATGTTGAAGAAATTCTCAAAACGAAATCAAAGTTTTACAGAAACCGGGGGGTCTGGGGGTTATGGGATACCCTCCAGTACACCTAGAAAATTACTGTTTGAGGTGGGTTCTGAACCACAATAAGTGTAATATAGTTTCATTCTTCACTTGCTCAGCAATAAGATTTTAAAATGAAGCCTACCTCAAACAGTTAATTCCTCTCAGTGCACTGGGGGGTATTCCATACCCCCCAGACCCCCCCGGTTTCTACATCCGCTACATAGAAAGTTATTTATTCTGATAACGTGGAAAGTTTTTATTTTATTACATCAATCACAAAACAGGCATAAGTATAAGCTTTCAGCCTCAGGAACCAGGGGATAGTATGGTACAGAATAATCTCCAGTATTCTGATAGTAATTCCTTTTTTTCAATGGAATGTATAGGATTAGTAGAATTTTATTTTTTCCGAATTTTAATTATAATAATGCATTTAAACTTAATATTCTGTTTCGGGAAGCAGGTATTTCAAACCAGGGAGTATGGAGGATATAGAATAATCTCCAGTATCCTGATGGTAATTTTAAATCACATTTTACTTTCCAAGCCTTCCCCCCCCCCATCACGACATGCTCTTTAAATGTATTTATTCTATAATAAATTGTAAAAGCTTTTTGTTACTATTCAATTCATATACAGAAAACTTCTGGTTTTTCAAACCGGGGGGTCTGGGGGGTATGGAATACCCCCCCGTGCACAACCAGCAATATGGCGTAAAGCCTACATCGACCTACTCGGATGTGGGTAAATTGCTGTAACTAAACAGCCCAAGATGGACCTCTGGGCTTCCCTCAGAAGGCAATGGCAAACCACCAAGGTAATTTGCCAAGATAGCCTACAATAGGATTCTCATAACGACTAGATAGATAGATGGATAGATACATAGAAAAGCTTCCTATTTAATTCATACACAGAAAACTTGTGCCTTTCAAACCGGGGGGTCTGGGGGGTATGGAATACCCTCCAGTGCCTAACCAGCAGAATGGCGTAAAGCCTTTATCGGCCGACTGAGAAGTGGATAACCGCGGTTGAAGTCATCAATCAAATAAACTGCTGTGATCTAAACAGCCCAAGATGGACCTGTGGGTTTCATTGGGAAGGCAATGGCAAACCACTGAGGTAATTTGCCAAGATAGCCTATGATAAGTCACGACGCTTCTGTGAAAAATCATAACGACTAGACACTATATAGATATATAGAAAAGCTTCCTGTTTAATTCATACAGAGATCACTCAGAAAACTTCTGTTTTTCAAACCGGGGGGTCTGGGGGATATGGAATACCCTCCAGTGCCTAATATTTGTGTTTTAAAAGAGCCAGAGGAGCATTTAGGACATTGATTTTTTCCGAATTAGTAATAAATTGCATTTAAAATTCAATAATATGTTTTGCGTAGAAAACGGGTTTCCAGAATGCGGTTGCGACTAGAAAAGGGTTGGGAACCTCTGTTCCAAAAGATATTTAATGCATTTGAAGCTACATAAGTTACTTCTTCACTCTTTCAGTTTATGTTACAGTGAATGATCGAGTTTTCTGTTCAACACAATTTTTCTTAATGGTACTGAGGGATATTCCCCCTCTAATAACCTGATTGTTGTATAATAATAGGTTTATTTTTGCGGAGAGATTATTTCTAGGTTTAAATTTTACTCATGACGACTCGGTAGGAAAAATTAGTAGATCAATGGAGGTTGAGGGGGGGGATTTACTGTATTAGCCAACTAATTCTAATTGAATCGGCACACTGGATCCTTTGGTTATCTATAGATGTTATTGTATGGATTAACTAGTTTGTCTAATTAGAACACAGTTCCAAGGGCTTGGGAGCAAGAAAATGATCGATAGGTTCAGTTCTGGGGGGCGGGGGGCCGGATTAGGTCGATCGTAAGATTTCGATTTCTTCATATGATATTTATTGTTACTTTTTACCGAAATATTCTTCTGAATGGAACAGGGGGCGTCGAAAAACAGGTCCTGAGGCAACACCGTCTTGGCCATCGAAAGCAGCTTTTTCTCGTTGTCTCTTCTACCTGCATATTAGAAATATTTTGTTCAAATGTGGATATTATGTTACCTACATCTCGTCGCTATCAGATAACCCGTTCGCCGTAGGAGGTAAAACATAACAATTTATAAACAAATTCGCATCACTTCGAATGTAATTAAAATCCAAATTTATAATTTTATCAAACGAATAAAGGAGTTTTAAGATTTTTTTTCCTACAATTCTAATAATTTAAGAACTGCATAGACGAAGAAAAACCAATTAACCCACGCTTTCGGGTTCAACAAACCCGAGAAGTGTAAATACAAGTTTCCATTAAGTACCGTAGTTAAAATAATAATGAAATATTAACTATTTTACACTTTGGTTATTATTCGATGGTAAAAATTAGCGATCGGCGCTGGTACGGGGTGAGAATTGTTAAGCGACCGCGACCTGCGTCGGGTCCCCATCACCCCGTACAATCATAACCTGTTTTTACTCAAAAGTGTGACTTTATTTAAATTTATTTTATCTCTACATATTATAATTTGTAATTAATGATTAATAACAATCGATTACTAAACAAACCCGTTCTCCCGTATCGAAAACGGAAAAATTTCGAAAAGTTCCCGATAAACGGACGTACTCGCCGTGTTTAACTTCCTACACCATTATTATTAAAATTTATTTTTTCAACTAATATACAAATAAATTGGCAATTAGAAAAAAAGCTTAAGAATAAAATATTAGAAAGATTTTGCTCGGAGCTAATTGCATATTTTAACGAGTTATTGTAGTTGAAATTATATAAGTTGGTTCGCGCCGCGGGCGCCTTGATATAAAATTTATATCGCGTCACGTGTGGTTCGCTCGCTCGGCGGGATGGGGTTGAGGGTGGTATCGGGAGGATTTTGTTTTTGGTTAAAGTTCCACGCCTTAATTTATCAATTTGCGTACCGACCACCTTTGCATTTACAACTCCATTTGACGAGGTCGTAATTACACGTTGCGCGCGGGTTTTGGTTATTTACCCGAAAATATGTGATTGCTTTTGACAGGTCAGAATAATCCGAGTCGGTAATTACGGATAAAAAATAGTGGAAGTATAATATCAAATTTGGCAATCTTTATTTTGGTATGCATGCATGTCAGTTTAATTTAGCAAACTAACTACCGAAAATGAAGCAGATTTGAGATATTAAAATGCCCAGAAACGTAACTAATTAACATGACTCAGGTAGATGATGCAGATTTTATTGATCGATCAAGTAAATTTAGCGTGAAGTACTCCAAGGAGACGAAATAAAAAGTTTTTGATAAATTCTCGACTAATTCGCGGCGGCCGGCGCAAAAAATGTTTTTTGGACAAACCGCCAGCCAGCACCACCAAAAAGGATTATCTGACGTGCTATCGGGCTTTGCACGGCTGCAATTACTCTAACATAGCCGTCAGCGTAAAGCTGGAACAACGAGGCGAGCCTGCGAAAGCGTTTTGCGCCGAAAAGAGATGGCCGCAATTCTTCATGGTCTATAAAGCGGATGGGTGGAGCGAGAGGCTTTTTATAATGTTTATGAAAAAATTGATTCGACCAATAAGATTCGGAAGAATATCAAAATATGCATCGATATGCACAGACGACTGACTTAATATGATTTACGAGGAGTAGACGTGGAGCGAAGCCCCCTTTCTGCTTTCCGTTTGTTGCTGCGATTTTTCCAAGCCGCTTCGGAATGCCACGTCGTTAAATTTTAAAGCTCAAGCTTATTCTTTATTACTTTGACCATTGTCGTTTTTGACTCACCGTGACATATTTCGACTGTTATAATAACGCTCGGTAGGTTTCAACCTGACGGACCAGACTGATTTTGCAAGCTTTGTGACGGGAAACAATGGTAAATTTATTTGGTTCATTCCAAGCACGAAACTAACAAGTTCTCTTTTTTTGGCCGCCCCCAACGCGCGCGCCATCTATCGAGAACGAATCACCCGATTGGTTCGTTTTAATTACGACCGCTCACACATAAATAATTATTTAATTCGGGCCTTTTCTTATTATTGCTAGCAACGACTGCATTCATTAGCACACAATGCGCTTAATCCTATAAATTAATTAAACCGGAATTTTATTATCGTTAATATTTCGTTAAATATTGATGTTTTTATGTACACTCGTACACGAGATGGGTACATAATTTATCCCGACCATAACGATTCCAAAAACAAATCTCGATTTGTCTTTTTGCGTTATAAACTTTTCTTGAGATTCAGTTTTACGACCCACTTTACAATTATTATTATCGAATTTTAGAACTTCATCACCATATAGGGTAAAGGAATGCCCGACCGGAAAGATTGCGAGAAAATTGTATCAAATAAAATATACGATTTGGATCATGGAACGATGCGCGATCATCTAAAAGCTATCGTAAAAAGCTGCTTAAATCTACTTTTTCTTTAATAGCTCGAAAACGGTCCAAGGTATCAAAATGACTTTTAAATTAAAAAATATTTGTCTTTTCGCGCTGAATATTTTTGGTCTTTATAATATTTTTCATATCTTGCACCGTTTCCGAGATATTGCAGAAAAACTGAGTTGACTCCTATTGGCATTTTTTCGGCTCTTTCAGTTTTTCTTTAATAACTCGGCAACGGTCGAAGATATCAAAATGACATTTAAATTAAAAAATGTTCGTGTTTTCAAGTTGAATATTTTTGTTTTTTTCAATATTGTTCATATCTTGTACCGTTACCGAGATATTAAGGAAAAACTGGGTTGACTCCTATACTGGGGCTTTTTCAACTTTTTTGATTTTTCTTTAATAACTTGAAAACGATCAAAGATATCAAAATGACATTTCAATTAAAAAATGTTCGTCTTTTCGCGTTGAATATTTTTGGTTTTTTCAATATTTTTCATATCTTACACCGTTTCCAAGATATTAGGGAAAAACTGGGTTGACTCCTACTAAGGCTTTTTCAGCCTTTTCAATTTTTCTTTAATAACTCGAAAACGGTTGAAGATATCAAAATGACATTTAAATTAAAAAATGTTCGTGTTTTCAAGTTGAATATTTTTGTTTATTTCAATATTGTTCATATCTTGTACCGTTACCGAGATATTAAGGAAAAACTGGGTTGACTCCTATACTGGGGCTTTTTCAACTTTTTCGATTTTTCTTTAATAACTTGAAAACGATCAAAGATATCAAAATGACATTTCAATTAAAAAATGTTCGTCTTTTCGCGTTGAATATTTTTGGTTTTTTCAATATTTTTCATATCTTACACCGTTTCCAAGATATTAGGGAAAAACTGGGTTGACTCCTACTAAGGCTTTTTCAGCCTTTTCAATTTTTCTTTAATAACTCGAAAACGGTTGAAGATATCAAAATGACATTTAAATTAAAAAATGTTCGTGTTTTCAAATTGAATATTTTTGGTCCTTTTAATATTTTACATTTTTACACCGTTTCCGAGATATTAAAGAAAAACTGGGTTGACTCGTATTGGGGTTTTTCGGCTTTTTCAGTATTTCTTTAATAGCTCGAAAATGGTCCAAGATATCAAAATGACATTTCAATTAAAAAATGTTTGTCTTTTCGTGCTGAATATTTTTGGTTTTTTGAATATTTTTCATATCTTACACCGTTTCCGAGATATTAGGGAAAAACTGGGTTGACTCATATAGGGGTTTTTCGGCTTTTTCAGTTTTTCTTTAATAACTCGAAAACGGTCGAAGATATCAAAATGACATTTAAATTAAAAAATATTGGTCTTTTCGCACTGAACTCTTTTGGTCTTTTAAATATTTTCTATATTTTGCATCGTTTTCGAGATATTAATAAAAAACTGGGTTGGCTCATACACGAGTTTTTTCCGAGATTTTCATTTAAATTCTTTTTTATACCTATCATGTGATTGAGTAAAAAAATAGTAAGAAAGAAAAAACGATGAGTTTTCTTTTAAACGGCAGTGCTGGTGTACTGGAGGGTACTGGAGGGTAAATTCATAGAAAATCAATTTCCCATTTTTTAAAATTTATTCGGTTTTATCGAATTTTTACGAATTTCCCTAGATGTACTTAGGTTGTTTTGGATTTCATCGAATTTCCTATTACAGAAGATTTTGTTGATTTCCTCAGATTTCATTAGATTTTGTTTTCTAAGATTTTTCCTCAAATTTCCTTGACTTTCTTCAGATCTATTTGGATATTTATTATTTCCTGTTTCCTATAATTTCTTAGGATTTCCTCGGATTTGATCAGATTCACTAGGAATTCCTAAGATTTTATTGATTTTCTCATTTGTTAGGATTACTTGCTTTCTATGATTTCTTCGAATTATATCAGATTTCATCAAATTTCCTTGAATTTCTTACATTTTGTCGGATTTCTTGTTTTCTACGATTTCATCTAATTTTATTAGATTTCCTGTTTACTTAGATTTCCTCAGATTTGCTTGGTTTTCCTTGAATTTCTTACATTTATTCGAATTTCTTGTTTTCTATGATTTAACCCAAACGGTTATGTTAAAATCTGATTGGTTGATTTTAAACTTAAGAAAATGGGAGATTACGGGAGAGCGGCGGATCAGCATCAGTGCGGCCTTCAGGCCGCACAACCAGTTCAATGCAATTACTTGATAACAGGGCAATCGTGTTTGTATGGGGGGGGGGATCAGCGATGTGATTGATTAAATTATCCATGCATGTCTGCTTGAATCCGGCTTAATTAAAATGCAGGATTTCGTCACGCAAAATTTTATTCTAGTCTCAACGGCGGATAGGAGGCAACTTTTTGCGAGTTGGATCAGCATAAATTTAATCTGTTCTACTCATTAAGCACTAATGTGTCCAGTTTTGAATTGATTAAAGAATAGAAAGTATTAACGTCAATTAGTAAAATGGTAAAATGCAGGATTATAAGATATATCAAAAAGTTATTGGCAAAAACGTCGAACTAATGCGTATTTTTTCCGATACAAAATTAATTGCCGCCAAATAATACTGTAAAGTCGAACTTCTTCGCATTAATCACCATCGGACGGTAACAAATAAGTTTTAATTATGTGAACAAAATGCTCTCGGTGAATGGTTTCACACTCGTAGAAAAAAGGTTTTGTCGTCGGCAAATGGAAGTTTGTCGAGTAGTCGACAAGTATGGACAAGTAATGTAACCACGCCTTAGGAATTAGCGTAGCTTGTATTATATTTTGTCAACACATTAATAATTGAAAGTGCTGGAAGTCGAGTCACACCTTCAGCGATATTAATCCCTCAGATGTAATCTCGTTTTAAGCTTCAGCATTAATGGACATTCTTTATTTTGACCTTAAACTTTGTGTATTAATTGTAACCTCGCGTGACATTGTAATCTTAAAAGATGCGTTACTTATTTACTTGTCGAATTAACCTATTAATCATTATTTTCATGACAATGCGATGTTCATAAATAAACTTTTATTAACGCAATAAATTCGCTCGGCTTTTTATTTTTAAATTTTATGTTTTCTAATTTCGTTTCCACGTAGTTACAGTTATCGTAATTTTGTTTTAATGGCGGTTATTACCTTCCTTAATCAAAAGCGTGTTTATCTCGATAGGTTTTTTCGATTTTTGCAATTTTCAAAAATTGCTTGATTAACGAAAAAAAATCCAGAAGAAGCGGCAGTAGCCAGTGCTTCCTAATTTGTTATCCGCCAAGCACATTGCCCCATAGATACAGCGCCACATTAACAATTAAATTGGTGCATTCCATTATTCTTCTTCTATCCGAATACCCCACCAACTATTTTGCTACTGCAAGAATAAAAAAAAAATAAATAAAAATATAAATTTATTTGGTTACGCAAATTTAAACACTAATAGTTCGAAAACGGTCCAAGATATCAAAATGACATTTAAATTAAAAAATGTTTGTCTTTTCGCGCTGAACATTTTTGGTCTTTTAATATTTTTTATATCTTGCACCGTTTCCGAGATATCACAGAAAAACTGGGTTGACTCGAATTAGGACTTTTTCAGCTCTTTCAGTTTTTCTTTAATAACTCTAAAACGGTTCAAGATATCAAAGTGATATTTAAATTAAAAAATGTTCGTCTTTTCGCGCTGAACATTTGTGGTCTTTCAATATTTTTTATATCTTGCACCGTTTCCGAGATATTAGATGAAAACTGAGTTGACTAGTATTGGGGCTTTTTCAGTTTTTCTTTAATAACTCGAAAATGGGCCAAGATATCAAAAGGATATTTAGATTAAAAAATATTCGCCTTTTCGCGCTGAACATTTTTGGTCTTTCAATATTTTTCATATCTTGCACCGTTTCCGAGATATGACAGAAAAACTGGGTTGACTCGAATTAGGATTTTTTCAGCTCTTTCAGTTTTTCTTTAATAACTCTAAAACGGTGCAAGATATCAAAGTGACATTTAAATTAAAAACTGTTCGTCATTTCGCGCTGAACATTTGTGGTCTTTCAATATTTTTCATATCTTGCACCGTTTCCGAGATATGACAGAAAAACTGGGTTGACTCGAATTAGGACTTTTTCAGCTCTTTCAGTTTTTCTTTAATAACTCTAAAACGGTGCAAGATATCAAAGTGACATTTAAATTAAAAAATGTTCGTCATTTCGCGCTGAACATTTGTGGTCTTTCAAATATTTTCTATATTTTGCACCGTTTCCGAGATATTAACAAAAACTAGGTTGACTCGTACTGGGACTTGCTCAGTTTTTTTTGGAAAAAAATTCCAGAAGAAGCGGCAGTAGTAGCGAGTGCTTCCCAATTTGTTATCCGGCGAGCACATTGCCCCATAGATACAGCGCCACATTAACAATTCAATTGGTGCATTCCATTCTTCTTCTATCCGAGTATCCCACCAACTATTTTGCTACTGCAAGAACGAACGTGGTGATACGCCAATTAGGTTGACTATTAATTTCATAATAAAAATAAATTTATTTGGTTACGCAAACTTAAACACTTACAAGCGTGTCGATTTTTTCATTCGACCAACAATTTGCAAGTACATTCGCCATATTCGGACGCGGATGTGAGAACGTTAGAATTTGTCCCCGACACAACGTGTAAGGATTATTCGATGCAGACTGGATCTTGTCACACCACACAACACAGGTTTGTCTAACTGATATCATCTTGGACGGTGTCACTCAAGATACATTCCTCAATCACCGCTATTCTTCCGATAACCCAAACGACGGACGATAAAATCTACATTTTCGTTTCGTTGCGTACAGAAACAAAAAACCAACATTACAACAATTAAAAAATTCCCACGAAGGTTTCTTCTTTCTCTCCAAAATCATTAATATCATTTCGAAATCTCTAAATCTCATTCACGGTTACCTTACGTATGTTATTAAGTCGATAAAAAAAAAACGATACTCTACTGTCAAATTTATGATGGATGGACTGGAATTGTGCCGGTAGCGCGGTCATTAAAATTGTGGCATCGTACTATCAATGATTTTCTGCAAATTGGATCAATCATTTTTATTTCTAAATACATTTTTTTCTTCCCTGATGCTCGAGCGCCAATTTCGTACCGAGCTGACGATCGGAAGGAGCCAGCGCGCCAACTGGAGCTTATTTGAAATAAACAATTATTGCCGGACGATGCGCACTGCAATACAGCTTCGGATGTATCAGAAATCAGTTTAGGATCTGTCCGTTATCCGTCTACCTCGGACGCGCGTGAACGGATTAACGAGATTCCACGGATTTGTTTACCAATTGCGTGGAATTAGACACCTACTCAGTTTGAGGATTCATAACTTTAATTTGGAGTGGGGGGGCTCTTAGACCGGTTATTTAAAATATCTCTCGTTCATCCGTTCAAGCGCGTCATTTTGATCTTATTCCCTTTTGCTTCTAAACCGTAGATTTGTTCTTAAAGAATAAATGCTGGGAACAAACAACAAAGAGGGGTCTGTTGTCCCGGGTGGTTTATCTGGAGGTACAACTTCAAAACTATATAGAAACCGAAGGGTCTACTGTATACCTTCCAGTCCACTTGGAGGATTACTGTTTGAGGTGAGATCACGGAGAGTTTAATATAGGTAGTTCATCATTCTTTGCCTTTCCATTAAGAAGGTGTAGTATGAAGAACAAAGGTTACCTCAAACAGTTGGTTCCTTCTAAGTCTCTAAGTGTACTGGAGGGTATTCCATACCCCCCAGACCCCCCGGTTTGTAAACACGTCGAATTGCTGACGTTGAGGTGACGGCGTTGAGATGTTCTACACATTTGATTTACATCAGACCCTTAATGCTAAATCCGGGGTGGGACATTACGTGCTTAGAATGCTAAATCCCTTTTTCCGTGAAAAAAGGTCGGATTGCTCGACGAAGGACAGAAAAATCTGAAGAAAGTACCTAGGGGACCAATCATGGAATGTGTGAACATACTTAGTTTTGTCAACGTTTCACTAGATAGACTACTATTGCATTTGAAGGTGGCGGCGCCGCCACCTCAACGTCATGAATTCAACATATGGATTACAAACCGGGGGGTCTGGGGAGTATGGAATACCCTCCAGTTCACTTAGTATTTTCAGATTTTGAATACAAATGTATAATAAAAACAGCATACAGCACACATACATATAATTTGAACAATTGGTCCATTCTAAGTGTACTGGAGGGTATTCCATACCCCCCAGACTCCCCGGTTTGAAATGCACACGTCGAATTGCTGACGTTGAGGTGACGGCGTTGAGATGTTCTACACATATGATTTACATTAGAACCTTAGTGCTAAATCTGAAGAGGGACATTTACGTTAAATGTTAAATTTTTTTTCTCTCTGAAATATAGACGGATTCCTAGGTACAGGGATTGGGGGGGGGGAGCACGTGCCCCTCCCAGAAGCTTAAAAATAACAAGAAAACAAGAAGACAATTCCAAATCCGAGAACACTTTTTGCTCTTGTGCCCCCCCCCCCCAGAAAAAATTCTGGTTCTGCCGGTGCTGGATGGTTTTCTATACCCCCCCCCCCCCCGATCCTCCGGTGCCTACCGCCATGTTATATAATATGTAGTTGTTCTAAAAGACTAAATACTTTTTAATTAAATACAATCAATCAATACATAAACCTTCTGTCTCTGAAACCGAAATGCTTGGGTCCTTGACGTATCAGCAGCCATTGATAAAATACCCCCCTCCCGTGAGAATGGCCGTTACATATACCTATACATAGATGTATTTATTTTGAAAAATTTTTCAAGTTTCCAGTCCTACCGCTTACAAAAATTCTCGAGAAACATTTCTGGTTCAACTGATCTTAGCCTCTATTTAAACCGGGGGGTCCGGTTAAACCCTTAAAAATAGTAGTAATATCAAAAATAAATTAATTTTGAAAAAAAACTGATGTTTTTTGAGCTCTAAGGGCTCTAGTGACTTAAATTAACCCTATGACGAAACCGCAAACCAAATTTTTGTACGCCAGATTTCCTTTTATGAGGTTTCCTAGGATTTCCCTAGACTACCCCGGATTTTTTAAACTTTCCGGGATTTTCCTTGGATTGCCTCAAAGTTATCTTTCGAAAAAGTTTGAAATAAAAACAAAAAACCAAGGTCGTCTGTATTCCTAAGATTTTCGTAATTTTCTAAGATTTCCTTTCACTGGTTCACCAAATTTTCCTTTCGAATCAGCTTCATGTCGGTGTTTAACGAACATCTCGCGTGATTTATAGATATCCATCGATCCACTGCTGTGTCTGCACCGAGGGGGAAACTGCTGGGAAATTTGGTGTACAACTGAAGGGAGATCTACCAGCCAACCTTTATTTTTATTTTTTCAACTTGATCGAAAGGAAATCCAGGTTAACATTCGCTAAAATCCTGTAAAAGGAAATCTAGTGTTGAAAAATGAGTCTGTGACTGGCTGGTCGGTCTGCTGCGTTCATGGGAAGAAGAATTTGCTAAATGAAAAATTAGCGGGCCGCCATTTTGATGAAAGAAGAAGAATTTCGTGTCTGAAGCATTTCAATGGTTTTTATTCGATTAACGACAGATTGAACTCTAGAAGAGTGGTAATAAAAAGAAGCATGTCGTTTACCGATAACCATAAAATCGAAATGGATTTCTTACTGTGTAGTCGCTCGATACCTACAAGAGGAAAATAATCGGTAACGCTCGTATAATTTTTTTTATTCACATACTTTTACTTGAAATCCTATTTTCGAGATAGCACAGAAGGAATGCCGCTGTTGGCAATAAAAAAAATATCAAAAATAAAATAATTTCGATGTTTGCTCTTAAAACTACCGAATATCTAAACTGCGGACGATTAAAGAATATTTTAAATTATTGCGGGTACGAGGTGAGGTTCCAAAATTTACGCGCGGAATCTCGACATTCATATTTTTCGTTCTCGTTAGCGGACAATAAATTTATTACTACCGATTTTATTACTACGTTTGCAGGTTTCATTAGCGTCAATTTGTAAAACACCAAATTACAAACACGTCGTTTCGTAAAGCGATAATTTGGTATCGAGCCGGGTTAATAAACCCAAAATCAAATAGGAACTTGGAAAACGCATATAATTAAATTAAAAAAATTGTTTTACGATAAATCACGGCGCCCAAAGTGAGGGTTTTGGAGTTATCGTGAATTATTGCCTCTCAACGCCAAATCGAAAAAGTTCAATCAGGCCAATTCGAGCCGTTTTCGGGTGCCCCCCTTTTCGATTCGACTACGTGAGAAAAATAACGGGAAAAAAATTATAAGTGAGGCTTAATTGTTAGTTGTCACAGAGTAGAAACAATTCGTTGTTTAGAACCCGAGGCTTGCACGATTGCAACAAAGACTAGTCGACGCCCATGTTAAACTTCAACAAATGGTACTTGGTTAAAAAAATGGCTAAAATTATACCGTTTCGGTATTGTTATGTAAAAAATGTACCGAACAATGAGCGGTATGGGTACTCGACTTTATTATATTTTGTCATGTATTGTGTGTGGAACCATAAAAATCCCCAAAGAGGTCAAATGGATATTGGCGGAATTTTTTAATTTCGTTTAACCCGCGGGTTATGTAGAAATTTTTAGCACAGATTTTTGTCACGTATTCTTCGCCGGTGAAGCCCCCCTACGCACTTGCGAAGAACAAAAAGCGCCCGTCACCTGGTTGATGTATTTCAAGATGGTGTAAAAATTGTAACAAAGTCTTGTCTGCATCTCAATAATTTACAATGCCGATTTATTTAAAAATTCTATTCCACATTCTCCGAGTGGAATTTTCAACGTCCTTAACAATTATTTCGAGCTTAAGTGGAGTAATGTCAGCAAGTAAACCAACTCAAATGCATAATGCATTTCATATCTTCCATTTTTTTTACCTGTCGGCTAAATTGCCGTATAGGTAATGTAGATAATATGATAAATACAAGAATAATTGATTATTGTTCGCATTCACATAAAATAGTAAACATAATCGCATGACAAAACTCGTTTCCTTTCAAAAGCACAAAAACCTGCAAATGATAAATTCACTTTAATTAAAACTCTTATTAAAATAATCTTGCTTTTCTTTTAATTACGTTTACCACCTAATAAGTGGCGCCCGAGGCAAGAAAACTATTTTTATCTATCGAACTGTTGTCCACATTCAGAAAACTATGTTCAGATAAAAAATCTTCACTCCCCAGCACCTATTCAATGAAAGTTCACTCAAGTAGTGACAATTGTCAACAATTTGACAATTTTGTCAAGTGGTTTTTGGTTTTGAATACAAATTTATAATAAACCTGCAGTGGTTTGCATACATTACTCATACATACAGCTCAAACAATTGGTCCATTCTAAGTGTACTGGAGGGTATTCCATAGCTCCCAGACCCCCCGGTTCGTAATCCACACGTCGAATTGATAACGTGTAGGTGGCCGCGTCGAGATGTCCTACAGATTTGATTTACATCAGAACCTTAATGTCAAATCCGAAGAGGGACATTTACGTTAATATTAAATCCTTCCTCTCTGAAAAATAGACAGAGTCATCTTGTCAAATGGTCAGAAAACACCTAGTGAGCAATCGTGGAATGTGTAAAAATATTTAGTTTTATCAACGTTTCACTAGGTAGGTTACTATTGCATTTGAAGGTTGCGACGGCGCCACCTCAACGTCATCACAATGACAGTTATGTGTGACAATTGTCAACAATATGACAAAAAAATGTTCCCCTATTGTCGGAACCCCGAGTCGTTGACGGCTGTCCATATTAGACTAAATCAGAAAACTCTGTTTAGCTAAAAAATTTTCATTTCTGTTCATTAGAAGTTCACTTAAGTGGTGACAATTGTCAACAACCTAACAATTTGTCAAGCCAGAAAATGTTCCCCTGTTGACGGACGCCCGGAACTGTTTTCATTGTAAATTGAATTAAATCAGAAAACTCCGTTTAGCTTACTTTTCAAACCTCAGCAACTGTTCATTAGAAGTTTATTTAAGTGGTGACAATTGTCAACAAGCAAAGTAGAATATGTTTTTCTATGCCCGGCTTGTTGATGGTTGTTCACATTGCAAATTAAACTAAGTCTGAAATTCCATTTAGCTTACAAGTTTTCAGACCTAATCAACTGTTCATTTAAGGGGTGACAATTGTTAACAACCTGACAATTTGTCAAAGTAGAAAATGTTTTTCTATACCCGGTTCGTTGATGATTGTTGACATTGCAAAATAAACTAAGTCAGAAATTCCATTTAGCTTCCAAATTTTCAGACCTAATCAACTGTTCATTAGAAGCGCATTTTAAAGTTGTGACAATTGTCAACAACTTGACAAATTGTCAAGCCAGAAAATGTTCCCCTGTTGACGGACGCCCGGAACTGTTTTCATTGTAAATTGAATTAAATCAGAAAACTCCGTTTAGCTTACTTTTCAAACCTCAGCATCTGTTTATTAGAAGTTTATTTAATTGGTGACAATTGTCAACAAGCAAAGTAGAACATATTTTTCTATGCCCGGCTTGTTGATGGTTGTCCACATTGCAAAATAAACTAAGTCAGAAATTCCATTTACCTTACAAATTTTCAGACCTAATCAATTGTTCATTAGAAGCTCATTAAAGTGGTGACAACTGTCAACAATCTGACAATTTGTCAAAGTCGAAAATGTTTTCCTACGCCCGGGTCGTTGACGATTGTCCAAATTGCAAATTAAACTAAATCAGATATTTTCATTCTTCAGTGACTGTTCATTAGAGTCCACTCACGTAGTGACAATTGTCAACAACCTGACAATTTGTAAAAGCAGAATATATTTCCTCTATTGCCGGACGCTCAAATACAAATCTTTAAGCCGTGTTAATTATTTATTGTAAGGTGGATTTCGTACAGAGAACTTCCTTACTTATTATAAGGTTGACGGTTGTGTCCGACCGACGCCGACGCTAGGGCTGGACAGTAGTATCCTGTAAGTAATCCTGCTTTTTCCTTCAACTGTGGTCAAATAATTTAAAATGTATTAATTTTGAATTTAAGTTTGAGATAAAACAATGAGGAGAAACCGGGGGGTCTGGGGGGTATGGAATACCCCCAGTGAACGCTTTTATTTTATTTCCAAATCGCTATACTAATATAGTGTAGTGTAAGATTATATTATCATCTTCTCAACCTCTAAATTTTTTCCTTTCCTCTTCCTTCCCTCTTCTCAAAACTGCGACTTCAAAATACACTGCCCACTGGGGGGTATTCCCCCCAGACCCCCCGGTTTGCCGATGGTTACACTAAAGCTCAATCAATATTTGAGTATTATAATAAATAGATACGTTTAACCTCGGGTCCGTTTTATTATGGTTTCACAAAACAATGGGGGTAAACCGGGGGGTCTGGGGGGTATGGAATACCCCCCAGTGTACGGTTTACTTTTGATTTATGGACTAATAGTATTAGTTTTTCAGTATCCCGATGCTGGAATCCTTGATTGTGAGCGCCGCATTTAGAAGTCACAGTTTTGAGGGAAGTGGAAAGGAAAAAATTAAAAATTAACGCTGGGCTCTAGCAAATTTTCGGGCCTCTGATATTCCATTGTAATTAATAGCATCGAAGGTCCAATTTTTGGGTTATTTTATCAGAATTTGATTTTTATTTTACGATTTTATGTTCTCTCTTCTCGGGCATTTCTGGCCATTACGTCTAATGGTAAAATAGGTCCTGCTTAGGAAATGGAAGAAATCTTAGGGAATTCGAGAAGATTTTAGGAAATCAGGAAATCTTAGGAATTTATAAATTATTATTAAAACAAATACTGTCAAATTGTAAATCTTCTTTATTCATCATTCATTTTTTATTATATTGAGGGGGTATACCTCCCAGACCTCCCGATACCAGCGATTGACGGTTTGTGTGCATTTTAAAATATCAATTTTTCTCATAAAAGACAATGAATAGCTGATTTTGTTGACGTATGTTTTACTGGAAGGAGTTGGCCACAGTTCACCCATCTGCGTCTTTGGGGCCGCTTCGGGGATGTTTTTAATTTTTTGGGCTAATTGAGATCTCCCGATTATTAATTTCGCGCAAATACAAAATATGGTAGTGATTTTAATTAGTTTTAGAAAAGAAGATAAGAATCGTTTAGAATCGAGCCGTCACTCCTCACGGCTTCCTCGTGAAAATATAAATTAACTCGGTCGTCTGCTTCCTACGCTTACAAAATCGGCAGCTTGCCGACGAAAAGCACGAGTTTTGCGCAATTTCTGACAAACTTGGAAACTAATTTGCACTACAAATCCATTTGTATTCTCATTTTCCTTATAAAACAACAACGCCAGCTGCGAGTGAAAGTTGTGTGGGCGACAATTAAACAAGAAACTCCTGCTTTGTCTTTGTAAGCAAAGACATATCGAGAAAGTGTTATTTTGTACTCCCTCGGATCTCGGAATGCGGGTGTCGGAGTTATTGGTCCAGAAAAGAAACTATACTTGCAATTTCTATTCGTGAATCACTGGGGCGCTCGCTAAATTTTGCGCGGATAACCCGACCCTAAGCGACCGTTAAGCTGTTACAGTAGCTAAACAAAGACGTAAATTAAATTAACGTTCATGTAAATAATTAATTACATCGAACTAAATTTGTAGTACTTGCATTTACCTGAATTACCACATACTAATGGATAATTAGAAAACAATTTAAATGTAAGTTACACGATTGCGTTGCTCGTAGCGAAATTCCGAACAACTTTTTTGCGCTAGTTTTATTTTCGAACCTCCCCTCGTAAGACGAAATTTTGTTTTGTTATTCCTTCAAGCATTCTTGATTGATTAACGCACAACTACTTTGATGAATTTAATTTTTTTCGGTTTAAATTGCGAGAGAGCCGCGCAATTATTATAAATGATATCGAAATTTTGCGTTATTGTGGCTTAATGATGGATTATGACGAAAACGCAATTTTTTGCCATTTCGATGTTTACTTTGTCGAGTGTAATTTTTTTTGCCATGTCGAAGAATGCAGACAACAAAAATGTTTTTTATAACCGGGAGAGAGAGGCGAACGGGCCCCCCGGGGGTGCGCAGCTCGATATCTTCTTAATCAACGTAATGGTTTAATTCGTCTTAGTCGTCTTGGGTCGAAAATTTTTGTTTCTTGCATTTTCAAAGAGGTAATTGGAAAATGCCCTAAAGAACTGTTGTGATTTGAGGAAGTTATAATTAAATACTGCAAGGCCACCATAAATATGAAGTTTAATTAAATAAAAATTATTAGTTGCACTCGACCGTTTAACAAAATTTATTGAAATGGTAAAAGCGTAACAGCAGTGGTTTGAAGTTTAATCAAAGGAGTAATTGCCCTCGCTAGGTTTTAATTAAGTTTATCCCACTGCGAGAGCATCCTGTTGTCATTTCTCCGAGCAACATGCCAGGACTAGTATGCTTGCATGCCTAGGTGCAGTGCAGGATTACCCATAAGGCAGAAAAAACGGCTGCCTAGGGGCCCCGTGAAAACGAAAAAATATTTTTTTAATTATAAATTTCATTTCTGTGTTTTTATCTTTTTATACTGATTCAGCGTCTAGAAAATATAAAAATATCAACGTTTCGAGATGCTTACCATCGAGATAATTAACAAAGAATGCACTGGAGGGCGTTCCACGCCCCCCAGACCCCCCGGATTCCCTTCATTTTAAGTTATTAAGGGCCAACCTACAAATACGCATACTATTTGTAATCTGAGTATATTCTTTAGTGCCCGAGTGTACGTTTTGCAAAAGATATTTAGAAAAACGTAAAACATAGAAATTAACCGGGGCGGCTGGGGGGCATAGAATGCCCTTCAGTGCACTATTTGCTCTTCTACAGGGATTATTCAGTCATAACGTTTGGTGATATTTTCCATTGAGATAATTAGCAAAGAATGCACTGGAGGGCGTTCCACGCCCCCCAGACCCCCCGGATTTCCTTCATTTTAAATTATTAAGAGCCAACCTACAAACGCGCATACTATTAGTAATCTGAGTATATTATTCTGCTTTATATCTGAAGATATGGCAGCTGTAACACTGATTTTCAGTGCCCAAGTGTACGTTATTGCAAAAGAAATTTAGAAAAATCCAAGGGGTCTGGGGGGCATGGAATGCCCTCCAATGCACTATTTGCTCTTCTACTGGGATCATTCAGTTATCAACGTTTGGTGATATTTTCCATTGAGATAATTAACAAAGAATGCACTGGAGGGCGTTTCACGCCCCCCAGACCCCCCGGATTTACACCTTCATTTTAAGTTATTAAGGGCGAACCTACAAATATGCAGACTATTAGTAATCTGAGTATATTATTCCGCTTTATATCTGAAGATATGGCTGTAACACTGATTTTTAGTGCCCGAGTGTACGTTATTGCAAGAGAAATTTAGAAAAATCCATGGGCCGGGGGGGGGGGGGGGAGGCATGGAATGCCCTCCAGCATACTCTTTGCTCTTTCTTCACGGGTTATTCTGTTATCAACGTTTGGAGATATTTTGCTTTTTCCCTAAAACTTATTCATTTACACAATAAATTAATTAATCAATTAATATTTTTATATTATCTAGACGCTGAATCAGTATAGAAAAATAAAAACAAAGAAATGAAATTTATAATTAAAAAAAAAATTTTTTCGTTTTCACGGAGCCCCTAGGCAGCCGCCTTTTTTGCCTTATGGGTAATTCGGCACTGTTTTTATAAGCTGACTCTTCATAACATAAAATGAAGGCGTAACTCCGGGGGGTCTGGGGGGCGTGGAACGCCCTCCAGTACATTTCTTGATAATTATCTCGATGGAAAAAGAAAAATATCTCCAAACGTTGATAATTGAATAACCCGTGAAGAAAGAGCAAATAGTATACTGGAGGGCATGCCTTGCCCCCCCCCCCCCCGGCCGCTGAATTTTTCTAAATTTCTTTTGCAATAACGTACACTCGGGCAATAAAAATCAGAGTTTAATTATTGATTATGCAAGTAACAATTTTCTAGAGGGCTCCGAAAATTGAACTGCCTAGGGGCGCACAAATGTTTAATCCGGCACTGCCTAGGTGCTTCGAGAGCATTGAAAGTAAACTCTGTATATGGCTAAGCAATTTGATTGACGGAATGGAAAATAACGAGCGACTTTTAAAATTTGTTTAAATTTCGCAATACCTACAGCTTGACTGCAGCGATTTTATCCATTATTTATGTAAAATAAGTCACGTTCGGTTCATAAACAGCATGATAATTTTAATTTCAATGGTGTGTATGGTCGTCAGGCGTGACAAGTCGGATAAAATGAATTGGAAACTTGGATATGTGAAGCAGGAAGCGAGCGAACCAAAAGTTCGTAAAATTGTGGTGGGCGCGGTCGGTGGCGCTGGCCGCGCTCGCCACTGCACAGTCCGACACATTTCGGACCGAGGAGCCCCCAAAGCGAACCGATTGGCTTCTACAAATAAATTCAATTAAGCCGAGTCGGTAATAAATTGTAGCTTTTATATTATAAAAAAGAAAGTAAAACAATAAAATGGCGTGAAATAAACTACTTAAGTTAAACGTTGCGTGCAGTCGTTCTAATAAGATGTTAAGTTATCACTTATACGTGTAATATACAAGCTTCATATTTTATTAGATATGAAGGCACATCCAGAAGTATGTAATCATATTTTAAGCGAACCGCACGATAGTGGTTATAAATTATCGCAGTTAAAAATCGCGCATCCCGCTTATTCGCGAGCGTCCCCCGTACGCGCGACTGGAGGGTTCGACTGAGGTTTTTATGAATTTTTTTACTCTTCGATTCGATAAATCATTAATAATAATATTGTATTTATTTAACTGTCATTTAAAAATGTCGATTAATCAATTATAGAAACCATTCATCAAAATGATTAAAAAGGTTAGTTTTAAATTTTATTGAATAGTCACAACAAGCATTCAAGTTGAGAAAATTTTTTTAAATTTTTTGCCCTACACATATATATAAATTATTTTAATCTTGTAACCAAAAGTCACTGTGAAGCACCAGTTTTGACAATTAATTACGATTAGCAGTAACGAAATTAATTCGGCATTGAAATCCCAGTCACAAGTTATTGATTTATAGTATTTGTTAATGGAAACAAGTAAAATAAATCAAACTCGTATTTTTTCATTACGAGGGACGCCCAGAAGTTCTTTTGTTCTGCTTGACAAACCGTCCCATGTTCAATTACAGCATTTCTCTACCTCTTCGGAGTTTCCATCGAAAGAAATCTAAATTCCTTACATCAAACGAAATTAATTTTCTATTCTTCGTCGTAATAGTTTTACCGTCCATCTTCTCTTAGAGACGAATTTACATCCCCCCCGAAGCACGACGTGCATGACGGGACTAACGAGATTCCCACGTATCCCGTGTATCGGTGGTACACAGGTAACAGAAAAGGTTCTGTAATTTTATTTATAACTAAGCAAAGAATTTTAAACTTAGCTACCACAGAAAATATAATTAATTTGGATATGAAAGAATATGTTGATAGAACTCGAAGCTTACGCGGTACCTAGTAGACTTAATAATTTAAAACTACGGAAATCAAAACATTGAATTGGTAAAGTAAATGGTAATCCAGTCATCCGTGATGTACTGGAAACAATTTTAATCTTAAGCTTTCAAGAATATTCCACACTTTCCTAGTGTACTGGGGGGTATTCCATACCCCCCAGACCCCCCGGTGTGAACTGCCATGACATGTAAATTTATGTTTTTCTGGAAAGGCTAAAATTTTTTATTTAACCGTCGGAGGGTTAATTCCATCGACACAGATTTTGCACATAAATCTTTATTTTTTAAAAACAGCAGAGGGAGAGGGGTTTTGAGCAATTGCAGTTGCTCCGTAAGCAACTGGGTGACAGTTTGTACTCGAGAATTTAAAAACTAAATGGTAATACAGACATTGCTGGCATACTAGAGTAGATCTTAATTTTTAAGCCATAAAGGGGATTATTCATTAGTAGTGCACTGGGGGTGGAATACCCCCCAGACCACACGGTGTGAACTGCCATAACATACAGATTTATTTTTTTTCGAAAGATTAAAATTTCTAATTTAACTGTCGTCAGTTATTTTCTGAAAACAGTAGAGGGAGAGGGGTTTCAAGCAATTGCATTACTCTTGATCATCCTGGTAAGCAGGGGGATGGGGGCATTTTGTACCCAAGACAATACCACTACTGTGGTATTTATGTAGATTAATTTGTTCTGAAAGAATGGAAGTTTCTTATGTGATAGCAATTAATACGAATCGTGCATATAAACCTTTATTCTCTGAAACCTGGGGGGGGGGGATTTTCTAGCAGTTAGATTATTCTCAATCATTCTGGCAAGCAATTGGGGGTAGTTGTACTCGAGAAATTTAAAAACTAAATGAGGTTTTAAACATTGCTAGGATGCTGGAGTCGATCTTAATTTTTAAGTCTTAAAAAGGATTATATTTATTAGTAGTGCACGGGGGAGTATTCAAGACCCCCCGGTGTGAACTGCCATAACATATATATTTATGTTGTTCTTGAAAGACTAAAATTTCTAATTTAACCATCGTTTAAAAACAGTAGGGGGAGAGGGATTTCGAACAATTGTATTACTCTTGATCATCCTGATAAGCAGGGGGGGGCATTTTGTAGCCAAGACATTGCACTGCTGTTGAATTTATATAAATTTATTTGTTCTGAAAGAATGGAAATTTCACCTTTACTCTATGAAACCAGAGGGGGGGGGGTTCAAGCAATTGGGGTAATTTGTACTCGAGTAATTTTAAAACTAAATGAGAATCCAAAAATTACTAAGATACTGAAGTCAATCTTAATTTTTAAGCCTTAAAAAGGATTGTATTCATTGATTGTGCACTGGGGGGTATTCCATACCCCCAGACCCCCCGGTGTGTACGTTTATAACATGTAAATGACTTAATTATGAGAAAACAAAAGCTTCTTGTTTAATAAAATTCAATGACATACAGATAACACTGCATCTAAAAATTCTGTTTTTGAAACCGACTGGTCTGGGAGGTATGGAAAACCCTGTGATGGAGTACCCTACAATTGTGCTAAAAAACGGCTGGGGACATATTACACAAGTTTATTTTGTTACAAATTGGCAATAATAATAATACCTATGGTATTAAGCAAAATAATATATTTTGTTTTGGAAGGTTGGCGCCTCATCGCTCGACCAGTAACAGCCGCCACTGCTAAAATATCCTTGACACTTAGTAGTGTCTAAGTGCCGTAACAAATCATTAAAATATTGTATTTATTCTCAACGAACGAATACGTTCAGTTCAAAACATTAATCACACACCTTCCCGTTTTGATACCGGGGGGGGGGGGGTCTGGATATGGAATACTCCTCAGTACACCTTTGTAGCTTAAATAATAACTGATTGTTCCCTGGGCGTAGGAAGGGGAAAACCCTTCTGTACCCAAGTAATTCTGGTTATAAACGGTGGGGGGGGGGGGGGGGTATATATATTGTGGTGGTATTTTCAAAGCCCTAAATTTTATGTTGAAAAAAATGAAATTTTAAATCTTATTTCGATAAACTCGATTTGTTCCCAACTAGCATATTGAAAATTAAAATTTATTTTAAAAACCGTTGGTTATCGAAACCGGGGGGTCTGGGGGGTATGGAACACCCCCCAGTGCCTCAGTAGTATTTTGTTTAGAGTTGTGTATTGGCGTATTGAATTGTATTGTGTATTAGACGATCAATTGGCACAATCCATGGTTACAGGCACATCTGAGACGAGCTTAGCAAGCTACCTCAGAAGTAAAACAATTGATATGTTCACAGCACTTACAGTAACTTCGAAACACCGCCGGGGATTGCTGTTGGTAAAAACACAGGTAGCAAATCTAAAAGAAGATGAATATTTTAATTTAAAATATTTTATATCTTAAAAACCTTTGGTCTTCGAAACCGGGGGGTCTGGGAGGTATGGAATGCCCTCCAGTGTCTCAGTATAGTTAATGTCGCTCTCACAGGTTGACCGCTGGTCTTTTGGTTTTTGTTGTCCTAGGATCGCTATCGACGTTGTAACTTGGGATGGCTGTATGTTCATCAGCTTCTTGATAGAAAGAGCACATGCGATTAAATCAAATTCATTACCCATGATTGCATCAAAAATCCGTAATATCGTTTCGCATAGGGGAAAAGAATAATATACTCATTTTAAAGGAAATTTAATGCTCTACAACTTTTTCTGCGAATATTTTCCTGTCAAATGTATGGTAAAGAAGTTACGATGCTAAATTGATAAAAAAACGTAAAGCAGAAACAGTATTTTGAGAATTTCACGTGGGAATATTTCGAAAACTGTAACAGATACGAATGAAATGAATAGGAGCATTCTTGTAGGAAATTTTGTCAGCTTCAATTTTGTACAGCATCACTTTTCGGTTTGGGTGAACCGTTTTCGAGATATAAGCAAAAAGGCGATGGCCGGGATAATTTTTCGTGTATAAATCGAATTCCGCTATGGAAGCCGGATGGAATTAAAGAGAAATGTCGATGGAAAGGCGGTTTGTGAAATTTGGAACATCTAACGGAGAGATCCTCTGGTAGGCAAGTGAAATTCTGTTGTTTAATGAAAATAACACGAGAATTAATTTAATTCCGAATCCGGATGAGTTTTGATTTAACCGTTCGATTTGAAATGTTCCAGTTTCTGCATGCACGAAGTAGAAAGTGCAGCAAGAATCGTGATTTTGTGTTTCAATAAACATAAAATACACACGGTGAATTGTATATCGCAAATTGACAGTAGACACTTCAGTTATTCACGATCTCGGCCCACTTCTTTGTGAACCGACCGTGTGTACCTGTGTGTGTGTTTGTCTCATGTTATATCAAGATTCGTTGGGTAAAATCAAGAATGTGGAATCATCAACTTTGGGTAGTAGTTTCTGCAGTTAATGGTCAGCGATCGTACAGATCTATAAAACACCTTATTTAATTAATTTATTAAACGGACCCGTATATTTCCTTTTTAGCTCCACTTGCTCGTCGTTGGTAATAATAATGGCGACTTTATTAGTTGCACTTGACCATGATGCACCTTGAAAATTGACAGCAAAACATTCTCACACGAGCATTTAATTCAATCAAATTTACATCCGTATCTTCTCCGTACGAGGGCCGGCAGTCCTCGCGAGGATTAAAGATTTCGAAAACCGGATTTTTTTTCTAAATTCACGTCGGGTCTCGAACACAATGGATAGATGGCTATCAAATTTCAAAGCAAGTGGTAGATAATATTTAAGTCTGTTGCATAGATTTTAAAATTATAGACAGGTTAATTCATACATACCACGGAGGCCGTTAATCATAATAAATTAAATTTAATTAAACACTTGGCAGGAGATCTAAATTTTAAAATAACCGATTAAAAGCGCCACAACTACTAATAATTTTTTCTAACTAAATATTACTTTGAAAATTCTTTCTTTTTTCAATTTATTACCATTTTGAATCCCAAGAACGCAGGTAGAAGGTGCGCGTAATTTATGAAATATGTCAAACCGGGTTAGTTGGATTCATCCCTCTCTGCAGGGCGTAAGCAGCTTTAACTTGAGTTATTTTATTTTTTTCACGATAGGCATATATGGGGGTTCGTCGGAAAATCTCGACGAGTGCAGCCAAGACATTCCGGTGTCGCTAATTATAATTTAAAAAATTTGATTCGCTTAAATTTTATCAGATGTATTATTTTACTAATACGAACTTTTTGATATCCTCCCAACTAAAAGCATTCTTAACGACTGCAATAAATTTTTAAAACTGCCACGGTATAAACGTAAAAGCTTTCTGATGCATGCATGCAATGAATTGATTATAAAGATTTTGTAAGTGCATTTAGTTGAAAACGGCGCTTCCGAATGACAAATTGACGAGGCTGCTTAAAGCTCGCTCATTTCCAAACTCGTTTTTATTATTATCAAACGCTTCGTTTATTTAATTGCACCCGCATTAAAATTGGGAACTTAAATGGATTACGATAAGCAAATATGCGGACAATCAAAAATCATTTAAAAAATCCCTCTGAAACTGACCGAACGGCGAACGCTGGACAAACAATGGCCAGAGGGGCCCGAAAAGAGAGAACAAAATCCTAAAATAAAAATCAAATTCTGATAAAATAACCCAAAAATTGGGCCTTCGATGCTATTAGTTATACTCGAGTATCAGGGGCCCGAAAATTTGCTAGGGCCCAGGGCTTAACCCAGTTAAACATAGGCCCTGCCTCTCACCTTTTTCCTTTCCACATCTTTCCCTCTTCAAGGGTCCCAGCATTCGCTAATAAGTAACTCTTCAGTACTGAAGAACTGATACTATTGGTCCATGAAGAGAAGAATAAAGAGTAAACCGTTCACTGGGGGGTATTCCATACCCCCCAGACCCCCCGGTTTGCTAATGGTTACAATAATTAGTACGTTAAATAGGCTGAGTAGATGATGTAGTCTAGTTTGTTGTGTTGGACGTACCGATTGGGGAATAAAATAGAAGCGTGCACTGGGAGGTATTCCATACTCCCCAGACCCCCCGGTTTATCCTCATTGTTTTGTGTCTCTTAAACTTAAATTCAAAATTCAATAAATTTTAATAAATTTAATAAATTTTAAATTATTTGACCACAGTTGAAGGAAATAGCAGGATTACTTACAGAACACTACTGTCCAACCCTAGCGTCGGTCGGACACAACCGTCCACCTTTTAATAAGTTCTCTGTACGAAATCCACCTTACAATAAATAATTGACACGGCTTAAAGATTTGTATTTGAGCGTCCGGCAATAGAGGAAATATATTTCGCTTTTCCAAATTGTCAGGTTGTTGACAATTGTCACCACTTAAGTGGACTCTAATGAACAGTCACTGAAGAATGAAAGTTTTTAAGCTAACCAGAGTTTTCTGATTTAGTTTAATTTGCAATTTGGACAATCGTCAACGACCCGGGCGTAGGATAACATTTTCGACTTTGACGAATTGTCAGGTTGTTGACAATTGTCACCACTTAAATGAACTTCCAATGAACAGAAATAAAATTTTTCAGCCAAACAGAGTTTTCTGATTTAGTTTAATTTGGACAGCCGTCAACGACTCGGGCTTCCGACAATAGAGGAACATTTTTTGCATTGACAAATTGTCATATTGTTGACAATTGTCACACATAATATTATCATTGTGATGACGTTGAGGTGGCGCCGTCGATTTGACATTAAGGTCTGATATAAATCAAATGTGTACAACATCTCGACGCCGCCACCTAAACGTTATCAATTCGACGTGTGGATTACAAACCGGGGGGTCTGGGGGTAGCCAGTTCACGGTTTACTCCAATGCTGGGATCTTTAATTGTGAGCGCCGAGTAAACCGTGCACTGGGGGGTATCATACCCCCCAGACCCCCCGGTTTACCGATGGCTACACTGAAGCTCAATCAATATTTGAAGTTATAATAGTAAATAAATACGTTTAACTCCGGCCCCGTTTTATTATGGTTTCTGCCATCAGTCCATCAGTGATCCTCTTTCGAAAAGAGTGAGCTTTCTTCCGGGGAACTACCGGAATCAGGGCCTGGTTATAATACATACATAAACAAATTTTTATAATTGAACTTGCAACTTATATTAACCTTTTTTTTTGTTTCAGGTAAGCGAACCAATGCAGTCCAAAATCTGCGTAAGTAAATCAAAACTTAGTAATTCCGCAAGTCATCGCTTTGACGATTAGGTATACTTAATAATTCTAACAAAGACTGCAAACTCTTAGCTTCAAGCTTGTCTGTTGTCGATTGGCAAGCAATTGATGAAATCGGAACGCAGCATCTTGTCGTATAAACTGGTATCAGCAATAGAAAAATAATCGTCTGGGTAAATTTACTACAGCAGCGTCGCGGGCGGTTTTTAAAAGTTTTCCCCTCGTAAAGAGAGCCATTCAACGGCAACGGCAGGAAATCTGGGGTCTAATCCATGAATTTTTTTTAGCCCACTCGCCACTCACTATGCCAGTTTTTGGTTTGCCAAGAACTTTCTCTTATAGTCTTTAAAGCTTCTTCCGATGAGAAGCAATACCTCGGTCTTCTTTGAGACAAGAAGTCCAACCTCTAACAAGACTTCTAACCCAACCTAACATAAAAGACAGGAAGTGTACGACTGAGCCGTGGTATTGGAAAGGCACCGATCTAAAATAGCAAGAAACTCTGTTCTTGGATAAAACTCTTAAAGGCGCGGTTGTAGAAGAACAGCGGTCTCTGTTTTTAAGTAAAATTTGGCTATAATTAAGGAAATCCAATTTAATATAAAATTGGTTTATTGGTTATTTTCAATTTTTCAGTGAATATAAGATCTGGTAATTAGTAATTTGAGATATGCAGATAATACTCTGATATTAGCAGCGAATGAAGACGAACTTGAAGATATAAAGGAGAGATTAATAAACGTTAGTGGCCAGTATGGACTGAAATTAAATGCTCAAAAAAACTAAAGTAATGATTGTAGTTAGAGCCGACATCACCAACCACAAAACATATCTGGCTTCTCGGTGGTAAGCCAGTTTGAATACGATCAATAATCACCACTGAAGGAGGAAGCAGTGTGGAGATCCGCAGAAGAATAGCTATGGCAAGATCAGCTACCAGCAGGGCCTATTTTTAACTGGGTCGGGCCCCCGGCACGTGTCTAATGCTCCTAATGGTAAAATAGGCCCTGAGTACCTACAGAAGGCGCCCGCCGTGGGACGGCGAACAAAAAAGACAAGGTCATCTTACCGACAAAACCGCCAAGTAAATCTAAACGCATTGTAATAAGTAGAAAAGAAGACCTTCGCTGGAATAAAATATATAATACAAATATAAATACAATAAAAATTGTACGGCAAATGGCGAAAAAGTAGCGTCGTCGTCCGTCAGCCGTCACCTTGAACCCGAACGAAATCGGAAAAAAGCTCACAATAAGACTGTTAAATTATTTCAAATTAGCTACATCAAAAATCAATTAGTCCCTATTAATTTTTATAAAAATCCTTTAACGGAGATTAAAGTCGTCCATCGCGAAAAAAAGAGATAATTGCTTACTTTTCGTCACAGATGACACCTGAAACGTGGAATTAAAAATCCCACTACATAACTTAACACTCGTTAAACTAATGATAATGAATAAATTATAGTGATTAAAAGCGAAATTCTTTTATTGTGTACTATTATCGCGTAAAAAGTCGCCATTCAACAATTTAAACAATCGCCCGTTGCAAATATAACGGAAACGTTAGCGCTTTTTTTTTTTTTAAAAAGAACCAATATGACCATCTATTGCTAACAAAAGGTCACCAAAATTCCAAGTTTCACGCAGGATGATTGCTTCATAACCGAAGATGCTTCGGTCACCACAAACTCATAAAATTGTAAATTAAAATCAGGTCCTTAATAATACGACCGCTAACCTTAAGAACGCCTTCGTTTTTAATTTGCTGCCACCGTAAATCAGATTTTTATCCGTCTACCTGAAAATCACCCAGAAATCGTACGGAATTTCCTGTTTGGTTTCGATATAACCTACGTTTGTGGTAACGCAAGATTAAATCATCGGCATTAACGGAAATAACGAAATGACGGCCGCAGTGCAGATCAAGTGTGACAATTACTAGCCCAACGTAGCGAAGTAGCCGCTATAACTGTAACGCCCGTTAATCAACATTGTCTTTACTTTTATAATTTCGCTTTTTCAATGTAACGGTTTCTTATGGTATTTCAGAATACTTTTATCAGTTCGGGCCAGTTTCTGCCATTTTTTCTTTTTCCAACCGGCAGAGAAATAGATTACGCCATCACGCGGAAAAATATTAAGTTAATCTGATACGTATAGTTGGTATAGAAAGTCTTGTTTCCAAACAAAATCAAGTGTAGAGCCGCCAGTTTGTTGATATTTGGGAATGTCAACTGAACGATCAACTGCTGATTTTCTATCCTTTTATGAACGGCTCTGTGGTTCGGAGGGTAGCTGATTTAGCCGTAACACCGTTTAACGGCTGCGGTAGTATCTGACGTTACCGATGAGTGTTTCTAACCTCGGCTCTCCGCAGAACATCCACAAATATCAACACAAGTCAATTTTAACTCAATAGAACCTCTAATTTAACTTGTAGCCTAACCTCTAACCTAGGTTAGAAGTCTCAGATATTTGCCCCCCCCCCCCTGTGCACGGTTTACTCTTTATTCATGGACCAATTGTATTGGTTTTTCAGTACTGAATACGGCGTTCACAATCAAGGATCCTATCATTGGCTACTAAGTAACTCTTCCATGAATAAAGAGTGAACCGTGTACTGGGGGGTATTCCATACCCGGTCGCTATGGTCGCTATAGCAATCTTGGGTTTACCTAGGGCGGAATTTCCGAGGAAATTTAATGTATAAGTGAAGAAAAATCTGAAGAAATTCAAAGGAATCTTAGGAACAGCGTCTATTTTTAATTGGGTAGCTTCAAATATTGATTGAGTCTTAGTGTAGTCATTGGCAAACCGGGGGGTTTGGGGGGTATGGAATACCCCCCAGTGCATTCATGGAAGAGTTACCCAGTATAGTCAATTGTGAGCGCTGTATTCAGTAATGAAGAACTAATACTATTGGTCCATGAATAAAGACTGAACCGTGTACTGGGGGGTATTCCAGACCCCCCGGTTTGAAAATCCGAAGGTTTATGTGCTGGTGATCCACTGCTGGCAGAAATGGGCCTGAGGTTAAACGTATTGATTGAGCTTCAGCGTAGCTATTGGTAAACCGGGGGTCGGGGGGGTATGGAATACCCCCCAGTGCTCTTTATTTATGAACCAATAGTATTAGTTCTTCAATACTGAATACGGCGCTGACAATCAAGGATTCCAGCATTGGCTACTAAGTAACTCTTCCATGAATAAAAAGTAAACCGTTAACTGGGGGGTATACCAAACCCCCCGGTCTTACATAGGTATGCCGCCCAGCAGTGGATCTTAATCTTTCGATGCCCAAAATTTGAACCATATTATGGAACTTCTACAACTATTAAATTTTGAATTTAAATTTAAGAGACACAAAACAATGAGGATAAACCGGGGGGTATGGAATACCCCCCAGTGCACGCCTTTATTTTATTCTCAAATTGTTACGCCCAACACAACAAACTAAATTACATCATCTTCTCAACTTTGTTTAGTCTAGTTTGATGTGTTGGATGCTGTGATTTGGGAATAAAATAGAAGACCCCCCGGTTTACCAATGGCAACTCCCGGGTATGTAAAAATAAAATTACTTACATATGCGCTCAGCAATGGATCTGAATCCATTTTAAACACATTGGGGTCTCTACAATTTATTAAGTTTTGAATTTAAGTTTAAGAGGCACCAAACAATGAAGATAAACCGGGGGGTCTGGGGGGTATGGAATACCCCCCAGTGAACGCCTTTGATGTAATTCTCAAATTTTCTCGCAGAGTTATTGTTGCGTCTGGGGGTATAGAATACTCCCAGCGTTAGCTACTGGGACCTCTTCAACTTATTAAATTTTGAATTAAAGTTTAAGAGGCCCAAAACAATGAGGATAAATACCCCCCAGTGCACGCCTTTATTCTATTCCCCAATCGCTACGCCCAACACAACAAACTAGACTACATCATTTACTCAAGCGCTTAACAGGGCCTATTTTACCATTAAAATCGTAAAAAAATCAAATTCTGATGCTATAGTTACATTCGAGTCTAGGGCCCAACCCAGTTAAAATTCTACAGTTAGGTACTAGGTACGACAATGGGGTAAGAGCAACTTTGGTAAGATCTTAATTAGTAATTAAAACATTAACGGTTTTGATTTATCGACACGTTTGTGTCGTTAATTATAGGCGGCGTGAAAGGAAGTACGAAAGGGACGACGAGTGAGTGTTTTCCTTCTGGAACTTAATTACTTTTACGCTGCTGCCAGCGCGTGTTTTTGAGGTTACGTAAAGTTGATCGTGAATTAGGAAATGGGAATGGAAAGAATTAATTAATCGTTTTAGAAATCGATAAAATGCGAGATTGAGAAACTGAAAATGCAAGAGCAATAAACTGGAATCCTGATTTGCCATTATGTATTATTCGCGCTCCGTTTAAAATTTCTATAAATCTTGCATAAACTGAATCAGAACCTCACGATCATCGCGGTAATAAAACGAGCATAAAAGAGCAATAAAGCGTTTAAACAAAATAAATAAGCAATAAGTTGGGAGTGTGGAGCAAGGAGAATTGTGTTCCTAAATAATTGAAAATAAAGTTGTCTCTCTTTTGCATTTTGCAAAATAAAGGATGTAGCAACTTTTATGTACATAAAGTTTCAGTTAAAGCGGTGTATGGAGCTGCATTTGAATACAATTACGTGCGCGTCTGAGCTCGTACATAAAATTAATTGTAAATCCATAGAAAGTTTAAACACTTCAATGGCAAATCAGAGATTTGAATCGGCGATAGCCTACATAAATCCAACCGCGAACACCTTGTTTATCTGTGACAATAAAAACACGACTGTGTGACACTGGTTACTGGGACACCGACTACACTTTTATTTATACCTGTATTGCCTTTTTGTCATGATTATTTTTGTCGTGTCGTTTTCGCGACACATTTCGTAAACTCGCCTTTAGCATATCGCTCCCTTTTATTTTGACGTCTGACATACTCAAAACCACTCACTCAACGTCAATCCGATTGACAATAATTTCGATTGCTCGTGATTGATACCTATATCGCCAGTCGATCGACTTTCTATTCTACTTTCCGTTATTTTGCTATTTTTTTACGTAATTAACGACACCGCTCCTCGCGCTCCTCGCGGCAGCTTTCCGAAGGTCGCACGAAAATTCTTTTAAATTATCGAATTAGGAAAAATCAAGGCCTTCAATCATCATTAACATTTTCTAACAGATTTATTGCACACTGCCGTAGGCATAAAATAATTTAGGAAAAAGTGCAACCATTAATTATCCAATTTTTTGTGTCGCGATCCTTATAAGGGATAACGGATCAGGGACGCGCGCGTAAGATTAACCTCTCGTTATATTATTTCTTTAATTTTAGGCAATAAAATTTTCGAGGTCTTCTGGGTGGAACAAACCGGCCAGCACTCGGTACGTGGATGTGTCAATCCATTCTTGTCCGCGATTGTTTGTAGGCCACAAAGAAACCTCAAGGTCGGCCGAATAATGAAAAATTTCAATCTGTCAGTTGGTTTGAGTTGGGATCAAGTTGATTTTAAGCTGGCCGGTCGGTTGGCGTTATTGTATTTTTATTTCCTCACAAAGCTGCCTTTCCTCGATTAAAAATTTAATTTTTAATTGACTATTATAAATTAGATAAAGCTTAGGTCTGATGATTCAAGATGAACGTGAATTCTTCGTTCGTTTAATTTAACTTGAAGTGATTTAAATCAACGAGACTGGAATTTAGACGAATGGTCCTTTTTGGCAGCATAATAGAGAAATTAAATGAGAATTCTGTTTAGATTTTTGATCTGAGCTCAAATTAAACATTGCCTTTGTAAATATTCACGCGATCGGAAAGGAATGAAGAGGCCAAAACAGCGGAACAAACGCCATTGTGCAAGTTCGCCGATACGGGTTATGTGCCCAGATGTTCAATAGGCTTCGCAAACAAATAAAAGAATAGCTTAATTTAGAGCAAGGAGAAGCCTTGAACTCTATTGAAGTAGGATCTTGATTCGGAAGGAAATGGAAAACCACCGGAGATAATCTGCCACGAAAATCCCTCTTCGTTTTTAACAGGTTATAGGCCCAGACACAGAGAGACTGCACCAACAACAATTATTGACCAGTTCCAACGGGTTATGGGCTCAGATGCAGAGATTTTGAGAACTGCTGACTCTAAGGTACTCAGTTCGAAATACATAGGAAGGATAAGAAGAGAGAGAGAGAGAGAGAAATGCTCTCAGCTACCTTTGAACGTAACTACTGTTGTAACAATCCTATACAGCATAGGGAGGCTAAGAAGAGAGAGTGATATGCTTTCAGCTGCCGTTGAGCGTAACTACTATTGTACTGGGTGGTATTCCATACCCCCCAGACCCCCCGGTTTGACAGCCCAAAGATTTGAGTGCATACTCTCTGCGATTAATTTCAAAAAATAATATCCTCTCCGAACAAAAAATATAATATGCATGTCTCGGCAATGCGGGCAGTACCGGGTCTGGGGTATGAGATACTCCCCCCCCCTCCGGACTCTGGTAATAATTTATGTTGAAAAGAAAATCCTTCATTTATGGAATTCCCATGGAATTATGGTATGGAAGGTTATTTGATTTAATCAATTTTTCAGGAGAAAATCAGAACACTTGGGCGTAAACAGTTTATTAGTTGATTGTTACGCTAAATAAATGTTGGGGGGCCGTGGGGGGGGGGGGGTATGAAATACCAAAACCCGAAGGTTTGTGTGCATATTCTCTTAATTTTCCCAATTTTTATGGAAAAGGAAGAATTACACTCATTTCTAGACATCGACTTCTAAAGGAGCATACTACGAGCCGACCCTGCAGAGTAGTATCTCGTAGTTATTTTCATATCCTGTGTTCTGATTGGTTCTCACACTCTTAAGGCTGTTATCAATCGAATCGATAAGACTGGAAACTTCCGGGCGAAGTAAGAATTTTGCTCTGGCTATTTCTCTTCGCTTAAGCGGACTGTCATGAGAATTTTTCTAGAAATAAATTGTATTTTAATGTAGCGCACATTGGCGCCGCTAGGCGGTATGGTGGGTTGCTCCAGCCCTGATATACATTAGCCCTGTTCACTCGGAATTAAAGCAATTAAAAATGTAGTACATTTCATTATCGAATTTCAGTTGACTATAATGCGGATGTTGATTCTGCGAAGATACTGGGGTTATTCCATACCCCCAGACCTCCCAATGGAAAATTCAGCAACTTACATTTGTCGTTTATTTTTATGTATTTCTTCTGAAAGAATAAAAAGTTTCTTTTTAATATCATCAATCGGATGAACTCCGAAACGGCGAGAAAGGGAGGGCGAACACCCCCCTCCCCCCCAACATCACAACAATAATTAGTTGATTACCGGTCACTTTACACCATGAAAGGAAAGGAAGAACTAACAAATTTAATTATATTATCTCAGAATAGGCACTGAAAGCTTTGGTTTCTGAAGCCGCGGAACCTCCTAGAATGGAATTCTACCATGGATTCGATTAAACTTCGGAGGTTGGGGGGTAAATCACCTCCTTAGTAGATTATGGTTTGATAGGACAGTAAATCCAGCAACCAGGAACCAATTGCGGTATTCTAATTCGGTTGGTCTTTAACCTCGTCGTATTCTATCTTAAAGTAGCCATCTTTTGTTTCTGTTTTGTTTTTTAAAAATCAAATGCAGTGAATTCTTGTTTGCGGACAGATGCTATACTTCCTCTCAAGAAGGAAGCTTTTATTAAACAAACGAATATACAGTAGCATGTAGACCTTCGGATTTTGAAACCGGGGGGTGCACCCCCCAGTGCACGGTTTACTCTTTATTCATGGACCAATAGTATTAGTTCTTCAGTACTGAATACGGCACTCACAATCAAGGATCCCAGCATTGACTACTAGGTAACTCTTCCATGAATAAAGAGTAAATCGTGCACTGGGGGGTATTCCGTACCCCCCAGACCAGGTTTGAAAATCCGAAGGTTTATATGCTGGTGTATATGCGTTTGTTTTATAAAAACTTCCTATTTGGGCGGATAATTTTATTATGCGGATTATTCTATACTACCGAACATACATTTTATGGAATATACCAATCAGAGGTATACTGGGGAGCACGGTGACGCAGCCAGGATTTTGTTATGGGAGAGGCTAAAGGATGCAAGCTGAGTCGAATGCGCGCGCCGCAGGCAAAATTTTTTCGGAAAAAGGGACGTGGTCATCTTATTTTCGAGTATAATTGTTGTGTCTGGGGGGGGGGCTATAGTCCCGTAGCCCCCCTTGGCTGCGCCACTGGGGGAGCATACCTCTCGGAGCCCCCGGTTTGCTAATAACTACACTAAAGCTCAATCAATACTTGAAGTTATAATAATAAATAAATACGTTTAACCTCGGCTCCGTTTTATTATGATTTCTGCTAATGCTTAAGTGCGTCGACTACTAAGCAGAGAAGCCTTGTTCGATCCCGAGTGAAGCAAGAACTTTATTCTAACCGTCCTTCCTCGGCGGGCAACACATATACACTAGCATTAAACCTTCGGATTTTCAAACCGGGGGGTCTGGGGGGTATGGAATACCCCCCAGTATACCTCTGATTGGGATATTCCATAAAAATTTATGTCCGCTAGTATACCGGGTGCTGAATGAGTTAGCCGAACATAGGAAATTAATATGTAAAAACTTGTTTATGCAAAGTCCTGCTTCCCTAATTATTTTAGAGAAAAAATTAAAGACACAGAAATAATGCAGAAGTATAAACTACGAATGATAATACCATTAGATTTCATCTAGCTTTTAGTTAAAAAAATTGTTAAAATTTTCATTTATCGCAGTGGCCATGTAATAAATTCAATTTAATTTTTATTTTCAAAAAGAATTTACCATGGAAACTTGCATGGCCAGTCTGATAAATGAAACTTTTAACCATTTCAAAAGCATTTTTGGACCTTTTAAGTAAAAGTTACATGAAATCTAATGCTGTTATCATTCGTAGTTTATATTTCTGCATTATTTTTGTATCTTTCATTTTTTCTCTAAAATAATTAGGGAAGCAGGAATTTGTATAAATAAGTTTTTACATGTTAATTTTCTATGTAATAGAATTATCCGCTAAAGTATTAAACAAACGCATATGCACTAGCATATAAACCTTCGGATCTTCAAACCGGGGGGTCTGGGGGGTATGGAATACCCCCCAGTATACTTCTGATTGGGGTATTTCATAAAAAAAATATGTTATTGTTTTTATTATTCGCCGAACATCTGATGATTTGAATATTTGATGGTTTGGGCAGTCGTCGGAGTCTAGATGCTCAATCCTTTCTCGAAAGAGAAAAAGGCTAATTGTCCGGGAGTAACTAAAGGGTAATGCGTTCTTCTGACGAGGAAGAGGAAGCATCCGGATGAGTGTAAAAATAAACTATGACGATGGGCACACGTCACATGCCGAACCCAAAGTTGCAGTGAAACTTGAAGCGCTAATTTCATATTTCTGGATAATAAAAATTGTAATTAAGTGAAATTCGATCTTGTAGCTGGTAGGCGAAATTGGACAAAACTATAAATCTAGACAAAATTCACCTACAACCTACAAATTCGGTTCGTGTTTCGCGCTAAATGGCAAATGTTAATAACTATCTTCGCAAAAAAAAACAATAAAATTGCAAGGTCAAAAATTTAAATGGTACAATTATTGCCTGCAGTTGTAATTTTTGAATTTGCTAAATAAACAATGGCGAACGATTTAACAATTCATTTGGCCCTACCTTATTTCAATGCAATTATCTTTCGACATTGTAATTCGGCAAATGTTGAAAAGATCAATTAAATAGGATGAAATGCAAATTCGTAAAACGGTTCGTGCATGGGTTCGCAACAATTTAAAATTATATGTTTGCTATATTTTTGAGTCGAGGATTTACGGTTTTTATCATTACTCCGGCCGCGGAGGACTTCCTCGCCGAAGAAGCTGCACTGGAAGAAGCTTCAATTTATTTCGTTTCCAGCGGTAACAAACAAAATCGCTTATCGCTCTCTATTGTTCTATTGTTAAGTTATGCTCTACAAGTACCAACACCGTGTTTGCGTCTTCTGCCTTGTTTCTCTGATTGAATTCGCCCAGATTATTGCTTCCTTACTTCGGGAAAGCTGTTAACATAATTGTATTCATTGTTGGCCGAGACAACGGTGAAAGCCCCTTTAATTCTCTTATTTCGCCTATTTATAACTTGAACTTGCCTTCTGTTACCTTTACCTGCATCTCAAGGCTATTGTCTTGAGAACAAGCCGAGATCCCGCTCTCTCCGCTCGCGATTATATAAATTGTTTGGTAGGAAAGTGGCCGGAGATGTTAGAATGGAATTAAATGAAATGAAGTAATAGTTTAAGATGCCTCCCAGGTGCGCTCTCAGGTATAATAAAAGTAAATCAAGATCCGCCTTCGGGCGTACTCTAGTCATGGTTAGTAACCATAGAATTCAACCTTTTAGGCTACCGGGAGAAATTACGTTCTTCAAAAAAAAAAACGTTCGTTACGTCTGCGCGTGCGCACCAGCCCCGCCATCCCCGCCATCCCCTACTTGCCGCTCGAATTTAAATTTAAATAATCCTCGCATTAAGTCCAAATTATAAGAAACAAGATGAGAAATCGTGTTGGATATTAATTAGTCGAGAGTATACCGTTGGTTTTTTTGTCTCTTATTTGTGGTCGCAGCTCCACACACGGTAACGTGATCCTAATTTTTAATGGAAAGCAGTTAGCAGCTTTAATTATTTCAAGAATTTTTGAGGTTGAGGGATGACACACGATGAGCAATAAAGTAGCAAGGAGAAGCAAAGATTAGGGAAAGATATTAAAAGAGCATTAACGATGGATTTTAACCTAATCCGTTTTCCTTTCTCAATGACCATTATTATGGTTATTGCTGTTTAACCATCTAATTATTTTTCAAGCGATGCTCATCTGAGCAGTAAAGCATAGAACATTTATTTAACCTTAAACACAGTAAACACTTAATTTAACATCGTTGTGCTGTTTCACATTAGTGGAACAGTAATTGAGTGAAAAACATAAAGTCACTTGCATAAAATTTTAAATTAACAAAATTACTTTACTTCTACTCGCCAAGAATTTATTTAATAACGACGTATTTTTTATTTAACGCGTTAAATTTAGTTAGTCGTTTTAAATTGGACAAAATTAACGCCGATAATAAAATCTTTACTACGAACGTTAAAAATTACGCTCAGTTAGATTACAACTTTATGGCGTGTAAATGTATTATAAAAAAATTGTTAAATAATAACAGACTTGATAATTGTAGAAAATGGTTTTACAATGTGTGAAGGAGACATCGCGCCGGAAAAAATCCAAGTTAATTAGAACCGCACATCGTTTAAATCGATAACGAGAAACCAGCGTGGAATTTTCAAAAATTTTATTTTTGACTTTGATAAGCGATAACTCAAAAACTGGACGTTTAACGGAAAATAACGTTCACGTCAGATAGTTAGCGGCAAAAATTCCCTTTCAAATGCGCACAGAAAAATTAAAATCGGTTCACAATTGCAGAAGTTACAACTATTCACGTGTAGTAATCGGCGGTTTACCGTTACGAATGACGGCCCGTCATCCGAAATGATATTCTGTTTGATTCACGGATATAATGGCAACAGTATTTTATTAAAAATTAATTGAAATTTTTTTTAGCAAAAATTTTTTAAAGTACTAATCGTAAAGTTTTGAGAAATGTAATAAAAGTGGCGTGCGTCGTCATTAGCAAAATTGACGGGATTTCTTGACTGATAGGCCCGGGCGAAGCCAGCTACAGCAGCTGTAGTAAGAAATACAATTTTGAAGCTTAGGTTCCACTTTTACATGGGCTCTTTTTTTAACAAATTTCGTTCGTGCACTGTAAGCCGTGGTTCTGAATCCACCTTGAGTAAAGACCTATTTGTAGGCAATTGTTTCAAATATTAATAAAAAATCAAAAAATGTTATTCTTCCTCAACTTCAGTTAGGAAAACCTTACGAAATTCTAGAGAACCTTAGGTAGTCTTGGGAAATCTCCAAAAATCTTAAGTTATGAAATCCAAGGAAATTCGGGGAAATCTTGGGACATAGGAAATCCGATGGCCGATGATGAATTCGATGAACGACAACATGGACTAGAAAAGAGGATGACTGGGTGGCTGCAGCCTAACCCGAAACAAATTTGGTCCACTCCGGATTACTAAAATTAATTTTCTTTTAAATTTTTTTATTAACTGCCGTTTATCAATAAATGACAGATATCAGTGAGATGCTGAGGACCCAGACCCCCCCCCCCCACCGGTTTGTCCTGCCGAAAAATATATAGTTGGTAGGAAGCAATCGCAGCATAAATATTTGTACACCAGATTTCCACTTGAGAAATTTCTCAAATTTTCTTAGAATTTTCATATTTGTCCTGATTTTCTAGGATTTCCCCGATTTTCTTTCCACTTGTACTATAATCACGACTTTAGTCGCGAAATACTGTAAACGAGAATTTTTTCTTAAATTTTGAGCGGCTGCAGCGGTCGTGATTCATCAATGAATGACGGATATCAGTGAGATATAATTGCAGTTTACCGCAATTATTTTAACCAACAATTTTCAATGGAAATTCCAGAATATCTTATTATCTGTTGGATTTACACTAAAAACACCTCTTACCTTTTTTAAACAGAAGTAAATTCTCTACAAAAATGTTCTGGTGAGTATTTTTCATACGATGAGTAGTTTTAAAGTTACAGCCGTAAGAGGCGCGGGCTACCATCAGCATCGCTAAATAATTATTTCGTATGCCTGGGGGGTATACCCCCCAGACTCCCCGGTTTGTACTACCGAAAGATATATGGTTGCTAGACAGTAATCACAGCAAACATATTTGTTCCTACACCAGATTTCCATTTAAGAAATTTTTGAAATTTTCGTAGAATTCTCAAAATTCTCGACTTTCTAGGATTTCCCAAATTTCCTTGTATTTCTTCCTTCTCCTACATTAATCGCGACTTCAGTCGCGAAACACTGTAAACGAGGATTTTTTCTTAAAATTTATGAAGCTGCAGCGGCCGTAACAATAATGTGAGTAATAATAATTTCTTGTCTTCCCAAGGTTTAAGTTGTAGGCTGAGACGGTTCTAGGCAAAGATTTTAGGGGGGGGGGGGGAGAAATGAATTTTAATTTATTTTTAATTTGTATACTTGGATCCATTTTATGGAAGCGTAAAAAATGAACGTTGTTGTTCGTCAATGAATGACGGTTATCAGAGGTATACTGGGGGGTATTCCATACCCCCCAGACCCCCCGGGTTGTACTGCCGAAAGATAGATAGATGCTAAAAGAAGTAATCGGAGCAAAAATATTTGTACCTTCACCAGGTTTCCATTTAAGAAATTTCTGAAAATATCGTAGAATTCACAAAATTCTCGATTTTCTAGGATTTCCCAGATTTCCTCGTATTTTTCTCGAATTGTATTTTAGAAAAACTATAAACGACGATTTTTTTCATTTATCAATGAATGACGGATATCAGTGAGAGTACGAAGGGGTAATAATGAATCCTCTTCTTTTCACGGTGTAAGTCATGGCCAGAGACGGTTCTAGGTCGGTTCTAGGCAAAGATTTTAGGGGGGGGGAGAGAAATGAATTTTAATTTATTTTCGTCAGAGTTTGTTTTTAGTTTTCGGTTTTTAACCCGATCCTTTCGACTTTTATCAAGCGTATGGGCGCAGAGATTCTTACCCTTTTAAATCAGTTCCTTTTGCCTTCGAATTACGAATTATCTGCATTGTCTTACCGTAGGTGGCGCTCGTGACGCTGCCAAATATCAACAACATGGCGGTTCTATTACGTACACTTGTTTTGATTTTGATTCTGAATGATTTCAACGTTTGGTTTATAAACAAAACTTTCTATACCAACTTTAATGTAAATCGCAAATTATTATTATTATTAGTATTATTCTAACAATTTTTTTTGTTGCAGGTGAGTGGTCGTAACTAAATTGTCCAGCGGCTAGAGGTGCGTGTGTAAGTAAGAAATTTTAAATTTGACCGATTCGCGCCCGATGAACTTTAGCGCGACTCGCCGCGACCTTTCTAAACAAACATGAAAACGAGGATGTCATTGATTATAAAAATAAATAGTACGCTTTTACGACACTTGACAACAAAGTCAATATTGAATCGTTCAATTAGTTAAAATTTTGTTTACTTAAAAAATGTTTGTATTGTTTGCCTCTCTGTCTGACACGGGTGAAAACGCGTAACGAGACAGGAGGAATCGGAATGTGCAGCATAATAATTATGAAATTATTATTACAAGTGTGTTGGTTTTAACGCTCTCGATATTTATGTAAGAGAAGAAACAAGGTTATAAAAGATACAGAATCGTGTTCTGACTTTTATGAACGTTGTTGCGACCTGTACCGACGATAAATTCACCCAAAATTAAACTAATAACGTACGACGTCTGCCTACCCGGATAATAAACATGTAAAAATAGTATGGGCCGGGTTTGAACTTTTGTTTTTCTTCTTTTGTTTTGCCCGCCGCGCGGGAATTTCAAATCCGGACGTAACATCGCCGCCGAACAGAGATATCAAGTAGGATGACTCGGGTGTTTCTATTGTCAGTATAACTGAAACTGTTCGAGCGAAACCTAACAAATTAAACCGTAACTTAATAAAACTTATAGATTGAGTCTTAATGAGATTTTACGGACGGAATCGTAGGGGGAGGAAATCGTTTAAACAAATTAAATGTCAAAGAAGTCGATTAGCGTGGCAAGTTGAACATAAAAGAGGCAAAAATAAAAATCCGAGACAACATTTAACATAAATACGATATAACTCCGGGCCGAATAAATTAAAAGCCCGGCCGCCGAGACTACTAGAAAAACAAATTCCAACCGGTTACTATGGAAACGGTCAAAAAAACGCCATTGTTGCCGAAAACAAATTCAAAATGGCGGCGGGCCAAGACGTCGTCCCAGCTGCAAACCGAACCGAGATGTGGAGTAATTTGTTTTTTTGGCGTTGACAGAAATACCCTTTCAGTTTAGGATCCGTTGATTAATGTCGCGAGACGAATTGCTCGGCGTTTATCAATGAAGGCGGACGAACAAACACGAATAATTGGGTTACAGACTCTCGGGAATCTGGGGATATTGTTTTTTTTAGTTGGCGCTTTTCTATTCGCTATTTCTTCTATTCTTGCGAGGATAATTGTCAATTATCGGTGACATTCCAACGGAGCGGTCATGTGTCATTCCCCGGACAACAGTTGTTGGTAGATCTCACGACTGCTTATGGTAATGGAGTAAATTGATGGCGGAAGTGCATCGCGGGAGTAAGGTGCGTTCACACTTGTTTCTTAATGATTTAATTTGACGACTTGTTATTTGCGTTGCCGAAAATTGTTAGTTCGATTACAAGAAAAAAAAAGTAGAAGAGATACCTGATGGTGGAAGCTTTTATAATCGCACGGGCAATCCTGTTAAATTTTTTGATGCGTAATGTTTTAAAAGAATGACAAGTCACGTTTTCTTAATCGTCGTCGAAATAATTACATCGATTTACATGTGGTTAATCGAAGAATTTTTCGAGCTCTAAGGCTGGCGCTCGAGGAGGAAATAAAAATTATTAATTGATGCCAACGCAGATGGTAATAATTAGCGATCACAATTTAACGATTGAAATTTACTAGTACAAATAAAAGTTTTGTCTTAAAGCAAAACGTGTAATTATTAATGGGCTTTTAATTGGCGGCTTGTGTAGCTCTCTACTTATGATCTGATTGGTCAGCTGATTATTTACATTCCAATTATCTCAACTAAGTCGCTATAAGGAAAAACAACATACACACTAACGTTTATTCTAAACAGAGAGGGATACGTCCATGCCGAGACCATATTTAAGAAGAAACTTAGGGAATGTAGATCAGCCCGAGGCGCGAGAATTATAAGAATGTCCGCAATGCGTCTTTTATCAGATTCTAACCGTTAGTTCGTTAGTTATTGTCTTTCTTCTCGGATGGTTGGCCACCGAGATATCTCGACGCGTATTAGTACCTGTCAATGTTTTGTCTCGTTTATTAGATAACCAGATCAATTTTTACCATCCTCAAATCGTCTTATCCCCCCAACCCTCGTCGTCCGTCCGACCCCGCGTAGGCGCTCACCATTTTCAATTTGCCACAAAGAGAATTCTAATAATTACACTTGATAAATTGATAATTATAGAAAGTAATGGGCCGATTATACACAGCCGAGGTGCAATCGAGTAATGCTACTCAAGGTCAAACCTCAAACGTTGTTTTGTCGAGATTCTTTTCCCGCGAAACTCCGAATTCCTTCTAATTAAATTTTTAATTTATTATCCCGCTTATTACTGTCAAGCCTTGACGTATCAAACCGAAAAAAAAAACGTGAGATTCGATCCGGGGTTGCCTGCGCGCCAAGTCGGATGTCATCAACTTTTCGCAAGATTTCGCGAGTGCGATAATAGGCACACCGGTGTGTGGAGTTGGGATACAGTCATTGGGATAATCTTAAAGAGCAATTTTAAGTAGCATTTCGTGTATCGAATGCTTATCAAATATTTATTGGAATCAGTTTATCGAATGCATTATTTTAATCCGAGTTTTGAAGGCTTTATGCGCTTGTTCACTTGAAGGCTGCTTGAGATTTATAGAGGCAGGACTTTTTTTCTCACTTTGCCTTTGTCGTAATTGAAAATCTCTTCGTTAACCCTCGTCGCCGTTTTTTGCAATATCGAAAAATTAATTAAACGCCAAGGACGCATTATTATAAAAGGACATAAATAATGTTTCGCGCAAGAAACTTATTGTTACTGAAAGCAGGACTACCCTTGACCCTACTGCCCTGTCTGGGGCAGACGAACAATACAATCCTTGTACTATACAATTTATATCTTGTCATGTAAAATCGGAAAGTTAGGTATACTTTCGTCGTGAAAGTCGTGAGCGATTCCTCTCCGGATGCGAAAGGGGGATTAATTAATTTAAAAAAATCCAATTAAAAAAGTTATGCGCACTGTCACAATTATCTACGAGTCCGAGATGCAGATGAGAAGAAAAAACAAGTTGGAACTATCAGATCTCCAAATATAACAACATTTGGGTCGTTGATCTCGAACACACGAAATGTAAATTAATTTAAATGGGCTTTTTTATATTATATAAATAATTATAAATTAATAATATAAAAATAAATTTTAATATAAAAACAATTAAGTGGGAAATATAGTTGTTTGCTCTTATTTATTAATCGATAGATTAACGACCGCTCGGTTAATTATCGACAAAAATTGTATTGTGTTTTTTCTATTTGTTTTAAATTAACTATTCAGAAACTTGATTGTAAATGTTATAATTTGCAATAATAATTAATCGATAACCTACTTTACATCTATAATTAAGAAAACTAATGAGAACCTCCGCAATAAATTACGTAAATACTTTCGATTCGTAATGGGAAAACATTAAATTGGACTAATGTTCGATAATGCACCGAGATTGCCGGCTTCCCCTAAACCCGAGGTGTGTCGCGCCGCTTACAACCTTGCGGAACACATTTAAACGATTTTATCGCTTAGAAATTTAATATAAATAAATTTTGGGAGAAAGTCGATAAAAATGGCAAGGTTTATCAAACGGCGAATCTTACTTCCTCCATGTAATTTTGCGCGCTCGTGAGGTTTGATAAAATCGCGCTTGTGAATGGAGGAACCACGAAGTGCGGAAGAAGAAGCTCGATTGTAGCTTTTCAGCCGATACTTCATAAATACTCTAAATAAGCTGGACAACCCGAGGTTTTGATGCTGGGCGGTATTCCATACCCCCCAGACCCCCCGGTCTCTCTAACTGGCATCTAAGCGAAAACAAATGACGCCTGAAGTCCGTAGGCCGCTGTAAAAGTATTCTTAATTTTGCTCGGAATCGAACCGGAAATCTCGGATTCCCAGTTTCTACCAATTTTGGTTTTTTATTGTGAATTTCTTCGATATTCATTTTGAGGTTGAGAACATTTTGACGCCACCATTTCAACATCACTAATCCGACGCGGGTTGAGGGGGAGCGTGTTTTGATTTTGTATTTGTATTTTGCCCAAGAAAGCTACTTTTAGCCATTGATTTCAAATAAAATCAACACTCCACATCAAAGTGTTCTAGACCAATTCAAAATTATACATTTAGAAACCGAAAGGAATACCTTCTAGTAAACTTGGAGGATTGCTGTTTGTAACCCACCTTACACCATTGGTTCTTTCTAAGTGTACCGGAGGGTATTCCATACCCCCCAGAACCCCCGGTTTGTTTCCCATTGTTGAGACTGTGGCGTAGAAATGTTCTAATCTTCTTAAAGAAACTTTTGATTTTGATTTTGAAGAAATACACAATGGAAACTAACAAATGTGTAGAAATCGGGGGGTCTGGGTGGTATGGAATACCCCCCTGTGCACTCGGAAGATTATCGTTTAAGGTGGGGTCACTGAAATTTTACCGTAGCTCATTATTTACCTTCTCATTAAGAAGGTGTAGTATGAAGAACGAAACCCACATCTAACTGTTGGTTCCTACTAAGTGTTCTGGAGGGTATTCCATACCTCCAGACGACCCGGTTTGTATCTCACGGTTAAGACTGTCTCATATAAATGTTCTAGTCTTCTCCTAAAGAGGCTTTTGAAAAAATTGAAAGGAATACACAATAGGTAGTAACAATTGTATAGCAATCGTAACGAAAGCTGCCTCTAATAGTTGGTTCCTTCTAAGTGTACTGGATGATATTCCATACCCCCCAGACCCCCCGGTTGGTATCCCACGGTTAAGACGGTCCCGTGTAAATGTTCTAGTCCTCTCACAAAGAGGAAATTTGATAATGACATTGAAGGAATACACAATAGGAAGTAACAATTGTATAGGAACCGAGGGGTCTGGGGGGTATGGAATACCCCCCAGGCACTTGGAAGATTATCGTTTACGGTGGGGTCAAGGATAGTTTATCATAGCTCATGTATGTAGTATGTAGTAATATGAAGAACAAAAGCTACCTCAAACAGTTAATTCCTTTTCAGTGTACTGGAGGGTATTCCATACCCCCCCAGTTTGTATCCCACGGTTAAGACGGTCCCGTATAAGTGTTCTTGTCCTCGCATAAAGAGGACATTTGATAACGACATTGAAGGAATACACAATAGGAAGTAACAATTGTATAGAAACCGGGGGAGTCTGGGGGGTATGGAGTACCCCCCTGGCACTTGGAAGATTATCGTTTAAGGTGGGGTCACGGATAGTTTACAGTAGCTTATTATTTACCTTCTAAAATTATATAAAAACCGAGGGGAATACCTTTAAGTATAGTTAGAGGATTACTGTTTGTAACCCACCTCAAACCATTGGTTTTTTCTAAGTGTACTAGAGGGTATTCCATACCCCCCAGACCCCCCCGGTTTGTAACCCACCTAGTCTTCTCATAAAGAAGCCTTTATTCCATTGCAGGAATACACAATAGGAAGTAACAATTGTATAGAAACCGGGGGGTTTGGGAGGTATGGAATCCCCCCCAGTGCACTTAGAAGATTATCGTTTAAAGTGGGGTCACGGATAGTTTACAGTATTATATACCTTCTCATTAAGAAGGTGTAGTATGAAGAACGAAAGCCACCTTTAACAGTTGGTTCTTTCTAAGTGTACTGGAGGGTATTCCATACCCCCGTATAAATGTTCTAGTCCTCTCATAAAGAGGACATTTGATAATGACATTGTAGGAATACACAATAGGAAGTAACAATTGTATAGCGTATGGAATACCCCCCAGTGCACTTGGAAGATTATCGTTTAAAGTGGGGTCACGAATGTACTGTAGCTCATTATTTACCTTTTCATTAAGAAGGTGTAGTATGAAGAACGAAATCTACCTCTAACAGTTGGTTCCTTCTAAGTGTACTGGAGGGTATTCCATACCCCCCAGACCCCCCGGTTTGTAATTCGCGCTTCTAATTGATGACGTTAAAGTAGTGGAAACGGCGTTGAGATGTTTTACACATTTGATTTACATCAGACTCTTAATGCTAATTAAGTTTAGTAATATTAATGCTAGAGCGTCAGGTTGAGACAGTTTTCCAATTTAGGTTACCAAACTAAAAAAACTTGGAGATTACGAGCGGGTGGCACTTCGGTGCGGCAATCGAATTCCACGCAATACAAATACTGTCCTTCGAGTCTAGTAATATTACTAGAGGTTGGGGCCGTTTTCCACTTTAAGTTACCCAATTACTAAAAAACTGGGAATCATGGGCGGGTGCTTCGTCAGTGCGGCCTTCAGGCCGCACAACCTAGGAAATCAAGTTTCATACAATTCAAACACTGACTTTCTAGTCTAGTAATATTAATACTAGAGCGTCAGGTTGGGACAGTTTTCCATTTTAAGTAACCAAACTAAAAAAAACTGGGTGATTAACGAGCCTTCAGGCCGCACCACCTGGACAATCGAGTTTCACGCAATGCAAACTCTGACCTTCTAGTCTAGTAATACATATTAAACTTACTCAGCAACTGTTGAGTTGAGCTACCCGTGTTTAGCTCTCGACGCTGCGTCATAAATAGAGAAAGCTAGCCGGTGGTGGTAACGAAGGTAGATAAGTTTTCGCCGTTCGGTTGGAATAAGTGGGAGTTTTATTTGAAAAAAATGTAATCGAGCGCATAATAAAATTAGCATAAAGGCAGAAATAAATTGAGAATTCCTTGCGGTTGGTTAATTCGGAAAAATAAAGTTGAGCCCGGAGGCATATCGAGTTTTGTTGCATAGCATAACTAATTCACGCAACGAGTCTGATAAAGCAATGCAATTTCTGGGGTTACGAGGTTTAGTACAAGAATTCCATGGGCAAGTCGCCGGTACACGCAGCCATTACCGTTGTTGTAAAGGAGTGATGTATGTGGCTTTTGCAGCATATCCAAATGTACCCCACAGCTATCGCTCGCCTGTAATCTTTCTATCAAAACTAAAGTGTACGAGAATCGACCGTGATCTATTGATTTCAGGCTTAAATTTTATAAAAACGCTGCGATTTGGAACTCTCCCGATTCGAGATGGATGCAAGCGGCCACTTTGCATAATGCGCCGATAATTTTAACCGCATTCCGACAAATTTTTGTACATTTTTTATTGTAATTACAACAATAACGAAATAAATCAGTCAATTTCATTACAAATTCTTTTTTTGCAGTTTAACTTGAAGGTATTCGACGTTTTATTATAATTTTGGGTTGTTAAACCCGAACTCGTGTGCATTTCGAAAAAAAATTATTTTATTAAGTTGCTATAATTGCAATCCTGTTTATATAGGACCGTATGGTGGTTCAAAATTCCAACGTAATAGTTTCGCAATAGATTATGGTAATAATTTATACAATATACGATTTTTTCAAAAGCAAACCTTATAATTATTGACTTTTCAACAGTTTTTCAGTGTTCCGTTATTATATGCATACGTAAACCGTGCTCTACGCCGGAGGCTCTCCGCAAATCATACGTCTCATATTTTTAGCGCTGCCATCACCGTGTGGGAAATCGAAACCATTATAGATCAAAGTCGTCGCGGCCCGAGTGTCCCCAAATTCGGTATCGAGCAAAAAACTTTCTCAAAAATCGTACCGTCACGATCGAAAAAAAAAGATAATCAAAAGATACATAAACAACAATCAAACAAAGCAGTTTAAAACAAAGACTAGTTCATGTCAAAAATAAAACAAACTCGCATTGAAATAAACTAACTAAAGTACCCGGAGAAATCCAACGGTGCGACCATGTTTTTTAAATATATACACCGTATATCCTAAGACAAATAGGACCAAAATCGTTTGCGTATCGAAGGCGACCCATCTTAACTTATCGGGCCCCTAAGGTGAACGATATATGATAAATACTCGGTATAAAAAATATATGATCGAAATAAATGCTTAGATGGAATACGGCGATGCCGTTCCGTTCCTTCGTGATCCTGAGATAAATATTACGGAATCTTGTAGGGTAACAAAGACAGACTTTTGAGAATAATGGCTTTATTGATGTGTCACAGACTATAATGTTCGCAGAGTCTTCCTAACATCCACCAATATTTTTAAATCCCCAACACCACACATAAGTGTCCACGCAATAAACTACCATTATTGCAGGAAGCGACTTTATCGTAATTATAGATTGCAGCAAATTAGCTCTAATTAAACTATAGCTTAAAATTAATGCAAAATCGCTAACCACCGCGCCGTGAAAACAGCTCCTCCGACTTTTCTCCCTGCAGACGAGGAAAAATGTCCCGATCGCTCAATCTGAATATTTTAATTTTAATGTAATCGATGTTTATCGCGCATTTAAATTTAAAAAACAAGTTAATGTCGCCCGACAAGTTATTACAAGTGTTTTACACCAGAAATTGTTTCTTCAAAGAGGTCAACCTCGCGAACTCACATCTAAATAAACAAAACCTCACAATTTCTTTTGTTTTCGGTTGTTTTTTAATTTTGTTCTGTCAAATCCGTTTGTTTTCCACTTTGACGCTTTTTCGTTCTTCTATTGTTTTATTCAGATCTTTCGGTGTAGAAACAACAGAAGGCCGATAGACAATATCTGAAGCGAAAACCGTACATTAATACAGTTTTAAATTCAATAAGGAAATCGAGACTTTATGAACCTGGACTTTATTATGAGCGGCTTACGTTGGCAGGCAATGGCAAACCACCGAGGTATCTGCCAAGAAAATCCGAGAACCACCCCGATTAACTGGTAACTTAATACTTAAAGCGGCTGTTCGAGATTTACATTAATACGTATAGTTGGTATAGAAAGTTTTGTTTATAAAGCAATCGTTTAGCAAATATCTCTCGTTAATCCATTAATGCGCGTCGGTGGCAATAATATCCTTTTAGAATTTTCCCAAATTATTTCTAGTCAAGTAGAACCCATGGTCTTTTTTTATGTTTATGTAGAGTCAACCTAGCAGACCGCCAGAAAAACTTCTCATTTCGCGCAGAATCGAACCAGGCATCTTGATATTTACTTCTTTTTGATTATTCTAGTTTATTCTCTCAAACTTCAAACTGCGACTTGAGCTTTACTGTGAGTATTTTACAGTTGGATTTTTGTCCTCATATAGATGTCTTGGTAATTCTTACGTTCTACTAGGAACCGGTATTTTGTGGAAGACAAAGAAAATTTATAAGAAATCCTGGGATCTGGGAGGTATGGGGGTATGGAATACTCCTCAGTAGACCTAGAAAGAAACCTTCGATCTATATTTCCACTCTGTATCCCTTCGAAATGCAATATCAACCTACCCAGCGAAACGATGCCAAACTAAATATGCTTACACATTCCACGATCGGTGCCCTAGGTGTTTTATTATTTAGACTTTCCTGTCTTCTGCAGAGCAATCTGTTTGTTTTTCAGGGAAAGCAGATTTTAAGCCCCGGATTTAGCATTAAGGTTCTGATGTAAATCAAATGTGTAGAACATTTCAACATCGCCGCCGCTGCCTTAACGTCATCATTTCGAAGCGTGTATTACAAACCGGGGGTCTGGGGGGTATGGAATACCCTCCAGTACCCTCAGAAGGAACCAGTTGTTTGAGATGGGTTACATTCTTCATTGTACACCTTCTTGCCAGGAAAGTAAAAAATGAACTACACCAGTAACAGACAGTTATCCTCTAAATCTACTTGGAAGGTATTCCATACACCCCCCCCCCCCCCCCGGTTTCTATACAATTTATATTGTATATTGACATGGGATAAAGAAAAGTTTCCTGTAACTCATTCTTTACTTTCCAATCAAGATGGTGTAGTACGAAGAACGAAACCAACCTCTAACAGTTGATTCCTTCTAAGTGCACTGGAGGGTATTCCATACCCCCCAGACCCACCGGTTTCTATAGAATTGTTACTTCCCATTGTGTATTCCTTCAATGTCTTTATCGAAAGTTTCTTTTATGAGAGGACTAGAACATTTATACGGGACTGTCTTAACCGTGGGGTCTGGGGGGTATGGAATACCCTCCAGTACACTTAGAAGCAACCAACCGTTTAAGGTGGGTTTCGTTCTTCATACTACACCTTCTTAATGGGAAGGTAAAGAATGAGCTACAGTGTTTGAATTGTGTGGAACTTGATTTCCCAGGTTGTGCGGCCGCATTGAAGTGCCACCTGATCCTGATCTCTCTGTTTTTTTAATTTGATAACTTATAATGGGAAACTGTCTCAAATTGACGCTTATGTGCGTTGACTGCTAAGCCAAACTTTATTCTGACCGTCTTCCATCAGCAGGTAATGGCAAACCTCCGAGGGATCTGTCAAGAAAATCATCTTCTACGCCGGGAAAAAGAACTTAAAATAAACCAATTGGACTTGCGTTACGGCAAGAATAACAGACAGACAGATATTGCTTTAAGTATTTTTTTAGGTTGGTAAATTAAAATGAACCAATCGAAGGTCATTAGATTAGTAGGTTGGCTGAACAACTGCTGACTCCACGGTACTCTGTTGGAATCAGAGTCTGAATCCTTCATATGACTGTTTCCATGCTTCGGAGGTCACGTAAAACTGGCGGTCCCCCTGGGTTGATGATTGTCGCCATTAACTATTAGAGGAAAACAGGGTTACAGGCATTCCCCAATCCTATTTAAGCAGTCGCGAGGTCTTAATACCAAAACGTTTTTGAAAGAGAAAGAGGCCGATGGTCCAGAAGTGAATTGAAGGGTTGATTATGGATCAGAGGTGCGTTACCTCTTTCTATCTCCACCTAGTTGGTTTCTGATGGGTTATGGGGGGAAAGGTAGTTACCCCGTTAACCCCACTTTCTTGTATCTGCTCTGGCTTTAAATTATTCTTTATAAAGTGCTAAATTAAGTGAAGATGAGAAATCCCAGGAAATCTTAGCAAATGTGGAAAATCTTAAGTAAAACTCAGGAAATTCAAAGAAATAAGAAATCCGAGGAAATGAGAAAATTTTAGGAAATCTTTCGTAAATCTCCTAAAAGGAAATATAGTGTACAAAAATGGTAGAATTTGTCGCCTTGAACAGTTGTTCGCATTATCTATTGCAAAATCCGCCTCTGCAGACCGGTAACAATCAATGAGACGCGCTCGATTGGATTAACGAGATTTGTTCGGATAACTTGAAGTCTTTTTCACCTCGGCCTACGCTTCGGAATACAGGCAGAGATCTTGGATTGCAAAGCAATCATACAATCATGAAGAAAATAATACTGTGATGTATAAGGCGCTTTACAGGTAGCTGTCCTTTAGACCGCTACTTTTACAGCATTGATACATCTTTTTACTTATCTTTGAAGTGTATCTCTGCGCGTATGCTAATTTTAGCTGTGAGATGACTTCGACTTTGAAGATTTAAGATATTCTGGCGGGCGGGGGTCCTTTAGCATCCGAATCTCGCCGGCTAAAGAAAATTGCGTCCTCGAAACGGTAATCTGTTTTGAATTATTTTGCAATAAAATACGAAACAGTAGTTGAGATTCAACGGAAGCCTATGATTATTTCGTTATTAATGATGGGACGTGTAATTAATGTGCCTCAATAATTTTTACTTTTCGCTGGCCGCTTACTCGTTTGATTTCTCTAAATTCTAAAACATGCAGCTCCTATGTTGTACAAAAATTTTATTTATTTTTTTTTTCGCTGCGAGTCAATAATTACAAGCGATAAACTCTCGGTAAAACAATCAGTAATAAAGCAATTTAATATTTGCGAACATAAAACTACGATAGAATTTGCGTTTAATTAATTTTTATTATTACTATTACTTATTTCCGTACGTGCAAACGTGCGACCATTTAAATTTCGTTTAATTCGAAATTTAAGATTCCACTTTCGTGACCGAATGGGATTGTATGCAGATTCGAGTGTGCGTGGTTATTGTGTTTTGTTTTTGATCCAAAATGGGGTGTTAAATTTAGTTTACAATTTAATTTGAATAATTCATGACAAAGTGCACAATGCGATCGCCTACGTACATTTTTTAACGGCAAACTCCCCATTACTAAATTGCATTCCTAATTGACTTTTACTATTTTACAATAGCGCAGATTTATTATCCGCAGTACTAAAATGTTTTTCAGTTCATTAGAAATGCAATTATTTCTTGCTGGAGCGGTTAGAGTCGGGAGACGTCAGCAGTTGATCGCGCCAACTACTAGGATTGCAGGTTACTTATTCCCACATCATTTTGCGATCAATTTGATATAAAAATCAATTAACCCTGGAGGCAGCGCTTTTTTCCGTTTCAAAATAGCTTTTAATACCTCCGAGTGTTTGGCACTTTTGTTAACTTCGGACATTTATACCGTCATTAATTTTGAATAACCTTTGCAAATCAATACGAAATTTCGAAATCATTAAAAATGATTTAAACGACAGCGTTTGTTTTTTTGGTTCATAATCATCATTGCTTTAGAAATGGCCATTATTCATGAAATATGTTAATAAGTTAATATAAATTTTAGAAGGTAAAACATTTATTATTATTATTCAAAAATCTAAACGTGTGGGTGATATAACGCCGTTAAATTTGATGTCTTTGTTAAGAGCTATTTAATTTATCTATACTCGGTTTATATTGTACAACATATAATTGTTATTATAACAATAATAGTTAAAACGACGAAAGATCGTAAAAATTATTTTTAATAACCTTAGACCAACGCCCCGAGCAATTTATTAATTAATTTTAATCAAAAACTAATAAAAATTGATTACCAATAACCAAGACAATGCTGCACCAGTTTCTATTGGAAATTACCGTGAAAATTTTATCCTACGGTACCAAATGTGCGTAAAGAAAAACTAATCGGTTTTAGTGAATTGTAGGTGTTTTTTGCGAATATCTCATAAACGGGTCAAGATACGCCAAAAACTGTTCTATTCGAAACGGTTGAGCTTCAAATTTTCTACAAAAAACTTATTTTACATTTTTGTCGCAGAGGCATAGTTTGCGAGCTATTCTCAGCAGAAGCGACGGATTCGTTTGAAAACGGATTTTTCGATTTCGAAGTATAAGCAAAGATAGACTTTTGCGAATATCTCGTAAACCGGTAGAGATACCTCAAGAATACTTCAGTTCAAAAAGATAGCGCTTGAAATTGTCTACAAAAAACTTATTTTACATTTTCGTCGTTGAGGTATAGTTTACCCGCAATCGACTGCAGAAGTGACGGTTCCGTTCAAAATTTTTTATTTTACGCGCTATTATGCGTAGGTCCCTGATTTCGGTTCAAGTACCTAAAGCATAAATATAGAGTTTGAAATTTCCTACAAAAAGTGTCTCTTTCGTTTTTATCCTAGTAGGTACAATTCAGGAGTATTCGCTTCCGGAAGGGATGAGCAAATTATAAAAGTTTACTTCTCCCGCTTTTTTCTCCGATTAAGCACGAACTACCCATTTTTCGGCAAAAACGCATATGAACTAGATTGTAGATAGTGAAATTCTCTACAACATATATATTTTGTTTTTTTTGTAAAAATAGCCGTTGGCGGGTAATTTAAAACTGAACACAACAGCGACGGTAGTACAAATTTTCTCCTGTCACTTCTGACGTCGATAACGTGGTAATGACAGGTCCTACGTCAAAAACCCATAAAACTATTTTTGTAGAAAATTTAAAACTACTTTTTCTTGCTGCACGTTTTTTTTATAGCTCGTCCGGTTTACGAGATATTCGCAGTTATAGAAAATTCGGAACGAAAAATAAGTTACTCGCTTGCTTAAATCTCATTTTTAAGGAATATCAGGTGGTTTTTTGCGAATATCTCATAAACGGGTAGAGATGCCTCAAGAATACTTCTATTCGAATCGATAGAGCTTAAAATTTTCTACAAAACACTTATCTTACATTTTTGTCTTGGAGATATGGTTTACGAGCAATAGTCAGTAGAAGCAACAGATCCCTTTGAAAAATTTATTTTGCATGCTATTTGGTGTAGATTTGCAATTTCACTTGAAGTTCCCAAAGCAAAAATATAGAGTTTGAAATTTCCTACAAAAAGTGCCTCTTTCATTTTTATCCTAGCAGTTATAATTCAGGAGTAATCGACGCTGCAAGGGCTCAACAAATTTACAAAATCTACTTCGCGAGATTTTATGCCCAATTAATCACAAACTATCGATTTTTCGACAAAAACGCATATAAATTAAATTGTAGAGATTAAAATTCCCTAAAACATGGATATTTTGTTTTTTTCCATAAAAGTAGCCGTTGGCGGGTAATTTGAATCTGAATACAACGGCGACTGTGGTATAAATTTTCTCCTGTTACTTCTAACGTCGATTGCGTGGTAACGGCAGGTCCCACGTCGAAAACTGATAAGTTTATTTTTGTAGAAAATTTAAAACTCTACTTTTTCTTGCTGAACGGCTTTTTACGTAGCTCGTTCGGTTTACGAGATATTCGCAGTTATAGAATATGCGTAACGAAAAATAAATTAGTCGCATGTGTAAATCTTCTAAAAAGTGTTTTTTGGAAATATCTCCTAAACGACTAGAGATACGTCAAAAACAGTTCAATTCGAAACGATAGAGCTTAAAATTTTCTACAAAAAACTCCTTAAACATTTTTGTCGTCGAGGTTTAGTTTGCGTGCAATCGACTGTAGAAGCGACGCTTCCGCTTGAAAAATGTATTTTCCGCGCTATTATCCACATTTCTTTAATTTCACTTAAAGTATCCAAAGTAAAAATGTAGCCTTGGAAATTTCCTACCAAAGGTGTCTCTTTCATTTTTATCCTAGTAGGTATAATTCAGGAGTTATCAACGCCTGGCCGTATGAGCGAATTAGAAAAGTTTATTTCTCGCACTTTTTTTGTCCTAACTATCCAGTTTTCGGCCATAAGGCATAGCAACTAGATTGTAGATAGTGAAATTCCCTAAAATATAAATTTTTTGTTTTGGCCGTTGGCGGGTAATTTAAAACTGAATACAACAGCGACGGCAGTACAAATTTTCTCTTGTCACTTTCTGACGTCGATTACGCAATAACGACAGGTCCTACGTCAAAAACCCATTAAAGTATTTTTGTAGAAAATTTAAAACTCTACCGATTCTTGCCAAACGATTTTTCACGTAGCTCATCCGGTTTACGAGATATTCGTAGTTATAGAAAATTTGGACCGAAAAATAAATTTATTATTCGCGTTTTTAAGGAATCGGAGGTAGTTTTTTGCGAATATCTCGTAAACCCTTCGAGATACGTCAAAAATAGTTCTATTCGAAACGATAGAGCTTAAAATTTTCTACAAAAACCTTATTTTACATTTTCGTCGTGGAGGTATAGTTACTGAACAAGCGACAGCAGAAGCGACGGATCATTTTCAAAAATGACTTTTCCCGCTTTTTTGCCTAATTAATCACAAACTACCCATTTTTCGGCAAAAACGCATAGAAACTAAATTGTAGAGAGAAAAATTCCCTACAACATGGATTTTTTGTTTTTTCTATAAAAGTAGCCGTTGGTCGGTAATTTGAATCTGAATACAACGGCGACGGTAGTACAAATTTTCTCCGGTCACTTCTGACGTCGATTGCGAGGTAACGACAGGTCCTACGTCGAAAACCCATAAAAGTATTTTTGTAGAAAATTTAAAGCTCTACTTTTTCTTGCTGAACGGTTTTTTACATAGCTCGTTCGTGTTACGAGATATTCGCAGTTATAGAACATGCGTAACGAAAAATAAATTAGTCACGTGTCCGATTTGAAGAAATCTGCCGTTAGGACATTTGGAAAGTCGTTAGGCGAAGCACGTGCACGGCAATAAAGGGTTTTACGGATCCACTTGGACGGCCAAATTCTCGTTGGGATGTTTATGAATTGTGTCCACTTGACGGAGCACTTTTTCAGCACAATTTTGAAATATCTGCAGCTTCGTTTGACGTCGTTTAGCGGCTGAAATGAGCAGGAGAGGAATGTACACCGATGAATGTTGTCGGTGTCTTTTGGTGCTCTGTTTTTGGATTAATTCGCAGAGAATACTAATGAGATCCGAGTATTAACTAAATGTACTCTTGTTTTCGTCACTTTGTGATCTTGGTCCAGCTTGCCACATACTTTTCTCGGAATCGACTTAATACATTTTAAAACAAAATAACAATTCCGAAGCCACCCAGCACTAAAAGAAACTTCTTTTTTTAATTTTAGTTTCTGCATTACATAAATTACTTCGTCGTTACTTTCTCATTAACTTAGCTTTGCATAACTAACTCTTTTTTTTCTTTTCAGGTTAAAGTGACAATTCTGGACAAGAACGACAGTCCGCCGTCGTTCAAAGACACTCCGCTGAAGTACACGGTGTCCGAGGACCTAAGTCCGGGACAGTCGGTGGCGACCATAAAGGCGGAAGACCCGGACACGCTGGGAAATCTCGAATACACCCTGATATCTGGCGACGATGGGCATTTCGCTCTGGATAGTGCAAGCGGAGTGCTTCAACTAATCGATTCCGTCGATCGCGAAAGTAAAGACATTTACAAGCTAACCATTAGAGCGAGCGATGGAATTCAGCATTCGGATAGCGTAATTACCATCCAGGTAAGAGAAAATTATTATTTCATTAGGATTTGATTGAGTGATAAGTGCAGTTCTTATGCTTGGCACTTTTTCTCTCTCTCCATAATCCAGATTCCACGTTTGTTTACCATTTTTAGTATATCTTCTAATATTCCGCGTGATGTTTCTTTTCGTCTCTTCATAATTACATCCTCCGGCCATTTGTCTTATTCATGAGTCGGATGTTATTGAACCTAATTGTTCGTATTCCGTGCATGCCTTCTTGGCAAATTTAAAGTGAAAGGGACGCCAGTTCCCGCGGACGAGAGATTTCCTCTCGGACTCTTCCGAATTATTTTTCAATTAGATACCGTTACCTTTTTTGTTCCTTTCTAATTGCCATATAATTTTGAGTAAACGCAACAATTTAATTCAATATTTTTCGGGTCCTAATGAAGTTAAAACCATCTGCGTTACGAGCCTGGCGCCCGAGCTGGGCACGAACGCGATATCTTTGATTTTCTCGAAAAGTTGCAACCAATAAATCAAAAAATAATCAAATAAATTCATCACACAATTATAGTTCGTTGCTCTTGAACGGTGAGTATGAAATCTGTTGAAATATCTTGAAGCAAATGACAGGTATGATAAACTGCAATTGGCCAGTAGTTGCTATTTACTGTGTAGGTACATAAGTGTACATACATACATACACATAAACGTTGGATCAGGAAATAGTAAAATAGTTATCCAGTTCCGCATTTCTTACATTTATTGAGATACCTGCTTTATTGGCGTAAATAATTTTGAATATAATTATTGCGGAGTAACTCGCGTTACTTACAGCGTTTTACTTCACATTAAATTTTATTAATCGAATGTCTCAACGACGACAAATGTAAATTATGCTTTAGTCACGCGAACGCAGAAATGTCGCGGTCAGGACCGGAGCGAGGGACCGCTGTGGTCATCGCCTAACGGTTTTCGTTTTCTAATGCAAGTGAACTGAACTCGAAAAAATATTAAACGAACACAATTCTGACCATAAGCTGGTCGAGATGAGTTGCAAAAACAACTTAACCGTTAACAAATTTCATGTATGTGTTCACATCGATGATTACATTGCTGCGTATTATCTGATTTAATTAAAAAGACAATTTTATACTTAGGTAGGCAAGTTTTTAAATCAAAATTTTTAATTATAATAAAATTAAATCACATTTAATGTCTTATCAGATAAAAATCGTTACAATTGGTTATAATAGTCCTGTCAGAAGTCAGGTGTTTGAAAAATGGCCACCGACAGTAGTTTTTCACGATTATCTCGTCGATGCTTCCAGATACGGTAAAATAGTCTATATACTAAACGGTACAGCTTTAAATTACCTACAAAATTTCTTACATACTTTTTCTTCGTCTACGCTTAGTTTGTGCGTAATCGAACCTAGAACAGAAAACGCGTACAACCGCTAATTTGCGTACTTAAGCGTAAACCACGCGCTTTGCATAAAAATGCACGGATACAAAATTATAGCGCGGAAAATTCTCTACAAATTTGTTCTTCGCTATATTTGTCGAAAAAGTAGTTATTCGCCCGCAATTTAACAAAATAGATACAAACGTTCGGTTTACCTTTGGATTACTTAATTATTTTTAATTAATTGAAATGAATTAATCCCCCCCCCCTCCTTGAAAAATTATATTTTCCATTCGTTAATTTGGGATAATTATAATTATATAGATCGTACTCTATGAAGAATTTCATGACACAATCCCCCTTGCGACTTTCATTTTGCGCCAATATAAAATCTAGTGTACAAGTGAAATGAAATCTGAGCAAATTAAGGAAACCCGAGGAAATGTAGGGAAATCAAAAATAATTTTGGGATAGTGAGAAAATCTCAGTTAATTATTGTTAGGTGATAAAAAGCAAATTCTCCTTTGCAACGTTACATGCTGATTCTACAAATGTTTCATTTGAATCAATAAGTTGTTGCTTCGGAAGGTCGAAGAGATGGATACCCCCTCCCCAGGTGCAGATTGATTGTAGTTTCTAAATCATACTTACAACGATAATCCTCCTAGTGCACTGGGGGTATTCCAGACCCCCCGGTTTGTTTTCCACGGTTGAGACGGTGCGTATATAAATGTTCTAGTTCTCTCATAAAGAAGCTTTTGCTAATGATATTGAAGCAATAAGCAATAGAAAATAACAATTGTATAGAAACCGGGGGGTCTGGGAGGTATGGAATACCCCCCAGTGGACTTGGAAGATTTTACCGTCTAGTTTCCGTAACTCATTATTTACCTTCTCATTAAGAAGGTGTAGTATGAAGAACGATTATTAGTTCTTTTAAGTGTACCTGGGGGGTACCCCCCAGACCCCCCGGTCGAGATATTAATTATTTTTTTCACTAATTTAATTGATATATATAAGAAATTTGAAGTGAATCACATAGGTTAATCTCATTTTAATTTATTTTATTTAAATTACCGTTTGGCGAAAGTGAACCCTAGATCTGGGAGGTCTTTCGTAGACGCTTAGTTTGTGCGTAATAGAAGCTAGAAACAGAAAACACGTATAGCCGCTTACTTTTGCGTAAAATCGTCTACAATTTTGTTCTTCGCTAATTACGTCGAAAATGTAGTTGTTCACTCATAATTTAGCGAAATAGACACAAACGTTCGGTATTTAATTTTTTTTTAAATTTATTGATATAAGTTAGTACTCCCCTCTCTTAAAATTATATTTTTTCATTCATTCGAGATTAATTATAATTGTATTAAGTTTAAGTGTCAAATCGTTTTTTCTATAGGAAAAAGGCCTATCTGTTCAATATTCAATGATGAACTGGAGGTACTGGAGGGTATCCCATACCCCCCAGACCCCCCGGTTCATAATCCTCTCATCGAGTCAAGACTCATCAAATGGAGACAACTTTTGATAATCTGTGACAATGAAAATATTCACAATACAAAATCAAAGTTTTATAGAAACCGGGGGGTCTGGGGGGTATGGAATACTCCCCAGTGCACTTTGAGGATTATCGTTTAAGGTGGGATACATTTCAGTCTTCACCTCATACGGTTAGCTCTTCTAAGAGTATTATATATGTAAGTGTACCTGGGGGTATTCCATACCCCCCAGACCCCCCGGTTTATAATCCACTCATTGAGTCAAAGCTCATCGAATGGAGACAACTTTTGATAATGTGTGGCAATGAAAACAATCATAACACGAAATCAAAGTTATATAGAAACCGGGGGGTCTGGGGGGTATGGAATACCCCCCAGTGCACCTGGACGATTATCGTTTAAGGTGGGATTCGAACCAGGGAAAGTGTAATACATTTTATTCTGCACCTAAAACGGTTAGGTCTTCTAAGTGTACAACTTTTGATAGTGGCAATGAAAATTTTCACAATACGAAATCAAAGTTAAATTGAAACCGGGGGGTCTGGGGGGTATGGAATACCTTTCAGTGCACTTGGAGGATTATCGATCGTTTAAGCTGGGATTCGAACCACGGAAAGTATAATACATTTCATTCGGCACCTTAAACGGTTAGCTCTTGTAAGTAGACCTGGGGGTATTCTATACCCCCCAGACCCCCCGGTCTAGAAATTAAAAAAACACTTACTTTGTGCGTAATCGAAGCTAGAAGCAGAAAACGCGTACAACGTTTAACTTGCGTATTTAAGCGTAAACGGTGCGTTTTTGATAAAAATGTACCAATACAAAATTGTAGCGCGGAAAATTGTCTACAATTTTGTTCTTCGCTATTTTCGTCGAAAATGTAGTAATTCGCTCGTAATTTAACAAATTAGATACATACGTTCGGAAACCCCCCTCTTTTTTTTGAAAATTTTTAATTTTTCCACTCATTCATTTGGGATTAATTACAGTTATATAGATCGTACAATATAAAGAATTTCATGACACAATCCCCCTTGGGACTTTGATTTCGCGCCAATATAAACTTTTTAATTTTTTTAATAACTCGAAAACGGTAAAAGATATCGAAATTGTCGAAAAGACCAAAAGTGTTCGGCGTGACAAGACGAACATTTTACGCTTTCGATATTTTTGATATTTTGTTTCCCCCTCCACTTCTGGTTAAAAATGAAGTTGTTATTGGCAACATTCGGTTCGAAGGACCATGTCGAGGTATAATAAATACGTTGCATTCGACTTTTATTGAAATTTAATTACGAACGTCCGTTTATAGCTGGCAATTTAGTTTAACGCAATAAAAACGTATGTTTGAATAATTGAACTCATAAATAACAATGCAAGTTTCGCCGAGATCACAATGCGCCATGTTATGAGAATTCTAATATATTACACAAATCGACAATTGAATCGAATAAAATAAATTTTATTATATTGCACGGAACAATTTTACACCATTAATAATAAGAATAATAATGAAGCTTTTTTGCATTGGTGATAACTCGCCGTAAATGAACCTATTAATTATTTCCAAGTGCAGGCCCGGATCCAGGCGGGAAAAGAATTTAAACCGAATTATTTTAGCAGACTGCGAAAGAAACTAGTAACATTAACAATCAGGCGGAATGTAGTTGGGGTTTTTATCCCTCTTGACTCTTAGGTGGACAGGTGTTTGACGACATGAAAGAACAAACAAAAATATATGGTTTATTACAAAAAATTTTATTGTTTCAGGTGACCGACACCAACGACAACCCACCGAGTTTTTCCGAAAGTGCGTATTCGTTCGACGTTCCCGAGAACGCTTTGCGCGGATCCAGGGTGGGTCAGGTGCGCGCAACGGATCCCGACTTGGGAGCGAACGCTCAGTTGACGTATACGGTCATCAGCGATTGGGCCAACGATGTGTTTTCGCTGAATCCCCAAACTGGAGTGTTCACGCTCACCGCGAGGCTGGATTACGAGGAGGTAAGAAATGGAGAACCCATGAATGGGTTCGCGAACGCTTGACGAATTTAGCAACTAAAACGTCCGCGATAGTAAAAGTCACGTATTTTATGCAATTCCAGGCCATAAAACTGTGCACAAAAGGTAGTAGATGGTTTATTTTTGAAGGTAAAAATTCTTTTAGTGCTACAGACATTAGGTTTGCGTCATAAATTGCATAAATTAAATAGGAGGCTGCACCGGTGCAATTATAGGTAAATTGTACGTGGTAACTACGTTTAATGCACTTTTTAATACAAACGAAATGCTGAATGTCAATACCACGCCAATGATTTGCATAAAAATGTTCTGCTGAACGCACTTGCATAACGTTATGCTAATAATAACTTTACAAGTTCATGTGAAAGTGAATAAAACCACAGAAGCAAGATTTTAAAACGTGATACAAGTTCATGGTTTGTTTATAATTTTAGGTATCGATTTTCTTCCCTTTTTATTGATTCCTATTGTTGGTCAGTCAGTCTGTTACATCATAAAATTAATAAGCCAACGATTTTATTCGATAAAAACACGCAACGCCCATTTGTTTTCCCAGAAACCGTTACAGCTTTTAAATCTCGCGCCTTCTTATTTTAAAAAAGTGAGGTTAGATAATCGACAAAATGGCGCCGACCTGCCTGAGCGCATTAGAAGAAACTCGCCAGAAACAAAAACGTAATTCTCAGACCACCTACGATTCTTTATCGTGTATTTTATAGACATTTTGTTTGCCATATTAATTTTTCATGTTTACACAATGATTATTTATTTATATCTAATTAGCATTTTCCGACAGCTGCCAATCAACTCGCTCAACTATTAATTACGATATTATTTTGTTCATTTGTTTTCGAATTAAGGCAACTCGATCGAGTCGCACTTGTTTTACTTTCAAAATGTTTAAGTGACGTTTAAGTGTCGTCTTGAATTCGCACTTTATTTATTCGCCCGCATGAGGTTGGTAGGCTTGCTAATTGAAAAGCAAATTTGAATAAATTTCGAAGAAATGTAAAAATCGAGAGTGCAAAGCGTTTGACAGTTCCACGCCATGTATCATTATACACCTCCATTACGGTAATTTACCGGCTTATAGGCAAATAATGAATTAACTTTAATAATTATTCCTCTACATAACTTATAATTGCGAACCCACGCATCTTTGAAAACAATACCGTGGAAACATAAAAAGGTTTAGATTGCAATGATGGAATGGCGCTCGACTTATTATATTAAAGGTGCGCCATCTCGAGAAAAAAATCGCCGGCTGCAACACCCTGTATATCCGAAGAAATATTGTAATAATATCTTTGTTCTTGCAACTTTTGTATAAAAAGTGGATCTGTCTGTTAACATATTTGCCGGAACCCAGTTGGCTTTGTTCTGGGCGTTGCTACATCCAACTCGCCGTTTCTAGTTTTTATTATCGAATTTCTTCAAAACTATCGGCGACTCGGACCAAATTTGGTTTCGACTTGAAAATTACGTCTCACAACCCGCAACTAGACGGTTTCTAGGGGTTTTGAATTCAAATTTTATCCGTTATGATTGGGGGATTTCCAGGTCTATGCCTTATACAGCTTTTTAAATTTTTTTATAAATTCCATATTTTAATCTGATTCATTCTGATTAATTGGCTGTTGAAACCGATTAAGACTGGAGTGCTTATAAATCAGATATGAGCCCAGTTCTAGGCACTGGTTTTAGATTATCTGTTTGAAATCAGTAGTATAACTATGCTACCTTGAGGCCACTTGGTTCAAAACAATTGGATTGGAAGTCACTTCATGTATTTCTTATGGCCAACTTGTTCTAAAGGTAGGCTAGTTATACTACTAAGAGCAGCTCTGGCGAAAAGATAGTAACCATAATAACCAATATTGATGGTGTTTTGGTAGTGACGTCACAGTAAGGCCTTTAAATAATTTCAGATGTTGATGTAAATCTCACAGTTATTAGCCTAGTAATTAGCGCGATCAACTGCTGTATTAAGGGTAACAGTAACAGGCTTACTTTCTTTTGATCGCCAAGGTGCTTCCACTGGTCCGTTCAGATCCAATATCATCATCAATAAAGCAGGGTTACAGGCACATTAATTTTCCAATCCAGGTACCATTCGTGAAGTTTAAATGTCAAAATCCTATTCCCTATGTAAAAGGCCTTTTAATTCAACATTCAACGATCAATTGGTCAAACTCACCGCAATCTGGAGGTACTGGAGGGTATTCCATACCCTCCAGACCCCCCGGTTTATAATCAACTCATCGAGTAGAGGTAGACACAACTTTTGATAATGACAACGAAAAAATTCACAATACGAATACAAAATTTTATAGAATCCGGGGGGTCTGGGGGGTATGGAATACCCCTCAGTGCACTTGGAGGATTATCGATTATCCGATGGAATCGGAACCACGGATTTCTTCACCTCGAACGGTTAGGTCTTCTAAGTGTATTGTGTCTAAGTGTACCTGGGGGGTATTCCATACCCCCCAGACCCCCCGGTCTACAACTTAATTATTATTTTTACATATTTTAAATTGAAATGCACTTGGAAGATTATCGATTAAGATGTGATCCAAGGTAGAAACAACTTTTGATAATGACAACGAAAAAATTCACGATACGAAAACAAAATTTTATCGAAACCGGGGGGTCTTTGAAGATTTATCGTTTAAGGTGGGATCCGAATCACGGAAAGGAGAATAAATTGCATTCTTCATCTCGAATGGTTAAGTCTTCTAAGTGTATTGTATCCAAGTGTACCCGGGCACTTCCATACCCCCCAGACCACCGGTCTTCAACTTAATTTTTTTTTTTAATATTTTTAAATTTTAAATTGAAATGCACTTTGAGGATTATCGATTTAGATGAGATCCGACGTAGAAACACAACTTTTGATAATGATAACGAAATAATTCAAAATACGAAATCAAAATTTTATCAAAACCGGGGGGTCTGGGGTGTATGGAATATGGAATACCCCTCAGTGCACTTGGAGTATTATTGATAAAGATGGGATTGGAACGACGGACTTCTTCACCTCAAACGGTTAGCTCTTCTAAGTGTGTTGTATTGCTGTTAATAGAGATAAATAAGAACAAATGTAAAATTTGGCAAATTTACATTGGCAACGTTGCATGATGAAATTACAAAACTTTCATTTGAAGATAGGTTTCTGGAAAAACTGAAGCTATTCAGCTGTGGTTATCTAAATCTGTGACGTCACAATTCGGCATTGGAATAGTTTTAGTTTTTGGAGTGTACCTGGGAGGTATTCCATACCCCCCCAGACCTCCCGGTTTGAAAATCAATTGTTGTTTACAGTTATTTTAAATTAAAATATACAAAGAATTTGAAGTGCATCAGATAGGTTAACCTTATTTGATTTAAAATTTCCGTTTGGCGAAAGTGGGCCTCGGATCTGGGAGGTCTGGAAGACCAGCAGTCTTACAACTAAAAGTATGATTCCTTTAGAATGTGATGGTCGCACTCGAAGGAAATAGTCTCACTTTAACAGGAATCAAAAAAATAGTTTTGTTGGGCGCCAGGTAAAGTTAATAAAAATAATGAAAGAAGAATAATATTAAATATGGGCTAACAAATCTGATGTTTACAAGCATGGCACAGCTGAAGGCCAGCTGATGGAAAGCCTGATTATAAGCTTCTGGGCAATGGCAAACCATGGAGGTAATTTGCCAAGAGCATTCCCGTCAAAATAAAATTCAGAGCCTACATGAAAATAAAGTCGATGTTTGGTTGTACGAAGCATGCAGGTATTTGAAAGTCTGATCAGCGCGGAAGCCCAAAAGCACACGGAGAGCTACTAGCAGATCGGATTGGGACGCAAGTCCTTCCCAACTCCAGGCTCTATCGCATGTGCAGACTGATACCAGAGCTGTTGTGCCCAACTCCTGTGCCAGAATTTGGTCAACTGTAGACTCTGCTAAGCCAACGGAAGAAACCTCCCCTGGAAATCTTCCACAGTACCAGTTTTTCCCATCGACTCTAAGGGATCTTAACCACCAATATGGCTCTATTGCCAACCAGAAGTTGCTGCTTTCTGATAGAGGCCGCAAGCCTCCTAGATCCAGCAGATCGGTCCCTCCCCAGGTGATGACAAATAACGGTTTTGGTGGGCGCCAGGTAAAGTTAATATTATGAATAAAGGAAGAAAGTTGCTAAAAGTAAAAAATCATAAATAAGAAAATGAAAGGGTGCACGCTAGGGGGGAAGAAGGGGCTCTACGACTGTAAATCTTTGGAATTTGTTTATTTGGATTTATAAAACAGACATTACGAATGGAAAAAAATAAATTAATGGAGACGCAAAGTTTATAAAGATTGGAGATCACGTTAGTGGTTTTTCTTGTTACACTTATAAAATATAAATTGATTTGTTGACAAGTTTTTCTTCGCCGGGTTGTCTCATATGGTGTACTCGCATTAATATATTAAGTAGCTTACTAGTATGTTCGTTTTATCTATTCAGCATTCGAACCCTTCTATTAAGCGGATATTATTGCAAGTTTTTATTATAAATTGAACACGCTATAAACTCTCAATGCTCTATCATTAAACTGGTTATTGATGTCCTTAAGGTGTATTTTGTATTTTATTTTATCTTATTCATTTTTTTATGCCTTTACATATTATTGTGGTTTACTAGAACTACTTCGGATGACCATATACGTAATACGACGTAATTACGTAATTGTAATTGTGTTTCCTGCTGTTAAAAGTATTGTGATTCCTCTATTTAGAAGAGCGAGACTTTTTTTCGCGTCTGGCCTGGACGCACCACCATTTACATAAACTGCCGTATATCTCGAAAATATCTCGCATTTTTTACAATGTAATTAAAAAGGAAGTCGTAAAATGTTGGCACTTAGAATTTCAGAGAGACTCGATTATCTCGGAGACAGTTTCGTTTACATTTAATTAAAGAAGAAATAAAAAAGTACTTAAATTTTAAATAAAAGTTCGAATTTCGAGGACAACCAAGGCGGCAATAAAATTATTATTTTACGTCAAATCAGCTTTTCGTTCGAACGTCCCTCGTAAAAGCCTCGTTCCCGATGTTATCGCGCCTCCACGTTAGTTTTACACATTAAAAAGACATAAAGTTGAAACTTTGGCTCGTAATTAATTGGACCGAAATTTAAATTTTTTAATTCGTTTCAGGTGCAACACTACATCCTGGTGGTACAGGCGCAAGACTCCGGCCATCCGTCACTGTCCAGCACCGTGACGGTTTACTGCAACGTCTTGGATCTCAACGACAACGCTCCCGTATTCGACCCCATGTCGTACAGCAACGAAATTTTCGAAAACGTCTCGATGGCGACGCCCGTGGTGACGGTCAGCGCCACCGACTTGGATTCGGGTAAGTCTCGAAATAACGAAGGGGAAACACCTACTTTTAATATTGTGACACCTCGGAACTAACAATGCAACGGTCGAGCTGATCGATCGGGCCGATAATAATATTTATTGAATTATTAATTTGATCGATTAAAAGTTCGTGCCACTAATAAATAAGGAAAAATTTTGATAAGCTTTGTCGTTAAACGTAAATCGTTCACGATTTGTGTGTTATTATTTGAAAAGTAGTAATTGTTAAGTAATAAAATTGCATTGAACTTTTCATTTAAATTATTAGATTACAATAATCGATAAAAAATGAATTTATAGTTATAGAAATATTTTATTGTTAATTTCTGTTATGGTAATAAAGGTTTTAACTTTCAAGTACAAAAAGTTGATTGCAATCGTTAAATACTCAAGTGTTCTATTGTGTGAGACAGGCTAAGGATACCGGTGTTCAAGAATAACATTTTTGTCATTTATGTGTTGAAATTGAATTGCGGTTCCCACCCCTCTTCTGCTTTACAACTTAAAATTTTTTTCTTTTTTCTACTGACATTTTAATCCAGCAATATTAAAGAATTTTTCGTTAATCCTATCGCGCGCGTCATTAATTAACATCCACTTCCTGCTCAAATCTTCCTAATCCGGCGTTTAAATTTTTATTACCAAACTGATCAAACTTCGATCATTGCTTCTCTTGTCAGTTGCACACCCCCCCCCCTCTTAAATCTGCGGAAATCCGAGAAAATAGGAAATGTATAAAACCCTAGGATATCCAACGAAATCCCAGGAAATCTTAAGAAATTTAAAGAAAACAGGGCTATTTCGGGGAAATTTTTTTAAAATCTCATAAAGATTCTGCATTATCTCAAAAACTCGGGGAGGCGAACTGTGTTTTGAAGGAAATCCACCGCAATAGTGCTCCTTCAGGTGCACTGGAGGGTATTCCATAACCCCCAGACCCCCCGGTTTCTGTAATATTTTATTTTATTTGGTATTGTATATTCCTACGATAATGGGAGCTGTCGAAAGCTTTTCGATGAGAGAACATCTCGATGCAACCATCTCCATTTCATGAATTGAACATGTAGATTATCGACCGGGGGGTCTGGGAGATATGTAATTAGCAGTGGCTCACTATATAGAGTCGGCAAGGGATGTTTAGCTCTTTCTCTGAGATTCAGGACTATTAAAATTTTCAAAAAAGTAAAAAAAAACGAATTTTAGAACGTCAGCTTTGTCAAAAGATAGAAGATACTTCCACACTACTTATCCAAAAGTCATCAATCAATCATGTGCCTTATGCAATTGGGATAGATGAGGATACTATTTACTCTTTACTTTATGATAGGATGAACTAACTGTTTGGGGTGGGTTTCATTCTTCATACTAAATCCGCTTTGCTGGAGAAGTGAAGAATATTACAATTTACACTTTCTGTGAGCCAGAATCCACCGCAAACAGTAATCTTCCAACTGTACCCCCCAGACCCCCCGGTTTCTATAAAACTTTGATTTCGTATTGTGTATTCCATGACGTCACTATCACAAGCTTCTTGTAGAGAGGTTAGAATATTTTGACGCCACAGCCTTCAACGTCATAAATTCGCCGCGTGGAACACAAACCGGGGGGGGGGGGTCTGGTGGGCATTAAATACACTCCAGTACAATACTCAGTAGAGCTAACTGTTTGGGATGGGTTTCATTTCTTATACTACATTTACTTGCTAATAAGGTGAAAAATGATGTGTAATTCACTTTTTGCGGTTCAGCACCCACCATAAATAGTAATTTTCAGTTGTACATGGGGGGGGGGGGTAATCTTCCCGGTTTCTATAAAATTTTTATTTAAATTATGCATACCTTCGATGTCATTATCACAAACTTCTTGATGATTTTAAATCCACCGCGTGGAACTCAAACTGGGGGGGTCTGGGGGGTATGGAATACCCTCGAGTGCACTTACAGGAATTAATTGTTTGAAGAACGCTTCATTCTAAAATGTTCTTTCTGAGCAAGTGCAGAATGAAATTATATTACACTTGATGAGATCCAGAACCCACCTCAAACAATAGTCTTCTAGGTGTACTGGAGGGTATTCCATACCCCCCAGACCCCCCGTTTCTATAAAATTTTGATCTCGAATTGTGTATTTCTATGACAGTCACTATCACAAGCTTCTTGTTTTTGGCGCCACCGCTTTCAACGTCATAAATTCGACGCGTAGATTGCAAACCGGGGGGGGGGGTCTAGGGTTATCGATTACACTCCACTACAATAATCAATAGAACTAATTGTTTGGAATGGGTTTCATTTCTTGTACTGCACTTACTTGCGAAGAAGGTGAAGAATGAAATGTAATTCACTCTTTGCAGTTTAGGACCCACCTTAAAGGTTCACGGGGTGGGGGGAAATACCATTCCCGGTTTTTGTAAAATTTTGAGTTAATATGTATTCCTTCGATGTCACTATCACAAATTTCTTGATAAAATCAAGGCGTCATAAATTTACCTGTGAATCTCAAACCGGTGGGTCTGGGGGCTATGGAATGCACTTACAGGAATTAATTGTTTGAAAATCTGAAAGCTGAGCAAGTGAAGAATGAAATTATATTACACTTTTTGTGGTTCAGAACCCACCTCAAACAGTAATTTTCTAGATGGTATTCCATACCCCCCAGACCCCCCGGTTTTTATACAATTTTTGATTCCGTATTGAGAATTTCTTCGATGTCTCAATCAAAAACTTCTTGTTGAGAGATCTAGAACATTTCAACTCAACCGCCTACAACGTCATTCATCTGCTGCGTGGATGACAAACTGGGGGGTTTGGTGGGTATTAAATACACTCCACCACAACACTTAGAATAGCTAAACTGTTTGGGACAGGTATCATTTGTTATACTATACCTACTTTCTTGCCAAGAGGGTGAAGAATGAAGAGTAATTCACTTTTTGCAGTTCAGCACCCACCGTAATTAGTAATTTTCCTACTGTCCTCGGGGGGGGGGGGGGCTTAATTTTCCCGTTTCTGTAAAAGATTTATTTAAATATGTATTCATTCGAGTTACTTCTTGATGAGGTCTAGAACATTTCGACACCACTGCCTCGGCGTCATAAATCCATCATGTGGATTTCAAACCGGGGGGTCTGGGGGGTATGGAATACCCTCCAGTGCATTTAGAAAAACTGTTTCCGTGATTCGGAACCCCACCTTCTAATCTATAAATCTAAGTCAAATCTACGTTTTATTCTATTTCTCTCATTTCTTTTTGGCTTTGCTGCGCCAGGTGACATTAATAAAACAAAAGAAAAATAATTTTTATCCACATTCTCAAGGTTGATTGACACTTGATCTGGAAATGTTTAAATACAATTTAATTTAACGGCAGAGTAACAATGACCGTCGAGAGTATTAAGTTTAATTCCAAAATTAAGTACACGGTGGTGCAAAGTAAAGGTAATACATTTAGCCCGTAAAGATGTAATAATCTGCAGATTGGCGTTTTTTGAGCGGACTCGGAATTTATCGCATCGCGTTATCGGGCGGCGCATGAAAGGATCATAATTGGTGCATTTTTGCTTCAAAAATTTTAACGATTACCTATCTGGAAGCTAATGGGCGAAGTTAGCAAGTCGCCGTTAAATACTGGACGTAGTTGGAAAAATCGGTCCGGTGGGGTGGAACGAAAGAAAAATGTTTTGTCATTGTGCACGAGTGACCCGGAGGTCAAACCATATTGTCTGTAATGTCGTGTCATTATGGAAACTGTTGGTTTACGATCTGCAACAAGGAAGTCCGGGCCTGTAATCTGCACGCCGAGCGACACTCCTTCTAATGTTTGCGCCGAGGAAGAAAAAAAGTTTGTGCAACGACCGATGTTTGTTGGCACAAATTTGTATTTACAAAAAAACAAGTCCTAGTTGTACCAACCTTGTCTACAACCTCCATTAACATAACTGGCTGATTCATTTGTTTGCGTTGCGCTTTTATTTACATAAAGTTGGCTCGGGAAAGTTTCTAACGTCAAAAGCGCGCACGGGTAATTAAAACCCGTCGGGAATATCACTTTTATGAAATTAACTTGTCAAAAGATTTGAGCTGACCCGTGGGCCGGAGATTTCCTCCGACATTCCGTTCTCATCACGAAAATATTTTGAGAGCTGACGGCGCAGATCCGAATCTGGGTTTTTTGAATATTTCTGTTGGTAGAAGCAATCATAGAATGTAGCATTCCTCTGGCTATTGTAGTTAAACAATAAAAGGAGGTTTTATGAAATTCCTGCTTCCACGTTCGTTTTTCTATTTATCATATCTATAAACCAATCCATCTGCGTTGGTATAAAATATTCAAATGCGGCGTCGTAAATTTTGCTCATCATTCGTTGTAGTTAATGGCCCATTTGGATAAATGACGAATGCTTTTTGCTTTCACGACTTTCTTGCCGGTTGAAAGGCAAGAAGTCGTCTTTACATTTCGACATTCCCATTATGAGCTGAGAATGGTATTACACTCATACGGATTATTAGTAGCAGTAGTTGGCCGGTGTTCGTTGAACTTGAATTCTGTTTACTATAAACCAGTTGCCGAGTAAAATACTACTAGATAAATCATTATACAACATTTACAAGAATGAAAGTTATAAATTATTGAACGAATATCGACGACTTTACAAATTAATGTCGCTAAATAAGGAAAACCTTTAATCCGACGCTCCGGAGGTGTCACCCGCAGTTCAAACGAATTCTAACCTTACTTTTCCTTTTTCCAGGGAATAACGGCCGTCTGGTCTACACCATCACGTCGGGGGACGAAAACGAAGATTTCGAGATCGCATCCAACGGGACCATCATGACCCGGAGGACCCTGGACAGGGAGAGTAGGAGCGTGTACAATCTCGTTGTAACGGCAACGGATCAAACGGAAGCCGTTCAGCAGCGACTGTCCTCCACGGTTCAGGTAAATTTTCGTAATTTATTTTACAACTTTTTGGTTTTTAAAAATATGCTTTTCGTAACTCCAATAAATTATACCAACCGACATGTTGGAATATTAAAAACGAAACGACTTGTCATATTAAATTTTGCCTATAAATTACAATTTATTTTATATAATAAAAAATTCAACTTTTGTCGACCACTCGGGTTCGTTTTCTAACCTCGCATTCAAATCGCCGGCAGGAGCGGGTTCGGAAATTTCGATGTGCAATTAAAACAAAAGTAAACAAAGGAAGGCGTCGGTCAAGATTTTTGAAGAGGTTTGCTCACTCTGGGATGTTTGCTTTTCAAAAAAAGCATGTGGAGTGGTCCTCGAAGCTTTATGCGCGGTGGCATGTAAAAAATTGATACGGCGGGCGGTTTTAGGAATAATTTTTGCTTTATAGCGATTTTATGGCCGCATAAAAGTGTAAAAGATAATCTTAAATTATTAATCGTTAAAATTTTGACTTTCTGACATTTGTTTGCATTTTACAAGCAAAATGTCACTTTTATCGCAGTATTCACTATTTTATGTGTATGCTTAAATTACACAAAGTCGGCCATGGGCGAAATTTGAATTTAAATTAGTCATTTGTTCGGCCTGCGTCGCTTTTTTATAAATTATAATTCAGGTCTTCAGAGTACAGATCGTAAGAACGTTCCGTACAGCTATTACAGGTCGGGTTGGGACAACTCAGCGCCGCCGACTTGGCGTTGAGTTAACTTGTCGCAGTTAATTCCAAGGAATTTCCAAGATTCCCGAGATTTCCAAAGGAATTCCAAACAAGTACCTACACAAAATTTAGTCCGGTACATGTCGGCGTCGATTTCCTAGGTTGTGCGGCCTGAAGGCCGCACTGACCCGTGATAACCTCTCAATTATATTTGAGCAGGTAACTTCAAATCAATCCATCCGAGATGCGTTACGGATGGATAAATAGACCCATGTGACTTTTTATCACTGTAAAATCATATAAAAACACAAATCATGATTGCTAAGACCTCAAGGCCCACTTTTTCCAAATGGAACTATTAAATGAAACAAATAATAGTTATAATAAGGTTAACTAACAGATGCACTTCAACTTTCTGGTTAAATTCAACTTAAAATAAGCGAAAAAAAAAAATTAATGTCTAGATCGGGGGGTCTGGGGGGTATGGAATACCAAACAAGTACCTACACAAAATTTAGTCCGGTACATGTCGGCGTCGACTCCCTAGGTTGTGCGGCCTGAAGGCCGCACTGACCCGTGATAACCTCTCAATTATATTTGAGCAGGTAACTTCAAATGGTATGGAATACCCCCCAGGTACACTTTAAAAACTAAAACTATTCCAATACTTCAATGTGACGTCACAGATTTAGTTTTTCCGGAACCTTTTCTTTGTAATTTCTTTTTTTTCCAGAATTTTACGTTTGCTTTTATTTATCTAAATTAACAGCAATACGAGTACAATACACTCACTAGAGCAAACCATGGTGAAGGTTGGTGAAGAATGAAGTGTATTATACTTTCCGTGGTTCGGATCCCACCATAAACGATAATCTTCCAAGTGCACTGGGGGGCACTTACCCCCCAGACCCCCCGGTTTGTACGAAACTTTAATTTCGTATTGTGAATCTTTTTATTGTCACTATCAAAAGCTGGTTCGACTCAAATAGTCTTGACTCGATGAGTGGATTATAAATCGGGGGGTCTGGGGAGTATGGAATACCCTCCAGTACCTCCAGATTGCGGTGGGTTTCAATTTAACGTTGATTGTTGAACAGATAGGCTTTTTTCCCATAGATAAAAAAAATTTATATTTAAATTTCATGATTACTACCCGTATTGAAGAATGTGCCTGTAACCCTGTTTTATTTGATATTGAATCTATGAACGTACTGTTACAAACTCAAACTGTTATCTTTAGTGTCAGCAATTGATTGCGTTAATTCTAAGCTAATAATTGATTCACATCAACATCTGAAACTAGCCAAAGTCCTTACTGTGGCATCATAGATTTAGAAACTCCCCAGACCCCCCGGTTTCTATAAAACTTTGATTTTGTATTGAGAACTTTTTCATTTTCATTATCTTGTAAAGTTTTCTCTCATCGGTGAGCGTTGATGAATTCCGTAGTTCGGATCCAATGCTAAACGATATTCCTTCAAGTGCATGGGTGGGGGTATTACTCCCCAGACCCCCCGGTTTCTATAAGATTTTGATTTTATGTTGAAAATTCTTTCGTATTCACTATTGGAATTTTCTTTACTTCTTTACTCCACTTCATTGCTTTGAGGAGTAGATTATAAACCGGGGGGTCTGGGGGGTATGGAATACCCCCCAGGCACTCTTGGACACAATACACTTAAAAGAGCTAACCGTTTGAGGTGAAGAATGAAATGTATTATACTTTCTGTGTTTCGGATCCCACCTTAAACGATAATCCTCCAAGTGCACTGGAGGGTATTCCATACCCCCCACACCCCCCGGTTTCTATACAACTTTGATTTTGTATTGAGATGTTTTTCATTTTCACTATCTTGTAAAGTTGTCTCTACTCGGTGAGTGTTGAAGAATTCCGTGGTTCGGATTCTATCTTAAACGATATTCCTCCAAGTGTACTGGAGGGTATTTCATACCCCCCAGACCCACCGGTTTCTATAAGATTTTGATTTTGTATTGAGAATTCTTTCGTATTCACTATCGGAATTTTCTTAACCTCTCTACTCCACTTCGTTGCTTTGAGGAGTGGATTACAAACCGGGGGGTCTGGGGGGTATGGAATACCCTCCTGTGCATTTGAAGGATTATCGTTTAAGGTGGGATACCCTCCAAGTACACTCCAAAAACCGAAACACACCCAAAATATGGTTCATGCAAAAATCATAATTTTTGCTTTTTTTAACAAATTCATTTTATTGATCAAAAGATTTCGTAGTATTTGTGAAACAAATCATTGAATTTATGAACTTGTTCATCGGCGCAGAAATTAAAATTTGAAATTTGTTGTTTGAAAACAAATCTAATTATATTTTCGTGATTAATGTATAATTTTCCACCAACATCCAGGCACGTGGGCGGGGTAAATGGGAGGCACCACTGACGCGCACGAGCAGATTAACGAGATTCCAACTCATTTTTCTTCGTTTTTGTATCGTTTTACTGCTAATTGCACCGCCCACTTTAATTGAAATACCAAGATTGTGGCCGAAAATTTGAATTTCTTGTACATTGATGCTACTTTTGTAGAACTTCAAATTGTCCGATTGGAAGAAAACTTGACAAGTTTCGTTGTTTAATCGTATAAATTTATTGGCGTCGTATAATTTGAAATCATAAAATTGTATTCTAATTATTAGATAAAGCTAGTTACCTGTTATAAACAGGATGTTATAAAATTATGTGCCAAGTTTGTCAGGATATAATTGTTTTGATATATGAACAAGACCGCCCTCCTTCAGGATCTGGAAATAATTAATTTTTCTTTTTTAGGTAACAATAACCCTAAAGGACGTTAACGATATGTCACCCGAGTTCATCACACCCAACGAAACGTCCATCGCCGAAAACATCCCAATCAACACCGTGGTGATGGCGGTGAAAGCCATCGACAAAGACGAAGGCCGAAACGGATACATCGAGTACTCCCTTTCGAACGACCCATCGCTGAACGGCGTTTTCTCCTTGGGTCCTGTGGACGGTCTACTGCGAGTTTCGGGAAAAATCGACCGGGAGTTGCGAAGCAATTACACGTTGCAGGTGGCCGCCCGAGATCGAGGGGATCCACCGAAATTGACGCGAAGTAAAATTTTCGTCAAAGTTTTGGACGAAAACGACAACAGTCCAGTTTTCGATCCCAAGCAGTACAGCGCTTCGATCGCGGAAAACGCATCCATAGGTGCGAGCGTCCTGCAGGTAAGTCGAAGGATTTTGTTTGTAATTTTCCGGATTCATGTGGATTTGTTTGCAGGTTTCCGCCACCGATATCGATTTTGGGCTGAACGGTCGGGTTCGTTATTCGATCAGTTTCGGCGATAAGAATCGTGATTTTAGCATAGCGGAAGATTCCGGGATAGTGAGAGTGGCTAAGAATTTGAATTACGAGCGGAAATCGCGGTATTTGTTAACAGTTCGGGCGGAAGATTGTGCGGGAGATTTGAATGGTGATGAAGTGCGCACCGATACAGCGGAAATATCAATCTCGGTTTCTGACATCAACGATAATCCGCCGACGTTTCTGGATTCGCCATATTTGGCCTACGTGATGGAGAACGTCATTCCTCCTAACGGTGGTTACGTAATTACCGTACAAGCTTACGATGCCGATACTCCACCTTTCAATTCGCTGGTTAAATATTTCATCAAGGAAGGCGACACCGACATCTTCAGGATTAACGCATCCACCGGGGAGATATCGCTGCTCAGAGCTCTGGATAGGGAAATTCAAGCAGAGTACACGCTGTCGCTGGTTGCGATGGATACGGGTAAGTCTGATGGGTTGTATGTCTGTAAGTGAGAGAGGAAGGGTGTGTGTGTGGTAAATTTGTGAACTAAAATATAAAAAGTTATTAAGTCGGTAAACAATCGCACGAACTGGCTGCGATGGTAACAAATGCCGCACAGCGTGAGTTGCTAATGAACCATCGAAGCCAAATTTATCAGAACAAGTTTACCATTGATATGTTCTGTGGCTTTAATGTACACAATAAAGCACGATAATACAACAGACGACGTAGCGCGTGAAACTATGCTTACAACCATTAACTTTGGTACTTAAGACTCGTCGATAATCGTCCATCTTTAGATAAACTCAACTAATTTTATGTAAAAAGTCTTACATTTTTTCCGATATCGCATTGTGTACGTACGTACTCGAGTATTTGACTTGAAAAGTAACATTAACGCACGTACGGCCCATTTTCAATTTTTTCCCCATCTCGGAATCGTTCGGTGGTCGTTAATTAAAACACCGGCCGTTAATAAACGTCGAACGCCTCTGTCGCTTTCAGGGCTTATTTTTAACTGGGTTGGTCATCAAGACTTTTTTTTTATCGGAATTTGACTACGATTTTATGTTCTCTCATTTCGGGTCCATCTGGCATGTGCCAGGCCCTGCTGATGGGTTAAGTAGAAGATGCAGTCTAGTTTGTTGTGTTGGGCGTAGCGATTTGGGAATAAAATAAAGGCGTGCACTGGTTCCATACCTCCCAGACCCCCCGGTTTATCCTCATTGTTTTGTGTTTCTTAAACTTAAATTTAAATGTTAATAAGTTTATTTATTATTATACCTTCAAATATTGATTGAGCTTTAGTGTAGCAACCGGGGGGTCTGGGTGGTATGGAATACCCCCCAGTGTACCTTTTACTGTTTATTCGTGGACCAATAGTATTAGTTCTTCAGTACAATCAAGGATCCCAGCATTGGCTACTTAGTAACTCTTATAAATAAAGAGAATAATAAGAGAAGGGACCTCGGGTCCGTTTTATTATGGTTTCTGCCATTGATTGACAATATTGACCTCCCGGGTATGAAAAAAAATTACTCACATGCATATGCGCCCAGCAGTGGATCTATCTCTTTCGATGTATTGTGAGACCTCCGCAACTTATTAAATTTAGAATTCAAGTTTAAGAAACACAAAACAATGGGGATAAACCGGGGGCTCTAGGGGGTATGGAATACCCCCCAGTGCACTAGACTACATCATCTTCTCAACCTCTCAATTTTTCCTTTCCACTTCCTTCTTTCTTTTTCTGAAAACTGCGACTTCCAAATGCGGCGCCCACAATCAGGGATCCCAGCATTGGCTACTAAGTTATTCATGGAAAACCGTTATAAAACGGGTCCGAAGTTAAATGTATTTATGATTATAATTTTAAATATTGATTGAGCTTTTGTTTGAGCAAATATTTATAGACCGGGGGTCTGGAGAGTATGGAATACCCTCCATGACACCGTTTCTTCTATGGCCCAAGCTGAGGAAGTACCCAGTAGCTAATGCTGGGAGTAATCTATACCCAGACGCAACAATTAGTCCACGAGAAAATTTGGGAATAAAATAAAGGCGTTTACTGGGGGGGTATTCCCCGGTTTATCCTCATTGTTTTGTGTTTCTTAAACTTAAATTCAAATTTTAATGAGTTTATTTATTATTATAACTTCAAATATTGATTGAGCTTCGATGTAGCCACTGACAAACCGGGGGGTCTGGGGGGTATGGAATACCCCCCAGTGCACGCTTTTGTTTTATTCCCAAATCGCTACGCCCAACACAACAAACTAGACTACATCATCTTCTCAACTTTATGTAGACTAGTTTGATTTGTTGGATGTAGGGATTTGGGAATAAAATAAAGGCGTGCACTGGGGCAGTGGCGGATCCAGAATTTTTTTTCTGGGGGGCACAAAGGGTCGAGCAAAAAGTGTTCTCAGATTTGGGATTGTCTCCTTATTTCCTTGTTAATTTTAAGCGTCTGGGGGCGCAGGTGCCCCCCCCCCTAAATCCGCCTATGCACTGGGGGGTATACAATTGGAATAATATAGTTTGGATAAAAAAAAATTTATATCGAACAGTGAGGCTCCTCCGTTTTGACGGAACGATAGTAATGATTAATCTAGCAGTGCGGCCTTACTTGAAATTAACGGAAAAGTAAAACGTATAGGCGGTTATTGAAGTAAATTTCCTCAGATTTTCCTTCACTTTTACGTCAGATTTCCTCCAGAGACTCCCCTCTCGGTTTGATGTAACGATGACCACCACCATCAATAATAAAAAAACAGGGTCACAGGCACATTCCCCTATCATAAACAGGTGTTGAGAACGAAAGTAGGACGATTCTGTCTCGCATTGGACAGGGAAGGCCGAAGAAAAATAATGTAATATGCGAAGATGGCGGGACAGTGGTGGAACATTAATTACGAACCCGATACTTTGTTATTCTTGTTTTATTTCTCGGTTTTACTGCGGTGATTCCCGACTAGGTTCCCTATCTTTCTGTAGCCAGTCGTCTTGGCTTCATGTTCCACCACCACCACCCTTTGACACTTACTTCTTTTAGGTTACAAATATTCTTATGCCCACATACACTAATTTTTACTCCGGCTGGTTGTAGAAAGTTGTCCAATGGAGGATTGAGGAAAACAGGTCAACTCACCCACCTGGCCCACTCTAACGTGGTTTCACCCATGAGTTTTAAAGACAATCGACGCCATTCTAAGATTAACTTCTAGAAAAATCGTCCAGAAGGTCTGAAAAATTGCCGCCCATGCAGAACTGTAATTTTATTGTTACTGCCGATGATGATTGAACAAATAAATTATAAATCATCGAGCTTAACGAACCATCTGCAATGTGATATTTGTTTGTGTTGCTGGTACAACGGGTACGATTGTTGCTTAACTGTTTATTGTTGTTATTAATGACCGATCGATCGGCCGGCATAAAAAAAGAAGATTTGGTATTTCGCTACTAGAAAGTTTCGGAAAAAACGAACTAACTATTAAATGGCGTGTGCTGTGGCATTAAAAATCGTGATAATTAGGAGAAACGTGATTTGGCGAAGGTCCGCACCGAAATTTTTTTTATTAGATAATTGTTAATGGTAAATAGGATGAAATACGCTAATTATAATAAAATGGAAGAGAGCATCAATTTGGGCGGTATCGTCTCTTCATTATGGACTATAATTATCTACTTTCCCATGAGGTGATCGTCGGTTTTGAAAAAATAGTTTTTGTTCGGTGTATTTGACCTGGGTTCAATTTTATAATGACTGCAGAAACTATAACAATACGTACAAAGCACGACCTGTCTTGTCTCCATTAATGTAATGTTCTTAGTTTATAGATATTGCTGATTGAGTTCCCCGATTCCAACTTGAGATTTAAACTGCCATACTTCGCTTCCTGGTAATAATCTTGACCCCTGCCGTGCGCAATAGTGACAAATTGCAATATTTTATCTTTCCATCTCCGCAATGCAATAATAACCTTTCATATTCTTCGCCCCCCCCCCCACGTTGGTGTCTTTGGGAGTCGCGATCGGCTCCGCTGTCAGAGGTTGGTTAAATTTTAATTTGTCTCTGGAATTAAGCGTGCGACAATCGTTCATAGCACGAAACATGGCGTCAGAAGACAGGTTCAAGTGATCTTCTTAAAGGCACCGCCTACTGGCCATCATCTGTCTCAATTCAAACCAAAAATTAAGCAACATTTATGATCTTGACATTGATGCGTGTTTGAAGCCGGCGACGGGACGCGAGATACTTCCCATCCGCGGATCGGTTTTTCCCCTTTTGTACTTTCTTGCTAAATCGGACGAAATTGTTTAGTAAATTCACGTAAAAAGAAGGAGCTCGTTAATTATAATTCCAAAGTGTTTGCTGAAGGCCGTGGGACACCACAACCGATAGAGAATATTAAATAAGCCCACAACTCTTTGTCACTTATTCGATATTTTGTATGCCGGTCGAGTTTTCCTGTTCTGGATGCACTACCATCATTGGCTAAAATCATGTACAACATCGAATTACAATCAAAATTTTTTTTGTCTTATTAAGTTGCGCTACATCGTCCGAGCTTTATAAATTTAAAATTTAAATTCAATGAATGGTCGGTTAACGTTTTTTTTACTTCCAGTACCGGATTAAAACATTTACATCGTCAGGCGATTTGAAAACTCATGTCAATCTACCTATTTTTTTTTGGTACCCAGCTTCGCCCGGTTCAAATGTCCTATCCGTTCAGGGAATTTTTTTAACCAACATCAAGTTGGTAATATTGGTAATAAACGTCAGATGACGTCAATGACAGCAATTGTTTTACTGCCGGCGACGGCATCGCAACAGATTGCAGACGGGGTTTTGGGGTATCCCCCCAAACGATGTAAATTTGTTTTCCTAGAATTTCCCTTCACTTGTACACCAGGTATCCGTGGTAAATGGTAATTTTAGCTGCGAATAATTTATTCTTTATCGGCAGTCGAATAATTCGTGAATAATATTCTAGATGACAAATCCCAAGAATATTTCCTAGGATTTCCCTAGATAATCCCAGTGATTCCCACCTCGTTGACAGTTTATGTTCTCATAAAAAATTAAATTGAAGAAAAAGAAATAAAAAAATTTGCATTGCCCGGTCTGTAACAGTTTAAACTATAAACTCTCTCTACCTTTTTTTCTTCTTTTTCTTTTGTACTCAGACCCTTAAAAGTAAAAAATACAATTTTTTTATTCCTTACAACAGAAATTATAAAATAATTTATTTCTTCAATTTAATTCATAAGAAAATAAACTGTAAACGAGGTGGGAATCGCGGAGAATATCTGGTGTATAAGTGAAGGGAAATATGAGGAAATCCAAGGAAATATTAAGAAATAGGAAGTCCGAAGAAATATAGAAAATTCGAGGAAATCGAAGAAAGTCGGAAGTCTGAGGAAATGTAGAAAATCGTGGGAAATCTTGGAAAATCCTAGAAAATCCAAGAAAATAAGAAGTCCGAAAAAATGTAAAAAATTCTAGGAAATCTTATGGAGTTTAAGAAATCCTAATAAATTCAAGGAAATCGGAAGTCTATGAAAATGTAGAAAATCCTAGGAAATCACGAAAATCTGCGAAAATTAGGGAATTCTAACAATCAGAAGTCCGAGGAAATCTAGAAACTCCCGAGGAATGATGGAAAATCACAAGAAATTTAGTAAATTACGGAAGTCGGAGAAAATTAGGAAATCTTAGAAAATATTGAACTTTGAAGCTCAGCTTTCTGTTTTACTGTTTCAACTTTTTCGAAAAGAAATCTTAGGTGATCCGAGGAAATCTTTCAAAAATCTCGAAAGGAAATCAATTTGATTCGTTAAGAACTATATCGCTTTCATTGAGAAAGACCCCCCGGTCTGTAGACCTTTATACTTTTAAAAATAAAAAATGCAAATTTTTTTTATTCCTCATAACGGAAAAAATTATAATTATAGAGTTTATGAGAATGATAAGGGTAGAGAGAGTTCACAGATTAAACTGTTACGGACCGGGGGGTCTGGGGGGTATACCCCCCAGCCTTATGAAAGCGATGTAGTAGAATAATATAGTTTGGATTTGATAAAAAGAAAGAAAACACTCTTCCATGCTGTCCAAGTACGGGTTGAGGGGATGTTAGATGTTGTTGAATCACCACACGGTCACCCGTCCAAGTGCGAGCCGGAAGGAACCTTTCTTTTTTGAACACGTCAAAATCGCTTTTATAGAAAAACTCATTAGACATTTTTTGTTGCAAATTTCGTTCTCTTCATTTTTGTACCTATACATTTTTCCATTTTGTCGCACCGTTTTCGAGTTACAGCGACTTAAATAAGACTCTGTAAAATCCAAGAAATTTACCAAGTCATGTTTAAGCCCCTGTATCTCGAAAACGGTGCGACGAAATAAAAAAATTTATATATACAAAAACGAAGAGAATGAAATTTGCAACAGAAAATGTCTAATAAGCGTTGGTGTAACTTGCCGACGAATACTACTTTGAGCCACTGCACTCGGGGAAAATGGAGTTTGGTCCGAAATTACTGGTCGAAAGTTGGGAGTATTAACAACGAAATAATTGGATCATAAAAAACGAAAATGTAAAATAATAGCGTAGCATTTTATAATCTAACATGCATCGTACATCCTCTTTCAATTGATGATAATCGCAAACTTATTAAATGAATAGTTGCAAATAGCTGTATTTTGTAAAGTCATCAATTTGTTGCTTTAGGCATTAAATGATTATTCATAGGTCAGTACAAGTCAGATGCTCTCTTAGATGAATTTGCTTAAGCTCGCGATATAAATAAGTTAAAAAAAATTGGTTGCGCCGCCGCGCGATATAAAATATATCGCACAATTTGATTGCCAATAAAAAAAATGTTGACAACCACTTTTTCTCCTACTTGATCGCGAAAGAGACTTAAATAAGCCTCGGGAACTGATCATCTCGATCGGATTTGCATAAGAATTAAGTCGAAACCCAACATTAAAAAGATGAATTTTAAAATGATGGGCCAAATTGGTCGTATCGTGTCTTTTGTCCTTGTAAATTGTTGATGATATCTGCGAATCGAGAAAATTTTATCACGAATTCATTGTTACAATAAATGGTATTGATAAAATGCAGCATCACTCCCGTTAATGCCAAATACTATCTAATGGCGAGATTCACTGGACCAGAAACGGTTCGCTTTGTCTCCACTTATCGCAATCTGTAATGTAGATGCTAATCGTGCACCGTGAGAACTCGCATTCGTGACAATTCATGTTAGGCCAACTGACGACTCAACGAAGACGCTAACAGCGCCCCCATCATTAAAATATTTTTTTTTAAATTGTTCGGACCGAACGGCGCTAATCAGCACCGCGAAACGACTCCGCACCGATGGCGGAAGCGACCAGGTCCACAGGACTTGAAGTGATGAGTCTTTCAAATGTCTTTGAGTCTTTGAGCCTAAAATATCTTCGAAGGTAGGCCTAACCCGAAAAAGGGAAGTTGTGAGAATCTCGTTAATTTATTCATGCGCGTCATTCGGACCTATTTGAAGAAAACCTAAGGTTTGAATAATTCCCGAGTGAAATTAGTTTTTATACGTTTTTACCATAATTTGTATGAGTTACGATGAGTGGATGAATATAAGCTTGATGAATATCAATGAATATCTGAGATATTAACATTTTTTTATTTTAGGCTCTCCGCCATTGACCGGAACCGGAACAGTGAGAATCATCGTACAAGACGTCAACGACCACAATCCTGAATTCAAACGCCAGATGTATCACGCAACCATATCAGAAAATTCTCCGATTGGTTCCTGGGTGTTGGCTCCACTTGCCATCGATAAGGACGCCGGTCTCAATTCTAAAATTCGATACACCATCCTGGGAGATAAAGTGGACAGATTTAAAGTGGACGCTGATTCAGGCATAATAACCACCGCGACGATTTTGGATCGAGAAGAAACCGACGTCTACTTCTTTACCCTCATGGCGCAAGATTGTTCTCCGACAGAGCCTAGGGCTGCGGCCGTCAATCTAACCATCGTTGTTTCCGATGAAAACGACAATTCGCCTACTTTTACTTCCCCGCTCTACGAAGTTTACATATCCGACAAAACCAGAGCCGGCCAGTTCGTTTTCGGGGCTAAAGCAATCGACAACGACATCAACCTCAACAGTAAGATCACTTACTCCCTCACCGGGCAACACTCTCAGAACTTCTCCATCGATCCCGAAACGGGCGTAATCAAAGCCCAAAGTAATTTGTACAAAAGTTCCATAAACGTCTTCAATTTGGAAATTGAAGCCCACGACGGTGGTCGGGTACCAAGAAGTGCCAGCACCGAACTGAAAGTTTATCTGAAACCTTCGAATTTATGCCCAAATTTTTTGACATCGGAGACCAGCTTTGTTTTACCGGAAAACATCGAGGAAGGTAAAATAATCACGAAAGTTAAAGCATTATCGCCCAAGAAAGGACCAGCCGGCAACGTCCGTTTTGCTATCGCAGGTGGAAACATCGGGGAAGCATTGAAGATCGACAGAGTAACCGGAGAGGTACAAGTAACACATGCTGGTCTTGATTACGAAATTGCGCCTCAATATCAAATTTGGATCGAAGCTAAAGATTCCGATAATCCACCTTTGACGAGTGTGCTTCAGTTATTGATTAATGTGACAGATTCGAATGACAATCTTCCGGTTATGAGCAGTTCGTTGTACAACGCTTCGGTTCTTGAGGAAGAGGCTCCACCCCAATTGATATTAAAAATTGCGGCGACCGACCTAGATTCTGGTGAGAACGGACAAGTTATGTACAGACTGGTAGACGATTTCGAAGGGTTCTTCGAGATCGATAGTGGAAGTGGAGAAATTTATACCAACGTAAAATTGGATCGGGAAGATGTTGCTAATTATGAGCTAATCGTGGAAGCAGTCGACCAGGGTACGCCGCAGTTGACCGGTTCGGCAACAGTTTTGATAACGGTTTTGGATAAGAACGACAATCCACCACGCTTTACTCGTTTGTTCAGTGTAAATGTAACCGAGAATGCCGAAATCGGTTCGTTTGTAATTCGGGTTACCAGTTCCGACCAAGATATTGGAGAAAACGCGAATGCGACGTATAGTTTTACCGAAAATCCAGGAGAAAAATTTACTATTGATGCTATCAGTGGGAACGTCACGGTGGTCGGTGCGTTAGACCGAGAACAACAAGACGAGTACTTGCTCAAAGTGGCTGCCGTTGATGGAGCATGGAGGGCGGAAACTCCGCTGACTATCACGATTCAAGACCAAAACGATAACGCTCCAGAATTCGAACACTCTTACTACAGTTTTAACTTCCCGGAATTACAACGTGACGTGGTGTTTGTCGGTCAAGTAACGGCTACCGACAGAGATAAGCAGGGTCCTAATTCGGTGATCAGTTACTCTCTTCAACAACCCTCGGACCTCTTCTCTGTTGACCCTGCTTCCGGAGAACTGTTTAGCAAACGAAGTCTGCGCTACAAGCACACTCAGCTGGAATCTTCACCAGAAAATATGTACTCGCTAACCATACTAGCTATCGATAACGGAAAACCACCGATGTCGTCCGAGTGCCTAGTCGTAGTCAATGTTGTCGATGCTAACAACAACGCTCCCAAATTTGAAAGAGAAGATTACCTCTCACCAGTTCCGGAAGATGCAATCGAAAACCAACGATTACTTAAAATTACCGCTAGAGACGATTTAGACTTCGGAGTCAATGCCGAAATCGAATATTCAGTGATCAGTGGCAACGGAACCGACTTTTTCGCCGTCGATCCGATCAACGGTTGGATTAGCCTCTTGAAACCAGTTAGCGGCGTTGGTAAAATCTACGAGTTGCGAGTACGCGCGACGGACAAAGGCGTTCCCGCCCAACAGGACGAAATAACCGTAACACTGGTCGTTTCGGGCGAAAACAAATACACTCCGGTGTTTACCGCACTCAGCTATCAAGTGATCGTGCCAGAAAACGAACCATTAAGTTCTACGATTTTAACCGTTAGCGCGACAGATAACGACGAGGGGCCTAACGGAATGATCCGGTACGAAATATCCGGAGGAAATGAACGAAAGGAGTTTACGATCGATCCGATTTCCGGTTCTATTACGATTTCTGAACCGCTCGATTACGATACAGTTCAAGAATACGTAGTTAATATAACAGCTCAAGATTTGGGCTTCAAGCCCCACAAGACCGTGGCGATGTTGAGAATCACCCTCACCGATATTAACGACAACGCACCGACGTTTAATCAAACCCTGTTTGTGGCCAACATAGCAGAGAACCAACCGGTTAACAGTTTTGTAACTCGATTGATTGCCACCGATACAGATTCCCCGAAAAACGCCATCATACAATATTCGATCGCCGATGGAAACGGAAAAGATGTCCTAGCAATTGATCCCATTACGGGGACCATAACTTCGAAGGTCAGCTTCGATTACGAAGAACAGTCCTTTTACAATCTGAAAATAATAGCAGCCAATTCCGATTCAAGCATGTTTGGTACCACAGAAGTTTTAATTTCAATCACCGGCGTTAACGAGTATTACCCTCACTTCATTCAACCAGTTTTTCATTTCGAAGTTTCCGAGTCAACCGAAATCGGCACCAGCATCGGGCTGATTCAAGCCACCGATCAAGATTCAGGCGAAGATGGGGAAGTTTACTATTTGTTTGTTGGTTCAAGCAACGATCGAGGTTTCGTTATAAATCCCGAGAGCGGAGTGATCAGCGTTTCCAGAAATTTGGATCGGGAAACGCAGAGTCGGATCGTTTTGACCGTGATGGCAAAGAACTCGGGTGGAATACGCGGCAACGATACCGACGAAGCCCAAGTCATCGTTTCGGTACAAGACGGAAACGATCCGCCTGAATTTTTACAAGTGCTTTACCAAGCGGAGATCTCCGAAGGTGTGCCGCCCGGCGTGAAAGTTACCAGCGTGAAAGCCGTCGATAAAGATGTGCGGCCTCAGAACAACCAATTTAGTTATTCGATAATCGGTGGAAACATCGATCAAGTTTTTAAGATTGATCCACAAACCGGCGATATTGAAACCTTCCGAGTGCTGGATCGTGAAAGCGTTCCGGTGTATAATTTAATTGTAGGTGCAATCGATACGGGTATTCCCCCACAAACAGGCTCGACGACGGTAAAAATCCATATCACCGATATAAACGACAACGGACCCATATTTGATCCTCCCCAAGTGGTCGGATTTGTATCAGAAAATGAACCTCCCAACACCAGCATCATGACGCTTTCGGCGACCGATCCTGATCTACCTCCCAACGGAGCACCGTTTATGTACAGATTAATCGGCGGCAAACAAAAAGATTTTGTTAAAATCAATAAACACTCGGGAGTGGTAGAAACGTTACGCATAATAGACCGAGAGGTGACGCCGGTGTTAGAATTCCTAATTGAAGTTGAAGATAGCGGAACTCCCAGAATGAAATCACAACACAACGTCAAAATTAACGTGTTGGATCAGAACGATAGCCCCTCCACCCCGCGTTCCGTGCACGTTCTCGTTCATACCTTCAACAACGCTTTCCCATTGGGTAAGATAGCCGATGTGCATCCAAACGATCCCGACATGGTGGGCGAATATAAATGCAAAATTCTACAAGGCCCCACCATATCCGGTCTCCTTTCCATCCCATCTGCGTGCAATCTGCACACTTCCCGCATCAGTCCCGGTCAAGGCTACTCTTTGTCCGTGTCTGGTAACGACGGCAAACACTTCGACGTAATTTCCACCGTAACAGTCGAATTTCTAACATTCACCAACGCAACTTTAGAAAACTCCATTACATTAAAGGTCGAAAACTTGACCGCTCAGCATTTTCTCAGTCACGTGTACAGAGGTTTAGTGGAATTCTTGAAAACCACATTGACGTCCGACGAGAAACTTCTCTTGTACAGTCTGCACGAAGAAAAAATGTCATTGGAAATAACTGTTGCGATTAAAGGTTCCTCGGGTTACAAAACCCGGGCTTACGTCATCGAAAAGTTACAAAAGAAGAAGGAATCATTGGTAAACTTATTTCAAACTGCCGCTATCGGCATCGATTATTCCCCGTGCAACAAAAATACCTGCGAAAACGGTGGTATGTGCTCGGAAGGTATAACAATCGAGAAGATCACCAAAATAACGGACAGTCCGAATTTGATCTTCACCGCTCCGTTAGTCAAGCACAGTTACACCTGCCAGTGCATCGATGGGTTTACCGGGCAAAATTGTAATAAACGACAAGATCCTTGCAATCCAAATCCCTGTAAATCGGGCGGACAGTGCAGACGGCAAGGTTATCATTTCCAATGTGCATGTCCGTCGACGAGAGATGGACGGTATTGCGAGTTAGAAAGAAGTGACGCGTGTCTGGATAATCCGTGCCAAAACGGTGGGTCTTGTCAGGAGAGTCCGGACGGTTCGTTCTTCTGTTTGTGTCGACTGGGGTACAGAGGAAATCGGTGCGAAGCACTCGTCGATTCTTGTCGGCCTAATCCTTGCCTTCACGGCGGACTTTGTGTTAGTTTGAAACCCGGCTACAAGTGCAGCTGTACGGATGGACGTTACGGGCGTCACTGCGAAAAATCTACCTACGGTTTTCAAGAACTCTCCTACATGGTTTTTCCATCCTTGGACGCAGCTACCAACGACATTTCTTTTACTTTCGCAACTACGAAAGCAAATTCGTTACTCGTCTACAACTACGGTTTACAAAGCGGCGGCCGAAGCGATTTTGTCGCAATCGAATTGATCAATGGGAAGGTTGTCTTTTCGTTCGGTGGCGCCAGGACGGCAATTACGGCAGTGACGCTAGGCGGAAAATCCAACACACTGGCAAACGGAAATTGGCATAAAATTACGGCGACCAGAAACGGAAGGGTGGTGTCGCTCAGCGTGGCCGAGTGTACCGAAAATGGGGATGTCTGCGAAGAGTGTCGGCCTGGTGATGCGTCTTGTTATGCGGACGACATTGGACCAGCAGGGTAAGAATCTAAAAATTAAAAAAGAAAAAAAATAATTACTAATTTTGTATAATTTCAGTACTTTAAATTTCAACAACCAACCGCTGTTAATTGGTGGCCTCAACAGTCCGGATCCGATTCTGGAACGACCCGGTCAAATCCATTCGGACGATCTCGTCGGGTGCGTTCACAGCATTTCAGTCAACGGAAGGCAGTTAAACCTCAGCAATCCATTACAATCGGAAGGAATCGAAAATTCGTGCAACCGCAAAAGTTCCTGTGCCGCATCCAACTCGGACGCCTGCATGGGCTTCGGCAGCTGTATAGATCGTTGGAATTCAGTTAGTTGTAACTGTGGGAGTAATTTAATAGCGCCCAACTGTGGGAGCGCGTTGCAACCTATCAGTATTAGTGACGGTGGTTTCGTCGAATTTACGATTTCAAAAAAGCATCGGCGTATGCAACTTCTGGAGTCTTTTTATGGCGGATCAACGGTGTGGCCTCGGCAACGGACTACGCGTTCTGTAGTGCCAACAAATTCTAGTCCTTCGCCTTCAAAAAGTGTTAGTGTTTTGTTTAGAACTGTGCAATCGAACGGCATAATCTTTTATGCGGCAACCAACAAACATTTTACTTCCGTCGAGCTGGTTAACGGGCAAATAGTGTACATAAGCAGGCTTACGACGCGCGTTAACATGACGAACTTTTATGGAAGTGTGAGCGACGGACAGTGGCACAATTTGACGTTGCATTCTCGCGGACGCGGTCTCGAGGTGATGGTGGACGGAAACCGATTCGGCGACGAACTGGATTCGGCCGGAGTGCACGACTTCTTGGACCCGTACTTGACTTACATGTCCGTCGGTGGTGCCAACCGTAACGTTTACTTCGGAGTAAACGCACAGCCTAAAATTTTTGAAGGCTGTTTAGCTAATTTTAGTATAAACAATGAAGTGCAACCGTTTAACGGATCCGGTAGTATTTTTAACGAAGTAATTCTCAGGGGTAAAGTAACGAAAGACTGCAACGGCCCCATCGGCGTAGGTGCAGCTGCAGCACCGGATCCGTTAAGTATAGGAATAACATTAGTGATAGTATTTTTCGTCGTTCTTCTTGTCGCCATTTTAGTGTCTTTCGTAGTTTTTCGACTTCGCAAGCAGAGTAAAGAAAAGAACGGAGCTCCCGACAGTCCTTCGGGGGTTCACGGCAAGCAAAACGGAAGCAGTAACGGTTTGATCAATCCCGTTAATGATAATTTATTGGGTAGGCAACTGCACGGAAACGATAATTCCATGGTGTTCCACGAAAACGGAGATATTATTCGAGGCGTCGGCGGTCACCATTTGGTCGGTCCAGAGCTGCTTTCGAAAAAGTTTAAAGACAGAGAATTAATTCAAAACGAAATCCAACGGCCACAACGACCCGACATTATCGAACGGGAAGTTGTGAGTAAAAGTCCTCCGATTAGGGACGACCATCCCCCGCTGCCACCAACATCGAACCACACCCACGATCATCTTCAGAGCGATTTAAATTCCGAGATACCCGAACACTACGATTTAGAAAACGCAAGTTCTATAGCCCCATCCGATATCGATATAGTTTACCATTACAAAGGTTTCAGAGAAGCTGGTGGGGTGCGCAAGTACAAAGCAACACCGCCGCCGGTCAGTAACTACCACCACAAGCACACCGCCGCCCAAACGCAAGCGCAACATCGACACTCGTCGATGGGATTTCCTCCACGAGCACCTCCAGTATCGAACTCTGCTTTGAGACCACATCAGAGCACTCCGCTGGCTCGTTTAAGTCCCAGCAGCGAAATGAGTGCGCAACAACCGCGCATTCTGACCTTACACGACATCAGCGGAAAACCGCTTCAGTCCGCTTTACTGGCGACCACGTCAAGTTCCGGCGGCGTCGGAAAAGACGCTCTGCACAGTAACAGCGAACGAAGTCTTAACAGCCCAGTGATGTCGCAGTTAAGCGGTCAAAGTTCCAGCAGCCATAAAGGAAGTGCTCCGCCGCCCGTCACACCCACGTCGCCCGGAATGGGCTTAACGGCGGAAGAAATCGAACGTTTAAATTCGCGTCCCCGCACCTCCAGTTTAGTTTCCACCCTCGACGCCGTTTCGAGTTCGAGCGAAGCGCCGCGCGGGCCTGGCGCCAACCACTTATCCCATTTGCCCCACTTGCGTCACTCCCCTGTTCCGGAAACGCACCACAGTTCGACGACGACGGACGAAAGTGGAAACGACAGTTTCACCTGTTCGGAAATCGAATACGACAACACCAGCTTATCAGGTGATAAATTTAAATCTAACGAATCGGAATCCCGAATTAACGATTCGAGTTCTAGCAGTAAAAATCCAATTCCTCCAGCATCCTATGATGGGTTTGATTCGTCGTATAGAGGATCTTTAAGTACGTTGGTGGCGTCGGACGAAGATTTAGTTGGCCCTCTATACAGGCCGCCTAATGGTTCGCCCTCGAATACCGCGTTAAGCTGGGATTATTTGCTCAATTGGGGCCCTAATTTTGAAAGTCTTGCCGGTGTTTTTAAAGATATTGCAGAATTACCCGATTCTATTAACGGTAGGGCTCCGTCTTCTCTCAGGCTAACGAACGCGCCCAAACCATCCGAGGAGTATGTATAGCCAACAGCGACTGATTTAGTGTTACTTTTACTTTAAATGAATTTGTACAACTTTATTATTTTTTGAACCTTGTATCAAGTTAGTTCAATCTCTTGCCATATTTTCTTGTATATTATTTTGTAAATTAATTTTAGTTCTAAGGTCCAACTTCCTACAGTTTTATCGAGACTTTGTATATAAATATTTTTTTTACTAAAAGTTGATGATTTAAATAAAATTTGACTTTTATTTTATGCTAGGATAGTCGGAAAAGCAAATATATTCACCGTTAGTGCAGGGTAGGTACAGTAGTTTAGTTGTTAGTTAGAAAAACTTTGAAAAGGTAAGAAGAGAGAGTCATGAGCGTCGTTTTTTTTATTTATATTTTTTGTTTTACATATTAAAAAAATAAAGCTTACCAATCGTAATCGTCTGGCTCTTCCTCTGTCGAAGGCGGCCAGAGGAGTTGATAAGTTTCATCATAATAATAATAATATTCCTCCTGTTCGTCTTCACAATGGTGGACTCCCAGATTAGGTTCCGAACACCTCAGGTTATTTATGAAGTTACGTTTATTGGTTTGGGCCTCACTTAGCCAGTCTTCACGTATTTGCCACATTACATGTAAACCATATTCTTTTGCTTTCGTCCTACGGTAGTTTGGCCGATACTTAACTGGCTCGTGGAAGCTGGCTTTCTTTGCTGTAAAGATAAAAATTTCAGAAGGTCTGTTATTGTCTGTGGTGTTTATCTTCCTTCTTTTCGTGAGTGTGAAAGGAAAACCAGAGTCTTCGAGACTTTGTTTTTTTCTTGACATTGCTGGAAGTTTATTAAAATGCTGTTGTTGTGTAATAGTTTTAGATTTTTCGCTTAAATAGTTTTTTTTTTCGAAAATAATCGGATTATCGAATTAAATTTAAAGCCCATCAATCTTGAATTTAACTGCCTCGCATGAATGGATTAACGAGGAATATTTTAATCCATATGACTATCATACAGAAAAATTAATTTCAACAATTTGAGTTTCATTTAAACGGGAATCTCGTTAATCCGCAAATGCGCGTCAGTGGATAAAATTCATTCAAATATATTTTATGGCCATCATTAAATAGAGCTCCAAATTCTAGAGCATTAAATTTCTATTAAAATGAGTAGTAAGTATATTTTTTCTTTTTCCTTGTTCTAAATGAGATTACGGATTTTTGATGCAATCTCCCAACGGGAAGGTTGTGTCCACGATCTGAGTTGAAGTAATTCTTTTTATTGGAAGTTTGTTCTCCGCTGAACAAATGCATATGTTAGAACCCGTACGCATCATGAGTTAAATGTACAAAATGCCTCCCCCGGCTTAACTGTTTACTAAGATGATTGAGGGCGATTCAATTGCTGGATCCCCTCCAGTTTTCAAAGAGTAAGCACCGGGAAGTCTGGGGGGGGGGGGGTTTATTTATCCAACGTAAGGTAAAGGTGGGTATGTCTATACTTAGTGAAAAGATCCATTTCCAATGGGACATTAAACGCTTCAATTAAAAAACTGTCAGTAGAAATTTAGTAGTGATGATACACGATTATATACAGCTCCGAACAAATTGCCATCTAGCTACTAAGGCACTGGAGGGTATTCCAGCCCCACGGTTTGTTGTATCTAATCTAAGTTTCATGTGGACAATTTATGATTGATGTTTACTATTAAATAAGAAGTTTTGGTTTTTTCAGAGTAATACATCTGTTATAAGAGTACACAACGGGGGGTATGGGGGGTATGGAATACCCTCCAGTAGACTACCAATGAATATAACCCTTTTAAAGGCTTAAAAATTAAAATTGCTTCTGATATTTCGCAATGTCTGGATTTTCATTTAGTTTTTAAATTTCTGGAGTACAAATTACCCCCAATTGCTTGCAAGAATGATTGAGAATAATGTAATTGCTAGAAAATCCCCCCCTCCCGGTTTTGATCTGTATTGATGCTATCAAATAAGAAATTTCCATTCTTTCAGAACAAATAAATCTACTATATAGTGTGTTTTAGAGTAATATGTAATAAGAGTACACACCGGAGGGTCTGGGGGGTATCGAATACCCTCCAGTACACTATTACTCTTTACTTTACCAATTAAATGTTTTGACTTCAGTAGTTTTAAATTATTAAGTCTGATAACTACCACGTAAGCCACATATGGAAAACCTCCTAAGTAAACCGATAAGAAATAGAATCTTTTTTTTCTTTATTACAAAATGCCCCTCCCCTTCAGCTGCTTACTAATGCGATTGACAGGTTTGTGTGTATGATCTGTATTCATGATACTAAAAATAAAATTTTAATTTAGTTTTTATTAAAACTCTTCAGGTTCCAACAGTTGAACAGTTAAATTTTGAAACTATTTAAATTTTTACAGACCGGTTGGGAGAGAAATTAATTTCGGCGAAAAAAAAAAAACTGTCGGTAGAAAAAAGTTTGAAACAAGGCAGCGGTGCCCCTTGCCCCTCCATCGGTACGGCACTGGTTAATAATGCAATAAACAAGACGGGAAAATTGACAACATTAAATTAATCACAATTCTAAACGTCAAACTTCTTACTCGTATCCTCGTATCAGGAAGTAGGTGCACGTCCGGTAGATTAAGTTTTTCGACAGGAAATTGAAATCAAAAACTGACAGAATGAAAAAGTAGGAAACTTTTTTTGCCGCCACTGCTTTTTAAATTCACATTTTCTTGACTTTCTTTTACACAAATAACATTATTATTTTTAAAATTATTGAGGTTTTATCGTTGTAAAATCAAAATTAGTTTACTCACATCAGAAATTTTTAAAAACTTAATTTTAAATTTTAAAACCGCCGTGCACGCATCTGTTGATGTAACGCGCAACTACAGTTGGTAACTTTCGCTTTGCGTTTAGTGTGTATTTGCAACCTTGTAGTCACTGTCTTGGTATTGTAAACGTTTCTTTCCTAGTTAAACCGTGAAAATGGCTACAACGATATCGAAAAAACGCAAAGTAAGTAATATATCTTGTAAAGTTGCTCAAAACGAGCGATCATTTTGAGTTGTTCAATACTTCAGCTAAATTTTGGTGTAATCCCATTGTGGTGTAAAACGTGATGGTCCCGATGCACCACGATTTAGGTTAACTTCGCATGTTTTTCTAATCTTTTCCCTTTTTTTAGTTTGTTGGAGACGGAGTGTTCAAAGCCGAATTGAACGAATTTTTGACTCGCGAATTGGCAGAAGATGGTTACTCTGGTGTTGAGGTTAGGGTTACCCCAACAAAAACCGAAATTATTATTATGGCCACCCGTACCCAGAACGTTTTGGGTGAAAAGGGTAGGAGAATCAGGGAATTGACGTCTGTTGTGCAAAAGAGGTTCAACTTCGCTGAAGGTTCCGTAGAATTATATGCCGAGAAGGTAGCAACCCGAGGTTTGTGCGCTATTGCTCAAGCCGAATCCTTACGATACAAATTGATTGGCGGTCTCGCTGTGCGAAGAGCTTGTTACGGTGTCTTGAGGTTCATTATGGAATCTGGGGCTAAAGGTAGGTTACTTTCATTCTAAAACTAGAAGTTTTGTTAATAGACTTATTTTTACAGGATGCGAAGTTGTTGTATCCGGTAAATTGCGTGGTCAGCGTGCAAAGTCAATGAAATTCGTAGACGGTTTAATGATCCACTCCGGTGATCCATGCAACGATTACGTTGACACTGCAACTCGTCACGTTTTGTTGAGGCAGGGTGTGCTCGGCATTAAGGTAGGTTTTAAGCATTCCTAGAGAGAACTTAAATTAAAACTGAATTTTTTAGGTTAAAATTATGTTACCGTGGGATCCCAACGGTAAAATTGGACCTAAACGTCCATTACCTGACAATATTTCAGTTGTGGAACCAAAAGAAGAAATTTTGCCACTAGTTCCATCGAGTGACACGAAAGCTCCCAAACCAGATGCCCCACCAGTAGCTATATCTGTACCCTGAATGTAAAAGTTTTCAATATACGTTTTGAAATTTTTTTCAAGTAAATTAATTTTTTTTTAATTATCTTTTGTTTTTACAAAAATGAAATAGAAAAAAAATTTTGAATTTTTTGATTTTATTTATTGAAAAATATTTATTTGGTGCTAATAAATTACATATTTGTTTTAAGTGTAAACAAAAGCTACCAATGGTAATTATCCGGTTCGTTCTCCGTCAATGGTAGCCAGAGCAGTTGATAACTGTCATCGTAATAATAATCTTGTCCGTCTTGGATTCCCAAATTAGGTTCCGAACACCTAAAGTTATTTATGAAGTTTCTCCTATTGTTTTGGACTTCATCTAGCCAGTCTTCCCGTATTTTTGCCATTATATATAGACCAAATTCTTTTCCTGTAGTCCTACGATAGTATGGCCGTTTCTTGACTGGTTTGTGGGAGCTGGCTTTGTTGGCTAGAAATTCAAATATTTTTGTTGTTCTTATCTTCCATGTAGAAGGAAAACCAGAGTCTTCTGTTCTTAAATTTGGTGTACTTGACATTGCTGGAAGTTGATTGAAATTCTGTTAAGTAATAGTTTCCAATTTTTTGCTTATATAGTGTTTTTTTGCAGAAATAATCGGATTTTGTTAATTTAAAGCCCTTATAATCTTGAATTAAACTGACGCGCATGATTAACGAGATTCTTTTAATCATCTGATTTTCAAGTCTGGCGTTCTTTAAAAATTGAGATTTTGATGAATTTAGACAGTAATAGGAATTTTTCCAACTCATTTGGAAAAGTCAGGGAATTTCACAATTTTAAAATAAATTTGTTTTTAAATTTTTTAAATTTAACCATTCTTACAGTGAAAATTTTAAAGTAACTGATTTAATTTTCATTTAGAATTAAAAATGCACCCAACGAAATCCTGGATCCGCCACTGTTATCATTTAATTACAAAACAACCGCAAGATCCGACGACCAATCACGAAGCGAGCTGTCACTCACTGCATAAATAAAGTTTGTTAGGTTATGTTGACTTTTCAAAGCTGAATTGTTGTTGTTTTCGCAATGTAAATGTTTGAAACTAAGTAAAGCGGATTAATATTATGGGAAAACGGAATAAGAATAAAAATATGAATACAAACGTGGTGGATCCATATATGAAAGTTCAACAGTTACCTGTTGCCGTCAAAGTCGATCGCAGCAGTTTGAGTACAAATCTAATTCCTACAATCCGGAAATTGTTCAGTAATACGAATTACTGGCACAAAATCACCGTACACAATGTGAGACACCTGCACCGCGACGTTGTCCTGAAGGCTATCATGGACAGTATCTTCCCTGTGGACATTATTCCTGTGCATTACCACCTCGAAGGGGACGACGGTAACTTTCTCGCTAGGAACTGTAAGTTTGCCCTCGAGAAGTTGTGCACTCAAAATTTATTTGTTCCAAACCCGAAGAATCCCAGCGAACCCGTAAGTCAGTTTACCTTCGCATTCATCCAGAAGTAATCTGTTTTGTTTACAGTTTACCATATCCATGGTAGTTGCATTTTCAGACACAGGAGATTTGGCACTGAACGTACAAACGAACGTTAACGCCGTCTTGCTGAAGAGATACAACCCATCAACTAAAACGTTGAATTTAGATAGCTTTCACAGAGATCCCGGTAAGGAACATTCACATTCTTTCCGAATAGATATATATGAATTTCTTTTTAGAGCTGACCGAATTCTGCACGCTGTCCCAATCGAAAATTTTATACTTTGTCTTACACCTCAGCTACAGTCAATTCCAGATACAGAATTTGATTTTATCGAACAATGACATCCGAGTGTTATCTTCGTTCAACAACTTCAACGGAGTGAAACTATTGGTTTCGCTCGATTTACGCAACAATGCAGTAAGAAAAATAATTTCACAAAAACCCGTTTTCGGAAATTTAAAATTTTCTTTCAGATAAAAAGCTTCGAGGATTTGAATGTTTTGTCGACCAAACCGATAACCGAATTGTTCTTGGATGGGAATCCTGTATGTGCAGACCACGACGAATTTTCCTACTTGGACGGCATAAAAAAGCTATGCCCTCAGTTACAAAAATTGGATGGCGTTTATTTAGGCAAGGATGGTTTCATGGCTTTCCGACGCAACTATCTATGTAATATGGATGGTCAAAATTTGGTCGATCAATTTTTAGAACATTTTTTTACGAAGTATGATTCCAATAACCGTGCTATACTGCGGGGATTGTACCAGACCAATGCTATGTTTTCGGTGACATGCAACTACCTGCTTGGACAAATTAATAGATCTACGTCGAAGTAATTATAATTATTTTTTGTTTACTTAAAAGGATTGAAAACCAAATTTTTTCTGTACCTGTCAGTTTGGGATCCTACAAGTGCGTATCGAGAAATTTGCTGCTGTTATCTGATTTTTCAAAAAGTGAGGATTATCTCGTCACCGGCAACGACAAAATCATCAACACTTTTTGTAAATTACCTTTAACTGAGCACGATCCTTACACCTTTACAGTCGACTTGGTCTACTACACCGTAAGTGTCATTTGAATTATCTAATTTCGAATGGTAATAATGTTATTTAGGAAAAAACGGCAATTTTATCGGTCGCTGGGATATTTCGAGAAGTAGCTAACTCCCTATTGGATCCCGAAAACATTTTAGGATTCACGAGAACGTTTGTTCTGTCTGCGCTTCCGAATAACGAATATAAAATTATTAACGAACAGTTGCACGTTAGCAACGCCACCGCTTTGCAACAGGCAATGGCATTTAAAAATGTGAGAGTACAGCAAACGAACCACAATCGCTTAGATTGCGCCAACACAGATCAAGAAAAAGAAGTCCTGCAGCAGACCTTCATGGCAATCACCGACTTGAACGTTTACTGGTCGAAGAAGTGAGATACCCAAATGTCTTTTCTGATTCCGAGAGTAATTTTTTGAATTTTCAGGTGCTTAGAGGACTGTAAATACAACTTTAAAAGCGCGCTGGAGCTGTTTGTTAAATTATATAAAATCGACAAAATTCCAATTGAAGCGTTTACGTCGACTAACTAAACTACCCCGATTGAATATGTTTTAAAAATATATTTTCAATAAAATTATCGAATTAAATCAAAGATTTTGAGATTTTTAATTTGCTTACCGCAAATATTTCCACTCTATTAATCTTTTTCGTAAAAGTTTCCGTTTTTCAGTTCGACAGGCCGAAGGTAATTCCAGCCGAAATCGGTAAATATCTGTTTTGGGATGAATCAAGCTGATGAGAAATGTAGGGGTAAGTTGCTTTTAAAGCATTTTGTTTATTACTTGCTCGGTTAAACATCTTTGCAAAGGAAAATATCTTGAAAGATTTGTGTATTTAAATTATTAAAATTTTTATAGAATTTTATAGAACAAAAGATGCTGCTTCTGCGGTACTTTTTGGATATGTATTGTGGAAGGAGTATTTATCTTGTGATAGAAATCAGTATGTTACTAATTTTTTAATCCCTACTGAAGAGCCTTAAATAAATAACACCGAGTTTGAGTCTTGAGAGAACAAAAATTTATTAAAACCTCTCGTAACAAAACTGCTTTTCTATATTATATAACTTAAATCAATTTTTGATGTAATTTTTCTATTCTTTTAATCGACATGATACTTTATAAGGTCCATAAAACGAATACCTGTCTTCTCTACTTCTTTTCCAGCACCACGTCTAGAGCCTTGCATATGCAGAGTAGCTGGTTCTTCCACTAGCTTAGGTCCCGGTCTTATAGACATCTTACGCATTGCTGCCTAAAATAAACAAAACTGTGAGATGAGTGTACATTACTTGGGAGAAAGTTACCGTCATCCTTTGGTCTTCATCCAGTCTTACGCCAGGCATAACAGACATCCGCCTCGTCGTGGGCATTGCCCCCATCTTCCTGAACAGGAAGGCAACTTCGTCTTTCATTCCTATACTGGCCATCATTTGTATTATCTGGTGTTCGCGTTTTTCTAATACCTTCAGCCCGATGAAGTCATCGCTTTCGATCGTACCGAGCGTTTCCAAGCACTGAAAATCACTTTTGGTAGAATAATCAACTTCAACGAGAGTAGAAATACCTTAAGAACAAACTCATCCAATCCTGCATACTTGGTTTCTTGATTAAACAAGAGAACTTCCTGAAGCTGAGTTTTGGTGTCGTTCTTGTTGTGCTGCAAGAAATTAATTCGCGCTATTATCATCATTGCGTTGACCATCCAATGGTTATTTTCCGATTCCGCCATACATTTTCGCGCATAAACTCTAGCAAGTTCGTACTGCTTTATTTCGGTGTGATGGCGCGCCAGTTCGTAATACAACCAAGCCATTTCTTCCCGTGTGGAAGCCTTCCGCAGTCGCTCCTCGTAAACGATAATTTCTTTGCTGAAACAGATCATAAGTGATCGGCAACGTCAAATTTCTTTATTTCTTACTTCCAATCGATAAAAACTTCCTTGAACTGATCGATGACGGAATCACAAGACGGTTGCCTGCTGAGCGGTACACCATACCAATTAAGTATCCTCCTTCGGGTTTTAAACTCCAAATGATGAGGATTGATGCGAAACATTATAAAGTAAGCATAGGCTATATAGTTGTACAAATCCTCCAAATACACTTCCTTGCTTGGGAAAATCTTTTTCGGTTTCAGTTCGCAGAAAGCTACCAGCTTTTCGGCATACTCCAATGCTACCCTCGTTTGTTTTGATTCAACCGCTGTCTTAACATTCAACAACAACTTGCTGGCGTCTTTAACGGCAGCCCATTGCATTTTCCGCAATTGTTGCCTGATTCGGTTTTCCATCGCAACCGATATGCGGGCCTCCTGGTACTTGATGTTGTAGAAAGGTCTTCTCGTCCGTAACAATTCCTTGGGAAAAAAGGGAAAAATAGAATGCTCACCAGAAATAGATTGCTTACCTGCTTGTAGGCTAACATTTTGAAACCTTCCTTGCTCATCTGGAGAACCTTTTTCACACCGTCTCTATTTGGCGATCCCACTCCCGAGTGTTTCTTGACATCTCTCAAAAATATTTTATCCAAATACATGCTGTCCAAATATTTCTCTGACATGTAATTTTGTATGTTCGATGTGTACCGTTGCATAGGCCGAAAAGGAAATGGTTTACAGCGTGGAATGATAACCGATTCTGTTTTGAGCGTATTTAAGCTATCGACGATATCGACAGTATCTGGCCGTTGTGGTTCATCTCCCGTTTGCGTTTTCTCATCTTTTACTTCTTTCGTAGTCCTCACTCTGATATTGGGCACAACCGGTTCATGTACTTCTTCCTTCTTTTTTTTGGTGGGTTTCTGGAAGAAGCTTTTCTTCTTTTTTCTGTATTTCGAGATGTGTTCGGCTGGCTTTTCAGCATCCCGGCATTTCTTCCAAGCAAACCGGCGGATTATTTTGAAGTGATCTCGTAGAGGTTGCCCGGCCCGCGTACCGACGCCGTTTTGTATGGTTTCGGTACACTACAATAGCAAAAAAGAAAACCTTGTTAATTTATTCATGCGCGTCAGTGAAAAACAGATAACTGATGGATTCCAAAATACTTGCATTCATAACGCCCATTGTGAAGTCATCCGGTTTCTTTCGAATTGGTACCATTCGGACGTTCAAAACTAACGCATCTTCGAACTCGCAGGTGTAGTACTCCAGAAGTGCCTTTTGAGCGATCGATAGCAGATCTTTGGGATCTGCATTCAGAATTGTGGCAATATCGTTCATTGCGCCTTTATACTGACACACTTTGGCTCTAGCATTAGCTCGACCCAGTAGAGCTCTCTTATCGGTTGGAGCCCGAGTAAGAGCCTCATCGTAATAACGTAGAGCTAAAAAAAAAATAGATAGTAGGTAGCTTGTGGGGGGCCAGAAAGTGAAAAAGTACCTCGCTCGTATTCCTCTCTGCGATGAATAAAATAAGCCAATTCTCTGTAAAGGTTCAACGCTCCATAAACATCTTCCTTTTTTTGCGCCATTACTAATTTAATTTTTAATTCCCGAATTTAATGTCGACGTCTAAATGTTCCCTGTGTCAATGTTTTGCTTCAAACTGGCTTGGATATTTTTATTGAAACCCATTCTAAAATTGTTTGCTATAAATCCCCCTGTACATTTGCCCCTACCCATTATTTGTATGTATATGTTGCGTCAATGCCCATTATCGTCATTTTGACAATGATGAAATAGAATAAATACTATTATAAGGAAAAGCGATGCACTTTAATGACAGCAACTCGGCCTCTACACAAACACTTTTGGGCTTTCAAACCGGGGGGTCTGGGGGGCATGGGATACCCTCCAGTGCACCTGCAATTATACTTGGGCCAACATCGCCCAAACTGCATGGTCATTGACGTTAATGGCCGAATTGTCATCATTGACCGTAACAATACAAATAAAACATCCAAGTCAGTTTGGAGCTGACATATTGTCAAATGTCAAGTCCAATACTTTGCTGTCGACGTCAAAACTGGCATTAAATGTTAAATTAATGTAGCCACCAATATGGCACAAAAAAAGGAAGATGTTTATGGGGCGCTCACCTTTTACAGAGAATTGGCTTATTTTATTCATCGCAGGGAGGAATACGACCGAGGTATTTTTCAAATGTCACCAACGAAGCTTTCTAATCCAATGTTTTTTAGCTCTTCGTTTTTACGATGAGGCTATTAGTCGGGCTCCCACCGATAAGAGAGCTCTGCTGGGCCGAGCGAATGCTAGAGCCAAAGTGTGTCAATATCAAGGCGCAATGGACGATGTGGCCAAAATTCTTAACGCAGATCCCGAGGATTTGCTTGCAATTGCGCAGAAAGCACTTCTGCAGTATTACACCTGTGAGTTCGAAGATGCGTTAGTTTTGAACGTCCGAATGGTACCAATTCGCAAGAAACCCGATGACTTCACAATGGGCGTTATGAATGCAAGTATTTTCACTGACGCACATGAATACATTAACGAGAATTTCATTTTTGCTATTGTAGTGTACCGAAACTATACAAAACGGCGTCGGTACGCGAGCTGGACGTCCTTTACGAGATCACTTTAAAATCATCCGACGGTTGGCGTGGAAAAAGTGTCGCGATGCAGAAAAACCATTCGAACATATCTCAAAGCACAGGAAAAAGAAGAAGCGCAAAATAAACACTAAAAAGACTCCAGTTAGGGAACCGGTGATACCTAACATCAGAGTAAAGACTTCGAAAAAGGTAAAGAATGCAAACACTCAAACAGGAGTCGATGCGGTGTGTACGGAAACTATCGACATAGTCGACAGCTTAAATACACTCAAAACAGAATCGGACGTTATTCCACGATGTAAACCGTTTCCTTTTCGACCTATGCAACGGTACACATCGAACATACAAAATTACATGTCTGAGAAATATTTGGACAGCATGTACTTGGATAAAATATTTTTGAGAGACGTGAAGAAGCATTCCGGCATTGGGTCGCCAAATAAAGTTGGTTCTAAACGGTTGCTTCAGATGAGCAAAGAAGGATTCAAAATGTTGGCCTATAAACAGGTGAGCAACTTCTATTCAGAAAACGACAATTGTAATTCAGATTTGACGATTTTTGAATATCAAGTGGCAAATCTGAACTACAGTTGACGATTTCTGAATTACTGGTGGAAAAGATGTAGTACTGATTTTTTTATTTTAAGGAATTGCTCCGAACAAGAAGACCTTTCTACAACATCAAGTACCAGGAGGCCCGTTTGTCGCCCGCGATCCGCGGACGAATGCTGATTGAATTACAAAAAATGCAATTGGCGGCCGTTAAAGACGCCGACAAATTGCTGCTGAAGATTATGATGGCGATTAAATCCAGACAGACGAGAGTGGCATTGGAATTGATCGAAAAACTTAAAATTTATTGCGAACTTAAGCCTAAAAAGGTTCTTCCGACCAGGGAAATATATCTGAGTAACCTATATAACCTGTCAGCCCATGCTTACTTCATGATGTTCCGTATTAATCCTCGTCAAGTGGAGTTCCAAACGCGGAGGAGAATACTTAATTGGTATGGAATCGCGCCAAGCAGGCAACCGTCTGCCGATTCAGTTATCAATCAGTTCAAAGACGTCTTCATTGATTGGAAGTAAGGGTAGCTTTTTATGAGAGTCTAGTTTACCGCTGGTTTATTTTAGCAAAGAAATTGTCATTTACGAAGAGCGACTGCGGAAGGCTTCGTCACGAGAAGAAATGGCTTGGTTGTATTACGAATTGGCGCGCCATCACACCGAAACGAAGCTGTATGAGTTGGCTAGAGTTTATGCTAGGAAATGCATCGTAGAGACGGAAAATTCCCATTGGGTTGTCAACGCAATGATGATAATAGCGCGAATCAATTTCTTGCAGCATAACAAAAATGACACTAAAACTCAGCTTCAAGAGGTTCATAATTTCACTCTAATAGCAGATCTTCCAGAAGTGGACGAGTTTGTATTGAAGGTTATTTGTCGGTTTTTCTTTCTTCATTCTCCGTTTATAGAAATCTCATTTTTAGTGCCTGGAAGTGCTGGATACAATTGAAAGCGACGATTTCGTTGGAATCAAAGTACTGGAACGACGCGAACGCCAAATAATACAAATGATGGCCGGTATCGGAATGAAAGACGAAGTGGCGTTCTTGTTCAGAAAGATGGGTGCGATGCCTACGATGAGACGTATGTCTGTTATGCCTGGTGTACGTCTGGAGGAGGAAGCAAAGATAACGGTAGATTTCTTTTGGGTGATTGGTTCACATCTCACCTTTTTGTTCCTTATAGGCTTCGATGCGAAAGATGTCTATAATGCCAGGTGCTAAGCAACCCGAAGAAGTTGGTGCGCATATGAAGAAAGGCGCTTCGGGTAAAGATGGCGAAAAACAAGCCGAGAAGAAGGGAATTGGATTTATGGAACTTATCAAGTATCACGTAGATTAATACTAAAGCAAGTCTCAAACAAAGTCATTTATATATTTCTAAATGATACCTACCCAAACTCAAATTGCTCTTTTTTGAGAGAAATTTGACGAGTTTGAGGCACCGGGTTTTGGAATCAACAATTGTTTTGGTGATGTTTTTTTTATATTTTTATATTATATTATTTTTTTTTTATTTTTACATTATATACATTTACATTTCCTTGAAGTTATCCCTTCGTCAGTTGAAAGTTCTGGGTTCGTTCCCCGTGTCATCGAATATCAGCCACATATTAATTGTTGCGCTGATTGTGGTATCATCTAGGTATGGGACTTCTTACGGACCAGGGTGAGTCCGTAAGTAGTGATTGCTTTCTCTGCTTTTGTTTTGATTTCTGCCACTTTGTTATGAAATTGTGTAAATTACGAACACTAGATAGTTTTAAAATTTATTTGTAAAAATAAACATTTACAATTGATTTTCAACATCCTCGTTATATTTCTTAAAATTAGAAAAATAAAACAAAATAAGTTTTGTACAGGTCAACGTTTGATAAAACCATAACGTATGTATTAAATAAATGCAATAACCCGTGCGTGGTAGCCTCTATTTTTAAGTATAACGGCATTGTTGCAGTTGGCCCGGTGGTTAGCGGATGGAGCGTTTCAGTGCGACCGGTTCGGTGCAGCCGAATCAACGCAAACCGGTTCGGCGCCTTTTTCTATAGAAAAAGTATTTTATTATAAATTATAAATTTAAAAAAAAAGTATGAAATTAAATTCTCGCACTGAAACGTCTTGCGCCGTACTGGCTGCACTGAAACGACCTAGGCCGGTCAGCTTTCTACATAATAATATGATGTATACTATTTCGTAAAAAAGATTTAATAAAACTGTCACACTTTCACTCACCACCGTCACCATTCACTTCCTCTTTTTTTTTTTTTAATTTTTTAAAACAATAAATCCATACGTCAACGCAGAACTCTCACCTATAAAATTACAATACAATCCGCGATTGTTCTCTTTCCTCCCTTTTTAGTTTACATAACGTAGCTTCAAATCCCGACGCATAATTTTTCCCGACGCATTCTTCGGAATGGAATCCACCAACGCTACGCCGCCGCTCAATTGTTTGTAACTCGTTACGCGCTCCGCTACGAAATCCTGTAATTCTTGAATATCCAACTTGGTGTTTGCTTTCGGAACCACAAACGCTCTAGGTGCTTCCCCGTCCGTCTCGTGGGGAATACCGATAACGGCGGCATCGTCCACCATAGGATGACTCCTGATGATTGCTTCCAATTCTGCAGGAGCAACTTGGAAACCTTTAACTTTGATCAGTTCCTTCAGTCTGTCTGTAACGTAAAACGATTTGTGTTCGTCATAGTACAGCATGTCGCCTGTACGCAACCATCCGTCGACAAAAACTTCTTCCGTTTCCTTTGGCTTATTGTGATACCTCTTCATGACTTGTGGTCCTTTGACCAAAAGTTCTCCAGGCTGATTGGGGCCGAGGGCTTCACCTTCTGGGTTATCCACTGGAACAATTTTAACTATCGTGTTGGGAACGACTTCTCCGACGGTACCGACGAGACCCAACTCCTTCTTTTTCGAAGCCGAACTTACGAAAACCAATGGAGAAGTCTCTGTTAGACCATAACCTTGGAGGATGTCGACAGGTCGACCAATTTTCCGGCGTAGTTTCTCCTCGTCGAGCGAGCCTAAGGGAGCCGCACCTGATAAAATCATACGGATACTATCCATGTATTCCTTCTTGACCGACGGATGTGATGACATGAAAATTACTATTGGGGGGACGATAAACAACAGGTGAGGTTTGTAGTTGGCCAAAGTCTTCACGTACAGTTCGGGAGTGAATTTTGGCAGCGAAACCAATTTGCAATTGTAGCGTAAACACTGGAACAGAACGCCTGATATTCCGTAAATGTGAAACCAAGGTAGGACGGCTGGAACCACATCCTGATGCGTTTCTGAAAAGATACAAATTTGCAAAACAACTTTTAACCACAAGAGAATGTAGCATACCTGTGGTGGGTTGGTTAATCATAAATTCTGGAACGTCGGATTGACCTAAATTTGATAAAACATTGATGTGGGTCAGCTCTACGCCTTTGGGTAAACCAGTGGTACCACTCGAGTAGGGTAGCAGTACAACGCTGTTGGGATCAAGTGATGTTAAATCGTCCAGATCAATTTTGTTGTCTGAAAATTCGGTAAACTTAATTGTTCCCTCTGGTGTAGCTTCAGCTTCCTAAAACAGAGGTCATGGGAATTTGGAAAAAAAGTTTTAAGGTGCCTGTTGCTTACCGCCATTTTGACCGTAATGATTGGAATACTCCTGTCGAGTTGTTTTATCGCTGCTTGCGCTGGAGGGTATAAAGCCGTCAGTGTTATCAAGGCCTTAGCATTCGAATCGATCAGCTGCCGATGGATTTCATCTGAAAGAAAATAAATAGTATTAATAAGGAAAAATTTGCAGGATATAAATAAAGAAGATAAACGGAATCTCGTTAATCTTTTCATTAGCGTCGCTTGTTAGTTTTTATTGTTTGTATGAATAATGAATATATTATTTTTTTTATATTTTCGCCAGGATTTTCGGTAGTAACATAAGTTTTAATAATAACAGCAATTAAAATGCTACTTTATTTTATTATCCGCTCCTGACTGCATATGTAAATGTTTGTTGCTCTCGCCGTAGCTCGACATAAGTGATGTACTATTTATAGGGAGAAAAAGGGACACTTTATTGCCGGAAATGTATAAACACTTTCGGTGTTTACAAAAGGGGTCTCCCTATGGTTTTTTTACGAAAAATCTTAAAAAATTAAGTTTGCTTTTGTTTAAGTTTATCCGACGTATTATGATGCACATAAATATTAAAAAACAGCCTGGGGCTGGCTGCAGACCTCCAAAGTCAACTTAAATGCAAATAAAAAATTGTAACTTTAAATCTGCATAAAACGAAAAATATCATAATTGACGAAATTCTAACTAGCCAATTCTAATTTTCTCATCAATCTGCATATGAAATAACAAAAATTTTAGCTAAATTCAAACCTTCATTTTTTGTGGTCAAAAGTCACCTTTCGATTAGTTCAAAAATCTTAAAAAATTTAGATGGCCTTTTTATAAAAGCTGGTTTACACTATGCGATTTCTCATGTGACTTATCGCACAACTTGTCACATTCGAAATATTTTTACGTTCACACTATACAATTTTTGGTATTTAGAAACATAAAAACAAAAAAAGCAATGCGATTTGCTTATGATTTCAGATAGGATTTTTCATATGATACAGTCACATGAGCAATTGCATAGTGTGAACCAGCTTTTAGTTAATTCGACGTATTTTAATGCCTGCATATAAAAAAAATTTAGAATTTACTCAAATATGATATTTTTCGTTCTATGCAGCTTTAAAGTTTGGTGACTTTAGACCCCAAAAAATGAAAGTTTGAATTTAGCTAAAATTTTTGCGTTTTCTTATGCAGATTGATGAAAAAATTAGAATGGGCCAGTCAGAATTTACTCAAGTACGATATTTTTCGTTTTATGCAGCTTTAAGTTTCAATTTTTGATTTGCATTTTACTTGACTTTGGAGCTCTTCCGCCAGTCCCAGGCTGTTTTTCTTATATACAGGCATAAAATACGTCGAATTAACTAATAAAAAGGCCATCTAAATTTTTTAAGATTTTTGAAACAAACGTAAGGTTGGTGACTTTTGACCCCAAAAAATGAAAGTTTGAATTTAGCTAAAATGTTTGCGTTTTCTGATGCAGATTGATGAGAAAATTAGAATGGGCCAGTCAGAATTTACTCAAGCACGATATTTTTCGTTTTATGCAGCTTTAAAGTTCCAATTTTTGATTTGCATTTTACTTGACTTTGGCGCTCTTCCGCCAGTCCCAGGATGTTTTTTTTATATGCAGGCATTAAAATACGTCGAATTAACTAATAAAAAGGCCATCTAAATTTTTTAAGATTTTTGAAAAAAACGAAAGGTTAACCCCTTTGGTGACTTTTGACCACGAAAGATGAAAGTTTGAATTTAGCTAAAATTTTTGCGTTTTCTGATGCAGATTGATGAGAAAATTAGAATGTGCCAGTCAGAATTTACTCAAGTACGATATATTTCGTTTCATGCAGCTTTAAAGTTCCAATTTTTGATTTGCATTTTACTTGACTTTGGAGCTCTTCCGCCAGTCCCAGGCAGTTTTTTTTAGATGCAGGCATTAAAATACGTCGAATTAACTAATAAAAAGGCCATCTAAATTTTTTAAAATTTTTGAAAAAAACGAAAGGTTAACCCCTTTGGTGACTTTTGACCCCAAAAAATGAAAGTTTGAATTTAGCTAACATTTTTGCGTTTTCTGATGCAGATTGATGAGAAAATTAGAATGGGCCAGTCAGAATTTACTCAAGTACGATATTTTTCGCTTTATGCAGCTTTAAAGTTCCAATTTTTAATTTGCATTTTACTTGACTTTGGAGCTCTTCCGCCAGTCCCAGGCAGTTTTTTTTAGATGCTGGCAATAAAATACGTCGAATTAACTAATAAAAAGGCCATCTAAATTTTTTCAGATTTTTGAAAAAAACGAAAGGTTAACCCCTTTGGTGACTTTTGACCCCAAAAAATGAAAGTTTGAATTTAGCTAAAATTTTTGCGTTTTCTGATGCAGATTGATGAGAAAATTAGAATGGGCCAGTCAGAATTTACTCAAGTACGATATTTTTCGCTTTATGCAGCTTTAAAGTTCCAATTTTTAATTTGCATTTTACTTGACTTTGGAGCTCTTCCGCCAGTCCCAGGCAGTTTTTTTTAGATGCTGGCAATAAAATACGTCGAATTAACTAATAAAAAGGCCATCTAAATTTTTTCAGATTTTTGAAAAAAACGAAAGGTTTGGTGACTTTTGACCCCAAAAAATGAAAGTTTGAATTTAGCTAAAATTTTTGCGTTTTCTGATGCAGATTGATGAGAAAATTAGAATGGGCCAGTCAGAATTTACTCAAGTACGATATTTTTCGTTTTATGCAGCTTTAAGTTTCAATTTTTGATTTGCATTTTACTTGACTTTGGAGCTCTTCCGCCAGTCCCAGGCAGTTTTTTTTAGATGCAGGCATTAAAATACGTCGAATTAACTAATAAAAAGGCCATCTAAATTTTTTAAGATTTTTGATAAAAACGAAAGGTTAACCCCTTTGGTGACTTTTGACCCCAAAAAATGAAAGTTTGAATTTAGCTAAAATTTTTGCGTTTTCTGATGCAGGTTGATGAGAAAATTAGAATGGGCCAGTCAGAATTTACTCAAGTACGATATTTTTCGTTTTATGCAGCTTTAAGTTTCAATTTTTGATTTGCATTTTACTTGACTTTGGAGCTCTTCCGCCAGTCCCAGGCAGTTTTTTTTAGATGCAGGCATTAAAATACGTCGAATTAACTAATAAAAAGGCCATCTAAATTTTTTCAGATTTTTGAAAAAAACGAAAGGTTAACCCCTTTGGTGACTTTTGACCACGAAAAATGAAAGTTTGAATTTAGCTAAAATTTTTGCGTTTTCTGATGCAGATTGATGAGAAAATTAGAATGGGCCAGTCAGAATTTACTCAAATACGATATTTTTCGTTTTATGCAGCTTCAAAGTTCCAATTTCTGATTTGCATTTTACTTGACTTTGGAGCTCTTCCGCCAGTCCCAGGCAGTTTTTTTTAGATGCAGGCATTAAAATACGTCGAATTAACTAATAAAAAGGCCATCTAAATTTTTTCAGATTTTTGAAAAAAACGAAAGGTTAACCCCTTTGGTGACTTTTGACCCCAAAAAATGAAAGTTTGAATTTAGCTAAAATTTTTGCGTTTTCTGATGCAGATTGATGAGAAAATTAGAATGGGCCAGTCAGAATTTACTCAAATACGATATTTTTCGTTTTATGCAGCTTCAAAGTTCCAATTTCTGATTTGCATTTTACTTGACTTTGGAGCTCTTCCGCCAGTCCCAGGCAGTTTTTTTTAGATGCAGGCATTAAAATACGTCGAATTAACTAATAAAAAGGCCATCTAAATTTTTTCAGATTTTTGAAAAAAACGAAAGGTTAACCCCTTTGGTGACTTTTGACCCCAAAAAATGAAAGTTTGAATTTAGCTAAACTTTTTGCGTTTTCTGATGCAGATTGATGAGAAAATTAGAATGGGCCAGTCAGAATTTACTCAAATACGATATTTTTCGTTTTATGCAGCTTCAAAGTTCCAATTTCTGATTTGCATTTTACTTGACTTTGGAGCTCTTCCGCCAGTCCCAGGCAGTTTTTTTTAGATGCAGGCATTAAAATACGTCGAATTAACTAATAAAAAGGCCATCTAAATTTTTTCAGATTTTTGAAAAAAACGAAAGGTTAACCCCTTTGGTGACTTTTGACCCCAAAAAATGAAAGTTTGAATTTAGCTAAACTTTTTGCGTTTTCTGATGCAGATTGATGAGAAAATTAGAATGGACCAGTCAGAATTTACTCAAGTACGATATTTTTCGTTTTATGCAGCTTTAAGTTTCAATTTTTGATTTGCATTTTACTTGACTTTGGAGCTCTTCCGCCAGTCCCAGGCTGTTTTTCTTATATACAGGCATAAAATACGTCGAATTAACTAATAAAAAGGCCATCTAAATTTTTTAAGATTTTTGAAACAAACGTAAGGTTGGTGACTTTTGACCCCAAAAAATGAAAGTTTGAATTTAGCTAAAATGTTTGCGTTTTCTGATGCAGATTGATGAGAAAATTAGAATGGGCCAGTCAGAATTTACTCAAGCACGATATTTTTCGTTTTATGCAGCTTTAAAGTTCCAATTTTTGATTTGCATTTTACTTGACTTTGGCGCTCTTCCGCCAGTCCCAGGATGTTTTTTTTATATGCAGGCATTAAAATACGTCGAATTAACTAATAAAAAGGCCATCTAAATTTTTTAAGATTTTTGAAAAAAACGAAAGGTTAACCCCTTTGGTGACTTTTGACCACGAAAGATGAAAGTTTGAATTTAGCTAAAATTTTTGCGTTTTCTGATGCAGATTGATGAGAAAATTAGAATGTGCCAGTCAGAATTTACTCAAGTACGATATATTTCGTTTCATGCAGCTTTAAAGTTCCAATTTTTGATTTGCATTTTACTTGACTTTGGAGCTCTTCCGCCAGTCCCAGGCAGTTTTTTTTAGATGCAGGCATTAAAATACGTCGAATTAACTAATAAAAAGGCCATCTAAATTTTTTAAAATTTTTGAAAAAAACGAAAGGTTAACCCCTTTGGTGACTTTTGACCCCAAAAAATGAAAGTTTGAATTTAGCTAACATTTTTGCGTTTTCTGATGCAGATTGATGAGAAAATTAGAATGGGCCAGTCAGAATTTACTCAAGTACGATATTTTTCGCTTTATGCAGCTTTAAAGTTCCAATTTTTAATTTGCATTTTACTTGACTTTGGAGCTCTTCCGCCAGTCCCAGGCAGTTTTTTTTAGATGCTGGCAATAAAATACGTCGAATTAACTAATAAAAAGGCCATCTAAATTTTTTCAGATTTTTGAAAAAAACGAAAAGTCACCCTTTGGTGACTTTTGACCCCAAAAAATGAAAGTTTGAATTTAGCTAAAATTTTTGCGTTTTCTGATGCAGATTGATGAGAAAATTAGAATGGGCCAGTCAGAATTTACTCAAGTACGATATTTTTCGCTTTATGCAGCTTTAAAGTTCCAATTTTTAATTTGCATTTTACTTGACTTTGGAGCTCTTCCGCCAGTCCCAGGCAGTTTTTTTTAGATGCTGGCAATAAAATACGTCGAATTAACTAATAAAAAGGCCATCTAAATTTTTTCAGATTTTTGAAAAAAACGAAAGGTTAACCCCTTTGGTGACTTTTGACCCCAAAAAATGAAAGTTTGAATTTAGCTAAAATTTTTGCGTTTTCTGATGCAGATTGATGAGAAAATTAGAATGGGCCAGTCAGAATTTACTCAAGTACGATATTTTTCGTTTTATGCAGCTTTAAGTTTCAATTTTTGATTTGCATTTTACTTGACTTTGGAGCTCTTCCGCCAGTCCCAGGCAGTTTTTTTTAGATGCAGGCATTAAAATACGTCGAATTAACTAATAAAAAGGCCATCTAAATTTTTTAAGATTTTTGATAAAAACGAAAGGTTAACCCCTTTGGTGACTTTTGACCCCAAAAAATGAAAGTTTGAATTTAGCTAAAATTTTTGCGTTTTCTGATGCAGGTTGATGAGAAAATTAGAATGGGCCAGTCAGAATTTACTCAAGTACGATATTTTTCGTTTTATGCAGCTTTAAGTTTCAATTTTTGATTTGCATTTTACTTGACTTTGGAGCTCTTCCGCCAGTCCCAGGCAGTTTTTTTTAGATGCAGGCATTAAAATACGTCGAATTAACTAATAAAAAGGCCATCTAAATTTTTTCAGATTTTTGAAAAAAACGAAAGGTTAACCCCTTTGGTGACTTTTGACCACGAAAAATGAAAGTTTGAATTTAGCTAAAATTTTTGCGTTTTCTGATGCAGATTGATGAGAAAATTAGAATGGGCCAGTCAGAATTTACTCAAATACGATATTTTTCGTTTTATGCAGCTTCAAAGTTCCAATTTCTGATTTGCATTTTACTTGACTTTGGAGCTCTTCCGCCAGTCCCAGGCAGTTTTTTTTAGATGCAGGCATTAAAATACGTCGAATTAACTAATAAAAAGGCCATCTAAATTTTTTCAGATTTTTGAAAAAAACGAAAGGTTAACCCCTTTGGTGACTTTTGACCCCAAAAAATGAAAGTTTGAATTTAGCTAAACTTTTTGCGTTTTCTGATGCAGATTGATGAGAAAATTAGAATGGGCCAGTCAGAATTTACTCAAGTACGATATTTTTCGTTTTATGCAGCTTTAAGTTTCAATTTTTGATTTGCATTTTACTTGACTTTGGAGCTCTTCCGCCAGTCCCAGGCAGTTTTTTTTAGATGCAGGCATTAAAATACGTCGAATTAACTAATAAAAAGGCCATCTAAATTTTTTAAGATTTTTGAAAAAAACGAAAGGTTAACCCCTTTGGTGACTTTTGACCCCAAAAAATGAAAGTTTGAATTTAGCTAAAATTTTTTCGTTTTCTGATGCAGATCGATGAGAAAATTAGAATGGGCCAGTCAGAATTTACTCAAGTACGATATTTTTCGTTTTATGCAGCTTTAAAGTTCCAATTTTTGATTTGCATTTTACTTGACTTTGGAGCTCTTCCGCCAGTCCCAGGCAGTTTTTTTTAGATGCAGGCATTAAAATACGTCGAATTAACTAATAAAAAGGCCATCTAAATTTTTTCAGATTTTTGAAAAAAACGAAAGGTTAACCCCTTTGGTGACTTTTGACCCCAAAAAATGAAAGTTTGAATTTAGCTAAAATTTTTGCGTTTTCTGATGCAGATTGATGAGAAAATTAGAATGGGCCAGTCAGAATTTACTCAAGTACGATATTTTTCGTTTTATGCAGCTTTAAGTTTCAATTTTTGATTTGCATTTTACTTGACTTTGGAGCTTTTCCGCCAGTCCCAGGCAGTTTTTTTTAGATGCAGGCATTAAACTACGTCGAATTAACTAATAAAAAGGCCATCTAAATTTTTTAAGATTTTTGAAAAAAACGAAAGGTTAACCCCTTTGGTGACTTTTGACCCCAAAAAATGAAAGTTTGAATTTAGCTAAACTTTTTGCGTTTTCTGATGCAGATTGATGAGAAAATTAGAATGGGCCAGTCAGAATTTACTCAAGTACGATATTTTTCGTTTTATGCAGCTTTAAGTTTCAATTTTTGATTTGCATTTTACTTGACTTTGGAGCTCTTCCGCCAGTCCCAGGCAGTTTTTTTTAGATGCAGGCATTAAAATACGTCGAATTAACTAATAAAAAGGCCATCTAAATTTTTTAAGTTTTTTGAAAAAAACGAAAGGTTTGGTGACTTTTGACCCCAAAAAATGAAAGTTTGAATTTAGCTAAAATTTTTGCGTTTTCTGATGCAGATTGATGAGAAAATTAGAATGGGCCAGTCAGAATTTACTCAAATACGATATTTTTCGTTTTATGCTGCTTTAAAGTTCCAATTTCTGATTTGCATTTTACTTGACTTTGGAGCTCTTCCGCCAGTCCCAGGCAGTTTTTTTTAGATGCAGGCATTAAAATACGTCGAATTAACTAATAAAAAGGCCATCTAAATTTTTTCAGATTTTTGAAAAAAACGAAAGGTTAACCCCTTTGGTGACTTTTGACCCCAAAAAATGAAAGTTTGAATTTAGCTAAAATTTTTGCGTTTTCTGATGCAGATTGATGAGAAAATTAGAATGGGCCAGTCAGAATTTACTCAAGTACGATATTTTTCGTTTTATGCAGCTTTAAAGTTCCAATTTTTGATTTGCATTTTACTTGACTTTGGAGCTCTTCCGCCAGTCCCAGGCAGTTTTTTTTAGATGCAGGCATTAAAATACGTCGAATTAACTAATAAAAAGGCCATCTAAATTTTTTCAGATTTTTGAAAAAAACGAAAGGTTAACCCCTTTGGTGACTTTTGACCCCAAAAAATGAAAGTTTGAATTTAGCTAAAATTTTTGCGTTTTCTGATGCAGATTGATGAGAAAATTAGAATGGGCCAGTCAGAATTTACTCAAGTACGATATTTTTCGTTTTATGCAGCTTTAAAGTTCCAATTTCTGATTTGCATTTTACTTGACTTTGGAGCTCTTCCGCCAGTCCCAGGCAGTTTTTTTTAGATGCAGGCATTCAAATACGTCGAATTAACTAATAAAAAGGCCATCTAAATTTTTTAAGATTTTTGAAAAAAACGAAAGGTTAACCCCTTTGGTGACTTTTGACCCCAAAAAATGAAAGTTTGAATTTAGCTAAACTTTTTGCGTTTTCTGATGCAGATTGATGAGAAAATTAGAATGGGCCAGTCAGAATTTACTCAAGTATGATATTTTTCGTTTTATGCAGCTTTAAGTTTCAATTTTTGATTTGCATTTTACTTGACTTTGGAGCTCTTCCGCCAGTCCCAGGCAGTTTTTTTTAGATGCAGGCATTAAAATACGTCGAATTAACTAATAAAAAGGCCATCTAAATTTTTTAAGTTTTTTGAAAAAAACGAAAGGTTTGGTGACTTTTGACCCCAAAAAATGAAAGTTTGAATTTAGCTAAAATTTTTGCGTTTTCTGATGCAGATTGATGAGAAAATTAGAATGGGCCAGTCAGAATTTACTCAAGTACGATATTTTTCGTTTTATGCAGCTTTAAAGTTCCAATTTTTGATTTGCATTTTACTTGACTTTGGAGCTCTTCCGCCAGTCCCAGGCAGTTTTTTTTAGATGCAGGCATTAAAATACGTCGAATTAACTAATAAAAAGGCCATCTAAATTTTTTCAGATTTTTGAAAAAAACGAAAGGTTAACCCCTTTGGTGACTTTTGACCCCAAAAAATGAAAGTTTGAATTTAGCTAAAATTTTTTCGTTTTCTGAAGCAGATTGATGAGAAAATTAGAATGGGCCAGTCAGAATTTACTCAAATACGATATTTTTCGTTTTATGCAGCTTTAAAGTTCCAATTTCTGATTTGCATTTTACTTGACTTTGGAGCTCTTCCGCCAGTCCCAGGCAGTTTTTTTTAGATGCAGGCATTAAAATACGTCGAATTAACTAATAAAAAGGCCATCTAAATTTTTTAAGATTTTTGAAAAAAACGAAAGGTTAACCCCTTTGGTGACTTTTGACCCCAAAAAATGAAAGTTTGAATTTAGCTAAAATTTTTTCGTTTTCTGATGCAGATTGATGAGAAAATTAGAATGGGCCAGTCAGAATTTACTCAAGTACGATATTTTTCGTTTTATGCAGCTTTAAGTTTCAATTTTTGATTTGCATTTTACTTGACTTTGGAGCTCTTCCGCCAGTCCCAGGCAGTTTTTTTTAGATGCAGGCATTAAAATACGTCGAATTAACTAATAAAAAGGCCATCTAAATTTTTTAAGATTTTTGAAAAAAACGAAAGGTTAACCCCTTTGGTGACTTTTGACCCCAAAAAATGAAAGTTTGAATTTAGCTAAAATTTTTGCGTTTTCTGATGCAGATTGATGAGAAAATTAGAATTTGCCAGTCAGAATTTACTCAAATACGATATTTTTCGTTTTATGCAGCTTTAAAGTTCCAATTTCTGATTTGCATTTTACTTGACTTTGGAGCTCTTCCGCCAGTCCCAGGCAGTTTTTTTTAGATGCAGGCATTAAAATACGTCGAATTAACTAATAAAAAGGCCATCTAAATTTTATCAGATTTTTGAAAAAAACGAAAGGTTAACCCCTTTGGTGACTTTTGACCCCAAAAAATGAAAGTTTGAATTTAGCTAAAATTTTTGCGTTTTCTGATGCAGATTGATGAGAAAATTAGAATGGGCCAGTCAGAATTTACTCAAGTACGATATTTTTCGTTTTATGCAGCTTTAAAGTTCCAATTTTTGATTTGCATTTTACTTGACTTTGGAGCTCTTCCGCCAGTCCCAGGCAGTTTTTTTTAGATGCAGGCATTAAAATACGTCGAATTAACTAATAAAAAGGCCATCTAAATTTTTTAAGATTTTTGAAAAAAACGAAAGGTTAACCCCTTTGGTGACTTTTGACCCCAAAAAGTGAAAGTTTGAATTTAGCTAAAATTTTTGCGTTTTCTGATGCAGATTGATGAGAAAATTAGAATGGGCCAGTCAGAATTTACTCAAGTACGATATTTTTCGTTTTATGCAGCTTTAAAGTTCCAATTTTTGATTTGCATTTTACTTGACTTTGGAGCTCTTCCGCCAGTCCCAGGCAGTTTTTTTTAGATGCAGGCATTAAAATACGTCGAATTAACTAATAAAAAGGCCATCTAAATTTTTTCAGATTTTTGAAAAAAACGAAAGGTTAACCCCTTTGGTGACTTTTGACCCCAAAAAATGAAAGTTTGAATTTAGCTAAAATTTTTGCGTTTTCTGATGCAGATTGATGAGAAAATTAGAATGGGCCAGTCAGAATTTACTCAAATACGATATTTTTCGTTTTATGCAGCTTTAAAGTTCCAATTTCTGATTTGCATTTTACTTGACTTTGGAGCTCTTCCGCCAGTCCCAGGCAGTTTTTTTTAGATGCAGGCATTAAAATACGTCGAATTAACTAATAAAAAGGCCATCTAAATTTTTTAAGATTTTTGAAAAAAACGAAAGGTTAACCCCTTTGGTGACTTTTGACCCCAAAAAATGAAAGTTTGAATTTAGCTAAAATTTTTGCGTTTTCTGATGCAGATTGATGAGAAAATTAGAATGGGCCAGTCAGAATTTACTCAAATACGATATTTTTCGTTTTATGCAGCTTTAAGTTTCAATTTTTGATTTGCATTTTACTTGACTTTGGAGCTCTTCCGCCAGTCCCAGGCAGTTTTTTTTAGATGCAGGCATTAAACTACGTCGAATTAACTAATAAAAAAACCATCTAAATTTTTTAAGATTTTTGAAAAAAACGAAAGGTTAACCCCTTTGGTGACTTTTGACCCCAAAAAATGAAAGTTTGAATTTAGCTAAAATTTTTTCGTTTTCTGATGCAGATTGATGAGAAAATTAGAATGGGCCAGTCAGAATTTACTCAAGTACGATATTTTTCGTTTTATGCAGCTTTAAAGTTCCAATTTTTGATTTGCATTTTACTTGACTTTGGAGCTCTTCCGCCAGTCCCAGGCAGTTTTTTTTAGATGCAGGCATTAAAATACGTCGAATTAACTAATAAAAAGGCCATCTAAATTTTTTCAGATTTTTGAAAAAAACGAAAGGTTAACCCCTTTGGTGACATTTGACCCCAAAAAATGAAAGTTTGAATTTAGCTAAAATTTTTGCGTTTTCTGATGCAGATTGATGAGAAAATTAGAATGGGCCAGTCAGAATTTACTCAAATACGATATTTTTCGTTTTATGCAGCTTTAAAGTTCCAATTTCTGATTTGCATTTTACTTGACTTTGGAGCTCTTCCGCCAGTCCCAGGCAGTTTTTTTTAGATGCAGGCATTAAAATACGTCGAATTAACTAATAAAAAGGCCATCTAAATTTTTTAAGATTTTTGAAAAAAACGAAAGGTTAACCCCTTTGGTGACTTTTGACCCCAAAAAATGAAAGTTTGAATTTAGCTAAAATTTTTGCGTTTTCTGATGCAGATTGATGAGAAAATTAGAATGGGCCAGTCAGAATTTACTCAAATACGATATTTTTCGTTTTATGCAGCTTTAAGTTTCAATTTTTGATTTGCATTTTACTTGACTTTGGAGCTCTTCCGCCAGTCCCAGGCAGTTTTTTTTAGATGCAGGCATTAAACTACGTCGAATTAACTAATAAAAAGGCCATCTAAATTTTTTAAGATTTTTGAAAAAAACGAAAGGTTAACCCCTTTGGTGACTTTTGACCCCAAAAAATGAAAGTTTGAATTTAGCTAAAATTTTTTCGTTTTCTGATGTAGATTGATGAGAAAATTAGAATGGGCCAGTCAGAATTTACTCAAGTACGATATTTTTCGTTTTATGCAGCTTTAAGTTTCAATTTTTGATTTGCATTTTACTTGACTTTGGAGCTCTTCCGCCAGTCCAAGGCAGTTTTTTTTAGATGCAGGCTATAAAATACGTCGAATTAACTAATAAAAAGGCCATCTAAATTTTTTCAGATTTTTGAAAAAAACGAAAGGTTAACCCCTTTGGTGACTTTTGACCCCAAAAAATGAAAGTTTGAATTTAGCTAAAATTTTTGCGTTTTCTGATGCAGATTGATGAGAAAATTAGAATGGGCCAGTCAGAATTTACTCAAGTACGATATTTTTCGTTTTATGCAGCTTTAAAGTTCCAATTTTTGATTTGCATTTTACTTGACTTTGGAGCTCTTCCGCCAGTCCCAGGCAGTTTTTTTTAGATGCAGGCATTAAAATACGTCGAATTAACTAATAAAAAGGCCATCTAAATTTTTTAAGATTTTTGAAAAAAACGAAAGGTTAACCCCTTTGGTGACTTTTGACCCCAAAAAATGAAAGTTTGAATTTAGCTAAAATTTTTTCGTTTTCTGATGCAGATTGATGAGAAAATTAGAATGGGCCAGTCAGAATTTACTCAAATACGATATTTTTCGTTTTACGCAGCTTTAAAGTTCCAATTTCTGATTTGCATTTTACTTGACTTTGGAGCTCTTCCGCCAGTCCCAGGCAGTTTTTTTTAGATGCAGGCATTAAAATACGTCGAATTAACTAATAAAAAGGCCATCTAAATTTTTTAAGATTTTTGAAAAAAACGAAAGGTTAACCCCTTTGGTGACTTTTGACCCCAAAAAATGAAAGTTTGAATTTAGCTAAAATTTTTGCGTTTTCTGATGCAGATTGATGAGAAAATTAGAATGGGCCAGTCAGAATTTACTCAAGTACGATATTTTTCGTTTTATGCAGCTTTAAAGTTCCAATTTTTGATTTGCATTTTACTTGACTTTGGAGCTCTTCCGCCAGTCCCAGGCAGTTTTTTTTAGATGCAGGCATTAAAATACGTCGAATTAACTAATAAAAAGGCCATCTAAATTTTTTAAGTTTTTTGAAAAAAACGAAAGGTTAACCCCTTTGGTGACTTTTGACCCCAAAAAATGAAAGTTTGAATTTAGCTAAAATTTTTGCGTTTTCTGATGCAGATTGATGAGAAAATTAGAATGGGCCAGTCAGAATTTACTCAAATACGATATTTTTCGTTTTAATGCAGCTTTAAAGTTCCAATTTCTGATTTGCATTTTACTTGACTTTGGAGCTCTTCCGCCAGTCCCAGGCAGTTTTTTTTAGACGCAGGCATTAAAATACGTCGAATTTTCTAATAAAAAGGCCATCTAAATTTTTTCAGATTTTTGAAAAAAACGAAAGGTTAACCCTTTTGGTGACTTTTGACCCCAAAAAATGAAAGTTTGAATTTAGCTAAAATTTTTGCGTTTTCTGATGCAGATTGATGAGAAAATTAGAATGGGCCAGTCAGAATTTACTCAAGTACGATATTTTTCGTTTTATGCAGCTTTAAAGTTCCAATTTTTGATTTGCATTTTACTTGACTTTGGAGCTCTTCCGCCAGTCCCAGGCAGTTTTTTTTAGATGCAGGCATTAAAATACGTCGAATTAACTAATAAAAAGGCCATCTAAATTTTTTAAGATTTTTGAAAAAAACGAAAGGTTTTTGACTTTTGACCCCAAAAAATGAAAGTTTGAATTTAGCTAAAATTTTTGCGTTTTCTGATGCAGATTGATGAGAAAATTAGAATGGGCCAGTCAGAATTTACTCAAGTACGATATTTTTCGTTTTATGCAGCTTTAAAGTTCCAATTTTTGATTTGCATTTTACTTGACTTTGGAGCTCTTCTGCCAGTCCCAGGCAGTTTTTTTTAGATGCAGGCATTAAACTACGTCGAATTAACTAATAAAAAGGCCATCTAAATTTTTTAAGATTTTTGAAAAAAACGAAAGGTTAACCCCTTTGGTGACTTTTGACCCCAAAAAATGAAAGTTTGAATTTAGCTAAAATTTTTTCGTTTTCTGATGCAGATTGATGAGAAAATTAGAATGGGCCAGTCAGAATTTACTCAAATACGATATTTTTCGTTTTATGCAGCTTTAAAGTTCCAATTTCTGATTTGCATTTTACTTGACTTTGGAGCTCTTCCGCCAGTCCCAGGCAGTTTTTTTTAGATGCAGGCATTAAAATACGTCGAATTAACTAATAAAAAGGCCATCTAAATTTTTTAAGATTTTTGAAAAAAACGAAAGGTTTTTGACTTTTGACCCCAAAAAATGAAAGTTTGAATTTAGCTAAAATTTTTGCGTTTTCTGATGCAGATTGATGAGAAAATTAGAATGGGCCAGTCAGAATTTACTCAAGTACGATATTTTTCGTTTTATGCAGCTTTAAAGTTCCAATTTTTGATTTGCATTTTACTTGACTTTGGAGCTCTTCCGCCAGTCCCAGGCAGTTTTTTTTAGATGCAGGCATTAAAATACGTCGAATTAACTAATAAAAAGGCCATCTAAATTTTTTAAGATTTTTGAAAAAAACGAAAGGTTAACCCCTTTGGTGACTTTTGACCCCAAAAAATGAAAGTTTGAATTTAGCTAAAATTTTTTCGTTTTCTGATGCAGATTGATGAGAAAATTAGAATGGGCCAGTCAGAATTTACTCAAATACGATATTTTTCGTTTTATGCAGCTTTAAAGTTCCAATTTCTGATTTGCATTTTACTTGACTTTGGAGCTCTTCCGCCAGTCCCAGGCAGTTTTTTTTAGATGCAGGCATTAAAATACGTCGAATTAACTAATAAAAAGGCCATCTAAATTTTTTAAGATATTTGAAAAAAACGAAAGGTTAACCCCTTTGGTGACTTTTGACCCCAAAAAATGAAAGTTTGAATTTAGCTAAAATTTTTTCGTTTTCTGATGCAGATTGATGAGAAAATTAGAATGGGCCAGTCAGAATTTACTCAAATACGATATTTTTCGTTTTATGCAGCTTTAAAGTTCCAATTTCTGATTTGCATTTTACTTGACTTTGGAGCTCTTCCGCCAGTCCCAGGCAGTTTTTTTTAGATGCAGGCATTAAAATACGTCGAATTAACTAATAAAAAGGCCATCTAAATTTTTTAAGATTTTTGAAAAAAACGAAAGGTTAACCCCTTTGGTGACTTTTGACCCCAAAAAATGAAAGTTTGAATTTAGCTAAAATTTTTTCGTTTTCTGATGCAGATTGATGAGAAAATTAGAATGGGCCAGTCAGAATTTACTCAAGTACGATATTTTTCGTTTTATGCAGCTTTAAGTTTCAATTTTTGATTTGCATTTTACTTGACTTTGGAGCTCTTCCGCCAGTCCCAGGCAGTTTTTTTAGATGCAGGCATTAAAATACGTCGAATTAACTAATAAAAAGGCCATCTAAATTTTTTAAGATTTTTGAAAAAAATGAAAGGTTAACCCCTTTGGTGACTTTTGACCCCAAAAAATGAAAGTTTGAATTTAGCTAAAATTTTTGCGTTTTCTGATGCAGATTGATGAGAAAATTAGAATGGGCCAGTCAGAATTTACTCAAGTACGATATTTTTCGTTTTATGCAGCTTTAAGTTTCAATTTTTGATTTGCATTTTACTTGACTTTGGAGCTCTTCCGCCAGTCCCAGGCAGTTTTTTTTAGATGCAGGCATTAAAATACGTCGAATTAACTAATAAAAAGGCCATCTAAATTTTTTAAGATTTTTGAAAAAAACGAAAGGGGAACCCCTTTGGTGACTTTTGACCCCAAAAAAGGAAAGTTTGAATTTAGCTAAAATTTTTGCGTTTTCTGATGCAGATTGATGAGAAAATTAGAATGGGCCAGTCAGAATTTACTCAAATACGATATTTTTCGTTTTATGCAGCTTTAAAGTTCCAATTTCTGATTTGCATTTTACTTGACTTTGGAGCTCTTCCGCCAGTCCCAGGCAGTTTTTTTAGATGCAGGCATTAAAATACGTCGAATTAACTAATAAAAAGGCCATCTAAATTTTTTAAGATTTTTGAAAAAAACGAAAGGTTAACCCCTTTGGTGACTTTTGACCCCAAAAAATGAAAGTTTGAATTTAGCTAAAATTTTTTCATTTCTGATGCAGATTGTTGAGAAAATTAGAATGGGCCAGTCAGAATTTACTCAAGTACGATATTTTTCGTTTTATGCAGCTTTAAGTTTCAATTTTTGATTTGCATTTTACTTGACTTTGGAGCTCTTCCGCCAGTCCCAGTCAGATTTTTTTGGATGCAGGCATTAAAATACGTCGAATTAACTAATAAAAAGGCCATCTAAATTTTTTCAGATTTTTGAAAAAAACGAAAGGTTAACCCCTTTGGTGACTTTTGACCACGAAAAATGAAAGTTTGAATTTAGCTAAAATTTTTGCGTTTTCTGATGCAGATTGATGAGAAAATTAGAATGGGCCAGTCAGAATTTACTCAAGTACGATATTTTTCGTTTTATGCAGCTTTAAGTTTCAATTTTTGATTTGCATTTTACTTGACTTTGGAGCTCTTCCGCCAGTCCCAGGCAGTTTTTTTTAGATGCAGGCATTAAAATACGTCGAATTAACAAATAAAAAGGCCATCTAAATTTTTTAAGATTTTTGAAAAAAACGAAAGGTTAACCCCTTTGGTGACTTTTGACCCCAAAAAATGAAAGTTTGAATTTAGCTAAAATTTTTGCGTTTTCTGATGCAGATTGATGAGAAAATTAGAATGGGCCAGTCAGAATTTACTCAAGTACGATATTTTTCGTTTTATGCAGCTTTAAAGTTCCAATTTTTGATTTGCATTTTACTTGACTTTGGAGCTCTTCCGCCAGTCCCAGGCAGTTTTTTTTAGATGCAGGCATTAAAATACGTCGAATTAACTAATAAAAAGGCCATCTAAATTTTTTAAGATTTTTGAAAAAAACGAAAGGTTTTTGACTTTTGACCCCAAAAAATGAAAGTTTGAATTTAGCTAAAATTTTTGCGTTTTCTGATGCAGATTGATGAGAAAATTAGAATGGGCCAGTCAGAATTTACTCAAGTACGATATTTTTCGTTTTATGCAGCTTTAAAGTTCCAATTTTTGATTTGCATTTTACTTGACTTTGGAGCTCTTCTGCCAGTCCCAGGCAGTTTTTTTTAGATGCAGGCATTAAACTACGTCGAATTAACTAATAAAAAGGCCATCTAAATTTTTTAAGATTTTTGAAAAAAACGAAAGGTTAACCCCTTTGGTGACTTTTGACCCCAAAAAATGAAAGTTTGAATTTAGCTAAAATTTTTTCGTTTTCTGATGCAGATTGATGAGAAAATTAGAATGGGCCAGTCAGAATTTACTCAAATACGATATTTTTCGTTTTATGCAGCTTTAAAGTTCCAATTTCTGATTTGCATTTTACTTGACTTTGGAGCTCTTCCGCCAGTCCCAGGCAGTTTTTTTTAGATGCAGGCATTAAAATACGTCGAATTAACTAATAAAAAGGCCATCTAAATTTTTTAAGATTTTTGAAAAAAACGAAAGGTTTTTGACTTTTGACCCCAAAAAATGAAAGTTTGAATTTAGCTAAAATTTTTGCGTTTTCTGATGCAGATTGATGAGAAAATTAGAATGGGCCAGTCAGAATTTACTCAAGTACGATATTTTTCGTTTTATGCAGCTTTAAAGTTCCAATTTTTGATTTGCATTTTACTTGACTTTGGAGCTCTTCCGCCAGTCCCAGGCAGTTTTTTTTAGATGCAGGCATTAAAATACGTCGAATTAACTAATAAAAAGGCCATCTAAATTTTTTAAGATTTTTGAAAAAAACGAAAGGTTAACCCCTTTGGTGACTTTTGACCCCAAAAAATGAAAGTTTGAATTTAGCTAAAATTTTTTCGTTTTCTGATGCAGATTGATGAGAAAATTAGAATGGGCCAGTCAGAATTTACTCAAATACGATATTTTTCGTTTTATGCAGCTTTAAAGTTCCAATTTCTGATTTGCATTTTACTTGACTTTGGAGCTCTTCCGCCAGTCCCAGGCAGTTTTTTTTAGATGCAGGCATTAAAATACGTCGAATTAACTAATAAAAAGGCCATCTAAATTTTTTAAGATATTTGAAAAAAACGAAAGGTTAACCCCTTTGGTGACTTTTGACCCCAAAAAATGAAAGTTTGAATTTAGCTAAAATTTTTTCGTTTTCTGATGCAGATTGATGAGAAAATTAGAATGGGCCAGTCAGAATTTACTCAAATACGATATTTTTCGTTTTATGCAGCTTTAAAGTTCCAATTTCTGATTTGCATTTTACTTGACTTTGGAGCTCTTCCGCCAGTCCCAGGCAGTTTTTTTTAGATGCAGGCATTAAAATACGTCGAATTAACTAATAAAAAGGCCATCTAAATTTTTTAAGATTTTTGAAAAAAACGAAAGGTTAACCCCTTTGGTGACTTTTGACCCCAAAAAATGAAAGTTTGAATTTAGCTAAAATTTTTTCGTTTTCTGATGCAGATTGATGAGAAAATTAGAATGGGCCAGTCAGAATTTACTCAAGTACGATATTTTTCGTTTTATGCAGCTTTAAGTTTCAATTTTTGATTTGCATTTTACTTGACTTTGGAGCTCTTCCGCCAGTCCCAGGCAGTTTTTTTAGATGCAGGCATTAAAATACGTCGAATTAACTAATAAAAAGGCCATCTAAATTTTTTAAGATTTTTGAAAAAAATGAAAGGTTAACCCCTTTGGTGACTTTTGACCCCAAAAAATGAAAGTTTGAATTTAGCTAAAATTTTTGCGTTTTCTGATGCAGATTGATGAGAAAATTAGAATGGGCCAGTCAGAATTTACTCAAGTACGATATTTTTCGTTTTATGCAGCTTTAAGTTTCAATTTTTGATTTGCATTTTACTTGACTTTGGAGCTCTTCCGCCAGTCCCAGGCAGTTTTTTTTAGATGCAGGCATTAAAATACGTCGAATTAACTAATAAAAAGGCCATCTAAATTTTTTAAGATTTTTGAAAAAAACGAAAGGGGAACCCCTTTGGTGACTTTTGACCCCAAAAAAGGAAAGTTTGAATTTAGCTAAAATTTTTGCGTTTTCTGATGCAGATTGATGAGAAAATTAGAATGGGCCAGTCAGAATTTACTCAAATACGATATTTTTCGTTTTATGCAGCTTTAAAGTTCCAATTTCTGATTTGCATTTTACTTGACTTTGGAGCTCTTCCGCCAGTCCCAGGCAGTTTTTTTAGATGCAGGCATTAAAATACGTCGAATTAACTAATAAAAAGGCCATCTAAATTTTTTAAGATTTTTGAAAAAAACGAAAGGTTAACCCCTTTGGTGACTTTTGACCCCAAAAAATGAAAGTTTGAATTTAGCTAAAATTTTTTCATTTCTGATGCAGATTGTTGAGAAAATTAGAATGGGCCAGTCAGAATTTACTCAAGTACGATATTTTTCGTTTTATGCAGCTTTAAGTTTCAATTTTTGATTTGCATTTTACTTGACTTTGGAGCTCTTCCGCCAGTCCCAGTCAGATTTTTTTGGATGCAGGCATTAAAATACGTCGAATTAACTAATAAAAAGGCCATCTAAATTTTTTCAGATTTTTGAAAAAAACGAAAGGTTAACCCCTTTGGTGACTTTTGACCACGAAAAATGAAAGTTTGAATTTAGCTAAAATTTTTGCGTTTTCTGATGCAGATTGATGAGAAAATTAGAATGGGCCAGTCAGAATTTACTCAAGTACGATATTTTTCGTTTTATGCAGCTTTAAGTTTCAATTTTTGATTTGCATTTTACTTGACTTTGGAGCTCTTCCGCCAGTCCCAGGCAGTTTTTTTTAGATGCAGGCATTAAAATACGTCGAATTAACAAATAAAAAGGCCATCTAAATTTTTTAAGATTTTTGAAAAAAACGAAAGGTTAACCCCTTTGGTGACTTTTGACCCCAAAAAATGAAAGTTTGAATTTAGCTAAAATTTTTGCGTTTTCTGATGCAGATTGATGAGAAAATTAGAATGGGCCAGTCAGAATTTACTCAAGTACGATATTTTTCGTTTTATGCAGCTTTAAAGTTCCAATTTTTGATTTGCATTTTACTTGACTTTGGAGCTCTTCCGCCAGTCCCAGGCAGTTTTTTTTAGATGCAGGCATTAAAATACGTCGAATTAACTAATAAAAAGGCCATCTAAATTTTTTCAGATTTTTGAAAAAAACGAAAGGTTAACCCCTTTGGTGACTTTCGACCCCAAAAAATGAAAGTTTGAATTTAGCTAAAATTTTTGCGTTTTCTGATGCAGATTGATGAGAAAATTAGAATGGGCCAGTCAGAATTTACTCAAATACGATATTTTTCGTTTTATGCAGCTTTAAAGTTCCAATTTCTGATTTGCATTTTACTTGACTTTGGAGCTCTTCCGCCAGTCCCAGGCAGTTTTTTTTAGATGCAGGCATTAAAATACGTCGAATTAACTAATAAAAAGGCCATCTAAATTTTTTAAGATTTTTGAAAAAAACGAAAGGTTAACCCCTTTGGTGACTTTTGACCCCAAAAAATGAAAGTTTGAATTTAGCTAAAATTTTTTCGTTTTCTGATGCAGATTGATGAGAAAATTAGAATGGGCCAGTCAGAATTTACTCAAGTACGATATTTTTCATTTTATGCAGCTTTAAGTTTCAATTTTTGATTTGCATTTTACTTGACTTTGGAGCTCTTCCGCCAGTCCCAGGCAGTTTTTTTTAGATGCAGGCATTAAAATACGTCGAATTAACTAATAAAAAGGCCATCTAAATTTTTTCAGATTTTTGAAAAAAACGAAAGGTTAACCCCTTTGGTGACTTTTGACCCCAAAAAATGAAAGTTTGAATTTAGCTAAAATTTTTGCGTTTTCTGATGCAGATTGATGAGAAAATTAGAATGGGCCAGTCAGAATTTACTCAAATACGATATTTTTCGTTTTATGCAGCTTTAAAGTTCCAATTTCTGATTTGCATTTTACTTGACTTTGGAGCTCTTCCGCCAGTCCCAGGCAGTTTTTTTTAGATGCAGGCATTAAAATACGTCGAATTAACTAATAAAAAGGCCATCTAAATTTTTTCAGATTTTTGAAAAAAACGAAAGGTTAACCCCTTTGGTGACTTTTGACCCCAAAAAATGAAAGTTTGAATTTAGCTAAAATTTTTGCGTTTTCTGATGCAGATTGATGAGAAAATTAGAATGGGCCAGTCAGAATTTACTCAAATACGATATTTTTCGTTTTATGCAGCTTTAAAGTTCCAATTTCTGATTTGCATTTTACTTGACTTTGGAGCTCTTCCGCCAGTCCCAGGCAGTTTTTTTTAGATGCAGGCATTAAAATACGTCGAATTAACTAATAAAAAGGCCATCTAAATTTTTTAAGATTTTTGAAAAAAACGAAAGGTTAACCCCTTTGGTGACTTTTGACCCCAAAAAATAAAAGTTTGAATTTAGCTAAAATTTTTGCGTTTTCTGATGCAGATTGATGAGAAAATTAGAATGGGCAAGTCAGAATTTACTCAAGTACGATATTTTTCGTGTTATGCAGCTTTAAGTTTCAATTTTTGATTTGCATTTTACTTGACTTTGGAGCTCTTCCGCCAGTCACAGGCAGTTTTTTTTTAGATGCAGGCATTAAAATACGTCGAATTAACTAATAAAAAGGCCATCTAAATTTTTTCAGATTTTTGAAAAAAACCAAAGGTTTGGTGACTTTTGAACCCAAAAAATGAAAGTTTGCATTTAGCTAAAATTTTTGCGTTTTCTGATGCAGATTGATGAGAAAATTAGAATGGGCCAGTCAGAATTTACTCAAGTACGATATTTTTCGTTTTATGCAGCTTTAAAGTTCCAATTTTTGATTTGCATTTTACTTGACTTTGGAGCTCTTCCGCCAGTCCCAGGCAGTTTCTTTTAGATGCAGGCATTAAAATACGTCGAATTAACTAATAAAAAGGCCATCTAAATTTTTTAAGATTTTTGAAAAAAACGAAAGGTTAACCCCTTTGGTGACTTTTGACCCCAAAAAATGAAAGTTTGAATTTAGCTAAAATTTTTGCGTTTTCTGATGCAGATTGATGAGAAAATTTGAATGGGCCAGTCAGCATTTACTCAAGTACGATATTTTTCGTTTTATGCAGCTTTGAAGTTCCAATTTTTGATTTGCATTTTACTTGACTTTGGAGCTCTTCCGCCAGTCCCAGGCAGTTTTTTTTAGATGCAGGCATTAAAATACGTCGAATTAACTAATAAAAAGGCCATCTAAATTTTTTGAATTTATTCTAATTTAGCTAAAATTTTTGCATATAAAAAAACTACCTGGTACTGGCGGAAGAGCTGCAAAGTCAAGTAAAATGCAAATCAAAAATTGGAAATTTAAAGCTGCATAAACCGAAAAATATCGTACATGAGTAAATTCTGACTGGCCCATTCTAATTCTCCCATCAATCTGCATAAGAAAACGCAAAAATTCTAGCTAAATTGAAACTTTCATTTTTTGGGGTCAAAAGTCACCAAAGGGTGACCTTTCGTTTTTATCAAAAATCTTAAAAAAGTTAGATGGCCTTTTTATTAGTTAATTCGTCATATTTTCATGCTTGCATATAAAAAAAACAGCCTAGGACTGGCGGAAGAGCTCCAAAGTCAAGTAAAATACAAATCAGAAATTGGAACTTTAAAGCTGCATAAAACGAAAAATATCGTACTTGAGTAAATTCTGACTCCCATTCTAATTTTCTTATCAATCTGCATAAGAAAACGCAAAAATTTTAGCTAAATTCAAACTTTCATTTTTTTGGGTCAAAATTCACCAAACCTTACGTTTTCTTCAAAAATCTTAAAAAATTTAGATGGCCTTTTTATTAGTTAATTCGACGTATTTTAATGCCTGCATCTAAAAAAAACTGCCTGGAACTGGCGGAAGAGCTCCAAAGTCAAGTTAAATGCAAATCAAAAATTGGAACTTTAAAGCTGCATAAAACGAAAAATATCGTACTTGAGTAAATTCTGACTTTTTTCAAAAATCTTAAAAAAACTTGGGTGGTCTTTTTATTAGTTAATTCGACGTATTTTAATGCCTACAAATAAAAAAAACGACATGGGACTGGCGAAAAAGCCCCTAATTCAACTAATATGCAAATCAAATGCTAGAGCATAGGGCCCAACGCTGTTAAAAACAGATCCTGTTTATGAAAATATAATTTAAAATAATTAAGAAATTATATTGATTAATGTAGAATTTGTTCTTGAAGATAGTGAAACGACGACGGCGAAATGCGGTTTAGAGCATTTCTTGAGCATCCTCGTGATCGTTTGGTGATGGATGTGCAAAGTTGAAGTAATTTTTTGTTCTTCCAAAAAAAATGATAATATTAATCTCCGTTGATTGTTGAACCAATAACTGACCTCCGCGATAAAATAAACAAAAATGTTGCCATTTTTTTACGTTCAGGAGTACCGGGCCAAGGCCGGCTCTGCAAACTGTTTACATGGAAACTGAAATGTTGTTTGCGAATCTGATGAAAAATAGATTGGTCTATTCTATATTATATGAACAACCTTGAACCAAAATTTTGCTCGGTCAATTATTTATAAATTTTTTACATATTAGTTTTATTTGTCGTAAATTAATTTTTTTGCTAGAAAACAGGAATGAATTTTCGCATATTATTATTCTTCAAGATGCCTACGTTGTCATTGACCCCCCCCCCTCTCTCTTTGCATTCCTGTTCTTATGTCAATACTAAAACAGTTGAACCATGCGATCTTAGAAAGATTGAATAATGGAAAAACGGACTGGGGACTGGAGCTTATTTGTTAAAATAATTTAAATATTTCGCCTAAGACCAATAAATTAATTGTTGAAAATAGAAATGACGAGCAATTTTTCTAACCTTTTAATTGCCAAAAAGCGATCGTTAAACGATGCCTTTCGTTCTCTTCAATTGACCAATTAAAACAAATCAGTGCAAAAATATTAGCCTAAATCAAATACGAGCGCAAAACAATTATTGCGGTTTGTTACGTAAAATTCAGCGATACCGGTTATGATTATTATGTAGGAAATTATTTGCCCATTAGAGCATGAAATTTTTGTGTATTCATCGACGTCCTTCGACATTTAGACATTTTCCTGTCCGGTATACGGTAAATACCAAATGGAAACAATTTGGGGAAGAAACAAAATTGGTGTACTTTTGGCCATTTTGACTCCTCCCCCGTGGCAAACGCGATTGTTTTGAATAATAAAAAACAAAAACCGATGGACACGCCCCTTTTTGGCAATGCCAACGGCTTTCGAAATAAATATTTTGAAGGTTATTGCAAATAAAAGTCCACCTTTACCAGATAAAATAAATTGAATAATAAAACCGCACATCGTTAATCCCGTCAATACATCATTTTGATTATTGGTACTTTATTTAAATTGAATGAACTTTGAAACCTGCCAGATCCTATGTAAGATATAGGATATGTTTACCTTCAAAGTCCGAAAATTATACGAAAATGAACTTTGGACGATAAATTTTTTGCAGTCATCGCCAATTTTACGAAAGCCCAGAACGATGATTGTCACGAAACTTGCGGCTATTAGGCCTTGTTTTTCCCGATCCGCACCTGTCTTCCTTTTCAACTTTTAAATTATGAAATATGAATTCGATTTTATCCATTCAAACTTGTCGATAAAAAATTAATTATTCATGAAGTGATAACGACGAAACAATACTATTTAAGTAGGCTCCGTCGTTTTCATTCTGTTTTGAACGAAAAGCAAAATTTAAGAAGAATTAATATCAAAGCTCCCATTGTAGCTCGAACCGGTTTTTCTTCTTCGATCAGGTGCATCTGGTAAAAATGCAAAACTACTTGAAAGTTACGGGAATTCGTGGTTAATGACTTTCACAATTTTTTTCTATTTTCGTAGAAAGTTTTATCTAAAATAAACAGTTTTTAGAGATAAAACATCGGAATCAGTAAAAAATGATTTTGCAAATAAAAAAATATTTATTTTATTCAATATAATCAAAAAATCAAGGTGCCCATATTTTTTACAGAGCAAACTATGACAAATAAAAGAAAATGTAATTTTTATATTCAAAAATTAACTATAACCATAGTTCGAATTTACCCCCCCCCCTTTCTGTCCATCTCGGATATAATATGAATATTCAAATTCGGCGAGGGAGTTAAAAAATATTAAAAAACTCCAAACCAATTGCACGTTTGTAATTTCTTATTATTAAAGAAATTGCCAAGATTGTGCGGCCTAAAGGCCGCACTGATAGTCATGAACGGTTACAATTATACTATTTCAATTAAAAATACTAAAATTATAATAATTATAATTAAAACTATAATAATTATTAGTATATTTTTTTTTATTTAAAAACTAAATTAAAATTTAATTTTAATAGCATCAAGTGATAAGAGTCTGTAAAAATTCAAATAACTTTAATTATTAATAATTTGAAACGCTGCCCCTTCAAGCTTTTCTTTGAACATAATTATCGACCTGCTGGGAGGTATTCCATACCCTCCAACCCCCCCCCCCCCTCCCGGTCTCACAGACCGACGATCAATTTAATTAATAACAAAATACATTTATGTGTAGCGGTATTAAGGTATTATACATTGGGGGGTTTGGGAGATATGGTACGTCAATAATTTAAACATTTACTGCGAAGGGCGGAGATAGATTGATTTAAATATTTTTAACCTGGTTGGTTTCTTCTAAAAATTGAATCATTAATTTTGCGCAAACTGGATGGGGGTTGCAGATTTCAAAATTCCAAAACCACTTGGCCCAAATGGGTTTCGAATTTTGGGCTGCATCCGTTAGAAGGTCAGCATTCCGGTTTGATAAAAAAATTGAATAGAGATAAAGATTTCCTGTTAGGCTCAGGCGACATTTTCGCATTATCTTAATTTAGAATTTAAAAAAACTTACCGGTAGTATACATGGGATTTATGGTGGTTATGATGAGGCCGGCTTCCATGGAGCCGAGCAAACAAATGGTATATTCGGGCACATTTGGAAGCAAAACGGCAATGACATCCCCCTGCTTTAAGTTTAATTTTTTTCTCAAAGCTTTGCCGAAATTTCTTGACTTGGTTATGAATTCCTCGTAAGTGAAGTTTTTCCCCGTTGCACCACACTCCTTAAATTAAACAGAACGTACAGGATAGGACAGTTTTTTTTTGAAAAATAACTTACAACTGCAGTTTTGTTTGGCCACCGGGCGAATTTCTCGAAGAGGTATTGGGATATGGTAAGATTTGGGATTGGGATATCCGGAACTGCGGAACGAACGATATTAACATTGGATTCGTTCCTGTTGGCAACGCTCAGGGCGTTCGCGGATCTCAAAAACAATTTGTTACTAGCGCAGCGTCGTAAAATTACCGAAGACATCGTAACTTGCACCTACTCAAATTTAGACTCAGAACAAAACTGTTTTAGATGTGATGAGTTCAGTACCTTGGCACTCGGCTTCTCCCACTACGAAATTCTACTGGTTTGTTGGGTTCACTCGCAGAGGTGGCTCGGCCCCGAAGGAAACAATCGCACATCGACGAAGAACCTTTATTCGCATCTCCAGTGTGCAGGGTTGCAAATTCAAAAAAACCGCCATAAAAAGGGTGAAAATTTCAACGCCGGTCCTGTCGCGGTTTATTTTTGGTTCATAATTCGTACGTCGACCGCAGAATTAAAACTAAACTGTTACAAAATTAAGGCGAACGGAAATTTGAAATTTGCGAGTTTATCATTTTCATTATTGTAGAACTGCGAAAACAACAAACACTTGGCGAGATAAGAAGTGGGTAAACATGTGGCCACTAGAAAATTCAAACCCGTTTCGACTTCATTTGTTTTGTTTTGCACCCGAAAAAAAGATATTGATGGAAAAACAAGAAATTTGTTGCGAACTTTGTTTACACCTACGTGGGGGCCGCGGAGTATTATGTAATAGCGCCAGCTGACATCCGCACGAGTCTGCGTTTAATATTCTGACGTCATCGTTATAAGTCGATGATTTGCCTCCAAAATTTTGTTTGAAAACAAAAGCCGGTATCAATCGCAAGTGGATTTTTCCACGCCCCCAGCTATCCGGAATCATATAAACAACACTGATATTCACTTTTTAATTATTAAAAATTCAAAAATAATATAATCAATTTTAAAAAAAAAAATTGCTTACATATTCTGAAAAACAACTGCATCTACTATACCAAAGTACAATAAACTTGGCTATTTTGAGCTGTCACAGTAGTTTCTAGGCAGATTTTTTTGCTACGTCTACGTCAATGTTTATTTTATTTTTGAATTTTTACAAAAAATATTAATTGAGCAAAGTCAAAAATTGGCACAAAAATAAAACAGGGTTAATTTCAGTGGGGGGGGGGGATTTCTGAAAAATAATCAAAATAATTTATGCTTTTCTCTATAGGAAACTGAATATTTTTGGGTAGAATAATAAACCGGTCTTTCCGTTATTTTTTTTTCCACAACAGTGGAACGGTCGAGGCCGTTTCGGCGCGACTAATTTGACGCAAAGATGGTTCGGCGCAAAGACTTTTCTAAATTTTAAATTTAAAAAAGCACAAACCGAGGGTTATGAAATCGAAAGAAATCTAAGAAGTACTAACAAACCGGGTTGCGCCGAAACGTCCGCACCCCTGGCCTCAACTGTATAAAAAAATAATATTACACTCTAATTAAGTATACAAGAAGTACGTAGAATTTAGGTGTCAAACCGGGGGGTCTGGGGGGTATGGAATACCCTCCAGTGCACTCTTCATTCTTAAAACTAGAGATTAATTATGTCTTTAACGCTAGAAGGCGGTTTTAAGAATGAAAAGAACACTGGGGGGTATTACATACCCCCAGACCCCCGGTTTGCTTCCTACATTCTGCATTGTATTTATTTCTTTAGTGTTATATTGCTTTTCATTCAGTTGAGGTTGTATAAGCACAGTCACACGTTTACAAGAAGTACATACAATGTAGAATGTAGGTTTGAAACCGGGGGGTCTGGGGGATATGGGATACCCCCCAGTGCACTCTTCATTTTTAAGACTAGAGATTAATTATGTCTTCAACGCTAGAAGGCAGTTTTAAGAATGAAGAGTGCACTGGAGGGTATTCCATACCCCCCAGACCCCCCGGTTTGTGCAGTCTTGGTTCTTAAAATTAGAGATTAATTATGTTTTCAACGTTGTAAAGCGGTTTCAAGAACGAAGAGTGCACAAGAAAACATGAACTAACACTAACCTACATAACCGATGCATATCTGCACGAGGATCGCACTTTTTCAAGGTTCGAAAATGTCGAATCGTGCCGGCGTCCGTCGAAACGTTCGCGTCGAAACGAACGGCTCCGATTTTCGCCAGCCATTTTTTAATTGTATAAAAAATAAGAAAACACTCGAACCATGTTTACAAGAAGTACATACAGTGTAGAATGTAGGTGTCACACCGGGGGGTCTGGAATACCCCCCAGTGCACTCATCGTTCTTAAAACCGCCTTTCAGTGATGGAAACATAATCAATTTCTAGTTTTAAGGACGAAGAGTGCACTGGAGGGTATTCCATACCCCCCAGACCCCCCGGTTTGGCACCTACGTTCTACATTGTATGTACACCCTGAAATGAGTTTGCATTTGTCTAAATTAAATAGAAATCCCTGTACACGTATGAACCACTTTTACATGAAGTACATACAATGTAGACTGTATGTGTCAACTCTGGAGGTCTGGGGGGGTATGGAAAACCCTCCAGTGCACTCATCGTTCTTAAAACTGCCTTCCAGCGTTGGAAAAATAATCAATCTCTAGATTTTAGAACGAAGAGTGCATTGGGGATATTCCATACCCCCCAGACCCCCCGGATTGACACCTAAATTCTACATTGTATGCAATTCTTGTAAAGATGGTTAGAGTGTTATATTTTTTTTATACAGTCAGAATTGGTTGTATAGATTCGGCGCAGACCGTTCAGCGTAAAAACAGTTCGGCGCTAAGTCGTTTCGGCGCAAGAATGTAATTTTATACTTATTTTTTTTAATTTTTAATAGGACACTTTTTTAAACAGGAAATCGTGAAATTTTTGGTCTAAATTAATTGAGAGTAATCGTGGTTTCTTACGTCTGCTTGATTAAAATTCAAGTTAAATTAAATGTCTGTACTTAATTGGGCTAAAAAGTCCTTGAGCTGAATCGGCTTGCGCCGAAGCGGTCGCGCCGAAGCTATCCATACCGACAGTCGAAAGTATAAAACGAAATTTGTGAAGAAAATTGCCCGTGAGATAAAGTGCCACGTTGAATCCCTATGAAACAATATACTATTTTTTGTTTTTATTGATATTGTGGGAAAATATCTGCTATATCGATGACTATGTACATAGTCATGATATTTTGATAATAACTAAATTAATCTAATACCTGAAGTATTAAAGAGTCCATTAATGAGAAATCACACATTGTTATCGTCTAAGTGTTGCAAAAAGGGACAGGACCGGATCGCTTCACATTTGTTGTATTTGAATAAAAATTTTCCGGAACATCAATGTGGTACAAAAAATATTTAATTTTTGCAGAATTTAGGAAAAACAAAATTCCCCAAATGAGTCCATTTTAAACCTTATCCGTTATCTGTTTAAAATCATGGATAATGGGTAGCGGGAATTTCGTTAATACATTCATGCACGTCAGTTGTAGATTGATTAATCAAGAATTAGATTTTAACTTTTTTTTGAAAAAGGAAATCTTTGATCATCTGATGAAATCCGGAAAAATCTTTTAAAATTCCCATTAAAATAATCTGATGTACAAAAATTTACTTTCAAAATTTTTACTTTAAAAAACAAAAGAACAACTCCCGCGTTAGTAATTTTTATTTTTTCCCAAGTATAAATTTTCCGAAATTTATTTTCCTTAATAAATTTAATTGGATATGAAAATAATCGAAAAAAAGTCGGCCGCCTCGATTACAGTCGAGTCGGAGGTGTGGTAGTCCCAGCTACATAAACGTCGGGTGCCTACGCTACAATCCCAGTGCGGCATCTAGAATGTCAAGATGTCGTGCGCATAACATGGAGAAACACCGGACCTACGTTTGTACCTACCGAAAAGCAGCGAGCGGAATAGAAACAACCTACGATCGTCGTAAATCATCTAACTTGTAAAGTGGTTCCCCACGCGCGTCAGTTTGTTGTTGTCGACCCAACCGTCAAAAACGCAATGGACGATTTCTTTTTTATCAACAATAAACAATTGATCGCGGAAGTCAAAAAAAGGCCCGAGTTGTACGACATGTCGTATTTAAATTATTACAATTTAAACAATCGTGACGAGAAGTGGATCGAACTGTTTCAAGTGCTCGTGCCGCAATGGTCTAAGTTGTCGGCCATCGAACAGCAAAGTTACGGTGAGTCCGTATCAGTGCGGTGATGGGTTTAACCAGTGGCGTAACATACGATTTTGTTTCAGGACTTACCATCAAGAAAAAATGGCGCTCGATGCGCGATTCTTTTGCGAGAGACATCCGGAAGAGGTCCAACCCGAGCAACGTCAACAAACCGCGACGCTACATTTACTATAACCAAATGAAATTTCTTCTGACGCCTGCTTCACGGCAGTTACGGTAGGTTCGTCTTTAATAGTAATAAATCTCGGAGTTAGGATTTCTTTTTGTTCCAGGACTTCTGCCAGTACAATAACAGATACAAATCCAACAGATCCGCTCCAAGTTGATGATGGAAGTTCGGTAGAATCTGAAAATGATGCTGGCGACGAAACGCAAGACGCTGATAACTCGTTTCCGGTACCGGAGTCTTTCCAAGACGAAGACAAAATGTTCCTATTATCTCTCCTGCCTCTGTACAAAACTATGAAGAAGGATTCGAAACTGGTGGGACGAATAAAAATGTTGGAGGCCCTGAGGAACGTCATCCAAGAGGATTGTGATCTTAGGTCGGATAAAAATCCAAAAGCGAAAGACCCTGATAATATTGGAGATAGTCAAGAAACGTCCAATCACGAAGACGCAGATTTTGCCAGTTTTTCTCCAGAAAGTGTAAGTATCATTTCTTATTTGTTTCTGCGTGCGCCAATGGACTTTTCTAGTCAAAATACATTATTGTAAGTGAAAATAATTTATTTTTGCTTTGCAGGACTTAAAGAGTGAACCAACCTACCACTTCGTATTGGGAACTGAAGACGACCCGATGTTTGCCCCAAACGAAGATTCGTTACCTCCGCTAACAAAAAAACCCAGAGTTTCTACCCCTGTTGTGTCTCCCGCCCCATCAACTACATCCACATCAGACGACATTTTCGAGTTGATAGGTAAAAACTTTGCCTACAAATTACGTCGCATGGTAGAACAGCAAAGAATAATCGCCGAAAAGATTGCAGGGGATGTAATGTACCAGGGCCAAATGGAAATGCTCACTGTACACTCGCACTTAGTGGTAGACAAATAAAATATATTTTATAAGCCAAATTGGAGTAAATTATTTTAAATAATCAGCTGCGGCTGTTAGGGAGGCGACGACGACTAAAAATATGCGATCCAAAAATAATTTTACCTATGGGTGGGTTACGATGGGCTAGTGCGGCTTGCAGGCCGCACAACCAAGCTAAATGGAAGTTTGATTAAAAAGTTTAATTTTCTCATCCTAAAGAGTAATTCGTACAAATAGTGATGTACTGGAGGGTATTCCATACCCCCCAAACCTCCCGGTAGGTATCATACTAAAGAGAGAAAGGGCCAACTACTTTAAAAATTATAATTTTGATCTTACCTCCCATACCTCCCAGTGAGTCCAGAATGGATGGGGCCTTATTCGTTTCCAGTCTGCTTGCTGCCTTTTTCAATTCTGACCTCGGCCTGGAGGCGAAATGTAGTTCCGAGTGTACGGAGAAGAGCTCATAGGTAATGGCCCTGAGACGGTGAAGCTCGAGATCGTTGATCTTCCCAACTTCTTGATGACGACATGGACGTCCCCGTTCACCTCCTCGATAAGGCTGTTCCAGTGCTTTCTCTGACTGTCGTTTATTGTCAAAACTGTCAAATAGTTTTGTCATGTAGAGTTTTCGCCATGCGCATCCCGTCTGAGGGGCTGGTCAATCTCTGGCCGTTTCTTCCTCCAACACCGCCTAGTTTGTTACCCTTTACGCCAACCCTCAAGATGCCGTTTTGACAAACCATTCTATGTTCTTAAAACTAGAGATTAATTATGTTTCTAACACTGGCGCTAAAAGGCGGTTTTAAGAACGAATAGTGCACTGGGGGGTATTCCATACCCCCCAGACCCCCCGGTTTGACACTTACAATCTACATTGTATGTATTTCTTGTAAAAATGGTTCATACGTGAACAGGGATTTTTATTTAATTTAGACAAATGCAAACTCATTTTAGGGTGTACATACAATGTAGAATGTAGGTGTCAAACCGGAAGGTCTGGGGGGTATGGAATACCCTCCAGTGCACTCTTCGTTCTTAAAATTGGAGATAAATTATCTTTCCAACGCCTGGAAGTATTCCATTTTTTTCTCCAACACCGCCCAGTTTGAGACCTTTTCAGCCACCTCTGAAGATGCCGTTGTGACAAACCGGGGGGTATGGAATACCCCCCAGTACACCCTCCGTTTTTAAAACTAAAGATTAATTGTCTTTCCAACGCTGGAGGATTTTCCGTTTCTTCCTCCAACACCGCCCAGTTTGTGACCCATCCAGCCAACCCTTAAGATGCCGCTGTGACAAACCGGGGGGTCTGGGAGGTATGGAATACCCTCCAGTACATTCTTCTTTATGAAAACTATAGATTAATTATGTTTCCAACTCTGGGAGGTGTTCCATGTCCCCCGGTCACTGATGGGAATAAGTCTAGTGTAGGAATGTGAAACTAAAAACACCCAGTGGGTTTGGGGGTTTATATGAAATTAAATACATTTTTGTGAAACTGGGCTTGTTCGCTTGGTGCGGCACTGCCTCCCCTGTCGTCAAGAATTTTATTTTTAAACCAAAATTGCTAAAATGGGTAGGAACATTTTGACAGGTCCCTGTATATATAAAACTTTATTATACTAGTAGAATTTGCCCAAGTCCGTCAGCAACTTATTTGTTGAATTTTTGCAATCGGTAGGTGAAAATCTGGCAGCCGGTACAGTGTTAAATCGGATAAATTGAAATTGAAAGGCAGACACGAACCGGACGGAGGCGTATCTATCCCCGTGCGGCACTATGAATATTAACAAGCCCTGCGCATATATCGCCGTGAACCGACGTACGTCTTACGTAAGCAATTGTGTTCGTACGCGACAAAGTGGCTCGCGTAGGTCGAGAATTACCAGACCGTACGATGCGTTTCATCACGCGCGTCAGTTTTCTGTTGTCAGCCCAACCGGCAAAAACGCAATGGATGACTTTTTTATCAACAACAAACAATTGATCGCGGAAGTTAAAAAAAGACCCGAATTGTACGACTCGACGGACTTGCATTATTACAATCGGAATAATCGTGACGAGAAGTGGATCGAACTTTTTCAAGTACTGGTGCCGCATTGGGATAAATTGTCGCCTATCGAACAGCAAAGTTACGGTGAGTTCGTTGCTGCAGCACTGCAGTGCGATGACGCGTTTAAACCAGTGGCGTAACACACAATATTTTACAGGGCTTAGCATTAAAAAAAAATGGCGTTCGATGCGCGACTCTTTTGCGAAAGACATCCGGAAGAGAACCATCCCGAGCCTAGCGGCCAAATCGCGACGCTACATTTACTATAATCAGATGAAGTTTATTCTGCCAGCTCTCTCAAAACGGAAGTAGGTTGGTTTTTAAAAATAAAATATCGGAGTTACAATTTCTTTCGTCGCAGGTGTCCGGATGGTATAATAAGGGATACGAGTACAGATCCACTGGGCGACGATGAAAGTTCGGTGGAATCTGAAAATGACGCGGCCGACGAAACGCAAAACACCAACACTTCTTCGCCTCCGATAACGGAATCTTCCAAAGACGACGACAAAAAGTTTCTTTTGTCTCTTCTGCCCCTGTACAAAACCATGAAGAAAGATGCGAAGCTGGTGGGCCGAATAAAAATGCTGGAAGCACTCAGAACTGTCATAGAAGAAAATTGTTGCGATTCGGTCAGGTCGAATCAGAATTCAAATTTTGACGATGATATTTCGAAAACACCTGAAGCTGGTCAAGGAACGTCGACGGAAATTACCCATCAGGAAGACGAGGATGATGGTGGAAACGTTTCGAATAGTCCGAATTTTTCACCAGAAAGTGTAAGTTTAGTTTTCGTAAACCCTTAATTGGTGCGGCACTGACTTGAAGTCTGAAAAAATGTTTTTGTTTCTCTTAAGGTATGCAACCACTTGAACATTGCAATTGTTGTTGTTGACATTTTAATAAAACAAAAGTTTGGCTTAAATAAAATTTAAAGTTAAATAAAAGAAGACGGAAACAAAATGTGGTGGAAAAAGAAACAATCGGTTGTTTCGCATGCGCCATACTTGTGCACTTTTGCGTGCTGTTAGTATACTTGCGCAGTTTAACTCGTTCGGAGTAAAATGGACGTTGTTTCGTTAAATCAACAATTCATACGGGAATTACTGCAATTGTACCATAAACTGCCGGCAGTTTGGAAAGTCAATAGTCCTCTGTATAAAAATAAAGAAGAAAAAAATAAAGCCTACGATTTGATGGTCGAAAAATGCAAACAATACATCCGGGACGCCGATCGCGATTTTGTTAGAAATAAAATTAATTCCTTGCGTAGCAGCTTTCGCAAGGAATACAAAAAAGTCAAAGTTTCACAAGCGCGCGGGGATCCAATCGTTCATATGCCCAACTTGTGGTACTACAATTTGTTGATTTTCACCGCCGAACAGGATAACGACGATTGTATGATAAATTTAGATGAATCTTCCGTTCACTCCGAGAGCAGTTTTATCGTAAGTACCACACAGGGACGCGCCAAATTCCATTCGTGCGTAAACTCCGCCCACTTCTTTTGTTTGCCAAATTAAAATTTGACGAATGCTTTTGAATGGATTAACGAGATTCCGCTCGTTAATACAACATATAAGCGTCAGTATAAATTAATATTTTTGTTTTCAGGACGTGAAAAACGAACCGAGTTACCCTTTCATGTTGGAAAGCGAAGACGATCCACTGCTCACTCCCAACGAAGATTCGTCGCCCCCGCCAGCGAAAAGGCACAGAAGCGAACATCAAAAACAAACGCAGAATTCGAACCCGACTGTATCGCCCGCGCCGTCGACCACATCCTCGTCGGACGACATTTTCGAAGCTATAGGTAAAAATGTGGCCCATAAATTACGCCGGATGGTACAACAGCAGAGAATAATCGCTGAGAAGATCATAGGAGATGTTATGTATCACGGGCAGATGGAAATGCTGACCTTGAACTCGCACCTAGCTGTAGACAAATGAAAGAAACTTTGTAAGCCAGATTGTTACGTTTTCATTAAATTTTATTTTCTTAAAATAGTTTTCTTTATCTACAATGGTACACGAACACTTCCATTTTAAGTACACAGAAGTCCACTTGAAGTCGGATCGTACACAATGTTTTTGGTGCACTTAATACTGTCTCGAACTGACACAAAACTGCAACTTAGGCTAAAACGCGGGGTCACCATTTCGCTCGTTTTCCCCAATCTTTCGGTGTCCAATGTAAACACGTTGAGTCGATCCTGATCAGTCGCTTCTCCATCGCATGTAAATGTCCTCCTAATATTTCTTTATTCAGCGTGACTATGTATTGGCCCTTGTAGTAATTTATCAGGTTCAAATTTTGTAGCGTCGAGATTACGTCTTCTTTTTTTATGCTCGTCAATTCGCACATTTCGCTGCAAAAAAACAAAATTTAACTTTTTTCAGGTTAGGTTCGATTTAAATATAATAAAATATTCAAAAATAATACTCACTTGATTGTTATTTGAGGTTTTTCGTTATCCCCAACGGGATTTAGCGACGTGAGAATTTCCAGTATGGTTTGGGACCAATAGCTTCGATACGATAGAAGGCCCAAATCGGAGAGCGGTTTTTCCGGCGATCCGGTTTTACCCTCAAATTTGGATAACTCATAACCTACAAACCGGAAGATATAATTTCTTTCGAAAAAAAAACAAAATAACTTACTAAATTCTATCAGCAGTTTACCGTAACCTTTCCGCTGGTATGGTGGCATGGTCAGTATGCATGCTACGTTGTAATCTTCGGTAGATTCTTTTTCTTTCGAGAAATAACCGACGATGTGGAATCCGCGAATGTCGAACACGGTCATCACATAGAATAAAAACGGATCTGTGTCGTAGTACAGAGTTTTGTGATCTAAGAACAGCTTCGCCAGCAAACACAAGTTCTGCGCGTATGCTTTGTTTTTCCGGCCGTCAATTTCAAAAAATGTTATATTCCCCTTTCTGTAGATTTCATTCCCCGGTGGATGACGGAGGTTGCATTTGGCCAGATGCCGCTCCAGGCATTTTCGACTCTTCCTAAACTTTAAACAAAATTCACAAATGTAGATGCACTGAAGTCCGATCATTTCGTGGGGGTACGGGGCGAAATACCAGGGCTTAATCCGATGACGACCTAACTCGATCATCTCGACGTTTTTCATTCGTGTTACGACGTCGTCGTGATGTGCGACCATACTGCCGGATTGTCGTGGTCCCGGAGAAGGTAGCTGTTGTAAAGAAGGAACCTCCTGAGAATCTTCATTCTCCACCGAAGGAATTTTTCGTTTCCTACTTAAACGCTTCTGTAGTGCCGCGGCCAACACCGCATTTCCGTTAATCAACTCCGTTGGAACCGCCGCAATGGGACTCGCAGGCCTCGAGATCGGAGCCCCATTTCCACTACTGACGTTACCACTTCCGTTACCGTTACTATTACTATTATCAATATTACTAATGGTAATTCCGTTACAAGGAGGAGGGGGACCGCTACTGCCACCCCCGCCGATGTGTATTTTCTTAGGGGTTGAAACGCCACTAACAGCTCCCGTATTGCTGGTGCCATCTTTCCGTGGAAAATGAACTTTTCGAGTATCCAGTGAGTCCTCACTAACCCATTCGTCTAACCGTTTATTAACTAAAACAAACCCCTTGAGAAAAAAGTCACCCGAATAGAAACTGAAACTTACAATCTACGTAATGTACGTAGAACACCCGATTGTTGATAACATCCTTTATACTCACAATTTCCGCTAGAGCTAAAAGTAATTTGTTATTCCTGAATTAGTTAAACCAGTTTTACTTACGCCAGTCATCCGTCCCCGACATATGAACAGGTAGTCGACATCCCTCCACCAGCGACGACTAAAATCAAACTTTGAGGTTAGGATAAACGTCAAATTATTGTTTCAAAATAACTGCCTACCACAGAATCGCAAATCGTTGTGTCGTCAAGCTCCTCCATTTCTACTTTCATCTGCACCACAAGCAGATTTTAAAAATTAGATGCGATCCCAGAATTAATAGTCGAGTTCAACGGAAGGAGCAACACGGAGCGCTACCATGTAACTGCATGTAACTTTTATGACGGCCGCATGATACAATAGCCAGTGGCGTAGCATAAAAATATTGGCAAAGGTGAAATTAAGCAATAAAAAATTTAGTTAGTCTTTTTATTACCTAAATCTACGTATTGAGATACCTAGTGCTCGAAGCAGTATCATAACGCCGATTGCTAATCAATTGGGAATTCCTACGGATAATATTTATGCAAACCGGTTCAAGTTCTATTACACAGGTAAAAATTAGAGCAGTGGCGTAACCAGAGGGCTGAATCCCCTCCCTCTAAATCGCCTGCTTCTCTTCCTCTCTCCTGAAGTATCAAAATAATAATGTAAAATATTATATAATACAATTCTCCCCCTTACCTCCCAAAGTAAAAGCAAGGAGTAACTGTTAAATAACAGTTTTTGTGATCTACTGGAGGGCATTTCATGCCCCCCAAACCACCCGGTGTCAGAGACCAAAAGTATGAGTGTATATTTGTGATTAATTTTATTAAATTAGAAGCTTTCACTCTTAGCAAACCAAATACATTTACATGTTACGGCAGTAAACATCGGGGAGGTCTGGGAGGTATACCATGCTCCGCAGTTCAGTTGCTTATTGCATTAATTTATTTGGTTCTGAAAGAGTAAAAGGTTCCTATTTAATAATATAAATCAAAAAGTATGCGTACAAATTTTCGGTTTCTAAGACCGGGGGGTCTGGGGGCCATGGAATGCCATCCAGTACATCAGAAATTTGTTGATCCACCAACTTGATTATGGAACTATATTTAACACAATGATTAATTTGATTAAATATGGAAGTTTTACCGAAAATGCACCGGGGGTATGGGAGGTATAAAATCTGTTTCAATGCCCAGGTTTATTTAGATTTGGAGGTAAATTCCCCCGGTTTAAAAAATTAAAAATTTTATTTTTAATCGTAATAATCAGCTGGTGTACTGGAGGGTATTCTATGCCCCCCAGACCCCCCGGTTTGCAGTTAAAATTTTTTTATGCATGTTGTCGTGTTGCTTTCATATCCGGGAGGGGGGGGGGAGAAGGAGACTAGTAATTTTTTTAAGTTTATTTGTTTAAAAAAAATTTATTTTTGTTTAACTTGAAAAATCTTTCTAGTTTCTCAAATATTCAGATATCGGGACTTTTTCAGAAACTAAACTACATTTACAGGTCTCAACAATATGCACTGGGGGTCTGGGAGGTACAAGACAAACTTTATTTCTCAAACCGGGGGGGAGGGTGGAATGCCCTCCAGTGCACAAATAATTTGATTATGGAATACAATTTAACACAATTACTGATGTACTGGAGGGCATCCCATGCCCTCCAGACCCCCCAGTTTCAGAAACCAAAAGTTTGTGTGTATATTCGCGATTAATTTTATTAAAAGTATACGCACAAATTTTTCGTTTATAAGACCGGGGGGGTCTGGGGGGTAAGCTTCCAAATTTCATTTTAGGGGTCAAAAAAATTTAATGAATTAACATTCATGAATTTTCAATTTTTGATAAAAAATTTAGTTTGTCTTTCTAAATCGAGGTATTTCGATGCGTAGTGCTCGAAACACCCGCCCGGGCTTCACCAAAGCACATTTTGACTATGGTCTCAAATACGGTAGGTCGCATAAAGTTGAAATTTTGGATTTAATACACTTATAGCATTCATTCATGACGCGCATAAATAGATTAACGAGATTCTTGTACAATTATTCTAAAAATGACAAGAAAGTCATGTGGTGTCCACATCAGATTTTCGATAAGAAATTTAGTTAGTCTTTTTATTACCTAAATCGACGTATCTCGAAGCATAGTGTTCGAAACACTAAAATGCGCACTTCTAGCTGAGAAAAATTCCTTTTGAATTTTTTTTTTCAGTTTATTTCACAAGGGAACGTCACGATTTATCGAAATCGAGGTGAAAGGTTAAGAACAAACCGCAATGAGTAAACAAATCCATATCAATTTCATTCCAGTCGGCCGCGCGATAAATTAAAAGTTAGAAGATAAATTTTATCGTCCGATAAGAAAAGATGAGAGCAGCTTGACAGCAATGGAAAGATGGAGAAATGTTTTGATCGGAACCGTATTTGTTATGTTAATGTTTTTTGGAATCCCAATCCACATCAACGACGGCGGCGGTGCGCCTACGAACGGTACAAACGACACCGGCTTGGAGGGACAGTTTCAAAGCTTCATGGTGCAGTTCAAGAAAAACTACGATGATCACGCGGAGTATAAGCAGCGCTTCAAAGCTTTCCAGGTAACTAGATTTTTGTGTGATAATTTAAGAGTAAGGAATTGTTTTAGAAATCCGTGAAAGAGATAAAGAAAATGAATGGGCATCGGACGCACAAATTGGATGCGCGTTACGGATTAACGAAATTCTCGGACATGACAAGTGAGGAGTTTATGCGCCTCCATTTGCAACCGGATTTGTATAAAAGGATTTCCACCGGGTCTGACAGTGCGGAAGATAAACGTGACAAAAGATCAGTGCAAAATTTGACCGCGAAGGTGGATTGGAGACAAAAGGGAGTGATAACGGAAATTAATAACCAGAAAAATTGCGGTGCGTGCTGGGCGTTTAACACGATTGAAACTGTCGAGGCGATGTATGCTATTAAGTACGGAAAATTGCTGTCTTTGAGTGTTCAACAAATGATTGATTGTGCAGGTTATGGAAATCAGGGCTGCCACGGCGGAGATTCTTGTTCTTTATTAGATTGGCTGGACGATTTCGACATTGAAGTTTGTCAGACAGCCAATTATCCTTTGCATCTGAAAGATGAAGGTTGTAAATTTTGCAACGAAAGCTTTTCGGTGCAAGTGGCCGAGTATTCGTGTCAAGAGTAAGTGATTTCCGCCCCACGTTGGGTGCGTCACCTGATCGACTTTTTCATTTGTAGATTAATTGGCCGAGAGAATTACATTTTGTCTACCATCGACATGGTGGGACCCGTCGGCGTGGCCGTCAACGCGATATCTTGGCAAAACTACTTAGGGGGGATTATTCAGTACCATTGCGGAAGCGCACCGGAGCTGATGAACCATGCCGTCCAAATCGTCGGCTACGACTTGACCGCTGAGATTCCGCACTATATCGTGAGGAATTCTTGGGGTCCAGACTTCGGCGACGACGGTTACCTGTACATAGCGATTGGTAGTAATCTGTGCGGTTTGGCTAACGAAGTATTTGCTTTAGTTGTAGCCTAATCCTAATTTGTTATTAATATTTTTTCAATTTTCTATTATTAAAAATTACAATATTAATAGTTTTTAATGTTTTGCGCTAATAACTCGAAAACGACGACAGATATCAAAAATTTTGAAGATACCAAAAATGTTCGGCGTGAAAAAACAAACATTTTTTGTTTGAAATATTTATTGAAATCGTGCTTCGTTTTCGAGTTATTCGCGAAATAGCGCACAGTTCCCATTATACGGCTCCAAGCAGGCACTGTGAACATGGAACATTTGGATAAAAATGATCTAAAAATCTTAATAATCACATTTTATTGTACAAACTTATCAATTATATACAGAGTGAAGTTTGAGATATTTTAAAACATTTAAATATTAAAATTTATATGTCCAAGTCAACAAATACGTAAGTATCTAAATTGGAAAAATTACAAAAGAAGTACCAAATTACGATTAAGGATAACGAGTCATAGTAATATATAAATTAAAAAAATAAAAAACAAAATAATAAAAAATACACTTACAGGCACATAAATTACTTTTACTCATCAAGATTATAGGACTAGAATAATTCGAATTTTATATAATTTACGGTACTAGCAAAGTTTGAGAACCGCAGGATTTCTAATTAATAAATAGTAGAATTTGTTAAAAATTATGTACACCCATTTTCCATTTGAAAAAATGGCACACTTAGCCTAACAATATCGAAATACATCTAAAAAGTACTTTTGTGCTAATCAACGAGCGAACCTCGTCAGTGCCACCTCTGATTGGTCAATTTTCTATTATCTGGCAGTTAAAAACAAAACTGTTTTCAGTCTTCAGAAGTCATTTTTACGGCGAGCTAACTATTAAGTGCGCACAAAAAAAACAACAATTTTATTGTAAATACGGAGCCTCTAACCACTTTTAACCGTTAAATATTTAATTACTAGAAGCATAAGATATGTGGAATTTTTGCGTGATTATGTTACATAAAAGAGCAACAAAAATCAAGCTCTGTGTGTAGCTACCTTAAATAGTGATGCGTTCACGAAGCGGTTCAAAAAATGGGACGGACTTTTTATCTAAAAAAAAGTTTGAGGTTCACTGCTCGGGAAAACAAACCACGGCAGGCCGTCATCTTCGTTCAATTTGACGGCTGACGGCTCGAAGGAAATAACGGATCTAGGACGGATTTTCAAATTGAAACTGAATCGTAAGAAAACAGGGAGAAATAAATTAGACCTACCACTAATAGGAATTAAAGTAACCTTACTTCTCGAAATGTAGGAATATGTGAATAAAGTACGTATACCAGTACGTAAAATCGATATGGCGGTTTTGGTAACTAAGCCGTCAGTTATCCCTCGTCGATATCTGACGGCGGATCGAGCGCGGAGTGAAGCGTTACGCCAACCCCGCGATTTAAACTCACGGCAGGATAAAATACTCCGTATAGATCCCTAAACGCGACGGAACCTTGCGGTTCGTCGTTAACGTAAAACGATAACGTGTGTCTATCTAAGTCTAACAGAACGCCGACCGTACTGCCCATCACGATACCGCCTTCCACGCGCTGTTCGTGACTGCCCGCATGCTGAAACCACGATCGTTGCCGATCGATGTACATGGCCCAGCCTTTATCGTCTTTACCTAACATTTTGTCGCGCGACACGTCGATGCGGGCTATTCCGAACGCGGGATCCGTGTCCGCGTCAAATTTGTCTACGGTAAATTCCCAGTAGTGAATGCCGCGACTGAAACCGACCGTTCCCAGTGCCACTCGGTGCTCCCATCCTTCACACTTGACGCCCAGATTGTGTTCCGTGTATTGTAGTCCTTGTCCCGACATTGTGGGGTCGAACGTGAACCAGGCAACTGAAACATAAAATGGAAAATTAGTTTCAATTCAATTTTTTGAAAACTGCGACTTCCAGATCCGGCATTGGCTACTAAGTAACTCTTCAGTAGTTATTAGAAGAACTAATACTATTGGTACATGAAGAAAGAGTAAACCGCACACTGGGAGGTATTCCCGGTTTGCCAAACACTAAAGCTCAATCAATATTTGAAGTTATAGTAATAAATAAATACGTTTAACCTCGGGCCCGTTTCATTATGGTTTCATAAAACAGTGAGGATAAACCGGGGGGTCTGGGGGGTATGGAATACCCCCCAGTACACGCCTTTATTTTATTCCAAAATTTCTTAGCGACTTATTGTTGCGATTGGGGTATAGAATACTCCCAGCATTAGCTACTGGGTACCTCCTCAGGTTTAACCATAGAAGAAACGATGTACTGGAAGGTATTCCATACCCCCCAGACCACCCGGTTTGTCAATAGTTACACGGAAACTTAACCAATATTTGAAATTGCAATAATGAATAAATATATTTAACTTAAGAATTCCAAAATAAAGTTTGAAGAGCTTGAAGCTAAACAAACTTTACTTTTGCATTCAAAACCGCAATCTATAAACGAATTGTGTGACTTATAACCCCCCCCCCCCCCGGTTTGTCAAAGGCTACACTGAAGCACAAACGATTTGATTTGAGTTCAGCGATTTGGGAATAAAATAAAGGTATGCACTGGGGGGTATTGGTATTACATACCCCCTAGACCCCCGGTCTGGGCGCATATGCATGTGAGTAATTTTATTTTTGCATGCCCGTGAGTTGAATATCGTTGATCGATAGCAGAAACCATAATAAAACGGGTCTGAGGTTAAACGTATTTATTTATTATTATAATTTCAAATATAGGTGAAGCTTGAGTGTAGCTATTGACAGACCGGGGAGTCTGGGGGTATGGAATACCCCCAGTGAACGGTTTACTCTTTATTCGTGGACCTATAGTATTAGTTCTTCAGTACTGAATACGCTGCTCACAATCAGTGATCTCAGTATTGGCTACTAAGTAACTCTTCCATGAATAAAGAATAAACCGTGCACTGGGGGATATTCCATACCCCCCAGACCCTCCGGGTTGCCAATGGCCACACTGAAGCTCTATCCATATTTGAAGTTATAACAATAAATAAATATGTTTAACCTCGGACCTGTTTTATTCTAGTTTTGGCCATCGATCGACGATATTCAACTCCCGGGTATGCAACAATAAAATTACTCACATGCATATGCGCCTGGCAGCGGATCGAAGAGATATATTTTAATGCCCAAAGCTTTTATCATATTGTAGAACCTCTACAACTTTTATTTTATTCTCAAATCGCTACGCCCAACACAACACACTAGACTACATCATCTACTTAATATCTCAACAGGGCCTATTTTACCATTAGACCAATTAGGCACGTGACTAGGGTCCAATGGCCAGAGGGGCCCGAAAAGAAAAAACATAAAATCATAAAATAAAAGTCAAATTTTGATGAAATATCCCAAAAATTTGGCTTTCGATGCTATTAGTTAAACTCGATTATCAGGGGCCCGAAAATTTGCTCCACTATTTTTTTCCGTTCCGTACATTTCGTTAAATCTAAGAGGCTGTGGGGCGTTGCTTACCGAGTAACTTCGTTCCGTTCCGTTTTGCGCGAGACGGGGCAGGATTTTTCCAATGCTGCATTCGTGTCATATCCGAGTGTGCGCCGAACCGGGTATGCGACGAAACGGTTATGCCGAACTGTACTCGATGAAGGGAATGACTCAATTCGGTACAGACCCGATTCGGAGCAATAACATCCGCGCGCTAGACTAGAGCCATGCAAACTGGGGCTCGAGTGCGTCAGGCTCTAGTCTTTCCCTCCTTCGCTTCACTCACTCGTGAGAGTCTCGCGAGACCGGACCGGGTATGTTACACCTAAGTACTGTTTGGTGTAGACCCGATTCGACGCGAGTATGATTCGGCGCCTCGTTTTATTACAACACGCGCCAATCTCATTCTAATTTAATTAAAGTAATAATTAGCTCCACTTTAAATCTTCCATAAAATAAAAAAATCTAAAATTACCTCTGTAATTGCTGGTAAAACAATAAAAATCTAGAGCATTGCAAGAATTTTACCTTGGTAATATCAATAGACCGTATTAAATTCTCCGTCACAATGAACGAAGAAAAAAATAAAAATAACTCCGAGCAAAATTGTGAATACAGGTAATCGAAATTTTGGCAGCCCACACAGTTTTTGATGCGTTTTGGAGAAACGGACCACACCCGTCGTCGTAGTAAATTTCAACTTGTTTTGGAAATTAACGAGACAGAAGCACGCGTATGGATTTTTTGTCAAAATATTAACTTAAGCAGATGGTTCCACCCAGAGGACAGATGATTGAGCAATTTTACGTTTATTTCTGGCGTGAATTACAGTTTCGGCAAAACAAACGTGGGGAATGTTGAAACATGCAAACTCGTGCCTGGTACTAAACTACCAAAAAGTCACTCGAAATTACAAAACGGAAAATGAAATTCGTGTGACGTTTAATTTAAATTCCCGTCAAACAAAAACGTTAAATGTTTTATTACCATCAGCTGTTTGCAGTCCAATTATATCGCTGTAGTCTCCTTCGCCAGAACTGTTAAACGCTTTCACTCTTGCGTTGTATAAACTGTGAAAATGTAAACCGTCCACGGTACAGGTGGTTTCCACTCCGCAGTAGACTTCCTAAAATTAAAAAAAATTAGAATTCGTAATCGGGCTCGGAAAACAAAAACACACCCTGAAGTCTCCGCCGTTGCCGTCGTCAAGTTCGAGCACGTAACCCTCGATGTGCGAATGGGCCGGAGGCGACCACGCGACGGTTACCGTGTTGTTTTCGGCACTGCACTCCTCTGGGACTATAATGGGTGCGATGGGAGCTGCAAATTTTTAAAAATCACATAAAAAAGAGTTAAAAAGCTGACGGCTGACAAACATGCGAACTTTGTATACCAAACAAGATGAAGGTTTCAGATGCACCGAACGACCGGTAAGGGATACTCGTCCTTAATGGTAACGTCAGCGCATCTGCGACCATCAACAAATACATGCAAAATCTTTGTTTGTTTACCTGCTGGAACTCTTTCTTCTCCGTCTATGTAAGCTAATAGCGAATAATTAATCATCATTTAATAAGTTTCTTAAAAGCTTTTCGACATAATAGAAAGAAAAAATCTCTTGATGAGAAGGAACTTAATGCGTTCGAATCGTAAAAAAGTGCAAAATCGAATTAAGTCTGAACAAAAGAGCATCAAAAGAAATGCTAATTCGTCACAAGAAAATTTGTGTTTTAAGCGTTAATTTGATTTTGCATAATAAAAGTCGTTAACATTTTGTCACTTAAAAGAACTTACGTTTCATTTGAATGAAATTTAATTGTTCTATGGCCCGAAGCACCGATTTGTCGTCCAATGTGAGATCGAAGTTGGGCGAAACGCGAGGAACGGACCATTCCTTGTGCCACGAGTGGTCGGTGGTCGCGACGCGACTAATCAGCATCGAACCCACCTGAGGAGTTAAACAAAATTTAGTTTTTCGCTAACCTTCGCGCGCTGGCAAGTTTTACCTGCAGGAAGGACATGCTGTCGGTTTCCTTTAAAGCTTCTATGCAAAACTGAAGGAGTGCGGTCGTTTGTTGTAGACGAGCGGTGCAAGTGGCCACTTGTTCCTTGAGCGCTCGAACTCGAAGATCTTTATCTTGACGTATGCAATCCAAGAGTTGCGATCGCCTCCTGTGTATGGCATCGATAAGGGCGTCGCACTGCGCGGACACGATCGATTCAAATTTTATGCAATTGTCCTGTAAACAAGAGAAAATATAAATTATTTCACCATCGTCGAGGTCGCACACTGTATACGATAAAAATCTCGAGCGGAAATTTATGTTTCATAATATCATGAAAAAATAAAAACCCAAGGAAATTTTAAGGAAACTAATAAATGATAAAATTTCGACATTTCCCTAAGCATTTGTCGTCCCCCTTTCCTTGTGATGTAATTGTTTACACACGAATAAATCGAATAATTAAATTTCCATAGCCGAATTCAATTCGCGGTGTCTTATTTATGTTCAAAATGCTTTTATAGTAATCCCATTCAACTTCACCCTAATTTTTTTTTAATTAAAACCTCCCACTTATACAAAACTTGGCGTATATTGTGCTAGATGACCGCCATTTTAAAAATATTCTTTGAATTAAGTTATCTAAATCACACAATTCACATCGAAAACTTTTTGTTCTGCGTTCTATTGAAAAAAATACAGTGGAATCTCGTTAAGCCGTCCGTTTCGTTTAAATAACTCCGTTATTGTTCGCTAAATCGAAAAATGCCAAGACAATATTCTTGTAGAAGATGAAATTTTACACCAACCACTTTTTTGATTTTTAAAATCCGGCGAAAAATAAGCAAGTTACGGCCGCATTTCAAAAACGACGCGTATTCGTCAGTTTCATAAATTTTGCGAAATAAAAACAAATTCTATAATTAAAACACTCCAGAACAAAAATAATTCGACTGAAGATACTTGGAAAAATTAAAAACGGTCGACTTGCAACACTTTTCCGAGTTTAACCGCAGGAACCGTAAATTTTACGATTAAAATTTATAAAAACAAAACAAACACTAAAAAAGGAAAGGTTGAAGGTTTAAATGTTATCGAGATGTTTTTTTAAATACCGGCAACTTTTCAGGCTTTATGACATAATTGAACATTCTACCGTTGATCCAAGTTTATAAAAATAAAAATTAAAAACAATCAAATTGAATAAAACTTTTCATCTAAACATTTTTTAATTAAGTTGGCTGTTAACTGTCATCGTCGTTTTGTTTTTTGTTTATTTTCTAATAATATATCTCGCATATTTTTCAATAAATTAAAAAAAAATAGTCAGCATTTTGTTTCGAATTCAAAAATCAAAACAGCATAAAATTTATTCCAATGCAGTACATATCCGATGACGGAACTGCGTAAGTTCGGCTGACGGAAACCCAGTTTTTGCTTATTTTTTAAGGAAAACAAATATTAGCTGATCAAATTGACGGTTGAACCGTCACCGTCATGTCCAGTGGCGTGACACTTCAAACACACTTTTTTCATAAAAATTTTGATTACTCGTTAATCCAAACATGCGCGTCATTTCAAAAATTTCAAGTAATTTATATTTACAAAAGTTTTTGCATTTATATCTCGAAATTTTTAAGCAAAACAAAAATTAATTAAGCAAATTTTACTTTTGCTTCAAATATTTGTTGATCAAACTGACGGTTGAATGGTCACCGTCACGTGGCCGGGGGAGGGGCAGTATAAATAAATCTCTAAATTACTTTAATTAAAATTTAATGAACACTTCAGTTGAATTATTTAAATCAAAGTTTTGATTGCTCGTTAATCCAAACATGCGCGTCATTGTTGAACTATAAGTAATTTATTGGTAAACGCTCCGATTGCGGTTAGTTTGGGAACTATAATTTAATAATTATTAACGCTGCGGAAATCTGGTGTACAAATGAAAGAAAATCGAAGGAAATCCAAAGAAACAGAAAATTCTAGGAAATCCGAAGAGATCTTAGAAAATGGGAATCCCAAAAAGATGTAGAAAATCCATTCCACTTCAGAGGAAACCATCTGTTGCCAAACTATTGCATTGAATAGTACGCAAAATATTTATTTACTTGCACTTAGGTCGCGGTTGTACAAACCGGGGGGTCTGGGGGGTATGGAATACCCTCCAGTGCACTCTTCGTTCTTAAATCCGCCTTCCAGCGTTGGAAGCATAATTAATTTCTAGTTTTAAGAACGAAGAGTGCACTGGGTGGTATTCCATACCCCCCGGTTTGACACCTACATTCTCTTGACCTCAACTGTATAAACAAATAATATAACACTTTAACCATGCTTACAAGGAGTACATACAATGTAGAATGTAAGTGCCAAACCGGGGAGTCTGGGGGATATGGAATACCCCCCAGTGCACTCTTCGTTCATAGAACTAGAGATTAATTATGTTTCCAATGCTGGAAGGCGGTTTTAATGCACTGGAGGGTATTCCATACCCCCAGACCCCCCGGTTTGATACCGGGTCTTGTAAACATGGTCAGAGGGCACTCGGTCTAGGAAGTTTCGGAACAGCCGATTTGGCGCAACCAAACAGTTCGGCGCAACACAACAGTTCGCGGTAGTGTAAACCGGGGGGTCTGGGGGGTACAACCCAACAAAACCCACTTAAAAAATAATATAAAAGTTGTGCCTATACAGGGTAATTGTTTTTCAACTTGAAGCAGGGAAACTCGGGTCACGAAGTCGAGTGTACAAAGGGAAAACCGTTAAATTGGTGTACAAGTGAAAGGAAATCTGAGAAAATCTTAGGAATACCACAGACAACCGTTTTTTTTTCGAAAGAAAATCTTGAGTTAATTCAAAGATATGTTAGGGAATCTGAGAAAATTTTAGAAAATCCGGGAAAACCTCATAAAATGAAATTTGGTGTACAACAATGTGGTTTGCGGTTGACTGTTGTGACGTCACAGGGGAGATTTTCCCCTTTCTTTGTGACGTGATGACAGTACATAATAATTCAAAATAATTTTACTTCCTCCAATTTTAGCTATACTCCGACCGGGGGGGGGGGGTCTGAAGCTATGGAATACTCCCTTGATATGGAGGTTCTATTACAATTAATTTTGAAATTTTAGGATCTTGGTATCTTGTAAATCCATTCATGCGCAACCCACTCATGTTGAGTTTGTTTTAAAATTTTCACATTGTTTTCCTGTTATTGAATCACTTTTGTTTGAAAAAACAAAATGTTATTGCCGGTAATAAAGTAAAACAATTGCTTTCACGAAAAAGTGAATGTTTAAGTTTGACAATAAGGTTTTGACGTTTGGAAAAAAATAAAGAGATTCCTAAAACACTTGAGCATATTGAAACTTGCGTAGCATAAGGCTTATCGATATAACCTATCGACACTTATCGATAAATAAAAGCATTATGCTAAAAATCCACGTCTGTCTGACGATCGAAATGTGAACGTCAAATTGACGGTTCAACTGTTATGTCGCTGTTTCCTTGTATCTCGCTTATTTTTCAGCCGATTTTAAAAATAAAAAAAGCAATTTGTTTAAAATTCTACGCTCGACAAAATTGTTCTCTTGACATTTTTTGAACAAGTACGTAATAATGGTATTATCTTCAAGAAACAAAAATAAAGTCTAAATATTGATCAACAAAGCTAATAAAATTTGTTTAATTCGGTTGCTTCCGGGTTATAAAAATAAAAAAACTGAAATTTGTTTAGAATTCCACTAAAAAGACAATAATAAATTTTATTAAACTTCGTGCAAAGCTCCAAGCGTTTAACTTAAAACATTATTTATCAAGTTGGCGGTTCAATTGTTATCGTTGTGCTTTTGTTTCATATTGTCACTCAGTTGTTTTTTTTTATTTTAATTTATTAATTACTTTGATATTTTCCGATGACTCCGCGGACAAATTTGCATCGATTATTCATATGGCAGGTGTCGAATTCGAAACAAATATGCTATTGTGGAATCATCGGCAGAGAAAACTTTTATCAAATAAAAAACAAATCAAAATTCCATTCCGGCAATATTTTTGCAATGAAAACCCGGGGTGAAGTTATAACAACATAAGCTTTACACGAGAATTTTCTCTACCCACTTGATTTCGACGAGATCAAAAGCTCGCCTACTGTTCGGAGGTTAATATAAAGTAAGGAAAAGCACCCCCTAGTAAGCATGTAAGCCGTCAATTTTTCTTGAGGTATCAAGAGTGATAATGACGCTGTTGGAAAATCGATTCGAAAATCTATCGCGTCAGGGCCGTTTCAGGAAAATTCGGTGAAAGCAATCGAGATAATTGCATATTCTTCCCTGGGCGATGCAATTTACGAGTAGGTATAGATAAACGCCATTCCCCTCGAGCCGATCCTGTCGACTGTTAAATTTATGTGCACTGTTAACACATACGCAGCCACATAAATTCTAATCGATCCGTACATAAAAACGCCACTGTATGGTTTATGCGATTTCGAAACAATTGCGGCAGGGCCGTACTTACGTTAACATTGTCGCTCATTCCCTTGAGACGCTGGATGAATTCTGTGGTCGACTTGGCTCGTTCGGAGAGCTGTTGTAAATTTTGCGATAATTCAGTCTGTAATAAAAAAATTATGTTAGATGGATGACATAAATATTTAAAAATAAACAATCTATTTAAAGTAACACCTGAGTAGCAATGACTTAACATTGGGCAACAAAAAAAAACGAGTATGTTGACCTCGAATTCGACGATTTATCAATATAATTAAAATGTTAACGAATGCGCATTTATAATTAAAACGATATTGCTACACCACTCCATGCGGAACGCATCCGCGCGAGGTTGAGAAGCGCTGGTTCCCGCATTTGTTTAAACAAAAACCTAAACGGTAAACGGCAGAAAATCGAAACTAAATTACCTAGAATTAAATGCAGAAATAATTAATTCATTAGTCAAAACACAATTTAATTTTCTAGCCGGAGTACAATTGAAATGGCGGCCGTCCGTTGAGCGGTGGCGGGCGGCGGGTTTATTTAAATGTGATTGATGGTTGCTAAAACTAGCTCTCCTCGGTAAGCTCCTTCATTTATTATTCCCGAAAGCAAATATCTTTTGAATTGAACTTTTAGGGGGTTGCAATTTCACTCGTTTATTTAGGTCTTACAAATCTCAACATTTTTGTTTTATTTACCATTTACCGGCTGAGGAAGCGAAAGCCCATTTCAATTGGGGTGGGTTTTTCGCTACATTACCTGCAGGTTTAACATTCGTCTGGTGACTTCTTGCAAAAAGGTATACAATCAGTGAAAACATCCCCTATATGACGTCTCGAGGGACGCTTTCGAGAGGGAGAGCAGAGCTTACGTTATAATTTCGCTAGTTGGGGTTGGAAAAAAATTCAGCACTTTAACAAATTCGCACTCGAAATCTTTCTCAATTTTTCAATATAGTAAAAATTGTCGGGAGTGCACGCACTGGTTTATATTTTATGGATTAGACGACGAGCAAGGCTATTGTTCCGGTATAATGGTAATTAATTAATTATTAAACCGTCTAAATATGGATCGCTAATTAAGACCCTCAGACAGTATCCAATGTTCTCGAAACAATAACACGTCTTAGGGGTAGATAGTGGAGTATGTTGCAGACAGCAACTTGACGGTAATTACTGAAGTCGTCTGATCCCCAATTACCCAGGAATCAAGTACCCGTGATACGGCGATAACGCAATTCCTCCTCCACCCTCTGGCTTCTCGATGCAAAATTTTCTATTATATTAATTTGATTTATCAGACCGATCACGATTTTTGGTCTTAATTATCCGACATAAATTTGCTGTAATGCACTTTTTGCTCTCACCGTAGCCAATTCAGCTCTCCCTCGCACTATGATGTCACCACATTAAATTTACTACCCTATATTTCCCAATAAGCCATTAATAAATAAATTTTAATGCACCCCCACTTCCCAGGAAACAAGTCTGCACGTTTTTCAATTTGAGATGCTTTTCAGCCAAAATTCAAAATAATTTCAATAGCCCTAAGATGCTTGTTCTGGTTCTTCTACATAATATAAATCACCCCTTCCAGCAGCCACGTGTGTAGTTATCTGCGTTATGAATGTTGTGCTGTTTGTAACGGGAAGTTAATTAACAAAGCGGAAATTGGGCTTTTGCTAGAAAATATGTCCAAAAGGAGGTGGTTGCGACGCACGTAACAAAGCGAACAAAGAGTAACTTTATTAGAAATCGATTGCGCTAACCACTGCGCTACCGGAGCGGGGACTTCATACGGTGCGTGTAATGTTTGTATATTTAGAACAGCTTCGCAGGTTAATTGTCTCATCTTCTTTCCCCCTCATTGTGCTAAAAACTGCTCTAACGCTTGTAACGCCTAATTGGTACAAACTGCTAAGTGCACCTGCCTCACAGCATCCTCACTATATAACAGTCTTTATTTCCTAATTCTTTGCACAAAGACATCACATCTTAATCGAATTTAGGAAGATTGCTCGGAAACGGAAAGATAACACGACCCCCCCCAATCGTCGCTCTTGCGCCAGCAATTAGCAGGATGATGAAAACCGCAAATCAAAATTTTAATTAAATTAATCCGCGAATCAAAGTCAAAATGATACAGTTACATTAAATCAACCCCCCCCCATCTCCTCTAGTTAACAAACAAAAAACCAGAAAAATTTTTTTTCCAAGAGATACCGAAACAAGAACAGAAGCTGCCACAGAGAGAAATATGTGACTAATCCACACAATTGTGCAGAAAAAGTACGCAATTGTGTAATTAGTAACACCTATTTCTCTCTGTGTGACAATATAAGGAGCAGGGGCGGAACTACCGGGGTGCGGTGGGTGCGACGCACGCGGGTTCGCAAACTAGAAGATTTTCTTTCGAAAAAGTTGAAAAAGCAAAACTAAAGTTGTATTCCTAAGATTTCCTTGAATTTTCTACATTTACTCGGATTACCTAAGATTGTCTACATTTCCTCGAATTTTCTATTTCGTTGGATTTTTGCGAAATTCCTTAGGTTTTTAATCGCAGCAATTCATTTCTCGGTTTCATGTAAAGGAAAAGTTGAGAAAATTTTACTAGAAATAATGAAAATGCGGTGTACAAAAATGTACCTTGTCATTCAAGTGATAGGTTACTACTACTTAATAATGTTGATCACAGATTATGGATAAAAATTGTTAGTGATTGAAACCGGGGGGTCTGGGGGTATGGAATACCCTCCAGTGCAACTCAATCTTTTGATGCAATTTCACCTATTGTTTAATCTGCGCCTCTTGACCTCAACTGTATAAACAAAAAATATAACACTGTAACCATGTTTACAAGAAGTACATACAATGTAGAATGTAGAAGTCAAACCGGGAGGTCTTGCACTCTTCGTTCAAAGAACTATTCCAACGCTGGAAGGCAGTTTTAAGAACCGAAAGTGCACTGGAGGGTATTCCATACCCCCCAGACCCCCCGGTTTGACATTTACAATCTACATTGTTGACATCTTATCAACTTAGACATCTTATAAAAATGGTTCATACGTGTACAGGGATTTTTATTTAATTTAGACAAATGCAAACTCATTTTAGGGTGGATCCGTGATTTGCCGTGCTTACGCCAGCCAAAACGGCTCGGAGCGCAGCGAAGGGCTGCCTTAATTGTATAAAAAAATAATAAAACACTCTAACCATGTTTACAAGAAGTACAAAATACAAACATAACTAATCTCTAGCTTTAAGATGGATGAGGGGGTATTCAATACCCCCCAGACCCCCGGTTTGACACCTACATTCTACAGTGTATATACTTCGTGTAAACATGTGACTGTCTCCCCCATACAGTCTCAACTGTATGAAAAAAACAATATAACACTAAAGAAGTACATACAATGCAGTATGTAAGTAGCAAACCGGGGGGTCTGGGGGGTATGGAATACCCTCCAGTGCACTCTTCATTCTTAAAACCACCTTGTAGCGTTGAAAACATAATTAATCTCTATAGGTTTAAGTATGAGGAGTGCATTATTGCACTATTGCATTGAATAGTACGCAAAATATTTATTTACTTCCACTTAGATCGCGGTTGTATAATTTCACACGATGTATATGCGGATGCGGGCCCGCACCAGAAAATTTGTGGGCCGACACACGGCTATGCCGATCAATTAAGCCGAAGCCGGCATGATTCTTTTTATGAGAGGAGGGAGGGGAACTTGGCGGTAAGCGTGGAACCAGATCTTGAATGTGTGTGTGTATAAAGTGGGAGGGGGGGGTAGTACTGATATCAAATCCCAGAACGCTGCTACTGCTCCTGTTACAGCGTGTCAATTTTTGGTGAAAAAGAATGGCCCTGATTTCCCTCACATTAGCTTGAAAATTCAAATTTCCCGATATTTCTTGGCGAAATTTTTAAAACTATAAATTCCTTATCTTCTCCGAGTATTCTAAAAGAGTGGAAATCCTGAAATATGTACTGAAGGGTGTTCCACACCCCCAGATCCCCCGGTTTACAATTTAAACTAACTAAGATTAGGACTAAAAATGAGGGAAATTTAACCATCGAATAGAAAAAATTAAAACTTAGAAAGCATATTTATGCTCATGGAGTTTAGTAGCAACTTTCAGTGTTACTTTGAAAGTTAATTATAAAAATAATGTGAAAATGTAAACCCAAAATTTTAAACCGGGGGGTCTGGGGGGTGTGGAACACCCTCCAGTACATATCTCAGGATTTCCACTCTTTTAGAATACTTGGAGAAAATAGGGAATTTATAATTTTTCAAATTTCGCGAGGAAAAGTTTTTGCGTTAGTTTGAAAATATATAAAAACGGGGAATCCCCCAGTAGCGGGAAACGAAATTAACTGTTTAAATAATATTATACCGTTTAAAAGAGATCCACCGTCTAGCTGCTCGTCAACGGACGGGCTTTGTTTTATATAAACTATAAAAATCAGATCAAATTTTTAAACGAAGCTCGTTTGTTTTTTCTTATCAGATTTTAATTGTACATATTAAATTTTAGGATATAATTCACATCCGACTGTTTTTTTTTATTTTATTGGAAATTTAATTTGATTTATTCGGGCGGCTGTTCCGTTTTGTTTTTTTATGTTATAAAAGATCGCATGGGGATGGAATGCTGCTTTCTAGATATATTGCAACAAACAGAATAATATAAGATAGGCGACAATATATTATGACAGTCGCTTTGAAAAATTTACATTGTATAATCTTGACTTTGTATATATTGAATTTATAAAACTTATTGATCGAAAACGAAAACACATTTGGCTTTGCAATTTAGAAAAATCCCCTGTGGCGGGCGTTTTTCTCCTAAAATAATATTCTTATCTGTCGCTGTTGACGCCGCCAGTCCACCATCTCTTTGTTTGTTAAAGAAAATGGCAGGTCGGACCTGTCGGAAAGTTTGAGTTTTGTTTTGGCGTTCGTTTGTTTATTTTTGAAAATAAAACGAAATAAGAGCGAAGTTTGGAAAATAATCGATGCGGAGCGATAAGCGAGATAATCTAGTTACTCATGTCGCATCCATCTAATATTTTCAAATTGGATCTGATCGATTCTCCCTAGTGTAGCTTCATCACTTTGATTGCGCGTACTAAACGACATCGGGGGATTCGGTGCACAAATTTCGCCAAGTGACACAATCTTTTTTGTATTGACAAGCAAATTGTGGAGAACATCCCAGTCCCGGGTGGATTTGCATACAAATTGACCCTATTTTCACCCATGAAAAATGCATACCCAATTACAATGGTAAACATTCCACTTACAAAGCTAATTAAATATTTTAATTAATTCCAAAGTCGACGAAAAAATCAATTACCATATAAAAGACGTTCGCTCGCTTAAATTGCATTCATTTGCATGAGGGCATTTACGCGTCGGAGTATTTTTTGTGCGGCCCTTGTAAATCGCGAGATATGACATCGCTAATGAAACGAATTAATTTCTTCGCAAGAGGTGCGTTTGCGGCAAACCAGATGAACTCGAGAGATTACCCCAGGACTTCACGCAAGAAAAGTAATCCTGGAAAACAAACTTTTGGTGCGAAGCCAGGGATTGATTCGGTCGTGATGACCGATAAGGATTCGTCAAACGTTAATCCACCTCTCGGTTCGCTTTCTTGAAAACAGCCTCCGGCACGAGGGGTAGGTACAATTTTAATAAAGTTCGCGGCTTATGGAATTTGCCCCTCGTAACATCGCCGGAACCGCCCTAAGGAGCTGTAATTCTCATACTTGAAATTTCTATAAATCTACTACCGAAAATAGCTTTGTAGTGGTGGAGGTAAATCGCCGACTTGGGATACGGTCCGTATAGAAGGAGAACAAAACAGCTTTTGTAAATTTAAAAATCATCTCTCCGTATTTTCCCGTTTCTAATTAACGTCGGGATTATCTTTGCCCTTTTAAAAGTGTTTTCCCAGATAATAGAGTCTGACAAACCCCCGGGGCTTCCCCGTGGCAGATATTAATTATTAGTGAATTTATAAGCTCCTTATTTAGAAACTACAAAGTAAGGGTTCGTTTGATTATTTCGGATATTTATTTATTAATTTTTTTCTCCAAGTCTGCGCTCTTTAACGGAGTCAATTATCCTAATCATCTTAAAATGTCGTTTACCTGAATGAGTACGTTTGTACAAATGATGTTGCAAATTTTAAATAGAGCGTTTTGCTGGCTCATAAATTTGTCTCCTTTTCGTACGCATTGGGGTGTTTCTATGGCGACCCAGAAATTCGCGTTGCTGTTGTATGTTCTTTACTCGAAAGCCACAACCGTACACAAAACACAACACGAAATCACCACTCTCTTATGACGATGTCGTTTAAACAATTATTTTAAGTCTAAAACAATTTGCTTTTCAAATTTACATGCCATTTCGCATCGGAATTGCCTCCTCAAGTTGCGGGTAGCGAATGCCGCGCCGCCATAAGTCAGATTTACAATCAGGGTTGCTTGATGTTATTTGCTTGTTATATCCTTTTCCTCGTTTTTGAAACAAATGAATTTGCATTATCGGCAAACTTTCGACTTTTGGCTTTCGCCTTTTTTCTTGCATCGGCGAAGCCCTGGCCGCCGATTTATTTTAAACCAATTTGGGGGTAGATTTTTCCAGGCGGAGACAAATTACCAGCTAGACAAAAAATTACACAACTCTTTACGCGGATCGATAAATGCCATTAAAAGCTTTAGTTACCGCTTGCGTGTTATACCAAACAATCCAAAAATTCGACTCACGTTTACGAACTCTGCGTTAAGTATGCACTTCATTTTTTTCCGAATTCCGTGCGCGTTTGTTATTTCCACGAGACAACTGAAAGTGAAACGAGCGGAAGAATCCCCTAATAAAAGCTGACGCAAAATTTTGTCAACATTTTCGTGTACGTGTACGAAGGACTCGGTAATCTCGTTTGGCGAACCTCAATCTCTGCGATAATTGGGCTAGATTTGCGATAAGAAAAATTACTTCACTGGCTCAAGGTTCGAAACGCTGTTGTAGTGTTTTGGTTGTAACGCAATTAGGCAATTAGGGGTTTCTGATTGTAATCTGAAATCTAACACTGAAATTATTTTATTTGCAGGAAATGAAATTTTCTGTATGTAAAGTTACGGACACGAGAGCCAAATCGGTCAGTCATCCCACCTCTTAACGAAGAGAATGCTCGCGTGATTTGATCAGATGAAAAGATCGCAACGCACAGTCGCTCGAACCCCTTCCTTGTTAATATGTAATATTTCACAGCAAAATCGAGTAACTCAACCCTACGCTCCGAACTCGGGGGTGAGATTTTTCTGAAAAGAAAACAGTATTCTGGTTTTCTTAGGTGTCTTCTGTAACACAGAGTTATAGTTGCTTAGCGTTAGCAGTTGATCGCGCTAATTACTAGACTAATTCTCATTCATCAACTTTCTAAATCAACTAAAACAAGTTTCTCCGTGTCTACGTCTTGCCGTGGCGGGCTAGGTGACCCGCATAAATGTAAGGCAAAACAGGATAAGGTTGGATGAGAGGATATCCAATGTGACGACATGATTGTTGGAAATATTATAAAATGCCTGTTCTATGCGTCTTTCCGTACGTAACGCACCTCCGATTGGTTCATTTTAAGTAATCAAACTAAATAAAATTGAGAAGACTTTACGGATCAGTGCGGCCTTCAGGCCGCACAACCTGGGCAATCGAGTCTCACACCGTTCAGACACCATTTTAGTGTTAATATTTTATATTTTTCGTTTATAATATTTATTAGATTTTAGATTAAAATTGTTTTAATTTCATAACTTAAATAATTATTATTAGGTTAAAACTAATAACAAAGTAGGTATACCAAGCTATAACCATTCAATTAAATAGTTTTGATGTAATAATAACCAGTTATGAAATTGGAATAATTTTAATCTAATATGTAAAAGTTAAAACTTATTATCAGTGGTGTAACAAGCAGTTGAAGGGCCCGTGCGCAAAGTTCAAAATAAAAGAAAATAATAAATAAGTTATATAACTATAATTCTAAGATAAACAAAAATAAGAAAATTACATTAAGGGCCGATTTTAGTCGGCCAAACTTAGTATAACGTTATTCCCGGTATATAACAATTATACCAGGTTTATCCGACCGGCTCTTATAGAATAAAAACTGACCCTACGCTACCATGCGCTCCGCTGCACTCCGGGCCGTTTTTTTAGAGATAGAGGGGGGAGGGGTTCGAGCCAAATCTCACGATATCTCACCAAAGAGGGCGAGGGGGTCTAAAAATCGCCAATATCACTTCACGTAATTATTGGACGCCTCCTAGGCCCTGCACCTGCACAGGCGACAGCGCGATGCACGTACAGTGGCGTAGCTAGATGGAAGAGGGCCCCGGGGCAGAGAATACACTAGGGCCCCTAACCATTGTACAAATACAACCTTATAAATATTATTTTAATTATTTTTCAAATACATATTTAAAAAAATTAATTAATTACGCTTTACATACCCCGTCAAAACAGCCCCGGTCAATACAGCTCCGGCAAAATAACTCCGGTAAAAATAGCTAGAATCTTATGAAAATAGTTAGAATTGACCGAGGATCCTGGGGGCCACTGTGCACGTATTGTCGTCCATCTAGAATAAATTGTAACTAAGCGTTGGGTTAGTGTCAAAACGGTGTAACCAAATGTATTTAAATGCTCAAAGCCGCACAAAGTACGGCATTAGACAAATCACCCTGTGTTAATTAGAGCATTGTTGAGGGTATGCGAACTTCCAGCACTTACGGTTTATGCGACGACAGCGCAGTCGTCTTTGAACTTTTAATTAATTTGACTAGGACATTTCTTTTGTTTTTTTTGTGATGGTAGCAAAAAAATAAATAAAATGGCCGACTGTCAATCGAACGAAATTGAAAATTAAAAAATGCGGTCTCCGACGTTTTGTCTCAAACTTCGACATTTCCCCGAGTCTTATTTATAGGTTATTGAATGAAAGCCATTATGGAATTTTCTATTATCGTAGGATGCTGGTCGTTCGGAAGTTCAAATCTAAATCACCTCTTTCGTTTGAGAAATTTTTCGTTGTCAATTTATCCCGCGATGTGGATATAAAAAATGTTTGGAAAGTTGAAGGAACTTTTCAGGACTAAAAAAAGTTTGGTAATACTTGAAGTGAGTGAGTCGGGGGTAAGGTTTCCCGAGTATAATGGATGAAGTATGATGACGGAAATAAAAGCGAAATGTTAAAATGACGAGATAAGCTGGAAGATTTTTTAGTCGAGCGGAAGAAAAATTGCATTTTCCAATGGTGGTGCATTATGAAATAAACCCCCGTCGTCATCAGGTAAATTGCCGGGCGATTTGAATCGAAAACAAAAGAACGAGAGCGAATGGAAGCGGTTGAAAAAAAAAACAATTGCGAAACGTTTTCTTAATTTGGCCTACTTCCTGCAATCTCGAAAAAGATTTTCTCGATATTATTGCGGAGTATACTCAATTCTCGAGAGGAAATTGCGAAATGTCTTTATTCATTTACTTTGTTTAGTTAACTAATTTTTGTGAAAAAAAGAAGCCACTCCAAAAATCAATGAAGCAAACGCTTCGTGTCATCCAGTTGTTTATTATAAAACTCGGAAGTGCAGAACGGAAGTGATGTATTACATTAATAAAGAGGCGAATGGCGCATACGATATTTATTTACTATTTACTACCATTGATTGATGGCGCAAAACGTCAATATCGCGCAATTAATGAAGTTGTGACACTTTCGGGAGGTTTATTTTTGAAAACCAACTGCGCATTTAATTAATTTTGCGATAATATTAAAGTGGAGCTCGAGACGAGTTCAACGATATGCGACAACGTACAAGATAAAAAATATATATCTACAGGGTGATCGTAAAAAAGGGGTTTATCGAGCGTAAAAAATAAGCGACAGTAGTAATGTTGTCGTAATAATTGGTCCAATTTGCAGAAAAACTTTCGGAAAAGTCGCCGCCCTTAATATTTTGCTTAAATCGAAACGGGGATCCGACGAGGGTAAAGGAAAATTTAGTATAAGTGTAATTTCTCGCCTACCTACTCAAATGCACCTTAATTGTAATGGAAAAATAATGAGATTATAACGATTCGCTTCGTCCGACATTTTCGCCATCCTTTGCTTCAATTACCGACATTTTCGCCAAGTTTTGCTAAGTTAACAGCAGGGGTGAAATATCAACTAAACTTGCAGGTGTTTACGCTTCAAAGATTTCAATAAAAAACATCAAATTAATTCAAACTTTAGCTAAAAACGGAAAAACGAGTGGTATTTGACTTGCTTAATAAAAGAAAATGGCCGATATTTGTTTAAAAAAAAATGCGAGTCGGAAATTCTCAAGTGTTTTGTTTTTTTAGACTATCAATTTTTTTATTCGCTCTGGCGTCGAAAATGTTTACTTACAATTAAACAATTTTGTTTTTTCAAAATGGCCGATTATTATTTAATAATAATAATCCAGTTTACTTTTCAATTTTTTGATACTCGGCGGCGGGCTTGCTTTGGCGTTTTTGTAATTTTTTCCAAAGCAGCGGCGCTGCTGCAGCTTTTCTTCCACTTTATTGCTAACTAAAGAGAACGCAGCAAAAAGATGGTCTGGGGATTCTGGGCACAATCGCAGAAATTTCTATTCTGGGAGGTTTGGAAGGTATGGAATACCTCCCAGCATCACGCGACCCTGGTTAAAAGAAACAGTCGAAGGGGAAAATTCCTATATCTAATCTAATTACCAATTAGAAAATCTTAAGAAATCTTAAATCTATATTTTTGTTTTTTCAATTTTTTAAAAGAAAATCTAAAAGGAAACTGAAAGAATAAAGTAGTAACTTATGTCGTTGAATCGCTGGGAAAATCTGGCGTAAAACATAAGGAAAATCTTGGGAAATTTGAGGTAAGCTTAGAATATCTTCCCTTCCCCACTTTCATTCACCAAGTCATAAGGGCAAAAACCTATTAGGTCGCTCAAGTCCTGTTTAAAGATCAAACTTTAATTCAACTTAATTTGGAAACACCAATAGGTTGACATAAATGCAATACATGTAGATACCGGGGGTCTGGGAGGTATAGAATGCCCCCAGACAAAGAGATGAATTATTTGAATTCAATGTAGAATGTAGGTCAAACCGGGGGGTCTGGGGGGTATGGAATACCCTACGCGTACACCCCCCAGTTTTAATTGTATTCCCAAATCGCTACGCCGAACACAACAAATCCGACTGCATCATCTACTTAACCTCTCAACAGGGCCTATTTTAACCATTACACTTAGTGGCCAATGGCCAGAGGGGCCCGAAAAGAGAAAACATAAAATCGAAAAATAAAAGTTTTTTTCTGATAAAATAACCCTAAAATTGGGCCTTAGTGCGTACGGCCCAACCCAGTTAAAAATAAGCCCTGCGTCTGTGTAGTCGTGCCTAGCACGTGCGAGTAATAACCAATTAAAAAATTCAAAAATAAACAAACACCAGCTCGTTTCTCAAAATATTTATCGAAGTGTTGAAAAGTCAATCAACATGTGACTTATAAAACAGCTTCGCTGGGTGCTTGCAGGTCGGCTAAAAATATCGCTCACTGGGTTAAATAAAGAATTTCCACTCTCTTCCAGGTGGAGAACTGAACTTGAACGACATCGTCGTCATTATCAAATTTAGTACAAACACACACCGCCATTTTATTCGTCGAAACTCATTTTTCTAGCAAATCAGATTAACGAAAAAAAAAAGGATTAGTAGTAATTAGCTGTATCAGATAACGTTCGCCTGCAAAGCCTCGTACGCACGCAATTCGCCACTATTTAACTCTCAAGGTTCCTCGTTTTATTTAATAAAACGATTTACATTTGTTTTTACCTTAAACAGTGTCGCCCGACTTGGACACGACACGTAAAAGCACTTTCGGGACATCGAAATAATCGATGAACAGCGTAAAAATTTAATTAAGTAAAAAGCACAGTAAATGTTGATTAATTTCCTTACGTCCTTGTTATGTAATATACTATTTATTTTGAATAACTTAAATTTAAACAAGCGATATCTCGAAAACGGTGCTGCTGATGGAAAAAACCAATCGGATGAAATTTTTAGCCCGATCAATTGTCTTTCTAAAGAGCTTTGAAACGCAGAAATCGATAAACGTTTATAGAAGTTATCCGCTGTTAAACAACTGAAGGTGCATTTCCGACATAAAAATGTAATTCCTAATTAACTTCAACATTAAACCAACTGCCGTTGGTCTGGAAAGGATTAAATTTGCTCAATTAGATCCTTAAAAACATGTCCCGGAGCAAATCCGCAGTAGAATTAAATTGTCGAATTTCAGGCAAAATAAAATTTTTAGATTAAACAATTTCGTAAACTGCTATCAGCTATAAAAAACTAAATTTAGAGTAGAGAATTCTAATTGATTCCCTTTGGGCCCCACGTTGGGCGCCAGTGTTAGTAATATTCCCTGTATATTTGTGAACAGTTGCATTTATTTATTCTCTTTGGGCTTTTTTGTCGTGGATTACTTTCGACCGACCAAGCAGGGAACTTTAATTAAAATGTAATGCAATATCTACTAGTTCAAACAATGCAATAATCCTGCGTTAACCAGGAATTTAATTTATTCTGTAATTATGATGTTAACGCAAATTGAAATAAAGCAGATTTTTTTGCCCTTAATTACATTAAAATGTCGATATTGGAATAAGTTTGGAAAAGAAGTGCTCGACGAGGAGGAATTTAAATAAGTTTGAGGAATCTCGTCATCCTCCTAGCATCTCTCGTTTGTTATTTTTTTGAGAATTCGCTTATACTTTGTTCCGAGACCGATCATGTTAAATTGCTCTGGATTTTCGTCGACTTCCATATTAAGCTGTTCGTTTTTATTTGCCAACCCGAATATTTGTCCTTTTATTATCTAATTACGCGTCGGTATATAGCACGCGTCGGACCAATTTAAAAGAAATTATAACATTGTAAGCTACATTTTGGTTACGGACATTTTGGTTTTTTTCTAATTACCCTGATTAACTGCAAAAGTCGACGACACCGATATCGATTTCAATTCATTTAAGTAAAAGTTTTTTTTTATTAGTTTAATGTTCCGAAACGTCCTCTAGGGAATGACTTGTTTGTCGATGTTTTTATGTTGTGATCAAAGTGAAACCTACGTACAGGGTGGGTCCATAAAATTTATTACATTATCACATGAAAACTGGAAACAAATGCAATCAGGGGTGGATCCAGAATTTTTTTCTGGGGGGGGGGGGGGCACGTGCCACCGTGCCCTTCCCTAAATCCGCCTATGAATGCAATCCTAATTAAAATGTTGCTAGTTTAATAATTGCTTAATTGTCTGTTATTTCTTCAGTTGTCGGCTCGTTATTTTCCATAACACCGAGCGACGTTTCTGACAGTCGCTGTTTGCCGTTTTAGTTTTCGCACTAATTGAGTTGGAAAAGTTAAGAAAATGTTGAACGTTGAGTGCTGAATTGACATTTCGGCTTCTGCAAGTTTAAACTTTGACTGCTCATTTCAGCTTGCGTATTGTCACAACTCGTTTCATTGAAATCTAAATTTATCTACCGAAACTTGTTAATTAAAATCGTTAAGGGTTAAAATTTTGCTCGTTGCAGTTTAATTCCAACAGTAACCAGATAAATTTTAAGCAAAAAAAGTGCCGCCCGATTTAGGAAGCCAACTTTTTAAACCAATTAAATTGCTTTAATTACATTTTTATGTCAAATATATAGTTTCATAAAGAACGCCCCCCTCCCCCAGGAGAATAAAGGGAAAAGAGTGCACTGGAGGGTATTCCCCCCGGATTGACACCTATATTTTAAAATATAATCAACTTAAGCTAAGAAGAAGATTGGTAGTTTACTAGTAGCTACTCGGTAGGAAGCGAGACTCACGCCCTAGCTTCCGCAACAATTGTTGCTAGCTGTACGAATATCAAAGGTTACACACGTAAACCTTAAAAGCTTTCAATATGAGGACCCCACAGAGACTTTATAGGGACAGTGGCGACACACAATCCCTAAATCGCCCCAGTATGTTGCAAATTCAACGAAGAAATATATCCTCTAGACTAGAATGTCTCTACAAATGCTTTTACTTACAGCATCTTTTTCCCATATCATAAATACTAAAAATTTAATTTTCCTTCAAATTGAAACAGGAAGCTAATATGATCCCGAATAATGGAGCCGTAAGGGCCCATAGCATGTAATATTGACACTTTCACTTCCAAAAGGGATCGGAGGTAATTTTTGAATTTTTTAGATTTTTCCTAGTATACCGAAACAAACGTCTCCACGTTTCTTCTCTGCATCCCCAATTATTTCGTTTTCTGAATTTATTGTGTTTCATGATTACGGAACACCCCGCGCATTCACAACCGAATAACTAAGTTTTATAATTCCTTTTTTAACTAAATTCCTTTTTTAACAGCCCCCCCCCCCTCTCGAATACTTCACAGCATTGGAAACTAAATGTCTCGTCGATTTTGGAAAGTAAATAAAGAGAAGAGTGTACTGGGGGATATTTTATACCCCCCAGATTAACCCAAGTTCAGCAGTTTTAAATTGTTTCTGGCAAAATTTCCCAAAATACAGAAAAATCCCCAGCATTAGCTGCTAAATGGTGCCAAAGCTCTTACCGAGAAATTAAGAGGAAGAGAGGAAGAAGATTATGAACAAAAATTGTTAGGTTTTAAACCGGGGGGTCTGGAATACCCCCCAGTGCAACTTCGCAACGGCAATCGGAGTTGCCGAAACGTCCTAGACCGCATGCCTCCCGACCTCAACTGTATAAACAAATAATATAACGCTCTAACCATGTTTACAAGAAGTACATACAATGTAAAATGTAGGTGCCAAACCGGGGGGTCTGGGGGGTATGGAATACCCCCCAGTGCACTCTTCGTTCATAGAACTAGAGATTAATTATGTTTCCAACGCTGGAAGGCGGTTTTAAGAACGAAGAGTGTACTGGAGGGTATTCCATACCCCCAGACCCCCCTGTTTAACACCTACATTCTACATTGAATGCACTTCTTGTAAACATGGTATATATTCGACTGTTTAATTATTTTTTATACAATTAAGGCAGCCCTTCGGTTCGCTCCGAGCCGTTTTGACGCGGCACATATGGAATACCCCCCAGTGCCCCTTAATCTCTTGTAATCTGTGTAATCGGAGTTATCTCGAAGTCATCAGTAGTACAGGAAATATTGCGGTTAATCGAAAATTTATGATTTTCCTCTTTTGAAAATTGTAATAATTTAATATTCCAGAATATCACGGGAAGCCAAACCTCCCTTGCCTGCTCTGACGAGCCGCCGTTGAATCCATTAATTACAAAAAGATAATTTTTCTTTCATTAAACTGCCTCCGCCACCCAGGCAAGAGTACATAAGATTCCAAAAATCTTACGAAACAATTATTTGGAAAAATAATTCCCCCAACCCGGGGGTAGCGTAACCAGAACCCCCTTTTAATGAGGTTACAATTTATATATTTTTCCGTTTTATCTATCAGTGGGGAGGAACTGTGCGTTTTCTGGATACTATCGGGCCGATCGATGAGTGAATACTACTGATTTAGAAAGGAACCTATTGAAAGAAGGGTAAATTACGAATCGTGAAAATAATTGAGAATATCTATTACTACTAAGTACCTACGCTCTCAGGAACTGTTGAATTAAATCTCAAAAGCTAGCCGACGCGAATAAAAACTAAAATTCATAACTTTCCTGATGTAAATTCAACTTTAGATTAAAAAAATAATAATTTCGAGTTATGCACGTCAATTTTCAATCTGTTGTTGATGCTTTGCAGTACAGAGTCGAAGAGTTCGAATACCATATTTTGGGGACGGTACCGCCCCCCCCCACGGTTCGGAAATCCTGCCTGATCAAAGCAAAAAATATTTTTAGCAAAGTATCTTTCGCTACGGAAACGTGTCACGTTAAAGTTTCTGCAACTTGAAGCGACATAAATTCAGATTCTTGCGTGAACGCGCGTCCTGTATGCACAAGAGAGCTTTAAAAATAACCACAACGAAATTAAAACTTAAGCCGGTCTATCGATTTCGATTCAAAATTATAAATATAACTGGAACAATTCGAGAATGTTGCCAATTTCGTTGAACTCGCAAAATGAGATATGACGCCCGCAAATCGATTTCGCTCCTCGGAGCGGCGGCGATAATAATCAAATATGCAGACGTAAAATTTTAACGTTGAGTAATAAACAAAAAGGTTTACAAGTTTTAAAAGCGAACCTTGGCACGATTCCATTTATAATGGTGTAAAATTGTCTACAACAGAAGAAACGTCCATTCTAACTCCATGAACTTCACAATAACGCATACACACACGCGTACGTCATTCAGTTGGATAGAAAATCGTTTACTATTTTTACCCTTCAAGACTCATCGCACTACAGCATTGAATTCCGAATCATCGCCAAGTAGTCCAATCGGAATTTCGAACTCAGTCCTCGTTAGCATGCAGCTTGCACACAAACCGGCTAGAAAAAAATTCGCGTAACTAAATTAACAATATTATCGCTACATTCCGAATTTATCACCAAACAAACACAGATATCGTCAGTCACTTTTTTAATTATATATATTGTCAAATGAAAAACAAAAGAAGATCGGTGGTGATAGTGAAAATGTTGGAACAAAAAATAACAAAAGAAGACGGGATCTATTTCGTCCAATTGGGCGAGAGCGTGGAGAGAACGGGCAAAATTTTTTCCTTCACCTTTTGGCGAACCCAAATCGGAGACGACATTTTTTGGACCATTCAGGGCGTGGATGCGAACCCGATGCGGCCGACGTGGATATCAACGAAATATTTTGGTCCTTCGTGCAGGGGAGGTAAAAAATTTCAACAAGAAGTGATCCTCACTCATCCCACCAACAAAAACATTAACATCACCTACAGTTCCAATTGTTTCGACGAAGAAAATCGAATCGAAATTTCCAAGTACGTCATGCAGCAGTTCAAAAATTCCGATAACACTTTCAATTTTGAATTCAGAATTGTTAAAATTAAGCGAAGATGTGATTGCGCCCGAATGTTGTAGTTTTTATACCAAACAGTGGCCGACAAAATTTTTATTAAATAAAAGTTTATTGAAAAGTAAGCATGTTTTTCACGACCCCCTACCCCTGGGAGTTCTAATATTAATTTTGAGTCGTAAAACGCCGATCTAATTTTGAGTTTATCATAATCTCGTTTGAACTTTTTATCCCGGCCCTGATATCTCGCTCACGAGCGAAGTAATCAACGTTCCGATTTGAAATTGGTTTAATCAATTTCCTTATTGATTTTTAATGCCAACCGATTTAATACCTAAAGGGGACCACACACGCACAACCGACAATTTTTGGTTTTATAAAGGTTCTATAAACCTAATTAAGTTTATATAACCTCTATAAAACCAAAATTATTCGCCGACTAACTATTGTTTTATAAAGGTTATATAAACTTAATTAGGTGATGGTATAATTTTGAGATTAACTGGAGCGAACAGGGGCGGATGGGTGTTGATTTCATCAACTTTCCGTCATCGCCACAAAATAAAAGTTCTAGATAGCAAGAATCGAACGGGTGTCAGGTGTCATATAACGCAGGAAGAAAAGAATCCTCTAAGTGCAGCCCAAAGGCATATCCACGTTAATGCTACTTAAAAGACGGATAAATCTAAAATGACACCTTCGATCCAATCAATATGTCTCGCTGGCATGCGATGCCACATCGCGTTACATTAAATCTTGCAGAAACATAAGAAAAGCGGACCCGCTTGAATATAATCGGAAGTTATATGGGGTTTTTCAACCCGATGTTTATTTTCCGGCAAAAATCGAACGAAGATAATCGCGACGGACGCTTTCATTTGTAAAACAAAACAATTACAACTTTTATTGTCTCTAATCAGACAGTCAAATTGTAGCTCCAGTCATATTGATTAGATATCATACATCGATGTGTCTGGAAGGTAGACGCAGATGGCTTTTGTTTCTAAAAATATATACTCGGGAATATGGAAGTGGAAATCTGAAGAACAATCGGTGTATTGTTATGTGTCACCCTCGCTTCTACTCAAAACAAAATAGGCACTTAAGCAGTACACCAGTACACGTGACCTTGAGATCTATAGTTTCATAACACTACAATGCAATCGGATGGGGATTATAGGTAACCTAGTACCGAAATCAAATATTTCTCGCATTATACATATTTTCTACTTTATTTCCCCGTATTTCTTATTTATTTACAGCCAACATTTTCAATTCGTGTCGTATTGCTGTTTATTTCCCTATCTGGTATTCAGCACACAAGCCGTTGTATCTCGGTAATCCGAATTTATTTTCATTTCCTTTTACAATATTTCAAGTTTCAAATTCGTACGTAAGCGCCAAAGGAGAGCCGTCAAAGAGTCTGAAATTACTTTAACAAAAAAACAACTAAAAGTTCGACGATCCCAACGTACGATAAACTTTAAGATGTAAGTATCCGCCATTTGCAATTTTAATTAAGTAAAAGTCAATTGGCACGAAACATCTAAACAAATACCAGATCTGGGGGTAACCGACGGCAGATTAGGCCAGAAGTGCAACATGACCAGACTGTAACAGTCAAAGAAACGGTAATTGGCCTAGTAGTTAGTATGATAAACTGCTAACCGCCCGCCTGATCTGCTAGTTTAATATCTATGATGCAATACATACAACCCTTCAGAAACCGGGGAGTCCACTTTACAACATGAACATTTTATATAATAAGAGGACGTCCATTAATTACGTAAAATTAAATTGGTATAACAAACAATCTCGTGTGAGATAAGAGGGGGGGGGATCGAACCCAATCTCACCAGGGTGAAAGATTTTTTAATGTATTTATTCTAGAATAAATTGTAAAAGCTTTCTGTTTAAACTTCTGTCTTTCAAACCGGGGGTCTGGGGGGTATGGAATACCCTCCAGTGCCTAACCAGCAGTATGACGTAAACCCCACATCACTCGACTGAGAAGCGTGTAACCGCGGTTCAAATCATAGTCGCGTCGAATAAACTGCTGTGATCTTAACAGTCCAAGATAGACCTGTGGGCTTCTCTTGGAAGGCAATGGCAAACCACCGAGGTAATTTGCCAAGATAGCCTATAATAGGTCATGACGCTTCCGTCAAGAAGTATAACGACTAGATAGAAAGAAAATCTTCCTGTAGAAAACTTCTGTCTTTCAAACCGGGGGGTCTGGGGGGTATGGAATAAGTTTGTGTTTTAAAAGAGCTAGATGGGGGAATTTAGGATATATTGATTTCTTCCGAGTTTTCCTGTTCATGTTTTGGGTAGGCGGTATTTAAATATTATATATATATATAAATATATTTAAATAACATTTTGATCTTTACATTCTAGAAAACGGGTTCTCAAACTGTGAGTCGCGAAGGGGTTTCTATGGGATCGCCGGCCTAAACAGTAAAATAAAAATAATATTGATTTTGAAGACATTTTCATTGTTACTTTATTAAAATTGACCGAAGTCACTTGGTCCTATAAAATGGGCTGGCGACTTGAAAACGGTTGGAAACCTCTGGTTGCCCTAGAAGATTTATACATTTTAATTCATTCAAAAAATTCTAGTTTTGTCAAACCAGCCTCCTGCAGTGAAGTGGACGGTTATTTATCACGATAAAGTACTGGGGGTATTCCATACCCCCCAGACCCCCCGGTTTCTAAATGTTAGTGTGTATTGCACGGTCGATATTATTAAACTAACAGATCAGGCGGACTACCGGCCGTCCTAATTTCCTAACGATTGGATTGTGAAGACTTACCCCTCTCCCGGAACTTCCCAATTTATATAAATAAAATTTCACTTTGACCCCACATTTCTAGTCCGAATCTCACCATTTTAGGAATCTACGTCGCTGCTCAATATAATATGCACATAACTTCCTACTCTCTCTGTAATCCATCTCATGTTTTTCTGCAAATCTAAAAAGCGATCTAAAGTACCCCCCCCCTTTATCCGCGCTGAGAGTATTTTCGAAAATATTCACGTAATATAATATTTATATATAAAACTCCAGTTCTGTTCATAAGGGGACGTACATTAATTACGTGAGGCGTTTATGGGGGGGGGGTTCTGCAAAATCTCACGTGGAAGAAAGGGGGGTCTCGGGAAATCTCACGTAAACAAGAGAAATCACGTAAAATTACGAGAGAACTGGGTTAAATTAAGTTATTTAAGTACAACAATCTCCCGTGAGATTAGAGGGGGGATCGAACAAAATCTCACGACATCTTACCGGGGGGCAAGGAGGATCGAAAAATCGCTTGACGTAATTACTGGACGTCGCTTAATGTATCTCGTATTGGAGATCGTCCGCAATATTTTTCGACTTTTTAACTCCCACAATTTTTGCCACCCCCCCTCGGGAACGTCCTATGATCGCAAATCTCCCTCCCTTACTTCCTTAAAATCTGATTAAAAATGAAATTTTTAAGCATACGTTACATTTGGATTGACCGCCCCCCCTCCACATCATCGGTGTGCAAGGGTTAAAATATTACGATCCACATTTTAGGCGATTCAGCAAAATTCAGCTTTGAAAATGTAGTTGTGTTATGGCGTGCGGCTAAAGAGGTAACTAATTATCTAAATACTTAAAACGTAAATCTGTTAGTAATGTAAATTGTACATTTTAAAACCGGCTTTTGCCACATAAAAATCAATTTTATAGCAAAATTTTTTGGACATTTTTTGTTGCAAATTTCATTCTCTTCATTTTTATTTATATACATTTTTCCGTTTTGTCGCACCGTTTCGGAGTAATAGCGACTTAAAGAAAAGACTCTGTAAAATACAAAACATATTGTCGTCTGTATCTCGGAAACGGTGTGACAAAATTGAAAAATGTATATGAACAAAAATGTAGAGAATGAAATTTGCAACAAAATATGTCCAAAAAGTTTTGTTGTAAAATCGATTTTTATGGCTATAAAGAAGATTTGAACAGGAAATCTCGCAAGCCTCTTTTAATTTCGACATTTTCAAAGTCGACTTTCGCGGAAACGGCTGAGAAGAGGATCGTAAAATTTTAACCCCTGTCATTTCAAGTTACAAACTTTATATATACCAAAAATAAATGAAATTGGTGAAGTTAATTTTATTATTGTAAATCACGTTTTGATAACCCCCCGAACCCCATTTTCTAGTTATGAACTTAAAAAAGTTCCTTTGCAATCTAGTGCTTGTCAGTGGCGTATTTAGAAAATGAAGGGGAGGGCAAACCATACTATTTTTAGATTCTCGTTAATCTATTCATGCGCGTCAATAGTAAAAAATAAAAAACTGAAAATTAAACCTAACTTATTTGTAAAAAAATATAGACTGTAGCATCCAATGATGCCCAAATCGATTTTTCCCAGAATTTTGATTGATAAATTACTTTTAAATTGACAAAATCAAACATCTGCAGCGACTGCTTCGATATAAATCGGAAGACAATTTCACAAACGACAATTATGTCATGTCAGTTCCCTAACCTTTACATTGTTGAATTCTTCTTCTGGTATTCCAGTTGCAGCACCGTAGTACGGTCATGCAGGTAAAGAGAACCGGTTGATATAAAAAAAAAACTCTATAACTTTCATCGTGAAATTATCAATCTTAACCGGTTGTAAGCCGTGTCAGTCGACCAACCGCCGTCTTCGACGAAGGAAAAATTAGGTAATAGCACTTTTGAAACTTTTTAAGAAGCAGAAATTTTACTTTCGATGCTAAAATTTGACCTGGTCTGCAAATATTTGCGTTGGATCAATATTCAAAACGCTTTCGGCTTTTAACCACGCAAAAGTTAACGTTTCCCCCTAAATTGCGTCAAAAAGGCCGAAATTCGTTTGAATTTATCCACATTTAACGAAATCGAAATGTTGGCTCGGAATCCCCCGGGGGCTGGCGTACACATATTTCGACACAATGTAGTGGACAATGCTACTATTGATGATTTTATTATAGGCGCGCAGCTGTCAGAAATATAATAAACAATCGGAAAAAAAAGTGACGATCGAAAAAACAAAAGATGACGGCAACGTGTTGCTTCGCGTTTGTTTCGTTACGAAATAAAGAAAAAAACTTTTGAAACTAACCTTTTGAGATTTGCACATTGTTACGATTGCCTGGACGTCGTGAGAATTATGACGGGGGTCCATGAGGCATAAAGCACACACACCAACCTTGCACACCTGACAGTACATGTTAATTATTTCTTCTTCGTGTTCGAAACATTTGCCGTCCTTGCCCCTAAAAGAAGTATTGTTGAGTCCGCGTTTTGGTTCGATGAGAGTGTGTTTGGCCAGGGGTCCTCGGGAAGGATGGCACGAGTCCTTGCAGGAATCACAATACAGCACTTCGCACTGTTCGCACATAATTGTTGCATCGTTAGCGGGTTCGTTCTCGCACATTTGACATTTTAACGTAAGACTTCTGACTTCACAAAAGCGGTTTACGATTGTCTGCATGACTATGTACTTGGGTAAATTGTAGGCCCCGTTTTCGTCGAAGTACACCAATTTGTGACAAATGGGGCAACTCAACGACAATGCACTGGGAAACGAACCATTCGGGGTCCCCACGTAACTGTTGGGCCTGGAGGTGCACACGACGCCGCTGTCCGTTTCACTCAAAATTGATAATTTATCGCTTTCTTGATAATCGGAACTTCCAGAAGCTAAGCTTTCCGCATTTTCGCCCGAAGTACCGGCAGAACCAATGGTGGTTCCACCTGCACTTTGAGCCGGTTGTTGCAACTGCACCGCACAATTCAAACACAATGCATGATAACACGGCAATAACACCGGGTTACTATAATATTGTTTACAAGTGAAGCAACGCAACTCCTCCTCCATCATACAAGCGCGAACTGAATAACCGAATCGGCGTTCAACAAACCGTCGAATACATAATACGAGAGCGCTCGATCCCTCGCGAACCGGCGCGAAAAATTAAAGAAACAAAAAATTAATTTTTTACTAGAATATCGAATTTCTCAAATAAACCGACAAGAACTTGAAATAATGTCAAAAAAACCAGCAATAATTATTCACGTTTCGTAAAAACTGTCCAAATATGTAAATTACATTTTTTTTACTTAGAATTTATGTAACAAAGTATAGATTGTTGTTTAATTTATCGTCCAATCAATTAGAATCGTACAGGTCCGCTTTTAAATTTACGCATTTTTGGGACCTTGCCATGTTTAGATTTATCCACATAGGTAAGCCGGAAGAGATTTTTATTCATGTATAATTAAATTTTATTGCAATTTTAAATCAGATATGTACAGTGGCGGAACAGAACCCGTATCACTTACAAGAGCTGCTGTCATAGGGGCAAATTATAGAGTTTAAAACGGATTTTATTCGTTATCTGTTTAGTATTGACGCGCATGAACAGATTAACGAAAACTATTTTAATAAAACGATTACTGGATAACATATAACGCCCCAACTCGGATAATCTCATTAATCCATTCAGGCGCGTCAATCCGTAAACTATTTTAATTATTTTTCAAAAATTACTCTCCCGTAAGAATTAATAATATGGAATATTCTCCAGCATTGGCTACTGAGTAATTCTCGAATAAAAAGAAAGCGTACACTGGGGGGTATTCCATACCCCCCAGACCCCCGGTTTATCCCCATTACTTTGTTTTTAAATAAATAAAAATGTAAGTAGTTTTAGAAGTCACATAATTTGTTTCGACAAAACTAGTTCCGCTGCTAAGCACAAAAGTAATTTTATATTTGTATGTCCGCGAGGAGAAGTCCGATAGTCGATAATAGAAGTAGCTAGCTTCTTCAGACTTTATTTTTGGAGTCTGAAGTTAAACATATTTATTAATTTATTATTACAATTTCAAATATTGGTCAAGTTTCAGTGTAACTATTGACAAACCGGTGGGTCTGGGAGGTATGAAATACCCTCCAGCACACTGTTTCTTCTAGTCTAGAGTAAAAGCTGATGAGTTATCCAGTAGCCAATGCTGGAAGTATTCTATACCCTCAGACGCAACAATAAATCCGCGAGAATATTTTCGTTTTCGCCGTATGAGTTAATGAGAATCTCATTAATTCATTATTAGTTCAAATTAATTCAAAATTATATTTCAGTAATTACCCTCCCGCAAAAATTAGTAATGGAAGATAATATGGAATCATCATTGCCTACTGAATAATTCGCAAATAAAAAGAAAATGTGCACGTTTTCGTTTTTAAAGTTTTAAATCAAATTTTAGAGGTCCCACAATATGTTTTTGCTTGGGTTTTCGAAAAAACTGGTTCCGCTGCTAAGTGCAAAAGCAATTTTATTTTTAATAGAAGATAATAGAAGTAGCTAGCTTCCTTATAGTTAGATTTAGCTTCAAACTCTTCCGAGTTTTTTGTCGGAGTCTGAAGTTATTTATTTTTTATTATTACAATTTCAAATATTGATTCAACTTCAGTGTAGCTATTAACAAACCGGGGAGTCTGGGGGGTATTGAATACCCTCCAGTACACCGTTTCTTCTACAGTCAAAGCTGAGGCATTACCCATCAGTAGCTAATGCTGGGAGTATTCTATACCCCCATACGCAAAAATAATTCCGAGAGAAAATTTAGGAATAAAAGAAAATCGTTCACTGGGGGGGGGGGTATTCTATACCCCCCAGACCCCCCGGTTAATCGCCATTATTTTATATCTTTAAATAAATTTAACATTTAAGAAATTTGCAGTTTTGAAATAACTGGCTCCGCTGTTAGGCGCTATTGACAAACCGGGGGGTTGGAATACCCTCCAGTACACCGTCTCTTCTAGGGTCAAAGCTGAGTAGTTGCCCAGCAGCCAATGTTGGAAGTATTCTATATCCTCAGACGCAACAAGAAGTCCGCGAGAAAATTTTTGCTTTCGTCGTATGAGCTTTTAAAAAATATTATGTAAATCAAAATCATAGATTATGATAACGAGAATGTCATTAATTCATTCATGCGCGTCAGTGGTGGATAGACCTACATAATCATCAATAACGAAAGTTGTATATTTCTAGAAGCTACGCCGATTCTAAACAACCTTTACTAAAAGTTTCCAAAATCTAAACAATGTATTCTAATAAAATTTCGATAGCTATTCCAATAGGGATCTTTATACGATATCTGTTTATCACTGACGCTCAGGAATGGATTAACGTAATCATGCTCCATTACACACAATCACGTTTATGTGAGCGGTCTGCGGCAAGAATCTCGTTAATCCGTTCATTTAAACCAGAAAATACCTCTCGTTAATTCATTCATGCGCGTCTTGATAATTTGTACACGTACGTCCCTGACTTATCAACTGGCGGGAAAATAAATTTAAATCGCGAATATGTATCGCAAATTTTGCAAATTCCTATTTTCATTTAAGCAAAACAAATTTTATTTCAAAGTAAATGACTGAAATATTCGAATTTTTAAGCTAAAAAAAAATAATTTCAAATAAAATTCAGGATTATCCTTTTTTTAGAAAGTTTTCCACACGTAGGTACCGCACCCAAGAGTCGCAATATTTAATCCCCAAGTTTAATTTTTTATTAATAAAATGTTCGTGCGGAGCGCTAATTTTTAATATCAGATGGCGCCACGCCTTAATCGACTAAAATAAGGCAGAGGTTACGTGTCCGTGCGACTTATTTGAAATTGTACGTGACAAAAGAGGAATAATGGTTCGTGGAGGGTTAAGCCAACCAACAAGAGTTTTTCTAATAATAAAACTTTAATAAAATAATAAAAAAAATCAATACTTTGTTTAGTCTTGGGTCGAACTGCTCTGTTCCAAAACTCGATCTGGCGGATGTTTCGATTTGATGTGATTCCTAAGCGACACCCTCTGTGGAAATGCCATGTTACAATGTTCACAAGCAAAGGGTTTTTCTTTCGTGTGCCTCCGTATGTGGGTTTTCAATGCGTGACCGCTGGAAAATCCCTTTTTGCAGTACTGGCAGGGATAGGGACGTTCGCCCGTGTGACTTCTCATGTGGACAGACTGTTTATATTTACTGTAAAATCGTTTATCACAAACGGAGCACTCGATAGTCTTGGAGTTGACTAAACAATATAAAAACCAAATATTACTTTTTTATTTGTATAAGATCACAACCCGAAACTTACATTTATGTCTCTTAATGTGGTCGGTGTAGCCTTTCCTGTTTGTAAAGACTTTTGCACACTCCGTGCACTCATAATGGATGCCCTTGTGAATCAGCACGTGCCCTCGTAACGAACCCGAATTTTTAAATTCTTTCCCACAAAATTTGCACGACACAGGCGACTCGGTGTGCGTCAGGATGTGTTTTTTTAAATTATATTTTGAAATTAATTTCCCGCAAACATTACAAATCGATCTCGTAACCTCTTGAGTTTTTTTGTCGTCCGAATCGTCCATGCTACTGCAATCGGCAACTTCACTTTTGTTTTCGGTGTCTTCCAACAAAAAAACTTCCACTTTCGGTAGCACCAAATCTAACTCCTCGCTTTCTTTCTTGATGCACCGTTCCTCCAGCATCCGATTGGAAGCTATGATTGTGCTACGAAAATCGTACAGAAGGTGAACATTCCTAACGCACTCTTCACATATTTGCGATGGAAATCTCTCGTCCTCCAGGATCTAGAAAACGAAGCTTGTAAAATGAGACGAAAACAGTGGATTCGTAATATTTACAATGACAGACGAGATTGTTTCGATTTTGTGCGGCAAATCGTTCGAAAATACGTCAAGTAATTTGGTGGAAATTTTCAAACACGTCCGACACTCGGGTTCCATTATATTTCAAATTTGTCTTGCAGAAACGTCAAAATATGCAATTTTTATTTTGACCGATTTTGACATATTGTTTGCGTGTAGGTTATGCAACTTACACTACTTCACGTATGACGTGCGTTTATGCAACCGCTCTTACAACGTACGAGGTGCCGGCAAATAATCATAATTTAATTCTAAAAAAGGGGTAGGTAAAAGCGTAAAAGCAATCAAATAGAAATTTTAATTAAAATGATTTACTTTTACGTGACATTTTCTTGAACAACTTTATCGGCATGTTTTGTTCTCGCATGATTCCTGAGCGAAACTCTCTGTGGAAAAGCCATATCACAATATTCGCAGGCAAACGGTTTCTCATTTGTATGCCTTCTTATGTGAGTTTTCAAAGCATTACTGCTCGAAAATCCTTTCTTGCAGTACTCACAAGGATACGGTCGCTCGCCTGTATGGCTCCTAATATGTTTCACCAGCGTTTGTTTATCGTAAAACATTTTTCCGCACAATGCACACTCCACAGTTTTTACGTCACCCACTACAAGCAAAGTTATAGATCCCATAAAATTTCAGTATACGAAACTTACATTTATGCCTTCTCATGTGGTCCGAGTAGCCTTTTCTGTTTTCATAAATTTTCCCGCAAGTTGTACAAGGATAATTAATTCCCTTGTGAATCAGCAGGTGACCCCTTAGAGACCCCACATTCTTAAACTGTTTGTCGCAAAATTTGCACATGACCGGTGCTTCGGTATGAGTACGAATGTGATGAGTTATGTGGGTTTTTCTAATCATTTTCCCGCAAACGTTACACACGGATTTTTCCACTCCTATATGAGACTTACTCCTTTTGTGATTTCGCCACAGATTATAAGCCGAAGTCGTAAAATCACATTTCTTGCAGGTATAAATAACTTTTTCCCCATCGGAACTTTCGTTTCCTCGGTCTACAGAATCTTCAGAAGTTACACTTGTTTCGTCCGATTTGTACTTGACGTCGCTGGCTAAAACAAGAAAATCGTACTACTTTCACCGTAAAACATGCAACTTACATTTATGTCTTTGTCTGTGGTTCGTATAACCTTTCCGGTTTTTGTAAACTTTCCCGCACACTTTGCACTGAAAGAGGTGACCCTCGTGAACCGACACGTGCCCCCGTAAAGATCCCACATTTTTAAAAACTTTCCCACAATATCCGCACGAGACCGGGTCTTCCGTGTGGACTCGCATGTGATTCTTCAAGTTATGTTTCGTAACGACCTTCCCACACATCTCGCAAACCGCCTTCTCCGCCTCTTTATGCGTGCTGCTCTTGTTGTGATTCCTCCACAAATTGTAAACAGAGGTGGAAAAACTGCACTGACCACATTGATAAACTTTCGTTTTTCTCAATTTAAGGTTAGAATTGGGTTTACTTTCTTCCACGTCGTCCATCAGCCAGGAATCTAATGTGACCAGCTCTACTTTCTGTTCCAAGTTCACGTCCTCTTCATTTCCTTTGCTCTGCGATTCAGGTTCTGACTTGATGCAATCTCGCTGCAAAGTGACATTACTCTCGATAATAAGGTTGCGAAAATCATATAACAGGTGGACGTTGCGTGAGCAATCTTCACAAATTTTACAAGGAAACCTAGTGTCCAGTAAAATCTATAAACAATAATTATTTAAACCGAAAAGATCAATAACAGTCGTGGCTTACTTGCAGCGATGAGATCACCTCAATTTTGTGCGGTAATTCGTCCGCAAATAAGTCGAATAGGAGGTTGGAAACTTTCAAACACGTCCGACACATCCGATCCATTCTTTTTCTTCGCGAAACATTTAATTTTCCGAGGAAAATGTAAATAAACAGTGACAGGTTTGTTTTCTAGGGACCCCAGGCGACATAACCTCAAATTATTTAACAAATTTATTATAATTTTTCTCGGTGGCTTACAGGTCTTTTGTCATTAAGAATTGCACAATTCCATCATCTTATCCGAATGCTTCGATCTCAGATGCGTCCGGAGGGAAACCTTCTGCGTGTAGGCTGTATCACAATAATTGCAAACGTACGGTTTTTCATTCGTGTGTTGTCGTATGTGCGTCTTGAGGGCGTTACTACTGGAAAATCCCTTTTTGCAGTATTCGCAAGGATAGGGTCGTTCACCCGTGTGGCTCCTGATATGTTTAACCAACGTCTTTTTGTCGTAAAATAGCTTTCCGCACGTCGGACATCCGACAGTCTTAACATCTCCAACTAAAATTTTTAAATCAGTACGTATTCCAATGAAATAATCCTAGAACTTACGTTTGTGCCTCTTTATGTGGTCCGAGTAGCTCTTTCGGTTCGTATAAATTCTGCCACATACCGCACACTGGTGCCGAATCCCCTTGTGGTTCAGCAAATGTCCTCGGAGAGAACCCCAATTTTTAAATTGCTTTCCGCAAAATTTACACAGCACCGGTGCTTCTGTGTGAGTCAACAGGTGCTTACTTAAATTATACTTGGTAATTAGTTTTCCACAATAATTGCATATTGATTTTTCCACTCCCGTGTGCGACTTGCTTTTCTTGTGGTTTTTCCACAAATCATACACGGAAGTTGTAAATTCGCAATGATCACAATTATACACCTCTTCTTTTTCGCTTGTCACTTCCGCCTCTTCGTACGTAATAAGTTCTACTTTTGGTTCCAATTTCGTTTCGTCTTCTTCATTTTGTGTGTCCAAGTCTCGGTGAACGTCCTCGCTGTCCGTTTCCTCTTTAACAAGCCGCCGATGTAAAATTTCGTTACTTCTTATGATAATCTGTCGAAAATCGTATAAGAGGTGCACGTTTTTCACGCACTCTTCGCATATTTTGGACGGTAACCTGTCGTTCACCAAAATCTACCAAAAAAAAAACTCAAACTAAACTTTGAGCAGCATAAAAATCCGGCGACTTTACCTCGACCGCCGAAATTGTCTCGATTTTGTGCGGCAAATCATCGGCGTACAGGTCCAGTAAATTGTCAGAAATTTTTAAACAAGCTCGACACTCAAGTTCCATTATTTTCTTTTCAAGCCTCAGAAAACGTCATTTCGTATTCTGACAGTCCAAAACGCGTAGAAGAGACAACTTTTCAAGGTTGTTTGAGACATGTTCTACAGGGTGAGTTAACAAAAGAGGTCAGAATGAAATTTTCATTCAAAGTTTCATTTTCCCAGCTTAAGCTGAGCGCGGCCGCAGCCACTGGTACAATTTGTAGGGTAATCATCTTTGGGGGTAACTGAGACTGGCGAGAAACCATTTGAATATGAATTTTGTGATTAGGTTCACTAAAAAGTCAGCTTTACAAAGGCATTTTACTACAGAAAAGTAGAATTAAAAAAAAATTCTAAAGTTCTAAATTTATTTAGAATTATAAAATTATTAATTTTGTTAGCCAACAGTCAGCTCTAACTGATATAGCTTTCTCATAGCTAGTAGAAGGAAATTTAAAAAAAATGTTAGTTACGAAATTTGATTTAATGTTTTATCTAAAAAATATATTATTTCAAATGTATTTTGTATTTTAAATACTCATTTGTGTGTATTTTGCCCACCCCAGCATATCAGTGCCATTTTGCAGCATCCTTACTTGCCCCTCCCAGATCAGCTTTTATAAAAAAAATTATCCTGTATCTTCTATTGTTCTTTCGTTTTTGTGCTTATTATTAACTTTCGGAAAAAATTCCGATTGGTTTTTTGAAAGAATTTCGTGGTTAACCAAGTTGTGAAATTTGCCATAAAAACCTCGCAAGATGGAAATGATCAATTCGGCCAATGCTGCACTAACTGAAAATGTATTAAGTGAATTTACTGTTGATTCCAACTGGGAAGATTTTATCGAACAATTGAAACAATATTTTGAGGAAAACGCCATCGGAGAGGATCGGCAGGTTGCTGTTTTATTAACTTGTATCAGTGAAAGTGTTCACACCATCTTAAAAACACTATGCCATCCAGTCAGGCCGATCACTAAAAGTTTTGCCGAACTCATAAGTTTATTGGAGAGAGAATTTAAACCTAAAGTACTGACGTATCCAAATCATATCGAGTTCGATCGGTTGAGACAAAATGAAGAGGGAGTTACCGAGTGGTTATGGAAGGTGCACAAGGTCGCATCGAAATGCGAATTTAATGAATATTTCGATTTTCGCGTTAAGGATAAGTTTGTCACCGGAATGAAACCCGGACCAGTTTTGGATAGGTTGTGCCAAGAGCAGCCCAGTGTAATTTTATCAGATTTGCTCGAGATTGCGTTGGAGGTGGAAGCAGAGTTTAGCAATGGTGCGACTATGGACATCGAAGAAGGTACAAAATCTGGTAATAATAACGACAGTTATGAACAGGTAATGAAAAATAATTTATTATATTAAAAAAAAAATTAAAAATATAATAACAAAATTAGGGATCTCAGCCCATGTCGAATATTCGTGATCGTCATACAATATGGTCTGGTTTATTGGATTGGATCGATTCTCAGAAAATCATCCATCGAGTGCCTTGCCAAGTATCGGCTAATATTAAGGATGGCGAAGCCGAATTGAAAGCCGACGGTTGGCCTCAGAAATTGATCGTGCGATTTTTTCCAAAATATTTGATGGGCGACATCGAAGATGAATACCTTAAGAATTCTAAATTGATTTTTTTTCAACCGCAAAATTGTGAAGCCCTAAAATCTCTAACGAAAGTTATGAGTTCTGGATTTGTAAGTTTCTTTTCCTAAAAATTGAACTTGTGCTTTACATTTTACCATTTTTCCAGGTTGGATGTATTAATTTTACAAGGGAACCAAATCCAAACAGTTTAACAGTAATAATTCTTCTTTATGCGGTCGAGAATCGGACATATCTTGGTTTTATTCCAAACGATCAAACTACATTCGTCAATCGGCTTTGGGATTTCTACAGATTACTGCGGAATTCAGGATTATAATTTGTTTTTTTTTAATTATTTTTTCTACATTTTTAACAACTATCAGCTATATTTTGTCATTGATGTCGTTCCTCTGACAGTAAAATGTAATTTTGTATATAAATAAAAATTTTATATTTTTCCAAATTTTCTTATTTTAATTTAGGGATCTAGAATATTTGAATTTTATTATTCATTTATTTTCCCGCCACGATATATTTTAAAACAGGTTTTGAGGGAAATTCAAATACTGTGCTACCAACATACAGATGATAATTATGTTGGCAACCACTCTTCTAGATATCGCGAGGTTATCGTCCGTCGCTGGCTTAAATTAAAGATGGTAAGAAAAATCTACCTTCAATTTTAAATATTTACTATTCATTTCTTATAGGAAATCCCTTGCCATCCTAAGAATTCCCCTAAAATTAAAATGGAAGAAGTGGAAATTAAGGTGGAAGAGTTGCATCATTCAATCGATATTAAAGAAGATCTATCACTTTTGGAAAGTCCTCTCGATAGGGAATGCAAACAAGAAATAATTATGGAACAAAATGCAAATTCGAAACTTCATACTAGAGAAAAACCATTTATGTGTGAATTTTGTGGGTACATAACTACTCATGTATCAATTTTAAAAATTCACTTAAGAACTCATACCGGAGAGAAGCCGTTTACCTGCGAATTTTGTGGTTTCAAAACGGCCCATAGTCAAATTTTAAAAATTCACAGAAGAACTCACACGGGCGAAAAACCATTCGCTTGCACAATTTGTGATTACAAAGCTGCTAAAATTACATATCTCAGAAGTCATTTACGTACGCATTCTGGCGAGAAACCATATCAGTGTGAACTTTGTGACTATAAATTTTCCCAGAAAACAAGTCTAACCAAACATATTAGAATTCATACCGGCGACAAACCATTTACTTGTAGAACATGCGATTATAAATTTAGAAGCAAACCGAATTTGGATGTACATTTAAAAATCCATTCCAGCGATAAATCGGCGCTTGCGAAGAAATTTACTTGTCAAATTTGTAACCATACCTTTACAGAGAAATCGAGCTTAAAGCGACATTTGCGAATTCACACAGGCGAGAAACCATATTTTTGCGAAATTTGCGAGTACAGGTGCGGAGAAAAAGCAACATTAAATCAACATTTCAGAATTCACACTGGCGAAAGGCCATTTAAGTGTAATATTTGTGTCAATAAATTTTCCACTAAAGGTAGCTTGAAAAATCATTCGAGAACTCACACTGGTGATAAACCATTCAAATGTGAATGTTGTAATTTCAGATGTTTGCAAGTGGGAAATTTAAAAACCCATCATTTGAAAAATCACGGTGGCAATAAATAAAATACAAAAATTATCTTATATATGATTTAAATCCCTTTCCGGTTATCAATTAAACTGACCGAATTAGACAACGAGGAGCATTTTCCTCAAGATCTAAAGGATAAAATTACAACAAATCTGCTTTGATGTTTTATTAATTAACTTAACTACCTTAAATATGTTATAGCTACCTTTCATCCTGCGTGAATTTTCATATGAATTTTGAGATAACTTTTCTTGCGGAAGCTGTATCCGCACACCTCACATGCAAACGGTTTTTCACCTGTATGAACCCTGGTATGGCAGGTGAGGTGACTTTTCTTGGCAGTTCTGTATTCGCAAAACTCGCATGCAAATGGCTTTTCGCCGGTGTGACTTTTTAGATGAAGCTGGAATACGTGCTTCCAGGTACTCTTGTAATCGCAGATTCGGCACGCAAATGGCTTAGCACCGGTGTGAACTATCGCGTGACGTCGTAGGTGATTTTTCCAGTTGGTTTTAAAGTCGCACAATTTACACGCAAATGGTTTTTCACCGGTGTGAGTTCTTTGGTGATGACTTATGCGGTCCTTTCTGGAGGTTCTGTAATCACACAGGTCGCACGAAAACGGTTTTTCGCCCATGTGCGTTTGGATATGCCGGCCGAGATTGCCTTTCCTCTTGGATTTATAATCGCAGATGTGGCACAAAAACAGTTTTTCTTTTGCCTGGACGTCAACTTCAGTTTCCAGATTGTTTTGAACCTCTTCGCTTTTCACGTGGATGGAAAAATTGAAATCTTCTAACTTGCAGTTGTCTTCAGTTTTAATTTCCACTTCTAAAAGTGAAAATTTTGGAAATATAATCGGCACTCAGCGAATAACTAACCTAACGTTTCGACACCAGGAATGTCGGTGTGGTTATCACAAGCCGGTGGTTCTTGTTTAATTACCGGCATAAATTTAACTTCCATTTTCGGAAAATCGAGAAATTTAGCAGAAGTGAAGTGGCAAATGTCACAACTGTCAATTTTAATCAGGTTATACAACCGAAATTTTTAACCTCAAAATCAAGTTTTTGTTTGTATACTTCAAAATATAACTGCGATCTGTTCCTTTTTGTATTTTCACATTTTACAATGACTACCGAGTGCCGCACCTGTCTGAAGATTTCCAACCATGTGCTTGACATCTTCGTCGACAATTTACCCAGTAAAATCGAAGAGTTTTCCGGGGTGGAAGTAATAAGTTGATTTTGACTTTATATAACCTATTCCAACTTGTATTTTTTTGTAGATTTTACCAGATTATGGTTTTTCCAGCAAGATATGCAACGAATGTGTGGAAAATATTCACCTTTTTTATAATTTTCGCGACCAAATCATAAACAGCAGTGCAGCTGTGGACGATGAAATAAAAGGAATTCCAGGTGGTGAAAATCCTCTGGAATCGCTCTGCCGGACCTGTTTGATATTTACCGAAAACTTAACCGATTTATTTCGTGATGGTTTACCACACAAAATTGAAGTTATCACGTTATGTCAGATCTCGGAAGATGAAAACCTTCCGAGAAAAATATGCGCCTCGTGCGAGGAACAGGTACGCTCTTTGTACGATTTTCGCAATGCAATCATACAGAGTACAGCAATTATAAGCAAACGCCTCAAGGAAATGGACCACGATGTTAACATTGAAGAAATGCAGCTGGGAGATGATACTTTTCAATTGAACGAATTTGTAAGGGAAAGCGGTGGTATCATAACTCCGATACAAGAGAAGAACAAAATTATCAAGATGAGAATTTATATATACAAGTGCTTGCAGTGTCAATTTGTCACCAAGTACTACATATCCTGGCTGAAGCACAGTAGGAGTCACCAAGAGACCGCCAGTATTGTGTGCGAAATTTGTGGAAAACTGATTCGTAAATCCCTGTTATCCGATCACGTAAAGTGCCATTCCACGAAGAAACTTACTTGTCCCATATGTGGTCAGATTCTCAAACACGAAATCACCTTGAAGATACATTTGAAGCGGCACGACAAGGCCGTACACTTTGAATGTTCCGAGTGCGGGAAATTTTACAAAACCAGACAAGCATACAAAATACACCTGGACAACCACCAAGGTGAGACTTACCAAGAGTTAACGTCATTAAGTATCAATATTATTTCAGGAAAATTAAAAAAAGATCATAAGTGTTCTTTGTGTGAAATGCGTTTCTATGAAAAAAGTAGGTTAAAAAAGCACTTTCGCAGTCACACTGGCGAACGACCTTACGTTTGCCAGACTTGTAGCAAAGGATTTTCCAGTACGAATGCCCTAAAGACCCACAACAGGCAGCACACACAAGAGAAGCCTTACACCTGTAGATATTGCGATGCAGCATTCAAGCAGGCAGTTTTAGTGAGGCGTCATTTGAAATCAAAACATCCGGAGAAAGTTGTGGTAGAGAGTAGCAAGTAATGTTGTAATCGATTAAGTATTAAATTTTTTTATTGAAAGTTTTAATGGTTTTCCTGACGTCGCATGCATTTTTTGGGAATTATCTAAATAAATAAGTAACCGGATCTTATCCGTTATCTGTCTATCGCCGACGATCATGAATGAATTAACGAGATTCTACTAACATGAGTTGGGACAGCTTACAGGGATGAAATTCAAAATATTAGGTAATTTAAAATAAATAATATTAATAAAATTAATAACTCTTAACTTTTGATTTGTAAAAGTTGAGCTAAGTAGTCTGTATTTTTACTGCTACTTAACTCTTGTTGCATGCGATACTTTAACACCAAATAGGCTACGATTCTGAAAAACAATCCGTGAACCATCAGTCCTAATATTTCGAAATAGTAGGAATTATTTGCAATACCCAAATCCCGCAGAAGATGTTGTGTGTCTTTGTAGTAGCAAAATATATCGGAGCAGTTTAAAGGTGGCCGGTCGTCCATTAATGCATAAACTCCCGCTATGAACGCAAACCGTACGTAGCTTATCCTCAATATTATTTTGGCTGCTAAACTGACGGAGTTACCAAATCCAACTCCGTAGAGGGGAACTATAGCCAGCGGTCCAACGAATGCCGGCCCAAGAATTGTTCCTCCCTAAAAATATAATTTCTAGTTCCGACTGGTTCTGATCTGCTAGCGAGATATTACAAGTGTACCAAACGTACATCCGATTGCTAAACCAAGTCCTTCCGATGCTAAGTTCACCAATATGCAAGTCAAGGTGAATCGGTAGAAGCGATCGATCTCCAGTGGCTGATCGGTTAATAAATAAGTCACCACGACCAATCCGGTTCCAAAAATCACCTAAAATATAGGATTCAAAAATTTTCTAATTTTAACTCTTTGAGTTATAATATATACTGTAATCGGGAGAGATCGTAAAGACAACGCCAGGTAGTAAGCCTTAAGGCTAAACCATCGATTCAAGTATTCCCGTTTTAAAATCTCCATTTCGATAGGATCTGAAAGTTTGGAAATCCAATTATTTGCCCCCGAAATATCATATTACATACAAACTGTGACGTATGTCATAATAGGATTGTACAAGAAGAACATGATGCAAATCCAAGAAAAATACACATTCGACATTAAGTTTTTCGCATTGCTTCCGACTCCAAAAAATGCCAGTCCCAACATCAGAGCTGTCATGATGTGAACCAACAACTGAGTGAATATGCCAACTCTGTTTCTCCATTGCTGTAACATCATACGATGGAAGATAATAATAAACTGGGTCCAAAAGGAGACATGGAATTTACTGCTATTGCAAGTTTTAATTATTTCGTTTTGGTGGGTCGGACGATGAATCACATTTCTGTAATTAACTTTTCCGTTTTTTATTGCAGTGGAAAGAAGTCGTACGGTTTCCGGTTGAGTTTCCACAGTTTCGATCACTACAATTGGATTTTAAATTTTTCGTTAGAATCCTGGCCAATTTTCTTACCGAATTCGGAATAATTGCATGTGATTGGACAATTCAAATCGAGCGAAGTTAGAAACGGCAAAATATTTTTGGGTGAACCATTGTAAATGCATGCTCCTTTTGCGAGAAAGTAAACTTGTTCAAACTGGTTTAGGATGGACACCGAAGGTTGATGGATTGTGCAAATCACGGTTCGTCCGGCACTCGAAAGCCGTCTATAGATGTTCATGCATACATCTATGGAAACGGAGTCTAAACCACTAAAAATGTAGATATTTTTTAATTGCAATTTGTATTTCGATTTATCACCTGGTGGGTTCGTCGAGAAAAATGATCGGGGGACTGCTTATTAATTCTAATGCAATCGAAAGTCTTTTTTTTTCGCCTCCCGATAAATTTTCCATTCGAGTATCGGAACAGTTTTTCAAATTGAAGACATTCAGGAGTTCGTAAACCTTAAAAAGTATGCATTTATGAAGTTTTCAATTTATCTGCCATCATTGACGCCTATGAATATATTAACGAGATTCCCACTAAATACTCAACTATTAATTTCTTTTCTTCCAATCTGTTTGACAATTTAAGTTTTGCCACAATCATCATTTGTTCGTCGACAGTCAAACCCGGTTGCAGGAGATCCTTCTGCATTACGTAGGCCGATAATTTTTGAAGCAATTTTACGTCGCAGACTTCGTCATTCATTTCTACTGTTCCCTTTACATTTTTTTTACTGAAAAAAAAAACAGAAGTTGGTTCTCTCGGTAGCCCAAACTGTTACTTACACATAGCCGGACAAAATATTTAGCAAAGTTGTTTTTCCGCATCCACTGGCGCCCAATATTGCGGTCAGCTCTCCGGACAAAAATTGACCACTCACATGGTCCAGAATTTTCTTAAATTCTAAAACTTGGGTTATTTTGAAATTTCAGAATTCACACTCACTTGTTCGTTTTTCCTTCACCGAATAACTTAAATTTTCAAATTTGATAGAAATCGGAAGCTTTGCTTCTTCGAGTAAATTGATTTTTCTAGAAAGCATTTCGAATAGTTCATCGAAATCGATGAACAATATTAGATTTTTTAAGCTTAATAATAATCTTACTGCAGTTGTTATCTAACTTTTGGAAATAATTGAACTTTGAAGTGAAGATAAAAACAATAATTTATTTATTATACAGAGTGCAATATTATTAATATTCGCAAAAAAATCCTTGAAAAAATCTAATGTTCTGTAACCCACCTCGGAGTGGTATTTTTACGGATGTTATTAATTATTTGTGTACCACTGACGCCCATGAAGGAATTAACGAGATTCCCGCTACCATGATCGTGAGGTTTCCTAAAATTTTCTTGTATTATCTACGTTTTTTCGGATTTCCTATTTCCTTAGATTTTGATCGAATGACTCGGAAGAAGTTGAGTCCTCGATTTGGTGGTTTTTGTTCAAAAACTTTTTGTGCTGGTATCGTAGTATTTGCTAACCTCAAATTTTGACAAGATGTCAACAAACTGAAAGTTTTGGTTTATTTTTTGGCAAAAATATGCAGGCCGAGTGCCGCACATGCCTGAAAATTTCGAAAAATTTGTTGGACATCTTTGCCGATAATCTCCCTAAGAAAATTGCTACAATTTCATCGGTGGAAGTAATTTAAGCCCCTCGACGTCTGCATTTATTCGCACTAGTTTGTATTTTAGATTTCACCCGAAGATGGTCTTCCTGGTAAAATATGCGAAGAGTGTATAGAAAACGTATGCCTGTTGAACAATTTTCGCACTCAGATCATAAAAAGCAAGGAGGCCCTGGAGGAAAATGCAGATTTAGTAGGATGCGAGTGTCGGACTTGTTTAAAAGTTGGAGATCGACATTCGAGTATACTATTGGAAGGTTTGCCCCATAAAATAGAAACACTTTCTTATGTTGATGTAAAGTCACATACACGTAGTTTGTTCGATTTTATCGAAGCTGTATTTTACAGGTTATGCCAGGCGACAGGTTTTCAAAAAAGATTTGCGATGAATGCAAGGGAAATGTGCACTCTTTGTACCGGTTTCGTAACACAATTATTAAAAGTTATAGGATTTTAGAAGAAAGACGGATTAAGAAAGAAGAAATGGAAATCGAAGATATCAAACTGGAAGAAGATTACTTGGTGGCAGATGAACCTCTCCTTGCTGCCGAAAAACCAAAGAAGAAAGTTAAGAAGGCTGTCGTAATACGAAGAATACATTTGTGCAAGTGTACCATATGTGGTTTTTTAACTCCGCACTACAAAGACTGGCAGAAGCACGTTCGGAGTCATAAGGAACCCACCAGCATTTGCGAATTCTGCGGCAAAGTATTTAAGAATGTTTATTTCGCAACTCACGTAATGAGCCATTCGGAAACCTGGTTGTCGTGTGATCTATGCGGCCAGAAGCTGAAGAACAAGCTCACACTTCAGGCACACATGCGCTTGCACAACCAGAAGGAATTCAAATGTTCCATCTGCGAAGCAGTACTAAAAAGCAGACGAGGTTACAGCAAGCACATGCTTAGGCATAGAAGTAAGTTTTCAAGTTTAATTCGGCAATAAGTACAGCTTTCATATTTTAGGAGACAAACCCGAGAAGTGTACAATGTGCGAACGACGCTTCTATCAGAAGTTTGAACTAAACAAACATATGCGCAGTCACACCGGCGAGCGGCCGTATCTCTGTAAAACCTGCAACAAAGGATTTTCTAGCCCGACGGCCTTAAAAACCCACATAAGGCAGCACACGCAAGAGAAACCGTTCACTTGTGAATTTTGCGATGCAGCTTTTAAACAGGCCGTTTTGGTTAGGCGTCATTTGAAATCGAAACATCCCGACAAAGTTTGTGCAAAAAATAAACCAAATAATTAATTGTTAATTTTTATTTGATATTCCTAACCTAAGAGTTCGGTAGCGGGAATCTCGTTAAGTTAATGCATTCGTGCTCGTCACTCGTAGGCATAACTGATAAAACCCAAATTCCCTTTTTCCCTATCGAATCAGCTAAACAAAGCAAGTTCATGCTTATAAGCCATTTTTATGTAGGTAGCGGGAATCTCGTTAATTCGTTCATGCACGTCAGTGTGGTAGTAACGGAATGAGAGCTTTTTTGATAGTTCATACTTACATTAGAAGGTACCGGGAAAGAAAATATGCTTAAAAATTAAGATTTACTTTAATCGGTAAGTACATTGCTTCTCTTTTCCAAACCTCTAATACTTATAATAATACAATTAATATGTTCGTGGTTTATGTGAGCCACTTTTCCTTAAATTGGAAAATAATTCGGAAATGAAATTTTTTTTTGGAAATCGGAGTGCTATAAAGGCCTATATCTCGAAAATTAAATAGACTAGAACAATAATGTTTTTACGCTTTTACGCAAAATTTTATCTACTTAATTTTGATAAGACCTATTTTGAGTGTATGATGTACAGGGAACGGCCAATCTAAGATTTTGTGATTTTTGGGACTCTCAAACAAAAAAAAGTTTTATTTCCATGTTATTTCTACGCAGACCCCTTTTTAAACTGACAATTGTTACCTTTTTAAAAACCAAACAAAACTTGGACAAAACCTAAATAATTTTGTCCGGATGCTTAGATTTGAGGTGAGTCTTGAGAGAAACCCTTTGAGGAAACGCCATATCGCAGTGTTCGCAAGCAAATGGTTTTTCATTGGTATGCTGCCTGCGGTGAGTTTTTAAAGCGTAACTGCTGGAAAATCCTTTCTTGCAAAACTCGCAAGGGTACGGCCGTTCGCCTGTGTGAACTTGCATATGTTTGGGTAGCATTTGTTTATTGAAAAACAGTTTTCCACAGACATCGCACTTGACAGTTTTTTTATCCCCAACTAAAAAGTTCGAAAATTATTATTTTCTCAAACCGCAGTGGTAAAGACTTACGAGCGTGTCGTTTTCTGTGGGCATAAAAGTGAGGCGGATACTTATAAACTTTTCCACATATATTACACTGCAGGGGGCTGCTGTGCGAATACATATGCGAACGTAAACTAACAACATTTTTAACAGTTTTTCCACAAATTTTACATGTAACTGTAGGACCCCCATGGCTTAACATGTGCCTACTGAAGTTCTCATCTCGTAACGATTTTCCACAAACGGAACAAATCTTTATTACTTTTCTCTTATGCGAATGCTGATGATTCCGCCACAAATTTTTCGCAAAACATGTAAAATCACACTGCTGGCACTTGTATCGTGGTTCTTCCTTCTTAGTTGAGTTCACCACGTTGTCCTCCACTCGAACCACCACAACACCATCCGTAAAATCACTTTCGGTATCCTTGATGTCAACCTCGTCAGAGAACAGAGCATCTAAGGTGGCCAGAGTTTCGTCTTGAAACTCTTCGTCGTTCGTTTCTTCAAATACCTCATTTTTTAAATCCACCTCGTGTGTGAGTAAACTCGATTCTTCGTCGCTCTCGAATTTTACTTCACCGTCGGATGCAAATTTGGAACTCTGTTCTCGCAATACTTCGTCACTTTTTCTGACGACGTTACGAAAATCGTAAAACAGATGAACGTTTCTCGCACACTCATCGCAAATTTTCGACGGAAGCCCTTCGTCTTCCATAATCTATAAATTCAAAATAATTGACATAACCTAAAAAAATACCAAACGCTTACTTCTACCGCCGCAATTTCCTTTAGTTTAAGCGGTAGATTTTCGGCGAATATATCCCGCGAAATCCTAGATGAAAATTTTAGACATGCACGGCATTGCGGTTCCATTCTTTACGGAAAACACAGTTTGACAGGAGAGCTTTATTAGTTTAAAGCGGGCCATACACCACAAAAAGTCCCCAATGGCCCTATTGAAATTATTGGCTACTCCGACACTGAACTAGAAAACATTACATTTGACATTTTTTGTCAAAAATACGAATTATTCGCAGACAAGTTAGTTCAATATTATGGAATTGGAGTGTCGTACATGTTTAAAAATGTCCACGCGAACGTTGGACATATTTTCCGACGACCTACTGTTTAAAATACAGGAGATTTCACCCGTAGAAGTAAGTTTTTGAAAAATAGGTTATGTTGGTTTTATAAGATTTTTGATTTGTAGATTTTGTTGGACGAAAGATTGCCTTCAAAAATATGCGACGAGTGTACAAGAAACGTAAAGCTGTTGTACGATTTTCGCGAAATTATCAAAAAGAACGACATGATTCTACGGGAGCGTCTCTGCAAGAAGGAGTCGGACGTTCACTACGACGAAATTGAATTTAAAACTGAAGAATTTGAAGAAGACAATTTTGAGTTTGAACTCGAAGAAGACGTTAAGTTTACTACTAATGCAGAAGATCAAGTGGTTGCGAACGATACAAAAGAAGGGGAGAAATACAAGTGCGACCGTTGTGATTTCACATGTTCTTTGCATAATTTGTGGAGGAGTCATAAAAACACGCATAAAGAGGTCGCCAAATCCATGTGTAATATTTGTGGCAAATCGGTAACCTCGACAAACTTGAGGCAGCATATTTTAGTCCATACAGAACAGCCGGTGTCATGCGAAATTTGCGGAAAATTAGTTAAAAATACGGAATCGCTACGGGCGCACATGTACATCCACAAAGGAGGTCCGCTTCAGTGTATAACTTGCGGAAAGGTTTATAAACATCGGCAGGGTTTTTACGCTCACCGAAGAAGGCATAAACGTAAGTTTTTGCAGTTTAATTTCGTAACATTCTGTAAGCTCTTTGTAGTTGGAGATGTTAAAACGATCGAGTGTGACGTTTGTGGCAAAATGTTTTACGATAAGCAAACGCTGACCAAACACATTCGGAGTCATACAGGCGAACGACCCTATCCATGCCCGTACTGCAACAAAGGATTTTCCAGTTTGTATGCTCGAAAGACGCACATCAGGCGGCACACCCAAGAGAAACCTTTTACGTGTGATTTTTGCGATGCGGCTTTTCCGCAACGAGTTTCCCTGCAGACGCACATGAAATCGAGACATTCTGACAAGGTTTTAGAGCAAAATACGTAGAAATTTTATAATAAATCATTAATTGTGATTTTGTGTTTATTTTAAGTGCCTGTAGGCAAAGAGTATGTATATATAGAGGGACAGCTCTTATGGGAATACTTGTCACAAGTATTTCTTGATGGCTCTGCTACGCCATCTAGTGGAGGGGGTTATCTCTACGTCTTTATTTTTGGTCCTCTATATACAGGGTGCTGAATGAGTTAGCTGAACATAGGAAATTAACATGTAAAAACTTATTTTTGTAAAAATACCCCCCTGTATATAAAGGATCAGCCATAAATTTAAAATTAAAACGTAGAGATCACACCGTCTACTAGATGGCGTAGCAGAGCCATTAACAAAAACTTGTGACAAATATTGTCACAATATTGCTGTAGGCCAAAAGTACTAAAATGTAGGGAATTTTTTTTTTAAACAGTTCAATTTTCGAGCATAACCACACTTTTTCTGACAGTAGTTATCAAACTATAGGTTTTGATTGGAAATAATGGAATTTGAGTGTCGAACTTGTTTAAAATTGTCAAGCAAAGTGAGCAACGTATTTTCAGATGATCTACCTCATAAAATAGAAACGATAGCTTCGGTCGAGGTAAATTCAATAAAACTAATTTTATGACTGTCTTGGCAAATGTTTACCTTGCAGGTTTTGGAAAGCGATAAGTTTTCGTCTAAAATATGCGAAGAATGCTTAACCAACGTGAACCAGATGTACGAATTTCGTAAGGTCGTCAGATCGAGTAACATGATTTTAATGAAACGTAGCATGAAGGAAGAAGAGGCGGTTACCTCGCAAAATGAAGATACTTTCGAAACGGAACTTGAGTTGAAAGAGGAAGACATTTCAGATTATTACGAAATGGAAAACGAGGACGACGAAATCCAGGCGCCTGTGACTACAAATGAGAAAGAAGAAATATACAAGTGTGTGCGTTGCAATTTCACCAGTCCTGACTGCGATTTATGGGAGGCTCATCAAAAGAGACACAAAAAAACCAAGCTAGCTAATTGCGACATATGCGGAAAATCAGTTATAAGTTATAATCTTAAAAGGCATCACCTTATCCATACAGAATCTCCGATGAATTGTCCAATCTGCGGAACAGTGTGTAAACACGAGGAATCATTACGGTCTCACATGTTTACGCACAGGAACGGTCCATACACCTGTTCAATATGTGGGAAAGTTTATCGACACAGACAAAGTTACAATGCTCACAAAAAACGACACACAGGTAAGTTTTTGCATTTTAACCTAAACTAGTCTTTCAACGGGTTTTTTTTAGAGTATACAATGGAATGTGCAACATGTGGGAAATTATTTTCCGATAAAACATTGCTGATTGATCATATTAATGCTCGCAACTGTGAAAAAAACTTTCCTTGTAAATTTTGCGACAAAGGTTTCACCAGTAATTCCGCTCGAAACATACACGAAAGGCTTCATACAAACGAAAAGCCATTTTCGTGTGATCACTGCGATGAGGTTTTCTTCCAGAAGGTTTCGTTGCAAACGCACCTAAAATCTAAACATCCTAACGAAGAAATCGTAGATTTGCCAAAGGAACAAAAGAAATCTAAAATATACAAGCAGGCTATTTGTAGCATTTGCGGAAAATCAGTTATAAGTTACAACATCAAAAGGCACTACCTGATCCACACCGACTCGCCGGTCACTTGTAAAATTTGCGGTAAAGTTTGTAAGCACGAGGAATCGTTACGAGCGCATATGTATATGCACAACAAAGGCCCATACCGGTGCACGCTATGTGGGAAGGTTTATCGACACAGACAAGATTACAACGCTCACAAAAAACGACACGCATGTAAGTGGTTAAGTTTACGACAAATCCAAATCTTGATTTTAAATTCTTTTAGCTGGAAACGCCAAGACCATAGAATGTTTAACATGCGGAAAACTGTTTTATAATAAAACCACCCTGGTGAGACATATTTATAGTCACACCGGTGAGCGACCCTATCCGTGTAAGTTTTGCAACAAAGGATTCACCAGCACTCACGCCCGAAAGACACACGAACGGCGGCACACAAACGAAAAGCCTTTTTCGTGTGATTTTTGCGACGCAACATTTCCGCAGGGAGTTTCCTTACGAACGCATCTTAAATCGAAACATCCTGATCAAATAATTGTTAATGAAGAAATTACAGAGTAAATTATTTTTGTAGAAATTGCCTGATTTTTTTTTAACCTTCATCCTGTACGAATATATCGTAGCAAACGCTAATTGTTAGAACGAACTCTCATTAATGCGCATGCTCCGCGCTTTTCAGTACTGCACTCTTGATTGCCGCGTACTAGGTTTTTGTACACTGCGTGATCTCTCTCGAACTACTACTTTGAAACTACTTTGCAAGTGCATTTTACCGCTCTTTTCTGGTTTTGCTTTGAATCGAAAAGATTTACTGTCTTATTTGTGTGAAATTATTTCATTTTATACAATAATTATAACAACCAATAGCTATTTTAATTGCTAACTGTTATTTGTCGTATCAGTCGATTTATCATTTTCTGTGTTTGTAGGTTATATATTTAAATTCTAGGTTTTGTGTTTTACAGTTTTACAGAAAGTTTTACTTTATTTACCTGATAATATAAATATAGTTATGGAGAGGTAATTATTAATAGATTTAATTATTATGTAGCAAATAATTGTAAAGATAATTATTATTTTAGTGTTAAGTGCCCACTTTGCACGAAAACATTTTGTAATGGTTCTACAAGAAATCGACACATACGGAAAGTGCATTTACTTGAAGTCGAGAACCAAAAGACAAATCATATTTTTTGTCCACTTTGTTTGGATGATTCTAAACATAGTTTTGCAACATATATTTTACTAATGCAGCACATTTCAGATGTCCATAATATTATTATACAACAAGAAAATTTAAGTTTTCCAAATCACGAAGCATTTGAAAGTTGGATGGCACTAGAAGAACGAAATGTTAATTATGCTAATCAGAAATCAGTAAGCCGTACCGATAAAAAGATCATTTACTACAATTGTAATCGAAGTAATTCATGTGGTAGGTTTTCTCATAGAAAATGGTTCGATTAATTAAATATTGTTTCATTTAAGGGTATCAGAGTATTGCAATGAAGAGAATGATGAAGAAAGGTGGTAGTATTAAGATCAATGGCGTTTGTCCATCTAGAATTATAGCTCATTTTAAAAATAATGGTAAAACTTGAATCTTTTTAAATTTGTATTTTTTTAAATAACTACTTATTATAATTATTTCTAGGTCAAGTTGAAGTTAATTTTGTGGAAACTCATGTTGGGCATACTTCAAGTTTTAGAAGTCAACGTTTAACGAATGCACAGAGAGAAGAACTTGCTAATAAATTGAAAGCTGGAATACCGAAAAGAAGAATCATTCAAGATGCAAGAGAAATGAAGGAAACAGAATTGAAAAGAATTAATTTTTTGAACAACAAAGATTTAACTAACTTATGTGCCCAATTTAATATTGATAATAGAAGAGACCCCGACGACATGATAGCTGTATCGCTTAAAGTGAAAGAATGGAATTCTGGTGGCAAATCCCATGCATTTTTGTACAAAAGAATTGGTAATTTTTATTGTATTATTTATATTCTCTGTTTTGGTTGGTTTTTAATTTGAATAATATTATTTTGTATTGGAAAGGGGGCATTGCTCATTGCATTATATTTATTTATCTGGTAAGGGTTTCAATGTTTTATGGTGTGGTGTGGGCTTAGCGGTGTTGGGTACTTATTAGCTATTATATTGGAACCCGTGGTGGTGGTATTTTAGGTCACGATTATCCAAAATTAGAAAAGAACGATTTCGCTTTAGGATTCATGAACAAGTCAATGGAAACCAAGCTTAAAAATTACAGTCGAATTATATGTATGGATGGAACTCATGGAACTAACAATAGAAAATTTGAATTGACAATAATGATGGTGAAAGATAATCAAGATATTGGTTTCCCTGTTGCCTTCTTTATATCCAACAGGTTAAATTTAATATTGTTTTAAATGTTTTTATCTAATATCTTGAATCACTAGACAAGATCAAGTTATACAAGAAGTTTTTTTGCAAGAATTTAAGACACGTATTGGTGAAGAAATAAAACCCGATTATTTGATGAGTGACGACGATCCAAAGTACCACAACGCATGGACAACGGTTATGGGTAACACTCCAAGAAGACTTTTATGTACTTGGCACGTCAGAAAAAATTGGACAATTCAAGGGAAAAGAAAAATTAGAGATGAAGAAATAAGACGACGAATGAATACAGATTTAGGGAAGATAATGACTGCAACCAATGAAGAAACTTTTTGGAAATTAAAAAATGAATATTTTAAAAATCTTGCAGATCAAAATGAAATAGTTTTTAGCACTTATTTACAGAGGTAACAGTTTAATTTGAATGGCACAATGGTGTTTGATTATTTATTTAACGTTTTAATATTTTCAGACAATACTTTTCCAATGAAGCGAGGATAAAAATGTGGGCATATTGTCATCGCTTGAATGCAGGAATTAATACAAATATGGCTCTCGAAAGTTTTAATAAATTTTTAAAGGTTAATTAATAGCTTAATTAATAAATTTTGATAATATTACTAAGTTGAAGCAATTCAATAAATTAAATTGATTTAATAATTTTTCATAGGATTCACTTGATAGAAACACACAATCGACTCTGGAAAAACTTTTGGATAAGATCGATGAGGCTGTAGAAAATAAAATGTGGACAACAATTAGTAATGTGGAACGCCCTTCTTCTAATAATTATAAAGACCGAGAGATTTCAAAAGCACATAAGAAAGCAGAAGCACGTAACTTAATTGAAGACATAGAAGAAATGGAATTTGGAAAATTTAAAGTCAAATCTTCCAAAGGTGATAAGTATTATTTTGTTTTGTATGGTGATGTATGCAACTGTGAGAGTAAGTTATGCAGTGTGTGTTCGATTTGCATGCATAAATATATCTGTGAATGTATCGAGTATACTGTGAAGAATATAATTTGTAAACATGTTCATATGGTTTCTTTGTATGAAAGGAGAATGCTTGTGAAATCTATTGCAGGTCAAGAAATTGATCAACAAAATATATGTATCGGTGAAGTATCACAAGAAAGATTAAAATTAAATGATGCCACTATGGATTTTATTTCAGAGAAAGTTGAAAATTTAAATAACGATGAACATCATACAGAAAATGTGGACGCTGTTATGTATAAAGAAATAATGCGACAAAGAATTTCAAACCTATTAGATGAGATGCCAAATAATTTGGAAACTTTAAAAGAGGCTGCGAGCAAAGTAATTCCAACATTAAAGAGATATATTGAAGGTAATTGCAGTAAAAAAAGAAAGATGGACAAACAAACTTATTTTCCTAATCAGCAAAAGAAGAGAAGACAACAATAGGTATCCTGTTTTACAATTTATTTAACGCAATCAATATTTTAAAAATAAGTTGTAATTTAGCTCATTCATTTTGATTATTTATTTAAGTAGTATTTTAGGATTTAACAATTTTTTGGACATTATTTAATGTCATTTACAGGGGACGAAGCTTAAATTTCGACTTCTAGCCTCCTCGTGGCAAGCTTTGGAAATGCATAAAAATATGTAGCTAATAGAAGCGGTATTCTCTTAAATAAAATATAATAATTATTTTATTAATAAAACATTTTATTAACCTTTTTTACGGTAATTTTTAATTTTAAACAAAACCAAACTATTTTTAATGAATTCAAATAAATAAACATTTATATTAAGTGAATGACATAAATAAATTCCTTGAAAAGCATGAACAAGTGCGATACAAAGTTAATTTTTGTCATTTGAAGAATGAACAATAGAAATAAGATATAACCTAAAACACTCATAAAAAATACATTAAACCTTAGATAATTTAGCAATATTTTTAATATCATATATTAATAAACCTACAACGCAGAAAATGATAAATACAAGAAATAAAGTGATCAGTTAGCAAGTAATAGCTGTTGGTTGTTATAATTATTATATAAAACGAAAATATAAATAAAAGCAAAACCAGAAAAGAGCGGTAAAATACACTTGCTTATGTAATTTCAAACTAGTAGCTATGGTATTAGTCCGAGAGAGGGCGACAAAAGCTAGCATAGTACACCGCAATCATGAGAGCAGTACGAGACGCACGAGAGCATGCGCATTAATCAGAGTTCGTTCTAATAACTAGCGTTTGCTATAGATCGTCCGTGCTGTATGGGAAGTTGCATAACCTAACTTTTTTGACAGCTGTAACGGAACCGACATCACATAGTTTTTTAGGATCAAAACAATGGAATTCGAGTGCCGTACGTGCTTAAAAGTGTCTACCAATGCGCAAAACATATTTTCCAATGATTTACCGCACAAAATCGAAACCATAACGTCAGTTGAGGTAAATTCACCAAAATGGTCTGCGGTTCTTTCGACAAAAATTTTTTACTTCTAGGTTATAGACGACGAAAGGTTTTCGTCTAAAATATGCGAAGAGTGCGTAAGAAACGTGACCACGATGTACGAATTTTGTAAAGTCGTTCGGACAAGCAACGTGATTGTCATGACTCGAGGCATCAAACAAGAGGCGGTCACTGTAACGGAAACTTATCAAAACGAAGAGTTGGAGTTCAAACAAGAACTTTATTCGGACGACGACAATGAAATTGCAACACCTGGACTTGGAAGCGAGAAAGCCGAATTATACATGTGCATTTTATGTGATTTTACAAGTCCCGAGTATGATTTGTGGGATTGTCATCAAAAGGAACACAAAGCTATTTGCAGCGTTTGCGGAAAATCTGTTTTAAGTTATAGTCTTAAAAAGCATTATCTGACCCACACAAACTCACAAGTGAAGTGTTTAATTTGCAATAAAATGTATAAACATGAGGATTCGTTACGCGCGCACATGTCTGCTATGCACAAGAGGTATGGTGGCCCATACCTCTGCACCATATGTGGGAAAGTTTATCGACACAGGCAAGGTTTCTACTCTCACAAAAAATTGCACACATGTAAGTGGTTTTCATCTACTTGAGTAATAAGTGTTTGTTGTAATTTTCATTTTCTTTAGCTGAAAATACAAAGATGGTGGAATGTTCAACCTGCGGAAAATTATTTTTTGATAAAAAGGCATTGGTGAATCATATTTATAGTCACACCGGTGAAAGACCATTTGCCTGCAGATATTGCGACCGAGGATTCAGCAACAGTAACGCTCGAAACATACACGAAAGTTCTGCTTGTATTCATTTTTATTTCAGTAGTACTAATTAAATAATATATTTCTTGATTAATTATTAATTTATTTAAAACCTAACGGCGACTGATTTCGGTGTATGAAAAGTTGCATAACCTGACTTTTTGACAAATGTCACCAAACATCTGTCAAATTGCAGTTTTTTTTAATCGCACGTTTGGAACAAAACAATGGAATTTGAGTGCCGTACGTGCTTAAAAGTGTCGGCCAACGTCCGCAATATATTTTCCAATGATTTACCGCACAAAATCGAAACTATATCGTCGGTTGAGGTAAAGTCAAAATGGCTTGTGTGGTTTTTTGATTGCAAATTTTTTTATTTTGTAGGTTCCTGAAGATGACAGGTTTCCATCTAAAATATGCGAAGAGTGCGTGAGTAACGTGACCCAGATGTACGAATTTCGTAAAGTCATCCGAACAAGCAATGTGATTTTAATGAGACGCTGTATGAAGGAAGAGGCTGTCACAGTAACGGAGACTACTCACATTGAAGATATTTTTGAAAACCACGAAGAGGAAACGAACTTTGAGTTGAAAGAAGAAGAAGGAATTTTTGACGATTGTAAAATTGAGAACGAAGACGACGATGACGAAATTGAGGCGCCCGAACTTGGAAGCGAGAAAAATAAAATATTCAAGTGCAATCGTTGTGAATTTACAAGTCCCGAGTACGCTTTGTGGAAGTGTCATCAAAACAAACACAAAAAGGCCAAGCAATCTATTTGCAGCATTTGCGGAAAGACTGTTTTAAGTTATAATCTTAAAAAGCATTATCTGACTCACACGGAATCGCCGGTGAAGTGTCTGGTTTGCGATAAAGTGTGTAAACATGAGGAATCGTTACGGTCGCACATGTTTACGCACAAGAATGGCCCATACCTCTGCACAATATGTGGGAAGGTTTATCGACACAGACAAGGCTACAACGTTCACAAAAAACGACACGCAAGTAAGTGGTTGCATTTTTACCGACCTGAGTTATAAGTATTTATTTTAGCTGGAGACGCCAAGACAGTGGAATGTTCAACATGCGGGAAATTATTCTTCGACAAAAAGACGCTGGTGAGACATATTTACAGTCACACAGGTGAAAGGCCTTTTCCGTGCAAATTTTGCGAAAAAGGATTTACCAGCAGTTATGCTCGAAACACACACGAAAGGCTTCACACAAAGGAGAGGCCTTTTTCGTGTGATTTTTGCGATGCTGCTTTTCCTCAGAGGGTTTCGTTACGAACACACCTTAAATCTAAACATTCGGACAAAATAATGGCTAAAAATGAAATTACACAGTAAACTATTTTAGTAAAGGATTGGTGTTTTTTTTTAGAAATATCCAGCTTTTTTCCAATTTTTAATATTCATTCTGGAGAATCCCCCCTCCCAGAATGCCCTCCGGTGCCTCAGTGTTATGGATACCTACGAGCAAAGGCAGATCGAGCCCAAGTTCATGAGGAAGGGAGTAAGTCAAGAATTTAAAAAAAAATTACTTATTTAGAGATTTACCAACTTATTTTCCTGATGGGAAATTTAGAAGTTAAATAAAAACGATGTTATCTGCCTACTACTGATGCGCACGAACGGACTAACGAGATTCCGCTTGTTTTTCACTAACTATTTTTCTGTAGGTAAGTTGAAAATATTATAAATCAGTGATCGCCAACTTACTGAACCAAGAAAATTGGCACAAGAGTTCTTCCTCAAGATTTTCTTAAATTTCGTAAAATTCCCATGGATTTCTTAAAATTTTCTAAGATTCTATGTAAAATTCCTTGAAATTTTCTGGATTTTCTCCGAATATCTTCGGATTTCTCTTTACTTGCAGTACACCGGAGTTTTCTAACGATTTCTGGGAAACCGAGGGAAAGTTGTGATATACAAAAGTGAAAGAAATTCTTAGGAAATTTTAAGAATACTGCAGATGAGTCAGCATCGACGCAAGCTGAGACGGCGGCGCCGAGCCATCGGGGTATCTTTGAAGAAGAAACCAAAATAATAATTGATAAAAAACTTAATATATTAATCTTATTACTACAAATATTTAATAAAATTTAAAATTTTAGTTGGCACTTAAATTTTGTTTCTTATAAGCCTCGATTAAAACTAGTAGCTCTTCGTCGTTCAGGTAAATTAATATTTCTTCAGCACAAAGGAAAGGTAATTCGGGAAAACATCTAGAGCTGGCTTCGAGTAACTCGTTTCGCATTTTCCCCTTCCTAAAATTACCTTCGATCATATTCGCATATATTTGAAATTTTACTTTATAGTCATCCGATGTTAAGGCCTGTGCTATATTTTTATTTTGTGCATACAGTGCTAATCGATTTATATGATTTGTTAGAATATCATAAAATGAAACAACAGTGTTATTAATTTTTTCACTCTTTAAACTTGGAATTTCTTCTTTACATTTATTCAGTAAGCTCGGGAAGCCTGTGCAAACATCAGCAATATCACCAATTGATAATAAATCTATTTTATTTACATATAAATTTGCGGTTTTCATCTTAACCATGTGAATTTTAAGAATTTTGATAATTTTCATACGAGAACACCAGCTACGATGATGAACATCATATTCACAAGGAGATATACTTTTGTTGCTAACATAGTATAGTGGAGTACCCAAGTATTTAGACTGAATATTAACATCACAGCCATATCGGAGAAGAGTTATGACGTTTTTTGTACAACCTTCGTTAACAGCCAAGTGAAGAGCCGTTCTACCATATTTATCTGTGAAATCAATGCCAGCACCGAATTGTAAGAGAACCTTAACGACTCTTGGGTAAGGGACTTCGGCAGCATAATGCAGTGGTGTCATGTGTAATTCGGTCTTAGAATCAACTTTTGCTCCGCACCTTAACAATACCTCTACAACTTCGTGATAACCTTCACCACAGGCGATATGAAGTGCAGTCTTCCCACAATCGTGCTTAGAATGTCTAGTTCTAGAATTAACATCTGCTTTATATTCTAACAAGGTTTCAACAACTTTCACGAGACCACTTTTAGCTGCGATATGAAGTGCATTGCAACCATCTAGAGTATGAGCATTTATATCAGCTCCACTATTTAGTAGAAATTTAACCATTTTGCTTCCTTTAATATTATTGTCGCGATTAATTCTAACATGTCCTTCAAATATAGCATGTAATGCTGTTCGTCCATTTAGATCGGTAGCGTTAATATCAGCTCCGTATTGCAAAAAGATGTCGGCGGTTCTTAAGGATTTATTCTGAACGGCAATGTTCAATAATTCGAAATCCTCTTTCACATTACCTGCTCCATTAGTTAAAAGTAACTTGACCATTTTTAAATGACCCTTGCAAGCTGCATAAAATAACGGAGCTCTTCCAGTGTCATCTTTCGTATTTAACCATTCTACCGAGGATGATAAACGAAAAGAATTAATTAAACTGATTACTTCGTTAATTCTTCCTAATTTAATTGCACAAATTAATCTGGAGATTATTGTATCCTTATCGTCCAACATGGTTAATTTTTTATGGAAAATGAATCGGAAAGTTTCAAACTAACATACCTAACCTAAAATTACAGTTAGAGGTTAAAGTTTTGTTTCTTTTATTATTGGTCATTTGAATCACAGATCATTTTATTACATATTATTCTTCTAACTTTCTTCCTTCGAAGTTCATGATTTGAATCAAAATATTAAAAATTAATTTTGAGGTTACGCGATAGCATCCCTAATTTTTACGTCACCTTGTATGTGTTACGGTGGTTGCATAACCAAACAATTGACAGACCGCAAACTCAGCTGTCGATGGAAAAGTAAACATTCTGTTCTTCTACGTTTGGTTTAATTTTTTTTTGCAATGCCTTCCGAGTGTCGTACATGTTTGAATATTTCCAACGATGTGCTCGACCTCTTCTTCGACGATCTGCCCAAGAAGATCGAAGCAATTTCATCGGTAGAAGTAATTTGTTTCGGATTGATCTTGTCACAACTGCTCTAACAATCTTTTTGTAGATTTTACAGGATTACGGTTTTTCGAACGTGATATGCGACGAATGCGTGGAGAAAGTCCATCTCTTTCACAGTTTCCGTGACCAAATCATAAAAAGGAAGGCGGCTCTGGACGGTGAAACAAAACAAATTCAGTTACTTAAATCGCAGTGCCGGATCTGCTTGTTAGCTTCGGAAAACTTGCGCGATTTATTTCGCGACGGTTTGCCATATAAAATTGAAGTTATTTCGTTGGTGGAGGTAATTTTGTTGATGCTAGTTGTAAGTCGGTTAAACTGGTTGATTTGTAGATCTCGCAGGATGCTAGATTGTCGAGCAAAATATGCGATGAGTGCGAGAAACAAGTGCGCGCCCTGTACAATTTTCGCAACGCAATCATCAAAAATAACGAAATTATCAACGAGCGCCTTATTATGAAAATGGAAACCGACATCGACATCGAAGGAATCAAACAGGAAGTTGATACTTTTCATTTGAACGACTCGGTAAAGGTCAATACTGGTATTACAGATACGAGGATTTACACGTACAAGTGTCTGTATTGTAAGTTTCGCACTCCGTGCTACCCGTCCTTGCAAGAGCATACCAGGAGTCACGAAGGAACCAGCATTGTGTGCGAAATTTGCGGCAAACTAATTAGTAGTACTCAATTATCGGCTCACGTTAAAAGTCACTCGGAAAAGAAGGTTTCATGTCCTGTATGCGGTATGATTCTTAAACATGAGCTTACCATGAGAATACATCTAAGGCGTCATAATAAGACTGAACTGTTTGAATGTCCCGAGTGCAAAAAACTTTACAAAACCAGGCGAGCATACAAGACGCATCTGGCCAGTCACGAAGGTAAAATTTATCTAAATTTGTAAATATGTATTACTGAGTATTAATATTATTTCAGGAAAAATCGAGAAGAATTTTAAGTGTTCTATGTGCGAAAGCCGTTTTTGCAGTAAAACAAGGTTGGATGTGCATTTTCGTAGACACACCGGCGAACGACCCTACGTTTGTGAAGTTTGCAAGAAAGGATTTTCCAGCACCACTGCTCTAAAAACTCACATCAGGCAGCACACAGAAGAAAAACCCTACACTTGCAGATATTGCGACGCAGCATTTAAGCAAGCCGTTTTGGTTAGGCGCCATTTAAAATCAAAACACCCGGATAAAGTTGCCGAAAAAGATAGCTAATAATTTTGTACTAACTTGATTTAATATTAAATTATTTTATTCGAAGGACTATTTTGGAATTTTCTTAAATTGATCAAAAGAGTTTCCGATTTTTGGGGTCGAAAAGTACTTACGGGTCGACCCGTAAGACTGAATCGGTGGTGTTATTCATTGTTATTTTAAGTAAAGATTTTGAGTAAATTCAAGATAAAAAAAAATATATGAAAACTAAAATTTGTGCATTTAAAGAAAAATGCATTTTTCTCACAATTTCAAACAATTCACTGGAGAGAAAAGCTTACTAACCTGAATTGCTGCTAAACCCACGAAGTGGACCCTACCTGCAACAATAAAGAAAATTTTTTGTTAGTTATCGTTTCAGATGAGAATGGTTTTCGCCAAATTACCTTTAACACTGTAGTCCTTTCGCCTTACTCGTCTCTACCATAATAGCTTGTCCATCGTCCATAACTCACCAACCCGGACACTTGCACATTTTTTTAACGATTTCGAATGAAAATTTTTATTAAAAAAACACTTGAAAGCACAACTTTTTCACTCGAGTATTAAATAAAATGATTCGCGATTATTAATTAATAAGCTAGCATCAAGCTTTTCCACAAAGATTCGTACTCGACACGTCACACTCCCGTTCGCAAAATACGAATTGCGCGTTCACGCATCAATGTCCATCTTAACTGAAAATGAAAAAAATTCATTAATTTATCAAGAAGAGCTAGTCGAAACGTTAAAAGAAATCAAACGAAAGAAAGCCCCCGGCTCGGACGAAATCCCAAATGAAGCCTTGAAGTCTCTCTCCATTTAAAACACTTCCCAGCCCAATGGAAACCTGCAGATGTGATTGTTTTGCACAAACCAGGAAAGTCCAAAACTCTTCCACAGGAAAGCTATTGGAAAGAATCATCCTCACCAGACTTCAAAACGCCATTGATGAAAACAACTGCATCCAAGATGAACAAAAATGAACAATTTTGCTACTCGTGGAGCAGATCACCCTGGCCTTCGACAAGAAGCAATCCACAAGCCGACACTATATGAACCTAAACCTTAAGTTAAGACTCTTCAAAATGATCACTTGTGCAGCCCCGGTTACCCGGCGTGGGCCTTCGCATCCACCAATCAAATAAGAAAACTTCAAACAATTCAAAATTTCTGCCTCCGAAAAGCTCACAAAGCCTTCTACCTAGCACCGAACTTTCGATCTACATCGCAAATTCAAGATTGAAACCATTGATGACTTCATCCGCAAACTAAACGAAAAACTCTACGACAGATGAGTACGGAAAACTCCCTCATCGCAGAATTGGGAAATTACAATCCCGAGGACTTCCCGCTCCACAAACGCCCGAAATGCATCAAAGCAAAACTTGTGAGAAAAAGTTTCCTTTATTTGGATGCTTCATTCATGAATTTTCTTTTATGTTCTGGTAAAAATTCAAAGACTTACGTTTCAATTGTTGAAAACCCTGGAATTTTCATGATTAGCTCAAAGAAACAGCTTGGACGAATGTCTAATACACGACTAGAACTGCATATTATTTCACAAAAACGTCCTTCCACGTCACATCCGCACCGATCGTAAAACAACGAATTTGAATTGTTATTCAATTGTTTCGAAAAATGCCCGTTAAAAACTAATCAAAATCACAGAACGAAAAACCCAAACCGATCGCGTATATTTTCACGAAATTTCCACTGTAGTGGACAGATAAATCACAAATAAGTACTTCCCAAAGAGGATTGCACAGTTAGGTAACATTTTTCAGAAATTTTCTTCACGCGATGTTACTTCAAATGCGTTAAACAAACAAATGAGTGCGAGCGGCGCGTCGTCATCGTATTTATCACCTTTTTTGTTTCCTTAAAAGGTATGGTCACCCTGATAAGTTTTTATAACATAATTAACTTACACATGTAACTATGTCTCACCATAGTAACTACATAATAAATGTTTTTTGTTTTGACTTGAAAGACGCAAGTGTTTTGTTTTTCGACTTATTGCTATATTAATTGCTTTTGTTTTTATCTACGGCGCTTTTTTGAATTTTCTTCACTTCTGAGATCCAGTGCGTCTCCCCAAAAAAAATCAGCTACTAACGAGGAAAATAAATGATTTATTAAAAATCATAATTTATAAGACAACGACGGCTGCCAGTTGCACGAGACGCTCTTAACGAAGACTCAAGTCAAACAAAATTTGAATTTGAAATAATTTGTCCGGATTGTGGATCGGGAAGGGATTATTCAAATTGCCTGTCTTTTTATTGTAATTTATTGATTTTGAGAAGGGGGCTATTATTGTCTACATACTGTTACGAGTCATCTTGTGATAAATTATCTGAATGTTTGGATTTCAGGTGAAGTTTAAGAGAAACCTTTTGCGGGAAAGCTACATCGCAGTGATCACAAGCGTAAGGTTTTTCATTTGTGTGCTGCCTGATGTGCGTTTTGAGTGCGTAGCTACTCGAAAATCCTTTCTTACAGTAGTGGCATGGATAAGGGCGTTCGCCTGTGTGACTCCTAATATGCTTTATCAGTGGTGTTTTATTGTAAAATAATTTACCGCACATGGGGCACGGGACAGTTTTAACATCTCCAACTGAAATTATAATTTTGATTTATTATCGTTGTAACGTGGAAGTTGTTACTTACGTGCATGTCGGTTTTTATGTTGCGCATAAGCCGTGCTGGATTTATAAACTTTTCCACACACAGGACACTGCATCGTGCCGCTCCGATGCCGGTAGATATGTTTCCGTAGAGCTTCCCCATTTCGAAAGACCTTTCCACACAGTGTACACGATTCGGGCGACTCCGAATGGGCCACAATGTGTTTCTTTATATTGTCTTTTCGCACCGAAATGCCACAAATATTGCACACAACCTTGTGAACTTCCTGATGCTTTCTCTTGTGCTGCCTCCATAAATTGTAGGTGGAAGTCGTGAAATTGCAAGGCGAACACTTGAATGCTTTATTTCTCTTCTTTGGTTCCTTCACAACTTCTTCGTCTGAGTTGCCTCTTATATCTTCCTCTTCAGGAACAACATCGTCGTTAACAGAATTCTTGACAATATCCATCTCCCATGTGACATCTTCGACTTTCGGTGTCAAACTGGAATCCTCAAGTTCCTCCTTAACACAATACTGTTTTAATATCGCCGCACTCTTGATGATAATATTCCGGAAGTCATACAACAAGTGGACGTTTTTAAAGCACTGCTCGCAAATCTTAGTCGAAAAACCATCGTCTTCCGAAACCTAAAAAATTCAAAACGTCAAACTGGTAACATAACCTATTTCAAAATTTCACCTCCACAGAGGAAATCTCTCGTATTTTCAACGGCAAGTCGTCTGCAAATAAATCGTGTAATCTTTTGGAATTTTTCAAACATGTACGGCACGCGAGCTTCATTTTTTTTAAAAGAAACGTCAAACTAAAAGCGGTTTAAAGTTTGACAACCTTTTGACAGCTGAACAATTTTTTAAATTTCGATTTATTTAAAAATTGCGGATGTGCATTACAAAAATTCTTTTACTTTAATCTACAACTTTATTTGGATGCTTTGACTTCACATGAGTTTTAAGTGAAACTCGCACCATAAACGCCATGTCGCAGAATTCGCAAGCAAATGGTTTCTCGTTGGTGTGGCGTCGAATGTGAGTTTTTAAGGCGTACGGACTGGAAAATCCTTTCTGGCAGTATTCGCACGGGTACGGTCGCTCCCCCGTGTGCGACCGTATATGTTTGGTTAAGAATTTTTTCTCGTGAAAGAGTTTTTCACACATCGGACATTTAAAGTTCTTCACCCCACCTTCTACAAAATAAAATTTATGCTTAGCTGACGCTAAATTTAACTTCTCAGCCTTCCACTTACCTTTGTGTCTTCGTACGTGTTTGTAATAGCACTGACGGTTGGTGCAAATCTTTCCACAGTATGAGCATTGGAGTGTGATCACCTCGTGTACTCTCATGTGCTTCTTCAAGCTGTCCTTGTGTTTAAGCACTCTTTTACAAATATAGCAAGTGACCGGTGTGGCGCTGTGAATGGCTACGTGATGGCTTAAATAATCAGTACTAACCAATTTCCCACAAATATTGCAAATGGATCTCAGTTCTTCTGCGACTTTGTGGATCTTCTGGTGAGTTCTGAGAAATTTATATTGCTCACTGGTAAAATCACATTTAATACAATTGTATACTTTCTTCTCCTTTTTTGGTTTCGGTTTTGAAACCTCAACTTTTATTACCTCCTTTTTAACATCAACAGAATCTTCCGAATCCGTAGTTTCGCTTTCAGATTCGCAAGGCATCCAATTCAAATCTTTTCTTATTTTTACAGGTTTCTTCTTCCGTTTTGTTTTCCGACGAGGTGAAACACCATTTTCGTTTACTTCTTTCTTTATTTCAACAGGATCGTCGTCCAAATTCGAATTTTCGCTTTCCGATTCCAATTTAATTTCGTCGATTTGAATTAAATCATCATCTAGTTTACTCTCGCCGGTTTCCTCAATTTGAGCCCCACTCAGTCGGTTTTCCAAAATCGTGTTGCTTCTTCTTACAATACCACAAAAATCGTACAGTAATTCCACATTTGTCACGCAGGAATGACAAATTTTTGATGGAAAGTGTTCGTTCACCAAAATCTAGAAGTTATACAAAATAGATCAGTCATTCGAGGAAACATTTCAATGTACCTGGATCGACGAAATAGCTTCGATTTTGCGTGGCAAATCACAATCTCCTGTATATAAGTCCCGGAAGTCATTGGTAATTTTCAAGCACGTCCGGCACTCCATAATTTCATATAAACTGCCTCAAGCAAGTTTGAAAAATTGAGGTTATATTTTGATATTTACAATTTGACACTTGACATAAATTTACATATTATACAGGGATGTACATATTATATATATTTTTGTCTATATTGAAACAGACAAATTTTACTGCCGAGCATGAATGAATTAACGAGATATATTTTAATAAAATAAAAATCCTCAAAGCTGTCCAGTTCGAAAATCATGGATCGTTAATCCATTCATGTGCGTCAGTCTCAAATAGAAAAGATGTTTTTGATATAACTTGAAATATTGATCCATATAGGCTTTCGCAACATACTGATGCAGGTTTAGAGAATTAAGGATTCCAATAATTCATTGCTTATCGATGATGGTAACCGGCTTTTATTTATTTTTAATTTGTGGCGATTGAGAGGGCCCGGCATGCTTTAGCTCTGTTTTACTTAGTGGGCGTAGTTTAACAGAATCATACCCTTGTGGCTGGTTTTGTTTTTTGTTGCCATTTGTTCTAGTTTCCCAGCAAAACAAAAGAACAAATACTATTGGGCAATGAATACAGAGTAAACCCTACACTGTAGGGAATTCCATACCCCCGGTTTGCCGATGGCTACACTAAAGCCCAATCAATACTTGAAATTATAATAATAAGTACTCGGGCTCGTTTTATTATGGTTTCTGCTATCGATCAACGATATTCAACTCCCGGGTTGTGAATATATCTTTTTCGATGCCCAAAGCTTTAAATATATTGTGGGACCTCTATAACTTATTAAATTTTAAATTTAAGTTGAAGAGACACAAAACAATGAGGATAAACCGAGGGGTCTGGGGGGTATAATACCCCCCAGTGCACACTTTTGTTTTATTTCTAAATTACTCAGAATTTAATGCAGGAAATTGGAGATTGACTGGCGGTCGTACGAATAATTTCCAGATATAACTTTTCTAGACATAGAAATAATTTGCATCTGAATCGTTTAAACACGAAAATATTCCAATGAGCGGCTATAGCAACGGCCTGTTTTTCTGATGTAGGGTTAAATAAAAATATGAACTACTACTAATAATTCTTTACATACTTATAAACTAAAGTGCAGTTCATGTGTTTACGTTAAGCAATTTTGCTTATGATTTCTCTTGTATGACTGGTTTTCTGTTCACGACTTCGTTTGTGAGTTAATCTTCGGGTCGAATCATATAACGTGAACTTCGAACAATTTACTTACAGCAACTTGGAAGCAAAATCGCAAGCAAAATTGCATAACGTAAACTGCACTTAAGTCTTACCGGGAGGGTTGAATCATCAAGCGGCTAGGTCACATCTTGACCTGACGAGACCCACTTAAAGACACTCTGATGGTGACCGACTTATGACTTCACTCCTTAATTAATTAGTGTTCAATTGCACCGCTTGATACTTTCCCTTCCAGATTCTTTCTGATTGCTATTAATTATTATACGAGGGAGCTTCAAGTGGAAATACATTTATTATTTATTTATAGAGATTATACATTTACATTTGTGACATTAAAATTTAAATTAAGTATAAGAAACACAAAACAATGAGGATAAACCGGAGGCACGCTTTTATTCAATTCCCAAATTGGAGATTGATTGGCGGTCATACCAATAATTTCTAGACATTGCCACGATGATAGAATCGTGGGGGGGTTTTTAGTGTAGCTCAGATAGTTGGAATTGGGGATTGATGCATTATTTAAGAATAAAAGAATTGGTTACGACAAATATATTAAAATAATAATAATAATAAAGTAGTATTTATTTCATAAAAATAAAGAATTGATTAATAACCAATTCGGAATATGAAACAAGTCAATAAAATATATGTAAAAACAGTACACAAACATACTTATTCAGTACAAGAAAAAAACAAAACTATCAAGTACACAATTAATTAAAAATTGACACAATTGACTTGGTCCTCATGCAAACAAAATACTCCTCCAGGCTGTATGGTTCCATCTCTATCAGAAAACCTCTAACAGTGCTCTCGAAAACCCCTCTGCTCACATTCGATTTCAACCACTCCGGCAGCGCATTGAATATCTTTATCGAGGAATAGTAGGGAGCCCTTCTGTATACATCTAACCGATGCTTCGGTATATTGTAATTCTTATGCCGGGTATAGTGACTATGGGTAGCACAACTCTTTGCAAACTTCTCCTTGTTCTTGAAATTGAACAAGAAACATTCAAGAATATACAACGCCGTCACTGTCAACACATTGGACGCCCTAAAAATCCCCCTAAAGCTCTCTATATTTTTCATATTTCGCATCACTCTTAGAGCTCGCTTCTGGCTGACAAACACACGTCCAACCACCGAAGAATTTCCCCAAAAAATAATACCGTAGCGCTGATGAGATTCAAAATTCGAAAAATACACCACTCTAAGCGTGCACAAATTCACATGTTCACGCAGTACACGCAGCATGTATATGGCTCCACTCAACTTTCCCAACAGATGCTCCACGTGTGGCAACCAACTCAAAGTGGAATCCAAATAAAAACCAAGGCATATCGCCTCTGAAGTCACTGCCACTACTCCACCACCAAGGTTCATCACATCCGGACTTCTCACACTGGAGCGACTCGTAGTGAAAACCACCGCCTGGGTTTTTCCCTCATTCATAAGTAGTCCATTTGCAGAAAGCCATTGCTGTATCAATCTAAAACAATAGTCTCCCACGGCACTCAGTTCCGGCATATCGTCACCTTCCAGCATCACCGTAGTGTCGTCGGCATAACTAACCAGGCTTTGGCGAGTATTCTGCAATATACTTAATAAATCATTTATAAAAATTATGAATAGGATGAATTGGAACACCCAAAAAAAACTCTTCGGTTCGGACAAAAAACGCATTCCAACCTCCTCGATAATCACACATTGCTTCCGCTTAGTCAGGTAAGATTCAAACCACTTATATGCAACTCCTCTAACACCATAGTTGTACAGCTTCTTCAGCAGCAACCGGTGATCCACACAATCAAAGGTCCTGGACAGGACAGCACCCCCAGACTCCAGCGTCTCCATGATAGAATTCACCAACTCATAAATAGCCGATGATGTACTACGACCCTCTAGAAAGCCGTGTTGCGATTCGTGAAGCAGATTATTCTTCTTAAAAAAACCCATAAGACGACTGGCCATCAACTTCTCAAACAACTTACTGAAAGACGTTAAAATACTTATTGGGCGGTAGTTCTCCATGGAATTTTTATCATTTTTCTTGAATATAGGTCTGACCACAGCTGTCTTCAACAAATCAGGAAAAACTCCTCTCTCAAACGAACAGTTTATAACATGCAACAAAGGATCAGCCATTGCACAAATCGACCGCTTCATCACCCGGACGGGGATGTCATCACATCCAGAACTCATTTTATTCTTCAGCAGCTTACATGTGCTTATCAGCTCACTCATATCAACAGGAGACACAAACATTGTTCCAGGAAAGCTCGAAAATCCAAGCGCAGGAAACACAGACTGTCCCAGAACCAACTGCTGCGCTACGGAGACAAAATACAAATTAAAAATCATCGGCCAACTTTGATTTATTTTTAACATTCGGCAGTTTATGTTTCCGCGACCGCGCATCTGTTAAATCTTTGACAATCGACCAAGTCGTCTTACTTTTATTACTCGATTATACAAGAGTGTCTTACCCTAAATACAATATTTGGGAGGTTGCCATGTTGACGGGCATGGGTTCTTGTTGTCACTTATCGTAAAACAGAATTTACCGGAAGACTGCCGTCTTAGTGACGGTATACCCTTTTTATTGCATTCCTCCTTCTTAAAACTAAACTTATAATATTAATTCCAATTAGTGTAAATTAATTATTTTCATAATGATCTCATTGGTTATTGATATTGCTTGTACTGCAGGGCAATGCACTTCTTTCTGTACTTTGCTTCATCATTGATCACACCGGATATTAAATGCTATTTTGTATAACAACTATAATTTTAATTGTATACAGTGTGATCAATATTTACGTAACAACATAATTTCAATAATTAAACTCTGTTGCTGTTGTGTGGTTGCTTAGAAGTAGGATTTGATACCGGCAATTGAGGTGCAGCACCCACATTGCCGGCCATGCTTGAAGAAACAACGGATTGGGTTGCACCACCCTAACAAAAAATAATCAGAAATTTGATCCAAAATAAAAACGACTTACCTGTCCTTGTCTCTGCATTTGGGATGATTTTTGCTGTTGAATCACTTTTCTAAGTCGATCGACAAATGCGGTTTGATCGTTTGGAATAAAACCGAGATATGCCCGTTTCTCGACCGTATAAAGAAGAATTAATACTTTAATATCACAACTGTTTGGATTTGGTACACTTGTAAAATGAACACATCCAGCCTGGAAAAATTGTAAAACGTAAAACACAAATTCAATTTTTAGGGAAAAGAAACTTACAAATCCAGAACTCATAATTTTTGTTAGAGACTCTAGGGCTTCACAATTTTGTGGATGAAATAAAACCGATCTAGAATTCCTTAGGTATTCACCTCCCATCTTACCTATCAAATGTTTTGGTATTAATTGCATGGTCAATTTCTGAGGCCAACCGTCGGCTTTTAATTCGGCTTCGCCAATCTTTAATATTAGCCGATATTTGGCAAGGCACGTGTTGGGTGATTTTTTGAGAATCGCTTGCATCTTCGATCCATTTTAACAAACCAGACCATACTGTGCGACGTTCACGAATATTCGACGTGGATCCAGATCCCTAACAGGTTATAAAAAAACGGGTAAAAATCGACCACAGAATTATTATTCATTACCTGTTCATAACTGTCATCGATAATGTGAGATTGAATATCTTCGTCGATGTCCATAATCGTACCTGCATTCACAAACTCTGCTTCCATCACCAACGCAATCTCGAGCAATTCTGATAAACTTACACTGGTCTGCTCTTGGCACAATCTATCCAAAACTGGTCCGGGTTTCATTCCGGTGACAAACTTGTCCTTAACACGAAAATCCAAATATTGATCAAATTCGCATTTCGATGCGACCTTCTTCACTTTCAGACACCATTCGTTAATTCCCTCTTCATTTTGTCTCAACCGATCGAACTCAATACGTTTTCGATACGTCGGTACTCTAAATTTCCTGTCCAATAAAGTTATGAGTTCGACCAAAGTTTTAGTGATCGGTCTGACTGGATGGCATAGATTCTTCAAGATGGTGTGAACACTTTCACTGATAAAAGTTAACAAAACAGCAACCTGTCGATCCTCTCCGATGGCGTTTTCGTCAAAATATTGTTTCAATCGGTCGATAAGATCTTCCCAGTTGGCATCAACAGTGAAAACACTTAACAATACACTTCCTGTCACTGCAATATTGGCCAAATTGATCGTTTCCATCTTATGAGGTTTTTATGGCAAATTTCACAACTTGGTTAACTTCAAAATTTATACAAAAAACCAGTCGGAAATTTTTCCGGAAGTTAAAAATAAGCACAAAATCGAAAGAACAATAAAAGATGCAGGATAATTTTTTTATAAAAACCATAAAAACTGTTTTAGAGACGAAGTTCTGCAAAAACAGGAATTTTTCTGCTTCCAATCACACAAGTGTCTAATCATGACATGCATGTACATGCTTAAAATAACTTTACTTATCTTAGCTTTATGTTATGAGTCATAATTATATATTATGAGTAATAAAGAGCGCAGATTTCAAGCATTATGCATATTTATTGTTAATGTATGCAGTTCAAATTGAAATTAAAATAAATGTATTTCATAATAAATTCAAACGTTTGACATCACTTTTATTTTGTTTCCAAGTTACTCAGAATTTAAGGCGCTACAGCAGCACGTGACTTTTTAAAATCAAAACAAACATACGTCTTACGTCTTGCTTTTTGACAGTTTTCATTGATTGACAGCGCCACCGTACGCAATCATTATGTACTATATAATAATAAATTTGCACCATTAATGCAGATTTCTTTATTGTATTGAAATTTATAATAAGGAGAGAAAATAATGTCTTGTTTCATTTCCGAAACGTCACATTTCATAGATAAGATAGTATTTGACCATGAATGGATGCAAGCGAAAGTGACCAATGCATAAATGGCTAAAATAAGATACTTGACATTGAGTTGATGAACGATATAATAATAAAGAATAATTAAAATTTTAATATAATAAACTATATTATTAATTGTATTATGGTTAAAATTATTGAAATTTAGCATTAATTTTATAAGCGATATTTAACCTAAAAGCTGCTTTCCTGTAAAATTCGAGTTTTGTAGTTAGTCAATTTTGCTTGTATGCCGATGATTTATTTAAAATGCAAAAATGGACCACTAATTCACTAAGCCAGTATTTTCTACCAAAAAAAATCGAAATCATATTATTTGAAAGGCACAGCAGTTTCAGCTGTTCGAGACATTGATGGTTTTTAAATTGCAAACCATTATTTCTACAATTTTTATTATTATGCTTTAAAATTTTGTAGCAAAGTATACAAAAAATAAACTCTATGTCCAAGTGTTTTTCGTTTTAAAAAATTAATTTTTAAAGTTTATATTTTCGAATTTGCAATTTATTGTAACATAGAAGCATTCCACTTCGATAACGGAAAAATAATAAACCAATTAACCTCGACATGCCCAAGTCGACATTAAATATTTTAACTTTACTGTTACCCGTGATCAATTGTTCCTAAATTTAAAAACAACCCCGAAATGGCCCGAACTCGACAATTACGGATCTCAAGAGATGAGGGATGTTAGTCGCCTCGATCATGAAAATCATCCTTCTATAGCCAAAAATCAAAGTTTCAATTTTGAAAAGAACGATATTTTATGGATTTAATATTTTTGCAGTGATATCGTTTTTCTATAAACAATTTTGGCAAAGAAACGGGTGGATTTTGCTAAAGAAAAATCATACATTTATTTAATTTATTCAAATAATAAAATTTATATTAATTAAGTATTAATTAACAGTTTTTGCAATATCGTATTGGTTTATAAAATTTTTAAAGATAAATATCGAACAGTTTTCCAGACCATAATAATATTCTAATTTGGTATTGTACATATGAGATACAATTCGTAGGCTCGTTACTGATATTTTCTATGGTGAGTTTCGCATCCCAAATTAAATAAAGGTTATTTAAACATTTACTTAATTTGGCAGCCCTATATGCCATATTTATAAACATTACTAAATACAACAATTGTATTACATTTTAGAAAAATTAATAATTGAAAAATCTTAATCTTAAATCATATTTATAAACATATAATAAACGTTGTTCCAAATTTCCAAATAATTTTTAAAGATACATTAAGTCATTAAGTGCAGTTTACGTCATACGATTTCTCTTGTATGCCTGGTTTTGGTGGTTCTCTGTTCAAGACTTTGTTTTCAAGTTCATCTTCGGGTCGAATTGTATAACATGAACTTCAAAATATTTGCTTACGACAACTTGGAAGCAAAGTCGTAAGCAAAATCGCAAGAAAATTCGCATAAATTAACTTCACTTATGCTTGTCAATAAATATGTGTGCACTGAATTTAGGTTGTTTGATGATTTGGTGAAGACGTTGTTCTAAATTTCCAAATAATTTTTAAAAAACGTAGAAAGTTTTAATGATGATGTCGTTTAGCAAAAATATGTAAGTACTTTTCCTTCATCGTTTATTTTTGATTTCTTTAAGAATTAATTTTGGCAGCATATGATCCATGTAAAATTTTTCTAATCGATTCAACATTCCTTTCTCCCAAAAATCGCGATCCCGTGCAATCTAAAAGAACAGATACGTTAAAACTATCAATTTTCACTTTTTGTAATTTTACCTTCTCAACTAATATTCCCTTTTGGTTATATACAACAAAATAGCAAAATTCTTTATTTCTTATATGTAATTGTCCCTGCACATGGTAATAATAGTTGTGATTAGTTTTTAAAACCATATCAGAATTTTCATCCAAAGTAGCAAATTTAAACTTCCTTCAGGTCCATATCTTTTACCGTTGACGGACATTTAATTTCTATTATACTATTTTCTTCTTCTATGTAGCCATCTGGACTTGCTCCTAAGAAACCATGCTCTGCATCAATGAATAGTCTACACCTTTTTACATTTTTTCCATATAATTTTACAAATTCTTCTATAGCATACGGATCCATTTTATTGCCATATCGGGTACTCTCGTTTCCTTTAAATGGTTTATCTATAAAATTAGTAATCGTTTTAGCAGGGTCTGTGGTAGCCGTCATCTTACAAACGGTGCCAAAATTTGAAGCTGTTAAACGAAGCGATCGATGCTGCTTCCATTGAACATTATCGGATTGCCCTTAAAAATTATTTTTAAACATAAATATTAAAGATAAGATAGAAAAAAATAAGTAAACAAACCTCTTGTAGCTTTTTCTAAATTTATAATTTGTTTGGAGGATAACTGTAGATCTTCAATAAATTTGGTCTTTTCGATTTCGAACTGCTCGGGTGCTAGAGCAGGTTGCGGTGAGGGTACTCTTAATTCACAATTAATAGTGCAACTTTTTAAAACTTAAAAAAACAATTTACATAGCACGAACTTGCTTCGTTCGATTTTTCTTGCTTTTTCTTTTTAAACTTAATGGTAAATTAGGCATGTTGAAAAATTTCGATTCTAAACTCGGAAATCTGTAAAAAAACTAAGGCCACTTCGTTATAAGAAGCTAAAACACTTTAAAACACTATACACTTTAATATCAGTTTTAAATTAATTTATAAATTCACTAAATGACACTTAAAACAATAAGACGCTAAAACATTTTAAAACACTAAACACTTTAATATCGGTTTATAAATTTTATTTTATAATAAAGTTTATAAATTCACTAAATGACACTAGAAACAATAAAATCAGCTATGATCGTATTATTCAAACAATAAATTGACCAAAGCAATGCTGCGTATATGTGCATTAAACAAATAGCGATAAAAATAGAATTTCTGATAACAGAAATCGCAGTATGCTATGGCAACACTGCGCTATTCGTGCTATTGCAACATTGCGCCTTTGCAAAGCCGACGTAGTGAAAAAAGGTATAACGTAATGCAAACTATGTGTACGAAAATTATTTGAGATGCATGTTTCTTCTACCCTCCACGTAAAAAATTTAAGCAGCACTGTGCAATAACGAATTTAAATGATAAATTTGATAAATATTAGAATCTAATTTTCGTTTTTTGTTGTTAATATACATAATTCCATTTTGCAAAAATTATGAGTTAACAATCAAGTCAATATGTTTGGAGCTTAAGCGCCATAAATTGCAAATTCAAAAATATAAATTTTTTAAAATTAATTTTTTAAAAATAACGCTTACCCTCAATAGTGTTTATTGTTTTATACTTCGGTACAAAATTTGAAAGCATAAAAATGAAAATTGTAGAAATGGTTTGCTAATTAAAACCAATGTCAAGAACAGCTGATGATTACTCCCCTTAATGCAGGAAATTGGAGATTGACTGACGGTCGTACCTATAATTTTCTAAATCTGCAATTTTTGAAATCTGGTTGCTTCGGGAATGTTTATAATTCGACACCTCCTACGTAAACTATCGTAACCCACAAAATCCCAATTGTTACTTTTTTGTAGAAATTGACTGTACTATACCTAATTTTAATGTTATAAAAGCTAAAGTTGCAAAAATTATACCGATTCATTTTTAAATTTCAACAATACACATTGACATGTCCATTTAAGAGCACACACATTACAAACTTTAAAATGCGCTCCTGTAAAATTATGATTTTGAAGATATGATAGTTTACGTAGGAGGTATCGAATTATTGGAGCAACTCAAAGATTCCGTTGTCTTAAGTTGGGGCCTATGTTTTTAATGAATGGAACGGCTTTCTTGTTTGTTTGAATGACTTTACAACAAAATTAGTAATTTTATTGGCATATACACAGGCGCGGACTGGCAGCATTTTTACAAGTGTGCTAATATTTATTTGTAGGGGCCCTCTGCAATGACAAATTTGAAAACACTTACCCCTAGATAAACAGCTTTTTCTGCTGGTGTTTCTTATAAGATGTTAATCCGATAAGGTTTTCTATTTTGATTATTTTTAATTTGTTGGAATTGATGGGGCCCGGCCCACCTTACTCCGAGCGGCCCGGGATGCTCTAGCACCCAGCACCGTTTGGCCAGTCCGCGTCTGCCTACAAGCAACTGGCCTTAGCTTCCAAGATAGATGTTTTTGCCCTTGCTCTTATGACACGATTTATACACTTTTTTGGTTATTATTAGGTGGACCACGCGGAGCTGGACTACTTTCAAACGCACATTCACTCTCAGAGTTCCTCTGCATTTTCGGTCATATGAACAACTTTGTCATCTTTTATTTTAACAATTCAATATTTACATTCCAAATAACTTAACTAACTTGTTGCAAGGCTTTATCCGGATGTTTCGATTTTAGATGAGTTTTAAGAGAAACTCTCACCGTGAACGCCATGTCGCAGAAATCGCAAGCAAATGGTTTTTCGTTGGTATGCTGTCTTATGTGCGTTTTTAAGGCGTACGGACTGGAAAATCCCTTCATGCAGTATTCACATGGGTAAGGTCGCTCTCCAGTGTGAGACCGGATGTGTTTGGCTAAGAACTTTTTCTCGTAGAAGAGCTTTTCGCAAATGGGACATTTCTCGGTCTTCACACCACCATCTACAAGGTAAAGAAGTTAATTAGGTTAAAATTCTAAACTCTACCCTATAAGTTAGATGTTTCTTTGTAGACATCCATTTATAGATTTCAACTGCAATTTTGTGCAAAGAAACTTTCAATATAAATAAATACAAACCCGATTTAAATAACTAGAGTCCGGTTTCACAAAGGTTTTTCAACAGCTTATTGGGTTTTACAAATCATTATTTCCCGAGGTTTACAAAATCTCTACAATCCCAACTTTTGCAAAGGAAAAAGAAATTATTAAAGCTTTTTAGAATAACAATTTATTTTTATTTCACAGACGGCCGGCACCACAACCAAAGCTCAAGCTTGAAAAGTTATAAGGGAAGAATTTCAATTGAAAGCATTGTATAAAAATATAAAAGTGAAAACAACATTGGCAAATGTTAGGAGAAAATATAAATTTTCTGGTTAGAGTTAGGTCCCTAAGCTCACACGTCCATCAATCCTTTGAATCATTCGAACTTTACACTACCACTGCAAATGTAGTTGCAGTTAATTGTTCTCTTGCAACGGTATTATTGTTAGTTACGTGTGGCAACTCCACCGGCTGTATGTCGGCTTCCACATCAACGTTTGGTTGAGCAGGCACTTCGTCCTGCATTTCCAGAGCAATGTTGTGTAGAACAAAACAAGCGACAATCACAACTAACGAATCTTGTGATTTATTTCTTAAGCCGACCAATAAACATGGAAATCTTCGCTTTACCATTTCAAAGCATCGTTCAATAGCATTTCTAGTCGATACGTGTGCTCGGTTGTATTCGGCCTGACTGGGAGTTTGGGGGTTTAAATAAGGGGTTAACAAAAACCTTTGGCAGGGGTAACCGTTGTCGCCCAATAGGTACGAATTTTTGTATATGTTATTTTCAAATTCGGCATGTACGGCCGAATCGTTGAAAATCGTGCTGTCGTGTACGGACCCAGGCCAGCAAGCGACAATGTTGGTTACCTTTAGATGCGCATCACAAACAACTTGCACATTAACAGAAAAGTAGCCTTTGCTATTCCTGTATAATTCGCTTGTTGCACCACCGGGAGACTGTACTTTAACATGAGTGCAGTCTATAGCTCCAATCACTCCCGGAAATCTCTCGATTCTGAAGAAACTATGCTTGCAGTCGTCTAGTTCTTCGTCTGTCGTTGGCATTTTTATGTAAGTGTCTTTTAACATTGCCAACTGTTCGGAAACACGTTTTATGATTCGGCATACGGTTGATTTGCTAACATTAATGGTATCGCCAACCAATGCTTGAAATGCCCCGGTAGCATAGAACCTCAACGCAATCAAAACCTGATTCCGCGCACAAATTGATTTATTTCGTCTGGTTTTAGGTTCTAGTGTGGTACCAAATCGATGCAACAAGGACATTACCTAAAATATACGAGTTATTAGCTTAAGGAAAATCTACGATTGCTTAACTTGTTAATTTGTAAAATTTTAATTACCGTTTCCTTATTTAAACGAAATCTAATTTTGAAGTCAACATCGCCATAAACTTCGAAAGGATTATTTCTATCTCGTATAATCCTAGGCCGTCGAAATATCGGAACAAGATCTTCTTTTTCTTCGTAATCTAATTCAGATAGCAAGGAGAAATCAGACATTGTGAAACCCAAATATGAAGGATTATTTATTTTAATTTTTAAATGTTTTTGCTCAAAAAAAGCTTTATGAAACCAGACATAGTAGTTCAGGCAATGAACACTCAAAGTGAGGGTTTTCGAGGAAATGTCGAGATTTCAATATAAAAAAAACCAAAACCTTGCACCTCCTAACACAGCTCCAAAGTCATTAATTGAAATCTTGACATTTCTGTCTATCGCCTGGGGAAATGGAACTCGTACAATTCAACTATTTTAGAATATAAGAAAGAAACTCACTTTTATGCCTTCCAAGGTGTTTGTAATATGACTGCCGTTTGTGGAAAACCTTTTCACAATATGTGCATTGGATGGAAACGATCCGGTGTAGATGCATATGTTTCTTTAAGCATTCTTTGTTCTTAAGTACTTTTTCACAAATATAGCATGTAACCGGTGAGGCGGTGTGAATGTTCATGTGGAGGTTTAAATTACAAGTCCTTATCATTTTTCCACAAACATTACAAATTGTTTTCGGTTCTTGTTTGCCTTTGTGGATAGTCCGGTGTGTTCTGAGCAAGTTAAACTGCTCTGTGGTAAAATCGCAATCGACACAATTAAAAACTTTTTTTTTCTTTACAGTTTTTTTCCCCCGTTGGCGAGTTGGAACGACATTTTCGTTTATTTCTTCTTTTATTTCAATAGGATCGTCCAAATCCGAATATTCGCTTTCCGATTCCAATTTAATTTCGTCGATTTGAATTAAATCCTCTTGTAGCTCCTTTTGAGCCTCACAGGCCCGGGTTTCCAAAATCATGTTGCTCGTTCTCACTATGCCACAAAAATCGTACAGTAATTCCACATTTGTCACGCAGGAACGACAAATTTTCGAAGGAAATTGTTTGTTTACCAAAATCTGAAAGTTGTAAAATGTAGAAAAGTAGTTTCGCAGCAAAAACATGTCAAAGTAACCTGCATTGACGAAATTGATTCAATTTTATGGAGCAAATTGCAATCCTCCGTAAATAAATCCTGGAACTCATATGTAATGTTCAAACACGTCCGGCACTCCATATTTTTCAATTTAGTGTACAAATTCAATTTCGAGGTTATGTTTTCAAACTGACAGCACCGCCAGTTTGTAGTTGTTCCACAGAGTGATACAAAATTGTGGGACAATGGAAAGGTTAAGGCGCTACAGCAGCACGTGACTTTTTAAAATCAAAACAAACATACGTCTTACGTCTTGCTTTTTGACAGTTTTCAATGATTGACAGCGCCACCGTACGCAATCATTATGTACTATATAATAATAAATTTGCACCATTAATGCAGATTTCTTTATTGTATTGAAATTTATAATAAGGAGAGAAAATAATGTCTTGTTTCATTTCCGAAACGTCACATTTCATAGATAAGATAGTATTTGACCATGAATGGATGCAAGCGAAAGTGATCAATGCATAAATGGCTAAAATAAGATACTTGACATTGAGTTGATTAACGATATAATAATAAAGAATAATTAAAATTTTAATATAATAAATTATATTATTAATTGTATTATGGTTAAAATTATTGAAATTTAGCATTAATTTTCTATAATTTTATAAGTGATATTTAACCTAAAAGCTGCTTTCCTGTAAAATTCGAGTTTTGTAGTTAGTCAATTTTGCTTGTATGCCGATGATTTATTTAAAATGCAAAAATGGACCACTAATTCTCTAAGCCAGTATTTTCTACCAAAAAAAATCGAAATCATATTATTTGAAAGGCACAGCAGTTTCAGCTGTTCGAGACATTGGTATTTGCATTGTTTTCAAACTAGACTTAATATAATGAAAGTGCAGTCTCGACATAAAATAAACATCGCGTGTTTATTTTATAAGTAAAAAAACAACTTTAATAATTTATATTAATTTATTTTATTTAATTATTAATAAAATTAAAATTGAAAATTGGCCCAGGTGCCGTCGCGGCGATCTTGGTCGTTGCGGCTGCAGCCGTTGCGATTTCGAACTGCTCGGGTGCTAGAGAAGGTTGCGGTGAGGGTACTAATCCATAATCCTCATCTGGACCAACAATTCGCTTGTTTGGCGTTTTGTACTTACGCTTCGATTTTCTATTTGCCAATCTTTTTCTTACCATTTTGTTAACATATTTGCTGGTATAATGTGGCGTAGTATTTGGCTTTCTAGAAAATGCTTGATTCACAACTTTGTGGTAATTACCCTTGGAATTAAATGATATGGCTGCTGCTTCGCAACGCATATTATATGAATTTCTGGTGGTGAAATTAATTCGTTTCCACCAACAAATTTACACAACACCGAGTTATATCGTTCTGCATCATTATTAGTCATATTCAGTAATAAACTTGATGCATTGTGAATCAATCGATGTAATTCAGCCAAAATATCATTATACAATCCACATTCGGTCATGCTGGGAACATAATTTAGTTCATTATCTTGCGGTTCACATTTAAAGTATCCTATTTGTGCACAATTTTTATGTTCCCCAAAAACATGTGACGGGACATTCTTAATATCTTCTTGTAATGCAGAAATTTTTGTGTTCAGTTCCGTTTCTTCATTATTTCTGTATTTCACTGCCACTTTTATATCTTTTATGATTCTTGTTACAGAATTGACTACATGCCTTCTCAAGTTCTTCGGAATCTTCTTACTATTAAATTTACTTGCTGTTCTTTCTGAAAAAGAAAAAAAGAATAATTTGTAATATATTAATAGTAAGCAGGTGAATACCATCCAATTTTCGCAATCGATGAAAACAATTTCTGTACAAATGATTCCTACATTGAACTTTCTCAATACGTAGATTACCATATGGTTTCGCTTGTATTAATTTATTGTCAACGCTCGAATCTCCATCTCCAACCAAACGTATATATACAAGCCCATGCATTTCTATGCTCTGTTTGAAACCTTCTACGATTATATCGCTTTCCATAGCTGTCGAAGCTCCAGTCCAATTTTTGAAACAAATATGTTCTTTGCTTACATTTTTACTTTCGTTATACGCACAAATTGAACAGTATTTATTACGCATACCCAAAAACAATATCTTGCCAGTTCTCTCTCCAATGATGCAGGCCTAATGAAAATAAGTAATAAATAGATTAATATAAAATAAAATTTAAGTTATAAATGTTACCACACCAGACGACGCATTGCAGTTGACATTATACGAACGCTTCGACCAAGCTCCATCTGCAATTACTGCTATATGTGCTAATCCGTTTTCATCAACTTCGCCCAATTCCTCGGCTAGTTTGTATTCTTCTTTTCCTGCTTCGATTATAGCAGATAATAAGGTGTCATGTAATAGCGTCGATACCTCCTCTTGTTTTTCCAGATATGTGCCCGAAGACATAAACGGAACATTCATTGTAGATAGAAGTTCATCGCATTGTGAATATCCAATGCCAATCGATAGGGCTCCAAGAGCAGCAGCTTGATTAATATTCATGGTATCTTTGGTTGGTTCTTGTGTGTCGATGATTTTAATAATTTTGCACATTTGGCATTGGAGAGTAAATTTGGAGCGTAAACCATATTTTTGCTCTTTAACCACTTTCATATCGGCTATTGTACAATCGAAAGTTTCGTGTTTTTCTGCATTACAAATTTGACTAAATAAATGTTTGACGTCAATAATTCTCCTTCCAACAATACCATCATCTTTTTCTGTAGGTGTTTCTCTAAAATTTATGTAAAAATTAAAATGGAAATTTAATTAATTTTGTTACAAATTAAATTACCTCATAACTACTTCGTTATTTTCTTCATCCATGAAAGAATTTCCTGGTAAACATTCGCCCGATTCATCTATAATTGCTACTGTATTTTCCACTGGAATGTCTTCTTCGTTTATATCCATGAAACAATTCCCTGCAATAATTTCTTCAGCTGTTACAATAATTTGTTGTGTGGGAATTTCAAGATTAGTCAAGTCACAAACAACCTCTTCATGGTCCACCATCATTTGTCTAAAAATAAAAAGTATTACTTTATAAAGATGTACCAAATTGCTATAGTTTGGATTATTAAAATCTACTCGTAATTAAAAAGTAGGTACTTACGCCGGAAATGTACTACATAATTGGTTGCATCTTTTCGTAGCAGCACTAAAAACATTTATATTAATTAATAATTAATTAAATCTTAAAAAAACAATTTACATAGCACGAACTTGCTTCAGTCGAATTTTCGTGCTTTTTCTTTTTAAACTTATTGGTAAATTAGGCATGTTGAAAAATTTCAATTCTGAAACTCGGAAATCTGTAAAAAAACTAAGGCCACTTCGTTATAACTTATAAGACACTAAACACTTTAAAAAAAAACTAAAACACTTTTAAACACTTTTAAAAAAAACTAATTCACTAAATTACACTAGAAACAATTAAATCCTATGATCGTATTCAAATAATAAATTCACCAGAGCAATACAATTTCATAAGATAATCACAGAAGTGCAAGTGTCTATTGCAACATCGCACTGGCAACATTGCAAAGCCGACGTAGCAAGTCTAGCAAGTATATGTAGCACAAAAATTATTAGAAATGCATAACTCTGCAAAACGGTCACGTAAAAATTCTGGCAGCACCGTACAATCACGAATTTAAATGATAAATTTGAATAATATTAAAATGTAACTTTCGTCCCATGTTGTTAATATAGATAAGTCGGTATTGTAAAAATTATGAGTTATTCAAAAAGTAATTATGTTCCAGCCTACATAGCAATAAATTACAAATTCAAAAATATAAATTATAAAAATTAATTTTTTAAAAATCAAGCTGTCCGCTTATAGTGTTTATTATTTTATACCACGGTACAAAATTTTAAAGCCTAAAAATGAAAATTGTAGGAATTATTCGCAATTTAAAACCAATGTCGCGAACAGCTGATCATGCTTCCCCTTAAACCATAGTATAAGACTATTATATATAATAGAATAAGTAGTTTCACTCCCTGTCGGCACGTTTGAAGTTGGTGTCCCAAGTCGGAACTCACGCAGTCTCCTACGCGCAAGCATTATATACCGGTATATAATTTATAATTCAAATTTGAAATTTTTCAATGTCAAGTTTGAAAATTATAACTTTAATTTATATGAAGAATTATATACATAATACCTTAAGAATTAACTTTGTAAGAACAAAACCATTTAAGTAATTTAATTTTCCTTCATAAAGTGATTGTAAATACGTAGAATGCAAATATATATGACCAAGTAACCTAACTTTTTTATTCATTTGTCAACTAATTAAAATTATTGAAATAACTTTGATAAAAGATGTTATTTGCAATTTTGACAGTTTTTAATTATCATTAATGCTAGTTCAGGATACAAGTAGTGCATTATATGCATGCAGCATCATTCGAAATCCTAATTAAAACCTGCAATATCAACAAAGATCCCGGGATCGGGACCTCAAATCTAAACCGACACGTTTAAGTCGTTCGACTTGGCAGACAAGATTTCAAGCTAAATCGATGAAGATAGTAAATTCTGGGCCTACGACCCTGGTATTTCGAAAGGTTATTAAGGAGTCGGTGATTATACAGATTAAACCCCAAACTCCCCCAGCAGTAATCAACATAATAAAACACGTTTATTGAAAATGTTTGATATTAAAACAAGCAAATAATTAAACAAGTCACTTACTTAATGTAATATTCAAATTAATAGTTATTAACATAGAAAGTCAGGAAAATGATAAATTACTACCGAGGAGCAATGTTGAAATATGAGGCACTTTGTGCCGAGTATTTTAAAGCTCCGAGTAAAGTGAGGCATTTTCCTGATATGTTTTGTATTAAATTTTTCAGAAAATCATAAAAAATCAACATTTTAAAACACTATTGAACAACATTTTTAAAATGAGCAAAAATCGAGTTTGTCAATTTATTGAATCTATAGTTACAAACAATACAATTACTAATTATTACCGGACTAGTCATGGAAATGCATATTCCCAGTGCGTACATAAGCAGGGAAATGTTGTTTCGATGACGATTTCTGGAAAATTACTTTTATTAGGTGCCTTTAGACACACAATTCTGGCACGCGTGCTGGCGTTCGATCCTACCCGAATGCCAGGATTGTGGGTCTAAAGGCACCTATTGTTCAATACATAATATGGTTTTGTTATTAACATGTGAAAATATTTTACATTTTATTCACCAAGCAGGTCAAGTGTCTGTTAACTATGTGTCCAGTAAATTTATAAACCTTTAATTAGAATTGAAAGTTTGTCACTACTGTCACTTCTAATTGGATGTTTATAAATTTACTGAACAGATACTTTACCAAGAGGTGAATAAATAAAAATCCTTTACATACTATAAAAATTAATGATTGAAAATGTTTACAGATTTTTAGTATAAAAATATGCAAATTAAGTGAAATCAATTTGGCGGCGCAATTGTTAAGTAGTTCAGTGGTAACTAGTTTAATGATGTCAATAGCTTCTGGACATTTACCGCAATCTGCTACGGCAACTACAAGACTAGGCAATTGTACATTTGGAGACTTGTTTTCCTTATTGATATGCTCTTGTTCTTCAAATGATGAAGCAACGGTTCTTGAACAACTTGGTGAATCGTGACTCACAACAAATCCTAAAACAATGTTCATCGATTGTAATTTAGATATAAAAAATATGTAGATACTACTTAAAATAGAAATACTTACGACTAGGCAATTCGATATTCGGAGACTTGTTTTCCTCATTGACCTGCTCCTCTTGTTCTTCAGATACTGATGCAACGGTAGAACAACTCGGTGCATCAAATTGATTCATACCTTTATAACCACATTCACGTTTAAATATAGTTGGTATTGCATTTGATTTTAAGCTCTTGTGTGAAACACTTAACATTGTAGTTTCAAAGTGTTCACTGCATATCTTTTTATTTTAAAAAAACTGTGGTGGTTTGTCTAAATAAAAAATTGGATCTACCAATCTTTTCTAGCCATTCACGAATTCTAGTAAAAATAAATTTATTAGGTTTTAATATAGTTCCTTCGCAACTTATAACATGCATACCTATTTGGATTTTGTCGAGGTATTCCAAAGTAACTAACTTTCCTCACGTCGGTTTTATTACTACTGTTTTTGCAGCCAAACACCCAACAATCATGCACCATTTTTGCACAATACAAAATTAAAAATTTGAATTTGAACAAAAACTAACACAATTGAAAAACGAATAATAATTACTGATGAAACAGCTGTGATGTAAAACTAAAAACGGCATCCATATTGTATTGCGCGTAGGAGACTGCGCGAGTTCCGACTTGGGACAAAAAATCACGAGAGTGAAACTACTTATTCTATTATATATAATAGTCTTATACTATGGTTAAACATTTGATTTTCTAATCAACCACATAATCTTTACAATAATTATTTATTAATTTTACACTTTAAAACGGAAACCAGCATTTGGTCAAGTCAGTAAATAAAATCCTTTAGTACCTGTAGCGTGGAGTGTTTGACAGAATGCTCAACCAGTTTGTTCCAAGTTTTTATCTGGATGTTTCGATTTCAAATGTGTTCGCAGTGAAACTCGCTGTGGGAAGGCCATGTCGCAGAAATCGCAAGCAAAAGGTTTCTCCTTCGTGTGCCGTCTTATGTGAGTTTTTAGTGCGTGTGGACTGGAGAATCCTTTCTTGCAGTATTCGCACGGGTAGGGTCGCTCCCCTGTGTGAGATCGTATGTGTTTCTGTAAGGTTATTTTCTCGTTGAAGCATTTTTCGCACATGGGACATTTGAGGTTCTTCACGTCGCCATCTAAACAATAAAATATGTACTAACTGTAAGTCAACCTTCCCCGAAATCTTAAAAGAAAAAACTTACATTTGTGTCGTTGGAGGTGTCTGTAGTAGGACTGGCTGTTGTGGTAAATCTTCTCACAGGAGGTGCACTTGAGTATTACGACCTTATGCACATACATATGCCTCCTCAAGGTATCACCATTCTTAAGCACTTTTCCGCAAACTTCACACGTTTTCGGCGAGTCGCTGTGATTGGCCAAGTGCTTATTTAAATTATAAGTTGTGACCGCTTTCCCACATATACTGCAAATGGATCTGGGTGCTCGTCTGTTTTTGTGTCTGTTCCGATGATTTCTAATTAACGTGTAATTCTGAGTGGTAAAGTCGCACTCGGCACAATCGTAAATTTTGTTTTTGAAGATTTTTCTCCTTTTTTTACCCCTGAAATCTTCTATTACCTTTTCAACAGTTTCAATCGGATCATTCAAATCCAAATTTTCAGTAGTTTCATATTCCAATTTAATTTCGTCGATTTGAATTAAATCATCTTCTATTTGTTCTACCGATTCACTCTTGCTGGTATTGTCATTTTGAACCCCACAGACACGGTTTTCCAAAATCATGTTGCTTCTTCTTACGACATCACAAAAATCGTACAACAGCTCTACGCTGGTCACGCAGGAATCGCAAATGTTAGATGGATAATGCTCGTTGGCCAAGATCTGGAAATTTTACAATGTAGAGAAGTCATTCAAAACCAACAAACGTACCTGAAGCGAAGAAATCGCTTCGATTTTGTAGAGCAAATCGCAATCTTCGGCAAACAAGTCCCGAAACTCGTCCGTGGTTTTCAAGCAAGTTCGACACTCCATAATTTTAAAATTTGTTCAAATGTGAGGTTATATTTTGATATTGACAGCTGTTGTTGCGATCAAGGTTATGCAACCATCATCTTTCATCTGTTTATTACAAAATTTGTACAATAATTATTTATTCTTTTAAATTACTCCGTTTCAAGGTTTTACCAGGATGTTTCGATTTCAGATGAGTTCGAAGCGAAACTCGCTGCGGGAAGGCCATGTCGCAGAAATCGCAAGCAAACGGTTTTTCCTTCGTGTGCAGTCTTATGTGCGTTCTTAGGGAATTCCGACTGGAAAATCCTTTCTTGCAGTACTTGCACTGGTAGGGTCGCTCTCCTGTATGAGATCGTATGTGTTGATCTAACGTTTCTTTTTCTTTGAAGAACTTTTCGCACATCGGACATTTCTTCGTTTTCACATGGGCATCTAAACATAACAGTACAATAATTAATTTTCTCAAGATCTTGAGATAAAATACCTACATTTGTGTCCGCGGATATGACTGCAGAAGGACTTGCGGTTATGGTAAATCTTTTCGCAGTGTGCGCATTGGAATGTAACCACCGCGTGACAGTTCATATGAGTCCTTAAGGTACCCCTATTCTTAAGTATTTTTCCACAAACTTCACATGCAATTGGCTTCTCAGTGTGACTGGTCAAATGATTGTTTAAATTATCGGTCCTGAGTGTTTTTCCGCAAATACTGCAAACGGATATCTTGTTCAAGTGATGCTTCCGGTGCTCTTTGATCAATTTATTATCCTGAGTGACAAAATCACATCGAGCACAATTATAAACTTTGGGTTTAAATGCTTTCGTCTTCCGTTTGCTTTTGTTCTCCCGATCAGGTAAAACGACATCTTCTATTACAGGATACATCAAATCCAAATTTTCAGTTTCATATTCCAATTTAATTTCGTCAATTTGAATTAAATCATCTTCCGTTAATTCTACACAGACACGGTTTTCCAAAATCATGTTGTTTCTTCTTACGACATCACAAAAATCGTACAACAGTTCTACGTTAGTCATGCAGGAACCGCAAATGTTTGATGGAAAATGCTCGTTGACCAAGATCTGGAAATTTCACAATGTAGAGAAGCCATTCAAAACCAAAAACGTGCAAACTTACCTGAAGCGAAGTAATCGTTTCGATTTTGTAGAGCAAATCGCAATCTTCGGCAAATAAGTCCCGAAACTCGTCCGTGGTTTTCAAGCAAGTCCGACACTCCATACTTTTAAATTTTACTAACAAATGTGAGGTTATATTTTGTTATTGACAGTTAAATAACAAAGGTTATGCAACCATCCTTACACATTTATTACAAAATTTGTACAAATATTTATTCTTTTAAATTACTATGTTCCAAGGTTTTATCCGGATGTTTCGATTTCAGATGAGTTCGAAGAGAAACTCGCTGCGGGAAGGCCATGTCGCAGTAATCACAAGTAAAAGGTTTTTTTGCACATCGGACATTTTTTGTTTTTCACAGGGGCATCTAAACGATAAAAGTAAAATAATTAACTTCCTCATAATCATGAGATAAAATACTTACATTTGTGTCCTCGGAGGTGTGTGCAAAAGGTCTTGCGGTTATGGTAAATCTTGTCACAGTATGCGCATTGGAGTGTAACCACCTCGTGACAATTCATATGAGTCCTTAAGGTACCCCTATTCTTAAGTATTTTTCCACAAACTTCACAAGCAATCGGCTTGTTGGTGTGATTGATCAAATGATTGTTTAAATTATCAGTCCTGAGTGTCTTTCCGCAAATACTGCAAATGGACATCAAAACTTGCTTGTTCATGTGTTCCTTCCGGTGCTTTTTTAAAACGACAGCTTCTATTACAGGAACTTTCAAATCCAAATTTTCAGTTTCGTATTCCAATTTAATTTCGTCAATTTGAATTGAATCGTATTCTATTTGTTCTAGTCGTTCACTCTTGCCGGTGTCGTCATTTTGAACCCCACAGACTCGGTTTTCCAAAATCATGTTGCTTCTTCGTACGACGTCACAAAAATCATACAACAGTTCCACGCTGGTCACGCAGGAACGACAAATGTATGATGGATAGTGCTCGTTCGCCAAGATCTGGAAATTTTACAATGTAGAGAAGTAATTCAAGACCAAAAACGTACAAACTTACCTGAAGCAAAGCAATCGTTTCGATTTTGTAGAGCAAATCGCAATCTTCGGCAAATAAGTCCTGAAACTCGTCTGTGGTTTTCAAGCAAGTTCGACACTCCATATTTTTAAATTTTGTATAAATTTTAACTAGCAAATGTGAGGTTATGTTTTGATATTTACAGTTATGCATACACAGTGACTACTTATTTATAGACCACTTACTACTTTCACCTGTTTATTACAAAATTTGTACAATTATTTATTCTTTTAAATGATTATGTTCCAAGGTTTTATCCGGATGTTTCGATTTCAGATGAGTTCGAAGCGAAACTCGCTGTGGGAAAGCCATGTCGCAGAAATCGCAAGCAAACGGTTTCTCCTTCGTGTGCTGTCTAATGTGAGTTTTTAGGGAATGCCGACTAGAGAATCCTTTTTTACAGTATTCGCACATATAGGGTCGCTCCCCTGTATGAGATCGTATGTGTTGATCCAACGTTTTTTTCTCTTTGAACAGCTTCTTACACATGGGACATTTTTTGGTTTTCACGTGGGCATCTAAACGATAAAAGGACAGTTAACTTTCTCAACATCTTGAGATAAAATACTTACATTTATGTCCACGGAGGTGACTGCGAAAGGACTTGCGGTTATGGTAAATCTTCTCACAGTATGTGCATTGGAGTGTGACCACCTCGTGACAACTCATATGAGTCCTCAAGGTATCCCTATTCTTAAGTAGTTTTCCACAAATTTCACATGCAATTGGTGAGTCGGTGTGATTAGCCAAATGCTTGTTTAAATTATCCGTCCTGACTGTTTTTCCGCAAATACTGCAAACGGATATCAAATCTTGTCTACTTAAGTGTTCCTTCCGGTGCTTTCTGATCAATTTATAATCCTGAGTAATAAAATCACACTGGGCACAATTATAAACTTTCGTCTTCCATTTGGTTTTCTTCCCCCGGTCAGGTAAAATGTCCTCTTCTGTTACTCTTTCGTTAGTTTCAACAGGATCGTTCAAATCGAAATTTTCAGTTTCGTATTCCAATTTGATTTCGTCGATTTGAATTAAATCATCTACACAGATTCGGTTTTCCAAAATCATGTTGCTTCTTCTTACGACATCACAAAACTCGTATAGTAATTCTACGTTCGCCACGCACGAATTACAGATTTTCGATGGAAATTCTTCGTTGACCAGAATCTGCAAGTTAAAAAAAGTAGAGCAGTCGTTCCGAAGCAAAATCATACAAAAGTACCTGAATCGATGAAATCGCTTCGATTTTGTGTGGTAGATCGAAATCTTCGGAATATAAATCCTGCAACTCATCTGTAATTTTCAAGCACGTTCGACACTCCATAATTTTCAAGGGTCCCAATTTTCAAATTAATACAAATTTCGAAGTTATATTTTGAAAACTGACATTTGTTGTTATTGAGGTTATGCAACCATCGTAAATTATACAGGGTGTAAATAATTAATTGATTGATTGATGCTTTCGATTTATTTACAAATTGCGTAGATACACTACAGTTGACTTAACTACTTGGTTCCGAAGTTTTATCAGGATGCTTCGATTTCAAATGTGTGCGAAGCGAAACTCGCTGCGGGAATGCCATGTCGCAGAAATCACAAGCAAAGGGTTTCTCGTTGGTGTGTTGCCTTACGTGAGTTTTTAGTGCGTACGGACTGGAAAATCCTTTCTTGCAGTACTCACACGGGTAGGGTCGCTCTCCCGTGTGAGACCGTATGTGTTTCGTTAACGATTTTTTCTCATGGAAAAGCTTCTCACACATGGGACATTTCACGGTCTTGGCTCCGCCATCTATAAGACAAAATTTATACAACGTTAAAAAGACATCGGGAAAGCCAACCTCAAATTTGAATATGAAAATAATTTTTATTTCAAAATAAAAGCAAACTTAGAAACAAATGCTAAATAAGTGTAACAATTAAGAATATTTTGGAAACTCGTTAATGCATTCATGCGCGTCAGCACTTATCTATTAAAACCCAGACTTTTCCTTTTTTGTACACAAGGCTGGCATAGATTTAAAAAAGTCTGTATGTCGAGTAAAGTTATGTTCTTGTAACGTTGAGCAATTTCTTTCTTCATTTTATCTCGTCCACCGTGGCCAATTGTTTCGTGCGTCTCATATAAAATATCAAACAATTCTTCGCTGGTAATATAATAGAGGACTTGCTCGTTCTCGGACGGAACAAAAAGTTGTTCTCTTCCGTTTGTTGTTACGACATCGTAGTGACGTAGTAGCCAATAATCTCGACTTTCCTTTTTAATTCCACTTTTAGCCGATTTTACGTCTTCAATTAGTTTGCGATATTTTTCTGTACTTATCTGAAAACTGTTACTCTTTTGCGGTTTCTCCGAAAGGCACTCGTAGAACTTCGTTTTCATGTTACTTTTTTCCATCGTAGAACAGTGTACTAAAAATTATTATTATATTTTTTCGGAATCATAAGTTATGTAAAAAAAGGTCACGCTACATGATAAAGCATAGGTACAAACCTTGTGGAAGTCTAAAGACATAAAACTCCCATAAGGTTAGTGTATCTGGTACCATAACAAATGGTATTTCTAGTCAAAATATCAAATTTAGTACCAACCTACATCAGCAGTTATAAAAAAATTCAACCTATAATCGAGGTTAGAGATTTCAGTCTTTCTAAATCCATATGTTTTTACCCATATCTCTCGTTAATGCATTCATGCGCGTCAACGTTTAACAAAAAAGAAAAAGATAGGATATTCATACCAGCTAACTTTCTACCAAGTTTTCCCATCAGCTTTTTATTTTAGACAATGTTCAAATTCAAATCTGAGGCTAACCTTGACATCGATAAAAAAAACAAGAAAAAAACTTACTTTTGTGTCTTTGGAGATGTTTGTAGTAGGACTGCCGATTATGAAAAATCTTTCCACAGAAAGTGCACTGAAGTGTAATGCCTTTATGCATGTACATGTGGCCCCGTAAGCTCTCCTTGTGCTTAACCACCTTTCCGCAAATTTTACAAGTGACCGGGGTGTCGGTATGATTGGACAGGTGCTTGCTTAAATTATCGGTGGTGATTGATTTCCCGCAAATATTGCAAATAGATCTCAGTTCTTGTCTGTTTTTGTGTCGCTTGCGGTGAGTTCTGAGGGAATTATACTGCTCGGTGGTGAAATCGCACTCCGTACAATTGTAAACCTTGCCTTTCTTTCCTCGATTGGATTTCCGAATCATTGAATGACTAGTCAAATCTTCTTCATTTGTTATTTCTTCTTTACTTTCGACAAGATCGTCAAAATCTAAATTTTCGATTTCGGATTCCATTTTAATTTCGTCGATTTGAATTAATTCGGTGTCTGGGAGTTCGGCTACCTCATTTTGAGCGTTGCAGACACGGCTTTCCAAAATCATGTTGCTTCTTCTTACGATACCACGAAAATCGTACAGCAATTCTACGTTCGTCACGCAGGAATGACAAATTTTTGAAGGGAATTGATCGTTGACCAAAATCTGAAAGTTATCAAATGTAATGGGGCCAGTCTGGAGTGAAAAATTTTAAATTACGCACCTGGATCGACGAAATCGTTTCGATTTTGTGTGGCAAATCGCAACCCTCTGTAAATAAGTCCCGCAAATCATCCGTAATATTCAAACACGTCCGACACTCCATAATAATTATTAATTAATTAAAAATTGAGGTTATATTTTGACATTGACAGTTGTTGTGATTGTTTTAGAGGTTATGCAACCAACTCTACATACAAATTAAAAGAGTGGGCTTTGGAAATACGACAAAATTTATTTTTATTTACATTAACTACTTGATTATTTGCCCGGTTCCGCTTTACCCGGATGTTTCGACTTCAAATGCGTTCGGAGCGAAACTCTTTGTGGAAATGCCATTTCGCAGAAATCACATGCATAAGGTTTTTCGTTTGTATGCTTTCTCTTGTGGGTCTTTAGAGCATGACTGCTTGAAAAGCCTTTTTTGCAGTACTCGCAAGGAAAAGGCCTCTCGCCCGTGTGACTCCTGATGTGTTTGGTTAGCGTTTCTTTATCGAAAAACAGCTTCGTACAGATTGAGCACTCGACTGTTTTAACATCCCCAACTGAAAGGATATTTTCGTTAAACCAAACTAGATGCATTCAAATTACTTACGTGCGTGTCTTCGTTTATGCGCGTAGTATCTCGGCCGATTTTTATAAATCTTCCCGCACTCGGAGCATTGCAACGGCTGGCCATTGTGGATAAACATATGTGCCTTTAAACATCCAATATTTTTAACCATCTTTCCGCAGACTTCGCAAGAAATCGGCGTTTCGGAATGAGACAAGAGATGACTTCGTAAGTAAGCTTTTATGACAGACTTCCCGCAAGTGGTACATACGGTTCGCACTACTTCCTTATGAACCTTTTTATGTGTTCGCAGAGAATTATAATTTTGAGTTGTAAATTCGCAGTCTTTGCATGTGTAGACTTTTTTCTCATCTTTGTTTTCTTTTCCAGTTTCGACTTCCTTCTTAATGGCTTCGTTCAGATACACAAGGTCTACTTCAACTATGGGTTCCAATTTAGTTTCGATACCCACGGTTTCATATTCTTCAGTTTGGTGGTCTACATTTTCATTACTTTCCTGTTTCATGCTGCGCTGTTGCAGCATCACGTTGCTCCGTCGAATTATATTGCGAAAGTCGTACAACAAGTGAACGTTTCGCTCACACAGGTCGCATATTTTGGTAGAAAATCCATCGCCTTCCAAAATCTACAAAATTAAGCAAATCAAAACAACACTGGAGATGTGGTGCAAGTTACCTCAACGGAAGAAATCGCTTCGATTTTGTGCGGCAAGTCGTTGGAAAATAAGTCGCAGAGGTTCTTGGTAATTTTCAAACACGTCCGGCACTCCAATTCCATTATTTTTCTCGATCGAAAATGAAATCAGAGTAAAAATTTTTTTGTAGGTTATACCACTTTTATTTGACATTTAGAGCTTCCAAATTCGACCGTCAACAAAAAATCTGAATTCAATCTGTCAACTGTTTATTATTTACAGAATAAAATGTAAAATATCACAAAATCAAACTTATTTGCAGATTTCCAAAATTTTACTGGGATGCTTCGATTTGAAATGTTTTCGTAAGTCCCCCCTTTGTGTGAACGTCAAGTCGCAGTCGCCGCAAGCAAAGGGTCTCTCGTTTGTGTGTCTCCTCGTGTGAGTTTTCAACGTATAAGTATTTGTAAATTCCTTCTCGCAAAATTGACAGGAATAAGGTTTCTCGCCGGTGTGAGTCCTAATGTGTTTCGTTAGTGTTTGCTTATCGTAAAAAAGATTTCCGCACGTCAAACACTCTTCAGTCTTAACATCTCCACCTAAAACCATTTCACTGCGAAACATACAAAACAAAAAGTAAATACTCACGTTGGTGTCTCTTCAGGTGGGCATTGTACCCTTGCTTGTGTTTGTAACTTTTACCACAAACCGAACATTGCAGCATCGGGGAATCTTTGTGAATAAACATGTGAGCCAGTAGGGCATATCGACTCTTGGTAACTTTTCCACAAATATCACATGCAACCGGCGTCTGAGCGTGAGTGGCCATGTGCTTCGGTAAATTGTCCCTTCGAAGGGATTTCCCGCAAACATTACAAATCGACCTCACAATCTCCTTATGACCGTTATTCTCCCGGTGATTCCTCCACAACCTGTAGGTGGTTGTCGAAAATTTGCATCCCTTACATTTGTAAACCTTATCCGTCTTACGAAGCAAATCATTCAAGATAACATTTTCAAGTTTTGGTTCCAACTTGGGTTCGACCACTCCAAAATCCATTTCATCGTTACAAACGCTTTCCACGTCGACTTCCTTTTTGATGTAAATTTTTTCACAAAAATTTTCTGCCATAACCGAACGATTTTGTTTTCGAAAAATGAATAATCAAATTCCTTTGACAACCAAATTGACAGGTCGGGTTAGGCAACCTTTCGTGCAGGAAAATACGAAGTGGCTGCAAAAATGAAACGAACAATCATGTTAATCATTTATTCAAGTCATATTCTTTTCTCTCGTGTGCTTCCTAGTGTGCTCCAGCAGACTAGAAGTTTTTCTGGTTTTAAAGTCGCACAGTTTACAGGCAAAGGGTTTCTCACCGGTATGAATCCTGATGTGTTCTTGTAGTTTATTATTCCGTGTGGCTCGGAAACTGCAAGATTCACACGAGAAAGTTTTCTCACCCGTGTGCATTTTGACGTGGTCCCTCAAAGCCGTCTTAAGGTAAGTTTTATAATCGCAAATTGTGCACGCGAAACGTTTGTCTTTGGAGTGGTATCGTAGATGAACCCGCAGGTAACTCCGCCAGCAGGTTTTGTAATCGCAAATGTTGCAGGTGTACGGCTTCTCGCCCGAGTGCATATTCAAATGTTCATCCAATCTACCCTTCTTAACCGTCGTGTAGCTGCAAAGCTTGCAAGCAAACGGTCTGTCCGGCCGATGTATTTTGAGATGGGCATTCAGGCAGCCCCTCCTCGAAGTGCCGTAACCGCAAATCTCACAAGTGAATGACTTCTCACCGCTGTGAATTTTCACGTGAGCTCCTATGTGATACTTATTTGAAGTTTTATAATCACACGACGGGCATGCAAATAATGATTCCTCCACTTCGTCTTCCTCCTTGATGATTAGTGTTTCGTGCAAACTTTCTAGGTTATCGTCAATGTCTTCCGTTTTTATTTCCAACTCTTCTAGAAATTAACGACAACAATAGTTATTTCTTCTTCATTTCGTTTCTAAATTTATACCGACCTGTCTTCACTGGAAATTCCAAATTTTCAATGTTTACTAATTTGTCCTCCATTGCCACTGTCACTTTAACTCTTCAACTTATCCACTAGATGGCGCTACCAATTTTTAAATACAAATTTCATATTTTTCAGTCTTTTTTAAATAATATGTTCTATGTTTATAAATTATAGAGCTAGAAAGGTTACTGCCATCATGGACAGATTAACGAAATTCCAAATTATAAAAACAATGTTTAATTAAACTTTTATATGACCTATCAGGTCATATATGCAGCTCAGTATTCACAAATCTTGCAGATAAATTGTTTCTCACTTTTGTGCATGTGCGAGTGATCATGTAGGTAATTTCCGTTTTCAGTCTTATATTCACTCAAATGAAAGGCAGCACAGTTTCGATGGAATTCCTCCTTAATGTCTATCTTATGATGCAGTTCTTCATAATCAAATTTTCCTGTTTAATATCGGTAGCCTCTAAAAGAGTGAAATGTAAAATTTTTAACTCGGGGGCGGAAGGAGAAGATTATTTTGAATCTCGTTTATCCACTGTCGGTCTGAAAACAAAAGATTCTACAGGTCACTGTGCGTTAGTATTAAATTTCACTTACCCCTTGTTCTTTTCATCATTCGGAGGCTTTAGTAGACCTTTCCGAATTTTCCAAATTAATTTTGAAATTTGAGATCTTTTATTTCGTTTGCGAATTGTGCTATAGGTCCTTCCCATTTCAGTAAAGTAAATGCTAATTGTCATGTAAACCCTAATGCCAATGTATTGCCCTGTTTAGCTGTTTTGAATATACGCGAAACTTAACCTAACAAATCTGTGATAAATATACAGGATGGCACAGACGTTTCACAATCTTGTCATAAATTAAATTAATAATATAAGCTTTCTGAATTTTCAACAGTTTTTCCGACGATTTACCGACTTAATTCGAAATTATCTCATCAGTCAAGGTAATTTTACAATTTTAGGTTATGTTACTGTCATTATAATTATTATTTTAGATTTTAGCAAATTGGCGATTTTCACCTCAGATTCACGACTGTTTATAGATAAGGTGAAGCTGTTGTATCAATTTTGTTGCAATTACATCAGGAGCCAGGAAATGTTAAAACACCTCATCGATGAGAAACTGGATTCCCCTGATTACTTGTTTTCTCTGTCCGATTTAGACGACGTTGAAATAGAATTTGAAGAAAAATATGAAGTAGATATATTAAAAGAACTTAAAGATGGAAAGGTACCAGACGTAGAAATAGAAGAGGAGGTCGAACAGGTCCACACAAGTTTGACTGTGTCGTGTCAAGTTTGCGGGAAAGAGTTGAAAAACCGAGCAACACTTAGGAATCACATGTCGATCAAGCATAAGGAAAACAAATCGGGTAAAGTGTACAAGTGTAAACACTGCGATTTTTCTTCGTTCGTTTATAAGACTTACAAATATCATACACAAGTACATCGGAAAGTGACACAAACCGTGTGTACCATTTGCGGTGTGTTAGTCCGAAAAGACAATTTCAATAAGCACGTTGCTTATCACCAGAAAGACCCACCGGTATCGTGCGAGATTTGCGGGAAAGTTCTTAAAAACAATATTATCCTGAAGGCCCACAATCTTGTCCATCAGAATAACTCCTTTCAATGTGAGCAATGTGGAAAAGTTTATAAATACAAGCAAGGGTACAAGGCGCACATGAAGCGACACGCCGGTAAGCATCCATCAAGTTAGATACAAGAACGAAATTTAATTTTTGTTTTGTTTTAGCTGCAGGCAAAACTGTCACGTGTGTTGTTTGTAAGAAACAGTTTTACGATCGAAAGGTACTTTCCGAACATATTCGGATCCACACAGGCGAACGGCCCTACCAGTGTCTATTTTGTAACAAAACGTGTTCCACCAGGTACGGCCTCAAGAGCCACCATCTACAGCACACAAAGGAAAAGGCATATTCGTGCGATCAATGCAGTATGGCTTTTATACACAAGGTATCGCTTGAAACTCACGTTAAATCGAAACATCCAACTCTCGAAAAGGAAGCTGACTGACACAAGACTGTACATAAACAAATATTTCATTTAAATAAATGAATTATTGACAATTTTTTCTTTCTTTTTTTATTCTGAGCTTCTAGTTCTAGTTCGGGGTGACTCGGAAGGACGCAGTCCACCACGTGCCGCAGCTAATCCAGACATTGGGACTTTGCGCTGCATACCTTCGTGCGCATCAGATAAACGATTACTTTCTACGGAAGTGAGATTTAGCTAACACACGGTCATACCTATCGAGTATCAAAAACATTACTATCAACTAACAAATGACTTATACTTCAAAAATTATTTATTAACAAAACTACATAATATATTATTATTATTTAAAAAAATATTTAGCTGCAAGCAGCGCCATCTTTATAAATATTTATCACGTATGCATGCATATTATCTAATAGTCGGTGGTGTATTTTCTCATATTAGGTGCTCGAGCTAAGTTTTAGCATCCCCGATTCCAAAATATATACAAAATGTGGAACTATTCAAAGACAGCAGAGCATAAACTCACCTCACGAACTGTTCTGTTCTAAAATTTTATCGGAATGTCTTGACCGAATGTGGGTCCTAAGAGAGACCCTTTGTGGAAACGCCCTATCGCAGTATTCACAAGCATAAGGTTTTTCGTTTGTGTGTCTTCTTATGTGCGTTTTCAAAGCGTGACTGCTCGAAAAACCTTTGTTGCAAAATTGACATGGATATGGTCTTTCCCCGGTGTGACTGCGCATGTGCTTGGCTAGCGTTTGTCTCTCGAAGAAAAATTTACCGCACACCGAACACTCCACCGTTTTAACATCTCCGACTGAAACAGGAAAATTATTTCTGGTAACAGAAAAACAGGAAGAGGAAAACTTACCTGCGTGCCGCTTTAGATGGACGTTGTAACCACCTCGGTGTTTATAAATCTTTCCGCACACAGTACACTGGTAGCTGTTACCTTTGTGAATCAACAGGTGTCCCCGTAAAGACTCCATATTCTTTACAACTTTGCCGCAAATTTTGCACGCCACCGGCGTTTCTGTGTGAATAGATATGTGTTTTTTTAAATTATCAATCCGAATGGACTTTCCGCAAATGTTGCACACGGATTTTACCACCTCCTTGTGCGTCCGTTTGTGACACCTCCAGTCTTCGTAAATCGTGGTTGTAAAGTCGCAGTGATCGCAAGCGAAGACATCTTTGTTGATGTCGCTCATCTTGTTTTCTATGTCATTGCAATCGGCTTCGGTGACAATTTCGACGTCATCTACAAGCGAATCGTCCAGGACATTTTCTACTTTGATATCCACTTTGTCATCCTTCACCTCGATAATGTCAACTTCCACAGTGACTTCTTCTTCTTGTTTAATTCTGCATCGATCCTGCAGAATCATGTGACTCCTCAAAATGATACTGCGGAAATCGTACAGCAAGTGGACATTCCGTACGCATTGTTCGCATATTTTACCCGGACACCTGTCGTCTTTCGTGATCTAAAAAGAGATTGTTAGAAATATCGAAACCAAGATCTCAAAACTTACTTTGACCGACGAAATTGTCTCTATCTTTTGCGGCAAGTGGTCCGTGAATATGTCGGTCAGTTTGCCGGATGTTTTCAAACAAGTACGACAAGTGACATCCATTGTATTTAACAAAAATTTCTTCAAAATCAAAATATCAACAATCCAACCTTCGATTTGACACTTGACAGATTAAAGTGCGGTTATGTAATTTTGTTATTGTGTACAGGATGTTTTAAAATAAAAGGCTGAATTGTTACAGAATTTCTTTAAGATTAAGGCTTATCAACGACCAATAAGCCATATCCTTACAAATATATAAAATACTTAAAATTAATTCATTCATGAGCGTCAGTGAATTTTTACCTCCGTGGCAACCGCATCACCATTAGTCCTAACGCAGCTGATTAATCAATTTCCAGAGGGTTTCATACCTTGCGTTGTTGATGCAAAATAAAAGGCGGTGTAAATGTAATATACCTTTTATTCAATAATTATCTACAAATATTACTAGAAGCCATTTAAAATTATTTATTTATCGTCAGACAAAGTGAAAATACAAATCGAATCAAAATTACCACGAACCTAATGAAAAAAATGGGCACAAAAAATCACTTACAATAATTAAAATTAAAAAAAACCAAAAAAATTAATTCAAAAAGAAAGCAAATTTTAGGAAAAAATAAAATTCTAATTAAATTACAAACACGTTTTTTTAAAAAAATCAACAATTTTATTTAATAAATAAATAATTCATTCGTAGTCGCCGAGAATGGCAACAAACCTAAATAAATAAATCTATAAGTAGAAATGTCTAAAACTTTGTACAACTTACGAGGTAACAAATTAACAGTATAATAAAAATAATACACACATTTTGTAACAAAGTAACCTGTAACCCTTTTCGTTTCGTTTTTATCGGGGATGCATTTCGTACTTAAAAACGACAGACCGCGGGAATGTTTTCAAACCAAAAACTTTTCACAATTTAATTATTTACACACACGCACTTGTTTTTTACACGTTCATAAAATACTTACGTAATCACATTATACTACAAAGGCCACTCAATTCCATGCCTTTTCTCACAACCGGCTGTCTTTTCAACGAAACTCCTCTAAGAGCAGGTTTCAGGTTAAGTTGCACCGGCTCTTCGCCAGGTGGCAAAGGCTGACTAGGATCAACTGTTTCGTTTTTCAAATCGTCATTGGCAATGTCTTTAGTATCTTTTGTCACCACCGCCGGTAGGGGCTTGGTGATGTTTATCTTAATTTTAGTATTTAGACCGGCTGAAGCGGGCGTAACTCCCGATTCGAACTCGAGGTTGCCGTCTATTGAACTAACCACTTCGGTGTGTGTCGGGGCCACGTGTTCGGGAACTTCTCTAACCTCCATAATGTCGTCACCCAAATCCAGCGTTTGGGCCGTATCCATTTCATCTGGAAAGAAATTAGACGATGACGAACTGAAAGAATTTGAGAAATTCAAATTACCTTCCGTACCAGGTTCGCTTTTAATTTTAACCTCGTCGCTTTTTAGTTTCAAAACGCCATCTTCGACGTCAACAAAACCGTCGTCGATGGGTTCCACTTTCACGACAACGCCGGGAATTAACCCGTGATCGTTTGCAATATAATCATCTTTATCGTCATCATCCACAATAATTTTTTCAGGAACCACCTCATTAAGAATGACATCGTCGTCTTCTTCCTCTTCACCTACCTCCTCCTCCTCTTCCTTTTTAGCCTGTTCATTTTCATCTGGTAACGGCGATTCGTCATCTATATTATCGATCACTTCCATAACCTCATCTTCTTCCTCCTTTTTCTCATCCTCATCATCTGCTACGTTATCGTTCGTTGTTTCGAGCCCAGGAATCGTAACACTCTCCTCCTCAGAAATAGACTTTTCCATAGCTGCCTGATAGTCTTCATAACACAGAGGATGATAAACGCGATCGTCGATGCGAACCGCTTTCCGCAACTGCCACTCTTCGTTCTCCTCGTTGAAGAACTGTTCAAACCGATCGTGACATACATCGCATATAGGAACTTGCACATTGGGATCAGCAGCAACGCAAGGAATCTCCTCTTCCTCATCCACCTCTTCCTTTCCACCTTCTACTTGGTTTTGACTCTGGTTTTCGAAATAACTTTTCTCTACAACAACAATCAAGGTTACACCCATCCCGACTTTTCATTTGCAAAACTTACCTCTTTCTTCCAGATCTTCAATTTCAGTGTAATTATTCCAATCAGACTTGGAGTAGTACCACGGCCGACCGGGCGCCGCACGTAAATTTTTCTTTCCCTTTCTATTTTGTCTGAAATGCCAATCGAGATGCTGACTGTACCGTATGGTATCTTCCGGTGGGAAACGCATACCGCAACTGCTGCACTGCATCCCCATGGTTAGCACGGAAAACCTTAGCGAATGACGTCTGAAAACAAATTTTTTTAAATTTCAAATGTTTTATTGGCTCTAAACAATAAACTTACGATTTTAGCGTTTCCGGTTTGTCGAAATAAATCGGCACAAAATTTTTGTTGACCGTCTTAGGCGCAGCGGGTGGCGGAGGTGTGGGACGCACTATCGGCGGTTCGGGCGTTTGCGGTTTGTTGGCCGTACCGACAATTCCAGTTGCGACAAGCCGTTGGAACAGTTCGTTTATATTCAATCCAGGTTTCTGTTCTTGTGCAGCGACATCAGGAACAACCGGTTGTTCGGGTTGCGGCGCCGCCTCATCGTTCTCGACCTTGTAGCTACTTTCGCTAGCGCTCGGAATCAGCGACGACGCCATCATGCTGGACAACATATCCAAATTCGGATTACGAATGAAGTTTTGGAAAAACGACGGCGAATTCGAATTTCTTTCGGGCGAATGCCGTTCGACGATCGGTGTGAATCTGCTTTGACGCACGCCGGAACTCTCTTGACTGTTTTCGTTTTCCCTCTGAAACGTACTATCCATGTCTCTGAGAACCACCTGACCGGGCTTGATACCGTCCGGCAACACGGAGAACCGTACAAAATATTTACGATTTTGAAGCTTGACGGGTTTCGGTAAACCACCATACTCGACTTCGAAACGAACATCGTCGATCAACACCGCTCGTAATCCTTCGACGAATTTCAAAGAATGCTTCATGCCGTCCACTTCGAAATTTTGCACTTTACTGTCCAAGAACACTGTAAACATATTTTTAGCGTCTACAATCAACTGAATTTTTCCTGCCACTAGATCCAAACGTTTCTCCTGACCGATTGAAACTTGCGGAGGCGGCGGTTCCAATTTGACCACGATCGTATTTCCGTCTAAATCGATGGTTTTTTCTATACTGTCGAAGTAGCACTGATATCCCCTTCCGTCCATGAAAATTTCTCGCGATGGTCCACCCAGCCGTACTCTGTGCATCCGACCCCGGATGTTGATTTCCTGATAGGGCTCGTTGAAGTGCAATTCGTAAATTTCTCCATCGAAAGAGATCCTACGCGAACCGTTTTGGAATGAAATTTCGCGCGGATCGCCCGCACTTAAGAAAACTATCGCCGTTTCGTCGTAGTAGCGAATTTCGCGCGGCTCTCCATCAATCGTTATAAATTTATAACTATCTGGATGCACAAATTGCAGTGTAGGATTGTCTTGGAATTTGTTAATCGGCGACTGGCTTCTTTGGTCGAGCAAATGTGGCGAAATATTCGATGGTCGCCCTTCGAACGGATTAGGTCGCCACGCGTCGTTTGTCGGTGGCCTCGCCCACTGTTCGATTGGAGGTCGCAACGGATGAGCGAACTGTGGTGGGTTGGTCTCCCAAACTTTCTGTCTGTGCCGACCACCTCTCCAGTTGCGTCCTCGTCGGGGATCGTTGCGAAAATCGGTGGCCCGGTTGAATTTGTTGTAAGTTTCGTCCAGTTGATTTTGTGGAATTAACGGAGGAATGCGGCTTTCGGTTGCGTTCGGGTTGCGCGTAAGATCCCGTTTTGTTTTGGTTTTCTTTTTGTAGTTGCCGTCCTTTTTGGCGTTGTCGGAATCGCTACTGCTGAACTCGAACTCGGCTTCAAACTCGTCGTCACTGATGGGTTGTAATGACGTATTGGACGATATACTTTCGGATTCTTTTCTTTGGGCTTCTCTCAATTTTTGGGTTTCTATTTGGGTGACTATCTTATTTGCTATGGATTTTTGTTGATCTACAGTCATCTTATTGGCTCTTATGATAGCCTCCTCGTCTTCGGAAATCAAAATTTGTTCGTGCGACGAATCCGATAATCTCCGCATGTCCATATCCAAATTTATTCTTTTATTTTGTTGCAACTCTTCCGATTCTATAAACAAACAAATTGGAACCATTGCGCGAAAGGTAAGGGGAAGTACCTTACCTTGAATAACAGCGTTTGCCAATTTCGCACGAATTGCGTTGAAGTTCGACAATTTCGCTTTGTCCACTTCCATAGCCTCCGGGGGGTCGTCATCCCTGATTGTTATAACTTTCTCCGATATGATAGGAGGAGGTGGAGTTTGAGGCCTGTCGGATAACACCGACGGTAGTTGCCTGAGATCCGTGTCTTCGCGACCGAATAATCTGCAATTATAAAATTACAAAATAGTTCAAATTGCATCGACAAAACACTTACACGTCAAACACTTCCGATTTACTCTTCTTCGCATTGGGAGAATCGGAATTATCAATCGAAGGTCTCTTTTTGCCGACTACGATCGTGGCTGGTATTTGGCGCAAATCCACGTCCATAGGCTGACTAGTTGGGTCGGTAATGGCATCTAAAATTAAAGCTGACGTATTTAATCGTTTGAAAACATTAGAAAATGCGATTGCCTCAAAAAGAAATTATTCAAAAGTATGAGTGAATAAATATTTTATTAATACCAATACATAATTTTATTTTGTCAAAAAACAAAATGTTACCTTTAACACTCCAAAAAAACTGACGTTCCAAATGATATTATGAAAATTACAAATTATGCGATGAGTTTTGTTAGTTTTTGTCCGCTACATATGTATATGTTGGGTTAGTCACAAATCGAAAGGTCAGAATAAAAGAAACTTGAAGTTAATGTGAAATTGTTTACTTTTCACTTTTTTTTCGGTGGGGGTAATCATGTAAGATTAGTAAAACAGACTACATACAGCAGGATGGTATAGTGGTCAACTATCTAGATTTTAATTCTATTAGTATTTTACACCCAGGTTCCCTACGGCCGGCTACATTTAAAAAAAATGACTATTAGGTAATTTAAAAGAGGATTTATTAATTTATCTAGTTATTACTACCAAAACCGTACTAATAATAATAAAATCCCAAAAATATTTTATACACAGCCGTTTGCGATAAATTAAAGGCCGAAGTTTAAGAAATGTTCTGGTTTCTTTTTATTTTCATCGAATTTTTAATAAAACTTGAGCATGAACATTTCCAATAATTATGAATTGAAAAAGCAGGGGAAACAAATAAATGAAACAGGACGAATGGGATAATTTCTAATAATTCCAATCAATAATGAATTTTGCGCGCCACGAGAGAGATTATTGAGATTCCCACCACCGATCGCTCGCAAGTGGAAATTTCGTTAACCCTTCAATGCGCTTCGATGCTTTGTTTCTTTTATTGTGATCTTCAAATGTTCCGTTTTAAAACAATAAAACAACTAAAAAGTAAGCTTCGCTTGTTTTCTCAAAACTGGCAGAAGTGACGCGCGAACAAATTCCTCTCCAATATGTACGTACTGGTGTTTTAAGTTACAAACGAAGCTAGAAACAATAAAAATGTTGCAAACTGGTAGGAGCGTGGGCGGAGAAATAGTGTACAATCCGGCCCGGCGTTACCACTTTGCAAAATTTCCAAGCAACCACAAGACCTGCGAGACAAAACAAAAAATGTTAAAACTGAACAGAAAACAAAAATTGTCCGTGAAAAAAAAAGTTAGCTTACTTTTGTCGTCAATGATGTCACCTGGTAATCGAGGTTGTTTCTCTGGAAGTCCCACGACGCGTAAATCGACGTCTTGATTGGGTTCGGGACTGGCACATAAAGGAGGAGGAGCATTTTGATTTCGTCTGATGTAATTGCGATTCTTTGTGGAACCTTTGAGGTTCTTAAAGAACGCAGGATCACTTTTATGGTGCAACTTATCCTTTCCACTTTTAATACTTTTATTAGCGTGTTTGTCACTATTTTTTTTTTCACCACCGTTTTTAGTCGAAGAATCACTTTTATCGTAGCGGCCTAAATTGCTATTTTTGTCTAGAGACGACGATGCGGGCTGGGCGTCTTTGGAAAGTCGAGACGACGTGCCCGCATCTTTTTCAGAACGCATCGTACAAATGCTACTACCATTATTATTACTACTACTGGCATTACTACTACTAATCTTTTTTTTAAATTTTAAATTGGACCTACTAGTATTTTTTGTCTCACTCTTATTTTTATCGGAACTTTTAATTTGAGCCAAATTTGTAGTCGTCTCATTACTAAACAATTTTGATTTGACATTTTTGCGTGAACCGCCAATTTTCTGGGTGTGTTTAAGGGGAGAAGAGGAATTAGGCGAAGTCTTAGACTTGCCGTGTGATTCAATGTTACCTTTATTATTTACTAAACGATGTTCGATACGATCGTTTCGAACATTCGATTTATTGTTAACAATTTTATTTTCTGAATCTAGTGAAACTTGATTTCCAGCTTTTAATTTATTTTCTACTAAAACAGAATTAATAGTAGTTGATACATTTTCGTGATGCTGCTGCTGCTGTTGTTGTTGCTGCTGTTGTTGTTGTGCTTGTTGCTGGAGATGACGCATTAAGCGAGGATCTCTTATTGTTCTTGTATTCGTCGGCGCCGTCCGCGTGCTTCCCGTCGTACTCTGCGATCTTGCATTTAATGTCTGAAATAATAAATTGTACTGTATATAATCTTTGCATTTTCTAAAGCTCCAGGTTTTCCCTGACTTAGCCATAAAAATAAAAAATCTTAAACTCCCCGATTTTTCCAGATCAGTGAGAATCCTGGGTCTGCTTGGAGATAACTTGGAAATGAAATTTTTTTGCTTAAGCCCTTTGCTTTAGTAACAGAAAACATCTGATGTGGACATCACATGACTTAGTTGTCATTTTTAGTATGATTTTACAGGAATCTCGTTAATCTATTTGTGAGCTTTATGAACGAATGCCCTTTTGGTACAGACAATCGCTACCAAAAATAGGAGATGCACAACTAGATGCTATTTGAAGTCTAGGAGGTATAGAATACCCCCAGGTCACCAGCAGTTATGTTCAAATGAACTTCCGAACCAGGAATTTTACTATATTCTGTGGGGTGAGACCCCAAACCCCCCGGTGAGAGTTTTCACATAGATATAATATGCTGTATAAATATGTATTTGTTCTGAGAGAAATAAAAAAAAAACACCTTCATACCCTTATGAAGCTTTTCAAACCGGAGGGGCCTGGTAGATATGAATTCCATACAAATCAAACTCGTGACTTCTGAACCCGGAATCGAATTTCTTACAGATGATTCACTTTATTAAAAAATCTAATATGGACACCACATGACTTGCTTGTCATTTTTAGTATGATTTTAAAGGAATCTCTTTAATCTATTTGTGCGCGTCACGAAAAATTGCCCTTTTAGGACGGACAATTGCAACAAAAAATAGGATGTGCACAACTAGATGCAATAAGAGTCTCGAATACAAAATTTCAACTGTTTACGACCTCCCGTATGTGAGTTATGCGACGTACAGACGTCACAACGAAACTAGTCAAAATGGATTCAGGGAAGATTTTTTAAATTTTTAAAAATTTAAACCGGAACAGGGTCAAATTTGCTTGAAAGCTGACACAAATCACAAAATATTCAATTGGCTGTTTCATTTCCAGGTTTTTTATGCAAAAGTAGGTGAGATAGGGGCAAAACGAGGTTCGGGGCAAGATGGGAAATCTACTAGCGTGTGCGACTCATACATGCAAATGTGCCGGTGACACAACTGTTAGCATGAACTTCAGTCGCCTTACATCAGTCAGTCGGAGAAGAACGTGTCGCTACTTGTTTTGGCAAAATGATTAGGGCATAACGGGATACTATCCCATATGTTAAAATTTTTCTTTTGTTTTCAGTCAAAATGTGCCCCGACCATGGGGCAAAAAGAAAAATCTGACTTCCTGATTGTTGCTCCTAGATTTAAAAAAATTTAAGTGAGGTAGCTTGTACAGTATCCCATTTTGCTCCGGTCTCGCCTACCTAATGACTATTATAAAATAAATTGCACTTACGTGGGATGCATTTTTCGACTTCACGTTTCTCACCACACTATCTGACGTTGTGTTAGCCTGCGAAAGCTGTTTTGCAACTTCCGGTTTTAATAGTACATTCTGCAAAACGAAAGCCCATCGTTAGAGGCAAAATTTTTGCTGACAAATCACAATTCTCTTACCTGTGCGGAACCTAGAGTATTTGGAGCCGTCGAGCCGCCTCCGGTGGTGGTGTTTGTTTTGAGCTGCTCTTGCAATTTAACTTGTGTTTGTAATAATTCCAGTTCCAGCTTGCGCTGCTGCAGTTCCAACAACTCCCTTTGTTTCGTGATGAGCTTCTGTTGCATGGTTAAAGTCTTGGTATCTAAAGAGTTTGTATTTGTGTTCGTAATTAAAGGATTGGCCTGAGTTTTTGTAACCGCCGGCATGGTAGACGTCACCGTCGTACTCTAAAAAACCACACATAAGAAAATTACAAATCATAGAATCGAGTAACAACTTACTGTTGTCTTTAAGAATTTAGGGTTAAAATGAATACTCTTTGGAGGAGGAGCAGTTACCGGCCAAGCAGGATCAAGTTGAGCAATTTGAACGTCCAGTGCATACAGTTTTTTGGGCGGAATCACTTCGTTCCAAGTTTGTCGTAATTTGAACATTTCCGCGCGAGTCCTTTCGTCCACCTAAACAACATCGGAAGCACGCGAATCAAACAATTGAAATTTCAGTTCGAAATTATCTACACTCACCTGTTCGAACACTCCGCAGAACGTCGCGACGATATTTTGACAAAATAGCGTTGTATAGTTTCTTCCAACATTTTTGATAATACAATCGATTAAATAGAGCACGGGCAGCTTCACTTTGATGTTTACCTACACAATTAAAATAAAAGTCAAAACAAGAGGGTTTTCCAAACTTTTTTATTAGGTTCCATTTGTTTATAAAGTGCTACAATGTTTATTACAAAATAAATAACTTAATCCAAGTTGCTGGCATTTTTTACACTTTATTTTCTGCTGCTCCATCAGCATTTTCCTTCCTCGTGGACATCTTCTCGGCATTTTCTGGCCACTGACACTATTTTCTTGGTAAAAATTAATTACAAGAGAAAAAGATAATGCAACTAGGGTTTGTGGTTTCGAAACCACACCAAGTCGGAAAACACTTTTTTTTTGTTAAGGGACAAATACAACAAAACTTATCCGTGAATATAAAACAATTGAATGCGTACTACTTTGATTTTAACCAATCAGATTCCTTAAATTAACTTTTGTTTTTTCACAGTAGTTGTGGTTGGCTAAAATCCTAATCGTGTAACAGATTTTCTTCACAACTTACCAGTGATGTAGGTTTCCGCTTCGGAGCCTCGAGTTTTGCACTGTTTATTCAATTGTTTTATATTCACAAATGCAAAGGCCAAGTTAAATTATTTTCAGTTGTTGCACGATTAAAATGCCAAGCTCTCGATTTGATCAGAAATTTGATTTTTCTGAAAAATGACAATGCTTTTTGGTTTAAAAACCTCGCAAAATAAAAAGTTTCAACCGGCGTTCTCCGATCTTCAAATTGACTCCATCAGCCTGTGTAAAATAAAATCTAGAAAGCGCATAGAACAAAGCCAACGCTGAAAATGTTTACAAAAAATAGTTCAACGATGATAGAAAGCTTTCTTTGTGTAAACGGAATTCCAACGGAAAACTGCTGCACATGCCGACACGATTAAGTTCTAAAATCAAGAAGGAAGATTTGCATCTCAAGTTGTACTTCAAGGTCAGACGAAATTCTGCTTTAAAATTTGTGTCACCGCAAGAACAATCCAATGTCCGACCGTAAACGAAACTTCCAAAAAGATTCTATTTTCCAGCTACAAAATTTGTAATAATTTTCTTGAAATTTTGACAGCGCTCGCCCTCTCCCTTATCCCTTTTAGTGGCCATTGGATGCTAATTCTTTCTACGTCAGTAGAAAGAATTTTTCTTCTCGGACCCCAAAATGTCTAAATTTTGAAAAAGAAACTATATTGCTTAAAATTATACCGATTAAATTCTGTGCTATTTAAACCGAGTCCTGGCAGCTACCGATTGCGAGTCAATTATAAGGGAATAGGATTTTTTTTCAAATTTTTTGAACAATGAGAAATAGTCCGCACTTCGCTGTTGTCCGAATTTATCTTAAACAAATGTTTGGATTTTTGTGGGACAAAATTGACATAAAAAAGACCGCATGTAAGGGACCCCCCACCCCAATTTATCATTAACATTATTTTATATGACAAAAAAGTTAAAATTTTGGTGTTTTAAACGTTTTAGGGTCCCTGAGGTTGAAAATCAATTTCCAAAAAATGATGTCTACTCTATGTGATGCGCTCTACCCCAAAAAGTAGTAAGAATTTTCTTGCCAAATATTGAGACTAAAGCTAGCCACTCACGGTCCTGGTCGGATCGCAGACTGATCAGCTTGTCTGCGATCCGATCCGACTAAGTAGCATCCTGCAGAATCGTACTGCGGAACAGGAACGTGAGTGGCTAGCTTTAGAACCGATTAGATTTAAAAAATAATTTTTTTTTCTTATACAGTAGAACCCCTCTATAACGAGTCTCAGCTATAACGAAAAATCGGCTACGAGTAAAAGTTTGGTTCCTTGACTTTTGTTTACATGCTAAACTGACTGCTTATAACGAGTAAGTAGGCTGGTCCTTTGAGCTCTCGTTATAGAGAGGTTCTACTGTGTTAGGTAATTATTTTACATGAAATTTAAATATTTTTTCTGAAAGTATGATCAGGCTACGTGGATGGCCCATCCGATTGTTTTGGCTAGTTATACCCGGCATGGTCGATATTTTTTATTGCCGAAACTATTGTAGAAATTTTCTTTAAAATAAAAATTGAATTAATTTCAAATAATAAAGGACTGGAGGGAGCACATACCCCCCTAACGTTGACCTTTAACTGTTCCTTAGACCAAATTACCAAATATACTCGAAATAAAACCTAATATTATTTACAAAAATTTGTAACTGTGGGAAGGTAGAGAACATTGATGTCACTAATGTGAGATGTTGAGTCAAAATGTGTCTTTATAATTAAATTTAAAAATATGAATATTTACAATTAAAATCATTCAGATACAAAACCGGCTTAATTCAATTTTTTGAAAAAATCCAATAAATTCAGAATAATTATAATAATATCCTGATAACAAAATCAGGATACTTTTAACAGATTATTCAAATTAAAAATCAAATTTTAATTAAAAATTTAAATAAAAAAAATTGAAGTGTTTTTAGAGCAGGGGGGATTTACCACGTTAACCAAATTTAAAAATTATTAGAATACAAAATCAGATATAAATTGTTTAGATAAATTTCTGTTAGTATATTAAAAAAATTCTTTCCGGAACTCAGGACAAGTGGGAGGCCTGCCATTTAATTAATTTTATACCACATCTAATCTAATCTACTATGTTGGGTATAACTAACCAAATCAGAATTTTAATAATAAATATCACTTGATTTCTCCTGTTCGGTGAACATGAAACAAATATGGTCAGATAACCGTCAGTTTTCATGTGACTCATGTTTCTGTTGAATTTTATTAAAATTTGTCAAAAAACAACAAAATACTGCATCACATGAAATCGGTCCAGCGAAATCATGAAGACCATCCAGCCGGACATGAACAGTATGCAGCATAGCTGCTACGAACATCTTTTTTTTAAATATGACTACATAATATTCAAAAATAAATTAAACCCCAGTAATACTTTTTGTAACATAACTTGAAGTGTAAGTGAGTCAAAAATCCCCTGGGTCGATTAAAAATTTGAAATAATAAGAATACAACAATACAGCTAGGTTGACCTTGAGACGTCGATTTATATATATATATATTTCCAATTCGACGGCCTTGAAACACTAAAATGTGCACTTCGTATTTCTGGATTCTTTGACCTCGAAAACTATGTTGTACGGTTTTCAAGGTCAGATGATTCATGCGATTATTTAAATTGGGTAAAAACAAGTCACTAAATTTAAAATCCACTAATTTGTGTTTTGAAAAGAAGTTTACTTGCAGCGAGCCGAGTGTTCCCGACATAATAATGAAAATGGTATTATCTAAAGGAGCTTGGCACTTTGTCACTCTTCAAAAAAACACTTCTGATTTTATTTATCACACAATTGGGGGCCATCGGAGTGACCCCGGTTAAGTAAGGGCATACTTACACAAATTTCAGCAGAAAATAAAGTAACAGTACAACCTGAATTAATTATTTAAAATAAATGCATTATCGTGCAAGATTGCATAATGAAGAGCAAATAGGTAGAAAGAGAGAGAATACTTTTGACAATTGAAACAAGTACCTATTTACCGTGAAATAAATAAGTAGCAACTTTTCAAAAATGTTTATTAACAAACTTAACAACTTTTTTGTTTGAAAATGAGACCAACATATACAAATTGACCCATACATGTGCAATATACTCAAGTTTTAGCTAGCAATTAAATAAATAAAAAGTGACATATCGCACATCGGCCAACAAACTTAAATTATCATTAAAACTACTTGGCAGTTTAAGTAAATAAATAAATGAAAATAAACTATTTATACCCTTGAGAGATGCGTTTCGATGGCCTCTACAATATCTTTTGCATGCGCAATATTTTCTTCAGCCAATATTGTCAAAACACTTATCAGCGGTTTACTGTTGAACGTTAGATCGGCCAGACTTGACATGTATTCTTCCCGTATTTCGTTATTCCCAGCCATGGTCAATTATAATATCACAATTTATTTACTTTTCCAATCTACAAACAAACGTCAAATATCAGCCACAAATACTTCGTCGAATCATCACGTTAACAAATGCTACAATATGACCTTATTTTCTCGAAACTTACCCGTCACAATATAATATACAAAAGATTACTATTCATATGAAACCGCTTCTTGCAAATACGATTGCGTTACATTGTTTTGTCGATAATTTCTTCAAATAAACTAATACAACACGCAACGTTTTTACACCAACACTCTTAATATCCTATCACAAAAATGGCGGTTGCAACTTTACACTTATGACGACTGGCGCACTCGTCGTCTGAGATCGACCAACTTCGATTTAATATTTTGTTTGTTTCACCGTGACGTTGGCACACCTTCACGAAAAGTTACCAACCAGAGGCGGAACATTTCGAAATTTAAATCCACCCTTAAACGTCATTTCGTGACAGTTTCAATTTTAAAACTTTAAATATCTAAAGAAATAGTTTCCCCGATATATATTTTCAATTTAACATGTATGTCTGATGTAATTTTGGATTAAATAACCGTGCACGCCAATGTGTATAACCTTGAACAAGTGACTTTGTTGATTTTGTATTTACCCAAATGACGTCAAGATATTCTTTTATTGGAAACAATAAAAAATTGTTCAAAAAAACTGCGTCAGATTCGTTTCGATGAATTGAAAATAAAATATAAAAATGGGTAATTTTCCAAAATCGCAAGTGAACTTTGACTTTTCGACGTATTGGTGAGTAAGTAAGGTTAAATTTCAGTGTAGCTTCAAATTTTGTGTTTTAGGATTGCGCCGGTTATGGTAATCCAGAAGTTGAGTAGCCGATTTTTAATTTATCCAAGTTTTAACATTTTACCCCCTCCCCCTCAGGTGAAAACCTGACAGGAGAATTTATATTCGATTTCGAGAAAGATGAGGAAAGCGGCCCCGGTGCCTTAATAAGGGTCGGGCGGTTGCCTGAATAACACACTTATTTTCTTATTAAAATATGTTTATTTTATCCCTCCCACCGTTTGACAGGAAGTTTGCCAGACGCAACAGGAACTGACGGATCGGACATTTATCTGTACACGGATGGTACACTAGGTAGAAATACATAAGACGGAATGCGGAAAGATGCAAAATACTACCTACAGCTGTCCCGGGACAACCTGAGTAGTGTTACTGGCTTTCTCACAGGACACTACAAGCTAAATAGACACCTGCACACAATGGGACTAGTTGATAGCTCAATATGTCGGGGATGTAATCAAGCAGACGAAACAATGGAGCATGTGCTCTGTAACTGCCCATCGTTAGCGTCAAAAAGAGGATCCATGTTGGGGGACTTCTGGCCTAGCATGGCCTCTAAAATACTCGAGTTTATCCTAAGTGTGGGATGGCTCGAGGAATAGATGGGAAGGTGGGCTGCTACAACAATCGGAGGTAGCATAATGGGCCCGAGTGCATGCGAACTTCGGTTTGCTCTCCACATCTAATCCAGAATCCCCTACAGCAAAAATAAAAGGTCTTTTCACTGCAAAAAGCAAAAAAAAAGGATAACACAGGTTTTCAACCCATCCAAGAACTTTACCTGAATTTCGTGGGTTAATCCTTTATTGCATGAATTAAAATATGTTCCGTTACACCAAAATAATGATTAGAAGTTGGTTTTTTAAAATATAATTTATATCACACAAAAATATGGCTTCGTATGCGTTAAGGGGTTAAGAGGGGCTTGTGGGGCTGTTAAATTAAATGTTACCTAAAGATTTTTTTAATTAAAAATCTCTTGTTAATCTGTTCATGCGCGTCATTCGTAGACATAAAGATTGCTACTGAAACCTGTCCAGACGTGTAGACCGGGTGTGTGCAAACAAACTCAAATCTATGGGCTGTCTGAGCAAGCATGCTGCTCCCCCTGCTCTCCAAGAACGGCAAAGCACTGTTATAGTCTTGGAAAGAAGAAAATTAGCCCCTTAGGGTTTCTCAATGCTCTTGGCCTATCTCACAAAGTTCAAGAGACTGCCGGCAAAGTTAGTAGAGGTGGTAAATGAACCTGGGTTTATTCCTTTTATTTAGTTGACAAATCCTTTATCGAAGATGTTTGCCAGGGGCACCATGTAGAGACGATCTATCTACGTAAAAATCATAATGATATTTTTGTAACAAACATACAGCCTTGGTGTTAAAACTCGACGGTGATCAAAGTTATAATAATGTACTGTTGATCCCGAACTGGTTACACGTATGTATTTAAATGCATATTATGCTAATTATTAATAAAATATTTATCTTTTTTTTTTAATGAAAAGCAGAATAAATACATAAAAATATAACTCGAGTTACAGCTTTGTTCCTTGGGAGTGCCGATTTATAAAAATTAATAAAAAATTTTTTTCTCGTCGGTCAACTGACACACTTACGGGCTATAAGCTAACAAAATTTTGCTTGAAGAGGATTTTAAAATGTAGAAAAATAAAGTATTCCATTATACAATTTTATTGTTCTTGAAACTAATTTCAATACAATGTTCTTTGGTCAAAGTTAATAATAAAAAATTTAAACATTAAAACATCATTAAAAAATATCACCATTACCGCAATTAAATAAATAAAGAGTAAGTACATGGTACATCGCTTAACCTACGAATAAATAATTAATAAATTAATTGGAAAAACATTTAACGTGACCGATCTAATTTACTTTGTTTCGTATGGAGGGGTTTTCGTTTCGTGCATTTTTATTTATAAAAAGTGCTAAAGAAGCTGGAACAACCAATCATTCGTTCGTTGTGGAAGCTAAAATTTTTACCAACAAAATAAAGACCAGTGATGAGCCGGTTGTAGGTGGTGGATGCGTACGTTTCCGTCTAACGGGGGATTTTTGTAAGCAAAAATAATTGGGAGGGGATAACTCGTACGTACATTACACCAATTTACTACAGCAATTGGAATCGCCGATTGTCGACGTTCCTCCGCTTATGGTTGTGTTGTTCGAGTCGTAATGAGGCAGATCTTTGCTCCTCGCTTGCTGCGTGTACAAGAAAAGTTTGTAATTTGTATAATTAAATTCCAAACATTGCTTACCTGCATGAGATCTTCGGCAATTTTCATGAACAACTTTTCCACGTTTTCTGCTTCCTTAGCCGAAGTTTCTAAAAAGTACATGTTGTGGTTCATGGCGAAGTTCTCGCCCACGACGGTCGGGATTTCGCGATCTTCCCGATCGATTTTATTGCCTATAATGTAACCGGTTACAAATTTGAAACAAAAATAGTTTGAGTAGTTTTACCTACGAGAATACGTAAAACTTTAGCGCTCGCATACTCTTCTATTTCTCTCAACCAGTCGGGCAAGCAGTCGAATGTCGGCTGACAAGATATGTCGTATACTAAAATTAATGCGTGGGCAGATCTGTAATAGCTCTGTGTAATCGAACGAAATCGTTCCTGACCCGCAGTGTCCCATATCTGCAGCTGTAAAAAAAGAAAACCTCAATTTATTTGCCCCACCCTGTACACACAATTAGATCAATTTACCTTGACTTTTTCATTGTCTACTTGCACAGTTTTGATCATAAAATCGACCCCGATGGTTGCACCTTGTCCGGGAGGAAACAGGCCCTGGGTAAAGCGCCGCACTAGGCAGGTTTTACCGACTCCGGCATTTCCAACCAAAACAACCTTGAAGAGAAATTTAAAATCGTCCATCACGGATCAACTGGTAAACTTCTCTATTAACATTGCAAGCTAAACCCTAAAACACAAACTGTAAGTTGGACAGGCCGAATTTAACCTTACTTACTCACCAATTCGTCTAAATGTCAAGGATCACTAGTTTTTTAAAAAATTAAAGTTAAACAAGGAAGGTCCGCTAGAATTACCACAAACACAAATTACATTTTTCTCTTTACGAAATTTTTTCGTACAAAAATTTCATTCGAACGCTTTTGAGCAATTCCTCGCGATTTATCGGAGTAAGAAGAGAAACTTTAATTGGTATTTATTATTTCACAAACATTTTTTTATTGTTTTCTAATAAAAAATTTACTGGATAAAGTATTGACGTCACATAGGTAAATAACGTAACACGCATTCAAGGTCACACATGGGCGGCGCATGTGTGTTTTTTCTGTAACTGTCAAATGATATGTCAAATGCATTTTTTTGACAGGAAAATATTTATTGACGGCTTTTATTTTTTCCTATTTTTATTTATTTATTTATTATGAAAGTTTCAATAATAAAAAATTAAATAAAATAATTAAAAAAAAAAAATAAATTATTTTCAGATTACCATACTTTCCTTACTAAGGAGTTCGGAAAGTAAAAATAAAAGTAAAAAAGCTGTATTTCAAAAACGGCAAAAACAAAAGAAATAAAGAATAACCGTTTTTTGTCTACTTCTGACGACACGAATGAATTAACGAAATTCCAGATTATCTAGTTGGTGAAGCCTTCAGTGAAAATGCAAAAAATAAATTATTTGAAACATAAATTCAAATACTAAAAATAGTTCTTATGCATATGCTTTTGATATTCGAGAAGCTGAACCAATATTGACTAAATAATAATTTATATTTATATAATATTTACCAACATAATTGTCGACTAACCGACCTCGTCGTCCTTCGCTGGCCCCTGAACAAAAACAATTGCGTTTTAATTTTCTGTTTAACTTAATTTTACAATATTTTCATCAAGAATAAAAAGCTTACCTTGTTTACAAACAAAATTTTAATTTTCAAAACCTAGTGCGCAAATTTGAATTTGAAATCGGCTTAAATCTTCAATAAAAAATATGTAGTTAACATTATTTAGTTTATTCAAAATAAATATTCTGCCTTAAAAATTACCCAACAAAGATAATAACAATTAACATCACCCGACACCGGATTCACTTCCCAAACTCCTTAATGTGTAGCATATCGTTGGTGGCATCAAACAGTTTTTGTTGAGCATTGGTAGAGAACGCCAAAGGTATGGGCGGTTGGATTTCGCAATTACTTATGTAGCTTCCACCTAGCTTCTCGATCTCGTTGGACAAACTTGCGTATAGAATAGGTTTCGATCCTTCGTAGGGGGTCTGAAAACAAAAGAGGCTTACTTCCACTGTAACGAACCATATTTCGTTTTCCCACCTTAAACAGAAACGGCATCATCCAGGCTCCGAATTTCTTAAGTGGAGTATCGTGGAACAATTCTGTGTTCACCAAACCGGGATGAACTGAAAAGGCCGACACCGGAGTGTCGTTTTGCACGAAGAGGGAATTTATGTGATTGCTGAATAATATTTGAGCAAATTTTGAGTTGGAATACGCCAACTGGGAGATGTACTCATTTCTAAAATAAAAAGTTAGTTTGAAGGGAAACGAAAATCCTAAAAAATTTAAAAGTTTACCTCAAATTCAAATTTTGAAAGTTAATGTTGGCTGCCACGTGAGCAATGGACGAAACGTTCACAACTCTAGCTTTGCATTTTACCTCGCCGGCAGCCTTCAGTTCGGGTAGCAACAAGTGGGTTAATAGGAAGTGTCCGAAGTAGTTCGTCGCCATCTGGGATTCAAAGCCGTCCACCGTTTCCTTGTACGGCCCGAACATGATGCCAGCTAAAATAAACTTTTTGTAGACGAAGCCTAAAGTAAGTCGAGAAGGGGGTTTACCGTTATTGATTAAAATGTTGATTTTATTGAATCTTGTTTTCACCGATTGAGCGAATGAGCGCACCGAATCCAGCGAACTCGTGTCCACAGGAAAAGCTTCCAGGTTGCCAGTTTTTATCCCCCGATTACGTATTTTTTCTAGTAACAATTCGGCTGCTTTCGTATTTCTGCATCCTGAAATATAGTTTTCATCACTGACGTCCAGGGCAAAAAAAATTAATCAGTGACGCGCATGAAAAAATAACGAAATTCTTTTAAACTAGCAAATTAAAAGGAAATGTACAATTTTTTCAATAGTTTATGGTATTCCTTCATTAGGTTGATAACTGGAATGACGCAATTATGTAGGCCACTATTTTCTTATCAATAATTAAGCCGTAAAACTAGGTAATAAAGTAAGAACATTTTACAATGGCTTAATTTATTGAATTCCCACTTAAAATCCAATTTCTTACCGATAACAACATGAGCATCCAATTTTAAAAGCATTTTTACAACTTCCATCCCAATTCCTCTCGTCCCTCCGGTTATTACCACAATTTTTCCACTAGCATTTGGCAGATCTAAAAGAAGTTTGAATAAAATAAATTTGGATAGGTGGGTTGGGGGGGGGGGGTTAAAAAATTCCTCAGACCGCCTCTGTATGGCAAGCTTAAGAATTTTAATTTTTAAGAAAGTGAAACTGTTAAGAGAAAGTCGGTTGGATGCACTTGAAAAGTAAGTCAAGTTAAGTTCAATATTTACCGATTTTGTTGTTCTTCGTCTTCGTTGTTTTGTCTTCCAGCACTCCCCGAAATCCAATTTGCTGATAAATCAATTCGTATTTTAATTCCAACCATTTTAATCGCCAATATTTTTTATCCCAGGGGATAAATTTAAAACTCGCGCCAACTACTATTAACAAAAAAATTAAAACAAATGCAACAATCGCGTACATTTTCCAAGTTGTTCGTCCGAAGACGATTTATTCCAACTGAAGATTTCAGAGATGCATTATAGTAGACAGTAGGTAGGTTTTAAATTTGTGCCACTCTCCCAAGCCACAGGATAGGCGTTTGCGCCGTAGGCCGTCGGTCGTTCGAAGTGGAAATAAAAATGATAAAAGAAAATTATCATTATCGAAGTTTTTACTTAGCTTAATCGATTTAAAATGGACTTTGACGGTTTTTTTAATTTTTTGGTCAAATTAACCTTAAATTCATTGTCTGAACGAAATTTCGTCCAGTGGCGTAGTCTTAGTTTTGTGACAAACGACAGGCGTTAACGAAGGGGATCGGGCATTTCACTGTCAGCCGTTTCACGGTGCCGTTGCATAATTTTAAAAATATCATACGTTTACAGGGACGCCCATGAACGGATTAACGAGATTCTTGCTACCATTAGGAGACTCTTCGACGGCTGCTTAAACCGAATTGGAGAATGCTTGTTATCCTTTTTCAATGGTTAATGGTGGTAATCAGATTTCTTAAGATTTTCTTGGATTTTCTACATATTTCCGGATTTTCTATTTTTAAAGATTTTCTCGGATTTTACGAAATTTCCCGAGATTTCTTTGCATTTATACAATAGAATTATAATTTTTAATAAAAACAAATAAGAGAAATTTAATTATTCAAGTTTACCTTTTGCAGGTTAAATTTCTCCGCAAATTACTATGTTTATCTTTTTAAGTGACCGTTCGTTCATAGAGGGCGATGGTGTTTAAAATACGTTCGCGTCAAATGTTGGTATCAGTCCGGCCCTGGTAGTGAAACAAAAAGCTCCTGACATGGATAACCATGCGTCTTGAAGTTATCCGCATTCTGCGTTTCTGATTTCACTTGACACAAATTAGGACGACGTAGACTTTGTAGTAATAATTGTTTCGTCCTATTAATGATAATTTAATTGTGCGGATCATTAATTTTTTAATGCACAAAAAGTTTTACAACTTAATAGGTGACATTAGTTTACAATTTGAATCGATTTTGTGTTTAGTGCGGTTTTGTATAAAAAATAATTAAAATGAGTGACAGTGCACGAAATGACGAAAATTCCGAACGGCCGGCTCCACCGCCGAGAACTCTCAATTTTGAGGGTCTTAAGGTCCATGTTATATCACACAAAATCGATGTGGCCCTTTGGGCCATCCGCGTTTTAACGGTGGTTTTTACCCTCGGATATTTTATTCCAATATTTGGGTAAGTTCTCACCGATTACCAAACCGGGTAACTTTTTTAAATTTGATTTGTTGTAGAAATTCCCAAAATTCATACTACAAAGTTTTGTTGGCCAACGCAGCTATAAGTGCCCTACGGTTGCACCAACGGTTGGGAGTTGTTCAGTTAACTCGACAGTTTGTGGCTCAACTTTTCCAGGAGGACAGTTGCCATTACTTACTTTACTCCTTTATTTTTATGTATGCTTCACCCGTAACACGTATCCTTTTTTATTACAATATTAATGTGAATTTTAAATGTTTCGGGAGATATTTTTCTTAACTTTTTTGTAGTGGTTCTACTTCCGGTGGTTCTTTTTGCCATACTACACTCGTCCAGCTATTCCTTGACGCTGTTAGACGTAAGTACCTACAGTTTTTGATTTTATTTATCATCCCCCTTAACACGGCAATGACGTCACCACTGACCATCTCCAATTTAATTTGACCATTAACATTAATTTATTTATGTTTTGCGAAATGAAGGTCAAATCGTACCTTAATTAATTCAAACCAAAACCAGTTTTTAGTTTTGATATATTAAATTTACGGTAAAAGTTGAAAGATAATTTAACTTTTATTACAGTGCAAAATCCCACCATCTATATTGTTTTCCCTAATTTGCATTAGTCCTATAATTTTTTTTAGTTTTTACATTTTACCTGTAATTAATTTATTAGCCTTCAGACTAATTAGCGTCTTACGTCATTGATTTTCTCATTGAATTATTTTTGTAATTGAAACTCAAAGTTCACTTTAGAAAAACCTCGTTTGTTATGCCAAGATACATATATGGTGGATTCTGACAATAGCTATCGAGCGGTCAACGAACATCGGAAATAAAAAACTACAAAATTGTACGATTGCCCAAATTTGAGTTTCTAGAAAAACTCGAATAAGGTTGTAGTGCAGCTACAAGAGAAATTTAAAATTTAAATTCATAAAGTTTAATTTAAAAAGCAATTTCGGTGCTTAATTATTTAATTGCGATAATTAAACCTCTAAAACAAATTTAATAATTACACTTGGGTAATAATAGCAATATAGCTTAGAAAAGAGTTTATTTCTTTATCAAAACGGAATTAAATAAATTAAATATTCATAACTTTTAATCGAAATTTTAATTTATTGTAAATATTTTGGAAAGTGATATCTCTAAAACTGTTTAACTTACTCTACTCGGTTTCTTTTTTTGTTTTTTTACACTTTAGATTATGTTAATATTGCGTCTGAAATGCACTGAAATTGAACTATGGGAGGGAGTTCGAAGGGGTAAGTTTACAGTTAGGGCTAAGGGGAAAATATTTCTAAAAAATGGTGTACACAGGATTCGGAATTCCAGAGATTTTTTAAAATGTTCACAGAATTCTAGAAATTTTCTAAGAACTCGAGGGAATTTTGAGATATTTACCCCTTGGCTGAGGCAAAGACAAGCAGTCACACGCAGGAGGCAAGAAGACATGATGTCGATTCCGGATGCACTGTGAACTTAGATATTACCGCGTGCAACCTTTGGAATTTTGCAAACCAGGCGAAGGGGATTTTTGTCGTACAAAATGTGGGACATACCCACAGATACGGGTCCGTGGAATCCGTGAGGATTTTCCCCCTTCCTCCCTTCCTACGCACAAAAAAAAAAGAAAAGTAAGTTGATTTAACATTGTCCAGGCAAAGTTCATGGAAAGATAAATGAGGCTGGGGAGGAAATAAGGATTCGTCGTTTCAAATTTTTTCGAGGGCCCAAAGAAGGTTACCGAACCCAGCAGGACTAATGTTATTTCTAACACGAAGGAAACGACAGATTCTTCTAACGATCGCAATTGCAGCAATAATGCTGATTGCTGTCTTTACGACATAATTAACAGTATTGCTTTGAGTGAATTGAAGTTTTTTGACTTTGATATCTTTTGTTGTGATCGATCTGTCGACTCCAGCCATAAGGCCAACGGTGGTGGCGTTTTAGTAGCAGTTCGCAAAAACCTAAAATGCATTCAAATCGACACGGCTAAATCCGTCTAATCCCTTTTCTTGCAAATAGGTAGCTAAATTGTTGGGGCGGGTAGGATTGTTGAGAATATTACATATCATGTTCCTCATTCAAGATTGGTTATCTGTGGTTACTTTAATCTTCCGCAGCCTTTGTGGTTTAACGATGGTACCTGTTCCCTGTTAAATAGAAGATTCAAGAACTTTTGAGAGCACCGGTAAAATGCTAATAGGCCTTAATTCATCAAATTTACTAGCTTTACTGCCTTTAGGAAGAGGTACGATGATAGATTTCTTCCATAGATCAGGTACCACTGATTGTCCTAAGCAGTGATTGATTAAGTGTGTGATGGGTTCCAGACAGTAGGGCAGACTCATCTTGAGCATTCTGGAGGAGATACCGTCAATGCCAACTGCGTTCGATTTCAGCCGAAGAACAGCTTTGGCAACATCGTCAGTGCTCACATTACAGAAGGTTAATTTGATAGTAACCAAAGTGGTTACTAATAAAATCTGATATCACTTTAGGGTCGATAACAGTGTTTGGAGCGGAATTGGCAAAAAAGTCGTTCAATAGATTTGAATCAGCATTTTTTTTCTTTTTATTGGAAAATACTCAATAGCTCTTTTTTCCTCATAAAATTTTATAAGATTTCTACTTTAAGTCCTTTATTTCTCACGTATGTTCCTAATGTTTCACCCCAAGAGCTTACAACCCGGAGGTCTGCGTTGCACGCAAATAAAAGGAGAGTGCACCTTTACGATTCACTCTTACGGTTTATGTTTTAACCCTTAGCCTTTTGACATTGAAGTACGTAGACTTAATGACTCTCAGCCAGTTTCATATAAACATCTCTGGCCGCCAAGGACTTACATTTACAAGGATTTACATCTTGACCCTTGGCCTCTTATCATCTAAGTACGTAGAGACTTGATGATCCTCAGCCAGGTTTATAAACGCCACTTTGGCTAAGTTTAGTAGAACTCATGCTCAACGATGCGAGGTGATAATGGGGGTAAATATCCCCCCCTTCCCCAACTCTTCAAACAGTTTAAAAAAGGCTGTTTTCAACTTGTCTTAGGACTTCAAATAGGAGCACAAAGAATACTCTGGATGCAGATCTATAGAGCGGAAATACTAAATAATTCAAAATGAGCATAAAAGAGCAGCATTAAAATAATAAAAATACCTAATTATGTGTTGACTTCATTAATAAAATACTTTTAAAATATTTTAAACTGGAAGGTCAACAAAAATCAAACTATAATAAAAATGTATTAAGACATTATTATGTGCATAATATAAACATTTATTTATCATATTATTTACTAATATTTTTCTTATTATATCTACCTGTATTAGACTAGTTACAACTTCATTTTACCAAAATTTAAACAAAAGATTGAATAATATAAGAAATTTAGGAGAATAACAACTCAGTTAAGCTGCGCAACCTGAGCAATCCTCTGCTCGGATCCTCGGATCAGCAATCTGATCCGTCTCAATCGACTAGAAATGAATTGGTTTTTCAAAAAAATTGTACTCCGTTAAGTTAAGCTAAGATTTACGAAATTTACCAAAATTAACCTACCCCTAACCTGATTTAAAACTGAATTTATAAAAAAATGTTTACTCTATCCACGATAGGATTAACCAAAATTTTAATTTCAGACTCTTGGACATAATGCATGGTGGGGTGCACGCTTGCTGATTTCCATAGTCGAATTTCAGTCACGCAACATATTGAGATTAATCAGCTTCACCGAGATTGTATTGATGCCGGTGTGCGTCATCATGGTGTTGATGTAAGTATCGGCGCAGTCTTCATCACTCAGAGAGAGACGTAATATAAAATTTTAATAAAAATGTTTTGTTTATATAGGGGTAAAGCTGGATTGGTGGCTCCTTTCATATATTACCACTTCTTGATGCAAAGATACATGTCGCGCCGTAACCCATACACGAGAAACATGTTCCACGAACTTCGAGTTTTGATCGAATCGACCGCATCGAAACCAAGTATGCCGGGAATAGTGCGTCAGTTGTTGATGACCATAGTGACTTTCACATCAAAATTAGCACCACCTCAAATTACACCCACACCTCAATAATAAATCTCATTCTGTTATTATACACCAGAACTTTTAATACGAACACATTCCAAATTTATGCAAAGTTTAATTTAATTGGTGTGATTATGCGATGTTTTAGTTGTTAGAATTGTATTTTCTATTATTACCTATTAGTGTGCTGGTGGGTTTTGGTTAAATTAACATTAATTTTTTTTTATTGATCAAATGAAATTTTGATTTTTTACCATCACTTAAATTTATATTTGGGGATATCACTAATGTAAGTGCAAAATTTGTGTTTGAATATCCAAACAAATAATGTTTATTAAGATTAACAAACAATGCATGTTTGCCGAAGTATTTTTTAAATAAAATATATTATTTCGTTACAACTTTTATGAAAACAAGAAACTCCAAGAAAACTTATATTTACGAAATTATTATTACAACTTTAACGTCGATCAACAAATCTAAGTCTAAGGGGGCGATCGGGAGCTGCCAGAAGTCTGTGCGTGCTGTTGATATCGCCGTAATGATATTCGATACGATACTTTCGCAATATCTGAAAGTGAAATTTGATTAATTAACAAAATAAAAGTTATTTATGAACGACCCCCGACCCCCAGGTGCTTACCTTAGTTAACAGTAACGAAATTTGTGTTTCCGCCAACTCGCGAGCCAAACAGGATTTCGGACCGTATCCGAAAGGCAGGGAAGCGAAATTTGAGTTATCCATGTAAATTTCGGAATCCAACCAACGTTCGGGTTTGAAACGATAAGCGTCTTCGAAGTGTTCTTCTCGTAAACTTGAAAGATGAGTGGCAATTAAAATGTAAGTGCCCTTAGGAATCCTGTAATTGTAGACCAAAACATCTTTGGACAACACCCGACTCAAAATTGGCATCGGAGGTTTCAAACGCAAACTTTCTTTGATGCAAGCCTGCATGTACCGCATCGTTTTCAAGTAAGCGCCGGTGACCTGCGAAGGCGCATTTAAGATTTCGTCGTATGCCTTTCTTTGCGCTCTGGGATAACGCGCCAAGTGATACAACAAAAACGCAATGCTGTGAGAAACAGAATTTACTCCGATCAGAACCATGTCCAACAGAATGGTCAAAACGTCTTCTGAACTCATCACATCTTTGATCATCAGACTTTCGATAAGTGAAACCGGCTGGCAAGGTTCGTTAGGATCGTCGGTTAGTTTTTTCTGACGCATAAGGTCTTGAGTTCGATGGATGTACTTGTTCATGATCGTGTCGATTACGTCGCAATTTTTAACCAGCTCCTTCCAAGCAGGCGTTTCCACAAACTTCCACATGTGCAAACCAGATTCGCAGCGTCGTATGGCTTCGGTCGCTCCGATCAATCCTTCCAACAACCGAGCGGGTTCCGAAGTGGTGCTCAACCCGATCGGATCCAAAAATCCCAAACGTTTACCCAGCGTTATCGAACACATGCACTCCATCGCCCATTTATAAATTTCGTTTCGAAACGTAATCGGAACCTCATCCTGTCTGTTCCGTATTCGGGTAATCCTCACAATGAAATCGTCACACGATTGCACCAACTCATCGTACTGCTGAATCATGGTGTTATGCAACGGTCTTTCGAGATGTTTACGTAACTTCTCCCATTCCGGCCCATACCTTAAAAGAGATTTATTGTGGAAAAATTCCAACGAAAGACGGTAGCTTACATTATAAACGGTCCTGCTTGCTTGTATCGTCTAAATTGAAGTCGATACTTTTCCACGCAATCCAAACTGGACCTTATGGGATATCGTCCTTCGTTGACAAAAATAGCACTCGCGTGTTCTGGGCGACTCAAAATTACGACGTCTCCACCTAAGGGGCCGTGCAAACGAACGACTGGTCCGTACTCATCCAATAACCACTTAAACATCCACAAGTTGGTACCCCAACTTAACTGGCTACCTGTTAAAAACGAAAAGTAAAAAAAAGGGAAAATAGTGGTGGGCTATTTACCAGCACTAAGCAAGTATTGAATGGCGCTAGCGGTCACTTGGGTGCCTAAAATAGGAACAGAACTCCAAAATTTTGATATCCGCTTCAAAGCTCTTGGACCTGGCACTTCATCAAATGGCAACGACTTTCTCATTGCTTCCGTGTCAGGAACGGATTCGAGTTGTTCCAAACGTAAGAATAAATCGGGGGAATCTTTGATATATTCGATCGACTTCGTTTTGGATTTTTCTTCCAGTTCAGGAAACACCGGTGTTATGGGTAGTGTAGGGGTGTTATGAGGACAGGATATAGGTAGAGGAGATTCAGTTGTGGGTACTGCAATTGAAGAGGGAATTCTAAAAAGGGTTTCAATTTAGATTTTGGAAAGAAGCTTACTTGGCGACATCGGAACTTCTGGTGGTTTTACGGTAGAGGTTGTAATTGCTTTGCTTTTATTGGGATCGCTATGAGCATCGGACACGTTAAGACGTTTAACTAGTGGGCGCATAAACAAAGGTTCGAAGTATTTCAAAACTGATTTACTATGTAACATTTTAAACATGCAGTAAAAACTTGACGCTTTCTTAAAACAGACACTTGGGCGAAATTATTAAATTTGTGACAAATGTACGTTCCACTGTTTTCAAAGCTGTCTGATTATGTGTGTTGCGTGTTTGGCGCTTTTTCTAGAGAATAAGATTGTTATCATTGGTCTATTTTCACTGTTAAGTTTTCTAAAATTTCCTAAGATTTTCTTGGATTTCCAAAGATTTCGAATCGAATTTTGTTGGATTTTTGCGAAATTTCTTAGATTTTTCTTTGTAGCAATTATCTTCTCGATTTCAAGTAAAGAGAAGCCTGAGAAAACTGCACCAAAGATCTTTTGATCATGTAGATCACCTACATGGAAATGATGTAGTCATCACATGGACCGCAAGGATTTACTGTATTACTGATAATTTCGAGATGAAATGAAGCACTGGGGAGTATTCCGAATCCCCCAGACCCCCCGGTCTCAAACACTAACCGTTTATGTTCATGATTTATGATCAACGTTATTCAGTAGTAAGACAAGGAACCTTTCACTTGAATGACAAAATAAATTTTTGTACACCGACTTTTCATTAGGTATAAATAATGAAATTATTGAAAAATTAATTAAAAAATAAATTTAATGAAATTTTCATTATTCGGTGTACAAAAATTAATGTTGTCATTCAAGTGAAATGTTCCTACTTCCTACTACTTAATAACGTTGATCATGAACATAAATGGTTAGTGTTTGAAACCGGGGGGTCTGGGGGGTATGGAATACCCCCCAGTGCATCTTTTTCTTAATTTCTACTACTTAATAACGTTGATCACAGATCATGAATGATGACTACACCATTTTCATGTAGGTGCTAAGTTGAGGATTTTGCTTTTGCGGTAGCCTCGGGTTACTTCTTGGATAAGTGTTGTAGAAGGAGTATCTATGTTTTGATAGTTCTCACAATCAAAAATTTATATTTTTACTTTTTTGAAAATTTTGTTAGTTTAATTAATTGTTCAGAATTTTAGGGGAGGCGATGCCGCTGGTGACTTTATAAACTAAGCAAATATCTATAAAAATATTAAATTCTCCTCCACCTTGTCGTGATTTTTCCTTAGAACTCAAAAAGACCCATTAACATCAAGTACGTTTAAAAAATATATAGTTTTCAGTTGCTGATGTAGAATATTTGTTGTTCTACTGGCACAAATATAACCTTCGGATAAATAAAAATAAATTTAAAGTTTTCATAAACAAATTAAAAGATCGGACTAGAATAATATTTTTTTAATATTTTTACGCAGAATTTCATTTAATTTATTTTAATTTTAATGTAGGCTATTTTGGTTATAGAATGTACAACAAACGGTCTATGTAGTAAGATTCTGTAATTTATACAGTCCGACTCTGGCAGAAATCATACGTACACTCCTATGTTAACCATAGCCTTTTTTTGACATATAAAAATCGCTTTTATAGAAAAACTTATTAAAGGTTTTTTGTTGCAAATTTCATTCTCTTCATTTTAATATCTATAGATTTTTCCATTTCATCGCACCGTTTTCGAGTTACAGTGACTTAAAGAAGACTCTGTATTATGCAAAAATGTATTGCTATCTGTATCTTGGAAACGGTGCGACAAAATAGAAAAATTTATGGGTATTTTTTCTTGTAAATTGCATTTTCTACATTTTGTTTCTATACATTTTTCTACTTTGTCGTACCGTTTCCAAGATAAAGATAACAATAATTTTTGCAATTTTAAAAATGCAGAGTCTTCTTTAAGTCACTGTAACTCGAAAACGGTGCAACGAAATAGAAAAATATATATAAATAAAGATGAAGCGAATGAAATTTCCAACAAAAAATCTTTAATAAGTTTTTCTATGAAATCGATTTTTATGTGTCAAAAAAGCCTTAAAAAAGTACTATTTACATTGGAGTGTACGAATAATTTCTACCAGGGTCGGACTGAGCCCAAATCTAAAAATGTATTAAGAAAGACTGTAGAAATAACAGAAATATATAAAATTCTACGTAAAAATATTATTCTAGTCCAATCTTTTTTCTTTAGTGCATTATTGAAGGCTCTTTAGGCCCTTAATTTGTTTATGAAAACTTTAAATTTATTTTTACTTATCCGAAGGTTATTTTTAATTTTTAAAAATTCTACTTTGGCAATTGAAAACTATATATTTTTCAAACTTACGTTTGACTAGTACGCAGCCATTGCAGTTATAGGTAATAATTTATTTTTTTATTAATTAAAATCCAAAATCCTGGATATTTTTCGTTTTCTGTCCACCACTGACGCACAGGAAGCATTAGCAAAGTTCCATTTTCCCGATTCCGACGTTATTATTCACTAAAACTAGACACATGGGGTAACGGGGTCCACGGCACTAGTTGCAATTTTCCTGCCAGGGTATTTTGATTCCGTGCGCTCCTGACTGTGACGTCACCACCCACTTGTTTTGTTTGTCAAATGTTTCAATGTTTGACAGTATAAACAATTCACTTTGTTGATGAGGTTAATTTAAAAATTCCGTTTATTAATTCAATTTTCCGACAAAAATCTATAAAACAGGCAGACTTTTAATTATTACTTGTGAAACAAACTAACCTGACATTAAAATCTGATAGGTTCATTCAGAAAAATGGCAGAAATGGAAATTAAAAAAATGAAACAGGGTATGTCGTATTCCTGCAAGGAGAAGACTATAATTCTGAACGTCTTCAAGTATCTTCACAACCAATATCCCGATAAGTGTGTTACCGACTTGGTTAGACGAACTGCGAAAGCTACCGGATGCAGCGAAAAGAGCATCTTTCAGTTCCGGAAGGAAGAAGCGAGCGTGGAAGGTTTTAAAGAACCCTCCAAAACCAAGATACGTAAAAATATTAATATTAATAGTAGAGACAATAAATACGACCAGGGGGTGAGACAAGCCATACGCAACGTAATATATGATTTAAAATACCGAAACATTGTGCCTTCCTTGAATACAATTCTAAAGCAAGTTAACTCCGACGATAGTTTACCCAACTTTTCCTTAATGACTTTGAGAAGGCTCATGTTCGACATGGGTTTTTATTACGAAAAGAATGGCAACAAATCAATTTTATCCGAAAAGGCTGTGGTAAATAAAGATAATATGCCGGTGAAACAAAATAAGAAGATACCGAACAAGTCACCTCGGAACAACAATAATGTGAACCTCGAGAGTAGCGAAGTTAAGCCGCCGGTGGCTCCGGTTCAGCAGCAAAATGTCTATGCACCTCCCAGCCATCATCCGCATATGAATTATCAGCACCACAACCAGCGGATCATGCCGATGCATGTGGCCATGCAAGATGCCCACATGATGGGACCAATGCATGCACCGACACCGCACAGCATGCCCATGATGCTAAATCACCGAAGGGATCTTGTACCACCTCCCGGGACGCATTCTATGGCTCCACCGCACATGAAGCAAGATCTTCCCCCTTGGATGCATTCCCACAACATGATCAAGCAACACTGAGGCATTAAAGTGGTAAGAAGCATTGTTTAACAAAAACTTACATTTATTTTGCGTTATTTGTTGTAAAATATAAAATATCCATCGTATTTTAAGGATACCCTTATGATATCACAGCCTATAGCTAATATTTATATCAATTGTTTTACCTAATTTTTATACAATGGCAATATACAGTGCATTACATAATTAAATCTATATCACATGTTAACGCTCAAGACATCCAATGTGGCCCCGTTTGTGGATTTGTAATTTTAAAATTTACTTTCCTGCATTTCGATGCCCAATTGTTCATTCTTAATACCATTCAGGTTTTCGTAAATCGGCTCCTTTAAGAACATTGCTGAAAATCATAATATAGTAAATGTTCAGCAAAATTTATTTTAAAAAATTTACCATCCGCCGTGCTGATACACGTAGGATTTCGTATAACATCATCGACGCAATTGTGGATGAATAAATATTGCTTCTGAAAACGAAAAACAAAAATTATCTACATCTTTTCTACCTAGCATCGAGCTTCGGGGATTTTTCTACCAAGTGGGTGGGCTCGGAGAGCTAGTCGCTTCGAAGACTCCCCGTTTCTCCATTATTGGAGCAGCGATCGCCAAACAAGGGGTAAATATCTCGCAAATTTTGTGTGCACTTCTTTGTGCACTTTAATAAGAATTTAGGTATATTTTTCAAATTTATAGAAAATTTGTATCGAGATATTTACCCCTTCCTTCAAACTTAAGTCAAATTTTGTCTATAACTTCTAAACCAGTTTTTCTACAAAAAAAATAAGTAGATGAAAGTTGTAGAGAAATTGACGTTCTACAATTTTTCTCTTAAGCTTTTTTTTGTCGCAGCAATGATTTAGGAGTTATAGACAAAAAGCTTTGTATATTTAATTTGATTTTAATTATTCTGATTTACCTCGGTTTGAACCATGTTTTTCCTATCTCTTCGCAGATTCAAAACGGTTCCGAATATATCGATGTCGGATTTGCTGTTTATCGCCTGAATCAATATGTCCAACGCTATCAACGTACCAGTTCTTCCGACTCCGGCGCTGTTGACAAATCGTGTAAATAACAAAAACTATAATAATCAGAAGGTCAATTATTAAGTAGGGTAAGTTTAGATTTAGATTATTAAAGTAGGTGCCACGAAAGGCTGCGTATACGGATTTTCTACCACAGATTTGTACTTTTTATAATAAAGCTTTTGATAACATGCGGGCGTCAACGTGAATTTTGGTAACCATATTGCGCGTCAAGTTTAAACCTGTTTTCATTTGTGATATTAGTTTTAAGTTATTTCACCACTCACACATTCCTAAGTACTTATTGTTTCATTGCGTACAACACGAGTTCAGAAGGGAGATTTCTCCATTCCTGACTTACCATGACCCCCCCCCCCATTTAGTGCCTTCTGAACACGTTTTGTAATAAGAAATTTGTTATCAATTGTTTTATACTTTTTCAAGGTTAGTGAGTTTTTGTAACTGAAGTATTATCATGCCAAAAATGTTTGTCGTGGTATTTTTTGTTTTTTAGTTGTTAGTTTTTAGTTCTACTTGCCGCCGCAGTGTATTTTTAAGAACAAAAGACAAACGAGGGACGATCCCATTTGTTTTTATTTAATGTTAAGGATTTTACAGTCCACTCTCCATCCCATCGATGTTAAGCATCTTCCATTGTTTTTGTATTACATAAATTCCTGTTATTCTCCTTTCGAACCCTTCCTAGGTGGCACTCGTACCACGCCACCTCCTTGTTTTATTTTTATTATGAAAGAAACCAAGTGCCAAACGTTAGCCGTAGATTTTTAAATGTTTTCGCCCATCTATTTACGGACATTTTTGTGATTTCTTTAGTATTATTAATGTTAGTTTCATTTTTATCAGTATTAGACGCCGCACGTCGCAACGACACAACACGTAATTTACATGAAATTATTTTTTTTAAATAAATTTACAAAATGTTGCTGCTAATTTTTTTAATCCTTACCTGCAATGAATGATAATTGGATCCTGATTCCTTTCGGCGTGATCGCGCATCAATTGACAAAATTCTATTAGAACCTCGGTTCCTTCGGGACATCCAAAATCCGGCCAATCGGTGAATTGCAAATGCGTCGTCGTCCACTGCTGTGTTTCCTAAAAATATTTTGTCAGTGCTGCGTTGTACGCACCCATTGGTATTATTACCGTTTGGATTATGAACGTTCTAACCACGTAGTTTTTAAAATTCAATTCGGTACAGCACCTGATCCCGACACCATTTTCCAGTTCCAAGTTTTCATGGACATTCGGAAAGTATTTGTAGCATTTATCCTGAAAGCAAAACGTTTGATTCAATTATTTGTGTAGGTTTAGGTAAATACCTACCTTATTTTGTTCGACGAATTGAGCGACCATGACTATCAGAGAAGAGTTTTCCTGTATCACCATCTTCCAAAAGTCTATAACTGTGTGTGCCAGCGGTCCTTGTGTTGCGATGTACTCCATGTTTCCGGAGTAACCCTAAACATATCAAAAAACGTAAGTGTCTTCCACTTCGACCAGATTTGCTCACCTTAATATAGGAAGCGTTGATATAATCGCTCTCCGGTTCCTCCTCTTCGTTATCGGGCAGCAGCTTAACGCGCGTTTCGTCGTCTGCAAAATAACCCTTTGGGATAAGTAAATAAAAATTTAATTAAAAATACCCACATGGTAAAATGTTGGTGTATCTGTTTTTCTTTTTGTTTGCCGGTAAAGTAGCGTCGCAAAAGTTGGCGACTATTTCGCTACTTTTACTGGCGAGCAGTGAAAATTCCAGCTTCAACTTTTCGCCGTTGTCTTGCAGGTCGCCGTAATATTGCGAAAAATTTGAAATAGATATCGGAATCGGGGTAAGAGGAATCGATTTGATTGATTCCTTCTTTTTGCTCCTAAAACACGGTTTTACATTTTTCTCCTTAAAACTTTCACTTCTTAGTCTATACCAATTTTGGCGTTTTTTCCAAATCACAAAAATCGCAAAAGCCATAACGAACGCTCCCATAATCCCGAAGGTTAGGCCGAGAATCAAACCCAATTTGGTTTCGCCTGAAAATTAATCGCCAAATAGATTATCGATTTTATGATATTCTTATTGTTATACTTGGTATTCTGAAGGTAACGGTCGGACTGTCTCGGTATCCGTTTTTCGTAAAACCTCGTACCTTTAACGTGTACGTTACGGACGGGACGAGAGGTTTGTTGCCCTCGTACGAGTTATCGCCCAAGGTCATCGTTACGTTTTGTAAATTATTATCTGAAAATCAAAATAATCAAATCAAAATAACAATTGGCGCCCAACGTGGGGCTCAATAAATAATATATCAACTTTATTTTAATATGGATAGCCTTACCCTCGAAGGGATTCCAATAATTGGGCGTGGCCTGATAAGGTCTCACTTTATCGTTCGACGTAAAATTTTCGTCCAACGATGGCCAATCGGTTTCGCGTAATCTTTCAAATTTAGATATCTCATTGCCGTCCATTTCGCCCAAAATTATGGCGTAGTACAAAATTTTCCCATTTTGTTCGTCAAATAAATCCTTACTCAGGGTGAACGTAGCCGTGCCCGAATCTTGAACAATGGGTGGTGGTATTTGTTTATGAAGAAGTGGAACTGAAAATCAAACAACGAAGGTTTTAAAATATTGAATATTGTAATGCACACTTACTTCCGGCATTGGTATTAAAAACGTGGATGACTCCGTTGCTTTCGTATGTCTTCGTATGGATCCGAACGACTATTGTGTATGTGCGTTCCGGGAGCAAATCCAAAAATGTTTTGTTGTACCTTTCCGAAACCGCATTAATATAATGATTGATCTGGTGTTCGGTCTCGTTGTCTATTAAGCTAACATTAATACTCTGGAAAATTCCATACGTATGGCACGGATAATCGAAATATATGTTTGCCAGAGCACTGTACTCCTCCGTATCCGAATATTCTAAGTTTACTTCCAAATTTCTAACTTCTTCCGGTTCGGCTTCCAACGTATTTGTTTCCAGCCTTTCGCTTAACGGACTCCAGCCAATTTTGTTGTTGGCCGCCACGGAAACGCTGTAATTGTGATATGGCATTCCTTTTTTGTAGGTAAAATTGTCTATGTAAACTGGTAACTCAGCAGTAGCGTGCTGTTCTGTTTCGTTTGCAGCGCATTCGTTTGGTATCCAATAACGTGGGGCAACACTGTCAACGTGCACCACGTATTTTCGTAATCCTCCTCTAGTTACGTTTGGTTTATTCCATTCTACGGTGAACGAGTTTTTGGTAACATTTAATATTGGTTTGATAGTTGGCGCTTCTGGAACTTAAATCTACAGTAAGAAATAGCGCAATTCAGAATGAGCTAACTTACGACTCTCATAGGATATAAACTCGAGTTTCTCTGGAGTGCTCTCAAGTCCGTCTTCCGCGACCACTTTAATAAAAATATGGTACAGGAACGCCGGCTTTAAGTGTTCAAAAGTGTATTCGTAGGTGATGTTGGTAATGGGCTCGTTGACGGGCACAATATTTTCGACCAGATGGTCTTCAATTTGGTCCTCAACCTTAGACTTTCCGATAATTTTGATGTGGAAATGACTAATGGGTCCATTGGTGACGCATGGATAGTCCCATTTTATAACCACGCTGACGTTGTACTCTTCTCCGCTTGTAAAATTAAGCAAGGTATAATCTGTGTTTCGTGGCTCCTCTGGAACTGGAATATTACAAATTGTAAATACCAAAGATACGAGTAAACTTACACCAATTTCATACTTCCTCCCCTGGTGGTAACAGATCGGATATCGCTGGGAGGTCCATACCCAGCTTCCGTGGCAACTTTCACCGAAACTTGGTATTGGTAACTTGGAAGCGCTTGCGAAAATAACCAAGCGGTTTTATTGATGGAAAATTCTTTATACTCGAAAGTTTGATTTTCGTTTCGTTGACATTCCGATGGGATGTAGTATCTCGCCCCAAGAGATTCCACTTGAATGTGGTAATCTTTGAAAACCCCCGGGATGTTTTCGACTTCTTTCCAAGAAATCCAGAACGAAGTGTTGGTGTAACTGTCGATTTCGTCCACTTGTGGTTGGTTGGGAACTAGAACAAGGCGAATTAAAATCGGAAAGCATTTTTATGGGAGCTTACCTGCTTGTTGGGTGCGAAAATCGAATGGGTCGCTTAGTGGTGACTTTCCGGATAAGGTCTTCGTCCGTGCAGTGCATACGTATTGAGAATATGCCTGCAAACCTTCTAGGGTTACTTCCTGCTTGGTTCGATTGCTCAGATTTTCAGCGAGTCTGACAATGTTATGGCATTTCACAGTTAATTTCTCTATCGGACAGTAATTCTTAGTGTAGTCTTCAAACTTACATTCTAGCACGGCGCGAGTGGTGCTTACGTTTACAGCTGTACACGTGGGTGCAGTCCTTACTTAAACATAAATTTTCGTCTCACCGCAAGGTTAAGTTAGTTTACTGTTTTACCTTCGGGTATTTCGAAGACCAGTGTGTTTCCATCACTTTCCGACGTTTGCGACAAAGTGCTTACGGACACAGTATACTGCGAGCAGTAAATTGCATCCGTGAAATTGTACGTCAGGTTCGTTTCGGTCGTTAAATTATAACGAACATTTGGTTCGTTTACATTATAGACTACCACGCGGTACGTAAACTTACAAGTTCTTCCGTTCGATGGTGGGTTCCAACTTAAGGTGACGATTTTATCATCGACGCTATAGATTAAGTTTTCCACCATACCAACTTCTGTAAAGGAAAAAATAAATTCTTTTGATACCACGCGAAAATTTCGACTTACTTGCAGGTTCATTGGTACGGACGTTCAGGATGTAAGGGTCTCCATAATCGGATCTGTTCGTTAACGCACATAACTTTATTTCGTAAGTCGTACACGCTGTTAAATTCTCAATCAGGAGCCAGGTATCCTTGGGGATGTGTTGGGAGTGATTCGTCACTTCCACCGAATAACCATCAACGCAAGTTTGATTTATTGGAGGATTCCAACTGATTTCAACTGTTTCGTCCGAAATTGTAAAAATTTCCACTTTTTGTACCAATCCAGGTTCTGAAAACGTGAGAAATGGCAATTAAAACGTTTTCACGAGGAGCAAAACTTTACTTAAGATTGTTTCGGGTTTTCCCAGACTGTTGCTTTTCGTAATTGGAGAAATTATGATTGTAGTGCAGATTAAGCTTTGGTTCGTTTCGTAGTGGGTATCCAAGGTGGTTACATTAAAATTGGTTGCGTGGATGTTGTAACCCTTGATGCATTCCTGGTGGGATGGCGGATTCCACGTCAGCTGAGAATAATTTCCACTGACGTTCAATTTTAAGTCTTTCACGTGCTCAGGTACTGAAAATTAAAGTGTTTCTATAAGCTGGTGTGGGTAAACCTATGTTTGGAAGGGAATCTTCCGGGGAAGTACTTACGGGTGTTTATAACGTACATCAACGAATCTCTATCCTTTTCGTCGCGTTTTCGTAAATCAGACGCCTGAATAGTCACATTATAGTAGGTGCAACTGCTCAAATATCTGACGATATGTTTTTTTTCAGTTTCGAAACGGAAATAAGGGATATTTTCTATTGAATTGGTGGCATTGACAGTTATTCCGTAATTTATTTTACATATTTGAGCGTAGGGACTCGAAGTCCAGTAAAGAAATATGGAGTCGGTTGTGACATCGTAAGTGACATTGTTCACTTTATCTTCTTCTGGAAAGATTAATTCACAAAGGTACAGAAATGCTTTGTAATAGTAGCGAAGCTTCAAGCGAAGCGGAATATTGATTCAGCTGTCGAATGAAATCTAAGTCGACGAGTTCGATAATAGAGATAAGATAATCAAATTGGAATTTTGAGAGATGAATTTTTTCGAAAGGTTGCAATTCGCAAGCTAAGCTATAAATCGACGCAATGCAAAAAATAACTTGGAGCAGAAATTTTATCTTACCTGGAATATCAATTTCTAAAGTGTCGGATAGAACAAACAGTGTTTCGTTGACGCTGGACCTTCGTAACTCGACAGTGAAGTTGTACAATACGCAAGGTACAATATTTTTAACTGTATAATTGTGTCCAATTACGTAATGGCTTTCGATAAAACCTCCTCGATAATCTGTCGTTGTAGTCACTTTGTATTCATAATCGCAAGAGGTCGTGTTACTGGAATCCCACGTCAGGTATGCTGTCCTGGAGACTTTGTTGGGTGTAATCTTTAAGTGGTCAAAGCCTGAAACAAATGCTGATGGTATTTTTGGGCATAAACTGAGTCGTCCCACTCGTTAAAAACGTCCCCGAAGCCACCCCGACTCGAAATTATAATTAACGAAACGAAGGGGACGTCCATTAATTACGTGAGGCGTTTAGAGAAGGGAGCAAATATCAAGTAATTATTTTTCGCGACATCTCACTAAGAGGGAGGAGGAGGGGTCGAAAAATCGACTCACGTAATTAATGGATGTCAACCAACTGCGGCCGGCAATTATTTGCGTCGAGTACACGTACCGTTAACAGCATGAGCAGATCGCCGATTCGTATATGAAAATCAATATTTCGAGTGTAACTAATAGCATCAAAGGCCCAATTTTTGGGTTATCTTATCAGAATTTGACTTTTATTTTACGATTTTGTGTAAATAGGCCCTGTTGCAGTGGCGTATTTAGAGGGGGGCAAAGGGGCAATTTCCCCCCCAAGGATGACTTGGATTGTATCCCTGAAACCCTCCCCGATAAAAATTATGTTTACTATGAGGTTTTAAAATTTAAATAACTTTAAATTATTTTTATTTATTTACTAGCTGGAAATCCCGTCCGTAGACGGGCAGCTAGACGGTGGATCTCTTTTAAACGATATAATATTTAAGCAGTTAATTTCGTTTCCCGCTACTAGGGGATTCCCCGTTTTTCTATATTTTCTAAGTAACGTAAAAACTGCTTTCCTCGCCAAATTTGAAAAATTATAAATTCCCTATCCTCTCCAAGTATTCTAAAAGAGTGGAAATCCTTGAATATGTGCTGGAGGGTGTTCCACACCCACCAGACCCCCCGGTTTAAAATTTTAGCTTTATATTTTTATATTATTTGTATAATTAACTTTCAAAGTAACACAGAAAGTTGCTACTAAACTCCATGAGCATAATAATTTCCAAGTTTTAATTTTTTCTATCCGGAGGTTAAATTTCCCTCATTTTTACTTAAAATTTCAAATTTTTCGGTTAGTCCTAATCGTAGTTAGTTTAATCAATTTCTCGGTTGCTAAAATGGTAAACCGGGGGGGGTCTGGGGGGTGTGGAACACCTTCCAGTACATATTGCAGGATTTCCACTCTTTTAGAATACTTGTGGAGAAGATAAGGAATTTATAATTTTTCAAATTTCGCCAAGAAAAATCGGGAAATGTGAATTTTCAAGCAAAAGTGGAGGAAATCAGAGTGGTTTTTTTCACCAAAAAATGACACGCTGTAGCAGGAGCAGCAGCAGCGTGGTGGGATTTTATATATCAGAATTTGGTTACCACTGGCGCGCACGAATGGATTAACGAGATTCTAAACAATTTTTTTTTTATCTGACCGCCCCCCAAGCATTTTCTAAATACGCCGCTGCCCTGTTGAGAGGTTAAGTAGATATTGTAGTCTAGTTTGTTGTGTTGGGCGTAGCGATTTAGGAATAAAATAAAGGCGTACACTGGGAGGTATTCCATACCCCCCCAAACCCCCCGGTTTATCCTCATTGTTTTGTGTCTCTTAAACTTAAATTAAAAATTTAATAAGTTGTAGAAGTCCCGCACGGGTCCGAGGTTACACGTTTTTAGTTATTAATATAACTTCAAATATTGATTGACCTTCAGTGTAGCCATTGGCAAACCGGGGGTATTCCATACCCCCCAGTGTACGGTTTACTCTTTATTCATAGACCAATAGTATTAGTTCTTCAGTAGGGGAGACTAGGGAGGCATGATACATCGGGAGACTTGAGACACATTCGTATTTTACGTTATATTATTGGTAAGAGATTCAGTATAGGTGAAACATGGATTGCAGTTGATCTACTAGTCACTAGTGCAATCCGATGTATCATGCCTCCCTAGTCTCCCCTACTACTCCTTGATTGTGAAGCGCCGGCCGTATTTGGAAATCGCAGTTGTAAGAAAAAGAGGGAAGGAAGTGGAAAGGAAGAAATTGAGAGGCAGAGCCTATTTTTAACTGGGTTAAGCACTAGGCTCTAGCAAATTTTCGGGCCCCTGATATTTGAGGGTAACTAATAGCATCAAAGGCCCGATTTTTGGGTTATTTAATCAGAATTTGACTTTTATTTTACGATTTTATGTTCTCTCTTTTCGGGCCCCTTTGCAGGGCCGGATTAGGTCTTACTTGGGTCTTAGGCTATGACATTTTGATGGCCCACTTTCTGTAAAAATCATTTTTAAAATGTATTTGATAGTTTGATACTGAAAAAAAATCGGGGAGTTCAGTTAATTCGGCTCTGCCTCTTTGGCCTTTGGGCCCTATGCACGTGCCTAATGCGTCTAATGGTAAAATAGGCCCTGCATGTTAATGTCAACTTTTAAATTCCAAACAATGTTGAGGCTAACTATAAAAACCTGCAGGGCAGTTAACTCTAAAAGGAACAAATCTCGGAAATTTGGTAGATTTTAAAAATACCCAAAAGCAGGAAATTTACTATAATATCTGCAGGATATGCATTAGTCAAATTGTTATCAACGTAGCCGATAGCCTGGCACCACAATGCAGTATTACCAAGTTAGGCCGTTAATGGGAAATGCAAAAAAAAAGAATCCGGAAGAGTTAAGAAGAGAACCGGTGCTTTCCAGGTGTTGGCTTGAAGTTCACGGTTGTCCGTTTTTTTCATAACTTAATAGTTTAGAATAATTATTATTAATACCGCCGGTTCAAGATTTTCCTCCTTACCACCGTATCAGTTTTAAATATCAGAAGTGGACGACGCCAAACGATGAGATAAGCGAAGTGCGGTTTGCCAACGCGGACCGAGATGAATAATTTTTTCTCAGAATTCTGAGAATTCTGGTGTACCATCCACCATTACACTTGACAATTTATTGTTTCGCCTACATTTTTTTTAAATTAAACCTATCAGTGGAAATGCCGGAAATCTAACTTAGATGGAAAGTTTGCTAGAATTATGAATAAACTCAAGGTTGTAACTTTTCTGGCCCCGGTTCTATTTTTAATTCAATTAAACTTTCTTTTTTAATTAAAAAAATTTCAATTAATCAAATTCGGATTTAGACTTTAAGTGGCGCAGAACTCTCCTAGCCTCTCTACTAACCCCAAAGAGTCATCTGGGAATTTGGCTGATATAAAAAGAAAGAAAAAGAAATCACTTACTTGACATGTTGCATATGACTGGAGAGTCGGGCTTGTTAGTTAATCCAAAGTCGAAATTTACAGCTGTCGACGAATTTTCTTGAATTTCGGTTGTGGTTGTTATTTGATCCACATTAGAAACGGCCGAGGATCCATGGTCATTGGTGGTGGTGGTCATTCGTTGGTCCGAATTTTCAGTTGACTCGGATTCGACTTGAACTTTGGTCGAGTCAACATCGGCGCTGGTTAATGATTCTGTCGGAATTTCGCCCATGAAATTGTCGCTTATTTGTTGGTCTGAAATTGTATTTGGCGATGTTTCGTCTTGAATTTCTGTTGTTGAGCTCGACGAGGATTCGGCTTGATATTCATTCGTGTTGTTTATTTCGATTGCTGTGCTGGTTTGTTGGTACGAAATTGTAGTTGACGAGGATTCGTTTATGTTGTTGGTTTGTTGTTTGGGATTAGGCGATGATTGCTGGTGTGAAATTTCGTTACTGAACTTGGTTGTGTTTTGTAGAAGAACTGGAGTATTTTGAGAAAAAATAATAATAATAATTGTAAAAATCAACATTTTGCATCAGCAAATTTAAACGTCTAAAAGCGAGAGGATGCAATACTACACTGTTGGTTGTTGATTAAAACAGGATGCACTTTATCACTAAAGCATAAAAAATATTTTTAATTTAAAAAATTATTGAATTTTTTATGCATCGAAATTGTTGCTATAATAAAAAAATAGCAACAATAATAAAATATTAACATTAATTATTCTGTACGTCGACACTACTTGATGATTAATCATTCTAAGTTGCAAACTTCCTCACTTTTAAATTTAAAAATCAAATCACAGCACAATCACTTAAAAAAATTATTTAAATAATAAATTTGAAAAGTAGGAATCGAAAAATTCAAAAATTACACTTTTATTGATGTAGAATAATATCTGGCCGAGACTCGAGAGGATAAAAGTTATTGTAAAAATATATGTATTAATATTTTGTTATCATTGTGTACGTCTGATAACAAAATTGTGTTTAATTGGTCGATAGATTTCTGAATCCGACGTTTTCCTACCGAAGACCCCGTTGACGTGTGTTAACGCGCGCTTCTTGCAACGCACAGGAAAAAAGAGATCCCCCTGGAGTCGCACCGCATTCTATTAATAGAATTTCGAAAGGAAATCATTTTTATATAATATTATCACAACTTGTGCACCTTATCGTCGGAATTTTTTTAAACAATTACAAGTTTTAGTTAATTACTACTTTTATCAGCTTAATAAGTGGTTTCGACATTTTAATCACATGATCCTCTAATTTAGTAAATACGATTATGTAAATTGTGTTAGATGCAAATTTTTTTGTCATTAACACTAGACCATGTTTGTGGCGGCAATTAAAATTCATTCCAACTATTTTTATACCCACAAGGCCTTCAAATTCAATATGGCACTGACAATTAAACACTCGGTATAGGCTCGCTCCAGTTGATTAATTCCGGAAAAGTTTAACTGCTTCATAAAATCCTCAATTATTATTGTTTCAACTGAAACTGTCGTGTTAACCTTTATCCCCCCTCCCCCCGGTCAGTATTGGACCTTTGGGGGAATCACCATCTTCTAAGGTTGCCGTATTTTAAAATCATGAAATCGGGACACACAGGAGTGAATTTGGCTTATTGGGATGGGGGGAGGGGGTATAAAAATGAAAAAGTTTTTGACTGACAGCGACACCCCCAGACTCCCCAGTGAAAGTTTTCACGACGCATAGATACCTATTTTCTGGATGTTATCTCGGAAACGGTACGAAAAAATAGAAAAATGTATATAAACAAAATTGAAGACAATAAAATTTGCAACAAAAAATGTCTAAAAAGCTTTGCGGTAAAATTGATTTTTGTATGGCAAAACACAGCTTCAAAATGTTTAATTTACATTGTAATATAGCGGTATCACCGAGTTCTTATTCGAGTCAGTGTATTTAACATAAAAAATTATTTTGAAAATTAAAAAAAATCTATCGAGTCTGGGAGGTATGAATCAAAAAATAAACCGTGCACTGGGGGGTATTCCATACCCCCCAGACCCCCAGGTTTGCAGTGGCTACACTAAAGTTCAATCAATATTTGAAGTTACAATATTCAATAAATACGTTTAACCTCGGACCCGTTTTATTATGATTTGTGCTAACTCCCGCGTATGCAAAAATAAAAATACTTACATAATATGCCCTCAGCAGTGGATCTCTTTCTTTCGAAGCCCAAAACTTGAACCATATTGTGGGACCTTTACAACTTATTAAATTTTGAATTTAAGTTTAAATGACACAAAACAATGAGGACAAACAAACCGGGGGGTCTGGGGGTATTCCATACCCCCCAGTGCACGCTGTAGTCTAGCACAAACTAGACTACATTAGATGCATTCGGCACGTACCTAGGGCCCAATGGTCAAATCGTAAAATAAAATTCAAATTTTGATAAAACCACACAAAAATGGGCCTTCGATGCTATTAGCTACACAAAATTTGCTAGAGCCTAGGGCCCAACCCAGTTAAAAATAGGCGCTGACGGCTGACCCTCTCCCGCATGTAATTAATTACTAAATCGCGAATATTACAGCGTCAAGTGCACATCGTTAGAGGTCCAACCCCTTCCTAGTAGCACAATTTGCCGAGTAGTACCGGACTAGGGGGATATTTTTAGTAAGAACTGCACTTAATTGTGGTGCGCACGAATGGGTAAACGAGATTCTTTCCGAAAACAGCCCTGCATACGGACGTGCACGAATAAATTAACGAGATTCCTCCGAAAACGGCCATCGAGAGAAAAATTTTCAGAAAAAAAATTAATGTTTTGTGAGAAAAACAAGTCTTTCGTCGTCTCCTGTCCCCGATAAACAGCCCCGAGCTGTTACCTATGAGTTCAGCGTGCAATTTAATTTAATTTCTTGCGTGCAAACGTCTCTGCGTTCAAATGCCCCTGTGTACCTGTAAGTCTTTGCTTGGCGAATCACCCACAAATGGATTATTGGGAGTGCCTAGTTGACTTGAACCTTGGGATCCTCCCAGTTGGTCACCCTAATTTCCACTTAGTGTACATTCGTTTCATCCTTCTATGTCTTTGTTTCCAATCCATACCTACTCAGGTGAAATTTCAAGTTACATCTAGCCATCGTTGAACCCAAAACTCCCTTATCGGAACAATAAAAACCGGGTTAAAAAAATAAACAAAGATTGGATTCAACATTTCGAATATATTGACAAATTGGTGTGATCGTACATCAATTAAAATACATAAGCAGTGAATATTTTAAGTTTACAGATAAATTTATTTACAATGGTAACCATCATCAATGAGAAGTTTAACTTAAAAACGTCCAGCTTGTTTATTGCACAAATGTAATAGCTACACTTGAAAAAATTAAATTCTTGTATCACTTTTAATTTCTTTATACTTATATTGCAACTTTTTTCTATTTACATGGACTCTAAGCCAAAAAAATTTGACTTTTCAATTCTAGCGCTTTAATTGAGCAAATCACACACAATAATAAGGTAATTATATTTTTTTAATAACACCAAGATCAAAAAATTACATAAACAATTATTTTTCAATCAAAAAACACAAGAACGAATCATATCACTTCTTTAAAATTATCCCTTACATGGCGGACAAATTTCGTTATTTGTATATTGTGGAATCTCGTTCATCCATTCAATAGTCAAACCAACGAAATTTGCCCACCCTGACAGCAAATAATACAACATTTAATTACAAATTCGTTACTTTTGTGTCCCTTGCATAGAGGATATGCATAATAAAATCTTAAAAAAATAAAACAAAAAGGAACAAAACTTAGCACCTTCAAATAAGAAACACGAAAAAGCACATCTTTCGTACACTCATTACACTGATTGGTCCATGGTACATTTTTCCATGATAAAATTACACCGAGTTGTACAAAAATCACAAATAAAACAAATGCCGTTTTGTAACCAATGGCAAAATTGAAGATTTTCTAAAAAATATCAAAATTTAACAAGTGTCAATTTTTATCACCAGTGTCAAATTTGACACTTGTCAATAAAAAAGGGGGCCCAAGAAAGGTAACGAGGGTGGATTTCCTAACTTTTAAGTACCAAAATAGCAATTTAAAAGCATCCATGACAATACAAACTAAAATTGTTAAAAAAATATGTCACTTCACTAATCACAACTAAAATCCATACCAGTCTACTTAAGAAGGCCATAAAGTACAGTCAATTGTTTTTTTTTATCAATAAACTCAATATATTCTCATAATAATTCCTAATAAACGTTACGAGTATTTTTTCCCTTAAATTACAGAAATCTAATAACATTTTTTTGTTTTTTAGCAAAGTATGGACTATCTTCCTCTTTTTGATCTAAGCACACCTACTTAGATGCAGTACCTACCTACAAACGAAGCTAAGACTTGTTGTTGTTTAAGCAACAGTAGGTACAATTAAAACAGCATTGCTATCTTTTGCTAGCCCATTGACGATTTTTGTCATGTAAACTAAGTTGTTCCTGTAGATACCTCAAATCCTGCAACATTATCTTCTTTTCCTCCAACAATCGCTGTACGTCGTCCTGCGCCGACGCAAGACACGAACGCAAAGTGTCACTTTCTTCCTTACACAACCTCAAGTTCCGATTTTCTTCCGACACGCGATCGAATGCAGCCAAACGACGCCTCAACTCCTCGTTATCCAAACGCAATTGTTTACAATTTTGTTGTAATATCAAGTTTGTCACTTCGGTTTCGTCTAAATTAAAAGATTTTAAAAGTTAAAAACTAAGTTAGGTAAGGTTGATTATTTACCCGATAACGTCGAAGTCGAAGTTTTCAGTCCAATACTTCTTGGGGGTACAATGCAAAATTTTCCATCCATCCCTCGAGTAATAAAAAGTTGCGATATGTTTAAATCGATAGGAATAGGACCGGGCGAGGTTATATTAACCGGTGGCCTATCTTCATTTAAGTGAACCTCTACGTTATCCAACGTAATCTAAGTAAAAATAACAAAAATCTCGTTAAACCATTCGTACGTCTGCGGTATTAAATTACCTCCATAGGAATAGGAACCGGAATGATCTCGTCTTCAGCGAGGTCCGCCAAACCCGTGACCGTGCTCATCGACAACTCCAGACTCAAGTCGTTCACTTGCACGTTCAAAAAATCAACAAACACTTTTCTTAAATTATCCTTATCGCTCAAGTCGATTTGAGCCAGCGACCTTGAACTTGGAAGAGAAAGACTGTGATCTAAGCGTAGTTTGACTTTCGGATTTGTGTTTTCGCTCGCCGTGTTGCCGGTCCATGCGCGCGCTCTCGAACTAAATTTGCTCTGTTCAAATCAAAAAAAAAAGTTATTGCGGCTAATCCAGCCCAGTCGAGCTAATAGTTTTTCTAAATTGTTCATGCCAATTGCCAAATGTGTAAATATGTCATGATCTTGTTATTGAAGTTGATAAAAAAAGCATCATATCTCCCGAGCTTAGACATTTTGCAGGCTGCAGGCTATTATTTCGAATTTTTTAAATAATTACGTAAAATTGAGGCAACTTCAATATCAATCAATATAAGAAAGAAATGAAAAGAAAAATCTATTTTCTAAAATTTAAAGAAAGATTTATTCGAAACTACCACACCTAAGCATGCAAATACAATGCCTATGACATGAAATCTGCCAATACCTTGATCTTGTTCTGTGCCACACAAAACATTCAGAAGCATGCCAAAAATACAGAGAAAAAATCATGGGTTACAGTTTTAGCTTTCAAATTGTGACTGAGCATAGTTTATGTTTGAATTTAATCACATACAGATAAAAAAAAGTATCAAAAGTGTTGATGGCAAATTTTTTTTATCAAAATAATTTACCTGAAATTCGTCCCACGGAATGGAACCACAATCGTCGTTCGTTATATTACCGACTTGCACCTTAATGCTGGAGGAGTAGCCGGCCGACTGCTGTAGAAACTCCACTTTACTTAACTTGAACGTGGCGACGGAAACCTGAAAATTACCGGGTAAGAGGTGAAAACTTTGAGAAAAATATTCCTTATACCAAATCCTTCCTCTTGCAACTGCTGGTTAGGGAATGGTCGCTGGTCGTCGTTAACGTATTATCCTCTTCCAGAACTTCGGTGGCAATTTCCACACACTTGGATTCGTACTGATAGCCCGGTATCCTAAACATGGCTTCCAGGGATTCGGTGTTACGATCGCCCTCTTGTCCCAGATTAACTACCACGTAATTTTCAGAGTCGCTCGAGGCGTCGCTACGAATCGACACGGTGTCGCTTAAATCGTCGGGACTCGGCTTCAGCGCGCTATCTATCGATGTCATCAAACTACTGAAACCTTTTTTCATCGACGACAATCCCACATTGAAATTATTGGGTAAATTTATGTTGGTAAAGGGGGCGTTTTTGGGCTTTTGCTCGGAGTTGTGTTGCACGAAATCCATAGAGTAGCTAGAAGAAACTTCGCTCACAGGCGTTCCTATACCGTTTGTGATTGCCTTTTTAGCAATATCCGGTTGGGTGATCGACTGAGTGCTGTTTTGCCACATTGTAGCCGTCGAACCTGGAAGGGTTTCGTTTGGTTGCTGACATAAAATAGGACCTAGCGACTCACCACCGACTAGGACGTCGTCAGGTATGCTGGAAGAATCCGGCACAAATGATTCCAAATCGCCACCAGACGACTCTTTCCCCGGACATTGAGAAGGCATGACGAAGGTTACCTCCAATTGTGGAATTAAAGCACCAACTGCTATAGATCCGCTGGTTTCAACCTATAGTAAAAGTTGATTGATTGCATAAGTGAGATATGAAATGTCTCTTACCTTGAGTATTCGACTCGAATCCAGCGATAAAAACGTAGCCAACTCTGCAACCTCTTCTGACAGTCTCAGTAAGAATAAATACTGATAGTGATTAATTTGTAAACTAACTAAATTTGATATATGCGCTAGCGCGTGGATGTCCGCATTTTTGGGTCCGTTATCCAAAGAACCTATAGTCGAATTCGGATCCATGTTAGCATGAAGCCATATAGTTACCGGAACGGCATCCAGAAAAGGAACGGCCTTGTTACTCCCGACGGCTCTGGCGCCCATGAACTCTCCCCAAACGGGTTCCAAACTGATGCACCACACGTCTTTTGCTTCCACCCACAATAATTCCCTACTCAGCTGCTCAATCTGAAGAACCCAGAAATATTAACACAAGTTGCTTTTAAAACAATAGAAGTTAAAAAATTACCATGGCGTTAACCGAACTAACGTCTAGTTCTTTTGGAAGAGTACGTATGTTGTCGGAGGTGGATATGTGGTCCAAAAACTTTTGAGTGATGATGTAAAAATCGTTGGCGTTCGAAGGAAATTCGCTGCCAAAAAACAGAGATCCCATGTGAAACGAATCGACGCACTTGGCCAAATCTGCGCGCGACGATTGATCCAAACTTCTAACATTCGTGATGGTCACCCTAGTCACTTGGAAGTTTAACGTTTTGGGCCTATCCCGTTGGTTATGATATTCGATACCGCTTTCAAATGTGATCTAAAAATCCAGGTACCATTTATGGAACAAGAAATAAATAAAGAAGCAAAATTTTACCTTAGGTAAAATAGCTTCGATCTTAACATCGATGTAGGTGATGTTCTTGCCGGAAATATCCTGCTTGGAATCCAATAACGACTGATGAAGGTTTAAAGCAAAGGAATTAAACCATAGGCAGCTGTCCACGTCGAAAATAATTTGTATCGGATGAACCTGGACGTAAAATTTCGGCGGGGGAACTACAAAGCAAAAATTGGGTAAAGTACCTAAACATAGCTTCGTTTTTGTACGACTTACGTGGGAAAGGGATGTCGTTGGGATAATAAAAATAAGTGAATTCGGCGTGAATTATGTTGGTGTCATCGGGAAGCATCATCATGGCTCTGTCCCCTGAGAAAAATATTTTTAATATACCAACAGTTACAGTCGTGAGTATGCCTGAGAGATATTTTGGATGTTATCTGTTATTTGCCTATACCACTGACGCCCATGAATAAATTAGATGGAATCTCGATAATTCGTTCGTGGGCGTCAGTGGTGGATAGCTAACGGATAAGATCCGTAATTTTTTAATTATCGGCCAATCCTAGTCGTGAGCAACAAATGGAAACTAAAACTTCTAAACTAAAATTTCAACCTAACAACCTACAAACGTTTCTAACAGACAAAGAAAATACCTGTGCCAACATTTTTCTCTCTCCTTTTATGTTGGGCTACGTGATTAAAAAATTAATAATAAAAAAACCGTTATGATTGAGATTCGATTTCGACTCACCCGTTATGAATTCTTTCAGTGACTGCTTTTTACCCGACGTGGTAACTTTGTACAATGCAAAATCTTCTATACGAATTATGGCGCAAGCCGTCATCATTTTGGCGAGTTGTTGCAAAACGTAAGTTTTGACTTGAGTCGGGCTTGACGGTTTTTTCGTCTGGTCGCCGGTGGGACTGTTTGGCACACTGGTTTGTTCTGGTGTATGCTAAGGCGAAAATAAATTTCACTGAACGGATAAGGTCCGCGCAATTTTTGTGCTCACCTTGGTAGACCTGGACAGTGGAGTGTGATGCGATTTGTTACGTTCGATTAAGTCCAAAAAACGCGACTTAAACGACGAAACCGCTTGTTCCTGCCAGCGGTTGAGTGGTGTCGACTGGTCGCGGTAACGTGGCCAGTGCTTTCTGTCGCCTTTAGCCAAATGATACGGATAAAAGTCGACTTGAAATTGACTAACGCTAATTTGCAAAGCTCCGCCTTCTTTTAGATTAGGATGAGACGATCGTCCAACTGTAAAACGACTTTAAACATTCTGCGCTGTTTTTGTAATTCATCGACTTACCGCCAGGGTCGTCGCACAAATGCAAGACTATACGTTGGGATAAAAAATGATATGAAGTTTCTACTACATCGTAATGTGAAAATATTTTTGATATTGCCGACACTCCGTCCTTCGCTCTCGCTTCTTGCGCAAGCTGAGCCTGATATTCGGGAAGTTCCTACAATTTAGGGTTGAGAAAACTGAAAAAAATATAATTTTGCGCTATCAAACCTCCAATTTTCGAGCGGCTTTTTCCTTTCTGGTTAGCGCGGTCGCCTTTTGAACCAAGTCGCCTAGAGAGTCGAGGAAGTGAAGTGCAGCTTTAAGTTGTGAGTCGGTTAAAACCCACAAGAGGTCGTCTAATATCACAACTAAACGCGATCCCATGATAAAGCAATCTAAAAAGAAAACGGGAGTAGTTTATTAAAATAAAAAAATGTTAGGTTTACCAACCGGACAGTCGCTTCTTGATTGTTATTCTACATCGAGCCTGATTGGTCAACAATCTAAGCGGCGTTAAATTCTTATCCTTTGTCGATTTGGCTTCGATTCGAACTGTTTGCCATTCTAATTCCTTAAAAATTAAAAGCTGGCCCTTTTGGGGCTCTTTCAGTCTTGTCATACGTAAATCTGATTTTTCCCAATTCGGACTTTTCGATTCGACTAAAATTCTGGAAACCTGAAACGAAATTGGTCACAAAAGGACGGGCATGTTGCAGGAGATTTAGGTTACCTGCACACTGGCCGTGAACGCCGGACTGTTGAACGTTATATTCACGGTGTTTACGGTGACCGTGATGCCGTCTATCACTTTGTGAATAAAACTGTACTTTCCGGGCACCCCGGCATAGGAAGACAAACCTGCTTGGGCCGACATCGGCCTCAATTCCTCGCATGTTTCGGCTGTTATGTTAACCTCGTCTAAATTCTGAAAAATGAAAATTAAGGATTTATCAGTCCACTCAGTGAACCAAGGTTTTGTTAGTAATTAAAGAAAATCTATATTAATATTTGATTAATGTAAAAATGTGCAATTAGCATCAACTTGCTAATCTACGATCAAAGAATTGACACATCATCGATGTATTTTTAAACATAAAGCGCAAAATAGCCCCGGAAGATAAACATAAACACAAGGCCCATTTAAAATTTGTTTAAGTTCATCGACATAATTTTAATGACTTAGAAAAAAATCCTGATAAAGTATTTGTGGAGTAAACAAATTAGAAAACTGTAACCTTCTGACCTCAACCTTTGCCATCAGAAAACTATGAGTAATCAATCCCAGAAAAAGGGTCGGCTTACCAATTGTATAGGAACGCTTTTTAGCTTAGTTAACTGAATTCTAAAAGTCACTTTGTTGCATAAAGCACTAGTTAATCGTAACCAAGAAGGAAGTTCAAGTAAATCCGTTAAAACAATCTCGTTTAGTTCCAAATTGGTCAGTTCGCCTTCCCCTTTGAAAGTACTCAGGTTCACTTTGTCCGCCGATAAATTCTTAGTAAATCTACAAAAGACAAGATAGTTAAATCAAAATAAACAAATGACAATCAAACTACAAACCTAGAGAGATGTTTCAACAGTTGGTTTTTTATTATATTCGCCATTTTTTACTACAATAAAATTCTAATCTAAAATTTAAACGAACTGTTTTATTACATGGCTATACACTTAAGATAAACTAGACCCGAGATTTTTATTCAAAAACCCGAACATAATATGGGTTTTATTTTTACGCAGCGATCTGACAGATCGTACACTGTCAGTCATACATCGACACTTCGCGCAAGCGTCACAAAAATTTTGTTTATTCAATTAATCAGCGGTAACGACAATTTAATTTCGTTTTTCGGGCGAAAACCCATAATTTCGAAACTCACTTTTTTCGAAAAATCACCCTTCAATCTCTTGTGAGTCACAATTTTTAAACGCAATCCCGGCATGCGCACGTCAAACGTCAAAAACATATGATTGGGTCATTGGCGCAGAATTTTTTAAATTGCAAAGGAAATTTAAAAACTGATCTTCTCGTCCTGCATTTCAGGTTGGTGCGGTCATGAAAAGATGTTTTAAATAAACCTTTGAATTTAAATTTTAAAAAAACACTTCTTAAATTTTCCGGTAGATGGCGCCATCAGAATTCCCTACACCACTGCCGCGGAGCCGCCTTCGTCGTTCATTCATTTTCCACCGTCATCGAAATAGTTAACTCGTGTAGGTTGAGGAACTCAACACAAAATGTCGTAAGTACCTTTTTCTGATTTTATTTAAATCATCCGCATTAATTTTAACGATTAAATCAAATCATCGGATGTTTTAAACGTTCACTTGTGGGTTTTTGCTAATATTTTATTAATATTCCAGTTCGAAAGTGTCACGTGAGACGCTTTACGAAACCGTAAACGCGATTTTGACCAATTCGCAAGAGAAGAAGAGGAAGTTTTTGGAAACCGTAGAGCTCCAAATCGGTTTGAAGAATTATGATCCCCAAAAGGATAAGCGTTTCAGCGGCACCGTTAAGTACGTTTCGACCTGACTTGGTGTCTTTTTGAGGTTACTTTTCCACGTGGTTCATTTTTTCAGCTCGAAAAGACACCAAAATCAGGAAGCCGAGCTCTCAGCTTGGCGGACCTGTACCCAGGGTCTTAAATAAATTGGGGAGATAATGGAAACATTATCGAACATTTTATCTCGACAGGCTAAAGAACATCCCCCGGCCCAAGATGCAAGTGTGCATATTAGGAGATCAACAGCATTGCGACGAGGCTAAGGCCAACAACGTACCCCACATGGACCAAGAGGCGTTGAAAAAGCTGAACAAGAACAAAAAGTTGGTCAAGAAATTAGCAAAGAAGTACGATGCGTTTTTAGCTTCCGATGCTTTAATCAAACAAATTCCACGTTTGTTGGGTCCAGGTCTCAACAAGGCCGGTAAATTTCCAGCCCTTTTGTCTCATCAAGAATCGATGGTGCAAAAAATTGACGAAGTTAAAGCCACGATTAAATTCCAAATGAAGAAGGTTAGTCTTGAATTTAGAATTTTTTAATTTGGCATCATTAAGCCAACAAATTAATGGTTTATTTAGTTTGTATGGAATAATGGTGCAAAATCGATTTACATTTTTCGAATATGCGAGTTTTTGTTTTATAAAAGTGGCTCGAAGATTGTAATACATATTTCTTACGGTTTTCAAAGATTTATTTCTAATTTAATTTTTCTGTAGGTATTGTGTTTGTCGGTTGCCGTTGGCCACGTCGATATGACTCCCGATGAGTTGGTGCAGAATGTTCATCTTTCGATCAATTTCTTGGTGTCTTTGTTGAAGAAGCACTGGCAGAATGTTCGTTCCCTTCACATCAAATCGTCGATGGGACCACCACAGCGTTTGTATTAGGTTGCTTAAGTTATGTGATCTATAATTTTAATAAACAACTACTACAATTTATAAGCATGTTTATGTTACCTAACTTCGAATTTTTTGTCTACGATTGATCATTTTCAACTTAGCAAAATCATATTTAGTTAATTTTAAATCAAAAGCAACAGTATTACAGTTTAAATCATAAAAATTGTATGTTCTGGAACTAACGCAAATAAATTTTTTTATTATTTAACAACGTCAATATTGGCTGTAGATTGGTGCAATACTGCCTTCCGATCTTTGTACATTGGCTATTTTGGTCCAAATTTAACTTCGAAAATAAAAACCAAAATTGCCAATACGTTTCCGCTGATAAGAATATAAAAGCCTCCCAACAGCTGTTCCAACCGAAAAGGATCAAAGCTGGATAGCTTAATTTTCTGATACGGATATAAAGTTCCATTTTTTATAGAAAAATCTTTTTGCCAGTGCTTGATCAGTCCGTTTTCTTTCAGAATCGAAAGCTTGAGATTGTAGAAGTGCGTCAATGGCGAATTTTTCTTTAAATTGTAAACCAGGTATACGGTGCGGTAGCACTCACTCAGTAACATGAGCTTTTCTTTCATGTCCTTCTTGATTTTCAAGTAGTTGATCACATGTTTGTAGTCTGTTCTTTGCACTGCTAACGCGTTATGCTGGAAACGTAAACGAACTTGAACGTTATCCCAGGATTTGTTTACCCAGAATGGTAGTAGTGCTCTCTGGGTTGGATTCAATGATGTTGCTATGTGTGGGTAATAAGTTGTGTTGTGGCTCTCCCAGTGAATTCTCTCATCAACCATATCTTGAAGGGTCTTAATTTCTTTAGTGTAGCGAGGATAGGTCAACAAACTTGAAATTCCAGCCGAATAGATAGATACCAATAGTAAAGACTGGAAACAGAGACATAGAAAAATGAAGCGGATGTACACTATCTTGGAAATTATGGAAAACAACTGGGAGGAACCGAAAGTGGTGGCTTGAACCACGTCAACCAGGCACTCCCAATAATCCAAGTACGGATGCTTTTGTTTCGTCATTTTATTGTAAACCACCGCTACCCCATACAATATTAGGGATAGGCAAAACATCAGAACAACTATGAAGACCCACAGGTACATGTTTAATGGCTGAAAAACGTAAGGAACACTGGCAAGCCTTGGTTTTGGTACCAAAAACGTCATGCAAGTTTGGCTGTAATGTTGCGTCATATCCACAGCCATTGGTTGAGTTTGCCACCTCGAACATAAAACCACGTCGCTGTTCCCGTCTTGTACGTCCTTCAGAAGAAACTGAAAGAAGTCTGAATCTTTTTCAGCCTTGGTGTAAACACGCAATTTAACCGGCCAGTTTTTTATTACGGATTTTAATATCTCATAATCCAGTCCACTATCAATTTCGCCTTTCGAATTCAGTGTCACAAAAGGTGGACAATGGAAGACCGATACGTAGAGATTTCGGGGATGTTCACCTTCGTAGATTTTAGGAATCCACTCGATTCTCTCCACATCGGTTTTTCGAATGGAACAAGGGTGAATGTAGTCACACATTAGTAAAATTTGATTGTTTGTCAAACTGGTAGCAGTTAGGTTTTTGAACTGTGGTTTCAGAGAATCATAGAGGTTTTCAATTTTGATGATGTTAACTGCCTGGACATAGACGGCTTCCAAGACAATGGATTCGTTTAGTTCTTCCTGCGATGTGAAAAACAGCAATACCCTACGGTGCGGTTTGAAATTTGTCGTGGAATTTTGGGCAAATAATTCTTGCAAAAAGGTGGAATTGTCTGTAACTATGATGTAGGCTTCACAGTCAAACGGAAATGTTTTGGTTTCAGGTCCTGTTATCACCAAAGGTATTTGCAACTCTTGAAATGCCATTACTAGAGTATCCGGAAAATGCTCTCCGCTTACGATTAAATTGTAACAATTTGAAAATGGAAATGAAAATGTTATCAAGTATTTTATATTTTTCAAAATTTCAGTTTTCGAATAGCAATGAAATTGGTAAATTAATACGCAAAATATGAATATTTTAAGTAGCAGCTTCATATTTTGGCTGGACAACTTATAGTCGATTTTTAAGCCAGTGGGTGGCTTTTATATAAAGTAAATGTAAATATCATAAACTTAAATAATTTATGAGGTCAAAATGTAGAATTACATTAGAGTAGGAAAATTTAAATTGCAAAATATTGATTTATTACTAGGTATAATGACGTCCGACGTAACTGATGTCGAAAAAACATAATCTTTGCGGTGCAGAGGTGAAACATCGGAAGAGAGCAAAGGCAGCTGGCATTTGAGGGGTTTTATTACTCCGGGGCAAATCTTGGAAAGAATCAAAATGCGGTTCTGATCTGATTTCAAGATGATGGAGACAAAGTTATCCTGAGAGGTGCTGATGGTATGTGCCGCATGGTCTGCATCCTCGCAGTAATAGCATCTGCTGCTGTCGGCCTTACCAATCTTGTGGAGATAGGTGCCAAAGCATCCATGCCCAGGTTCGGATAAAGTAACAAATGAGGGCAACCAGAGAGCGATGAACTAGCAAGGCTGGACTCGGGTAAACTAACTTGCAATGGACAGATATGTAGTTGAATGTCGAGAGAGACAATGCTTTCGCCCTCGGAAGGTTAAAATAAACTTTATAGAATATAATATTTATTAACAGACACTACACTACTATCAGTGGCGTAATTAGGGGCGAGGGGGAGCGCCCTTTTTTTGGTCTCAGATTACTTTCGTCCCAGCCCTCCTCAAGTGTAGTTACGCCACTGACTACTATGCAAGAAACTCTTAATATTTAAAAATTACAAAATGCGGCGTTTTAATATTAGCAAACCACACAATATCAATATTTAGCTGGATGGGGCTTATGATCCACCCTTAGATACAGTGGAAAAAGGGAACTGCCTTCCCCAAATTTTCAAAAATAATTTTTTTTGTAAATAACATGATAATGACAAGAAATTCTATAATTGTTACCTCGCTAAGTTTAATCTTTGTATAAGAGGTGTATAAGTGGTTGCCACAACGTTGTAGGGACGTCGCAGGAACGTTTATTCTGAAACATTCGTTAAAACAGGCAGTTTTGGTCCAAATATTTTTTCGAAAATGAAAACAAAAATCGCTAAAATGTTTCCTCCGCCGAGGATATAAATTCCTCCATTCAGCTGTCCCAAACGAAAGGAATCAAAGCTGGTTAACTCAATTTTCTGATATGGATATAAAGTGCCATTTTTTATAGCATAATCTTTCTGCCAGTGGTCGATCAGCCCACTTTCTTTAAGAGTCAAAAGCTTGTGATTGTAGTAGTGCAACAATGGGGAGTTTTGTTTTACAAGGTAAACCATGTACACTCTCCGGTAACATTCATTCAGTAACATGTGGTAATCTTTCACGATCTTTTCCAATTCCAATTCCAAGATGATGACATCCTTGTAGTCTGTACTTTGAACTGAAAATGCATGATATTGCGAACGTAATCGATCTTCAATGTCGTCCCAGCTTTTGTTTACCCACAAGGAGCTCAGAGCTTGATGGGTTGGATTCAATGATGTAGCTAGGTGCGGGTAAAAACTTGAGTTCAAGCTCTCCCAGAGCACTTTCTCGTCCACCATATCTTGAAGAGTCTTGATTACTTTGGTGTACCGTGGATAGGTCAGCAAGCTTGAAATTCCTGCCGAGTACGTGGAAACAAGCAGCAAAGACTGGAAACAGAGACATAGAAAGATGAAGCGAATGTAGACTATTCTGGAAATTATGGAAATCAGCTGAGAGGAGCCGAAGGTGGTCGCTTGAATCACGTCAACCAGGCACTCCCAATAATCCAGGTATGGGTGATTTACCTTCGTTAGTTTTTTGTAAACCACTGCTATCTCATGCAATATTAAGGAAAGGCAAAACATCAAAACGGCTATGAAGATCCATAAGTAAACGTTCAAAGGCTGAAACACGTAAGGAACGCTAACCAGTCTTGGTTTTGCTACCAAAAATGTCATGCAGGTTTGGGTGTATTGTTGCGTAATATCTGCCTTCGCCACTGCGGTTTGCCACCGCGCGCACAGTGCCAAGTCGGTTTTCCCTTCTTCTACGTCATTTTGAACAAAATCGAAGAAGTCCGAATACTTTTCAGCCTTGGTATAGACTCTCCATTTGACCGGCCACTTTTGTACTATGATTTTTAGTATTTCGTAATCTAGCCCACTATCGATTTCGCCCTTCGAATTAAGTACCAAATAGGGTGGACAATGGAAGATCGAAATGTGGATATTTCTGGGATGTTTACCTTCATAAATTTTAGGAACCCACTGGATGCTTTCCACATCAATTTTTCGGATTGAACAAGGGTGGCGGTAGTCGCACATCAGTAAAACTTGATTGTTGGTCAAACTGGTGACTGTTAGATTCTTGAGCTGTGGTTCCAAGAAATCATAGAGATTTTCAATTTTGATGACGTTGACTGCCTTTACATCGACGGCCTCCATTACGGTGGGTTCATCCAGTTCTTCCCGTGATGTGAAAAAAATTAAAACCTTACGATGCGGTTTTAAATTTATCTTGGAATTTTGGGCAAACAGTTTTTGTAAAAAAGTGAAATTATCTGTTACTATGATGTAGGCCCCACAGTCGAATTGTAATGCTGCGGTTTGGGCCACGGTGATTAACAGAGGTATTTCTAGCTGTTCAAATGCCATTGCCAGAACGTCTGGGACCTTTCCGCTGATGATTAAGTTGTAGCAGTTTGAATATGGAAAGGAAAATTTTATTAAATTTTTTATATTTTTCAATATTGTAGTTTTGGAGTAGCAATGGAATTGGTAAATTATAGTACATAAAATGAAAAGTTTAAGTAGCAGCGTCATTTTTTGGCTGAAAGCTTAATATGCTGATTTTGGAGTCCGTGAGTGGCTTTTATATAAAATTAATGTAAGTAAATAATATAAATTTAAATAAATTATGAGTTCAAAATGTAAATTACATTTGAATTAGATAACCATTAAAATTTCAAGATATTGATTTATTACTGACGAGCACATCAGTAGTGGGGCTATACGGATTCAAAAGCAAACCTCGGTAGTCATGCTAAGCAACCAGCTAAACAATAGACTATACCTCATCACTTAAAATAAACTTTGTAGATCATAATATTTATTAACAGACATTACATTAATTATGGTTAATTTTCCAGTCAGTCATCTTGGCTTTGACCAAGTTGATCGTAGGAAAATCTTAAAAATTAAATTAATTTATAATTTAATATTGAATAAACTAAGGAGTGTATGACACAATGCAATTTTTCCAATGAGAACTTACACACTTTCTACACAAAAACAACTTTGAAACATTTGCGAACGTTGCTGGAACGTCGCCGGGACGTCTGATCCGAAACAATCGCTAAAACAACTCATTTTTTAAGCTTTTTTGTTTTATATTTTTTTCAAAAATGAAAACAAAAATCGCCAACACATGTCCTCCAACAAGAATGTACAAACCTCCCAGCAGCTGTTCCAATCGAAGAGGATCAAAGCTGGTTAGTTTTATTTTTTTATACAAATATAAATTATTATTTTTTATAGAAAAATCTTTCTGCCAGTGCTTGATCAGCCCGTTTTCCTTCAGCAACGAAAGTTTGAGATTATAGTAGTGCATCAATGGAGAGTTTTTCTTTACGTTGTAAACCAAGTAAATCTTCCGGTAACACTCGTTCAGTAACATGAGGTTGTCCTTTAGATCCTTTTGGATTTCTAAGTTCCGGACCAGCACGTCGTCGTAGTCTGTACTTTGAACTGCTAACGCGTGATACTCCAAGCGTAATCGATCTTGAATGCTGTCCCAGGTTTTGTTTATCCACAAAGAGCTCAGAGCTTGATGGGTTGGATTCAACGATGTAGCTAGATGTGGATAATAAGTTGTGTTTTGGCTCTCCCAGTAGACTTTCTCGTCGATCATATCTTGAAGGGTCCTGATTACTTTAGTATAGCGAGGATAGGTCAACAAGCTTGAAATTCCTGCCGAGTACGTGGATACAAGCAGTAAAGACTGGAAACAGAGACATAGAAAGATGAAACGGATGTAGACTATTCTGGAAATTATGGAAAACAACTGGGAGGAACCGAACGTGGTGGCTTGAACCACGTCAACCAGGCACTCCCAATAATCCAGGTATGGATGCTTCTGTTTTGTCATTTTATTGTAAACCACTGCTATTCCGTGCAATACTAGCGAAAGGCAAAACATCAGAACAACTATGAAGATCCATAGATGAGCGTTTAACGGCTGAAACACGTAAGGAACGGTAACCAGCCTTGGTTTTGGTACCAAAAAGGTCATACAGGTTTGGGTATATTGTTGCGTCATATCTGCGGCAACCGCAGCGGTTTGCCACCGCGCACACAACCCCACGTCGCTTTTTCCCTCTATAATGTCCTTTAGGACAAAATCGAAGAAGTCAGAATACTTCGCAGCCTTGGTGTAGACTCTCAATTTGACCGGCCACCTTTGTACTACAGTTTTCAATATCTCGTAATCCAGCCCACTATCAATTTCGCCTTTGGAATTGAGTACTAAATAGGGTGGACAATGGAAGACCGAAATGTGGATGTTTCTGGGATGTTCACCTTCGTAGATTTTAGGAATCCACCGGATACTTTCCACATCAATTTTTCGAATGGAACAAGGGTGGCGGTAGTCGCACATCAGTAAAATTTGGTTGTTGGTCAAACTGGTGACTGTTAGATTCTTGAGCTGTGGTTCCAGAGAATCATAGAAATTTTCAATTTTGATGACGTTAACTGCGTTTACATCAACCGCTTCCAATACGGTGGATTCGTTCAGTTCTTCTGATGATGCAAAAAAAATTAAAACTTTTTGGTGAGGTTTGAAATTTTTTTTGAAGTTCTGGCCAAACAGTTCTTGCAGAAAAGTGGATTTATCTGTAACTATGATGTAGGCCTCACAATCAAACCGAAATGCTACGGCTTCGGGCCCGGTTGTTACCAAAGGTATTTGCAGCTCTTCCAATGCCTTTTCCAGAATATCTGGAAATTTTCCGCTGATGATTAAGTTGTAGCAATTTGAATATGGAAAAGAAAATTTGATCAGATTTTTTATATTTTGCAAAATTTCAGTTTTCCGGTAACAATGGATTCGGACAGTTAGAAAGCAAATTATTACCACTTTAAGTAGCAGCCTCATTTTTTATTTTTAAAAGTTTGTGGTTGATTACCAGCGGATGAGTGGCTTTTATATAAAAAATTTACGTGAATAATTTATGTAAATAATAATGTAATGCTATAATGTAAAACTACATTTTATAAAATTCACTCGTAATTATGGTTGGATAATAGGAACAAAGAAAATAATTCTATTCATTAAAATACGTTGAATTAACTAAGAAAACGGCCACATAAATTTTTGAAGATTTTTGAAAAAAACGAAAGGTTAACCCCTTTGGTGCTTTTTGACCCCAAAAAATGAAAATTCGAATTTAGCTAAACTTTTTGCGTTTTCTTATGCAAATTGATGAGAAAATTAGAATGACGCAGTCAGAATTTCCTCATTTATGATATTTTTCGTTTTATGCAGCTTTAAAGTTCCAATTTTAGATTTGCATTTTACTAGCCTTTGGAGCTTTTCCGCCAGTCCCAGGATGTTTTTTTTATAAGCAGGCATTAAAATACGTCGAATTATTTTGATCCCCAAAAATAAAAATTCGAATTTAGCTAAACTTTTTGCGTTTTCTTATGCAAATTGATGAGAAAATTAGAATGACGCAGTCAGAATTTCCTCAAGTATGATATTTTTCGTTTTAAGCAGCTTTAAAGTTCCAATTTCAGATTTGCATTTTACTTGCCTTTGGAGCTCTTCCGCCAGTCCCATGATGTTTTTTTTATATGCAGGCATTAAAATACGTCGAATTAACTAATAAAAAAGCCACATAAATTTTTGAAGATTTTTGAAAAAAACGAAAGGTTAACCCCTTTGGTGCTTTTTGACCCCAAAAATAAAAATTCGAATTTAGCTAAACTTTTTGCGTTTTCTTATGCAAATTGATGAGAAAATTAGAATGACGCAGTCAGAATTTCCTCAAGTATGATATTTTTCGTTTTAAGCAGCTTTAAAGTTCCAATTTCAGATTTGCACTTTACTTGCCTTTGGAGCTCTTCCGCCAGTCCCATGATGTTTTTTTTATATGCAGGCATTAAAATACGTCGAATTAACTAATAAAAAAGCCACATAAATTTTTGAAGATTTTTGAAAAAAACGAAAGGTTAACCCCTTTGGTGCTTTTTGACCCCAAAAAATAAAAATTCGAATTTAGCTAAACTTTTTGCGTTTTCTTATGCAAATTGATGAGAAAATTAGAATGACGCAGTCAGAATTTCCACATTTATGATATTTTTCGTTTTATGCAGCTTTAAAGTTCCAATTTTAGATTTGCATTTTACTAGCCTTTGGAGCATTTCCGCCAGTCCCAGGATGTGTTTTTTATAAGCAGGCATTAAAATACGTCGAATTAACTAATAAAAAGGCCACATAAATTTTTGAAGATTTTTGAAAAAAACGAAAGGTTAACCCCTTTGGTGCTTTTTGACCCCAAAAAATGAAAATTCGAATTTAGCTAAACTTTTTGCGTTTTCTTATGCAAATTGATGAGAAAATTAGAATGACGCAGTCAGAATTTCCTCATTTATGATATTTTTCGTTTTATGCAGCTTTAAAGTTCCAATTTTAGATTTGCATTTTACTAGCCTTTGGAGCTTTTCCGCCAGTCCCAGGATGTTTTTTTTATAAGCAGGCATTAAAATACGTCGAATTAACTAATAAAAAGGCCACATAAATTTTTGAAGATTTTTGAAAAAACGAAAGGTTAACCCCTTTGCTGCTTTTTGACCCCAAAAAATGAAAATTCGAATTTAGCTAAACTTTTTGCGTTTTCTTATGCAAATTGATGAGAAAATTAGAATGACGCAATCAGAATTTCCTCAAGTATGATATTTTTCTTTTTATGCAGCTTTAAACTTCCAATTTTAGATTTGCATTTTACTAGCCTTTGGAGCTTTTCCGCCAGTCCCAGGATGTTTTTTTTATAAGCAGGCATTAAAATACGTCGAATTAACTAATAAAAAAGCCACATAAATTTTTGAAGATTTTTGAAAAAAACGAAAGGTTAACCCCTTTGGTGCTTTTTGATCCCCAAAAATAAAAATTCGAATTTAGCTAAACTTTTTGCGTTTTCTTATGCAAATTGATGAGAAAATTAGAATGACGCAGTCAGAATTTCCTCAAGTATGATATTTTTCGTTTTAAGCAGCTTTAAAGTTCCAATTTCAGATTTGCATTTTACTTGCCTTTGGAGCTCTTCCGCCAGTCCCATGATGTTTTTTTTATATGCAGGCATTAAAATACGTCGATTAACTAATAAAAAAGCCACATAAATTTTTGAAGATTTTTGAAAAAAACGAAAGGTTAACCCCTTTGGTGCTTTTTGACCCCAAAAAATAAAAATTCGAATTTAGCTAAACTTTTTGCGTTTTCTTATGCAAATTGATGAGAAAATTAGAATGACGCAGTCAGAATTTCCACATTTATGATATTTTTCGTTTTATGCAGCTTTAAAGTTCCAATTTTAGATTTGCATTTTACTAGCCTTTGGAGCTTTTCCGCCAGTCCCAGGATGTTTTTTTTATAAGCAGGCATTAAAATACGTCGAATTAACTAATAAAAAGGCCACATAAATTTTTGAAGATTTTTGAAAAAAACGAAAGGTTAACCCCTTTGGTGCTTTTTGACCCCAAAAAATGAAAATTCGAATTTAGCTAAACTTTTTGCGTTTTCTTATGCAAATTGATGAGAAAATTAGAATGACGCAGTCAGAATTTCCTCATTTATGATATTTTTCGTTTTATGCAGCTTTAAAGTTCCAATTTTAGATTTGCATTTTACTAGCCTTTGGAGCTTTTCCGCCAGTCCCAGGATGTTTTTTTTATAAGCAGGCATTAAAATACGTCGAATTAACTAATAAAAAGGCCACATAAATTTTTGAAGATTTTTGAAAAAAACGAAAGGTTAACCCCTTTGGTGCTTTTTGACCCCAAAAAATGAAAATTCGAATTTAACTAAACTTTTTGCGTTTTCTTATGCAAATTGATGAGAAAATTAGAATGACGCAATCAGAATTTCCTCATTTATGATATTTTTCTTTTTATGCAGCTTTAAACTTCCAATTTTAGATTTGCATTTTACTAGCCTTTGGAGCTTTTCCGCCAGTCCCAGGATGTTTTTTTTATAAGCAGGCATTAAAATACGTCGAATTAACTAATAAAAAGGCCCTTTGGTGCTTTGGTGCTTTTTGTCCCCAAAAAATGAAAATTTGAATTTAGCTAAAATTTTTGCGTTTTCTTATGCAAATTGATGAGAAAATTAGAATGACTCAGTCAGAATTTCCTCAAGTATGATATTTTTCGTTTTAAGCAGCTTTAAAGTTCCAATTTCAGATTTGCATTTTACTTGCCTTTGGTGCTCTTCCGCCAGTCCCATGATGTTTTTTTTATATGCAGGCATTAAAATACGTCGAATTAACTTATAAAAAAGCCGCATAAATTTTTGAAGATTTTTGAAAAAAACGAAAGGTTAACCCCTTTGGTGCTTTTTGACCCCAAAAATAAAAATTCGAATTTAGCTAAACTTTTTGCGTTTTCTTATGCAAATTGATGAGAAAATTAGAATGACGCAGTCAGAATTTCCTCAAGTATGATATTTTTCGTTTTAAGCAGCTTTAAAGTTCCAATTTCAGATTTGCATTTTACTTGCCTTTGGAGCTCTTCCGCCAGTCCCATGATGTTTTTTTTATATGCAGGCATTAAAATACGTCGATTAACTAATAAAAAAGCCACATAAATTTTTGAAGATTTTTGAAAAAAACGAAAGGTTAACCCCTTTGGTGCTTTTTGACCCCAAAAATAAAAATTCGAACTTAGCTAAACTTTTTGCGTTTTCTTATGCAAATTGATGAGAAAATTAGAATGACGCAGTCAGAATTTCCACATTTATGATATTTTTCGTTTTATGCAGCTTTAAAGTTCCAATTTTAGATTTGCATTTTACTAGCCTTTGGAGCATTTCCGCCAGTCCCAGGATGTGTTTTTTATAAGCAGGCATTAAAATACGTCGAATTAACTAATAAAAAGGCCACATAAATTTTTGAAGATTTTTGAAAAAAACGAAAGGTTAACCCCTTTGGTGCTTTTTGACCCCAAAAAATGAAAATTCGAATTTAGCTAAACTTTTTGCGTTTTCTTATGCAAATTGATGAGAAAATTAGAATGACGCAGTCAGAATTTCCTCATTTATGATATTTTTCGTTTTATGCAGCTTTAAAGTTCCAATTTTAGATTTGCATTTTACTAGCCTTTGGAGCTTTTCCGCCAGTCCCAGGATGTTTTTTTTATAAGCAGGCATTAAAATACGTCGAATTAACTAATAAAAAGGCCACATAAATTTTTGAAGATTTTTGAAAAAACGAAAGGTTAACCCCTTTGCTGCTTTTTGACCCCAAAAAATGAAAATTCGAATTTAGCTAAACTTTTTGCGTTTTCTTATGCAAATTGATGAGAAAATTATAATGACGCAATCAGAATTTCCTCAAGTATGATATTTTTTTTTTTATGCAGCTTTAAACTTCCAATTTTAGATTTGCATTTTACTAGCCTTTGGAGCTTTTCCGCCAGTCCAAGGATGTTTTTTTTATAAGCAGGCATTAAAATACGTCGAATTAACTAATAAAAAGGCCCTTTGGTGCTTTGGTGCTTTTTGTCCCCAAAAAATGAAAATTTGAATTTAGCTAAAATTTTTGCGTTTTCTTATGCAAATTGATGAGAAAATTAGAATGACTCAGTCAGAATTTCCTCAAGTATGATATTTTTCGTTTTAAGCAGCTTTAAAGTTCCAATTTCAGATTTGCATTTTACTTGCCTTTGGAGCTCTTCCGCCAGTCCCATGATGTTTTTTTTATATGCAGGCATTAAAATACGTCGAATTTACTAAAAAAAAGCCACATAAATTTTTGAAGATTTTTGAAAAAAACGAAAGGTTAACCCCTTTGGTGCTCTTTGACTCCAAAAATAAAAATTCGAATTTAGCTAAACTTTTTGCGTTTTCTTATGCAAATTGATGAGAAAATTAGAATGACGCAGTCAGAATTTCCTCAAGTATGATATTTTTCGTTTTAAGCAGCTTTAAAGTTCCAATTTCAGATTTGCATTTTACTTGCCTTTGGAGCTCTTCCGCCAGTCCCATGATGTTTTTTTTATATGCAGGCATTAAAATACGTCGAATTAACTAATAAAAAAGCCACATAAATTTTTGAAGATTTTTGAAAAAAACGAAAGGTTAACCCCTTTGGTGCTTTTTGACCCCAAAAATAAAAATTCGAATTTAGCTAAACTTTTTGCGTTTTCTTATGCAAATTGATGAGAAAATTAGAATGACGCAGTCAGAATTTCCTCAAGTATGATATTTTTCGTTTTAAGCAGCTTTAAAGTTCCAATTTCAGATTTGCATTTTACTTGCCTTTGGAGCTCTTCCGCCAGTCCCATGATGTTTTTTTTATATGCAGGCATTAAAATACGTCGAATTAACTTATAAAAAAGCCGCATAAATTTTTGAAGATTTTTGAAAAAAACGAAAGGTTAACCCCTTTGGTGCTTTTTGACCCCAAAAATAAAAATTCGAATTTAGCTAAACTTTTTGCGTTTTCTTATGCAAATTGATGAGAAAATTAGAATGACGCAGTCAGAATTTCCTCATTTATGATATTTTTCGTTTTATGCAGCTTTAAAGTTCCAATTTTAAATTTGCATTTTACTAGCCTTTGGAGCTTTTCCGCCAGTCCCAGGATGTTTTTTTTATAAGCAGGCATTAAAATACGTCGAATTAACTAATAAAAAGGCCACATAAATTTTTGAAGATTTTTGAAAAAACGAAAGGTTAACCCCTTTGCTGCTTTTTGACCCCAAAAAATGAAAATTCGAATTTAGCTAAACTTTTTGCGTTTTCTTATGCAAATTGATGAGAAAATTAGAATGACGCAGTCAGAATTTCCTCAAGTATGATATTTTTCTTTTTATGCAGCTTTAAACTTCCAATTTTAGATTTGCATTTTACTTGCCTTTGGAGCTCTTCCGCCAGTCCCATGATGTTTTTTTATATGCAGGCATTAAAATACGTCGAATTAACTAATAAAAATGCCACATAAATTTTTGAAGATTTTTGAAAAAAACGAAAGGTTAACCCCTTTGGTGCTTTTTGACCCCAAAAATTAAAATTCGAATTTAACTAAACTTTTTGCGTTTTCTTATGCAAATTGATGAGAAAATTAGAATGACGCAGTCGGAATTTCCTCAAGTATGATATTTTTCGTTTTAAGCAGCTTTAAAGTTCCAATTTCAGATTTGCATTTTACTTGCCTTTGGAGCTCTTCCGCCAGTCCCATGATGTTTTTTTTATATGCAGGCATTAAAATACGTCGAATTAACTAATAAAAAGGCCACATAAATTTTTGCAGATTTTTGAAAAAAACGAAAGGTCTACCCCTTTGGTGCTTTTTGACCCCAAAAAATGAAAATTCGAATTTAGCTAAACTTTTTGCGTTTTCTTATGCAAATTGATGAGAAAATTAGAATGACGCAGTCAGAATTTCCTCATTTAGGATATTTTTCGTTTTATGCAGCTTTAAAGTTCCAATTTTAGATTTGCATTTTACTAGCCTTTGGAGCTTTTCCGCCAGTCCCAGGATTTTTTTTTATATGCAGGCATTAAAATACGTCGAATTAACTAATAAAAAGGCCACATAAATTTTTGCAGATTTTTGAAAAAAACGAAAGGTTTACCCCTTTGGTGCTTTTTGACCCCAAAAAATGAAAATTCGAATTTAGCTAAACTTTTTGCGTTTTCTTATGCAAATTGATGAGAAAATGAGAATGACTCAGAATTTCCTCATTTATGATATTTTTCGTTTTATGCAGCTTTAAAGTTCCAATTTTAGATTTGCATTTTACTAGCCTTTGGAGCTTTTCCGCCAGTCCCAGGATGTTTTTTTTATAAGCAGGCATTAAAATACGTCGAATTAACTAATAAAAAGGCCACATAAATTTTTGAAGATTTTTGAAAAAACGAAAGGTTAACCCCTTTGCTGCTTTTTGACCCCAAAAAATGAAAATTCGAATTTAGCTAAACTTTTTGCGTTTTCTTATGCAAATTGATGAGAAAATTAGAATGACGCAGTCAGAATTTCCTCAAGTATGATATTTTTCTTTTTATGCAGCTTTGAACTTCCAATTTTAGATTTGCATTTTACTAGCCTTTGGAGCTTTTCCGCCAGTCCCAGGATGTTTTTTTTATATGCAGGCATTAAAATACGTCGAATTAACTAATAAAAAAGCCACATAAATTTTTGAAGATTTTTGAAAAAAACGAAAGTTTAACCCCTTTGGTGCTTTTTGACCCCAAAAATTAAAATTCGAATTTAGCTAAACTTTTTGCGTTTTCTTATGCAAATTGATAAGAAAATTAGAATGACGCAGCCAGAATTTTCTCAAGTATGATATTTTTCGTTTTATGCAGCTTTAAAGTTCCAATTTTAGATTTGCATTTAACTTGCTTTTGGAGCTCTCCCACCAGTCCCAGGAAGTTTTTTTATATGCAGGCATTAAAATACGTCGAATTAACTAATAAAAAGCCCACATAAATTTTTGAAGATTTTTGAAAAAAACGAAAGGTTAACCCCTTTGGTGTTTTTTGACCCCAAAAAATGAAAGTTTGAATTTAGCTAAACTTTTTGCGTTTTCTTATGCAAATTGTTGAGAAAATTAGAATGACGCAGTCAGAATTTCCTCAAGTAAGATACTTTTCGTTTTATGTAGCTTGAAAGTTTATGGATAAAGTAAAACAATTGGCTTCAAAATGTGCAACTTTAAATTTACAATAAAATGAAAACAACCGGAACTGTATTAATTTATTCGTAGCATCCTATATAGATCCATATGGGCATCGCGCATGAGCAAAACAATCTATTCTACGCACATTTGTTTCAAACATGACGGTTTGATTTTTCGCCGACATTTCATATTATTAAAAGTTTCAATTTGGGTTCAAAGTGTCACTTAAAACGACCTATTTGTAGTAATTTCTCGTAAGTTTTTGTACTTTACGGTTTGTACTAGTTATCTGTTCGATTAAATCTATCTGACGAATTTTTGTTTTTAGCTTAGTCTTAGTGTACGTTTAAGTAGAAAATGAATAGTTTTTCGTTACCCCCGACCCCCAATTGGTATGACAACGGGGTTGCAGCTTGTGCACCCGATAATACTTATTTGTATGCAAGTTTGGGTGACCTGGTTGTAATCCAACCAAATTCTACTCCGAACCTAAAAGTTGTATACAAGATTCACAGGGACAGGTAAGAAAAGACTTTTTTGGGGCTGCCCAGCTTAGTGACGTGTTTTAGGGTTGTTTCGATTAATGTCAACCCGGAATGGGGTAATCCCGAGAAGTTGGTCGTGACAACCGGAAAGGACAAAAACGTGAAGGTTTATGACGTCAATTCCTGGAGAGCAAAGGCTTCTCATGCTGGACATACGGTAAGTTAGCTTATTGATTGTAAACTTAACTAAACCGCTTCTTTTTGGCAGACTCGTAATGAGAAGGTTGTAGGAGCTACATTTTGTGGAAGCGATCGCATCATCAGTGTTTCAGAGTCTGGGTTTATAATTTTGTGGAAAATTACCAGTGACGATTTGACTTCAATACAAGATGTGTTGACTTTAAAAGACAAAGTGACTTGCTTGTCTGCATGCCCTCATCAGTACGGAATGGTTGCTTTCGGATACAGCAGAGGAACCATACTGATTACTGATTTAAGGAGTAAGTTGATCGTTCCACGATTTAAGTTAAATTTTACAAATATTTGTTAGTTTTTGGAAAAAAAGTTAAATAGAAAATTTTATGTGTTCCACATTTTCTTCAGATAATTTTAATCTGAATTTTCGATAACAGTTTTATTGAATGTTAAAGAATTTTCATATTTATTGAAAATTTTTCAACCGATTGGACCCCAAGCTACGATTTATTGAAATAAATTTTCTAATTGTAAGTTTTGACTTTTTAGCAGTCATCTCTTTTTTTGGGATTTACATGAAATTCTGCCTATCCGTTAAAGGCAGTACAGGAGGTTTGAAATTCCCTGCAACTCAAACTCTTAAAGATTGATTTTTTTAAATATTTTTCCAAGATATGTCAAGCTTATTAGGGGAATCCTCAAATTACTAAATTTTTAGAATAATTTATTTTCACTAAGGGCCGGTATTTCAGTTGTGGTTTAAACTACGATCCGAGTTTAAACTCCTTTTATATTAATATCTGACCAATCAGGTAGCCATAAAATTTCAGGTTCAGGTTAATCCTGAACGTAGTTTAACTAGCAACTGAAATACTGGACCTAAAACTCTTCACCTTTCAAGATTAGATTTTTTAAATTATTTTTCTAATATTTATTAACTCAAATTTTTAGATTTTTAGTCCACTTTATTTAAAAACGATAATAGTTAATTATTATGCAATAAGTGTTAATTTTTTCTCTGGATCCATGTAGATAATTTCATATTTTGTTACGTTTTAGACAAAGGACGTGTGATGTACAGATTAATGAGGCATGATTCGTCAATTGTGGATTTAGCCTGGTGTCCAGCACAATATAACATCTTCCCTAACCGAGTACCTCACTCTGCGTCCGAAAAAGAAAACCGAAAACCTCTGCAAATCAAAATGGACCTTGCTAATAAGGTCAAAGAAATTGATGCGTTCAATAATCCAGATATCGTCCCAACCGAAACAGCAAATGAGATTATTATGACAGAAACCCAACAATTGGAAAACTCCGCATCGTCAGAACCCTCGAAGGAGTTCTTACTCGCGTCTTCTGCTTTAGGTGACAGGTAAGCGTTCAAATTCTTAATCGAAACATATTTTTCTAAACTTCTGTTTGTTTAGCAAAATTGTAATTTGGCGTGCTTATTCAAACGGGACAATGCAAACCGAATTGCGGTTAGCGAAACCATTCAGCTCCAATAAGAAGTATCGTTCCAAGCTCGACAAAGATAATACTTGGATTTCACTGTCTTGGGTCGCGCCTACCACCCTACTATCATCGTCTTCCAAGTCAGAATTGTTGCAATGGAATTTAACCACCGGCTTATCCACTGGGTGAGTTTTTTAATTTATGACACGCCGATTAACGAGATTCCCATTGATTGATAATTATCGAATTCTGGAATTTTTATCTTGAAAATGTTTGTAAATTTTAATTTAAAAAAAAATAATTTTGATTTTCTGAAAACTTGGAAAAGTCAGGGACTTTGCTTTAGAAATTCAGTGGGAACCCCCTGCTTTAGGCATCTTGAAATTCCGAGTCCTGTGTACAAAATATTTCGAAATTGCAATAATTGCAAATAATTTCCAGAGTCTACAAATCGACACTGATTCACAACGAACACAAACAATTTGTGTTCAGCATCAAAGCACCGGTAAAATTATTCAAAACATCCTCGCCAACCAACTGGCGAGAATCGCCTTTACCCGCCGCTTGGACGCTATCCAAGGACAGACTGCTCATAAATTCGGCTCTTTCGCCTTCTTGCGAAATTTTAAGCGTTTATCCGACCATCGCCGGTCAGGTTAACGTTTTATCCACTTCAAAAATTAACCCGGCTCGGTAAGTAATTTGTTGTGTTTATCTTACTCTACTTATAATTTTCAAATGCAGGTTAGCTATCTCTACAAGCGAGGATTCCTGCCGACTTATAGATCTGAGCAGTGCCGACACGAAAATCGTCCTGATGAACTCCTTTGAAAAAATGCCACATAAAATTTCCGCCATGACCTGGCATCCGAAGAACGAAAATCTTCTAACCTTTGGCACCTTCGATGGACAAGTAGGTGCCGTCGACGCTTGCCAAGTCTTTAAACCTTGCAATTATTACGTACAATACCGTAACGCGCCCGTCGTCGCTATGGAGTGGGGTCCCACGCAGGAAAATTCCGAAATTTTAGGATTATACGTCGTCATGTTTGGTGAACTCATCATGTTCGATCCGTCCAAACCATTTGCATGTATGTCAGGCTCAGTTGTTTTTTTTTTGAAAACTAAATTTTATGTTATACAGATCCGAAGGTACTTTTGGACCACAAGAGCTGGGTTAGTTACTTGGCGTGGAAACCCAACTACGAAGTTTGCGCTGTCGGAAACAAGTTCGGACATGTTTCGTTTTTTAACAAAAAGTTCGAATGCCTAACCACTACGTATATACAATCCAAACAAATACGATCTCTTGCTTGGCATCCGCACGTCACCGGCGAGGACCTGGAACTCTCGCCTTGCAATCACTGGCTGGCTGCATCCGCAAACGATGTTGTGGTGTACGATTTGGAAGAAGTCAACTTTGGAGGTAAATTAATGTTTCCACCGTTTGATAGTTAAGTTAAATATATAATTTTAACAGAAAAAATCGAGGATCGCGAAAAACAAGTGAAGGTCTTGGCGAAATTTGCAAGTAACGCAAAACATGTGCTAGGCATAGATTGGAGTCCACACGAAAATGGTAAATTGGTAGCCATCACGGATGTTTCTTTCATAACTGTAAGTTTTTCAGTAATTTTCTTTCCATTCCTAACCGCAGGGTTTTAAGGTTTGGAACGTTAAAAGCAAGGAAGTAGTGGCTTCGATCAAGGCGGAACAATTTTCCACGTTTTTCTGTGTAATTTGGAGTCCGGTTCATGAAGATGTCATCATCAGCGGAGGAAAGGGAAACACTTTGCGTTATTGGAAGGTTTCCGAGAATTTGTCGAATGTTATGGGAAGTAAGTGAACTTTGAAATGCTGTAGTTACAGCCATTAATCTTTTGTTTACAGTGAAAATACTGCCGCCCAAATCTAAGAATGGTACCAATGGTTATCATGACGAAGTTACAAACGGCGATTCCGAACCAGAAACGATTTGTAGGCTTATTGACACAAAAACCGTGAAGCAGAACCCCAAGTGCATTCTTGCCTTATCGGCACAGAGTCACAATAGTAGCGATATCATCGGTATGACCAAAGTTTGCGAAAAGTTATTTGATATGCAGGTAAATCCCGAGTCGCCGACAGCTTCCAATGAACAGAGTAGCAATGTCGACATTACGAAACTCTTCGGATCAAGAGAAGACGTCGAGGACATCCTGAAGATGGAAGGTAGGTAAATTCACAATTTTCCAGTTCCAGTTTAATTTAAAAATTTTAGTTGACTTTCATTCGAAACGTAAATATAATTACGCGCTGAACCACATGTCCTTATGGGAAGGCAGTATTGAGGATCAGATTAGCAAGGCAATCAATTCGGAAACCGTAACCCTCTGGCATGTTAACATGGCCCCCATTGTGTCCCACCAGTAAGTTGTCGTTTGAAAACCCAGATTGAAATCATTTAAATATTTTGTTACTTCAGGTTTTGGCGCAATACCTGCGAGGCGTACGCAAAGCAACTCGCCGAGGAGGGTCCAAACTCAGCGTTCGAAGCGTCGACTTACTTCCTGGCCTGTAATAAAATTACCGAAGCGATTGATGTTTTGTGCGAGCATAACAAGCACCGTGAAGCCTTGACTTTAGCAAAACTACGCTTGGTTCCTGAAGATTCCCGAATTAAAGATATTTATAAAAAATATGCCAAATTTTCCGAGGAATGTGGGAATTACGAGGTTGCTGCTCAATGGTAACTACTTAATATTTTTTGTTTAAATAAAATTCTTTATTTCTTTTGTTTTTTAAGTTATATTGCGTTGGGATCGACGAGCGATGCCCTAAAGGCGCTGATAAGGCGGACAAATGCGGTGCCGGAAAGTTTAGAATTTTGTCTTCGATTGGCGAAGCACGCCGGCGAGGAGGAGATATATAACGCCGTGTGTATGAGGCTCGAAGAAACTGTAGTAAAAAATGAACTTAAACCTCTCTTAAGACGAGTAGACTTGGAGTTGGCATTGCACGAGAAAGAGGTAGAACTTCAAGCAACCAATGGCAACCTTTCTGAAAAGGAAGAAGAAATTGTCAGTGCTTATAATCAAAGAAGCACAGATATCCAAGACACTTTGAAGCAGCGTTTGGATCAAATAGATTCACAAGAAGAAACGAAAATTAAAGTGGAAGCTGCCGACTCCCAGCAGAAAGAATCAGTTTTTTGCAACGAAAGTGAAACAAAAATAGAAGAGATAGAAAAAGAGGAAGCATCTGATCCTCCCAAGGAAGATGAAATAAAAATTAAAGAAGAATCTGAGTCTCTCAAGGAAGATGAAATAAAAATTGAAAAGGAAGAATGTGACGCTCATAAGGAGCATGAAACAAAAATTAAAGAAGAATCAGAGTCTCTCAAGGAAGATGAAATAAAAATTGAAGAGGAAGAATCTGACTCTCGTAAAGAAGATGAAACAAAAATTGAAGAGGTCAAGGAAGAATGTGCAATTGAAACGGAAGCTGAAAATACCGACAAGACTGAGGAACCCAAGGTGGAAGACGAATGTCGTTCCCCAATTATTAGTATTACCGACTGTGATGCAGGTGCAAAAGAAGAAATCAGCAAAGCTGCTGTTTAGTTTTTCATAAATATTCCTGTTTTAATTTTTTATTTGTTGACTAAACGTCCTATTAGTTTTTATAGAATCTTAGTTTTTGTGTTCTTTTTTAATTTTTTAAACGAAATAAACTAGTTTTGTTTTTTATGAGGTTTTAATTTGCGGCAACGGAGAGAAAGAGGGGGGTAAGTAAGATAGTTTGAATGCATAATATTTTAATTATATCTATAATATCTGAATAAATACTTTAACAGACAAAAACAACTTTTCGTAGGTGACTGGTGGCACAAGTTTTAAGCCTGACGTTTTTAATAAGCACTAAGATTATTATTATTATTATTAAAACCTTTTAAAGATAATTATAATCAGATCTAAAATATTCTACTTAGACTAAAAATGTTGGTCCGTACTAAATATTTTATAAGAAATGTAATGAAATCACAATGTTGACACAAAAATGTCTCGGTCATCACTCAACCGGCGTGACTTGATTATTATTTAAATACTATAAAATGGGCTAACGAATAAATTAACAACCGAGGAAAATGAAAACGGCAACGAAAAAATAATCTACAATCACAAGTTAGAGTAATAAAAATCCACAGCTCCCTGCTGCGAGTGCACTAATGTAAATAGTAGTAGGTAATAAAATCGTGTAGCAACATTTTTTTCCAAAAAATTACTTAAACACCTTAAATGTTAACATCGTACACAGGTTTTTGGTTCAAAAAGTACTAAAATTACATGGCACATGATGTTACTTAGAGAAAAAATTAAGCGCCAAGTAAGATTTCAAAAATTGGCACCCGTAAAACGACTATAACACTACGAATGATAGACAAAAAATTAAGCAAAAAACTCCTTTTTGCTCGACATGTCGTACTCCAACTCTTCGTTTTTGTACATCTCGATTTTCTTTTGAATATCGTGCGACAGCATCTCCAACTGTTTATCGTGCTTCAGCTTCAATTTTTCCTTCTCTTTCAACTGCTTAATTGTCGCTGACTTCCGTTCGTCCAGGAACCGCTTCGTATTGTTTTGTTGCTTCTCCCGCAACCGCCTTTCCTTTTCCTGCTTCGTCTTCAACGTTTTGTCGTTGGTTATCTAATAAAATAAATTATTTTTTAGTTTAGAAAAAATTTTATAGAACAAATGTAGGTAATTCGATACTGATAATTTTTTGTCATAATAAATTTTTACCTATTTCATTGCGTTTAGAAGTTATGATAGATTATGTTTTATCGCTTCAAGTAAACCCCCCAACAATACTTTCCAGACTCAAGAGTTCGGAAAGTAAAAAAGGAGTAAATATCTCGAAAAAATTATACAGACTCACCTCTTTTGATGTTTCCACCGAAATCTTAGCCTGTCGTGCGTTCATCTCCTTCAACTCTCTCTCGTGCTTTGCCTCCAGCTGTTTCATTTGGCTCGCCTGCAAAAGTTCCATGTGTTTCCGTAGGGTATCTCGTTGATCGTCGAGTTGAAGGCGTAAAAATTCCCACTCCTGCTTCCTGTGTCGTTCCATCAGTTCGCTCCACTGCGTCGTTTGTTCTTGCACGAGTTTTCTAACAGCCGGATCGTTAACCAGATCGCTTTTGCTGTAAAGGAAAAACAACATTAATATTCGAAAATCAACTCCGTACCAACTTACTTTTTCCCCTTAATTAATTTGTCTATTGCGGTGCACTGGGCTTTTTGTACTGACAGTTTCTCCTTTTGTTGTTTTTTCTTCAACGCGTCGTATTCCTTCTGTTGCTTCCTCGTGCTCTTTTGAAAACCTTTGTCTTGTTTTATATACTCAATGGTGATGGGCTCGAAAACCAACGGTTCTTCTTTTTTCTCTTCCTTTTTATCCGCCTTCATCGCTTCGCCTTTACTATCCGTCACCTCGATGCCCATCGACGACATTTGTTCGTTTTGTTTCTGTTGCGCCCCCATAAAACCTCGAGGATCGCTTAGGGCAGCCATAAAATCTTCGAAACCGTCGGGAACGTAAATTTTTAATTCTATATTACAGAACAGCATGGGAAGCGACATAGGAAAATTAGCTTCGGTTCTCAGCGAAATATGTCTATAACCAGCTTGAAGGCCGTCGAGCGGAAGAATGCGTTGTCCTAATAATTTACCGTTTTCGTCGTATACCCCAAACCTTAGCACGGCTAAGTCGGGTAACACAACCTTTCTGAACAAAAATGGTTCTTCGTTATAAACCGGATTTAAACCATTTCCAGGTACCATCCTGGTTCTGAACTCTTTACGAATCGTATCGGTAGGTAAACCGTACATATCCACTTCCACGTAGGTGCCAACCTAAAAAAACATCCAAAAGTTACCGACAAATTTTTGCGATTTTCGGACAAATTACCTTTTTATCCGATAAGAACTGTCCGGAAATAACTTGCACCGAACACTGAGCGGCGATCACTCCATCTACCGGACTTTCGGAAAATGGATCGAAAATACGATCGGCTCTTCGCATAAAGTCCGGTTTCAAGAGGTATCCGCAATTTCCGTTATACTCAAACTTGCCTTGATTAAGTTGCATGGGCAAATCGGACGTTTGGAAATTGAGCGACACCATTTGACATCCGGCGTTCCAGAAAACCTAAAATATCCGCTTAAATTTGCGTGTCAATGCCAAAAACGTACGTTAATCACCTGCGGCATGTAATTCGATGAGTTGGCTCTCGTGCCGCTGGGATAAATGCGCGACATTTGCCTTTTATTGTAATTTACGAAATCTATTGCGGAAGATTTGAGGTAATTCAGTCCAACTGGTTCCGAAAAACTCGACATGTTGTGGTGAACATTTTTACCTAGAGAAATATATGTTTTCATCAAAAATAAAAAACAAAAACAGCTGAACTGAAAAGTTCGTAGTTTTCGCTGTAAGAAACTAAACCGCGGCGTTTTTTGAGTACACTAACCTTCGGCGACATCCCAACTTTGAAATTTGACAGGTTGAGCATAGTTAACCATCGAGCTGAGCCAAGGATGTACATTGGTGGTGGAACCGGTGTATTGCACGACAGGAGCTGCATCTTCTCCAGGAACTTCAGTAGGTGTAGGCTAAAGCAACGTTTAAGTTATAATTTGCACGGCAAATAAATATGTCGGGAGATTTAAAAATAATAAAGGTTTTTTCTAGCAAACATTCAGCGGTTGCCGCGCCGAAACGGTCTCGCGCCAAACCGGTTTCCACCGAATCTGTCGTCCCGAAACGTTCCATCCCGTTGGCATTGGTAATTTCATTAAAAATAAAAGTATCAATAAAAATTTGCAAATTTCTTAATTGCCACACGTGCAACTATTAAAAAAAATCAACAAGGTTATTTTTCTATAATTTTATGGGCAATTTTCTTAATTATGTCGAAATTGTCGTAAACGAGGACATAACAACGTGTAATGATTGTTAATTCCGTAAAATTGTATATTACAGGAAACAATATTTATACATGATTTTAAATTTTTATTGAAAATGGCCGAACAAAAAAAACAAATTAGTCTAATTTGTCGTAACATTAAATTTACTATAGAAAAGCTAAAATAAAAACGAAATTGCAGCCTAATTAGAGCTGCGTTCTGTTTCAGTGCTCATTATCAGTTAATCCATAGCAATTATGAAAAACCCTCAAATCACATTTTCTATTGAAAATTTAATTGTCTTTAAATTGCGTTGTATTAGTTTTTCCCATACCATGCACCGTTTCCGAGTTATAGCCCATTTTTCATAAAAAACTGCATTAAAAAAATGTATAATTTGAATTTTCTACTTGAAAGTTAGGAAGGAATAAAAAAGGATCACTCAAGTGTGATCAGTACCTCTACCGGAACTTCTGTAGACGCGATCGACGCGCTGGCATCTTCCTTCTCTTCTTCTTCGATGATAAACTGACCCTGTCTGAACAATTCCAGCTCGATTTTTTCCACCTCGGGTTTTAACCTAAAGAAAAACCATGATTGAACAAGTGAAAACTAAGAAATTTAAGTTACCTTTTATTTTTAATCAGAATTTTTCTCTTTAGTGTCGATGGTGGAGGTAAAGGAGCGCCCGGTTCCAACGGATAATCATCTAGCGGTTCCTTAAGCAGCAAGTCGCCTAACATTTCGTCACAATACCTGGCCAGTTTGTACTGTTGAGCCTTGCAGCAATGATTTTCAAAGGATAAAATTAATGGAAAGTCAGAAGTGACAAAAGCGGTATCTCGAATCGCCATGATGACGTCTTTGAACAAAATATCTGTGCACATGGCCTTTCCGTGCGTTATTATCGGTTCCTCGTCTTCTCCTTTTCCGTCCCAGCAATCAAGTTCCACGCACCGACACCCGGCTAACAGGACCTGCCGATACATTTCCACCGAGGATTTTCCACCAAACTGTCTTCCGGTTAGGTACGTATTGTGACTTGAGTTGATGTAGTAGGCGTTGAGTGGTTGATCCATGTCCATGTAGATGTCCAAACGGTCCAAAAACACTGGAGCGTTTTCATCGGACATTAAATATCTAAACAGAGATCAAAATTAATTTCAATTTATCATACCGTCGAAAACCAGGTTTACCTAATTAACCCATCCTTGGTGAGCCGATTCGTTTTCAACGACTCCTCATCCTTTTCGTACGTCGTGATGATCTCGGCAGCTCTTTTTTCGTCGTACAGCGGATACAAAATTTCGTTCAGACGTGGATCCCTCTGTTTCTCGTTCAAAAAATTAATAAACTGGTCCAAATTAATATAATCTGCCTTGTTCTGAGTACTAAAATGCAAAAATCTTATTGGGACGTCACAAAGAGATTTGTAGAAACCTACATAAAACGGAACAGCTCTTCTATGTCGTTTCTAGGACAAATTTTATGATATAGAGCGTAGAATTTATCAAAAGTAAAATCTTCGGGTTCGATAATGTCGTTCTTGCCGCTCGGTAAACCCAGCTCTGCGAGACATTGATAAACATATTTTTCGGTTTTACCCGACGCGAAAGTCCTGGCGACGACTTTAACTGGCACCTTTCCCCTGGGATCCGACAAAAATCCGAGGCGCATCCAACTGAAAAGATAAAATGAAGGAAGTGCGTTTAGGTGATGAATGAATCTGTGAAGTTAATTTGTTAGTATGGGAGATGGCGAAGGTTAGAGCTGCTGGGTGGGCATGCGGGGCGTGGGGGATTAAAAATGCAATATTATAAATTTAACATTTTCGACATCCAATCATGTTGTGGCATTTGGAAATCCAAACAAACATGAGTTTAAGTTTGCTTGCTTAATGTGAATAATAAATTATTCATTCTGGCATAAATATTTTGATTTATGCTTTTACAATAATTTCATAAAAAAAATTAGCTTTCATTTGGTAACCAATTTTAAATTTATTATAAATAGCAATAAACGATCCATTGTTGCGTTGCGAAGAGGATATTTCAAAATTAGAAATTATATAAATCAAATAAACTTTTAATCTCGAGCGGTTGGTGCAAAAATTCAATAACGTCGAGAGTTTATTAGTTTAAAATATCTGCCAAGCAATTAAAAATTTAAATATAACATATAACAAAATACACGTCGATTTATCCACATTTTCAAAAATTAATTTCCGATCGAATAGAACAACAGGCGACAGGAAAATGAGATAAATGTTCAACAGACGTGAAATATTATTAGAAAATCGATTCTGGCGAATACAAATAATGCAGTGGCATTCAAAATTTGCGAAATTATAACAATAATTCGAATCGAGGCAAAATCTTTATTTTGGGGTTCCCCGAATACCAAAATTCTTTTTTTGTCAAAAATGCATTTTAAAGGAAAATTGAAGAACAAAATATATAAATACTTTTCGGAGCCTCCTTTGCGAATAAAAATAAAGTTATGTAAACAAATTTAATTGCTGTAACGAAAACAAAAAGTTTCGAATTTCTAGCGCAAAACCTCGCCAACTCGAAAAATATTATAGTAGTAGCAAAACCTATTGAAACTTTTGTTTTAAATTTAGACGGTAGTACTAAAAATGGTGGTTTATTGATTTTTATCTTCTGACAAATAAATTAATATTTACATATTGTATTTTTTACGATGTAATTATCGTTCTGAACCAACAAAGATAAGCAAAAATTTGGTATTATTCAAAGGAGCGTCCTTTAAATTAATTGCTGTTTGTAATTGATTCTATAATAAATTGTATATATTGAAAGCCGGTGAAGGGGGAAAATTATTCCAATACATGAGATAAATGGAGTAGGGAAAAAACTGGGACGTAAAAATGTGTTTTATAGCATTAAAAAATTTTTGCTTGGGCCCATAACCTGTCATTTAGAGTTCTATTCTAGAAGGAGAGGTTGTTCCAATTTTAGATAATAATTATATTAGACCGCCGCTGAGAGGGGAAACCCTCAAGATCGAGTGAAACGAGACAATATAGGCCTTACGTTACCTCAAGTTAAACAGCTTAGCAGATATTAAGACCAATTAGGCCACACATCCTAGTTCGCCCGTGTGCCTTAACGGTTCATGTACATGAAGGGGCGATTTCTTTTTCCACCGATGGCCAAGGGTTTTTCTAATCCCATATAAATTTTCCATCGCTGCCACTAGCAGGTAGACTGGTCAAAATTTTTATCTTTTAATTGTTGAGTTTTTTTTCGGTTAAAGAAAATTAGAATTTGTAATTAGTAAACTTAGTAAACCGGGGGGTCTGGGGGGTGTGGAACACCCTCCAGTACATATAATAAAATTCCAACTCTTCTAGAATACCTACAAAAGACAGAATAAGTAATTACACAAATTTCGTCAGAAGAAGCTGGGAAATTTTAATTTTAAAATTTTTTGTTAATTTCCTTCACTTTTGTTTAAAAACAAAAATTTCCCAGCTTTTTTCCTGACGAAATTTGTGTAATTACTTATTCTGTCTTTTGTAGGTATTCTAGAAGTGGGAATTTTAATATATGTACTGGAGGGTGTTCCACACCCCCCAGACCCCCCGGTTTACACTTTTGACTTTATAATTTTGACAGTTAACTTTCAAGGCTTTAAATTTTCCTCACTTTTGCTTAAAAATTCAAATTTCCCGGTTTTTCCTGACGAAATTTGTAAAATTATAAATTCCGTATCTTCTCCAGGTATTCTAAAACAACGGAAATCCTGGAATATGTACTGGTTCCACACCCCCCAGACCTCTCGGTTTACATTTTTGACATTATATTTTTATAATTAACTTTCAAAGTAAGACAGAAAGTTGTTGCTAAACTTCGTGAGCAGCACTTTTGCTTAAAAATTCAATTTTCCGGATTTTCCTGACAAACTTTGTAAAATTATAAAGTCCCCGTCTTCTTCGGGTATTCAAGAACAGTAAAAATCCGGTGATATTATGTTATACATTCCTCCATTTTGTTTTCTTCTCATTAATAATGTCTGCGTCTTCGGGTTTTTCGGTTTTTCTAACCAAAAATATGACACGCTGTAGCAGCAGCGTTCTGGATTTTTATATATTATAGAAAAATAATAGAAAAAAATATATTAATTATAATAAAAAAGAGATATCCGCGCGAAGATATGCATCGGTTATGTAATCGCCCCATTGTACTCCTACTAATACTTCATAAGCTACCCTGACCCAAATCGGTGGAATAGTACACTGCTCTACGTTGACCATTTTAGGGTTCGGGCTTAAATATCTAGTATCAACCATCGGTGGAAAAGTATGCCGTCTAAATGGGAAGCTTTACTAGCCTCACTCCCCCGGGTCAATATAATAAATTATTAAGTAGAGGGGCTACGAGCGTTCTGGCTCACTTTTCAAATTTATTTCAAAGTCAAAATTGGGTGTTCTAAATCGACCGACCTACTTTACGCCCTTGACATCTAATATACTATAGACTTAGTAATTTTAAACATAATAAAAATATTAAACAAAACATTTATTACTTGTTTATAATTATTGATATCGTATGCTGCACAGAAGGCGCTAAAGTAAACAATATAAAACCTATTCTAATTTGGTAATAGTGACAACAAAAACAAAATAAATTTAAAAATAGATCTCCAAAGATAATAAATAATATTAGTCAAGATAGTAGTTATAATATTAGTTTAGTTAGTGGTTCCTTGCGATGATCTCGAGTTAAATTATTTTATTATATTTACTACTGATGCTTTGGAAAAAATGTTCATTCATTATTACCAGGTTTTTTCAATCAAAATCAACAGATTAAATAAGTAATAAAAATTAATTATTAAAAAAGTAAAGTAGTTCGGAACCTGTAATTTTCTATTGTACATTGGACTTCATACTATAAAAGTCAAAGGAAACATAAAAACGGCGTTTCCGTCTGTACAAAACATTTTATTTAAAAAAATTAAACGAATTGAAGATATCAAATATGCTTATATGCGACACTACTTGTAAATGGAAAATTATTCGTAAATTGAATAATTAAGCGACAGTAATAAATAACAAATAGAGAATTTAAAGGCGCGTCCGAACACATATTATGTAAAATAAAACATGAGATTCAATTAACAACTAAATCTACAATGTTATATAATCAATTATCGACGATTCTTCTCAATTTTACATATTATTCGTGATTCAAACGAATTTTCCCGCCAGTTGGTAAATCAGATATCTGTATCTTTGATATCCCAGACTTACCATTGGCCGACAAGGAAAACCTTGATCAAGTCACCCCTTGTGTTAATATATTTATAAGCCACGCAAAAGCACCCAAACAAATAAAATACACCCAGATTTAAAATCAGCCCTAAGCATTTGTCTAGGCTAAAATACTAAACTAAATTCTATAATCTACTAGAGCGACCAATCGCAGCCTACTCGCCGTCCAATCAGAACGAAGGAACCTGTGCGCACCACAAATGTAAATAGTTGCGCAGGTTGCTTGGCTCTATTCAGATAGATATAGTGCTGCGATTGGTACTTTGTCCAAGAAGAACATAGATTCAACGAAAAAACGTCAAATAAAACTTACTGTTTCATTAAAGCAGTGCGAGCACAAACGTTAACGATTTTACTATTATGTGTAATGCTTCGTAACGCTTCTTTCCACACCTGATCCATGCAAAGCAAACAAAAAAAAATTTTAATAATAAAAAAAGGAAATAACATATTTTCGACGGTTTTGCTTGCAGAAATGAAAATGAAATAATGCACGATTCGTAATATTCATGCAAATTTGTGCTTTTAAACTTACTGTTTTTTCAAACAAGTCATTGGACAGAAGTTATTGGCTTTCACATTATGAGTAACTTTTCTTAAGCCATCCAACCAAACCTTTAATTAAATAATTAATAAGTGAGTTTTGTCAAATACTACGAAAGCATGCAAAGGCCTAACCGAATCACAACAATAAATTTTACTACCCCCGCATCCAGCAGGTTCAATTTATTTGTATAACTTACTATCAATATATCGAGAAAAATAATATGTAATATGTATGTGGGTACACAACACAGTCATTTTTTATTCAAGGTGTTTGTTTTAATTGATTTGTTAAGTTATGTAATCATAATTGCCTGTAGGCTAATCACAGCCATTGATTATGCATTTTTAATAAGATACGCAACCTTACGGGAAATTATTTTTATATTCCTAAATTGAAATGGAAAATAAATTATTGCATCCAGTAAGGAATTTTCAAATTTTTTCCAATAAAAGCAAGGGAACATCCTCCGATGGGGGATGTATTTACAAAACAGTCGATTACGAAACAGAAAACTCCCTCTCGATTGATAGTGAAAGTGTAGATTTTTAAACTAATTTTCCAACAAAACTCCAGAGAATAATCCTGTACTCCATGAAGTCCCTTCCGTGGAGAATTAAAAATAAGAGACCCACTCACAAAATTTAGCTTGGAAAATGTTCCTCCAAGAAAATCATCAGGTTCGGAATTTCATTTAGAATTTATCTAATTTGATAAATACAGTTTCTATTATAGGAACTGGTTTTATTGTCGATAGCTATAAACGAATGGTCAGCTGCAGCATCGTGACCTTCCAGTGGCATAGCTACGGCCCCGATCTTCTATATACCTGTCTATTTCCAATTTTACAGAGACTAAACTTGTTTTTATTTCTAATTTTACAATGACAGCGGATAGGATCTGGAACTTCCACCGATACGTCTTCGTTGCTTTCAGCCTTTTCTGTTCACTGCAAGACAATCAACCTCTCTCTCGGCTGCTTAATCTGGATTGGAAAATGCCTGTAACTCTGTTTTAACAGTTAATGGTGGCAATCATTGACCCCCAGCAATTTGGTAACCAGGTGACTTCATCTTCAGGTAATTTGGTCCACGGTAATTTCATCCCCTACTTATTCATATTATTTCACCGCGGTTATGTATTTATTATTATTATTATTATCATCACTGCACGGGCAGTGGTTCAAGGCCCACTTTGCACTGAAGCTCTAGGCTTATTATACCCGTTTTTCCATTGAGTTGTTAAGGAAAGTTATAAGTACTTATTTCCATCCACAGTTTGATGTTCACCAGAAGGCTGAGTTAAGAAATTCTGCCGAGTCCAAGATTTGAACCCAGAATTTCCGCTCATAACTTCAACTTAACAAAAGATGCACCGGAGGGCGTTCCACGCCCCCCAGACCCCCCGGATTTATACCTTCATTTTATGATTTTTCTTTAGCCGCGCGAAGATGCATCGATTATGTAGGTTATAGTGTTTTTTATACTTTATAAGAATATATTCGGGTTATTCCATTTTATCAACTTCATCTTCATCAGCCTGTACTTATCCACTCCTGGACGTAGGCCTCTTCCAATGAGGAAGGTTTTAGCATTTAGATCCCACGGTTGCTTAATCCGGATTGGGGAATGCCTGTAATCCTGTTTTTCAATAGTTGATTGCGGCAATCATCAACTCAGGGGGACCGCCTTCGTTACGTGCCCTCCGAAGCACGGAGACGGTCATATGAAAGTTTTAGAATTTCCCGGGATCAACGTCTCGAGATAAACAGAACCCAGTTTTTTAATTTAAATGCTAAAATGTTTTTAGTACCCCAGCGTATGCTATGGTAACAGAATAGAAACTTTTAAAAAAGCCAAACGTAGGAGTAATCCAGGGGGGTCTGGTGGGCGTGGATCCTTTGTTAATTATCTCGATGGTGATTAACAAGAGATGCACTGGAGAGCACCCCAGACCCCCCTGATTTACACCTTCATTTTATGATATTAAGAGGCAACCTACAAAAGCACACACTGTTAGTACTCGGAGTATATTACTGTGCTTTACATCTCAGGATAAGGCTGTAACTCTGATTTTTATTGTTGATGACGTGGGAGGAATCGCTTGGAATATAAAAAAGAGGTATCCTCACGCAGATATGTATAGGTTATGTAGGTTTGTGTTAGTTTATGATTTTTCTTTAGCAAAATTGCCGGGGATGAAAATACCGGGGGCTAAATCACCTAGTACCCTTTACGTGCCCTCCGAAGCACAGAGTTACAAACGTTGTAAACTTACGGTGAGGTTTTAGATGTGTCTAATTCAGTTAATAATATTATCGTAACTGTATCGTATTCTTAATTTAAAACAAAGAACTGACATGAGTCCGCTAGGCTAGCAGTTGAACTTTAGAAGATATAAATCCTCGATATAAATATTCCAGCTACGCCAAGCCTTCACATGCGTAGATCTTATTGATAGTAACTTATACAAAAAATGAAATATAAACAAAATTTAGCGTTGTCATCCAGCTCAAGTCTATGTAACACAAAAATAATATGAAGGTTGTTAATTTTAAAACCGTGCTCTGAAAGTAGTTGTCAAGATTTCAATTGTTCTAAACGTAACCGAAAAGAAGAAACTTACTTTAGCGGTTTGAGCATCGGGGCAAACTATGTGTTGATAACTGACGTTGATGTAATCGGTTCCACTGCACACGGTGAGGGATTTATCTTCCAGGTCGTTCCCATGCTTCGTGGTAAGATTAAACAGAAGTTTCCTATCTAAAGGTATGCCCCCGGCACGAACGTCGCTAACCTGACATAACTCCAAGACGTCGCCTTCCTAACAAAAACCTCCGGGTTACTTCAACATTTTAAAGAATTCAGTGTACTTACCCTTCCTTCGCTCTTCCAGTAAATAAAAAATCCGTACTGGTCTACCCTAAAAAAGGCATTCTGCTCGTACTCCGTGTTGTCCTTCTCCTCCGTCCATCTATCGAAGGTACCCCCCGTTAGTAAAGGCTCAGGAATGGGTACATGCCAGTCGAATTCAAATTTCTTCGTCATCACTCACTCACCACTAGAAAACAAATAAAATCAACGACCGCAACAGACGACGGATGTTCGCGACGTCAGAATACCTCAACTTAAATTTCAAAAAAAAAGTAACACAAAAATAGCGCCCCGGTTAAAGTAACATCTCCGTTTAAATTAAAACAGTTGCAGCACATCCGCGACGCACTTTTAAAAGATACAACCACCAGCTACGACAATTTAAGACATTTTAACGGAGGAACAATTTTTTGTCGCCACTGCGAAAGTGGGAGAACCGATTTGTGTTCCGCTCACAACAAACCCAATTTTAGCAATTAATAAATTACCGCCGCTAATATTTGCAGACGTTTTAGTGCCACCGCTAACCGGAAGTTAGATAAAATTTGATAACAAAAATCTCCCAGAATATTATTTCATTTAGCTTCGTTTCAATTGGTCTGTTAAATTTTGTTTTGATGCCATTGTGAACGTTTTTGTTATTGTCAGCTGTTTTGAAATACGGACCATTAATTTTAGCTGGCTTTGATTTATACGGTTTTATGTTTTAATTATTCCTAATTACGCAGTTTAATTAGCTAAAATTATATGAAATTGAGAATTTAAAACACTTCGGGGAGAGGGAAAATCTCGAGTGCAAAATCAAGTACGCGAGTATTTTTACATTATTAAAGGTGGCGCCGTGGCTTAGTTGGTTAAAGCGCCTGTCTAGTAAACAGGAGATCGGGAGTTCGAATCTCCCCGGGGCCTGATTGCAACGAGCAATTTTTTTTTAAATTAAATTTCAATTTTTCAATTATAAATCAAAATTTAACTAAAAATATCTGTTTAGTAATTTATTAATTAACAACGGCGCCGTGGCTTAGTTGGTTAAAGCGCCTGTCTAGTAAACAGGAGATCGGGAGTTCGAATCTCCCCGGAGCCTAATTGCAATGACGCAATTTTTTTCGGTTTATAAATCAAAAAAACAGGAAGACTTGTGAATTTTAAAGTAAATCAACAACGGCGCCGTGGCTTAGTTGGTTAAAGCGCCTGTCTAGTAAACAGGAGATCGGGAGTTCGAATCTCCCCGGGGCCTAATTGCATCGAAGCAATTTTTTTTTGTTTTCAAACTCAAAAAGGGGGGGGGTCGAAAGAAAAAATAATTTTTAATTAAAAAAACAATTTCCTAAAAATATTTATAATTTAACAAAACGCGGTAGGTACAAAATAGTAAATTCAAATTATTTATTTTTTAATTTAATTAATTTATTTTATTATCTGATCAGTGGTGGCTCGTCAGAGAAGGCAAGGCCAACCGAGAAATTGCTAGAAAACCCCAGGTAATGTTGATTAATCGAAAAACTGCAAAAGACATTTTCCACATATAGGAAAGAGGAGATTAGACTCCATACTCTGCGTTGCGCTAAGACTCACCCCCTTGCCCTCAGCTACCCCAATTTAAAAATTTTAAATAACCACCCTTTGTGACACTTCAAATTAAAGGACTTTAAAAATGTCGTCTTTTTACGTAAAAAAATTAAAATTTTTTTTTATGTAAAATTCAAAAACATGATTTTTCACCCTATTTTTAGATGGCGATTACACCCTTTTAAACCGTTTTTTAGCAGCTAAAACGAGGGGTTTAAAAATCAGATGATTCCATCGGTCTATCAGTGACGCGCGCGATGGGATTAACGAAATTACCGTTCACACTTCCCAAATAAAATTTTATTTTTTTACTATTTGCGCGCACCCGATATTTTATTCAAACAAAACAGTGCAAATAACAAAGTAATCGATTTATTTTGTTATCGCCCCAATCAGTTTCAATATAGATTACAGCTCTTTCAACAATTCCGGTGTTTATATTTGAACGCGTGGGCGAAAATATAACAAACTACCTACCCAAGCTACCGAAATCGATTTTGAAAAATATTCCTGTGAATAAAAAAATTTAAAAAAACGAAGCCAGCTTACCTGTGGATTTCATAACTTCTACTAACAATCATAAGTTGATTTGAGGGGAGCCGCGTTTAAATCAATTAAAGCTAAACTAATTAAAATAAGAAATCAATAAATCGACTTGGCGGCGTTTAATGCAGGCAAACATTACATAATTTAATTAAATTGATTTAGGTCAATTTGCGATCTCACAATCAGTCGCTCTTGCCTTTCTTTTTGCCTTTGGGAGACTTCTTCTTCGGTTCCGGCATTTCAGCTTCTCTCTTTGCCCTTTCTTCTTCTCTCATTTGGTCTTCTATCGCGTCCAGTTCCTTATTTTTCAGCACCGAAATTTTATAGTAGATGTGCTCTATCGCCAACGCTATCCAATCGGACAAATTCAGCAAAAATTGGGCTATGCAATCTAAAACGCTCGGTATTAAAACATTGCCGGTCAACAAAATGTATTTAATGGTACCGGTATCAGTACGTTTGGGTACCGGTAAATTCCTCACGTCGCACAATTGCTCCAAAATGACATCCGACATGAGTCTCAGCCTTGGAGACACCAACGCCGGAACAGGATGCTTAATTGCATAATACATTGCCTTCCGCAACAGCTTTCCAAATAATCTGTACGCACGCTCTCTTGCTCGTTGCCTCAACTTCTCCTTGTAAATCCTCAAAAACCTGGCTTTCTGTTTCTCTCTCTTCGCTAACTTCGCCAAAACTTTGTATATTTCCGCAAAATATCTCTCCGTTTCTCTACAAAATTCCTCCAGTCTAAATTTTCGTCCGTTAACATAGAGGCGGTTTGTACTCACTCTGGCGTCATTGCGTATAATTCCTGCAGTAGCTCCTTCACGGCTTCTCTTCGATCGGTGCTGAAGGAATCTCCGTAACTTTCCCATACTGCCGCCAGTAGTCGTTTATTCGGTTTTGCCAATTCGTCTATTCTGGCGTTGCAGGGCTTCTTCTCTACCTCTACTTCGGGTTGGTCCTTGTCTTTGCCCATTTTGAATAGCAGAAACTTACAGAGAATTTAATTTTATTTCCAAAAGATTCCAATTTAATCAAACGTCAAATTTTGTGACACATAATAATATACCAACTTGATGCTTTTTATCAAGGGGTAATTATCCCGAAAAACTTTTCCACACTAATTAACAGAAAAAAGCGAATTTAGCTACAGGTAAAAAACAGCAAATTTGCTTTTATAAAAATTTATTTAAAATCCTTAATCTGTAAATCACAGTAACGAAAATAGGGGAATTTCGAGACACAACCACTCCTCTTCGCCCTCCCGATTGCCTTCGCAAGGAATATGCCAATGTTGCTTTTGTTTCTGGGGAGTTTTCATGTAGGACAGCACCGACTAAAAAAAATAATTTTAGAAACAAAAAAAGATTTAAGCCAGCAGCTTACCTTGAACTTGACAGATCCGGTCTGAGTGTTGATGTACTTAAATTGAAGTTGGTTTTGCAATAACCAGTAGCCGAACAGAAGTTTCATTTGTGGTTGTTTCAATTTAAATAAATGCGCACGCATCAGATCGTTGGATACAATTTTGGTATTTAATCCGGAATGAAGTGCGCAATACAAAAGAAACGGATCGTCTTGGGATAGAGTTTTTGTTAAAAACATATCGGCGTTTCGAGTGATGTACGTCCAGTTTTGTTCCGGCCACGCTTCCATGTGCGTCCTACCCAATAACAATACAGTTTTATCTTGAGCAACAAAATGTTTCACCATTATTGCGACCTAACAAGTAAAATTAAGAAATCATTAACCAACTGGAATATGTTATATTTTTACCAGTAACGAATACAGATGTAGGGATTTCTTAGACCCAGAAGAGTAAGCCACGTTGAGGCCGTCAATGACCACATCGTATGGTTTCATTTGAGAGATAAACGATTCGAACCTTGCTAACTCTTCGGGATCGCTTTTCCGGAAGACATCTTTTCCGACGATGACATTGTCCAACACTTCATCTTTTAATTCGCTGAATTGTTTAGGGGTCAACTTAAACTTTACCATTTTTTCATCGCAGCGATCGCAGCAACCTCTAAAATCAACGCAATTTCCTGTATTATAAATTTAACACTGACACACATGAAAGAATTAACGAGATTCCAGCTACCGTGATCCATGATTTTTGAGTTGCAGTTACGTGTTTGTCTACGTGTGATAAATAAGATGAAAATACATTTACAAAATTAGATTAAAAAATTGTTTTTTAATTAATCAGCAATAAATTCGTATGTCTGTATTTTCTTTTTATTACAATTGATACGGTGGGGCCCCTAAAACTTCTGAAATTCTAGCTTTAAAGACACAAAATAATGGGTGTAAACCGGGGGGGTCTAGGGGGGTATGGAATACCTTCCAGCATTGGTTGCTGAATAATTCGCAAATAAAAAGAAGGAAAGTACTGGACGGTATTCCATACCCCCCAAACCCCTAGGTTTACACCCATTATTTTGAAAAAAAATTAAAATTAAAAAAATAATTTAAATAAATATTTTTTTAATTTTAGTGAATGTAAAATCAAACTTTAAAAAACAATTTTTTAATCAGATTTTTTAAATGTATTTTCATCTTATTATCAGATCACACATCCACAAACACGTAACTCCAAATCAAAAGTCATGGAGTATAGTAGGAAGAATCTCATTAATACATTCATACGGTTCGGTTGCCGCAGATCACCTTTGTCTAGGCTCTAGGGGACATGAAATACTCTTCAGCATTGGTTCAAAATTCCAAATTAGCTGCACGGGTAGTGGTTCAATGCCCACTTTGTACTGAAGCTCTAGGCTTATTGTACCCCGTTTTCCATTAAGATGTTAAGGAAAGTTATTAGTATTTCGATCCACAGTTTGATGTCCACCAGAGGGCTGAGCTAAGAAATTCTGCAGAGTCCGGGATTTGAACCCAGAATTTCCGTTCATAACTCAACTAGCGGTCACATCAAACCACCACTGTGGTCTCTCTCAGCATTGGTTACCGAGTAATTCGCAAATAAACAGAGAGAATACACTGGAGGGTATTCCATACCCCCCAGACCCCCCGGTTTACAGAAAGTTTCTATTACAACTTTTGCTAATAATTACCAGATTTTCTATTCCGAATTACCGGAATGTTTCAAAGAGAAGCTGGAGCCCCTAAAACTTCTGTAATTCAAGCACAATTAAACGGTTGTAAACTGGGGGGTCTGGAATACCCTCCAGTGCATCCTATCTTTTTATTTGCAAATTACTCGGTAACCAATGCTGGAGAGTATTCCAGGTCCCCCAGACAAGAGTGATCTGCATTCACTGACGCGCATGAATGTATTAATGAGATTCTCCCTAATACTGTAATCCATGATTTTCGAATAAACTAAAAATTGAAAAAATCAAAGCAACTAAAAAGTGCTTCCTTACTTCCTGTTGACGGTTGTACTTGTAATATTCACTTTTGTTATTTGACACGTTTTGATTAAATCGTCTTTTGTAATCTGATCGCACTTTAAATTATAAAGCCTAAGGAAATTAAAAAGATCTTCCAAAGCAGCGAAAGCTTCCTCTGGGCCCACCATATCCTTGATTTGTTCCAAATATGCCAAATAAGCTATACTACCATTAAAGTTCTTCCTGTCTAGAAATTCCAAACGTTAAAAGTGTGAGTGACTGTATAATTCTTCGACTGACCTATCACAGATTCCAATAAGCTCCACGCTAATTTATTGTCTCGATATTTAAATGCAGTCGCAGCAACTGCCACGTACGATTTAGTTGTCGGAGGAGTCAGTGCTTTAATCTCGTCCAATAATTTTAAACATTCGGTCCAATGCGTTGTAAGCGATAAACCCAAAATTATGTTTTCCCCGACCAATGCATCGAAAACTTCATATTTGCTGCGTAACTGTTGATATCTAAAACATTTCACTCGGAAAGTAGACTTTGTTACGAAACAGATAAAGTAACTTACAAACCCACAATATTTTCTTCGGCATTTGCATCGACAAACTTAGTTCGATTGCTTAAATAAAACAGCCTAAAATATTTCGACAGAATCGAAATGTTGGGTTTAATCTTTTGCTCCTTCATAAATTCAATGTAGCTGTAAGCAAGTTCGTAGAGGTTCTTGGAAATACAAAAATTAAATATCATCGAGTCGATGTTAATCGGTGTGATTTGTCGGTCGGAATTTAGGAGTAGATTTCTGACATTTTTCCAGTCTTCAATTTTTGTAATATTCTTTTCAATTATTACATTCGGCAAAACACTTTCGTAAATATATTTATTTTCCGCTTCGATTTTAATATTCCTGGTGTTACTTGAATTGGCGTACGAACAATAATTATAAACTTGTTTAGTATTTATCGGTATCAGGCGTTTATTTATTAAATTGTATAAATTTCTGCCTAGAAATCTTAAATTTCGCATTTTGCGGTTTGTTTACTAAAATTTTGAGGTTACATGTCATATTTTGACACGTGAGTTCGGCCAATAGAAAATTAGCAGTTTAAGGCTCCGCGCACACTAAATTTAATTTTCTAATATACAGTGGCTTACAAAAATTTTCTTTTACAATTTATTAATATTTTAAAAATAGTAAAAGAGTAAAACAATTTAGTAATAAATTAGTAATATAGCAGTAATATAGCATAAAAAATTATTTTAAGAATGAAAAAAAAAAAGAATTGTTACGTCCGGGGGGTCTGGGAGGTATAAAACCCTTACAGTAGGATAATAGCGGTCTTATTACTAGTTATTTATACAACAATAAATTGGTAACAAACTTTTGGAAATATTACAGTTGTATAGGATTAGATTGTTGACACAAATTGTTGACCATCTGTACTTGTTATTAGGATTTATTAGGTTTTGGATTTTATATAGAAGTGGTTTAAGTCAAGTACAAAATTTTTAGTTATTGTCATGTTTATTATCTACCTACTTGATGTATGTAGGTACAATTATTGGTAATGCAATAACAAATAAATTATGATAAGATAAGTTACAATAATCGGATCTTCTTCACATTTGTTCGAAATTTAGTAATTTTCATTTAAGATTCCAATTATTATTTATTTGTAATAAATTAATTTTAAAGAAGAATACGTGTTAGACCGGGAGGTCAGGGAGTATGGCATACCTCCCACACTCCCAGCCAAATGTAGTAATAAAATTATAATTTTTACAATTTCAAAAAATTCTGAATGACCATCAAGGCAGCAGTTGGCAAACCGGGGGTCTGGGGGGTATGGAATATACCCTCCAGTGAACCGATTGTTTTTTGTTGTCAAAATAATTTTTAATGTTTAGACAAATCTTTTTCAGGTTTTTTTCCCTTCCTTCTGGAGTAGAGTCTTAGAGGTGAGTGGTTCTTTGAGCCCACACCCTTACGGTAAAAACATCCCTGAAACTTGACCAAACTCGAAAGTTAAGAATCTAGAAAGGCAGGACTTCCCTCGGCCTACGTATTTCTAAAAGACATCCCCGAAAATCACCCAAACTAAAAAGTAATTGATCGTTATTGGGGAATCTCTTTAATCCATTCATGCTGATCCTTCTTTTTATTGAAAAAAGATAACTTTGTAATCTGGAGAGTTTAGGAGGATGAAGAAAAAATTTATTCGTGCACTGGGGGAGACCCCCCGGTTTGCCTGCCCTTGCAGTAACCGTTACTAGAAATTATTCTATATCATCCAAACATCAGTGCGGTCTTATCACTAATTTATAAGAGGATACTTGTATCTGTTTACAACTGACGCGCATGATGGGATTAATGAGATCCCGCCATCGTTTTGCACTAATATAACTTTATTTTAACGTACAAACCCTCACAGCGATAACCTTAAAGTACTACATCTACAGATCTACAAGCATCAAGCAAGTAGGTATGAAATACTCTCTCAGCAAACGTCATACTCTCTCTGAAATTTTCAGTTTGATCTAATTTTTGATCAAACTAAGATAAAATATTAAATAATATAATCATTTTAGAGAAAATTTAATGCTCTAAAACTTCCTCTTGAAGGACTTGCGTCTCAAACAAACGGCAAACAAGTTAGGAGGCAAAATTCATCAAAAAATGTAAAACAAAAAAAGTTTTTTGTAAATTTCCTAATTTCGCGAGCCTATGCCTCGCAAACTAGAACAGATACGCAAAAATAAATAGGAACTTTTTTGTAGGAAATTTTGTGAGCTGCATTTTTAAACCTAACAATTTTTTGGCTAGGGCTAACCGTTTTTGAGATATAAGCAAGTTCATCAATAAACGTAAAACAATTTAGTAATTTTTATTTGAAAGTCAGGGAGTATGGAATACCCCCCAGACCTCCAGCTTAATTTAGTAGTGAAATTATAATAATTTCGATTTGTACAAAATTCCTAATCGTTTTTTTCATTTCCAAAAATTTTAGTTGAACATCAATGTATCTATTGGCAAACCGGGGGGTCTGAGGGGTATGGAATACCCCCCAGTGCACGGTTTACTTTTTGCTCCATACCTCCAAAACACCCAGACTCGCTAGCTTGCATGGTTACCACAGCCACAGAATTCTAGTTTGTTTCTAAATGCGGAAACGGCAACACAGGTGTTACCAAAGTCACAGCCTATGTCGGTTTAGCGGAGACGGATTTAGCTGTTCGGGACCTTCGATAAATCTTTTTCAGGTTTTTCCTCTTCCTTCTGAAGTAGAATCTTTGACGTGAGTGGGTCATTGAACCCACACACTTGCGGTAAAAACATCCCTGAAGCTTGATCTTTTACAGAGTTTCATTTAAGTTACTGTAACTCGGAAACGGTGCGACAAAATAGAAAATTGTATATAAACAAAATGAAAGGAAATGAAATTTACAACAAACAATGTTTAATAAGTATTGATGTGAAAGCGATTTTTATATGATAAAAAAATTTTCAAAGAAGAAAACAATAATTTTTTACATACCGAAAGGTAGGGTATGTTTGAAAGCTTACAACTAGGGATCCAATACAGCTACCAAGTTATTTTATACGTAGATTTGTAAATAATTGAGTCTAGTTTCACTTATCTAAAGGCGATTTTTCCGTCAGATGATCACAAGAATAACTACATCAAAAACTGAAATCTATCATTTTTTGGGAGAAATAAAAATCAGGGTTCTTTAAAGGGCTATATCTCGGAAACTAGACGGACTAGAACAATAAATTTTTTTTACTTTTACGCCGAATTTTATCTACTTTATTTTTGGTATAAACTATTTCGGGTGTAGAATATACAGGAAACGGTCAATTTAAGGTTTTGTAGTTTTTGGAATATTTCCCGACGGCGAAATTGCTGACGGCGAAACGCCGACCTTTCTTTCGAGTGAATTAATATATGGTAATAATACGAATATTACATTTTAAAAAATTTAATTAAAAATTTTTTTTGATTAAATTTAGATTCAATATACAATGTTATCGCTGTTTTTATTATTTATGCTAATATAAATATTTATTAATATTTTATGTATCGTTGGAGTGTGATAACGTAAATAAACCTTGTAATATTAAGTTATACTTATGGAAAATAAATATCACATGGGAATGAATCACTTTGATGACTAAATAGACAAAAAAAATAGTCGGACAATTTGTATTAGGTGAGGATATGGAAATATGAATAATTGTTTATTTATAAACCTCAATAAATGCAATTTATTAAGGCAGTTTTTTGTAGCCAGCCCGTATGAAAAATGAGGGAAGAATACAATGAACAGGATGCTGGGAAATAAAAAGCAAGTGTGGCACGTTATCCAATAGCCAAATTATTCTATTACCCTCATTATGAAATAATTATATAATAAAAGCTCAAGAGTCAAGCATTTGCTTTTTATCTCCTAAATTAAACCATTATTCCGAGTTATTCTGGTGTTATTACCGTTTATTTTTAAACTTGCATTCCTTCGGGGTCATAAAAAGTCAGTTTTGCTTTTGAACTACCTCGAAAAATCTTTTTATTTGGGAATCACTTAAAAACTTTACTTGGAATCTCGCTATCAAATGCGCGTCAGTTGTAAATTAGATAATTTATTAACAGATATGATTGTATTTTTGGAAACCTGAAAAAGGGGGGGGGGGCGAATAAAAATTGTAAAAACACATGAAGTTTTCAAGATTATTGAAATTAATTATATTATATTTATATTTCATTCTGCAGAAAGCGCAAATGGCGTAATTCTGTTGACTCGGAGCAATAAATGATCTAATCATCAGCTTGCATTAAATTTGTTGATGCAGTAGATATCATCTTTCAGTATATTATGTATTATTATTTAAACAATTTTGGTTTAGTCAGCTTTCCGCAGTGAAAATAAATATGAAGCTATTTTTTAATAAAATGTCTGCAATGGAAAGTTTAAATCTGAATGGCTTTAATAATTTTACCGGAGGCTTCAGCTTCCAGCATCAGGTAGCTTCTAGGCAGTGACGTAACGTCACCGGGGCTTGGAAGGAGCTCGCCCACCCTTTCAAGTTTCTAGAATACCCTGCAGCAACTTTTATTTAATTTCTTTTTATTCAACTTTGACATCACGAAACACTGCGTCAGAGCGGCTCACGCACTGATGATTGCGATTACCGGTCATACCAAATTAAAAATTACGCAAAACCACCGAGAGTTCAATAGATCATATTTTATTCATTTGATTAATCATAATTTTTTATGACCAACTTTTATAGTATTTATCAAACTTTTTGGCGAAGTCACCAACAATAAAGATAGGAAAAATAAAATAGTTATTAAGTTATTTTTAAAGTTTCAGAATAACAAGCAAATCCCGGATTTTGATTTTTTGCTTATATCTCGAAAACGGTTACCCCTACCCAAAAAATTGTTAGGTTTAAAAATGTAGCTAAAAAAATTTCCTACAAAACAGTTTATACTTATTTTTTGCGTATCTGTTATAGTTTCTGTGAAATTAATAAATTTTTAAAAAACTTTTATTTTCTTACATTTTTTTATCAACTTCAGCTTGTAACTTCTTTGCCGTTTGTTTGAGACGAAAGTCCTTCAAGAGGAAGTTTTAGATAATTAAATTTTCTACAAAATGAGTATATTATCTAGTATTTTATCTTACACTGATCAAGAATTAGGTCAATCTGAAGATTTGAGAGAGAGTATGACGTTTGCTGAGAGAGTATTTCATGCCTAATTGCTTGTAGATCTGTAGATGTAGTACTTTAAGGTCGTCGCTGTGAGAGTTTGTAGTTTAAAAAAATTTACATAAGCGCAAATCATAGAGTATGATGGCGGGATCTCGTTAATCCATTCATGCGCGTCAGTTGTGGGCAGATTAAAAAAAGATTCCCCTATTAACTAGTGATAAGATCGATGATAAGAAATATCCTCCAGTAATAGCTACTGTAACGGTAGGCAAACCAGGGGGTCTGTGTTTACATCTTGATCCATACCTCCCAAACCTTCCGGACGAGACAGTTTCTATGTTACACAGCTAATAAGAATAGTTACCTCTAAAACTCCACTCCAGAAGTAAGGGAAAATAATCCGAAAAAGATTTGTCGAAGGCCCCGAACACCTAAATCCGACTACGCTAAACAGACATAAGCTGTGACTTTGGTAACATCTGTGTTGCAGTTTCGGCATTTAGAACAATGGCTGCGTTAACCATGGAAACCAGTGTTCTCACAAAAACCAGGATAAACATTAAAAATTATATTGACAACAAAGAACAAACGGTGCACTGGGGGTTATTCCATACCCCCCAGACCCCCCAGTTTGACAGTATGTTAAAAAATTTATATTAGTACAAATCATGAACTGCGATGGCGGCATCTCATTAATCCATTCATACGCGTCAATTGTTGTCAGATAAAAGTATCCGCTTATAAACTAGCGAAAACACCGCACTGTTGTCTGGGTGATATAGAATATTCTTTAGTAATGGTTATTGTAATGGTAACCATTGTAATGGCAAACCGGAGGGTCTGGGGGGAATACCCCCATTGCACGGTTTACTTTTAGCTAACCGAGCTAACTGAGGTAACTGTTTGAGATGAAGAATGAAGTGTATTATACTTTCCGTGATTCGGAGCCCGCCTTAAACGATAATCCTTCCAGTACACTGAAGGGTATTCCATACCCCCCAGACCCCCCGGTTTCTATAAAACTTTGATATTTTCATTGTTACAATCAAAAGTTGTCTCTACTCGACGAGTTTTGACTCGATGAGTGGATCATAAACCGGGGGGTCTGGGGGGTATGGAATACCCTTCAGTGCACTTGGAAGATTACCGTTTAAAGTGGGCTCCGAACCACCGAAAGTATTGCTATTGGTATGGAATACCCTCCAGTACCTCTAGATTGCGGTAGGGTTTACTAATTTATTGTTGAAAGTTTCCGTGGTTCGGATCCCATCTTAAACGATAATCTTCCAAGTGCACTGGAGGGTATTTCATACCCCCAGACTCCCCGCTTTTCATAAAACTTTGATTTTGTATTGTGAAATATTTTATTGCCGCTATCAAAAGTTGTTTCTACTCGACAAATTTTGACTCGATCAGTGGATTATAACTCGGGGGGTCTGGGAGGTATGAAATAACTTCCAGTAAAAAAATCATAGAAAGCCGAAATTAAGTCAACATTGTTCAAATTTTTTTGGAAATTCTGATTGCGAAATCTGAAGAAATCCAAGGAAAGCTTAGGAAATCTTTTAGGGAATCCGGGACACGCCTAAACCTCCCAGATCTAGAGCCGAATTTCGACTTACGGAAATTTAAATAAGGTTAACCTATTTGATGTACATCAACTTTCTTGTATATTTTAATTTAATGTAATTAAAAAAAACAGCTGTTGTCTAGACCGGGGGGTCTGGGGGGTATGGAATACCCCCCAGGTTCACTTCAAAAACTATACAATTTATGAAAATGCAAATTTGCTGAATTTTACGATTATTTCTATTTATCTCTATTGCTAGCAATATTTTCTGTGGTTCGGAGCCCACTTTAAACGTTATTCCTACCCCCCCAGACCTCCCGGTTTCTATAAAACTTTGATTTCGTATTGGGAATTTTTTAATTTTTACTATCAATAGTTGCCTTTACTCGACGAGTATTGGCCCGATGAGTGGATTATAAATCGGGGGCCTCCCGGTTTCACCAATTTATCGTTGAATGTAGAACAGATAGGCCTCTTTCCCATAGAGAAAAAGATTCCGACATTTAAACTTCCTAGTTGCCACCCGGGTTGAAGAACACTCCAGGTACTCACCAAAATACCCCCTGTGGACGGTTTACTTTTTGTTCCATACCTCCCAGACCCCCCGGACAGGATGGATATTTTGTAAATTCTAAAAATAATTTTTTTTGCTAAACATGCAAAATATATTGTTGATCTCATAGTCAGCCCGGTTTTGCCAATCCCACGGTACGCCACTGACCGTGAAATGCGTTTGAATGTTTTAATTAATAAATGGAATATGCAAATGTCTTGCAACAAATAACCTGTAAATTATTTTGACCTCCATTCGCGTTCTTGTTGTTTATTTCTCATCGATTTGCGAAATTTTCCATCGGGATGCGGTGTCGAAGTTTCCCAATATCAATAGAATGCGGTCCTGGGTATATTTTTGTAAAAATTGACTTTGTTGTAATTTTAGACGTCGACGCTTGAAATTGTTGTGACGAGCGGAGGTGACAGCGTATTTTTTGTTTTGAAAAATTTCAGTTTTCAATTTTCCGCGATAATCGTGTTTACGACGATTCAAGGTCGTCGACGTCGTATGGAACATCGACACTATTCGTCAGTCGTTACTTTGTCAGTTGTTCTTGTTTAGTGATGAGATGAACGTGGTGCAGTAATTATGGCGGTCAAATTAGTGTTGGTTTGTTTCGTAATTTGTGCTGCACATATTGTGAGTTATAATTGCTTGGACTACGAAAATGAGAAAACTATATTCGCACGCGGGGACGGTTTAGGCGGCAATAGAAAGACACTGGTTGTTAACGCCGACCAAGGAAGTGATTTATTTAACAATCAGCGATACAAACGAGAAGTGACAAATTCGAATGTCAGCAATGTCACCGTTTCCTCAAAGGTAATCTTTTTCAATTAAAACAATAAAATTTAATTTGTATTTTCCTTTATTTACTTATTCATTACCGACACGTTTCGTGTCAAATGGACAACTGCCAAAACAACTTGCTAATTCATCGTCAACACGCTAAAACCGAATCCTTATTTTACCTATTTTGTCAACATTCAATTATCTCCGTGCCAATGTTTTGGAAACGTGAATAATTTAAATCGATCAGGATTTTAACCTCACTTTTTTCAACTACGACGTTTCGAACTTTTGTTTATCCATCGTGGATAGCTTGATCGGTATCAGGAACAGTGCGCCCAGGGTGATGCAGGCGCCGGCAAAATAAAATGACAGATCGTAATTTCCGCTGTATTCCCTCAGCATGCCCGAAAATGCGGTTCCCGATAATATAGCTATCCCCTGGAACATCGACAACAAACCAATTGCGTTTGTCAGCTTTTCCAAACCCAACATGTCTACGATGATGATCGTTCGCAGTGCAGACAAGCAAGCTGAAACAAAAAAGAATCGCATTTTATTTTATGCCAAAAGGGGGGGGCGGTTATTGTTGTTTCACAAAATAACAAAGTTGTTTACGCCGCCGCCGGTTTTTGGACCACGTAAACAAAATTATTTTTAATAATCGGGGGTTATCATTGTAACTTTTGATTATTTACACCTCGTCGCCTTATCTAGTTGGCGATAACATTTTTTATTGTCGACCATGCGATTTGGAGAACAATGGCGTGCGGCTATTTTTTCCCATTATTTATTTTTTAAATTAGACGCATTTATGTGTTCATCCTTCTATTTGCGCAAATACAGTTTTTGCTAATATTTTTATAATCAGATGTGTATTTGGATCGATACAGGAACGAAACCAAATAACTTCCGACGTAAATAACTTAAAATACTATTCCCCGTTATGAAAGTCCGAACCTTAAAATATTTTTTGTTCTCTTAAATTTTTCCATTCACAATTTCAAATTAATCAGTGCATTTAATTGGGAACTCTGTTGCGGTTCGAAAAGTTAGATAAATTGATTAGACCAATTTACAATCCAATTGGTACTACCGGAAAATTGAGTCTGAAAGACCAAAAATTGGAGATACATTTTTGTGTATTTGTCCCTTATTATTGATTTTCAATGCATTTTACCCCATCTGTTTATCTGTTACTTTCGGTGTGATAACAAAGCAGCCTCTTCATTCTTATCATGTTTTATTAATTTGCTTTGGCGCCCAAAACAGGTTTACGGTCAGTACGACGGGGTTCTCCACACCTGGGGTTTGTCTAACGGCTTTTTAACTTTTCCCTCTTTCAAGTTTTACTTTAAAGTAAAAAACAAAATTATTTTTTTCGAAAATATCCAGATACTCTCATGTTACCCACGTAAATTGCACATTCGAATAACCGGTTTTTGACATATAAAAACCGCTGTTACGGCAAAACTTTTTGGACATTCTTTGTTGAAAATTTCATCATCTTTAATTTTGTACCTATACATTTTTAGATTTTGTCGCGCCGTTTTTGACTGACAGCGACTTAAACACGACTGTAAAATACAAAAACTATTGTCACCTGGATCTCAAAATCGGTGCAACGAAATAGAAAAATGTATAAGCAGTTTTTGTTGTAAATTTCATTTCCTACATTTTTGTTTATTAACATTTTTCTATTTTGTCGCACCGTTTCTGAGATACAGCACATAATACTTTTTGTATTCTGTAGACTGTAGAGTCTTGTTTAAGTCGCTGTCAGTCAAAAACGGGGCGACAAAATGGAAAAATGTATAGGTACAAAATTGAAGACAATGAAATTTTTAACAAAAAATGTCCAAAAAGTTTTGCTGTAAGACTGATTTTTATGTATAAAAAAGCGGTTTCAAAATGTGCGTGCAATTTACATTGTTAACATAGGAGTGCATTGAAGAGCCGCATCCGGTATAGTCCGCCATTGCTTCTATTTTAACTCAAAATATAAGTCGGCGATCTGTATTATCCAGTCAATGAGAGAAATCTCCCTATAGGGGGGTATGGTAACGGGATAACTAACCGTATGATCCATCAAAAGTCAACCAAATTCCATAAACTTTTGAAAAATACCTTCATTTCTATCGGAATATATTAATTTACCCTCTCCCCGCAAAAATAAAAGGTATTTTCGTAAACCGAGTCGAGTCTACCACTGACGCGCATGATTGATTTAACGAGATTTCAGCTACCACAATGTATGTTTTTCGAGCTGGAACGGCCTACAAGGATGTTTCTTCTGAAAAATCAAGGAAATTAAAATTAAAATGCAAATTTTGTCGGGAAATATTTAAGCAAATGTCTGAAAAATTACGATTTTGGGCCAGGAAAATTTGTAAAATTATGCTTCTTTTTACGAGGTTCGATAAATCGGGAAAAATCTTCACTTTTAGTCGTGGAAAACCTGAAAAAGTCGAGGAATTTATTTTGCAAAATGAGTGGAAACTAATAAGTTCTACTGGAAAACAAACACATCTTTAGGAAATTCTTCAGATATTTTCTCTTGGATTGCCTTGAGATTTTCTTTTGAAAAAGTAGAAAAAACAAAAATTGGTTCATCTATCCACTGTACAGTAATCTCTCCTATACGTCGCTTACTTATAATGCAGTTTCGATATAGAGCGGTTGAATTTTTAAACAGTTTCCTGTTATGCGGAAGGTTTCGATATAACGCGGTTTTTTTGTTGTTGACTTAGTGCTTTGAAGAGATCAAGTCCCAATTGTCTTATCCCAAAATTAAATAAATAAAATAAAAAGAAAAGGGAAATCTTGGAAAATCCAAAGAAATTTTAGAAAATCTAGAAAATTTTTAATTTTTTAGTTTCAACTTAAGCAGCCATAGAATTGTTTTTCAGAAAATTTTAAATTCACAAAAAAAGAATGCAAACGTTTGGTTCATAAACAAAACTTTCTATACCAACTATTATACGTATTAGATTAACTTAATATTATTCTGTGTGGTGGCGTTCGCGAATCGCTTAGTGGCTTGCTTGTCTCCCTCCTGCCGGCTATGGGGAATTGCAATGCTCTCAATTTTTTTTCCACATATAAACGGGGACTTCCAAATACGGCGCTCACAATCAAGGATCCCAGCATTGGCTACTAAGCAACTCTTCAGTAGTTATTAGAAGAACTAATACTATTGGTCCATGAAAAAAGAGTAAACCGTGCACTGGGGGGTATTCCATAGCCCCCAGACCCCCCGGTTTGCCAGTGGCTACTACACCGAAGCTCAATCAATATCTGAAGTTAGAATGAATTTTGGATTTAAGTTTAAGAGACACAAAACAATGAGAATAAACCGGGGGGTCAGGAGGGTATAGAATACCCCCAGTGCACGCATTTATTTCATTCCTAAATCGCTACGCCCAACACATCAAACTAGACTACATCATCTACATCACCGCTCAACAGGGCCTATTTTACCATTAGACACGTGCCTAGAGTCCAATGGCACACAAAACAATGAAGATAAACCGGGGGTCTGTGGGGGGGGGGGGTATGCCATACCCCCCAGTGTACGCATCTATTTTAATCTCAAATCGCTAAGCCCAACACAACAAACTAGACTACATCATCTGCTTAACCTTCCAACAGGGCCTATTTTACCATTAGACACGGGCCTAGGGTCCAATGGCACACAAAACAATGAGGATAAACCGGGGGGGTCTGGGGGGTATGGAATACCCCTCAGTGCACGCTTCTATTTTATTCCCAAATCGCTGCACCCAACACATCAAACTAGACTACATCATCTTCTCAACCTGAGAATTTACCTCAGGTTTTCTCTCTCAATTTTTTCTTTTCCATTTCCTTCTTTTTCTCAAAACTGCGACTTCCAAATACGGCGCTCACAATCAAGGATCCCAGCATTGGCTACTAAGTAACTCTTCGGTACTGAAGAACTAATACTATTGGTCCATAAATAAAGAGTAAACTGTGCACTGGGGGGTATTCCATACCCCCCAGACCCCCCGGTTTGCCAATGGCTACGCTAATGCTCAATCAATACTTGAAGTTATAATAATAAATACCTACGTTTAACCTCGGGCCCGTTTTATTATGGTTTCTGCTATCGATCGATGATATTCAACTCCCGGGTATGCAAAAATAAAACTTTCCAGCAGTGGATCTATCTCTTTCGATGCCTAAAGCTTTAAACATATTGTGGGACCTCAACAACTTATTAAATCTTGAATTTAAGTTTAAGAGACACAAAACAATGAGGATAAACCGGGGGGTCTGGGAGGTATGGAATACTCCCCAGTGTACGCTTTTATTGTATTTCCCCAATCGCTACGCCTAACACAAAAAACTAGACCACAACATCTACTCAACCTCTCATTTACAATATAACTTCTGAAGATGAAAATTAACGCTGAACTCGGAACTTTAAAGCTCCGAATTGCTAAAGTCGGCGACTTTCTGAGCAAAGTACCTCGGTGGTTTGCCATTGCCTTCTGCGGGAGGACAGTTATAATAAACTTTTTACTCCGCTCGGAGTAAATCGTAAATTTGGAAATGGTTTGAAATACTCTTTGGCGTAAATAGACCTGAGTTTTGGCCTTGGCAGAAGCCAAGGTGACGTACTAGGGTACGTAGGGTTTCTCGTTTTGCAATCCACCGGTGTAGGGTTAATGCCATAGGGAAGAGCTGGACTGGTTTACGATTTTATTTTTAAAACAGATTCCTGCGCTTCTAGACCGGTTTTTTTCGGATTCGGACTGTCTACAGGGATGTTTTTAACAAAAACAGCCAATACAATTTACGCATTGAATGTTTTCTGTTTTTAGCCCGTTTTACTATTGTTAGTCCGGGTTACTGTTTTTTTTTGCAATATTGGAATTTTAGATGTACATGTACAACAGAAGGTGACACATCCTAAATTAACTAATTTAAATAATCTGATTAACTTGGATTGATCGTGCAGTTCTTGGAACAAAATTAATTTGAAAATTTATAGTAGGGCAGATAAGGCCACCAGGATTGATTCACATTTGCCGATGTGAAACATTTAACTGATTAGATAATATTTACAAATTATGCATCAGTAAGTGGGTAAATTGCGTAACTTATTTGAAAGTCGAAATAAACATTCTACAATGAAGCGCCTTGACTTAAAAAAAAGATCAAGCGAACGAGGAAAATTATGTTTTGAACAATTACTTATACATCTTATAAAAAGAATCGGAAAATCCAGGCTAATAATAAATTCAATCATTGCATTTAACCTGACTTGACTACGAAAGGTAATCGAGTTTTTTTTTTAATTTTGTGGTTAACTGTTATTGGAATTGTCATAATATTGTTTCTGCTTCCATCATGCTCCCCCTCCCCCCGTACGCATAGTTCCGCGTTTTTAAGTGTTTATATTGCATAACCTGTAAAATCGGGGATTCCCCTTTCTATTTATTTTGTTTACTCACCTATACAGAAACCGTACATCGTGGCGTATCCAAATTGAACCCAAGCGCTGCTGGACACTCCCGACACCATGGTCAAAATTCCGCCAACAAACAAACTGGTGTAGCTGATGCTATTTGCGCTGAATTTCGACGTGGAAGACAGCACACCGCATACAATTCGGCCCAGAGTGTTGGACGCACCTATCACCGATATCAGCCAAAAATTCTCCCTTTCGGTCAGACCAAACTGAATGGCCCGATCCCTTATGAACATGAAGGGAGTATAGAAGGCGAGCGATATGAAAACCGCGTGCATGGTCAGTAAAACAAACGAAGGCGATTTTAGGAGGCCGTAATCCAACATGGTCGCCAGCGTCCTCTTAACGGATTCCGAACAAAACTGACATGTTCCCGAACTGTTTATTTCATCGATTTCGTTCTGCGTGATTGCCCTAGTCACTTGCATGGTGTAATCGATCGACGATTTGGATTTCTAGAACAGAGTTCTTTTAATGCAGTTTGGCAGGTTAGCGAAATTACTTACCGATGACGTAGCGACCGACGTAGTGGGGAATTTTCCTTTGGACGAGTAGACGGATTTCCTATATTCGGGCAAAACTAGCAAGGAGCCGCTGTAAAAGATGTCGTCACGATATAAAGGACGCGTGATTGTGCTCTCATCGACTGTCCTTTTGGTGTAGTAGCAAACACTTTTGCATCGGCAGCAGGTTTTGGTGTTTTTCCAACATCGGGCACAATCGCGCTTGCTTTTGACTTCTTCGTAGATGGTCGATAAATTCGTGTCGGCCTTTTCGGTTTTGCTTTGCTTATCAGGTTTGATGCAGGTCTTGGAAGTGCTCGTCACGGCGGAAGGCGTGGTGGACATGACGAACTCGCTGGAAACTTTCGTGTCCAATTTATGCGGCCGGTATATGGTGACCGTTGATGTTGTGGTGTCGTTGGCCGATTGGTTTGGCTGATAGAACGACTGAGTTTTGGAAGGAATCGCAGATCGCGAATTGGAAAGGAATTGTGCAACCGTCGAGTGTTGTGTGTTGTGAAAGCGGACGAAGAAACTCTTTTGTTCCATTTCTTTCGATTCGCTTTCGGCGGGTTTCTCAACGAAGTTTATGTTGGTGATTTTGACAGGCATTATTGGTTTGTACAGTGCCCCACAGATGGAACTGATCAAATTGATTCCTCCCATAATTTGGAAAGTGTACCTCCATCCCAGCCGTTTTATGAGGATGGTGAAGAGTGGAGGCAAAAATATTCCACCCACGCCGGACCCGCACACCGCAATTCCCGTGGCTAAAGCTCTCCATCTTTCGAAATAGAAGCCTAACGCTATCAACGCTGGGATGTACAGCAATCCAAAACCTATTCCTCCGATTATTCCGTAAGTGATGTAAGTTTGGTATACCGAAGTGGTGATGGACGTTAAGAAACAGGAAGAACAGGCGATGAAGCTTCCAATTATGGCTATTGTGCGATAACCGAAATGGTTTACTAACGCAGCAACGAAGGGTCCTGAAACAGGTTACAGGTGTAACGGTTTTTAGCTTGACAATCAATATAATTTACCGGCCAAACAAGAAAAACCAGTCATTAGTGCTCCGGCCAATGCAACCTGACTCTTCGTGCATTTAAATGTGTCCGACCATTCTTGCAAAAATATTCCGAAAGAGAAAAAGATACCATCGGATATTAAAAACGCCGTAAAGGCGCTGATCACGATTATCCAACCCCATCCTCCGTCTGGCGGAATTACTATGTAAGCGTCGATCTTCTCTTCCACTATTTCAATTTGCGACGCATTGGTTTGGTTTTTGTAATTTGACACAGATTCCATTGTGCGATTTTTGACAGTTTGCTAGTTGTCAGTTTGACGCGCGGCGACTGGATTATAACAGGAAGAGCGGTGACGGCTCGGCATCCACTTCCTGTTTTCCAAAATTTTTTTTCCTTTCGAAATTTGAATCATTTCGGTGTTTAGGTTGGACAATGTAGTGTTGATAATGCAAGTCCACACGTCAGTCTAATAGTATTGATATAATTATCTTATTTACTTTGATTATCAAGAAGTGAAAATAAGTAATAGACATTTTCCGGGTATGATTCATGTTTACATTGTAATATTTCAATGGATCGTGCTTCGGTTGATTTGTCTTGGTTCAAAGGTCACCGAAATATTTTTATTGAAATTTTTTCTAACCTTTCGAACGAGATAACACTTGCACTCATCCCGAAGTAGCTCATGCGCGTCACCTTTTAGTTACATGCCCGAATTTTCAAAACTAATATTTTCGTTTGTTTCAGGTGAACTATTTAAACGATACCCACAAGCAGCTTATGGTACATTGGGTCGGAGAAGGAAGTGATGTCATAATTTGTTTGGCTCGTGATCCCACACCTACTCTTCCGACCGTTCCTATTAACCCGTCGAACGTGTACATTTCGTACGACTATGGGGAAAATTACGAAAATAAAACTCATTTGTTCAAACTTCCCAGCGGAGAATATTCGACCGTCGACAAATTTTATAATCATCCGAAGTATAATACCCACGTAAGGCACTATTAGCTCCATCTCATGGCTAATACTAACAGTTTTATTTTTTAGTTTGTATTTACCGACGTGAAGAATAAACAAATTTTTGTAACATCAAATCATGGACGAAATATCACAAGCTACAGTCTGAAATGGACCCCCAGCGATGTCTCTTTCCACGAGTATCAGCCCAACATTTTTATAGTTTTGGACAAGAGCGACCAGAATCATCAGGTGAGAACAAAGTAAACCCGAGTAGACTAAAGCAATTTAATTTAATATTTTTAGCTCTGGTTAACTGAAGACTACGGTCAAACTTTCCGTAAAATTCAGGACTACACGATGGCCTACTACTGGATTCAGGACGAAAAAAGCGGTGATTTACGCTTGGTCGTCCAACGATCACAGGTTAACGGATTGAGCATCATTTTATATTCGGAAGACTTATTTCACAGTAGAATCGGGCACATTTTCGCCACCGACGTTAAAGATTTGTACATGAAAGGGGACTACCTGTTTTATACGAAAAAATCCAGCAGCGTAAGTAAACATTTATGTCGTCTTGGGCCGGTTTTAAAAATTTGTGTGCAGGAAAATTACGATCTCTACGTATCGTACAAACTGGGCGAGGCGAAATTGAGATGCATCTTTGATTCGGAATTAGACAAACGTGCATATTATATCGCCGACGTTACGGATAACAGAGCGCTGATTGCGGTCAGTCATACGAACACTCTGTCTCATTTGTACGTTTCCGAAAATCTGGGCGGCAACGACGGTAAAGTTCACTTTACCCTGTCTCTGGAATCCATTCTGTGCTACTTTCCTAACAACACCTGGCAGGATTCCTGGTTGCAGTGAGTATTGTCTAAGTTCTGAATTTTTTACGTTTATGCTTACATTCATTGTGAATCGGAAAATTAAAATTTTGTTACAGCCATGTATCCGAAGAAGCATTTGCCGATTTATACAAAGTGGAAGGTCTGTCGGGAATCTACATAGCCTCCCAGATAACCGTGAAGCCTTCAGGCCACAACCTCGGCCCTCAACACTTGATATCTCTTATAACGTTTGATAATGGCGGTTCGTGGCGTCCGCTCACGGCGCCCACTCGCGACAACGAAGGTCAATTAATTTCGTGTCAAATGTCCAACAATTGTTCTCTTCACCTTAGCCAAAGATTCAGCAAATTGTATCCCGACACTCGATCGGTTAGTATTCTATCGAGCAAATCCGCACCCGGCGTAATCGTCGCGACGGGAGTGATAGGTAAATCTCTCAAAGGACACTTTGGCGTGTACGTCAGCACGGATGCGGGTTTCACTTGGCGTCAGGCACTGCGAGATTTGTACTTTTTCAACATGGGCGATCACGGGGGCGTTTTAACCGCCGTGAAGTATTTCAAAAATCGCGGCGAAACGCGTAACATTTTGTACTCGACCGACGAAGGCGAAACCTGGACTCAGGTTCAGTTTCACGATGAGGACTTAAAATTATACGAACTTATGACGGAACCTGGCGAAAACACGACAATTTTTACAATGTTCGGCTCCAAACCGAATCTTCACCAATGGATCATCATCAAGTTGGACATGAAACCGGTGTTTCATTACAATTGTACAAATGACGACTACAAACCGTGGTCTCCAAGTCAAAATGAGGAAAAGCGTAGTTACGTCCCCTGCGTTCTTGGCAAACAAGTAACCTACAATCGCAGGATACCGCACGCCAATTGTTATACCGGCTTAAATTTCGATCGACCAGTATCGCTGGAACCGTGCGATTGCGACGCACTGGATTACGAGTGCGATTTTGGTTTTATAAGAAGTGGAAAACCGTTCCATTGTATTCGCAACAAAACTAGCATAGAAGATCCTTACAAAATTCCATCCACCTGCAAGCCCGGTCAGTTTTACAATCGTACAAAAGGTTATCGAAAAATTTCAGGTGACTCTTGCGTGGCCGGTTTCGAAAAGCAGTACATTCCCGAAATGATACCGTGTCCGTTTTCGGAAGTGCAGGAATTTTTGTTGTTCGCACTGAGAGACCGGATCGGACGTTTTAACCTGAGAACTCAAAAATTAGAAGATTTACCCGTGCATAACTTAAAAAATGTGATTGCAATCGATTTTGATATGCGGAATAACTGCGTATACTGGGCAGACATCGTCAACGATACCATCGGTCGTCAGTGTTTTTCGAACGGAAGTTCTCCCGAAATTTTGGTTGCAAGCGAGTTAGTTTCGATTGAAGGAATGGCCTACGATTGGATATCACACCATTTGTATTTCGTCGATGGTATGAGAACAAAAATCGAATTGATTCGAACGGATATTAACCATTCCGGCAGGATGCGTAGGACGATTTTGGATTCGGAACATTTGAAGAAGCCGCGCGGTATTGCCGTTCATCCCGTGGAAGGCTATTTGTTTTGGACAGACTGGGCGTCCGAAAATCCGTCGGTTAGTCGATCCAACTTGGACGGCACGAGTATAAAAGTTTTGTGGACCAAACCGCATGTTGAGTGGCCAAACGGAATAACCATCGATCATATTGCCGAAAGAATTTATTGGGTGGATGCGCGTGAGGATTACATTGGAAGTTCCGACTTGCACGGCAATCGTTTTAAGAAAGTTTTGCATAATAACGACTTCGTCTCGCATCCATTCGCAGTGGCGGTGTTTAAGGATAACATGTACTGGGACGATTGGAAACAAAATGCAGTTTTTAGTGCGGATAAAGACCACGGAATTGCGATTCAGCTCCTGCTTAAAGAACTGCCAGGTTTGATGGATTTGAAAGTGTTTGCGCACAGCATTCAGGAAGGCACCAACGGATGCTCGAACAGTACTTGCGGTTACCTTTGCGTTGGTGCGCCTAAAAAGGGCGTGAGTTGTTTGTGTCCCGATGGGATGATCAAGAAGAACGGTAAATGCTTGTGTCCCGGTAATGTGGAGCCTTTCACCAACATGACGTGTCCTAAAATTGCCAGCACCTGCAGCAAAGAACATTTTACGTGCAACAACGGCATCTGTGTGCCGAAGGGTTGGCGTTGCGACGGCGAAGACGACTGCGGTGATGGTTCTGACGAAGGACAGTGCGGATCACACACCTGCGCTCCCAATTATTTCGTTTGCGGGGATGGAAAGTGCCTGCCACACTATTGGAGGTAAAACTATTAATTACACAGACGCGCATGAATGAATTAACGAGACATATTTTATTCTGTTAGATGTGACTACGAAAGAGACTGCATGGACGGTTCTGACGAACTGAACTGTCCGAAACAAAATTGCACTTCCACCCAATTCACGTGTGGAAACGGTCGGTGCATTTCGCTGCGCTGGAAGTGTGACGGCGAAAACGATTGCAGAGACGGATCGGACGAAAGGGACTGCATTGCGACTGAACCAACCACTTGCAAATGTAAGTTTTTATATTTCATTTGAATTAAAAAATCGAAAATAACATTTGTTTTAGCCGATGAATTTCAATGTACTGGAGGTGGAGTGAGTTGCATTCCCGTCACCTGGCGTTGCGATTTGGAAAGCGACTGTAAAGACGGTTCAGACGAATTGAATTGTATGAACAACACTTGTGCAGATTACCAGTTCTCTTGTGGACCTCCGACTTATCGTTGCATTTATTCTTCGTGGGTTTGCGACGGCGATCCGGATTGTAAAGGCGGCAACGACGAACAAAATTGTAATCAAACGATTACGACACTACCTAAGTCGGTTAATCCATTCCTTCCTACCGTAAGTGGTTTTAAGCTATTGTTTCGGTGATTTAAATGTGATTGTTTTAGAACGGAACCGTTTGCCATAATTGGATGTTTACCTGCAAAAACCAAAAATGTATACCGAATTGGTGGAAGTGCGACATGGCCGACGATTGTGGCGACAACAGCGACGAAATTGGTTGTGGTTTTGAGTCGACTACTACTCTTAGGCCGCCCATACCTGTTCCACCACAATTTTCCTGCTCGCACAACGAGTTTCGATGTTTGTCGGGTCATTGTATACCCATGGCTTGGATTTGTGATAATTCGAAAGATTGCCAAACTGGCGAGGACGAATTACATTGTGAAGTGGCCACACACTGCAACGAACAAGAGTTTAAATGTCGCATGGATGGCAGCTGCGTTCTTGTAAGTATCCCAGCATTGTTGCCGTTCAATGTCACAAATATTTATTTTGCAGTTGACCGACGTATGCGACGGCCACCATAACTGTCCCGATGGTTCAGACGAAAACGGATGTTCTACTGACCATAACTTACCCAGCGGTCCCGCCGGACCTAGCTGCTCGATGGGAAATTTCCCATGCGACGGGAACGTTTGTCATCCGTTAGCGGCGCTTTGTGACGGAAAAACGGACTGCATGGACGAATTTGACGAGAAAAATTGCAGTAGTTCCAGTAAGAGAGTATATCAAGTTCTACAAATGGGAGTAGATGAACGCAGCACAAATGATACTAGTTTGTTGCTTTACTGGTGGATACCAATTCCCGACAGAGTGCAGCTTGAGTTTTTACCGTCCATCAGCAAATTTGGAACAAATAAATTCGAAAATAAGACTTGGACGTCTAATACTAAGTACGTGTTTTCAAGCCTAACGGCTTTCACGAAATACAACATGACTATTTACGTGCGCATCAATGGAACCAACAACATCTTCCCTCCAGCTAGATATTTTATCGCCAGCACAGCGGAAGGTAACGGCAATGATTTTATTCGATTCATGACTTCAAAATTGTTTTTTATGTTTAAGGAATACCAAGTGCACCGTGGAACGTTTCAGTGGAACAGAGAAACGGATCTCATGTTTTAATATCCTGGCAAAAACCGACTACACCTAATGGCGAATTAAAGAGTTACGACATCTGCTGGTTTCCACCTGAACCACACGTCAAACTAACGCTCGGTGACACCGTAACTTCACATTTGTTGACCGCTGACTTCCAACGCGACCATAAATATTCGTTTTATGTAAGTATTTTCTTTGTTACTCGCCATATTAGTGCTGCGCCAGATTCTAAGAGCTTGGTTCAAACAAATCAAACGACAACCTCATTTTTCAGGCTAATCTAGGTTCCAAATGAAGTTATGTTGTTCGTTTTGTTTGGAACCAGGTTCTCAGAATCTGACTGATTTCTGTGATATGTAATGTTTCAGGTGGTAGCACATAACAAAGCCCACGAAAGTAAACAATCGGAGGTGAAGTCATTGATATTTGACGGAATTTCCGATTTATGGAAAGTGGAAAATCTTACGGTAACCAAACGCACCAGCGATAGTGTCGCTTTGAAGTGGGACTACAACATAAGCATGATAGATGGATTCGACGTTACAGTTGAAGCAATTCAGCCTTATCCAAGTTTACCATCTTACGTTGTCACGGGTCATTCCGTCACGATTACGAACCTAGCACCTGGAGTTTTTTATATTTTCAAGGTAAATCTCAGCCGTCGCATTAAACGTAACCTAATTCAACAATAACACTTAATTTCAGGTTAGAGCGTTTAGGAAAACATTTAAAGGGGCCAAAAGCAGTATTTCTGCTAAAACCAGCGGAGATCCTCTACCGGTCGTGCAAGTTTTAGATGCTCTACTCGACAAGAGCGTCGGCACTTCAGTTAAATTGAGTTGGCAACGTCCGAAAGATAATCGTAAAGTAAATTGGGTATACGGCGTTTACTATGGACTCAACGAAGACGACACTCTCGAAGGTAATTTTTACTGACGCGTATGAATAGAGTAACGAAAATTTTTTTTAATTTCTTAGCATCGCGATTGAACACAACCGACACTTCCACAACCATAACAAATCTTGCGTCGTGCGAAGCTTACATCTTTACCGTGGGCATTGTGGGTCCGTTAGGAATTGGTAACGTTTCTAGTATGACGCCCACCGTTATAACGTCTTTAAGTAAAAAGGCGCCGCCTAAAAGACTCATTGTGACGCAAGACACGAACGATCATCTTAGCATGGTGATCCAGTGGTCGGCTTCGTGTCCAGCACTCTCCGAACCTGTTGGTTACGTCGTAAGTAATTTAAAATGTTTTTTTTAATTTGAATTTATACATTTTTCTGTTTTCAAAGGTGACGCTTAAGGAGAACAATACAGGAAACGTGGTGTCCCATATGGTACCTGACACGTTGGACGTACAACTGATACACAAGGTTGGCGTCACATACGGCGCAGTTTACGAAGTTAAGGTTGCCACGAATGTGTTGGGCGCCATCTACACGCAGACGGTGCTTTATCATGCGCCGCCAATCATGTCGGTGCAGGGATTGCGAGTATTTTCGGAAGAAAAGGGAGTTTATGATGTTTATTGGGACGAAGTCGAACTACCGCCAGAGGTGGGAACTTACAAGTACGTGATCTTGGTATCGGAAGGCGACAGTTTGAACACCAGCATTGCACAGAGGGTCGAGGTTATCAAACCGCCATTTGTATATAAAAATGACACAGCCCCCATGTATTCTTTTGGGGTTCACGTGGTAACTAGTCGAGGTTTCCGATCGTCGATTTGGGAAATTTCGAGCTCCAGTTACAGATTGGAGAAGGTGGAAGAGGAGGTGGTGGTTTCCGATGGTAGTAACTTAACTGCCATTTTAATCACAGCCGGGTTACTTCTAATTGTGCTGGGTGGGGCTTTAGGATTTTTAATTATAAGACATCGTAGGTTACAGAACAGTTTTACAAGATTTGCAAATTCTCACTACGACACGAGATCGGGCGCCGCTACGTTTGAGGATAACGGCCTAGAGGAGGACGACAGTCCCCAAATTCGGGGATTTTCGGACGACGAACCCTTGGTCATAGCTTAATTTAACAAGAAAGCGTTCGTTACTGCGACGACAATAAAAAGTGTTACCAAAGTGAGCCGCAGTAACGGGCGTCTTGACGAAACTGCAGCAAGGTATTTATAACTAAGAAAATGTGTCCACTACGTATAAATAAAAGAGTTTATATTATTGCTACCGCGACTAGATGTATTTGCCAATTTGATAACCACTACCTAGTCCTAATTATTAGATGTTTTCCGGCTGTTTTTATCTTCTTGAACTATCATTTTGTTTTTTTTTCTTTTGTAAATATTTCTTTTGTTACGAGACTGTGTGGTTGGGTAATATTTTTAAGTAAATTTGTGTTTTAAGAATGGTGGACTTCTCTTAATATTATATTTTGTCACTGATTTTTGTTTTATTCAATTTTTGACTGCTCGTTTGGTCCACTGCGTTTTTAAAACATAAAGTAGGATGATTCTGTTTTTTTTCCAACCTAAAATTATTTGTGTTGTGAACAAGAGTTGTGTAACGCTGGGGCAGTATTTTATAATGTAAGTTAACGGAGTCATCTTATATTTGGCACTGATTTGTTTTTAGGTCAAATTTCTGTGATAAACACTGTAAATGTTTAATTGTAGTATTGTCACAGTGTGATTCCACAATTTAACTTGGAATTTGACTGTATTTATACCATTAATTATGTACCTTGATTAAAATACATTCATAATTATTATATTATGTGTTATCGTTTTTAATAAAAGTTGTTCTACAGCATAAAGGTTCTTATGTTATGATTACCTTACCAGGGAATTTCGTTAATTCATTCATGGGCGTCAATTATATTAATGTTTGCTTTGTAAGAGTTGTGCTATGTAATTTGAATTTTTTCCAGTTAATTCTTCCCGCATGCGATGTCTTAGCATAAGGAATGCTACAATTCGAAAAAGGAACAAAAAGCCGAGTAATCCGAATATTTCAAAATTGTATGAATAATTTAGGATCCCCAAATCTTGGAGAAGTTGTTTGGGATCTTTGTAATAACAAAAAAATTCATAACATTGTAACGGTGGTCGGTCATCCATTAACGCATACATAGCTGCTATGTATGCGAAACGCATGAAGCTTGATCTCTGTAATAATTTGATTGTTGCACCGATGGAGGCACCAAATCCAAAACCATAGACGGCGACGATAGCTAGTGGGGCAATGAAAAATGGCGCAAGAACTACTCCGCTCTGAAAGTACAAAGTATTATGTTTAGAGATTCTGATTTGCTACGAAAATATTACTTACCTCTGCGCCAAGCATGCACGAAATTGCTAAACCGTATCCATCCGCTACTAAGCTTACCAATATAAGGGCCAAGGCGAAACGGAAGAAGCGATGAAACTCATGAGGCTGATCGCTTAATACATAAGTCGATGAGAGTAATGCTGTTTCTAAAACAATCTAAAAATAACCCTAAAGTAACCCTTTGTTTCTGAAACCGATTGGAAGTGCTTACCTTAACTGGAAGTGATCGGATGGACTGCGCTAAGTAGTAAGCCTTCAAACTATACCATTGATTTAAATACTCCCGCCTTAAAATCTCCATTTCAAAAGGAACTGGAAGTTTGAAAACAATTTTATTTGGCCAAGCTACCTAGTCGATTGATTCGTTAACTTACAGTGGATGATGTTTGTGATAAAAGAATTGTATACGATAATTATAATACAGCTCCAGGTGAAATATGGGTTCGATATCAACGTTTTGGCATTACATCCGATTCCAAAATATGTCGCTCCGAAAGCTACAACCATCAGAATAATGGAGCAAAGTTGAATTAGCAGGCCCGCTTTATTTCTAAATTGCTGTAACATCATACGTTGAAGGATTATGGTAAACTGGGTCCAGAAGGAAGCGTGAAATTTGCTGCCAAGTTGATCAATATTTGAATTTTGGGCCGGCTGCTTTTTTGAGCTGACCGATTGTCTGATATTAATTTTTCCGTTCTCGATTGTGTTGGAAAGAAGTGGAACGGTGTCCGGATTGGTTTCCACAGTTTCGATCACTAAAATCCAATTATAAATTGTTTCTCGGGATGCTGGCTAGTTTCCTTACCAAATTCGGAATAGCTGTACGTGATCGGACAGGTCAAACCGACACTAGTTAGGAATGGCAAAATATTATCGGTGGAACCGTTGTAGACGCACAATCCTCTGGAGAGGAAGTAAATCTGCAAGTAAACCAAAATTATTAATTTTTAGGAATCATCGGGTGTGTCGATCTCTCACCTGATCAAATTGGTTCATGATGGGTACAGAAGGTTGATGTATGGTGCAAATCACGGTTCTTCCAGCACTCGCAAGTTGTTTGAATATGCCCATGCATACTTCCACAGTAAAGGAATCTAAGCCACTAAGATGGTAATTTTGAAAAAAAGCATTTGGCCAAAATAGTACCTACCTGGTGGGTTCATCGAGAAAAATAATGGGGGGGTTGCTGATTAATTCTAAAGCAATCGAAAGTCTTTTTCTTTCTCCCCCCGATAAATTTTCCATTTGGGTTCGGTAACAGCTCCGCAAATTGAACATATCTACGAAATTATTAATCTAAAAATGAAAAATATTTGCTTTTGAGTGTCTACGTTGAAAATACTCAACTATCAATTCTTTTTCCTTTAATTCGTTGGACAATTTCAGTTTTGCCACAATCATCATTTGCTCTTCGGCAGTTAAATATGGCTGCAATAAATTGCTCTGCATGATGTAAGCCGATAATCTCCGCAGTAAATTTACGTCGTAGGCTCTTTCGTTGATTTTTATAGTCCCATTTACGTTGTTTTTACTACAAAAATGGAAGGTAATTTTTTTGGTGCTTTAGAAGAAAAACTGTTCTTACTTACATGTAACCAGATAGTATATTCAGCAAAGTCGTTTTTCCGGATCCACTGGCGCCTAAAATTGCAGTCAACTCGCCAGAGGAAAATTGACCGCTGATTCCATTGATGAGCTGCTTAAACTCTAAAATAAGCTTAGATTAGCCGCTTTTGCAATACTATAATATAATATAATATTTTATCTAATTTAAATTTCTCCCCAGGTACATAAGTAGTAGTTGTGTCAAATTAGAAAAACTCTTAGATTCAGTTGTTCGGCTGCAGTTTAAGTCAAGAAATTACAATCCAATTCGAATAAATTAATAAACGTAATGCGAATCTCGTTAATTTATTCACGTGCGTTGCAATGTCCAGACTGATGAGATTTAAAATTGATACTCAATTGATCCTTTTTATATAACCGAATAATTTAGGTTTTAGAATTTAATATTTCGAATTATTAAAATTATTATTGTTTAAGGAGGGTAGCGAGAATCTCGTTAATTTTTCATGCACGTCAGTTGTAAATATATGATAAGATCCAAAATTTATACTTACTTGACCGTTTTTCTTTTACCGAATAATTTAAGTTTTCGAATTTTATTGAAATCGGAGCCGTGATTTCTTCAATAAAATTGAATTTTGTCGTAATTGATTGATCCATATTTTTTACTGCAACAAATCACTCTGTTTTCTTAAAATTTTACAAAAAAAAACAGTTTTAACGCTGAGATGGTTATTGAATTTTTAAATTATTAATTTATTATGGAATATATGCATAGTTTTTTTTTGCAGTTTCATAATTGTGAGATTACAGTCCTGAAATTTGGCCCGGATGCGAACTACTCGCATCAGCGGCGCCTCGAAACTTTTTGGGTTGGATGGGATTAACTGACCTAAGGTAGATATGCGCATTGTTCATATAATGACAATGGCGGATCCAGGAAAGAGCGCTAGGGACGACCCCCCCCCCTTGGAGTTACAAAAACATCAATTCTAACACTAAAAATTATTAAATAAAATAAAAATGGCGACGCCGCTGACTCGAATATTAAGTAATAATTTTGGCTATGATTGATAACATTAATTTTTACATTGAACTTTAACCCAAGAGATTATCACAATCTCTTATCATATTTAATTTTTTAGGTAAAAATATAATTCATTTTAGGAAATTTTCAAAATATAAACAATATAAAACTATTTTATTCTGAAATATATCTATTGCTATGATTCATCTGATGAAATTGGGGGAAAAGTAATTTTGTTTTACAGCATTGCATGTTTGGTTGCATAACTGTTAGGGTTACAATTACATCAAAAATTATTTAAATTTACCAAAATTAACCCCTTTGGTGACTTTTGACCCCAAGTGTGAATTTAGCTAAAAGTTTTGCGGTTTTTTAATATGTTTAATAATAAATACTATAATTAACAATATAAAATTATTTTATTTTTGTAAGTAATCTCCTCTTTGGTAAAACCTAAGAATAAATTAAAAAAATATCTTTGCTTAAGTATTTCTTTGCTATCAAACATTTGGGTTTCTTAATTTTTGATTTGCAAAAGTTTAGCTAAGTAGTCTGAGTTTTTAACGGTCAACTCTTGGCCCATCCGATATTTTAACACCAAATAAGCTACAATTCTAAAAAGCAACCCATGAGCAATCAATCCTAATATTTCAAAACCATAATTATTATTTGCGATGCCCAAATCGCGCAGAAGATGTTCGGTGTCTTTGTAGTAGCAAAATAAATCTGTGCAATTTAACGGTGGCCGCCCATCCATCAGCGCATAAAGCGCCGCTATGTATCCAAAACGAATGTAGCTTATCCTCATTATGACTTTGATGGTTAGACTGATGGATTTGCCAAATCCAAGTCCATAGAGTGGAATTATAGCAATTGGACCAATTAACGCCGGCCCAAGAATTGTTCCACCCTAAAATTGTAATATATTATCAGCTTCTGCTGGAAGAATCCATGTATTACCAGTGTTCCAAACGTGGAACCAATTACCAAACCAAATCCTTCCGAAGTCATGCTCACCAGGAGGCATGCCAGAGTGAAACGGAAGAAGCGCTCGACCTCCAGCGGCTGACCGCTTAAGAAATAAGCCCCTACGACCAATCCGGTCCCTAAGACCACCTGGAATATAAAATTTTAAAATATTATGATTGGATTCCGAAGGCATGATATTACCGTGATCGGAAGCGATCGTAAGGATAACGCTAAGTAGTAAGCCTTAAGGTTATACCATCGGTTTAAGTACTCCCGTTTTAAAATCTCCATTTCAATTGGAACTGGAAGTTGGGAAAAACAATTATTTACTCCTAAAATGATTTAGTTCATACAAACGGTAATATACGTCATAATGGGATTGTACAAGAAAAACATGATGGACATCCAACAGAAGTAAACGTTCGACATCAGGCTTTTCGCGCTGTTTCCAACTCCAAAAAATGCCAGCCCAAATATCACAGATATCAGGGTGTGACTGAACAGCTGAATGATTAAGCCTACTTTGTTCCTGGATTGCTGTACCATCATCCGATGGAAGATTATGATGAACTGTGTCCAGAAGGAGGCGTGGAATTTATTGCTGTTATAGTATTTTTCAATTTTTTGATTTCCGTACCGTTCGAGATCATCTTTATTTTTGGTGTGGTCCAGTTTTCTCTTATTGATTTTTCCGTTTTCGATTGCATTAGAGAGAAGTTGGATGGTTTCCGGATTCGTTTCCACAGTTTCGATTACTAAAATTAGATTTATAATTTTTTATCCGGGTGCTGATCAATTTTCTTACTAAATTCGGAATAACTGCAGGTGATTGGACAGTTCAAATTGAGCGAAGTTAGAAATGGCAAAATATTTTCTGTGGAACCATTGTATATGCAGGCTCCTTTTGCGACAAAGTAAACCTGAAAAAAACTACTATTAGACAAAAAAATCGTTGGGACCTACAGTTTAACGTGGAATCCGAACCACGGCACAAATCACTTTTTAAAAGTACAAATGCTAAGACAGCCACTCAAACTAAATCAAATTAAATTATTAATCGAAAATTCTTTTACGAATATTCAGAACCAAAAAATATATATTCCATATTCAAATATGTATTCCATACCCCCCAGACCCCCCGGTTTCAATTCCCAAAATTTGTGTATAATATGATTTTCGATTGTTTTCATTAAATAGATATGTTTTCTCCCAGAACAAATACATTTCTATGTCATTACACAATCAACACTGGGAGGTCTGGGGGTTTGGAATACCCCCCAGAGCAACAATAATGCATGGCATATTAAAGGTAAACTCCGTTCAACAGACATACCTGGTTAAACTGGTTCATGATGGACACCGTAGGCTGATGGATCGTGCAAATCACAGTTCTTCCAGCACTCGAAAGCCGCCTAAAGATGTCCATGCACAAATCTATGGTAACGGAATCTAAACCACTAAAATTTTATAGTAGGGAATTTTAAATTCTCAGTCCGAATTATTACCTGGTAGGTTCATCGAGAAAAATGATGGGCGGACTGCTGATTAATTCCAATGCTATCGAAAGCCTTTTTCTTTCTCCCCCCGATAAATTTTCAACTCGGGTTTCGCAACAGTTCCGGAGGTTGAAAAAATTCATGAATTCATTAACCTGAAAACACAGGTGGCTGTGAGACGGGGGAATTACCGCGATTTAAAATACTTACTATTATTTTTTTCTCTGCTAATTTGTTAGGTAATTTCAGTTTTGCGACGATCATCATTTGTTCTTCCGCGGTTAGATGCGGTTGCAATAAATCTCTTTGCATTACGTAAGCCGATAATTTTCGCAGCAATTTCACGTCGCAGGCTTCGTCGTTCATTTCTATTGTTCCTTTCACATTTTTTTTCCTAAAAAAAAAAATTTTCCAAAAAATTTCAATAATATTTTTTTTTTGTTTATGTTTTAATTAGCAGGAAGCAGAATTATACTTACACATAACCGGATAAAATATTCAATAAAGTGGTTTTTCCCGATCCACTGGCGCCCAAAATTGCAGTCAACTCACCGGAAGAAAATTGGCCACTGACATCGCTGAGAATCTGTTTGAATTCTAAAATTTGCGTGAAATGGCGATTGAAGAGTTTCTACTTACTTGATCGACTTTCCTTCACCGAATAACTTAGATTTTCAAATTTGATGGAAATTGGAACCGCTTTTTCTTCGAGTAAGCTGAAGTTTTTTGGAACCGCTTCGGTTGGCTGATTCAGACTGCGATTAACTTCGTCATCATCCGCCATTATTTGTCAAACACCGAAATGCTAATTCCCTTTTATTTAATAAAAAAAAAGAAAAAAAAATGCCGATATCTGGTGTGGTTGGTAATGCGAACACGAAACGAATGGGTGAGATGCACTGTAATTATGGCAGAATATTTAATGTTCAATATTTTTTATAGTTAATAATAAACGACTGGGCTATTGTAGATTGTAATCGCGTGAATGTAGTCTATAAATATTATGTAAGTGGGGTACAACAGTTAGTAGTAGGTTTGACAATAACAGTAGGTACTATATTATTAAAATTGAACTTTGAATTTGCGTTTCCGTGTAGAATTTTCAAATTACAAATACAAATTTCAGATCCAAAATTAATTTTTGTATGTGGTTTTTCGCACTTTTGTGTTTAGATCAATACGCAAATTATAACCGCACCCACTGACGTCGCGACGTCCGGTTCTAAAATTGGGTTAAAATGACAACAATAAACAAAAGGTGATATTATCTATAGCTATTGTTTAGTATACTTCACTGGAGAAAAAAAAACAAGAAACTGACAAAATTGAGATTGTACTCACCGGAAATCAATTATTTGTGCTATAAATAATATTTAATATGCTATCCTTGACTCATCATAATATACAGAACTGTTGACAAAATATTAATTCAAAAAATTATTAAGCATATTTTTACTTATAGTCAGGGGCTGATCAAGAATTTTTATCAGGGAGCACAAAGAATCGAGAGGGCAAACAGGGTTCTCAGATTTGGGATTGGCTCCTTGTTTCCTTGTTAATTTCAAGCATATGCAAATTGATGAGAAAATAAGAATGGCGCAGTCAGAATTTCCTCAAGTATGATATTTTTCGTTTTATGCAGCTTTAAAGTTCCAATTTTAGATTTGCATTTTACTTGACTTTGGAGCTCTTCCGCCAGTCACAGGCTGTTTTTTCTATATGCAGGCATTAAAATACGTCGAATTAACTAATAAAAAGGACACATAAATTTTTGAAAAAACGAAAGGTTAACCCCTTTGGTGCTTTTTGACCCCAAAATATGAAAGTTTGAATTTAGCTAAAATTTTTGCGTTTTCTTATGCAAATTGATAAGAAAATTAGAAAGGCGCAGTCAGAATTTCCTCAAGTATGATATTTTTCGTTTTATGCAACTTTAAAGTTCCAATTTTTGATTAGCATTTTAGTTGACTTTGGAGCTGTTCCGCCGGTCCCAGGCTGTTTTTCTTATATGCAGGCATTAAAATACGTCGAATTAACTAATAAAAAGGCCACATAAATTTTAGAAGATTTTTGAAAAAAACGAAAGGTGCTTTTTGACCCCAAAAAATGAAAGTTTGGATTTAGCTAAAATTTTTGCGTTTTCTTATGCAAATTGATGAGAAAATTAGAAAGGCGCAGTCAGAATTTCCTCAAGTATGTTATTTTTCGTTTTATGCAGCTTTAAAGATACAATTTTTGTTTTGTATTTTAGTTGACTTTGGAGCTGTTCCGCCGGTCCCAGGCTGTTTTTCTTATATGCAGGCATTAAAATACGTCGAATTAACTAATAAAAAGGACACATAAATTTTTTAAGATTTTTGAAAAAAACGAAAGGTTAACCCCTTTGGTGCTTTTTGACCCCAAAAAATGAAAGTTTGAATTTAGCTAAAATTTTTGCGTTTTCTTATGCAAATTCATGAGAAAATTAGAAAGGCGCAGTCAGAATTTCCTCAAGTATGATATTTTTCGTTTTATGCAACTTTAAAGTTCCAATTTTTGATTAGCATTTTAGTTGACTTTGGAGCTGTTCCGCCGGTCCCAGGCTGTTTTTCTTATATGCAGGCATTAAAATACGTCGAATTAACTAATAAAAAGGACACATAAATTTTTGAAGATTTTTGAAAAAAACGAAAGGTTAACCCCTTTGGTGCTTTTTGACCCCAAAAAATGAAAGTTTGAATTTAGCTAAAATTTTTGCGTTTTCTTATGCAAATTGATGAGAAAATTAGAAAGGCGCAGTCAGAATTTCCTCAAGTATGATATTTTTCGTTTTATGCAACTTTAAAGTTCCAATATTTGATTAGCATTTTAGTTGACTGTGGAGCTCTTCCGCCGGTCCCAGGCTGTTTTTCTTATATGCAGGCATTAATATACGTCGAATTAACTAATAAAAAGGACACATAAATTTTTGAAGATTTTTGAAAAAAACGAAAGGTTAACCCCTTTGGTGCTTTTTGACCCCAAAAAATGAAAGTTTGAATTTAACTAAAATTTTTGCGTTCTCTTATGCAAATTGATGAGAAAATTAGAAAGGCGCAGTCAGAATTTCCTCAAGTATGATATTTTTCGTTTTATGCAGCTTTAAAGTTCCAATTTTTGATTAGCATTTTAGTTGACTTTGGAGCTGTTCCGCCGGTCCCAGGCTGTTTTTCTTAGATGCAGGCATTAAAATACGTCGAATTAACTAATAAAAAGGACACATAAATTTTTGAAGATTTTTGAAAAAAACGAAAGGTTAACCCCTTTGGTGCTTTTTGACCCCAAAAAATGAAAGTTTGAATTTAGCTAAAATTTTTGCGTTTTCTTATGCAAATTGATGAGAAAATTAGAAAGGCGCAGTCAGAATTTCCTCAAGTATGATATTTTTCGTTTTATGCAACTTTAAAGTTCCAATATTTGATTAGCATTTTAGTTGACTGTGGAGCTCTTCCGCCGGTCCCAGGCTGTTTTTCTTATATGCAGGCATTAATATACGTCGAATTAACTAATAAAAAGGACACATAAATTTTTGAAGATTTTTGAAAAAAACGAAAGGTTAACCCCTTTGGTGCTTTTTGACCCCAAAAAATGAAAGTTTGAATTTAGCTAAAATTTTTGCGTTCTCTTATGCAAATTGATGAGAAAATTAGAAAGGCGCAGTCAGAATTTCCTCAAGTATGATAATTTTCGTTTTATGCAGCTTTAAAGTTCCAATTTTTGATTAGCATTTTAGTTGACTTTGGAGCTGTTCCGCCGGTCCCAGGCTGTTTTTCTTAGATGCAGGCATTAAAATACGTCGAATTAACTAATAAAAAGGACACATAAATTTTTGAAGATTTTTGAAAAAAACGAAAGGTTAACCCCTTTGGTGCTTTTTGACCCCAAAAAATGAAAGTTTGAATTTAGCTAAAATTTTTGCGTTTTCTTATGCAAACTGATGAGAAAATTAGAAAGGCGCAGTCAGAATTTCCTCAAGTATGATATTTTTCGTTTTATGCAGCTTTAAAGTTCCAATTTTTGATTAGCATTTTAGTTGACTTTGGAGCAGTTCCGCCGGTCCCAGGCTGTTTTTCTTATATGCAGGCATTAAAATACGTCGAATTAACTAATAAAAAGGACACATAAATTATTGAAGATTTTTGAAAAAAACGAAAGGTGAACCCCTTTGGTGCTTTTTGACCCCAAAAAATGAAAGTTTGAATTTAGCTAAAATTTTTGCGTTTTCTTATGCAAATTGATGAGAAAATTAGAAAGGCGCAGTCAGAATTTCCTCAAGTATGATATTTTTCGTTTTATGCAACTTTAAAGTTCCAATATTTGATTAGCATTTTAGTTGACTGTGGAGCTCTTCCGCCGGTCCCAGGCTTTCTTATATGCTGGCACTAAAATACGTCGAATTAACTAATAAAAAGGACACATAAATTTTTGAAGATTTTTGAAAAAAACGAAAGGTTAACCCCTTTGGTGCTTTTTGACCCCAAAAAATGAAAGTTTGAATTTAGCTAAAATTTTTGCGTTTTCTTATGCAAATTGATGAGAAAATTAGAAAGGCGCAGTCAGAATTTCCTCAAGTATGATATTTTTCGTTTTATGCAGCTTTAAAGTTCCAATTTTTGATTAGCATTTTAGTTGACTGTGGAGCTTTTCCGCCGGTCCCAGGCTGTTTTTCTTATATGCTGGCACTAAAATACGTCGAATTAACTAATAAAAAGGACACATACATTTTTGAAGATTTTTGAAAAAAACGAAAGGTTAACCCCTTTGGTGCTTTTTGACCCCAAAAAATAAAAGTTTGAATTTAGCTAAAATTTTTGCGTTTTCTTATGCAAATTGATAAGAAAATTAGAAAGGCGCAGTCAGAATTTCCTCAAGTATGATATTTTTCGTTTTATGCAGCTTTAAAGTTCCAATTTTTGATTAGCATTTTAGTTGACTTTGGAGCTGTTCCGCCGGTCCCAGGCTGTTTTTCTGATATGCAGGCATTAAAATACGTCGAATTAACTAATAAAAAGGCCACATAAATTTTAGAAGATTTTTGAAAAAAACGAAAGGTGCTTTTTGACCCCAAAAAATGAAAGTTTGGATTTAGCTAAAATTTTTGCGTTTTCTTATGCAAATTGATGAGAAAATTAGAAAGGCGCAGTCAGAATTTCCTCAAGTATGTTATTTTTCGTTTTATGCAGCTTTAAAGATACAATTTTTGTTTTGTATTTTAGTTGACTTTGGAGCTGTTCCGCCGGTCCCAGGCTGTTTTTCTTATATGCAGGCATTAAAATACGTCGAATTAACTAATAAAAAGGACACATAAATTTTTGAAGATTTTTGAAAAAAACGAAAGGTTAACCCCTTTGGTGCTTTTTGACCCCAAAAAATGAAAGTTTGAATTTAGCTAAAATTTTTGCGTTTTCTTATGCAAATTGATGAGAAAATTAGAAAGGCGCAGTCAGAATTTCCTCAAGTATGATATTTTTCGTTTTATGCAACTTTAAAGTTCCAATATTTGATTAGCATTTTAGTTGACTGTGGAGCTCTTGCGCCGGTCCCAGGCTGTTTTTCTTATATGCAGGCATTAATATACGTCGAATTAACTAATAAAAAGGACACATAAATTTTTGAAGATTTTTGAAAAAAACGAAAGGTTAACCCCTTTGGTGCTTTTTGACCCCAAAAAATGAAAGTTTGAATTTAGCTAAAATTTATGCGTTCTCTTATGCAAATTGATGAGAAAATTAGAAAGGCGCAGTCAGAATTTCCTCAAGTATGATATTTTTCGTTTTATGCAGCTTTAAAGTTCCAATTTTTGATTAGCATTTTAGTTGACTTTGGAGCTGTTCCGCCGGTCCCAGGCTGTTTTTCTTAGATGCAGGCATTAAAATACGTCGAATTAACTAATAAAAAGGACACATAAATTTTTGAAGATTTTTGAAAAAAACGAAAGGTTAACCCCTTTGGTGCTTTTTGACCCCAAAAAATGAAAGTTTGAATTTAGCTAAAATTTTTGCGTTTTCTTATGCAAATTGATGAGAAAATTAGAAAGGCGCAGTCAGAATTTCCTCAAGTATGATATTTTTCGTTTTATGCAGCTTTAAAGTTCCAATTTTTGATTAGCATTTTAGTTGACTTTGGAGCAGTTCCGCCGGTCCCAGGCTGTTTTTCTTATATGCAGGCATTAAAATACGTCGAATTAACTAATAAAAAGGACACATAAATTATTGAAGATTTTTGAAAAAAACGAAAGGTGAACCCCTTTGGTGCTTTTTGACCCCAAAAAATGAAAGTTTGAATTTAGCTAAAATTTTTGCGTTTTCTTATGCAAATTGATGAGAAAATTAGAAAGGCGCAGTCAGAATTTCCTCAAGTATGATATTTTTCGTTTTATGCAACTTTAAAGTTCCAATTTTTGAATAGCATTTTAGTTGACTGTGGAGCTTTTCCGCCGGTCCCAGGCTGTTTTTCTTATATGCTGGCACTAAAATACGTCGAATTAACTAATAAAAAGGACACATACATTTTTGAAGATTTTTGAAAAAAACGAAAGGTTAACCCCTTTGGTGCTTTTTGACCCCAAAAAATAAAAGTTTGAATTTAGCTAAAATTTTTGCGTTTTCTTATGCAAATTGATGAGAAAGTTAGAAAGGCGCAGTCAGAATTTCCTCAAGTATGATATTTTTCGTTTTATGCAGCTTTAAAGTTCCAATTTTTGATTAGCATTTTAGTTGACTTTGGAGCTCCTCCGCCTATCCCAGGCTGATTTTCTTATATGCAGGCATTAAAATACGTCGAATTAACTAATAAAAAGGACACATAAATATTTGAAGATTTTTGAAAAAAACGAAAGGTTAACCCCTTTGGTGCTTTTTGACCCCAAAAAATGAAAGTTTGAATTTAGCAAAAGTTTTTGTGTTTTCTTATGCAAACTGATGAGAAAATTAGAAAGGCGCAGTCAGAATTTTCTCAAGTATGATATTTTTCTTTTTATGCAGCTTTAAAGTTACAACATTTGAATTGCAGTTTAGTTGACTTTGGAGCTCTTCCGCCAGTCCCAGGCTGATTTTTTTGTATGCAGGCGTTAAAATACATCGAATTAACTAATAAAATGGCTACATAAATTTTTGATGATTTTTGAAAAAAACGAAAGGTTAACCCCTTTGGTGCTTTTTGACCCCAAAAAATGAAAGTTTGAATTTAGCTAAAATTTTTGCGTTTTCTTATGCAAACTGATGAGAAAATTAGAAAGGCGCAGTCAGAATTTCTTCAAGTATGATATTTTTTGTTTTATGCAGCTTTAAACTTCCAATTTTTGATTTGGATTTTAGTTGACTTTGGAGCTCCTCCGCCAATCCCAGGCTGTTTTTCTTATATGCAGGCATTAAAAAACGTCGAATTAACTAATAAAAAGGACACATAAATTTTTGAAGATTTTTGAAAAAAACGAAAGGTTAACCCCTTTGGTGCTTTTTGACCCCAAAAAATGAAAGTTTGAATTTAGCTAAAATTTTTGCGTTTTCTTATGCAAATTGATGAGAACATTAGAATGGCGCAGTCAGAATTTCTTCTAGTATGATATTTTTTGTTTTATGCAGCTTTAAACTTCCAATTTTTGATTTGCATTTTAGTTGACTTTGGAGCTCTTCCGCCAGTCCCAGGCTGATTTTTTTATATGCAGGCGTTAAAATACATGGAATTAACTAATAAAATGGCTACATAAATTTTTGAAGATTTTTGAAAAAAACGAAAGGTTAACCCCTTTGGTGCTTTTTGACCCCAAAAAATGAAAGTTTGAATTTAGCTTAAATTTTTGCGTTTTCTTATGCAAACTGATAAGAAAATTAGAAAGGCGCAGTCAGAATTTTCTCAAGTATGATATTTTTCTTTATATGCAGCTTTAAAGTTACAATATTTGAATTGCATTTTAGTTGACTTTGGAGCTCTTCCTCCGGTCCCAGGCTGTTTTTCTTATATGCAGGCGTTAAAATACGTCGAATTAACTAATAAAATTGCCACATTAATTTTTGAAGATTTTTGAAGAAAACGAAAGGTTAACCCCTTTGGTGCTTTTTGACCCCAAAAAATGAAAGTTTGAATTAATCTAAAATTTTTGCGTTTTCTTATGCAAATTGATGAGAAAATTAGAAAGGCGCAGTCAGAATTTCCTCTAGTATGACAATTTTCGTTTTATGCAGCCTTAAAGTTCCAATTTTTGATTAGCGTTTTAGTTGACTTTGGAGCTCTTCCGCCGGACCAGACTGTTTTTCTTATATGCAGGCATTAAAAGACGTCGAATTAACTAATAAAATGGCCACATAAATTATTGAAGATTTTTGAAAAAAACGAAAGGTTAACCCTTTTGGTGCTTTTTGACCCCAAAAATGAAAGTTTGAATTTAGCTAAAATTTTTGCGTTTTCTTATGCAAATTAATGAGAAAATTAGAATGGCGCAGTCAGAATTTCTTCAAGTATGATATTTTTTGTTTTATGGAGCTTTAAACTTCCAATTTTTGATTTGCATTTTAGTTGACTTTGGAGCTCCTCCGCCAATCCCAGGCTGATTTTCTTATATGCAGGCATTAAAATACGTCGAATTAACTAATAAAAAGGACACTTAAATTTTTGAAGATTTTTGAAAAAAACGGAAGGTTAACCCCTTTGGTGCTTTTTGACCCCAAAAAATGAAAGTTTGAATTAAGCTAAAATTTTTGCGTTTTCTTATGCAAATTGATGAGAAAATTAGAAAGGCGCAGTCAGAATTTCCTCTAGTATGATATTTTTCGTTTTATGCAGCTTTGAAGTTCCAATTTTTGATTAGTATTTTAGTTGACTTTGGAGCTCTTCCGCCGGTCCCCGGCTGTTTTTCTTATATGCAGGCATTAAAATACGTCGAATTAACTAATAAAAAGGACACATAAATTTTTGAAGATTTTTGAAAAAAACGAAAGGTTAACCCCTTTGGTGCTTTTTGACCCCAAAAAATGAAAGTTTGAATTAAGCTAAAATTTTTGCGTTTTCTTATGCAAATTGATGAGAAAATTAGAAAGGCGCAGTCAGAATTTCCTCTAGTATGATATTTTTCGTTTTATGCAGCTTTAAAGTTCCAATTTTTGATTAGTATTTTAGTTGACTTTGGCGCCCTTCCGCCGGTCCCAGGCTGTTTTTCTTATATGCAGGCATTAAAATACGTCGAATTAACTAATAAAATGGCCACATAAATTATTGAAGATTTTTGAAAAAAACGAAAGGTTAACCCCTTTGGTGCTTTTTGACCCCAAAAATGAAAGTTTGAATTTAGCTAAAATTTTTGCGTTTTCTTATGCAAATTGATGAGAAAATTAGAAAGGCGCAGTCAGAATTTCCTCAAGTATGATATTTTTCGTTTTATGCAGCTTTAAAGTTCCAATTTTTGATTAGCATTTTAGTTGACTTTGGAGCTCTTCCGCCGGACCAGGCTGTTTTTCTTATATGCAGGCATTAAAAGACGTCGAATTAACTAATAAAATGGCCACTTAAATTTTTGAAGATTTTTGAAAAAAACGATAGGTTACCCCTTTGGTGCTTTTTGACCCCAAAAAATGAAAGTTTGAATTTAGCTAAAATTTTTGCGTTTTCTTATGCAAAGTGATGAAAAAATTAGAAAGGCGCAGTCAGAATTTCCTCAAGTATGATATTTTTCGTTGTATGCAGCTTTAAAGTTCCAATTTTTGATTAGTATTTTAGTTGACTTTGGAGCTCTTCCGCCGGTCCCAGGCTGTTTTTCTTATATGCAGGCATTAAAATACGTCGAATTAACTAATAAAAAGGACACATAAATTTTTGAAGATTTTTGAAAAAAACGAAAGGTTAACCCCTTTGGTGCTTTTTGACCCCAAAAAATGAAAGTTTGAATTTAGCTAAAATTTTTGCGTTTTCTTATGCAAACTGATGAGAAAATTAGAAAGGCGCAGTCAGAATTTCCTCAAGTATGATATTTTTCGTTTTATGCAGCTTTAAAGTTCCAATTTTTGATTAGCATTTTAGTTGACTTTGGAGCTCTTCCGCCGGACCAGGCTGTTTTTCTTATATGCAGGCATTAAAAGACGTCGAATTAACTAATAAAATGGCCACTTAAATTTTTGAAGATTTTTGAAAAAAACGATAGGTTACCCCTTTGGTGCTTTTTGACCCCAAAAAATGAAAGTTTGAATTTAGCTAAAATTTTTGCGTTTTCTTATGCAAAGTGATGAAAAAATTAGAAAGGCGCAGTCAGAATTTCCTCAAGTATGATATTTTTCGTTGTATGCAGCTTTAAAGTTCCAATTTTTGATTAGTATTTTAGTTGACTTTGGAGCTCTTCCGCCGGTCCCAGGCTGTTTTTCTTATATGCAGGCATTAAAATACGTCGAATTAACTAATAAAAAGGACACATAAATTTTTGAAGATTTTTGAAAAAAACGAAAGGTTAACCCCTTTGGTGCTTTTTGACCCCAAAAAATGAAAGTTTGAATTTAGCTAAAATTTTTGCGTTTTCTTATGCAAACTGATGAGAAAATTAGAAAGGCGCAGTCAGAATTTCCTCAAGTATGATATTTTTCGTTTTATGCAGCTTTAAAGTTCCAATTTTTGATTAGCATTTTAGTTGACTTTGGAGCCCTTCCGCCGGTCCCAGGCTGTTTTTCTTATATGCAGGCATTAAAATACGTCGAATTAACTAATAAAAAGGACACATAAATTTTTGAAGATTTTTGAAAAAAACGATAGGTTACCCCTTTGGTGCTTTTTGACCCCAAAAAATGAAAGTTTGAATTTAGCTAAAATTTTTGCGTTTTCTTATGCAAAGTGATGAAAAAATTAGAAAGGCGCAGTCAGAATTTCCTCAAGTATGATATTTTTCGTTGTATGCAGCTTTAAAGTTCCAATTTTTGATTAGTATTTTAGTTGACTTTGGAGCTCTTCCGCCGGTCCCAGGCTGTTTTTCTTATATGCAGGCATTAAAATACGTCGAATTAACTAATAAAAAGGACACATAAATTTTTGAAGATTTTTGAAAAAAACGAAAGGTTAACCCCTTTGGTGCTTTTTGACCCCAAAAAATGAAAGTTTGAATTTAGCTAAAATTTTTGCGTTTTCTTATGCAAACTGATGAGAAAATTAGAAAGGCGCAGTCAGAATTTCCTCAAGTATGATATTTTTCGTTTTATGCAGCTTTAAAGTTCCAATTTTTGATTAGCATTTTAGTTGACTTTGGAGCCCTTCCGCCGGTCCCAGGCTGTTTTTCTTATATGCAGGCATTAAAATACGTCGAATTAACTAATAAAAAGGACACATAAATTTTTGAAGATTTTTGAAAAAAACGAAAGGTTAACCCCTTTGGTGCTTTTTGACCCCAAAAAATGAAAGTTTGAATTTAGCTAAAATTTTTGCGTTTTCTTATGCAAACTGATGAGAAAATTAGAAAGGCGCAGTCAGAATTTCCTCAAGTATGATATTTTTCGTTTTATGCAGCTTTAAAGTTCCAATTTTGAAAGTTTGAATTAATCTAAAATTTTTGCGTTTTCTTATGCAAATTGATGAGAAAATTAGAAAGGCGCAGTCAGAATTTCCTCTAGTATGATATTTTTCGTTGTATGCAGCTTTAAAGTTCCAATTTTTGATTAGTATTTTAGTTGACTTTGGCGCCCTTCCGCCGGTCCCAGGCTGTTTTTCTTATATGCAGGCATTAAAATACGTCGAATTAACTAATAAAATGGCCACATAAATTATTGAAGATTTTTGAAAAAAACGAAAGGTTAACCCCTTTGGTGCTTTTTGACCCCAAAAATGAAAGTTTGAATTTAGCTAAAATTTTTGCGTTTTCTTATGCAAATTGATGAGAAAATTAGAAAGGCGCAGTCAGAATTTCCTCAAGTATGATATTTTTCGTTTTATGCAGCTTTAAAGTTCCAATTTTTGATTAGCATTTTAGTTGACTTTGGAGCTCTTCCGCCGGACCAGGCTGTTTTTCTTATATGCAGGCATTAAAAGACGTCGAATTAACTAATAAAATGGCCACTTAAATTTTTGAAGATTTTTGAAAAAAACGATAGGTTACCCCTTTGGTGCTTTTTGACCCCAAAAAATGAAAGTTTGAATTTAGCTAAAATTTTTGCGTTTTCTTATGCAAATTGATGAGAAAATTAGAAAGGCGCAGTCAGAATTTCCTCTAGTATGATATTTTTCGTTGTATGCAGCTTTAAAGTTCCAATTTTTGATTAGTATTTTAGTTGACTTTGGAGCTCTTCCGCCGGTCCCAGGCTGTTTTTCTTATATGCAGGCATTAAAATACGTCGAATTAACTAATAAAAAGGACACATAAATTTTTGAAGATTTTTGAAAAAAACGAAAGGTTAACCCCTTTGGTGCTTTTTGACCCCAAAAAATGAAAGTTTGAATTTAGCTAAAATTTTTGCGTTTTCTTATGCAAAGTGATGAAAAAATTAGAAAGGCGCAGTCAGAATTTCCTCAAGTATGATATTTTTCGTTGTATGCAGCTTTAAAGTTCCAATTTTTGATTAGTATTTTAGTTGACTTTGGAGCTCTTCCGCCGGTCCCAGGCTGTTTTTCTTATATGCAGGCATTAAAATACGTCGAATTAACTAATAAAAAGGACACATAAATTTTTGAAGATTTTTGAAAAAAACGAAAGGTTAACCCCTTTGGTGCTTTTTGACCCCAAAAAATGAAAGTTTGAATTTAGCTAAAATTTTTGCGTTTTCTTATGCAAACTGATGAGAAAATTAGAAAGGCGCAGTCAGAATTTCCTCAAGTATGATATTTTTCGTTTTATGCAGCTTTAAAGTTCCAATTTTTGATTAGCATTTTAGTTGACTTTGGAGCCCTTCCGCCGGTCCCAGGCTGTTTTTCTTATATGCAGGCATTAAAATACGTCGAATTAACTAATAAAAAGGACACATAAATTTTTGAAGATTTTTGAAAAAAACGAAAGGTTAACCCCTTTGGTGCTTTTTGACCCCAAAAAATGAAAGTTTGAATTTAGCTAAAATTTTTGCGTTTTCTTATGCAAACTGATGAGAAAATTAGAAAGGCGCAGTCAGAATTTCCTCAAGTATGATATTTTTCGTTTTATGCAGCTTTAAAGTTCCAATTTTGAAAGTTTGAATTAATCTAAAATTTTTGCGTTTTCTTATGCAAATTGATGAGAAAATTAGAAAGGCGCAGTCAGAATTTCCTCTAGTATGATATTTTTCGTTGTATGCAGCTTTAAAGTTCCAATTTTTGATTAGTATTTTAGTTGACTTTGGCGCCCTTTCGCCGGTCCCAGGCTGTTTTTCTTATATGCAGGCATTAAAATACGTCGAATTAACTAATAAAATGGCCACATAAATTATTGAAGATTTTTGAAAAAAACGAAAGGTTAACCCCTTTGGTGCTTTTTGACCCCAAAAATGAAAGTTTGAATTTAGCTAAAATTTTTGCGTTTTCTTATGCAAACTGATGAGAAAATTAGAAAGGCGCAGTCAGAATTTCCTCAAGTATGATATTTTTCGTTTTACGCAGCTTTAAAGTTCCAATTTTGAAAGTTTGAATTAATCTAAAATTTTTGCGTTTTCTTATGCAAATTGATGAGAAAATTAGAAAGGCGCAGTCAGAATTTCCTCTAGTATGATATTTTTCGTTTTATGCAGCTTTGAAGTTCCAATTTTTGATTAGTATTTTAGTTGACTTTGGCGCCCTTCCGCCGGTCCCAGGCTGTTTTTCTTATATGCAGGCATTAAAATACGTCGAATTAACTAATAAAATGGCCACATAAATTATTGAAGATTTTTGAAAAAAACGAAAGGTTAACCCCTTTGGTGCTTTTTGACCCCAAAAATGAAAGTTTGAGTTTAGCTAAAATTTTTGCGTTTTCTTATGCAAATTGATGAGAAAATTAGAAAGGCGCAGTCAGAATTTCCTCTAGTATGATATTTTTCGTTTTCTGCAGCTTTAAAGTTCCAATTTTTGATTAGCATTTTAGTTGACTTTGGAGCTCTTCCGCCGGACCAGGCTGTTTTTCTTATATGCAGGCATTAAAAGACGTCGAATTAACTAATAAAATGGCCACTTAAATTTTTGAAGATTTTTGAAAAAAACGATAGGTTACCCCTTTGGTGCTTTTTGACCCCAAAAAATGAAAGTTTGAATTTAGCTAAAATTTTTGCGTTTTCTTATGCAAATTGATGAGAAAATTAGAAAGGCGCAGTCAGAATTTCCTCTAGTATGATATTTTTCGTTGTATGCAGCTTTAAAGTTCCAATTTTTGATTAGTATTTTAGTTGACTTTGGAGCTCTTCCGCCGGTCCCAGGCTGTTTTTCTTATATGCAGGCATTAAAATACGTCGAATTAACTAATAAAAAGGACACATAAATTTTTGAAGATTTTTGAAAAAAACGATAGGTTAACCCCTTTGGTGCTTTTTGACCCCAAAAAATGAAAGTTTGAATTTAGCTAAAATTTTTGCGTTTTCTTATGCAAAGTGATGAAAAAATTAGAAAGGCGCAGTCAGAATTTCCTCAAGTATGATATTTTTCGTTGTATGCAGCTTTAAAGTTCCAATTTTTGATTAGTATTTTAGTTGACTTTGGAGCTCTTCCGCCGGTCCCAGGCTGTTTTTCTTATATGCAGGCATTAAAATACGTCGAATTAACTAATAAAAAGGACACATAAATTTTTGAAGATTTTTGAAAAAAACGAAAGGTTAACCCCTTTGGTGCTTTTTGACCCCAAAAAATGAAAGTTTGAATTTAGCTAAAATTTTTGCGTTTTTTTATGCAAACTGATGAGAAAATTAGAAAGGCGCAGTCAGAATTTCCTCAAGTATGATATTTTTCGTTTTATGCAGCTTTAAAGTTCCAATTTTTGATTAGCATTTTAGTTGACTTTGGAGCCCTTCCGCCGGTCCCAGGCTGTTTTTCTTATATGCAGGCATTAAAATACGTCGAATTAACTAATAAAAAGGACACATAAATTTTTGAAGATTTTTGAAAAAAACGAAAGGTTAACCCCTTTGGTGCTTTTTGACCCCAAAAAATGAAAGTTTGAATTTAGCTAAAATTTTTGCGTTTTCTTATGCAAACTGATGAGAAAATTAGAAAGGCGCAGTCAGAATTTCCTCAAGTATGATATTTTTCGTTTTATGCAGCTTTAAAGTTCCAATTTTTGATTAGCATTTTAGTTGACTTTGGAGCTCTTCCGCCGGTCCCAGGCTGTTTTTCTTATATGCAGGCATTAAAATACGTCGAATGAACTAATAAAAAGGACACATAAATTTTTGAAGATTTTTGAAAAAAACGAAAGGTCAACCCCTTTGGTGCTTTTTGACCCCAAAAAATGAAAGTTTGAATTTAGCTAAAATTTTTGCGTTTTCTTATGCAAACTGATGAGAAAATTAGAAAGGCGCAGTCAGAATTTCCTCAAGTATGATATTTTTCGTTTTATGCAGCTTTAAAGTTCCAATTTTTGATTAGCATTTTAGTTGACTTTGGAGCTCTTCCGCCAGTCAATGCACTTCATTTTTTATTAAGCTGTTGCTAACTAAATAAGTGACGTCTCAGTAAGGCATTGGAATAGTTTCAATTATGGTTTCATACCCCCAGACCCCCCGGTCTAAACATCAATTGCTTTTTTTCACTTATTATAAATTGAATTATACAATAAAGTTGAAGTACACATCGGATGTGTTAACCTTATTTTAATTTATTTAATTTAATTTTCCGTTTGGTGAAACAGAGGAGTTCCTAAAAGATTTTTTTGGATTTCTTCAAATTCGCAATCAGAAGTCACAAAAAGTTTGAAGAAAAATTTAAACTATGTTTACTTAATTGCGGGCTTCTATGATTTTTTTTAAAACACAATATAAACTAAAACAAAAAAAACTATAAACACAATTACTGGTGTACTAAAGGGTATTCCATACCCCCAGACCCCCCGGTTTATAATCCACTCATTGAGTCGAGTAGAAACAACTTTTGATAGGGACAATGAAGAAATTCACAATACTAAATTAAATTTTATAGAAACCGGGAGGTCTGGGGGGTATGGAATACCTTCCAGTGCACTTGGGGGATTATCAGTTAAGGTGGGATTTGAACCACGGAAAGTATAATGCACTTCATTCTTCATTCAGCTGTGGCTAACTAAATAAGTGACGTCCCAATAAGGCATTGGAATTTGTATAGTTATTCTCTCTTTTGTAGGTAATCTGGAAGAGTGGGAATTTTATTATATGTACTGGAGGTGTTCCACAACCCCCAGACCCCCCGGTTTACAATTTTGATTTTGATTATTTTGGGTTCATTTTCTAAATAAATATGCTCTCCGAGTCTTAATGTTTTCTAGCCGAAGGTTAAATTTCCCAGTTTGGATTAATATTCTTAGTCTTAATTTAATATATTTTTAGGTTGATAAAACGGTCGATCAATCAGAGTGTTTCTTTTTTCACCAAAAAATGACACGCTGTAGCAGAAGCAGCAGCAGCGTGCTAAGATTTTATGTATTTGGATTAAAATACCATCTTTAATAATCTGTGATGTTTCCAACCCTTTTATATTGCTAACTATTCACTCTAGAAGAAAAACGAATAAAACTATTTTTGTAGGAAATTTTATGTAGTTTAATTTTGTATATTTACACTTTTTTGCTAAAAGTCGCGATTTTCAAGTTATTCAAGAAAAACGTGAAAAAGTGAAGAAAAAATTTTTTTTGTTTAACGTGGTTAAACAAGCCAAGCTAAAAGAACTATGCATACCAACATTTTAGTAGCTTTTACAATGATTTTAACTAGTAGCTTCTTAAAACCATTTGAAGAGTACGACTATGCATAAGGCTGATAGAATTTTTAATTTAATTTTGTGTATATTATGTTACGGTCAATGATTACAATTCGGCCATTACCGTCAATGGATGGACAATAATGTCAACGTCAAAGCAAAAATTGTATTTATTCTACAATATCATCATTGGCTAATCGATTTTGGTAATTAACGTCATTGACCGGCCAAAGACGTAAATATTACTTTTATAAAACGGGAGTTGACGTCAATGGCCGGTCTATGCTGTTAATGCCTAATTTACGTCATTGGCCGCAACATTTCCACTTAAAGTTAAAATTAGAAGACAAATAAATTAATTTTTAATTTGTAAAAGTTTAGCCATATAGTCTGAGTTTCTAGTCGATAACTCTTGTTGCATGCGGTATTTTAAAACAAAATAGGCTACAGTTTGAAAAAGCAGCCCATAGGCAAATAATCCTAACATTTCGAAATAATAAGAATGATTTTGAATTCCAATATCGCGAAAAATATGCTTCGGATCTTTGTAATAGCAAAATATATCTGAGCAATCCAGTGGTTGACGGTCGTCCATTAATGCATACATCGTCCCAACGAATGCAAAACGCATGTAACTCATCCTCATTATTATTTTGGCTGTTAAACTGACGGAGCTACCAAATCCAATTCCATAGAGTGGAATTATAATAATCGGCCCAATTACTGCAGGCCCAAGAACGATCCCTCCCTAAAAATGTAATTTGAAAGTACAATTGGATTTCGATGTACTAGGGCAATGTTACCAATGTACCAAATGTACATCCTATAAGTAAACCAAGTCCTTCAGTTGCTACGCTTACCAATATGCAAGGCAAAAAGAACCGGAAGTATCGGCCTGCCTCCAGTGGTTGACCGGTTAATAAATAAGCCACTATAAGAAATCCTGTTCCAAAAACTACCTGGAAGATGAAATTCAAAGTTGTTGCAATTTTCGGAAGCTGTAACATACCGTAATTGGAAAAAATCGTAAAGATAACGCTAAGAAGTAAGCCTTAAGGCTGTACCATCGGTTTAAGTATTCCCTTTTCAAAATCTCCATTTCTATGGGAACTGCAAGGTCCAAATAATAATTAATTATTTAAAATTAGTAACTTACTCCATACAAACTGTAACATTTGTCATAAAGGGATTGTACAAGAAAAACACGATGCAAATCCAACAGAAATAAATATTTGCTGTTAAATTTTCCGCATTGCTTCCAATACCGAATAATGCTAAACCAAATATCAAAGCTATCAGGATGTGAGTAAACAGCTGAATGACTAAACCAAGCCTGTTTCTTGATTGCTGCAGCATCATACGATGGAGTATTAAAATAACCTGAGTCCAAAAGGGGGTTTGGTATTCGCAGTTGTTTTTTTGGCTTCCATAAAGGGCGAGATTACTTTTGGGATTGTCCATTCTTCTTTTGTTAAGCTTTCCATTTTCCACTGCATTGGAAAGAAGCAGGATAGTCTCAGGATTTCTTTCTACAGTTTCAATTACTAAAATTCAATTGAATAAGTTTTGTTCAAATGTCGTCGGTTTAAATCTATTATACCAAATTCGGAATAATTACACGTGATTGGACAATTCAAGTCGAGCGAAGTTAGGTAGGGTAAAATATTTTCGGCCGAGCCATTATAAATACAGGTTCCCTTTGCAAGAAAATAAACCTAGAAGCAAACCAAATGGTGATTTAGAAAATGCTTTAAAATATTTTTTCAGAATCTCGTTAATCTACTCATGTGCGTCAGTGTTAACCAACGCAAAAAGCTATGTTAAACAAAGTTACTTGGTGAAATTGGCTCAAGACGGACACCGAAGGTTGATGGATCGTACAAATCACAGTTTTTCCAGCAGACGAAAGTCGTCTGAAGATGTCGATGCATATTCCGATGGTAACGGAATCTAAACCACTACAATTTTATTTTTTTGAAGTTACCATTTATATTCCGAAGTTACCTGGTAGGTTCATCGATAAAAATAATAGGTGGGCTGCTGATCAACTCTAAAGCAATAGACAGTCTTTTTTTTTCACCTCTGGACAACATCTCCATTCTGGTTCTGCAACAGTCCCGTAAATTGAAGATAGACAGCAATTCTTGAACCTAAAATAGTATGCATGAAAGTAATAAACTTGACATTTGTCATTGACAAACCAAATTGACAATTGTCAATTTTGACAAATACTGTACTATCAACTTTTTCTATTCTTGAATCTAAAATAGTATGCAGATTATAAATTTTCCTAAATTATGAAAGTAATAAACTTTGACATTTGTCATTGACAATTGTCAATTTTGATAAATACTCAACTATCAACTGTTTTTCTTCTAAACTGTTTGATAATTTCAGTTTGGCTACCAGTATCATTTGTTCTTCGGCGGTTAAAAACGGTTGCAACAGATCCCCTTGCATTATGTAGGTTGACAATCTTTGGAGCAGTTTTACGTCGTCGCAGACTTTTCCGTTTATTTCTATAGTTCCCTTCACATTTTCTTTACTAATAAAAATAAAAAAAGGTTCTTATAGTGCCCCAGGGAGGGGTCCAAACTTTTTACTTACACATAACCAGACAAAATGTTCAGCAAAGTTGTTTTTCCGCACCCACTGGCGCCCAAAATTGCAGTTAGCTCCCCCGAAGAAAAATTTCCGCTGACATCATCGATAATCTGTTTAAATTCTAAAACTCGCGTTAATTTGAATTTGTTAAAATTGACACTCACTTGATCGGTTTTCCTTCACCGAGTAACTTAGATTTTCAAATTTTATAGAAATTGGCACTGTTGCTGCTTCGATAAAAGTGATTTTTTTAGGAAACGGTTCGGATGGTGGATTTGTAGAAACCTGATTATACAGTGTCATGGTGTATTTTTGGTATTGTATAGTCTAGTGCAGTATAGCAACGAATGAAAACAAATTTATATCGGTGAATTGATAAAAAAAATTATAAACAAGCACATGTGATCCAGTAAAATTCTCAATAAGTATCTACTTTATCTTGTAATATTTTGAACCTTCGAACAAGTTGAATGTGAAATAAATAATTATAATATCAACAATAGCAAGTTTTATTAACCTATTATATATTGCTATGTTTTTTTATTTGCGTCATTTTGGGTTGAAAGCGAAAAAATATTAAATTAATTTAATTTTTGGTAGTTTGTATTGAAAGTAAGAAATTTGAATAAATAAGTTGTTGCTCTAGAAGGTCAAGGGAATGGATTCCATACCCTGCTCCAGACCCTCCGGTTTATAATCAAAGTTTTATAGAAACCGGGGGGTCTGGGGAGTATGGAATACCCTTCAGTGCACTTAGAGGATTATCGTTTAAGATAAGGTTAAAGGTTTTAGTTATAGTTTTTGAGCTGAACCTGGGGGGTATTCCATACCCCCCAGACCCCCCGGTCTAGACAACAATTGATTTTTTTCACTTATTTTAAATTGAATTATACAAGAAAGTTGAAGTACTACATCAGAACCTTTTTTAATTTATTTAATTTAAATTTCCGTTTGACGAAACCGAGAATTTCCTAAAAGATTTTCTTGGATTTCTTCAGATTCCGCAATCAGAAGTCACAAAAAATTTGAACAAAAATTTAAACTATGTTTACTAGGGTGTAGGAGGAGGGTATTTTATACCCCCCAGACATCCCGGTTTATAATCCGCTCTTCGAGTCAAAACTCAACGAGTAGAGACAACTTTTGATACTAACAATGAAAAAATTTCCAATACGAATTCAAAATTTTATTGAAACCGGGGGGTCTAGGCGGTATGGAATTTAATTCGCTTAAGGTGGGATTCGAACCACGAAAAGTATCATGCACTTCATTCTTCATTCAGCTGTGGCTAACTAAATCAGTGACGTCACAATAAGGCATTGGAATAGTTTCACTTATAGTTTCTGAAGTGAGCCTGGGGGGTATTCCATACCCCCCAGACCCCCCGGTTTCAAAACCTAAAAGTTTTCGTACATTTTACGTGGTAGGTTTTATTAAACAAATACCTTTCATTTCTTTAGAATAACAAAAGTTTATGAGTTGCGGTCGAACGCACTGGGAGGGAGGGGGGGAACTTTCGGTTCTGGAATACTCTTTGTCTCGCCTCTAATAAACTATAAAAATGTAAATTAATTTAATATTTTGATAGTTGGTATAGAAAGTAAGAAACTCTGGCCTGTCTCGTCCCCAGCTAGCCTGTTTATGGTCAAAGATTTGGTATGTAACCGGGGGTCTGGGGGTATTAATACTGCATACCCATATACCCATTTCATACCTTCCCCCCCCCCCCCCCCCCCCCCCCCAATTATAGAGTAGAGTTTATTCTGAAGGAATAGAAGGTATCTATTTAACAAAATTAATCAAAGAATTTACAATCAAAACTTTGGTCTCGAGATCCTGGGAGTCTGGGGGGTATGGAATACTCTCCAGAGCATGCAGTTGCTCAGGAGGTTATTGAATAATAATTTCATAATCATGTTTAAGAAAAGCAATCTTGAAATCCTGAGGTTTCGTAACTGGACCGTAACATTTTACAAAGTACCGTATGCTCTCGGAACTGTCAAGCTAGTTAACACATCTGTTTCTTTTTAATTGTTTCAGTTACTTTAATTTAAATTTACTTTTACATATTACATTACTTTTTGACTTGCAATAGCTTAGCAACAAAGTCTGAATTTTTTCCTGTTAATTCTTCTTGCACCCGAAATCTTAACGCCAAATAGGCTATGACTCTAAAAAGTAACCCATAGGCCATCAATCCTAATATTTCGAAATGGTAAGAGCTGTTTGAGATTCCCAAATCACGGAGAAGATGCTTTGGATCTTTGTAGAGACAAAATAAATCCAAGCAATTCAACGCAGGCCGGTCATCCATTAAGGAATACATTCCTGCTATGTAAGCAAACCGCACGTAGCTTATCCTCATTATCATTTTAGCTGCAGTGCTGATGTAGTTACCATATCCAAACCCATAGAAGGAAATCATGGCGATGGGCGCCATCATGCATGGACCAACAATTGATCCGCCCTAAAATCACAAAATATAGTATTCTGGTTTTCAAGTAACCGATGAGACGTTACCAAGGTTCCAAAGATTGTTCCAATTGCCAGACCTATTCCTTCCGATGCTATGCTCACCAATATGCAAGTCAGAGTGAAACGGAAGAATCGCTTGATCTCCATAGGCTGATCGCTTAATAAATAAGCAACTAAGATCATTCCTGTCCCCAAAACAATCTAAAATATGAAATAGGTACAGAATTGAGCAGAAACCAATTTTTGGAGTTATACTACCATAATTGGCATCGTTCGCAACGAAAGCGCCAAGAAGTAAGCCTTGAAGCTATACCATCGGTTCATGTATTCCCTTCGTAAAATTTCCATTTCGATAGGAACTGGAAGTTGGGAAAAATAATCACCAACACCAAATAAATATTTTATTGCATACAAACGGTAATATTCGTCATAAAAGGATTGTACAGGAAGAACATGATACACATCCAACAGAAAAACATATTCGACAATAATACTTTTGAATTACTCCCGATTCCATAAAACGCCAGTCCATATATGACGCCAATCATGATGTGGGTGCAGAGTTGTATGGCTAAACCAACTTTGTTTCTCGATTGCTGCACTATCATGCGATGCAGGATTATAATAAATTGGTTCCAAAAATTGGGGTAGAATTTGTTGCTTTTATAGTATTTTTCAATTTTTTGGTTTTGGTAACGCATGCGTCGGTCCTTCCCCGAGTCCACTTTTCGATAATTAACTTTTCCGTTTTCAATTGCACTGGAAAGGAATTTTATGGTTTCTGGATTTGTTTCCACCGTTTCAATAACTAAAACTTAATTTTTTTAATTTTTCTTTTTTTTTCGGAATTTTCTTACTGAATTCGGAATAACTGCACGTGATTGGACAGCTCAAATTAAGCGAATTTAGGAACGGTAGTATGTTTTCTGTTGAACCATTGTAAATGCAGGATCCTCTCGCCAGAAAGTAAACCTGCAAGTAAAACGAATTAGCAACTTAGTCATAAAAATGAATAATTTTTGTAAATACCCCCCCACCCCTTTAACCAAAAATACTGTTAGTTTCAAAGGTTTTCTTATTGATTAAACCCACTCTTTACGAAGACTTCAGTTTGTTATGTTTAAAGTTATAATTACTTTTGTTTGCTAGAGTTAAAGTCTTCAACTTATCACTAGCTTTACTGGTAGACGATATTTAGATAGATTTACTTCTTCAGTTTCTTCTGTTTACTGCTGAACAAGCAGCCTCCTTCTCTTATAGATTAGGAATTTAAGGTAACCGGGTTAATTACTTGGCCAATGTTAGCAGAAGCGGATCATAGTTTGCTATAACAGGGAAGCAACATAATAATGAAAGGGTATTCCATACCCCCAGACCTTCCGGTGCGTACTCTAACAACTTAAAAGTTTATATACTATTCTAAAGGAGTAAAAGATTTCTGTTTAATAAAATCTATCCCATAATATACACGAAAACGAAAGCAGACCGGGAGGTCTGGGGGGTATGGAATACCCCCCAGTGCACCAGCAACTCCGCTTTAAAAATCCTCTTCGGTTTTAGTTTAATCCCAAAATTAACTAAGCAAAGTTGAAAGTAATGAAAAATTTCTGTTTAATAAAATCTATCTCATAGCATACACGAAAACAGACCGGGGGGTCTGGGGGGTATTTCATACCCCTCAGTCCACTAGTTATTGAATTAAAAAATTTTTTTAGGTTTTGAAGTTTAAATTTTTGTTTAAAATGCCTTGACGTTTAAAAAATCTTCAATTGAAGAAGGAATCGCTGAGGAAATCTGGTAAATTTTTCGATAACTACAATAATTTGTTATTGTTTTTAGTAAACATTTGTATAAAAACCAACAAACGTACTAGATTACGTTAAAATACACATCTGATTGCCATAGTTGTGCGGCCTTAAGGCCGCATTGTGTCATCACTGAACTACATTAAATGACTTTGGCTGTTCTGCCACTGTTCTGCTATGTTGTTTAATGTTAATTTGACATCTATCAATTATTTAGGATATATCACATTTGATATGGAAACCTCAAGTGGGGATTTGCGTTCATATACAAACACACACACTCATTTTATTACAATATTTTCAACAGCCGGGGTTATGCGGCCTCAAGACCGCACTGTTTCTTCACTGAACTAAATTATACTAACTCCACTGTTCTGCAATCTTGTCAGATGTCAATTTGACATCTGTTAATTTTTTAGTATAAAGCGCATCTACAGTTGGTTGAATTTTAAAGTCGCTGAGACCAGCGGCGACTTGTCAGGAAAGGCAAAAGAGGCATAGCCTCCTTTGAAATTACTAAGTAATAATTTCGAGATGACTCCGATTACACAGATTAAACCGTAGATTAGTATGTATCAAGAGATTAAGATGCACTGGGTGGTATTCCATACCCCCCAGACCCCCCGGTTTTCCAAACCAACCATTTTTTTCACGATCTGTGATCAACGTTATTGAGTAGTAGGAAACTTTCGAAACAATTCATTATTTCTTATGAAATTTTCTCAGATTTCTCAGATCCTCAAACGAAAAAGCCACGAGCCGCCACTGGCTGAGACATAGGGTATTGATTTGTAAAAATATGTCTGCGTTTCCATACGTAAAATACCTCCGATGAGTTTATTTAAGTTACCAATAATTAACTAAAATGAGAGGTTAGAAGAAACAGTGCGGCCTTCAGGCCGCACAACCTGTGCAATCAAGATGCGCACTAATATAGACCACAGTATGTAAATAAAAAAAAAAATCAAGAAATCTTAGGAAATCCGAGAAAATGTTAAGAAATAGGAAATTCGGGAAAAGCTTAAGAAAATCATAGAAAAACACTAGCAATCTTAAGAAATCCCTAGAATGAAAAACCTTAAGAATGAAGAAATTCGAGGAAAACCAGGAAATATAAAGAAATTAAGAAAATCCCTGGCAATCTTAAGAAATAGGAAATTCGAAAAAATGTAGGAAACTCGGAAAATCTTATGAATACTACAGATTAATAAAACAATGCGTAAAATCTGTAAGAGTGGGGAAGATAAGAGTTCTGCTACTGGTACTCTCATGGTAAAGTCGGTACCTCTAATATAAGTACAGGGGCTATATCGAGTCTAAGTCACTTTTAGCAAAAGTCAAATTTTCATCAATAATATGCATTTTGCAGAGATTGAAACACTTACTTGGTCAAATTGATTCATGATCGACACGGAAGGTTGATGTATGGTGCAAATCACGGTTCTTCCAGCCTTAGAGAGTTGTTTGAAGATCTCTATGCATAAACTGATGGTAACGGAATCTAGACCACTGAAATTTTATAATTTCAAATTAAAAAATATTTTATTCAAATTCTCACCTGGTTGGTTCATCAAGAAAGATGATGGGTGGATTGCTGATTAATTCTAAAGCTATTGAAAGTCTTTTTTTTTCTCCTCCGGATAACTTTTCCACTCGGGTCTTGCGACAATTCCCCAAGTTGAAGACATCCACGAATTCATTAACCTGTGTCATAAATAGGGAGTTTAGCCGAAAAGTAAATTTGGAGAGAGGAAGGAGGGACTAACTATCAATTTTTTTTCTTCTAATTTGTTTGGTAACTTGAGGTTCGCCACGATCATCATTTGTTCTTCCGCGGTTAAGAGGGGTTGCAGCAGATCGCTCTGCATTATGTAGGCCGACAATTTTCGAAGAAGTTTTACGTTGCAGGTTTCTTCGTTCATCTTTATGGTTCCTTTCACATTTTTCTTACTAAAACCAGAGTTAGAATCTCATTGCCGTTTAGAGATTTTACTTACACATAGCCGGATAAAATATTTAGCAAAGAGGTTTTTCCGGACCCGCTTGCCCCCAAAATCGCGGTCAACTCCCCCGAAGAAAATTCGCCACCTACGCCATCCAGAAGCTGTTTAAATTCTAAAAAAAAGTGTTAAGTGGAATGTAATTAATTATAAAATTTAGACTTACGCGATCGGTTTTCTTTCACCGAATAACTGAGGTTTTCGAATTTGATCGAAATTGGAATTGTTTCTTCGATGAAGGTGAATTTCTTTGGTAGGGTGTTGTATGCGGCGATAAAGCGCGAAATTTCCTTATCTTCCGCAACCATGGTCAATTTTTTAATTTGAGTTTTTTTTTTCAGAAATTTTTCATTTGGTTCCAATTACACTACTACAACAATGCGAAACAAAAACAAACTGTTGTTGTTTGCCTACATATGATACGGAATTGCATTATTTAGTGAATAAATTAAATTTTTAATGTTTAAATTATTCAAATTTACAAAATTAACTGATTATATTATTCAGTTGAAATTTCAAATGCTGTTGCAGGTTACACGAGCAAATATTTAGTTATTGAAAAAATTAAGGATTACCTAATAGGTATGGTGAATTATTGTAATAATTTAAAATTTGGTTAATTAAAATATTTATTTAAAAATTTTATTTTGTATTTTAATTATTTACTTAATATAATTATTTATAAATAAATTACGTTGTAAATTTCAATCAAATTGTGGAGATAATTCGCTGCTTTTGACCGGAATTTATCATAGTTATTCTATCTATCATCTTTATATTATTAGTTACTGCAGACTATATAGCCATAATCAAGATGTTATGATAATTCAATATCAGTGGAGGAGAGGGGCCAATTGCCTTCGGACCCCGTAAGGTTTAAGGGCCTCTACGGGTCCAGAGAGGTTAATTACAAATTAATTAATTAAATAAAAAATTACAAATTTTTACATTTTATTAACTGGGGCCCAATTTTTGAAGGTACGCCACTGAGAGTTTTAATTATTATAATAAAAAAAAGTGATATACGCAATAATTATAGTAAAAATAAAAAAAGTTATATAAGAAAGAAAAAAACAAGAGTGTAAGTAATCGATACCAATTAACATTAATTATTGTTATTCTTAATAACCTTGATAAGTACATTGTAAATGAGTAATTTTCTATAGTTTACCTTTCAACCTTTAAACTAGCTAAGTAGGATTAAAAAATATTGATTGCTCTCCCAAAAATCAAAAAAGCTACTTTTAATTCATTTTTAGTAAAATATATTATTACAATAATATTTCAGTAAATTAATTTTATTTCAGACACTGAGATAAATCCCCCCTAAATTAGTAAATATTAAAAATTAATTTTTTTGTATATATTTTTTAAAATTATATTAATTTAAATTAATTTAAAGATTTAAAAAATTTTCTAATGAAATAATTCCATTCATTCATTGCCTTCATATGGGCAATGATATAACATTTACGTCTTTGGCCGGTCAATGACGTTAATGGACAAAATCGATTGGACAATGATGATATTATAGAAACAAACTAAATGAATTTAATTTAATTTAATTCGTTCATTTTACGGTGGATCAGTGATTTGCCGTGGTAGCACCAGCCAAAACTGACCCTACGCAGCCCTTCGCTGCGCTCCGTACAGTTTTGGCTGGAGTTTACTCGCTAAATACATCCCTGAAATCTTTTCACCTCGGCGAAGTATGATATGAGTGATAGAATATGGAATCCTCCAAGTGCACTGGGGGGTATTCCATACCCCCCAGACCCCCCGGTTTTTATAAAACTTTGATTTCGTATAGTGAATTTTATCATTGTCGCTATCTCATATTGTCATGGTTGAGAGCGTAAATTACAATAATACTTGGATGAAAACCGCCCAAGAACCATAAAAATGAAATACTTATTCTGTATTGGCTGTATTCCTAAAGTAAGCCCCGCCCATTGTAGTACTTTATGTTATACAAGAGTTTTCCAGTGCAAAATTCCCTGCTTGTACCACATTAAATTAATTAAAAAATATTTAAATCAGAGTTCTTATTATGTTAATAAAAGCATTCACCCAATACGGCTAATGCATTGACGCGCTCGAATGCATTAACGAGATTGCTAACATAATTTATAATTTTTGAGTTAGGGGGTAATTCATACCGACGTCCAGTTATTTGGGCGACATATATTTCCGGTAGTTCAGTGCCGTATCTAGAGCGAGAGAGGCAGAAGGACATTTGCAACAATTAATAATTTTGATAGATTTAAAAACATTTTTTTGAACAACATGGAGCCGCCCCGACATCAAAATACCCAACGTTATACATTTAGGAAAATGGAGACTGCACAGACCAATTTATTTTAAATTTGATTTCTTTACTTATAAGCGAAGTTTACTTAAAAACAGAGTTTAAATCTCTGGCTCTCCACTTCAAGTAATGTCGGACTTTTAGGCTGTATACGAAGGGGAAACCCCTGAGAAAATTTAATGTACAAGTGAAAGGAAATTTGAGAAAATCCAAGAAAATTTTAGAAAATCTCAGGAAATACAAGAAATTTTAAGAAACCAGGAAATGTTAGGAATACTATTACAGACAGTAGCATTTTTAATTATTTGGAAAAGAAATCTTGAGATAATGCAAGAAGAAATCTGGGTAAATTTTTCAAAAATCTTGTAAAGGGAAATCTAGTGTTCAAAAATTTTGTTTTGTTTTTTGAGGAAATTTTAGGAAATGTCAGGAAAACTTAGGAATACTGTAAACAATCTCTGTTTTTGTTATTTTTTATTTCTTTAACTTTTTAGAAAGAAAATCTTGGCGCAATTCAAGAAAATCTGGGGAAATTTTTGGGAATCCCAGGCAATCTAAAGAAATTCAAGGAAAACTTTTACGTTTTTTTTAATTTTTTTGAAAGAAAATCTTGACACAATTCAAGGAAATCTGTGGAAATTTCGGAAATTTTAGGAAATCCTGAGTAATCTAGGGAAATCCGAAAAAACCCATAAAAGAAAATCTGGTGAGCAAAAATTTATTATCTCTCGTTAATCCATTCATGTACGTCAGTACTAGATAAATGTTACAGGGTTCCCACTGAATTTTCTAAAGCAAATTTCAAGACTTTTCCAGTTTTTCCTTGCAAAAAATAAAAATTTTCCCTAAAATTAAAAATAATTAATTTTAAAATTAAAAAAAAATTTTTAATTAAATAGTTTTCCCTGGCTGAAAATTTAATTTCCCCGACTTGACGGTAAAAATGAAAAATTCCCAGACTTTTCCCTGACAAAATTAAAGAAATCTCGATTTCTCCAGGCTTTCCCGGTTTTCCAGACGAGTGGGAACCATGTGTTATTAAATTAGTTTGTAGGCTGAGAAAGATAGAGAGACACTAAAGTACTACTTCAGTGCCGTCCGTCGCCGGCAATAAAGTAAAATAATTTCTTTGAGGTTGGAAGAAAAAGTATTTTTGTACATTTGGTATCTATTAGCACAATTGCCGTTCAGGACGGATGCAAGTGCCGTTTTAGGGACAATTAGCCCCCCCCCTGATGATTTCAAAAATTTAAACCCCAAAAATGCAGTAAATCATTTATTTATTTTATGGTAAAATATTTAATTGTTTTATGATTTTTTAATTTAAAATTTTGCAAATATTTTCATTTTTCTGATTTTTCCGCCACAACGCGGTGGTAACAACTGAGTGGGAAAATCGGGTCTTTTGTTTTTAAAATTTATTTAAAAAAATTAAATTAAAATAATTAAAAATTAAGAATTTATGAATTACATTTTATTATTATATTATTTACCAATAAATAAACAATTTTAATAAAATAAAAATAATAAAAAACAATTTAAGTCGAAAAAATTACATATCCGCGTCTTGTTTACTTTACAGCGGATTTTAAATATTATTTAAAAAAAAATTAAATTGAGATGTGACTCACCTTTCCATGCATATCAACCTCATACCATTTAAAATATAAACAAAATAAATATTTAATATTTATATTAAAATAACACTTTTAATAACCAAAACAATTTTTTTTATAAAATCAAATAGTAGGCAGGTACCACCTTTTGATTTGAAATATTTTTGCACGTCAAGCTTGTGTATGATGGACTGGAACATTGGAGAAACAACCTTGATGGTTAGAAGCAAAACAATACATCGCGTGTTGTTCCTACAAAATTGATTTGTTCATAATTAGTACTCCGACACATAAATAAAGAGTGACCGCATTTCCGGCAATGGTAACAGTAGTTACAACTCGGTCGTACCCACCAAACCGTAAATTAAAATTTTTTACCTTAATTTTGGGAACGAAACCATTGAGAAAATCTTCTCAACCTTTCGGGATTCAATCGTAATCGTAAGAGAACATACGCGATGATGCGAAACAATATGAGAAAACCAGCGGACATCAATATTTCCAAACCGAACGTTGTATTTGAGGCTCCCAAATCTTTCAGCAACAGGTCTGGATTTTTGTAATAACAAAATAGCATTTCTTCAGAACAATACAGCGGTTCGCGATTTTTGTACAGCGCGAGATTCATGGCCACGAAGATATAGCGAATGAAACTGGTTCCTGTCACAAACCTCATGACCGGAGTCACTTGGTCCATGTATCCAAAACCATGTGCCATGACGATTATCCAAGGTGCAATTATTGCCGGTGCAACAACGGATCCATTCTAATTAACAAAAAATAACTGCACTATGGTCAGATACAAATGTCTCTAAAAAATTTACTTTGCTGCTTAATATTGCACCAATGGCCAAACCAATTCCTTCGGCTATTAAACAGCCCATTATTGATGCTAGAGAAAATTCAAAAAATCGGACCAAATCCAGAGGTTGCTTCGTCATCAGGTAGATTATCAGGGAAAATTCCGTCACCAAAAATATCTGAAAATTAAAAAATATATACCTATTCATATTATTCGAACGCTCCGATTGTCCGAATATCAGAATATCAAAAGATATTATTTGTATTTGAATATTCAAACATTATTTTTTTCATAAAAAAAGGAAAAATATTAATATTTACCAGAAAAGGCATATTTCGTAGTGTGATAGCAACGTAGTAGGCATTCAGTCCGTACCAGCGATTAAAATATTCTTGACTGAATATTTTGAGTTCAAAAGGAACTGGAACAAATAATTTCATTGTAAGTACAAATCTGTGGAACCGTGCCCCTACCTCCTCCCCTACTTTGAGTTTTTCAAAATGGATTTCCTACATTTCCTCAGATTTCCTATTTCCTAAGATTTTCTAATATTTTCTCGATAACCACGGATTCCCTAAGATTTTCTAGTTTACCACGAATTTTCTAAGATTTATTAGGATTTAGTAGAATTTTCTAAGTTTTCCTATAGGTATTTCATCGGATTTACTGTTTCCTAAGATTTCCCCGGATTACCTTCGATTTCCTGGCTTTATACGGATTTCCTACATTTCCTCAGATTTCCTAATTCCTAAGAGTTTTAATATTTTTTCGATAACCACGGATTTTCTAAGATTTCCTTGAATTTCCTAAACTTTCTCAGATTATTATGGATTTTCCGAGGTTTCCTACATTTTTTCAGGTTTTCTAAATTCCCTCTGATATAATTGAATAATTGATAGCGGCAATCATCAACCTAGAGGGGCCGCCGGCTTTACGTGTCCTCCGAAGCACGGAGACGGTCATATGAAAGCTTTAGATTCTCCCCGGATTCGAACCGAGTACCTTAAAGTCAGCAGTTGTTACTTAAAACTTCCAGGAGTAAAAGATATATAAAACTTGTTTGGCTAACCTACTAAGCTAATGACGGTCTCTTAGCGGAGTTATTTAGTAAAGTAATGAAACAGTGCGGCCTTCACGCCGCATGACCTTGGTGATTGTTATAGTACAGAGTGAAAATCACTATTTGCAAATTTTGAAATTGAAGTCCAGTGGTAAACCACAAAACATAATCTTATACACAAAAATTCCTCTTTTTGCAATTAATTCCCTTTTTATACTAACAATTTTTATTAAAATGTTCCCTGAAAATAACAAAAGTAACCCAAGGAACAGACGAATTTATAAAAATTGTTCCTGCACTAATTGTGTAAGGAAGAACATTGCAATATATATACACCCATTTTTCCCTGAGAAGCAAGCAAAACTGTCTATTTCAAGGAAAATTGGTTAGTTTAAACTTGAAAGTATGACTACGACAAGCAGTTACCCTTCTAATAAGGGAAACTTACAGCTAATGTAAGTAGATGGGCTATGGGTGCACCAGCTCATTTTCCAAATTCATAAAATCCCAGAACGCTGCTGCTTCTGCTACAGCGTGTCATTTTTTGGTGAAAAAACGCTCTGATTTCTCTCAATTTTGCTTAAAAATTCAAATTTCCCGATTTTTTCTGGCAAAATTTAAAAAATTATAAATTCCCTATCTTCTCCAAGTATTCTAAAAGAGTGGAAATCTTGCGATATGTACTGGAGGGTGTTCCACACCTCCCAGACTCCCCGGTTTACAATTTTTCCTACCGAAAAATGTATTAAACTAAGATTAGTACTAACCGGGAAATTTGAATTTTTAAGTAAAAATGAGAGAAATTTAACCTTCGAATAGAAAAAATTAAAACTTGGAATAGTATATTGCTTTATTAGGATGACATGTTACTTTTTCTCCAAACGAACAAAATTCAAAAACAAATTTCAAAATTAGCAATAACTCGGAAACGGCGCTAGATATCAAAAAACTGAGCAAAAAATTCTCCACCCTCGCGTCGTACACACCCCCGTAAATTATCGGTAGGAAGATATGTTAAGTTATTTTTTACCTGCCTAAGAAGTTTACTTTCAAAAAAAACTCTACGCCACGTGGTTTTATGAATGTCGCTAAGGAAAAGTTTGACTTTCGTGTTTAAAATCGATAATGAAACAGCTGACTTTCGTGTCGTTTGGAGAAAATGCATATTTATTTAATTTCCTTACTGCTCATGGAGTTTATAAAAATATAAAGTCGAAATTGTAAACCGGGGGGTCTGGGGGTGTGGAACACCCTCCAGTACATATCCCAGGATTTCCACTCTTTTAGAATACTTGGGAAGATAGGGAAATTATAATTTTACAAATTTCGCGAGGAAAAAAGTCTTTGCGAAAAACGGGGAATCCCCCAGTAGCGGGAAACAAAATTAACTGTTTAAATATTATAATTAATAATATCTAATTAATAAAAAATAACTTACGCATCATAACTGGCGCTATTAAATAGCAATAAACCAGAAATATTTCTAAACATATGCACATTTTAAAATTGAAGACAATCTTGCTAGCATCGTTGCCAATACCAAAAAATAAAGTCCCCAGAAACAATCCAATGATTGTGTGACTGAATAATCGGATCCAAAACGCCAATTTGTTCCTACTTTCCTGTAACATCATTCGATACAGCAATATGTTTAGTTGCCTCCAAAAGGAATTAAGAACCGGACGGTCTCTCTGTTCCGATAATACCACATCGCCCTCATTCGCAATAATCAAATTTTCTGCAGTTTCTTCCACATAATTTTTACCATTATTGGTAGCATCCGCCAAAAGCGTTGTGAAGGCCTGATTGCTCTCTACGAGTTCGATAACTGAAACAATTGATGACATCATTTTCTTAGTTTCAAGATGTAGGCTTACCAAATTCGGCGGGAGTGTACGTTAGTGGACATTGCAGTTCAACAGAAGTTAGAAAAAGTGGAATATCTGGCACCGTTCCATTGTAAACGCACATACCATTCGCAAGGAAATAAGCTTGATCGAATTGGGCCAAGATGGACACAGATGGTTGATTGATCGTGCAAATTACGGTTCTTCCCTTATTGGTCAACGTTTTAAGCACATCGATGCATTGCCTTATGGCCACCGAATCCAATCCACTTAAAAAAAAAGAATTTTAAGAATCCAAACCTTGTCTAGCTTTTACCTGGTGGGTTCGTCTAGAAAGATGATGAGTGGATTGCCAATCAATTCCAACGCAATGGATAACCGCTTCTTTTGGCCTCCCGATAGCTTTTCTACTCGAGTTGGATAGCAATCGTCCAACCGCAACAGATTCAAAATTTCTGTAACCGTAGACTGCTTCTTCTCAACACTGACGCTGCTTCCTAGCTTAAAGTGAGCCGCCATCATCATATCTTCTTCTACTGTCAGGTAAGGCTGTATCAAGCTTTCCTGCATGATGAAGGTGGATAATCTGCGAAAAGTTTCCATTTGGCGTGGTCGGCCATTGATTTTCACCTTTCCTTGCACCCCATCGTAGCTGAAAATTGGATTTCTTCATTGGATAAAAAATGAGTGTATGTACTTACACGTAGCCCGCCAATACGTTCAACAGTGACGATTTTCCCGCACAACTGGATCCCAATATACCGGTTAGCTGTCCAGAAAGAAATTTTCCATTGATAGACTTGAGGATTTGTTTACGCCCTAATGTAAAAAAAAGTATCAGATAGGCCAACCTTATGGGGTTTAAAACAAATTCTGACGAACCTGCGCTTGCATTGCCAACGAAGTAGCTCAGATCTTCAAATTCGATGTCGATGGGTGGAATTTGGTCGAAATAACTTTGGTTTTGATTTTCTCTCACACTTAAACGCTTCATTATGTAAACCAACTTAACAATGAATGCTGAGGTAATTTTTATAATTAAAAGTAAATTTGTATAATATGATAAATGATAAACTTGTTATTTAATGTAAATAACGTAACGCACAAGGTTTAGATAGTGATGGACTGTGACACCGGACTAATTTTTTCAAGCACGTGGGAAATTGCCTTGCTCGGAGCAAAAAATCATAACTGGAAATGGAAATTTTAAAAGCAAATTATTGGAAGAGGTCGAATCTGCTGCATTTGTTGCTAATATTACTCCTGCATTATTAATTTTTCAAAAATTAGACTACAAAGGGGCTTCAAAGTTTATAGGGGGGGGGGGGTAGTTTTTGAAAAAGTTGAATTTTTTGGAGATTGGTATTCGTGCAACCCTGGAAGGTAAGCCGGGAAAAATACTTCTGCCGTCTGTCGGACTCTGACTGGAGTAAGTCCGGAAATGTCAATTATTCCCGTCAGTATTTCCGCTTACTCCTCTTCATTTTCAGTATTAGTTCTCTTTTTACCAGCAGGTACTGTTCTTTTAAAAAAAATGAAAACACAATTTCGTAGTTAAATTTTAATATAATAATTTCAAGTCAAAAAATTCAGCTACCTGTTACCCCTTTAGTTGTACTGTCTGCTAAATTTGGAAAGCAAATTTTTGTACAAAAAACTGTACCTCTCCGGATTCAATCGTAATCGCAAATTAACAAAAGCCAGAAGACGGAAAACTACGATATACCCGAACAAGCTCAACACTTCCATCTCGAACGTTGTATCTAATGCTCCAAAATCCCTAAGGAAGAGCTTGGTATCCTTATAGTAACACATTAATATTCCTTCTGGACAGACTAGCGGATCTCGATCTTGGAATAGCGCTAGATTCATAGCTACGAGTATATGGCGAGCAAAGCTGGTGGATATCATAAACTTGATGAACGATCCCAGTTGATTCATATATCCAAAACCGTAGATCATTAAAATCACCCACGGCGCCACCACTGCAGGTGCAACACTTGCAGAATTCTAAAAAAGAAATTCTAATTTTCATCATCACAGCTATCTATTTCTTTACCCGGCTGTTTAATAATGTTCCAAAAACCAGACCCAGTCCTTCGGAGACAAAACCGCTCATTATGGCAATTAAACAAAATTTACTGAATTTTACCAACTCCAGAGGTTGGCCGGTCAATAGGTAAGTTATCCCCACAAATTCCGTCACAAACAATATCTAAAATGGATATGCCATTGTGAAGGAAGTATCTACACTTAGTTGAATATTTACCATCAGAGGAACATTTCGTATTAGCATAGCAAAGTAATATGCTCTTAAGCCATACCACCGATTAAAATATTCCTGTTTTAAGATTTGGAGTTCGAAAGGAACTGAAAAATGAATCGATTAGGTGGATACTGGCTTCCTCGGGACACTTACACATTATAGCTGGAGACATAACGTAGCAATACACTAGAAAAATTTCTACGCAGGAGTAAAATTTAAAGTTTGCTATCATCCCGTCGGCATTGTTGCCGACATTATAAAATGAAGCCCCCAAGAACAATGCCACTCCTGTGTGAGCTAAAAATTGAATCAAAAGCGAAAATTTGTTTTTTCTTTGCTGAACCATCATTCGATGCAGCAGCACGCAGAACTGGGTCCAGAAGGAACTAGGAGACAGCGTCTGTTCCGATAACGTCGCATCTTCCTTGTTTGAGATGAATTGCTTTTCACTTTCCTCCACGTAAATTTTACCATCGTTCGTTGCTTTGGCCAAAATGGGTATAACGGTCGGATTTGCCTCCAGAACTTCAATAACTGGAAGAGGATACTTTCGTTTTTGCATTTTTTGTACCACAATTGAACCTACTGTAATCGGCGTGACTGTGAAAGCGCGGACATTCCAGGTGAACTGAATTTAGAAACGCTGCCATGTTGGTCGGAGATCCGTTGTAAACACACATTCCTTTTGCGATAAAATACACCTAAGAGAAAACGTCTGGGAGGTCAAAAGGGCTTTTAGAAAACTGAACTCACTTGATGGAATTGCTGTAGGGTAGTCACAGATGGCTGATGAATCGTGCAAACCACCGTCCTTCCTTCGACGGTCAAAGCTTTGAGCACATCGATGCACTCCTTCATGGCGACCGAATCCAACCCTCTGGAATAAAACAAAAATTATCCCGGGAACCCCAAAAGAAATTACTTTTACGTAGTCGGTTCGTCCAAGAACATTATCGGCGGATTGCCAATCAATTCCAATGCTATACACAACCGCTTCTTTTGGCCTCCCGACAGCTGGGTCACATCGGTTGAGTGACAATCACCCAAACGTAAATTTTTCAAAATTTCTTCAACCTTGAAAACGATAAAATTAGGTTTGTTCGATAATATTTGGTAGCTTACAATAATTTGCTTTTTTGCTTCACTGGAGTGCGTTCCCAGCTTAAGATGAGCCGCCATGATCATCTCTTCCTTTACTGTTAAGTTCGGCTGGATCAAAATTTCCTGCATTATATAAGTGGATAATCGGTGGAAAGTGTCAATCTGTCGCAAACGGCCATTCAGTTTAATATTTCCTTGTACGCCATCCAGACTAAAAAATTAATTTTCCCATTAATTTAATTACCCAAGAAAAAAAATCTAAAAGTTAGTGATCCAAGAAGACCAACATCAAAACATCTCTGCAAGGTTAATGCAAATTTCATCAGACAAAAATAAAACATTTCGGAACTTAAAAAAAATGAATGCTTACACATATCCCGCCAGAACATTCAGGAGAGTACTTTTGCCCGCACCGCTACTGCCCAAAATTCCCGTTAGCTGTCCGGAAAAAAATTTTCCATTCATAGAATTTAGAATCTGTTTGCGCCCTGCGAGACAAAAAATTCAGTTTCGAAAATTCAAATTCAAATTTTAGCAAACCTGTAAATGCATTTCCAACATGGAAACTTAAATCTTCAAATTCGACGTCGATGGATGGTATTTTTTCCAGAGGTTTTTTTCTGGAACTTCCAGTTAAACTGAATCGTTTCATAATGTAAACTTATTGTTTAATTAATTTTTATGTGAGAAACTTGATGAACAATAACTACTTCATCTCAATTGAGATTGTCGACTGAATTTGAACAAATTTTGACGTCCAACAAATGCGCAATGCTGCGGATTTTTTTTTAATATGTAAATCTCTTATTGAATGTCGTCAGCAAGAGCAAAATCTGTACAAAAAAATTTTAATTTTGAAGTAAAAATAATTAAGGTATAAATCAATTAAATTAAAATAATAAAATTAATTCTGGTAAGTACGTCCTTCGGGGCATATTTATTATTTTTATTTCCGTAAAAATCCCTCCTCCATCTGTAATGTTAAGCCAGATTTTGCTTAACCTCAGTTTTTTCAGAGAAAACAAAAAAGGGGAACCCCCCCGCTGAAATACCGCTATAAGACCATTTGGGTTCCTAAGCGTTACATCATCCAGTTAGAGTAAACAACACTGCACCTTGTAACTAGCCTCAGGCTTTCACTTTCAAATTAAGAACAAAATGGTAAATCTTTGTACCTACCGTTGGTGGCGCTCGGGACGCTACCAAATGTCAACAATATGGCGCCTCTATTACGTACACTTGATGTTGTTTTGAACTTGATTCTAAATTATTTTATCTTAAATCCGCGGTAAAACGCCAAAAGAATGCTAACTTTGGTTTTAAACAAAACTTTCTATACCAACTAAGTGAAATTTTCACGGTCGATGCATACGTCACATAGGCTACGCCCACTTTACAAGGTCAGGCGTCTTATTGCTTGTGAGCCACACCCACTTTACAAGGTCAGGCGACTTATTGGTTGTGAACCATACCCACTATACAAGGTTGAGGGGTCTTATTGGTTGCAATCCACACCTACATTTCAAGGTCGATATACTGGCGGTCAGGCAAACCGGTATATAACGGTATGGGTGGTATACCGCCTGACTGTAAGTACCAGTATGCTGGTGAATCTCTGTGTGATATAGGTGTGGCTTGCAACCTATAAGATTTTTTGACCTTGAATAGTGTGCGTTGCTCACAACCAATAAGACGCCCGACCTTGTAAAGTGGGCGTGGCTTACAATCAATAAGCTGTCTGAGCTTGTAAAGTGGGCGTGGCCGGGATGACGTATGCATTGACCTTGAATAACAAGTAAAGCAATCTCATAAGCGCACGTTAATGAGGTTGCATAACTTAAGATTTTTGGTTTAAATGTAACATTTGCATTTGAATCCCCTTCTAGAATTCTAGAATCCCCTTCACCAAATTTGGTGAAATGCGAGAGGATCTTTGATTTGTGACTATTAGACTGAAGATTACGACAAGCCGGGGGGGGGGGGGGTTAAAAATTGACTACCTACCTAAATAATCAAAGTCCCACATCGTTTAAAAATTAAAAGATTGTGGCAGTCGACAGCCTTGTCTTGCCTTCCATAACGCACATCCGATTGGCGCATCTTCAGTTACCAACCTAAAACTTGGAAACTTGAGCTATCTTGTTCGTTAATAATAACACAAAATTCTGCAAAGAAATAATTTTGTAAAGCGCACATCCGGTTGGTCCAATTTTGATTTCCGACCTAAAGAATAGAAGAATGTCGAATTAACATCTAACAAGCCAAAGTTGTGCGGTCTAAAGACCGCATTGTTTTGGCACTACCGCAAAGAGCATTTGGGTTGGTAACAAGTAAGAAACTATCTTTTCTGTTTGCTTTTGCTGACGTAGAGCACTTTCTATTGGTTTATTTTAAGTTATTAACTTACAAAATTGAAAGATTTCAAGATGGGAATCGGTTAATGCGGCCTTCAGGCCGCACAAATTAGGCAATCAAGTTGCACACTACTCAAATACTTGAAAGTCATTGCGATTGACAGGATGCCTGACTATTTTTATCTCGGACTTCAGCTCGAAATAGGGCCAATGTGAGCCCGCCTCCTTCACCATATCTAGCCATTGGTTTATAAACAAAAAAGCGGTAGCATTTTAAACTGAAAGAACTGAAACCGAGGGAAGAATCGCTGATGATATCTGGTGAACAAGTGAAAAGCTATCAAAGGAAATCTTAAAAAACTCGAGAAAATCTTATGAAAATTAAAAACCCGAGAAAATGTAGGAAATCATAGAAAATATGTAGGATATCAGAGGAAATTTAGAAAATCTGAAAAACTGTAGGAAACCTTGGAAAAACCGTATAAAACCTGATAATCTGAGAAAATGTTAGGAAATAGGAAATCCGATGAAATATAGGAAAACTTGGGAAATTAAAGGAAATCTTAGAAAATTCTAGTAAATCCAAATAAGTCTGCGGATCTGGTGTCCAGCCGAAGGGAAATCTATGAATATTTGAGAAATTTGAGCAAATTCAGGAAATCTTAGAAAATGAAAATCTTAAAAATTCGAAGAAAATCTTAGAAATCTTAGGAAATAAGAAATGTGGGAAATCTTTGAAATTTTTAGAAATTCCTGAGAAAAGTTAGAAAAAGTAGGAAATCCCAGAAAATGAAAATCTTAAAAATTCGAAGAAAATCTAAGAAATCTTAGGAAATAGGAAATGTAGGAAAATTTAGAAATTTTGAGAAAATTCTAGAAAGTCGGAGAAAAGCTGGAAATAGTAGGAAATCCTAGGAAATCATAGAAAACCAGAAAAATAGAAAATTTTAAGAAATTCAAAAAAAATATAGATGAGTTTGTTTTTGCTTTTCCAACATTTTTGAAAGGAAATCTTAAGGGCTGCACACATACAAAAAATTAAGTAATTTTGATTTTGAATCCAAAAATATCTGAGATTTAGAGATCTCGAGACTATCTCGAGACTAGAGATACTATTGAGTTAATAAAACATAAAATACAAAAATAAATTATAATTTAATATTTACAAATAAATAATTAAACCTGACTTTTCACGCTCTGTAACTGACTAGCAAAGGTCGGCTGGAAGAACTGGAAGTTCAATTTTTTCCCATAATTCTTTTTGAAATACTGACACGAATACTGGACCAGTCTGGATTGACTCGTACTCGTAAGGCAACGTAAGCAATCAGACGAAAAAATACCAGAAAAAGTATCAACCAAACCATTTGAATTTCGTATGTGGTATTTAAAATTCCCAAATCTCTCAGGAGATTGTTTGTATTTTTGTAATAGCAAAAAAATGCTTCTTCGGAACACTGAAGTGGATCTCGATCTTTCGCTACTGAGATGGTCATTCCTACGATTCCGTATCGAACGAAACTTGTTCCCATCATAAACTTCATAAAGGATTTCACTCGCGTGCTGTATCCCATTCCATAAATGGTAAAGAAGACCCAGGGCGCTATCAGTGCTGGTCCAAAAATGGCGCCGTTCTAAATTTTCAATTTAATGTAATACATTTTTGAAGATAAATAAATGGTTTACCCTGCAATTAAAAACAGCTCCAATGGCCAAACCAACTGATTCTGCTATTAGACCAACCAGTATGGCCGCGAAGGAAAATCGGAGAAATCGACACAGCTCGAGTGGTTGATCGGTCATTAGGTAGGTAATTAGTATGCTTTCGGTACCTAAAATTAGCTGAAAAAAGTATAAAATTGATCAAAACTGTTTCATCAAACTTGTTTCATCAAACTTGTTTCATCAAATTTGTTTCATTTCATTTTTTTCAAACTTCACCAATCAAAACAAATGAAACATATTTGATGAAACAAATTTTCCTGGAAAAAATAACTTACTAAAATCGGGAGATTTCGTAACGTCACCGCCGTGTAGTAGGCTGATAATCCATACCAGTGGTTGAAATGTTCCCGTTTCATAATTTTAACTTCAAATGGAACTAATAAAAAAGCAAACTTAACATCAGGTAAATCCCCCAATTCAAACAACTTACATAGCAAAATGGGAGTCATTATGTAGGTGTACAAGAAAAACAACAGGATACACAAGCACAGCTTGAAGTTTGTTAACGCCTGAGTGGCGTCGTTTCCAATACCGTAGAATAAACCTCCGTGAAGTAAGCCACACAGGGTGTGGTTGAAAAACTGTATCCAGAGCGCCAACTTGTTTCTGCTTTGCTGCAGGATCATACGTTGCAGTAAAACGTAGAGCTGCGTCCAAAAGGCGGTTACAAAGTAGGGATCCGTTCCAAAATTAGCTACATCTTTATATTCGACTTCGTTCGATGAGAGGTAATTTTTCCCATTTTTAGCTGCCCCCACCAGAAGTGGAACAAGTGCTGGGTTGGTTTCGACAGTTTCGATAACTAAGTAACGGTTATTGCTGTTTCTTTTTGAGAAATTTCAAAGCCGCTTACCGAATTCTGCATGGGTGGACGTCAGTGGACATTCTAATTGTAGAGAATTTAAAAATGTGGATATTTGAACCACCGGTCCGTTATAAACGCACTCTCCGTTTGCCATAAAATAAACCTAGAAAAATTAGTTAAATAAATGTTTAGTCTAATCTGGAATTCCAAACAGCCACCGAGTACGAACTATGAAGTTTCAATTCCGGTTAGGTTAGATTAGATTAGGTTAGTTTGGGTTAGGTTTTTCGAGTTTATTACCTGGTCAAACTGCTGCATGATGGGCACCGATGGTTGATGAATGGTGCAGATAACTGTTCTTCCTTCACCGGTCAACCGTTTCAGTACATCAATGCACTGCTTGATGGCGACCGAATCCAATCCGCTAAAATTTAATAACTAAAAAGACTCCAACCACATTGAATTTCTACCTTGTAGGTTCGTCCAGAAATATGATGGGTGGATTGCTTACCAACTCCAAGGCAATGGATAGTCTCTTCTTTTCACCGCCCGACAGGTTTTCCACCCGAGTTTTAAGGCAATTGCTCAGCCGGAACATTTTCAAAATTTCTTGGACCTTAAAGAACGCTAACGTAAGATTCTACTTTTCCAGTAGAAAAACCTACCATCATAAGCTTCTTGTTTGGACTGACGCGGTTTCCAAGCTTAAGGTCCGCAGACACCATCATTTCTTCTTGTACTGTTAGGTAGGGCTGGATCAAATTTTCCTGCATAATGTAAGTGGAAAATTTGTGAAAATTTTCCAATTTTCGTAACCTGCCATTTATGTTGATACTTCCTTTGACGCCTTTTACACTAAAAAAATAAATAAATAATAAATTTAATTTGTTTTGCTCCGCCCAATTAAGCAATAATCTGTTTTTAATTGGGTGAGTATACAAAACAATTCAATGACGCAATTGGTTTGTTTTTTTGTGTATCTATTGCGATGATTTTTTTGATATTTTGAAAAATGAAGTTTTCAATGAAGTTTATCAATAAATGACTAATTAGAATCAAATACATTCGTCAAGGTAACCTCTGCATTTTTTTATGAAATCCGGTTTTTAATTTATTTTAAAATTTAAATTTTCACTTCCTTCTTGAATACATTCAATTATGTACGGACTTTTGTATTATATTAATGTAAAAAAATACTTGATTAATTAAATTGTTATAATACCTATATAATAATTTATATTTGGTATATTAAATAATCACCCCCCCCCCTTTGATTGAAATTAAAAAAATAATTTTTATAAAATAGAAAACTGCGCAGGATCAAGTGTAAAATTCAAAAACAAAATCAGCCAAGACCTAAACATAAAGAACTGCTGAAAAGGGGCGGGGCGTAGAGATTAACAACTGTCATTGGTTAAGTACGCCAGCTCTCTAACAGGGTTAAAAAACCTATAAAAGAGCGAAAGGTTTTCATTTAATTTTAATTACAAAACATGCACACATAACTTCAATATTTCAGACCGGGGGGTCTGGGAGGGTATGGAATACCCCCCAGGACATAAGTAGTTGTATTCTAAAGAATATTTCTTAAAGCAAACGATCGTGACTATCAAACTATCATTAAAGCTTGCACGATTAACTTGTTATTGGGTGGGGAAGGTATTCCATACCCCCCAGACCCCCGGATTTCAAAGATTAAAAATTAAAATTATTAAATCGAAAGCTTCACTTTTACTCTTAAAGCAAACGTTTCTGTTTTAGAGAAAACTCTTAAGAACACGAAATCTAAGAAAATGTAGAAAATTTAGGAAAATCCGAGGAAATCTCAGGAAATTCTAGAAAAGTCTAGTTAGTTATTTGCTAAGATGGATTTTAAGACAATCCAGAAGAAATCTCTCAAGAATAGGAAATCTCCTGCACAAAAATATTTCTTGTAATTTGCCCCTCAATTCACACCTCAAAGAGGATATTCCGAGAAGCAGGTCCGTAGCCAGAGGGTACGTGCCCCCGCCCCCCAATGTTCAAATGAAAAAAATTTTTTGAAGTAAATTTGAATTTCGAAAATAAAATAGGTAAATAGATATATATTAAAGCGGGAAAAATAAATTTTTTCCCGGAAAAATTCCCGAAATGAAATCCTGGCTACAGGCCTGCCGAGAAGGATTCGAAATGGAAATTCGGTGTACAGGTGTAAGGAAATCTGAAAAAATCTTGAAAAATTCCAAAAATCGAGTGGAATAGTGGAATAAGAAGCTTCTTCTGTTTGTTTGTTTATTTTTTTGTGACAGAAATCCGCTGTACTAGTAAGAAAAGATTCAGGAAAATTTGAGAAAAAGACGGAATTCCGGGGAAATCCAGAAAAATATTAGTGATTTATTAAATATTGCAATGATTTTATTTTTCGTGTAGGTTTTCGCGACAGCAGTCCGGTATGAAATTCAGGAAAATCTAGATAAATCTGTGTAAATCTCTTATATGGAAATCTGCTGTACGAAAATTTAAGTTCTATTTTATAAAATCAATATAATTATAGAACAAATACATAAACTTTTGGTTTTTCAAACCGGGGGGTCTGGGGGGTATGGAATACCCTCCAGTACCTCAGTACTTGGGTTCAAAAGAAAAATTCATTAAGCAAGAAATTGCGAGTATCATCGGAGACTTAATTACTAATTAATAAAACAACAATTAAATAAAAGTTTTCGTTTTTCAAACCGGGAGGTCTGGGGGGTATGGAATACCCTTCCAGTACCTCAGAAATTGGGTTCAAAAGAAAAGTTCATTAATGCTTAATTAATAAAACAACAAATGAAGCAATTTATTATTACGATGATTGATGAGTAATTTGAAGTAGAAAACGCATGTCTGCCGTTCATCCTTAATAATACAATAATTATCTTATAATGAAATTGAACTATCAATATAATATAGGAAATTTTATTAAATGTAATTGAATAGAAATCAAGTTTACGGTAGCATCAATATGATCGGGGTCGACAACACGGGTCAACATTCAGATTGCTTCTTAAAACAGATATCAACGAAATATAAAAATATCTAATAATATAAAAAACAATAACTCATTTTTTTTGTTTTATTTACCAAAATATCATTTTATAAATAAAACAGATTTTTACTTAATAGGTAGCATAAAATCATTGATTGATAGAAAAAGTTTAAAGAATATAATTTTTTTTCCGTAATATTAAAACAATTGAAATCTGAATTTATCAGCGTTTGAGTGGCTATCAGGGAAAAAATTCCAAGTGCTTGGTACTTACACATAACCTGCCAATACATTTAGCAGTGTAGTTTTACCAGCCCCACTGGCGCCCAAAATTCCAGTTAATTCTCCAGAAATAAATTTTCCACTGACGGATTTCAAAATTTGTTTGCGTTCTAAAATAAATGAAAAATATTGCATAAAATCTAAATTTCAAATTTTACTAATTATAATTACTACTGTACAATTAGACTGTAATTATTAAATTTTAATCTAATCGTAGATAATAAATAATATATTAATAATTCAAAAGGTTGTACTTTGACTTTTGAAAATATTTTTGTAAATTATAATGTTACGAACCAATTTTTAAATTTCCAAGCTGGACGAAGTAGCTCACATCTTCAAACTCAATATTAATGGATGGAATTTCACTTAATTTAATTTCTTCGTAGCTCTCTTCCACGCAACAGCAATCCATGATGAGCACTAATTTATGGTAAATCTACGTATTTTTTTAAAACTGGTTTATAACAAAAAATATTCGCACGTCCTTGACGAAGAGACTTCCGAAGTCTTCAACCTTCAATCTCCAAATATTTATTTCATTATTGTATTCAAAATTGACACTATTGTTACTTAAGTAGGCTCACGCACAGCTCTTTCGTTAATAAAGAAAGTTGTTTAAACAAATTGAGATTCATTAAAATGCACTAAACCGGTTCGTTGTTTTGACCGTCTAATTAAAACTTAGGAGTTCAAATGGCACAATTTTTTTTGATAAGAAAATAATACATATAGGATGGTCTAAAACCGAATCACATTTTTAAAATTCTTGCTCAACAGTCAGCTCGTCGTAGAAAAATTATAGTATATTCGAGTGAGCGCCGACAATAAACATTTTTTATTTTGAAAACTACAGAAGATATCGAGTAAATTCGATTTATCTCTGAGAAAATAAACAAATAACATTTATTGTTCAAAAGTTGTAAAAAAATTTCTCAATACTATATATTAAAAAGTACTAAGTTCCACATAATTAGGTACTCCAAACTACTTTTTAAGTATTTTTACCTTCATTCACACGTTTTTGCAGTATTATAATATAATCATCATTATAAGAAACATTAAGGATGTTATTCAGTCATGTACCTGCTGTTCAATACCCCTAGTGCACAATTCCCTCTTTGTTCTGGGGGTACCATACCCCCCAGACCCCCCGGTCTCAAAACCTTCATTGTTGGCACCCAATTACTATCGAAAAACGCAAGAACTTCAGAGCAAAAATTAAATATTTTACTTTTAAATTTTCAAACCAATTATCTAGCTCAATCGACAACTGCAAGATTAGGGCGGCCAAGGGCCGTCTAGTAATCATATAAAAATCGGCTGTTAGATTAGTGGATCAGGGAAAGTCGAAACTTTCTTATGACCGTCTCTGTGCTTCGGAGTGCACGTAAAGTCATCTTTATAAGCCCATTTTAAAAAAAACTGAGCTCCAGAGTCAGAAATCCAAGATCGAAGCATCCAAATTTTGCCCACAGTGCTACGAGCCTGCTTTAAATTTTAACCGATAAGCTCAGAGTACTCTTTAACCCCCCCCTTCCCCCCCAAAACTTACGAGAATCTGTTTTGAAACGGGTTTGAATCTGGAAAAGTCGAAACTTTATTATGACCGGTTCCGTGCTTCGGAGTGCACGTACAGCCAGTATACAGATGTACTATATGCCCATTTTTAAAAGAACTGGGTTCAAGAGTCGGGAACCTCAGATCAAAGCCTAACAATTGTTTTCCCTCTTTCCCTGATACATCAACGGCCTAAAGCATGATTAGTTTCAATGTAGATCCGCCCCTTGCTAGAATATTGCAAATCAAATCCAAATTTTCCAATACCGACAGTTCACAATTCCCTTTTTGTTTCGCAGAATTCGCAAATGTAGGTAATCCTAAAATATCTTAGGAAATCCGGGAAAATAAAAAATGCAATAAATCGTAAGATATTTTACGAAATTCTAGGAAATCTCAGGAAATAAGAAATTCGAAGAAATGTAAGATATCCTAGGAATCCTAAGAAAATTTTAGAAAATTCTAAGAAATCCGAGAAAATGTGGGAAGTAGGTAATCCAAGGAAATATAGAAAATCTAAGAAAATTCGACAACATTTTAGGAAATAGAAAATTCTAAGGAAATGTGAAAAATCATAGAAAATTTTAGAAAATCTGAGAAAATAAAAAATCTGAGGAAATGTAGGTAATTCTAAGAAATCTGAGTAAATATCGTAGCTGCTATATAAATTACCTTTTTTAAATAAAATTTTACATTTATGTTTATGAAAACCCAAAAATAAATTAAATTGCTGATGTAGTTTTTCCAAAAGTAATTCTCAAAGTCAACACTGGTAGTGAAAAACCATTTTGTTTTTTAAATTTCTTTAACAGTCATTATAATAACATAACATAAAAATATATTTAGAAAATATCACAAAATTCTAAATCAACTATCTTTTGAGTTGTAAAATTTGAGCAACATAATCCGAATTTCCTCCCGTATGATCTGCTTGCAATTTTCTCTTAAGCAGAAAGTATGCCATTATTCTGAAAAACAGCGCATGGCCGAGCAAACCTAACATTTCTAAATAATAGGATTTATTCGATAAACCCAAACTGTAAAGAACATGTTTGGGGTCTTTATAGTAACAAAATGCATCATCAGGACAAGGAAGCGGTGATCTACCATCCATCAGTGCGTACAACGACGCGATCATTGCGTTTCGCATATAACTAATTCTCATTATAGCTTCCATTGTTAAGGTAACTGCATCACCATAACCAATCCCATATAGAGGCAACATCGCGATCGGAGCTAGGAATGATGGCATAACAATCACTCCGGTTAATGTATTGAACGAACATCCGATTATTAATCCAATACCTTCCGTAGTTATACCCACCATCAAGGAGGTGCACATAAAGCGGAAAAAACGGTCTATTTCCAGCGGCTGGGCGCTTAGTAAATAGGGAACCAAAATACACCAAAATCCTAAAGCAATCTAAAAAATATATAACTGCACTTTATATGCTGGGCATCATTTTTTTATAGATTACCATCATCGGAATTCCTCGAAACGACAAAGCCAAGTAGTAAGCTCTAAAGCCATACCATCTATTCAGATACTCTTTCCGTACGATCTCCAATTCAAACGGATCTAAAATATTAATATCACTGAGTACAGTAGCGGTCATGGAAATTCATTGACTGCTACCAACTTACACAAAGTAACGTAAGTCAAAACAGAATTGTAAAAGAAAAACATGGTAACCAACCAACAAAAATAAACATTGGCCATCATTGTTTTTGCATCACTTCCCACTCCAAGAAACCCCAAACCATACAGGAAAGCTATGATGGTGTGAGCAAAAAGCTGCGAAATCAAGCCGACTTTGTTTCTCATTTGTTGTAACATCATCCGGTTGAAAATTGTGCTGAACTGGGTCCAAAACGAAGGACGGAATTTGTCATTGTAAATGTCGCTTAAGCTTCCGTTTTGCTTCCGAATACCCAATTGTCTGTAGTTTTTTTCGCCATTTTGAATCGCGCTGGAGAAAGTCGGTAAGACTGCCGGATTGGTTTCGATCGTTTCTATAACTAAACAAAAAAATAAAAAAAACCATAGAGATAGAAACATTTTTACTAAATTCAGAGTAACTGTAGGTAACCGGACACTCCAAATTAATAGACTGTAAAAACGGCAAAATATTTGCGGCCGTACCATTGTAGACGCAAGCGCCTTGGGCAAGAAAATATACCTTAAAATATTAAATAAAAAAATCCGAATCTAGTAAATTTCCACTATTTCTCACCTGATGGAACTGATTCATAACTGAGACCGTTGGTTGATGGATGGTGCAGATGACTGTTTTCCCGGCATTCGACACTTGTTTGAGAATGTCGATACATAAAGTGGAACTTACAGAATCCAAACCACTGGAAATTCAAGATATAAAAAACAGAAATCCCTATTATCCTGTTACCTTATAGGCTCATCGATTAAAATAACCGAAGGGTTATCGATCAACTCTAACGCAATGGCCAAGCGTTTTTTCTCTCCTCCCGATAATTTTTCCACTCTGCTTTTACAACAATTGCGTAATTTAAACACATCGATTAATTCGTCCACCTAAAAATATATTAGGGTATTCCATTAAAATTCCAGACAAAATAAGTACTTCACTCTTAATTGTCTTTCCGTTAAACTGCCAGGTAGCCGTAACTTAGCCACTAGCATTAGTTCTTCTTCCAGGGTCAAATGAGGCTGAATTAAATCGTTCTGCAATATGTAAGCAGATAATCTGCGCAGGAATTTTGCGTCGCGGACTTCCCCGTTTATCGATAAGATTCCGCTTACATTTGCAGAACTGAAAACATTGAATTCAAAATTAAATCGGATTTTGGAATAACTCAGGCTCCATGTCCCCGGTACCCCCACCTCAAAATATTTTGGTGCAATCGTTTGTACCTGTTTGTTGTTTCTGAATTACAATTGACGATTTCTGAATTACTGGTGGAAAAGGAGTAGTATTAAATGGAGGTACATGTTGCTGTCCCTCACCAAATCGGATTATTTGTTAAAATTAATCTCAAACGTTTGAGCCTCAATGAGCTTCCATTCCCGTCGTTTGAGCTTTAACAGTCACGGAGAACAAACGATTGCACTGAGTCCGATCTCAATATTTTGAGGTGGGGGTGCCGGGGACATGGAGCTAATAACTTACACATAGCCAGACAAAACATTCAATAATGCTGTTTTTCCAGACCCACTGGCTCCCAATATTGCGGTGATTTCCCCAGAATAAAATTGACCGCTGATTTCGTTCAGTATAAATTTATCTGAAAATTGAAAGGTTTATTTTGGAAAAACTCCAGCTTGGACTTACCAGATTTTTTTTGCTTCACGAAATAACTTAGATTTTCAAATGTAATATTGGCTGGTGTGGTTTCGCTGATGTAGCTCAATTTTGCCGAAATATTTTGTTGTTTCTCTATTAATTTGCCGATATCGGGATCCATGATAACAGGTTTTGCACTTTGGATTAATTTCTAAAAAATAATTTTTATCAGGGTTTGCAACCCAGCCGGCGGTTGCACCGAATAATAGAAGAAAACAATTTCAATTAGAACAAAGCAGATTAAATGTTTGAATAATAATTTTTAATTGCTTTAGGATTGATTAATCTAATCACTCTGAACTCTTATCAGAAATACAATTTCGCAATGCACTTCGATTTCGAGACATGAGCACACAGGACATTTAATTTACAACTGACAAGGTCAATAAATGCATATATTTATATAACAAATTAAATTATTGCAATTTATGCATTGCATTTGACTATCCAATTTTAAGAAGGGCAAATTTAATAATTATTCAAAGAAATTTTGATGAAAATCTAATTATAATTTAGTTTGGTTAGCAGTACAAATGTGACAAAACCCCCCACTTGCAATGGTTTAATATAAACAGTTGAAGTTATTATAAAAACATTTATTTATTCCTATAAAAATAAGGTAATTATACATATAATTAAAATTATAAACAATATAATCGTTGTTATATAATAAAATACTGAGATCAGAAGATAAAAATTAAAATATTTGGCATCAACAAAACAATTAAGCTGTAAAAATACTAAAATTACGTGTACGCTTCCAGCCTACTGGTGCCACTTTCGTTCAGCACTCGTTTAAACAAATTCTTTGGTTCCGTTTTCCAAGTAATAAGATGAATAACCTTAGTCAGCCATGTACAATCGGCAATGGCAGTCTACAATGTTTAAATTAAACCACACCTACGTGAAACAAAATTTGACTTACCTCGATAAAACTTGCTAAAACCAGATGGATGAGTGGAAATATCAATAACTCATATCTGAAGATCATTTGGCCATCTCTGCTGGGACTGCGAGTGATCATTTCGAAAAACCAATCAATGGATTCGACAGGTTTGACAATTAAAAATGCGATAAAGCAAGTTAAAAACAATAATATACAAATAAACCAGGGGTTGTTAAAGCGCGATTCGCGGTAGGGTTTTCCTTTCGAATAAACCAGAGCTAAAATTAGGTACTGAAACATAGAAACCAAAAATACTACTGTATTGGTCCAACAAGTAGTAATAATGTCCTTGCCGAGAGGTAAGGGGGTGAACCACGGCTGGCGCCTTAAAAAATTCACAGCAGCAATTTGTATGGCACCGCATAATAATACTTGGAGAACTAGAGGAATTAAGTTTTTTAGGGATATAAGCGACCCCGTCGGACGACTCTGTACCAATTTGGCACTGGGACCTGCAAACTATGTAGTTAAAAATTTTGTTTTTTAACAATTGATAAAACTAACCCTGCCTTCCAATTGTTACAGCCAGTGACGTTGTAATAACCAAATCTATAAATAAAAATTGAGTGTCTCCCAATTGCGCGTGATACTGAAACAAAAGAAAAGTAAACGTGTGTAGTGATCAGGGCCATATACGATCTGTAGATCCTGAATCTTTAGTGCAAAAAACTCACCTTGTACAATAGAAGCACTGAACAAAATTGTATGAGACTGTACAGAGCCATAAACTTGAATACTGCAAAGCTGGTAACCAAAGCGCATCTTCCTTCCAAAATCAGGTGTTTGATGCAGGAGATATTTGATATCGAAGACGTGAATGGTGCGGCAACTCCTGCTTCTGCTTGTGAAAGTGATACCCCAATGTGGGCAACTTTCAATGCCTGCAATAAAAAAATTGTTAAAGTAAATTTGTAGTGAAAGCGAAAGCTTGCACAAGCATAATAAGTGAATTGCACGGAAGAAATTCTAACTAACGAATCCTGGCAGTTTTATGGAGTACCACCCATACCATCTGGGTGGTGTCTTCTAGAAGATTTCCCCACTCCCAAAGCTTGCAAAAAAAAAGTAAACAACTACTTACACCACAATCGTTGGCACCATCCCCGACCATAGACACTACATAATCCAGTTTTTGAAATTGCGCCACAAGTTGAGTCTTCTGTTCGGGCTGAAACCTAGCGAAAACAGTTCCACGAACTAACAACTGTGGTATCAAATCTTGATACTGCGCCCGTAAAACCGTCCACGTTTTTCCGTCAACTGCAAAGTGGAGATTCTGCAACAGACAATTTATCTTAGTAAGTCAAACTTCCCAAGTGCGAAAATCTTACAGGATTTCCAAAATTAATCTCGCTGTTATTCACTTCTGACTCCGGAACAAAATAAGTAAAACTAATCGACGGGCTTTGATCCGCTTTGGTGTTGGAGTTCACCAAAACCACCTCGCACTGTCTTCCAATCATTCCACACTCCCGTGCAACCGCCACAGCCGTCCTGATGTTGTCACCTATAAAACCACAAATTCATTCCAGAATTCACCTTGACTTTGGCCAAACTTACCCGTAATCATGACCGTTCTAACGTTAGCATTGTGCAAGGAATAAATGACTGGAGCAGTTTCGGGTTTTAAAGCGTTTTCCATGCTGATCAACCCGAGAAAAATTAAATCGTGTTCGACCTGCAACAAAATAATCAATTTTGTTCCACCAAATCGACTTATCGCTTACAGTTTCTCTTTTAATTGCTTGCGAGTCGGACCAATGAAAATCAGGTAGCGCTTTGTACGCCAGGGCAATCACGCGATAGCCTTGTGCCGTTATTTTCGCAAGTTTTCGTTGAAAATCGTCTGGAATTGTTTCGCTCTGACACAGAGTCTGAATTTTTTCGGGGGCTCCTTTCGTGTACACGAGCATCTCGGAGTTTCCCAAGACTTGACAAATCACAGACATGCTTTGCTGGTTTGACGAGAATGGAAATTTCCTCAATATTCCGATTTCGTAAGGCACCTAGAAACGATTAAAGTTTAATACAAAAAGTTTGGTGGAAAAGCTCGAAAGAAAACCTTTATTGCGTTAATTAAATTTGTGCTAACGACAGTGTCGACCTCCTTGGGCTTAACTATGGTAGGAACGATCATTCCAAATTGTTCGTTCATACGAGTTTCGGGCTCTTCTAACTCCTACAGGAACGAAATTTTGTTGTAAGCTTGCGAAAAACAAAATAGTCATGGAGACTTACCCAGTTGGTGCATTCGAATAAATTCAGATCCAGTGGATCGCCAATCAGCTTTCCATCAATTTCGGTAAGGGAATGGCAAACGGCCATCCCTCTTATAAAATCACCGTGCGAGTCTAAGTTTTTCAAATTCGTCACTGGTTCTAGAAATTGTGCATTGTTGGTTGGAATCACAGAACTTAATTGTAATCCGTCGTTAGTTAAAGTTCCAGTCTAAAAATGGGAAAGTCAAATCAAAAGCCGCTGAAAGTGAGCGGGATACTCACCTTATCAAAGCAAGCTAATTTAATCTTCCCGCAAATATTTATTCGCATCGGACTAATACAAAAGATTCCTAACTTCTTCAGTCGATTTTGGCTGTAGACTATCCCAACGGTCATAGCAGCCGGCAGTGCAGGAGGCACAACTATGGTTACAATATCTAACATTCGAACTATAATATCCGCAATTGGAGCCTAAAAGTAACCTAGGTTAATTTACAGTTCGTAAAATGTTCTGGTAACTTACGCCGCGTTCTACGGAGAGGTACACGGAGTAGAACATTCCAAAAATGGCAATTACGAACAGAAAGAAAACGAATTTAAAACTATCTCGGTAAAATTTTAGACCAACGGGGGTGGGAAACAAAATACTCTTGACAAGCGATCCCTTCGTTGTATCAAAACCTGTTTTAATTACCCGGGCCATGACGTTCTCCGAATTGTATGAGCGAACCTGTAGGACCTTAGTTCCGCAAAATATCGTGTGCTTTTTGTGAACTGTTGAGCTGTAATGTTCGTCGCTTGTGTTTGGTGGTATTTTAGTGACCGGAACGCTCTCGCCTAAAAAAAAATTGCATTGGAATTTGGAAAGGTGTATATTGTTAAGATATGAGAAATAACAGATTAAGTCCAAGTGAATCAAATGTATAAAGAAAAAAAAAAAGAGTGTAAGGAAATGAAGGCTAATGTGAACCCCTACTCCCAAGTATTTGAAAACCAATCAAAGATAAAACCTATAAAATGGAAAAAACAATCATAGACCCTGCACATATACAATCATTTAATTATAGCAATCTAAGTAAAATTAATCTCAAGATTAAATTTGATGTGAATCACATTGGATAAGAAAATGTAAATAAGGAACTTGAGACTTACAATATTTCCGTTTCAAGTTTTTATACAATGAGTCAGAGCTAAAATTAACTGGACTTACCCGTCAGCATACTTTCATTTACGACACAAGCGCCGGCCAATAAAACTGCATCACAAGGCATAGCGCATCCCCCGACCGGTAACACCAACAGATCGCCTGGCACCAAATCGGTTGCATTAACTTTGTATTCGGTGTAACCATAAATAGGGTTTGGCCGCAAAACTTGAGCAGTTTCACATTTGGAAGAATTCACTAAGTCGTGCAAAGATTCGCTTTGCTACGATAAACAAAATTAACTACATAAACTAATTGTTAAATCTGGTTTTTACCTTTCTAGTTTGATACAAAGAAGTGAAGATCGACAAAAGAGTCAGCAACAAAATGCAAATTGCATAAATGTAATAATTGTCGCAGCTCCATAAAATTATAGAGAACAACTGGAAGACATTAAACGGACTAAAAACTTCGTTTTTGAATAAATTCCAGTACGAATCCACTTCAACTTCGATTGTATTTGGACCGTACAATGCAAACCTGAAAGTTAAAGTAGTAGAGGAGGTTCAGAACAAAGGAAAAAATTACTACTTACAAATTTATGTATTCCAACTGAGTCAGCCCACCCGAATATTCAACAATGTCCTTCAGCGTGGTAACTTGAATAAATTTATCCAGAGGGACAAATTCATCTATTTCGCTGTCAAACACAAATTTGGTATGCTGATAATAAAAGTAACGCAAATTATTGTATTGCTGTTGATTAACAATTCTTTTCGAGTCGATCGTAATGGGTACGAAAGTGCTATCGCCATACGTGTTTGATACTAAAAGAAAAACCACCTGTTGCGAGTCGAACATTCAAATCACAAAGACTTACCGAAAACTAATTCTGATTCGCTTAAATTGCACAACTTAAACTTGGCACTTTTAAATTTCGCAAACCAGGCGCACAGCAGGTAAGGAACACCGACACACAAAATAGCAAAGAAATGGAACAGAACTGTTCTCCTCCGATCACGTTTGTAGCCAAAAATTTTCGTGACAGCTTCATTGTGGCCTTCGTTCTCTAAAACCTGATAGGTCCTGTCTTGGATTAACTCATAGCCTTCGATAAAAGAGAAATTCGAATTGTCAAATTTTAGGTTAACCAATAAAACAATTGCTCACCTGAGTTAGCGTAAAAGTTGGGCATTTTAACTGAAACTAAACTACAACAAATGCATATTTAACTAAAATTAATATTCACAGCCGAGTATCGAACACGGAAGACAAACTTCCCCTTCACATTTAGTTTATATTATTTCTTTGTTTTTAAATTGTAAACTTGAGATAAGCAAATCGCAAACTTGCGCAGTAAAGAGAAAGTTGACTGACGTAAGAAACAGCCGTTTTTACACTGGTACGTTCTGGCACCAAGGGCTAGGGGAGGACTGGCCCCCCTAAAAATTAAAATTCGGCCCCCAAACTACAGAAGGTCTTTCACAATTTGCTGTTCTTGATGTAATTTTGAATTGACCCATTTAAATTTCTGTTATTATAATCTGTCTACCACTGACGCGTGTGAATTGCTTAACGAGAAATATTTAATTAAAACAAAGTGGTGTGGGAATCTCGTCCAACCTTTCATGCGCGTCAGTGATAGACAGATAATAGAGCTAAAAAATATAAAAAGGAAAGGTGAAGGAAAAATCAACTTAAAAAAGCGAGAATATTTATTAATACAAAAAAAATGGATCCAATTAAATAAATATAAGTAATAATTAAATTGCACTTATGCGGCTCTAATATTGTCCCTCATGTTGACCCAATCAGGTAGTCGGTTCTCTTTGAGGTAATTTTTTCTTGTTAAACCCTTCAACGAGAGTAACTCCGTACAGCCATAAATTGCAGCTGAAATTAAAAATTTTCAATTAAATATTTATTTGTATAATAAAAATTATATTGACCTCCTAGCCACGCCGTATAATTATCCTTGCAAGGTGGGGAATGAAACTTGAATTTTTGGATCTTCAAATTACTGTAACGTTGACTCTCTAACTGTCGGTACAATTCCTCCTTTAGTCGGGCTTTGAAACCTTGAGTCATAACAGTTCCGCCTATCAAAACAATGTTTTCGGCCAATTTAAGTCGCAAATCCACGTTAACTTTAAGAATCGTATCCAAAATCATAGTAGACAAGCACTGATGGTCGTTGTCTTCTTCGAAAAAAATATCAAATGCCGTTTCTCTCACCCGACCGCTCACCGTCACCATTTTAGAACCTTCGATTGGATATTTCACTTGAGGCGACGGCGTACAATCGGGTGTTGCTTTCAAAAACTCTTGTGACCGTTTGGAATTTGTCACAAAGCAACATCTTACTTTAATATCCTCCACGGTCCAATCTGACATATCATTCACTCCGACATTGTCAAGAGTTAATAAACTCTTCAAATTACTAAAACAAAATTAATCTAATCGGTTTCGTATTTAATTCGAAAAAAAACTTACTGGTGAATAGCTTGCGCTGCAAGGGGTAGAGCTTGCCAGGCGTGTATCACTGGTAATCCATGACAAACTGGAAGAGCGACCGCTTCCAGATAACCTACATCCAACACCAAAGCAGTATCGACACCCAGAGAAGCTAGACAAACCAAATGCGACGGTAAAATTAGCAAATTTGAAATTTCGTAGTGGCAAAATAAAACTTGAGCCAATGTCTCCCGAAAGATGGTCGGACACAGCAGCGATTCTACAATAACCATCGGTCGTTCTTTCGGACTTATAAGTGCATACCTAACAAAAAAAATTATAATTTTCCTATTATACTAGTTTGGTAGATTACTTGAAACAGAGGTGGTGTAGGAAGTCCACTAAGAGGTCGTAGAGATCTTGCTTGTTTTCGTAGTCCCGGATGTTTCGAATCTTATCAGTTTTTTTACACAACACTTCTGAACGAATTATACAACGGGGGGCGAATTCACCAGCGAAACCAAGCCTAAAAAATTTACACCGAATAAAAAAAATTAGTTTTAACAGAATAGCTTACTTCGTAAAAGCGGATCCGATGTCGATGACGACAACCAATTTGTCTGTTATTGTGCTCGCTCCTTCGTAAAGGGGCATATTGAATTAGTATAAATTATAAAAATTTAATAATTCTACAGTAAAGTATTTTTTGAGGTTATGTCACTTTGACAGTTCTAAAATGTATACAGGATGTTTTATCTCCCATCCTTTTCTCTCTCGCCCGAAATTTGACACTCCATCACTTGCTGATTATCGATAATTTTGTGTCAATTAAATTTTTGAAAGTCATTTTTGAAATAAATCAAGAGGTATAACTTCAATTTGAGACCACGAAATTGTTTATAACACTTTTACACGTTAATATTGAATTTTTTTTCACATCTCCCTGCGCTTCAATCCCAGTTTTAAATTACTTAAAAATTTAAGGTTAGAAAACTACTTTTGCTCTGGGAATTCTTTTTGTGATATGGAATCTCTAGAACCGTCCCTTAGGAACGTAGTCGAACAGGATACGTTGAAATGGATTTTCGTGGGCGGCAAAGGAGGTGTGGGAAAAACCACATGCAGGTATAGTTTTGGATTCTACTTGGATTTTGAAAGTTTCAAATTGTGTTTTTAGTTGTAGCCTAGCAGTCCAGTTAGCGAAGGTACGCGAGAATGTCCTGATCATTTCGACTGATCCGGCTCATAACATTTCCGATGCCTTCGATCAGAAGTTTACAAAAATCCCGACTAAGGTAAACGGGTTTGAAAATCTGTTTGCGATGGAGATTGATCCCAATATAGGTTTTAACGAACTGCCGGACGAATACTTTGAAGGAGACTCCGACGCAATGCGGATGAGTAAGAGTATTATTCAAGAAATTGTGGGTGCGTTTCCAGGAATTGACGAAGCAATGAGTTATGCCGAGGTGATGAAACTTGTGAAGGGAATGAACTTTTCTGTAGTTGTTTTTGACACCGCTCCAACGGGTCACACTCTCAGACTGCTGTCGTTCCCTCAAGTTGTGGAGAAAGGTCTCGGCAAACTGTTACGTTTAAAATTACGAATGTCACCCTTGATTTCACAGTTGAGTGGTCTTCTCGGTATAAACGACTTCAACCCCGACTCGTTTTCATCTAAAATGGAAGAAATGTTGTCCATAATCAAGCAAGTGAACCAGCAGTTTAAAAATCCTGAACAAACCACCTTTGTGTGTGTTTGTATCGCCGAGTTTCTTTCCTTGTATGAAACGGAACGCCTGGTCCAGCAATTGATGAATTATGAAATCGACACTCACAATATTGTAGTCAACCAACTGCTACTGAAGACGCCGGTCGAAACGCCGTGTCAGATGTGTACAACTCGGTATAATATTCAGAAGAAATACTTGGACCAAATACACGACTTATACGAGGACTTCCATGTCACCCAACTGCCACTGCAAACTAAGGAGGTCAGAGGATCGAAAAGTGTGCAAGAATTTTCCGAACTTTTAGTCAAGCCTTATCCAGCGACATAATTTTATTAATACTAATTGTTACACTAAATAAATAATAATAATTAAGTTGCATTTATGGGGCTCTTACGTTGTCCTTTGCGTTTATCCAATTGCGAAGCCGATTTCCTGAGGTAATTTATTCTCGTTAAGCCTTGAAGTGCAGCCGAAAATAAAAATACTATTAATTTTAGGGGTTTAATACAAATTTGTTTTTATAATTGTGTTGTAATCGGCTCAGGGACTCACATCTGAGTTTTGTTGTATTTTACTTCTCAACATTTTTATACATCAGGGTGCAATTATTTTAGTTCGTAAAAAATAGCAAAAGTTATATTGGTTACTAATAAAATAATTAGTAAAGAATTAAATTATTTAATTACCTGTGTGGGGATTCCCCAAATCGAAATCATGTTAGTGAGAATCTCGACAATCTGTTCATGCGCGTCATGGTTTTTTTAAATTTATGAATAAAATTTAGACTGTAAATTCCCTAGGTTCCTTTACATCAGTGAGCCACTGGTAAAGAAATGTTATAGTTCAGTTTAAGCCACACAGGTGCCACATGACAGCCATAACCTTGACGTTTGACGTGTGGTAACCTTATTGCCAAAACTTATATATTTGCCTTCACGCTAGCCTAATTATGTATTATAAGATTACGAAGCCTTCATTTACAAAAAGTTAAATTATGTTATATAGATAATTCGTTGGAAAATAAATTTTTATATTATGGATAAGCTGTTACGATTGAGTCAAAGTGCATTTGTATTGTTTGTACAGTGCTGCTTTGTTTTTAGTTTTTTGAATTTAGTCGCGTGTGAAATCGAACCCAGAGAAGATGAACTTGTCAAGGCGAATCCTACAATCGTAAGTTTTGTATTTTGTTTTGCGGTCGATTGCACTCTGTTGATTTGTTGTAGAAAAGCGAAGTCATCGAAGCGACCGTCAAGAAGGATGTTCCAGTTGAAAACATCGGTTTCATTCACGCCTTTGTGGCATCGATATCGGTGATTCTGGTGTCGGAAATAGGGGATAAGACGTTTTTTATAGCTGCAATTATGGCTATGCGGCATCCGAGACTTACAGTATTTACAGGGGCAATCTCGGCCCTAACTTTAATGACAATTTTGTCAGGTACTTGGTTTTTTACGTTATTCTTGATTAAATATAACGAGGTTAACTTTTAGCACTGTTCGGTTGGCTGGCCAATGTCATACCTAAAGCATACACTTTTTATATTAGTACGGCATTATTTGCAATATTTGGTTTAAAAATGTTGAAGGAAGGTTATCACATGTCCGAAACGGACGCCCAAGAAGAATTAGAAGAGGTACAAACTAATTTGAGAAAAAAGGAAGAAGAGGTAGAATTTGTTTAACCTGATTTTTTATTTTATTTTGGTTTAATGTGAAATAATTTTAGTTTGAGAAAGAAACTTCGGTAACGGACGTGGAGGGTGGTTCGAATAGGAGAAAGTCTGTGGGAAAGTTTTCTCTAATATCACGTATTCTTCTGCAATCATTTACGTTGACATTTTTAGCAGAATGGGGTGATCGTTCTCAGTTGACTACCATAATTTTAGGAGCCCGGGAAGTGAGTTTCGGTGGTTTAAATTATCCAGCTTTTATTATGTTTTGGTTTCTCTTACTTTAGGACGTCTCGGGAGTCATAATAGGTGGAATTTTAGGTCACAGTGTGTGCACCGGTGTCGCCGTCCTGGGTGGCAGGATGATAGCTCAAAAAATATCAGTCAGAACAGGTAAGAGAGAGTTAAACAGGTTACATTCACCTAGTACTGAAGGTCAAACATTCTTGGAATGCTAAGGCCAATGATTACGTTAATTGAGGTTTACCTATCTAATCAAAGCTAAGGATTCCACATTTTAATTTAAAAAAAAATTAAATCTGCCTTATATACCTTTAGCAATGTCCGATGTTAAAGTAACATCCGGAAATTTTAAATTATTTGTTTATTATTTATTTATTTATTTACTGGTGTAATCGTCCTCCAAATATAGGCTGAGAAAGTTAAATTTCAATCTTGCAGGAAAAAGAAATTTTTTGATTTCAATAAAACCAACCCAAAAACATTTCATTTTATAACTTACAAAAATTTGATTTTTTATCCTATGCTTGTAAGGCAATTACACCCTCTAACGGTTACGGTCTGATGCTTAAGTGCGTCGGCTACTAAGCAGAGAATTCTGGTTCGAGCCCCAGTAGAGCACGAACTTTATTCTAGCCGTCCTCCCTCGGTGGGCAATGGTAAACCACCGAGGTAATCTGCCTTGAAAACCTTTCATAAAATGAAATGGTTAGCCAAAACGCTATTGTGTTGAAAGGACCCCGGAGTACAAGGTAGTTTTTAGAATAATTATGTCTGGAGTTTGATTGGATCATTTTTGTACAAGTGACCCCTTTTCTAGATAGAATATTGATGTTAATATAATAAATAGGTCCTGTTTAATGACTTGAGTGCACGTGAGATTTTTGCTCAACCTTTTCTAATTCAGAATTTTTTCAACTTTGACCAATTTTAACTTCAAAATTATTTTTTAATTTTTCTTTTCTGCCTATTTGGGTGAAGGTTCTTCTTGATAGGTTTAGCTATGACGCTTACGAATGGATTAACGAAATTTTAATTATTTATATATACAAGGCGTCTCCGGAGAGAGAACTCTTTTTTTTTAATTTTTACCTTAATATACCCATAGCGTCGAAATTATTGATTTTTCAGTAAAAATGGTTTAGAGCTTGTGGGAGAGACGTAGTCGAAATAGCCACGTGTACTTGGTTGGAGATCTAACCCACAACTGCGACATAACAATCTAGTTACCATTGTAACTGCTAGCCTAAAAATGTTTTACTTTAAATTTTGAGCAATTTGGAATCTCTTTTTTATGTCTGCGTTTGGAAGGGAGAAATCTTAGGATTCTTACCAGATCTACATGTAACACTTTTATGCTTTCGCTTGACGGGATGGTCTTACTCTGCAGAGTTGTCGACAATTTTTTCTTCGGATTAGTGTTTCCAATATGACTTTCAGGTTTTCCTCCGCTTGTTTTTGTCTTGACCGTGGCCACGATGGACAGGTCGTCAGTTTTCGTTAACGATTGTTGACAATTTCCAATGCGTCACACTCTGCTGGAACTCCATTTGTGATGACTGATAAGGATTAAGTGTTTTTTCACGAACCTGTACTTCTGTTTTCTAGCTAGCTCTCTTATTATTTTCGTCCGGGCTGGTCCCCGGTAATTTTACCCCTCGGTGATTAGATCCCCTGGTAAATTGGTTCCAAATTACCAAATAATAATAATATGCATTTATTGATCACTTATACAAATTAATAATATATTATAGTACACAATCGGCCCAACATACATAATCAAGATGATCAAATTACTGGGGGTCAAATTACCAGCTACATATCGTCAGGTAGGTATTGAGCTACTTTCCTTCTCCTTAGTGCTTTCAAGATTTTACGCCAGCTTGCCGAGTTAAAGGTATTCTTGACATTTAAGGTGACCAAGACACACTACTTTTTTGTTCTTTATGTACCGTCTCCGTTAGTTTCACTATTGTCTATCTGGAAGTTCTCCGTTTCCCTCTATCTCCAGTATTAGTGTTTGGAATATCGGGGGGATATTTTGTATTATTTCTAATGCAAAATTTGGTTATATTAATTTAAAAAAATGGAATCTCGTTAATTCATCAGTGCGCGTTAATGGTAGACAACGTTGATTTAATCAGTTTTGTACTGCCAAATGAAGATATGGCCAATAAGATAAGCCAATCACTATCATAAATTCTCTCTCAGATTCCTTCGCTCTACGTAAGAGCCTGGTGACCACTTCTTTCTTTAGGTGGTTTGCCATTGCCTGCCGAGGGAAGACATCGTAAACTAGAACACTTCAAACTATCAGATTCGTTTCTAACGATTGAGCATCTTGTGCAGTAAGCGGGCGGGGGGGGGAGGGTTGTAAAGTAGAGTTATCGCTCCTCGTGTGTAGAAACACAGTTGAAGATAAATTACTACTCTCCGAGGGTTAATTGAAGAATAGAAGATTTCATTTTAAATGTTTTATTTAGATCTACACTTTCACAACTTTGCAGAAACATTCTTGTGAATCACAGAATTTACTACTTCGTTAATTAGTTAAAATCGGTTTGATACTTTTTGAGTAATTAAATAACATAAATGATTTGTTGTAGCATGTGATGCTACTATAATTTTTTAAAAGGCTAATTTTCAACAAAATTTGCATATTATCAGTACTTAGCATATTAAGGCAGGGTTCCCAAACCTGGAAAAGTCAGGGAATTGAAGATTTTCTTAATTTTGTCAAAACAATTTAGATTTTTTTTACATTTTTATCTTCCGATTTATCGAAATGTCGGGTAAATGTTTTATTCTATGTCAGGGAAAACCTGGAAAAGTCAGTGAATTTGATTTGGAAAATTCAGTGGGAACCAGAACCTTGTAAAGGGGGTATGCCACTTTGAAGGCGAAAGAATAGGTTTTTTTGGGATTTTTTTTCAGAAAAACTACAAAATAAATCGAAATTACCAAAAAGTGTGGTTGTCATACATATCGGTGACTGTACAATAATTTTTTTGAAGATTAATTTCGAAATGACGGCTGTGCAGCTTTTTTGCGAAGATGTCTCGGTTTCCACGGCCGGACAAGCAGCTCCTGTAATTTTTGAATTATGTTAAGCCAATAATTTTTTTTCGATTATATATAACAACAGATATAGACGTACGTAGGATTACTAAAGTAAAAAGGGAAAAATTTTCCAAAAAATCTTCAGAAAATTATTAATAACAAATGAAAAAATCCTGCATACTTCGTTTTTCAAAAAAATTATTCACCGACATGTATGATAAGCATCCATTTTTGTAATCTGGATTTATTTTGTAGTTTTTCTGAAAATAAATCCGTCAAAAAGCATAATTTTCGCCCTCTCGAGTGGCCTATCCCCTTAAAGTGCAACTAGTTTACCAGCATATTTAAACAAATAGAAACATTTCAAATTGAATTTGTAATAAGGGAAATTCCTAATAAATTACATTTTTATTTTTAAAATTTTAAATAATACAGGGATAACTAAACAAACAACGATAAATTTACCGGTAAGAAAGCCAGCGGTAAGAATTTAATGTCTTTTTTGTTTTTTAGTGACCATAATAGGCGGAGTTGTCTTTCTGCTGTTTGCGTTTTCGGCGTTATTTTTTGATCCGAACGAAACATAGACTAAATTTTCGCTACGAACTGTTTTCATAAGAGGTACGAGGAGTGTGATTTGTATCCAACGACGAGTTTTATTTATCTAAAACTATTTTTATATTAAACTCGCGTCGAAATCGACTCGTTTTATTTTTTTTTTAATAATAAATTAGCAATAAATAAAGACAATTTATTGTGAGATTACTATATCATAAAAAGTGACGTAAGTTAATTGTTACGACGACTTTGGAATTCAAAAAAGTATTTATTAATGTAAATGATGCAGTTTAGCTAATTAGGTTTTAAGTTTGTATATACCGATTATATAAATACGCTTTTAATTATTTAGGCAATTTTAATTTGTAGCCGAGCAATCTCGTTGGAATCCCAAAATGAGGTATGGGATTCTTTCGAAGAAAAAAAAATTGATAAAAGTCCTGCAGCTACTTTTTGCTCACTTTGCCTTAACTACAATAGCATGTAATCTTGTTTACAATTTTAATTGTTTAATTAAAATGTAAATAAATCATCTTGTATACTTTAATTTTTGTAGATGTGATTTTAGCTGTAAGGTTTTTGTTGTGTGATGATGATTTTCATTCCTTAAAGCATTTTATTTTTGAAATAAACTTGAAATACCGATTGGAATTTTTATTTTTCGCTCCCATCGCACCTCGAACCTGCAGAAGGTAATTTAGTCTGACCTAATACGAATTCTAATTAGGAAAATAAAACGACAAATTTCCATAATTTATAAGCGTTGGTTGGCGTGATCGTCTTGCAAGCTTCGTTAATTAACGCACAAACTCAAAAATAATTTGTTTCTCCTTACGTCTTATTAATTTTCTTAATAATCTAATGGATTGAAAACGTTTTGTTATTGGACAAACAGTTTTTTCCTAGACTTTGCGTGTTTATATTATTTAATTTGTTTTACACAAAATTGCCATTATATTCACGAGTTAAAGTGATCGTTCACAAAACAACTTAATTGAAGCTTAATGGCTCTTACAATAAAAATGTAACCATTCTAATTGTTATTGGTCATTTCAATGGCAAAGTTAAGTTTTCAGGAAATGGAAAAGCGCAATTCAATCCATCTTAATAGTTATTACTAATAAAATTCACGTACTATTTCGGTAAAACTAAAAAAAATTAAGTGGGATAGAAAATTGATCGAGGGACGATAAGAATGATGATCAAGTGAAAATTGGATTTCCCACTATTTTTCTTATCTAAATTAATTTTTGAATATGTAATCGACATCCAGTTCACCTCGACAATAATATAATACCAACATTTTAAATCACAACATGTCTGTTGTGCAATAACAATTTTCTTTTATATCTGGCAAGACAAAAGCCAACTTTTGTCTTCGAATTTCTTTATTATGAAAATGAAAAAATTGAAAAATATGCAAATCGTCGACAATAAAAGCGGTACAATATTTCAACTACTTAATTTGAGTTGAAAAGGCCAGGCGAAAAAGATTGTCGAGGAAAAGTCTCCACCAATTTGAGATAATGTTGTCAACAGCTGAAAGCAGTGATGGATTTCATAAAAAAATTTTATGTACAAAAAATGCCATTTAAATTTTACAAAATAATCTAGGTTTATTGCAACCTCTGTGTGCTTTTGGATCGATCCTGTAGTAAACGCCTCCGTAATTTCGTTCACTTGCAGAATAAACAGAAACAAGGAACTGAATACCAAATTCCAAGTTTAGGAATTGGCGAAGTACAAAAATAAAATTATTGCTTCTCGAACAGTTCTGTGACGAACAGTCGAAATAAAATTTTTTTTATTTATTAATAAAAATGTAATCGTAAAATTTGAATTTATTCAGTCTGATAATGGTTATTACAAGTTAGGATAACACCGAAACCGGTCATGCAATGAGGTATGACATTAAAGTCGCTGTCAGTCGAAAACGGTGCGACAAAACAGAAAAATGGATATGAACAAAATTGAAGCCAATGAAATTTGCAACAAAAAATGTCTAAAAAGTTTTGCCGTAAAATCAATATTTATTTGATAAAAAGGCGCTTCAAATGTAAAATTTACATTGCTTTACCTACTATATTCACTGTTGTTTTGTGTTATATTTACAGCCGAACTCGAATTGCACAAATCCACCGCTTTTTTACCCTGGGGGGTATTCCATACCCCCCAGACCCCCCGGTCAGGACTTTAAACTCCAATATTATCTCTATTTAATGCATTAGAGAACCTATGTTGAAAAATACAATAATGATTATCATATGTTGCGCATAAATGGATTAACGAGACAGGTTTTAATAAAAAAAAAAGAACTAGCTGACATGTAACATGACTTGAAGCGGAGAATCTTAGAAGTGAGTAGGTCTCTGAGCTCACGTACTTGGCGAAAACATTCCCGAAGACCCCTACAACTCTAAAATTATGAAATCAGGAATCTCGTTAATCTATTCATTTGCGTCAGTGGTAGACAGATGATGTCTCTTCTGCTCTTTTTTCTTTTGCTTTAATTCAATGGTCAACGGCGAAACGACGACGACGAAATGTCCAACGACGATGGCAAAGTGGCGAAGGCGATTCTGTACTCCCCAGATTAAGAAGATTACTTATTTGAATTTACTTTACTCGAAAATTATGTATATTGATCTGTAGCTGACCTCAATTCACAATCAGACCAATTGTTTTTAAGATTGCAATTGTGCCATCTTCGATTAGACACTGCACAATCTCATCAGCCGTCTACTAGTACATTTTAATTTAAACTTAGAAATTTGGCCTATGTACAATTTTTCTGATGAGCTTCACACAGAATACAGTAAAACATGAGATTCCTGACCGGGGGGTCTGGGGGGTATGGAATACCCCCAGGCAAGACGATTTAATATTATTAAAAACATAGATTGCTCGAGTTGTGCGGCACTCTCAACATCCAAATTTTTAGGTTTGTAATTTAAAATAGATTGGTTGGAGATATGTTTGTGAAACAAATGATGTTCCTTGTGAAATCAAGGAAACTTTAAAAAATAGGAAATCCGAGGAGATGTAGGAAATTCAAAAAATCTTAGGAAATTTGTTTGATTTTTTAACATTTTCAGGAGGAATTCTGGTAAAATTTAAAACAAATCTCGTAAAAGAAAATGTAATGCATACACTGCGTTTAGTTAATCTGGGATTAACTAAAATAACTAAATACTAAAATACTAGTAGGTACTACAAGTTATTCTTTACAACATCATTGTTGGTGTCCTGGTGGGTATTCCATACCCCCCAAACCCCCCGGTCCCAAAACAGAAAGGTTTGTGCATATGTTCAGTTATTGTTTTTATGAAAATAGATGTTACTTTTACAGAACAAGATAAAGTATAGGTCGCAACAGTCCACCTCGGGGGGTTTGGGAGGTATGAAAGAAGCACGACAGAATATGAAGGCATTGATTCAACATGAAAATATCAGACGTTTCACTGTTTTAAATCCGAATCTACCAACTATACTAGCGGTCTAGGATATCTTGACAATGTTGTCATTGCCGTTTTGCCAACGACCATTCCGCCGTCGCCAAATATAGTATTTAAAAACTTTAAGATTTTTTCTGGACCTATGTACAATATCTCTGATAGGCTTCACACACAGAATATGAACAAATGGCTCTGAAGTAAATCATGAGATTCTTGACCGGGGGGTCTGGGGGGTACCCCACAGTCAAAACGATTCAATAATATTAAAAAGCTAAATTGGTTTAATTTGTGCGGTCTACAGGCAACACTGCTTTTACTTTCCCGTGATTATCTAATTTTTTAGGTTAGTAATTTAAAATGGATTAATTGGGAATGCATACGTAAGAAAAGAAGGAACAAAATGGCTCCAAAGGAAGGGGGGAATCACTGGGAAAATCTGATGTACTAGTAAAGCAAAATCTGAAAATTTAATGATATCCAGGAATAGTTGAGTGAATCAAAGGATATATTTGAAAATTTACTAGTTAGTAAACTAGTTAGGAGGTAAACATACTGAAGTCTTCAAACTTAGAAAGTGAGGGGAGATTTTAAATCTTGGGTTTTTGCTTATATCTCGAAAACGGTTAGTCTTAGCTGAAAATCGGTAAGATATAAAATTGAAGCTGATGAAATTTTCTACAAGAAAGGTCTTATTTATTTCTTGCGTATTTGTTACGGTTTTGGAGGTATGCGTCCGTGAAGTTAGTAAACTGTCAAAAAATTTGGTTTCGTCTATATTTTCACAATCCTCAATTGTAACCTCAATTGACAATCAGACCAAGTGTTTCTAAAATTGCCATTGTACCATCTTCGATTAGAACTGCACAACCCACAGCCTCACGAGTCGCCACTGGTAGACTTTAATGGAAAATTTGAAATTTGGCTTATGTACAATTTCTATGTTTGGCTTCACACAGAATAAAGTAAAGCTTGGGATTCTAGACCGGGGGGTCTGGGGGGTATGGAATACTCCCCAGGCAAGACGACTAAATAATATTAAAAAATTGATTGCTTAGGTTGTGCGGCACTCTTCCGTGAACATCCAATTTTTTAGGTTTGTAATTTAAAATGGATTAATTGGAATTGTGTTACGTAAGGAAAGAAGAAAAGACTTGGCTCCGGGGGGCGGGGGGTGGTCGCTGAGGAATTTTAGTGTATAAGCGAATGGAAATAGAAGAAATCTTAGAAAATAGGAGAAATAAATCCAAAAGATTTTAGGATGTTTCCGGAAATTCTGGAAAATCTAGATGAGTTTTGTTTACTTCTTCAATGTCTTTGAAAGAAAATGAAATGCACAAAGTTGTCTTTGTTGCTCTTCACATCTATTCTCGTGAAGTAAAGTATAAGATTCTAGACCGGGGGGTCTGGGGGGTATGGAATACTCCCCAGGCAGGGGGTTTAGTAGTTTAAAATGAATAAATTGGAAAGAAGGGCAATCGCTGGGAAAATTCGTTTAGAAAATCTAAAAATTCATGACTTAAGAAATCCGAGGAAATCTTAGAAAATTGAGAATCTTATCGGAAATAAAAATTAAATAAAGATTCACTCAAAAGAAAACTTTGTTTGTATGAGAAATAGTTTAGTCAATCTAGAGGGAAATGTCAATTTAAAGCGGTATTTGGACTAGTTAGGAGGTAAACATACTTAAGTCTTCAAACTTAGGAAGCACGAGGAGATTTAGTTTTTGGATTTTTGCTTATATCTCGAAAACGGTTAGTTCTAGCTAAAAATTGCTTAGATATGAAATTGAAGCTTATAAAATTTTCTACAAGAAAGGTCTTGCTTACTTTTAACGTATCTGTTACAGTTTTGGAGGTATGCGCCGGTGAAGTTCGTAAATCAAAAAAAATTTTTTTTACATTTTCCCGAGAAGAAGTTAAAATAAGAAAGGAATAAAAGAATCAATGAATATATTCAAGAGTTTATCGTACACTTGTGTTTCGAGGGGGAAAATTCCCCTTTTAATCGCAAAGAGAATAATGTAAGTGGGATTAGGTAAATATCTAAATCAAGTTAGTGTAAATGACAACAAAAGGTAAACAACGTCAAATAAGGTCGGAGTTCCTTTGTTTTATTTTTAAGTCTTAATGAATTTTTAATTCGAATTTTACACGCTAATTTATTCTCCAACTCATTTCGCCTCTGCTTGTATTAATGGGAATGGAGCCAGATGTTTCTCTTGGTTCTGTTTTACTTTTTAAGGTAAAAGGGTAAAGCAAAGTAACAGAAAAAAAATGCGAGGGTTGAAATCTTATGAAACTTTTACGATTTTGGAATTTCAGTTTATTATAGCTGCTCTATTTATGTTTTCCAATCCTCATTAGTGGGTTCATTTGTTTTTAGAGATATAAAATTCTCAAAGAGTTAATTAAATTTTTAGTTTATTATTTGATCCAGGTCCTTTAAAAGTGAAAAAGCTTCTTATTAATTTAAATGAATTGGGTAATTAATTAAGAGCAATCGGATTATGCTATCAGAAATATAGAAGATGAATTATTACAAGCCGAAGGAAGAGCTTTGCGAGCGACAGCTTCATCATCAACATATTAAGCTCTTTATGAGGACTAAATTATTCCGTCAATTTACCGATAAATTAATACCTAACCGTCAGTCATGAAGCGACTTTTTGTGTTACTTTTATTTGGTCCAATTAGACCGCATTAACTGCTGTTCTCTTTTTCGTGCGCGTCGCGACGCCACTCATTTTCATCAACCGGGAAAATCGACGCTTGCGCAATTTCTTTAAGCGCTTCGCACCTGAGGAAACTTGCTCAGTTTATCACCAAGTGTCGGCCAGCGATGCGAGGTGCGGCATCCCAATTTCACCACTAGCGCACGTGCGCGTAAAATCATGAACGAAAAATTTCGTTTCCATTCATTTTTTTAGGCGTCGCGGTGCATTTTCTTTGGCCAAGTCGACCGAAAGGTGAGTCAATTGTTATTGTTTGATTAAATCAAAAAACTGCGTTCAATTATCCGGAAAGATTGACGCTTCTTATCGCTGATTCTAATTTATCATGAAAACCATTAACACCGAAGTAATCCCAAATTGAGATAAGGATTTAGTTTTCACTCTAAATGAAGATAAATTATCGCTTTGTTGTTGTTATTATTATGAAGTAACGGATAATTAATCTACTTTGTAATTAACCGAAAACGGTTCGTAATTCAAAAGGGGGGGGGGGGAAACAAAATTTCCAAAAAAAAAAATTATTTGCAAGGTGAAACGAAGTTTTCGAATTTGGTGTCTGGTGAGCGTCGACTAATTGTCCGTAACATAAAATCCGACGTGATTTGCACGATAATTACAAGTTGATTAAACAATAGCAGCTATGCATTCAAGGTTAATTCATAATTTTTCTTAAATTAATTCACCGTTGCTCTTAGCTTAATTACAAGATTTATTTTCGCACGTCACCGAAGCAATTAGAAATAACTTACGTAATTTTTTATTTTTACCGTCAATTAGTCTTGGGAAAAATTGTCGTCCAGAATTTCTTTTAATCTGGAATTATTCGGCAAAAACAAGGTTTCAGAAAAGAAAAGCTAAATAAGCACTTTAGATGCTATTGAGCTGCAAAGCTTTTAAATCCCCGAAAAGTTTGACCAGAAGTTGTCAACTTGGTCGGAACGATCGGATGGAAAATATGAAAGACAGGAAGAAAATCACCCCGTACATCCCGACGTGCTATTTTGATGGGTCTTAGTGTGTGTACAATTTCCCGAAACTATTTTCATTAATGTCGTCCTCAAGTTGGATTACTTCAAATCACATTTCCTTCCCCAACTTTGCACTTGTATGCTCTGGAATTATCACTTTTTCTTGTTTCCTCCTGGGGCTTTATACGAGGTGGCATCAAGATCATCCTCGGTTCCTCGGCGACACTTTTTTTGTAATCACTCTGCTTCCATTAACTTTTCATCTTCGTCACATGTTTCCTTGTTTCGGATAAATTGAATTAAACTTTCAATTATAATTTTGATTAAGAAAGTTTTACTCCCAAATTACTATTTACATACAACAGCTCTTAAAATAGGAGACCGGTATAATTATTATTGATTCAGAAAATTTTAAAATTTTTTGGAAGACGAAGGACAGGAATATTATTATGAACTTTCGCTTAAGGAAACCTGCTTTCACCATTCATCTGTGATTACATTGACCTGACGTTGAGTACGATCTAGGAAGAATATTATGTAGGCTTTGCAGAGTGTCAGGTCTCTTTCGTTTGTCTTGTCGCAGCTGGCAGTATGCTTCTACTAAGCTGGGCCCAGTGCCATAATGGTTAGAATTTTACTTTTTGTATGTATTCTGATCAGTGGCGTAGTTAGAAAATGCTTGAGGGGGGGCAGATAAAAAAATATTGTCGAGAATCTCGTTAATCCATTCGTGCGCGTCAGTGGTAACCAAATCCTGATATATGAAATCCCAGCGCGCTGCTGCTGCTCCTGCTACAGCGTGAATAAAACCAGTGTGATTTCCCTCACTTTTGCTTGAAAATTTAAATTTTCCGATTTTTCCTAGCGAAAATCCAAGTAATATAAAAGAGTGGAAATCCTACAATATGTACTGGAGGGTGTTCCACACCCCCCAGACCCCCCGGTTTACAATTTTACCTACCAAAAAATTGATTAAACTAACTACCATTAGGACTAACCGGGAAATTTGAATTTTTAAGTAAATAAGGGAAATTTAACCTTCGGATAGAAAAAATTAAAACTTACTGCTCATGGAGTTTAGCAGCAACTTTCTGTGTTACTAGGAAAAGTTAATTATAAAAATATAAAGTCGAAATTGTAAACTGGGGGGTCTGGCTACGGCAAAATGGTCGTTGGCGAAACGGCAATGGCGACATCGTCAAGATATAGACCGCTAGCTGTTAGAATAGTTCTTAAATTCGGATTTCAAACTGGCAATTCTAGGTATTTTTTGTCAAAAAAGCAAATCAACTCATTAGATAAAAGATACCACACCCCTTCTACCAGCTGTAAGATTTAGCTAGCTTCAAACGACCATCAGGTCATCACACAAATAGAAAGTTAGGTATCAGAGAGATAAAATTTGTTTTCCACCTTTTCATTGGGGGGAGATCAACAATTATTTGTAGACAGTTTCATGTTGAATCAATGACTTTATATTATGTCGTGCTTATTTCATAGCCCCCCAGACCCCGTGATGTCAACTTATTTTGTTCTGAAAAAGTGCGACAACATCTCTCTTTGAAAAAACAATAATTGAATATGTGAACCAACATCTTTGGTTTTGAGACCGGGGGGTCTGGGGGGTATGGAATACCGTATTCCATACCCCCCAGGACATCAACAATGAAAATGTTCTGCATTACATTTTCTTTTATGAGATTTCCAGATTGCTGAAAAATCAAACGAAACTCATTCGTAAAATTTCCTAAGATTTTTTTGAATTACCTACATTTTCTCGGATTTCCCATTTTATAAGGTTTTATTGTTTTCACAAAGAACACATCCACATCTCCAATTAATTTTTTTTAAATTCAAACCTAAAAAATTGGATGTTCACGGAAGAGTGCCGCACAACCCGAGCAATCTATTTTTTAAATATAATTAAATCGTCTTACCTGGGGGATATTCCATACCCCCCAGACCCCCCGGTCTCTTGCTTTACTGTATTCTGTATGAAGGCCAAATCATTGGGTGGATGTTTACGAAAAATGCTGCATAACCCGAACAATCTATTTTTTAAATATTATTAAATCATCTTACCTGGGGGGTATTCCATACCCCCCAGACCCCCGGTCAGGAATCTCATGCTTTACTTTATTCTGTGTAAAGCGATTAGTAACAAGGATAACTTTGTGCATAACATTACCTTTTACCGAGATTTCTGAAAATTTTCATCGGAGTTTCTTCTGGATTATGTCAAAATTTCTTTGCAAAATTGTTGAAAAAGCAACCAAAACTCATTTATAGTGTTATTTACTGTTAGTATAGTTAGTAGATTCGGATTTGAAACAGTCAAATTTTTGATCATTCGAGCTTGTTTGTTAAAAAAGCAAATCAACTTCTTAGATAATGGATACCACACCCCCTTCTATCGGGATTTTGTAAGATTAGGCTAGCTTCAAGCGACATCAGGTCACCACACAAATAGAAATCTAGGTATTAGATAGATAAAATTTTCTTTCAATCTTTTCATTGCAGATATTTTCATATTGAATCAATGCATTCATATTATGTCGGTCTTTTTTCATAGACCTCCCCCCCGAGCACCTCTGATGTGGACTTTTGTTTTGTTCTGAAAGAGTGACAACATCCTTCTTCGAAAAAACAATACTTGAACATGCGCACAAACCTTTCTGGTTTTGGGACCGGGGGGTCTGGGGGTGTGGAATACCCCCAGGACAAAAACAATTTTTTTAATTTACAAATTTCACGGGCGCACACCTCCGAAACTGTAACAGATACGCAAAAAATGAATAAGATCTTTCATGTAGGAAATTTTATCAGCTTCAATTTTATATCTAACCAATTTTTAGCTAAAACTAACCGTTTTTGAGATACACGCAAAAACCCAAGAACTAAAATCTATTCTCACTGACTATTTATGTTTGGGGACTTTTAGTATGTTCATCTCATAACTAGACCAAATACCTCTACATCCATGAATTTCATACATTAAGTTTTATTTTTTAAGATTTTTTCGCATTTCCTAAGATTCCTTAGATTTCCCAAGACTTTCCGAGAGTTACTTGAATTTCCTAAGATTTTCTTTGTTTTTCTAGAATTTCCCTTTTTTTCTGTATCAGATTTCCCTCTCGCGAATGAAAGTTTTTATTATATTTATAAAAATTTGACGACCCAGGACATTTTGCGGTCGCCATTTCGTCGTCAGCAGATCGTTGTCGCTGTTTCGCCGTCCTAATCAACTTAATCAAACCTAAGTTAATATTTTTAGATTATTTTTTCCTACCTCTTGAAAAAAACATTCTGGATACTCATTTTGACATTCAAAACAATTAAATAAATGGGTCGACGGTGGGCGACAGCAAAATGGTCGACGGCGAAATGTCTCGTTCCCGTGTTTAGATGCTGCGCGCCGTGACTTCTTGATTAATTTTTTCTCAACATTTAAAACGGGTGAACTGGCACCTTACTCACGTGTAAATGTTTCACTTTTTTTTACTTTACACATTTCATTCGGCTTCGGTTCAAAGGTGGAGAAAAACCAAAGTTTGACTTTTGCAGAAAATATCATTTTCTGACTGCTGGTATAGCATAACCCCAGACCCCTGGTCTTGAAAACAAATTTATGTATTCACACCATTCAAACAAACCTGGGGTCTGGGGGGTATGGGATACCCCCCCCCCCCAGGATATAATTAATTATTTTTATTAAATATTTAAATTGAAAAAAATATATGAAGTATATTATTATATACTAAAATACATTAAATAATAATGTAGAAACCGGGGGTCTGGGGGGTATGGAATACCCCCCAGGTAAAACGATGCAATAATATATAGATTGGTCATAGAGGAGCAACAAAAAGTTACAATTTCTCCAAATAAAACATGTTTAAAAGTAATTGTTAAGTTTAATTAAAATTATTAGTTTTACTGCCGGAGACGAGCGGCACTAAAGTAATATTATGCATTTATATTGAGCTTCAAAATGTAACAAGACAACAATTATTACCCCAAATTAACTTGTCACGTTACAAAATTTACGTACATCTGACCCTCTGTGTTTAATTAAATCATACGCTCGACAACAACTTACTCTTGTTTATTAATTTAATTAATTTACCTACTAAAATTTCACCTTTTAAATAAGAGTTTAATAAACAATCCAGAATTGTAAATTCGTTCACGTAGTGCACGTAATTAGCATTAATCAATTATGTCATTATTTCCATATGAAATTCAATGTTAACTTGGAAGAACTGACGAAACCCCACTAACCCGGTACTGCTAATTTTTTTTTAATTTAAACAGAAATAAATATAGCTTAAATAAGATTATTAATTAGATGCTTCTACACTCTATACCGCCCAGTTACTGAGCTGTACGAAAATTCAATTTGCTTTACAGAAATCAAATTTGATTAAATAAGAAATAATTTAATTAACTTACGAAGGTAAGTTTTTTCATAAAGACATCTTCATTACATTGACTTAATTAAATTTATATATAATTAATTAAAATAAAAATTAAAAAAAAATTAAATTTTTTTCCATCATTTAATCAGCCGAATGCCACTGTAATTAAACTGTTAAGCTTAGAAAGTGAAAAATAAATTTTCGTTTTAAGAAAAATTTCAGTTAAAAGGCAGAAAATTCCAATAAAATTTTTCTTCCTTTCCGCTTACTTAGATAAACGTTGTCGTTTATTGTCAATATAATCAATCAAGCTGAAGGATATTCGATAAATTATTATTTTAAAAATATTGAACAGTTACTTTTTCTACGATACACTTACTTTAATGCTCTGCTATTGCTCAGGAAGAAATATAAAATATTTAAAAGTAAAACATTTAATCGGAAAACCACTGGTTTACGAAAAAAACATAGCAATATATATGCAATATAATAAATAATATTTCGTAAACACTAGATTATGGTGCTAATGTTTAAGGAGGGCTCAGACCTTAGGAGTCCAAAGCTCTAGAGAAAGAGAGGGGGGGGGGGGTAATGAAATACCCCCTGTGTAGTATATTGCATGTAAGCAGAACACATTCCTACCATAACAGCGTTAATTTTGAGTTTTATTTGCAGCAAAGCAAACTTAATTAAATTTGTATATTAAGTGAAATTACGAGCACACGCAAACTAAAGGCAATTAAGTTATTAAAATCTTAAACGCAAGTAGCAACAACAACAAATTAATTGGGTAATTTGGGTTTCAAATATCGTGGAATCGAGATTGTTTTCCTCATTTTCCGATTTTTGCATTTTTGAAAAAATGATTTTATTCTTTGTTCGGTAATAAACCCGATACTCAGGGAACATTCATTTGCACTCCAGAGATAATGACGTCCCCAGATATTCAGATGACATTTTATTTAATATAAAAGAAAATTTATAGCAAAAAACCAACCAAGAAACCGAGAAATAGAAAATTCAAGTTTTTGAACCTGAAACAAAAAATTTCATAATTTTTAAGTTTGCACAATTTTCTTCGTGATTTGTTTTTAATTATAACTAATTATGTAATTGAAATTTGTCACTGGAAAATTACTGATTTCTCTTTGTTAAAATTCAGCTCCACTGCTGCGATTTCAAAATATGAAATTAAAAAATTTTTATTTAAGTTAATGTAATTTCATTCATTTTTACCATAAAATTGAAGCTTCCGGTTATTTGTCGTACAAAGAGCGATCGATTCAGCAAAATAATATATATTCACCAACTTTTACATGATCCAGCTGCAACGATATTGTGGCTTGAGCTACCTTCATTATTTAAAGTAAACTTTAATGTAAGTATTGTTTTCCTTCTCATGTATACCTACACAGGAAAATTAAAACAATACTGTTCACATTGTATTGTAAAATCTAGAAGCTTTTTTCCCGTCTTTCTTGGCATTTCTATCGAGTCCTTACCCACGTTTTCACTTTTTGCTACACTGCTTTTCCTATTTTTCATAAAATCAAGCTAAAAATTTAAAAACGCGCAGCTCCCTCATAGCCCCTCTACTAGTCTGCAGTCAATGCGTTCTAAGTCAAATTCAAACTAATCAAAATGCAGCTTCCAACTAAATCCTTTTAGTGCCGCCTGATAAGGATCAGATTCTCAGTATTTCCTTCAAATTATTACAGTATATTGGTTATATCGTTATAGACTGGGGGTTTGGGGATCTGGGGTATAGAATACCTCCCATTTTTTTCCGGATTTTCCGGATAAATTTCCGAAATTTCCAGAGTGGACTGGGGGTATTCTCCAAGACTTCCCGATCTGTTTCAATGGTTTGAAAAATAAATTTTCAACTGATGGTTTTGACCATTACAGGGAGGTATCCCAAACCTCCCAGATCCCTCCGGTCTATGACAGTTTAATTAATGTATTTTTAGTTTTAAATTCACTTCATTTTTATTTGAAGTATATGCAGAGAAAGGGATTACCAACTGCAGTAAAGTAAAACTATTTTTTGAGGTTTGATGAGATTTTTTCCAACTAGTGACGCGCATGACAAGATTAACGAAACTTTTTAATTTCATGTTTAAATCAAGGTATGATTGGGCCTAGCTCGGGCTTGTAGTTATTTAGTTACCGCACAACTGATTTGAATTAATCAATTCAAAATTGATTAAACACACATAGCAAGTTATATTTTTATAGATTGGGGGTCTGGGAGTATGGAATACATATTGAAATATTAAATACAGTTTAACAAACTTCAAAGAAAGAAATGTAGTTTTCGGCGTAAGCAATAATGTATGTACATACAATGATTATGTACTGGGGGGTATGGAATACCCCCCCAGACCCCCCGGATTGAACATAATCAAGAAAACGCAATAATACTAAGGATATATATAAATTCACACCGCTGTTTTGGAATACCCCCAGTCTGATAATGCAGTAGAATTATACCTCCAGCCCAAATTTCAAATATTTTTGACCAAGACAAAGGGGAATCCCTAGTGAAATTTGTTGTGCATCTGAAGGAATGAAATTAGGAAACTTTAGGAATACAAAAGATTACCTTTTTTTGCTCCTTTCAACTTGATTCAAAAGAAATTTTAAGGTAATCTAGGAAGAAGCCTTGGGAAACTAAAATGTGTTTAGTGGCTCCCCCTCTCGCCCGTTGACTCAAGTCAACTTGAGTCTACAGGCTAAAATAGGGGTGAGATTCTTAGTTCTCTCTTTCAATATTTAAGAAATAAATCTCAAAACTAAAAGAAAACAAATAAAATATACTGCTATAGACCTATTATACCTCTAGCTTAGATTTTAAATTACCATTAGAGAGTTAGTTAGAGTAATTTGTGATTAGGACTCTGGGGTTCAAATCTGCATGAAAAAATTTTTTTTTGCAGGATTTATCTTGCTAAAACGCAAAGGAAAGGTGAGTGTCTATGTATATCTTCAATATTATTGCATTTTCTTTGATTATTCTCAATCCGGGGGGTCTGGGGGGTATATATGGGGAATACCCCGCAGTACATAATGAAATATTAAATACATTTTAACCAACTTTAAAAAAGAAATGGAGCTTTCGGAGTAATCAATGTATGTACATACGATGATTACGTACCATACCCCCCAAACCCCCCCGGATTGAACGTAATCAAGAAAAATACACTAAAGCTAAGGATACCCCCCAGTATATAATGAAATATTAAATACATATCAAGAAACTTTAAAAAAGGAAATGTAGTTTCTTTGTAAGACCGTTTAGAAAGTTAAATTCCTGGAACGGAAGTCACAACGTCATTAACATAATTATTGTTAGTGTACTGTTCCTGTACTGCAGGATTATCTTGTTAAAACGCAAATGAATGGTGTGAGTCTAAATATATATCTTCAGTATTATTGCATTTCCTTTGATTATTCTCAATCCGGAGGGTCTGGGGGGTATGGAATAAATACATTTTATCCAACTTTAAAAAAAGAAATGGAGCCTTCGGAGTAATCAACGTATGTACATACGACGATTATGTGCTGGGTGATATTCCATACCCCCCAGACCCCCGGATTGAACATAATCAAGAAAAATACAGTAATGCTAAGGATACCCCCCCCCAGTATATAATGAAATGCTAAGTACATATCAACAAACTTTAAAAAAAGAAATTCAGTTTTCGGAGTAAACACGACGATGCAGTAGAATTATACCTTTAACTTAGATTTTAAATTGCCACTAGAAAGTTAGTTAGAGTAATTTGTGATTTGTGATTATTACTCTGGGGTTCAAATCTATATGAAGAAAAATTTTTTGCAGGATTTATCTTGCTAAAACGCAAAGGAAGGGTGTGAGTCCATGTATATCTTCAATATTATTGCATTTCCCTTCATTATTTTCAATCCGGGGGGTCTGGGGGGTATGGAATACCCCCCAGTACATAATGAAATATTAAATACATTTTAACCAACTTCAAAAATAGAAATGTAGTTTTCTGAGTAATCAATATGTATGTACATACGATGATTATGTACTGGGGGGTATTCCATAACCCCCATTCCATATCCCCCAGACCCCCCGGATAGAACATAATCAAGAAGAAAACAATAATGCTGAAGATATACATAGATTCACACCGCTGCTTTGGATTTTAGCAAGATAAGCCGAATAATTATGTGAATTTAATTTTCGGATTCAAAAAATTTTTAATCACAAAACGGGGGAGCGTTTACCTACCCTACTTATATTTTATATACTTATACATAAGAATATATTCAAAATTTTGTTTAAATTCAAACTATTACAGTTTCACCACTACATGGGCTGGGAAGAATTTCATACCCTTTAATTTGTGACGCGCATAATGGATTAACGAAAAGAATAAATGAGAAAGTACGAATAAATAAAAATTAAACTATTTAAATTAAATTTAAAAAGAAATGTGACGTGAAATTAAATCTCAATTAAGTACAGCAAACATAAGAATGATTCTGATTCTCCGATATATATATTGCTATGTTCCAACATTATAATTTGGAGTATTAATTTAATTTATTTTGAATTTTGTTCAATAAAAGTGGAATCTCATGGATCTCAAAACAGAAAAAAAATCTGATTATGTTGCAACGGACAGTTCAGTGGCTGGCAATCGATCAATCATAAAATAATTTCCTTCAATCAATTGCATGTTTGCATGTCGGCGAATTGATTAAAATAATGTTTTACCCTCTCATTTTTCACATCAGCCAGATTCAGGATATCTACATTCCTGAAGAAAACCATAAAACGTTTTTCAGCAATAAAAAGTTTTTTGTTTTAATTAAAGGAGACTGTTGTGAAGCATTGAAATTGGATGATTAAAGAAGTTTAGAGTTTACAATTAAATTTAAATGAGACAATATTAATTTTTAATTACTTCTAAAGGAAAATTGTAAAGCCTAATTAATAGAATTGAAATCATTTTCTGAATGAGAGCTGAGAGTTTCAAGTGGTCTTCTTATCCAGAGGAAGCATAGCAATCTGATCGATAGGATCCTGAATGTTGGTGGGAGAGAGAACAGAAACTATTTAACTAAGCATTCTCACAAGACGATTGTTGTGGAGAGCAAAGGTATCAAGGAACACAATGGAAGTGGAAGTGGCGACAATAACATTCCACTTCATCTCGTCTGGTAATTGTTTCATTCGAAAATATCCAGACTAAACTTGCAAGAATTTTCCGGGATCTCATTAATGGAAAGCCATGAAGGATTATTACACTTTTAATATCTAAAATGCAATCATAGTTGAAATGCTACTAAATTATTGACAAGGATAATGGAACGGAAGCATACGTAATTTCCGTGTCTCTTGTAACATCACGGCATTATAGCAGGCACTGCATTTATGCCCAAATGGGATCTTGATAACCCAATGTGTGTTTATACTGTCGTTAATTCCAAAATTAGCTTTTGTAATTAACATAAATTCTGATATATACCGGGGATAAAAGAAAACGGAATTATTCAGGATGGTGAGTTTTCCAGTAGTCCGGAAAAATTGCACTGTTGCTACTTTATCAAACAATAAGCTCCAATACCGTTTCAATTCCCACTATGCCGATTCCACGACCCAACATTTCATTGTTATCGAATTTGTTCAAAAATACTGCTTCGGTGGTTCACAACCCCAATAACACCCCCGCAATTTATTGTAATAAAAAGTGTCACGATTAAATTAGTAAACAATCGCGAGCGTTTTCCCTTGCGGAATCTAAAAACTGGGTCGGCAATAAAGCACTTCCCTCTTTGAGTTTCCGTCTAAATTACCTCACGGAAACTTAGTTTTGGTGCCAAAAGATAATCTCTTTTCGACACAAACCAAACTGCTAATGTTTCAATTTTGTTGACAGAAACATCAAACGGGAAATCCTTCCAAGTCTGCTAACGACGCTCCGATCTCCGTTAATTAAATTAAACGACCGAAGGATCTTTGAGCTTTAAATTTTCATCCGATTAATGATCAACACCTAAAAATTCACCTGATGAGAATTTCAAAGTGGCCACATGAGCGGAAAAAATTTTATTGCAAAACCGGCACTTCCCCTATGTTTTATTTAATAAAATTCCGCATCGGGGAAGTCGGAAGCTGTGGACACTTTTTATGTTTCTATCACAAGTTTTATATTATACGAAAACTGCACTGGTTATTAAAAAACTTTTACTTTTTTCAGCCGGACAATATGTGGGGAAAATTTATTTATTGGCAATTTATTTCAATGAAACTTTAACATTTTAGATACTTTCCGAACAATAATAAATTGTTTTGGAATATTCAACAGGTTTTTCATGCAATCCTCGCTTAAATTTTCCTTTAATATTTTTGTTATTTAAAATTCAGTTAATAAAGCCGAAAATTACTCAAGCAATAAATTTTTTCAGCAAATACCAATTTAAAATGTTTATAAACGTAAAGAAAATATTGCGTCGGGAAAAGTTTAACTTTTCAAGGCGGTTGCTATTAATTTATCCCGAAAGTTCATTCGAAAGCCAGCCGTAAGAATTCAGAATTAACGGAAACTTTGCTTTGCAAAAGATAAATTAAAAAATTGAAAATCTCAATTTGAACTTAGAATATTCGGTTAAATATTGTTTAGAATCCTCATTGTTTAGCTACTATAATAGCATCGAGTAGCGCACCTATGCATAGGTATCCCCTGGAGGGGAATTTAATATTTCCAAGGTGTCGTCAGCATCTTGTAAGATCTTAATGAAACTCTGCCGTTATCTGTCTATCAGTGACGTGCATGAATGGTTTAACGAGATGCCAGATTATGAAATAATAACAATTCCATTTAGGTTCGATTCCAAATTATTATGATTGTATAATCTAACTTACGCAATCTAATCAAAATTGCCAAATAGATAGCCTACATTTTTATTATTCTAAAATCTGGGAAATCTACCGTGCGCGTTAGAAGAAAATTCAAAATGTCCTACTTTGATATTTTAAACAGTTGGCAACCCTAGAACTACGATGGCTTATACGGTAAGAAATTGCGTGTACAGATATTTCAAATTTCGTTTAGGTTTTGTTAAGTATTCTTTGGATTTTCTAAGTTTTCTACGGTTTTTCTAGGATTTTCTTAGATTTCTTACAAATTTTCTATAGTTTTCTTGGATTTTTTTGGATTTTTATAATTTTTCCTCGGTTTCTTAAAATTTTCTATATTTTCCCGGATTTTCTATTCCCTAAGATATTTTAGAATTTCTCATGATTTCTTAAGATCTCATAAGATTTCAAAATTATTTTGAGTTTCCTAAAATTATTTTGAATTTTCTAAGATTTTCTTCGATTTGTTACGATTTTTTCCTTTCTCTCAGATTTTTTATTTTCTGAGATTTCATGTGATTTTCTAAGATTTTGCTGGATTTTCTTGAATTTTCTATTTCCTAAGATTTTCTAGAATTTCTTAAGTTTTCTACGATTTTCTATATTTTGTCGGATTTTCAATTTATTAAGATATTGTAAGATTTCAAGATTTTCTTAGATTTCTTATGATTTTCTCCATTTTCTCTGATTTTTTATTTTGTAAGATTTCGTGGAATTCCAAAGATTTTGCTGGATTTTCTATGATTTTTTGTATTTCTTCTGATTTCCTATTTCCTAAGATATATTTGAATATCTAAAGCTTTTTCGATTTCCTACGTTTTCCACGATTTTCTATTTTTTGTCGGATTTCCTATTTCCTAAGATCTCGTTAGATTTTAAAATTTTTTGAATTTTCTAAAATTACTTTGAATTTTCTAAGATTTTCTTAGATTTGTTACGATTTTTCCATTTTTTCAGATTTTTTGTTTTCTAAGATTTCATGTGATTTCCTAAGATTTTGCTGGATTTTCTATTTCCTAAGATTTTCTAGAATTTCTTAAGATTCCCGAGGTTTCCTAAGTTTTCTACGAATTTCTATATTTTGTCGGATTTTCTAATATTTTCATTTCAAGATTTTCAATTCATTAAGATCTTGTAAGATTTCAAGATTTTCTTAGATTTCTTATGATTTTCTCCATTTTCTCTGATTTTTTGTTTTCTAAGATTTCGTGGAATTTCCTAAGATTTTGCTAGATTTTCTATAATTTTCTGTATTTCTTCGGATTTCTTATTTCCTAAGATATTTTTGAATATCTAAAGCTTTTTTTGATTTCCAACGTTTTCCACGATTTTCTATTTTTTGTCGGATTTTCTATTCCCTAAGATTTCGTAAGATTTCAAAATTATTTTTGCATTTCTTAAAATTTCTTTACATTTTCTGGATTTTCTTAGATTTCTTATGTTTTTCTTAGATTTCCTAAAATATTTATCGAATTTTGGATTGGAATCCTTGGATTTCTAGAATTTTTTTACGGTTTCTTACATATTTCGACATTTTCCGGATCTTCTATTTCCTAATATTTTCTAGAATTTCTTGAGATTTTTTAAGCTTCATGCGATTTACTATATTTTGTAGGACTTCCTAAGATTGTTTGAACTTTCCAATTCCTAAGATCCTCTAAGATTTCAAGATTTTCTTAGATTTCTTATGATTTTTTCCAGTTTCTCCGATTTTGTATTTTCTGAGATTTCGTGGAATTAATAAGACTTCTTTGAATATTATAAGTTTTTCTGGATTTGCTACGTTTTCCACGATATCCTATTTTCTGTCGGATTTCCTATTACTTAAGATTTTTTATATATTTCTACATTTTGTCGGATTTTCTATTTCCTAAGATTTTCTAGGAAATCTTAAGGTTCTTGAGATTTCCTAAACTTCATACGATTTTCTATATTTTGTCGGACCTTCTAAGATTGTTTGAAATTTCCAATTCCTTAAGATCTCGTAAGATTTCAAGATTTTCTTAGATTTCTTATGATTTTCTCTATTTTCTGCGATTTTTTATTTTCTAAGATCTAGTGGGATTTCCTAAGATTTTGCTGGATTTTCTATGATTTTATATATTTCTTCGGATATCCTGCTTCCTAAGATTTTGTTGGATTTTCTAAGATTTCCTAGAATTTCTTAAGATTCCTGATGTTCCCTAAGTTTTCTACGATTTTCTATATTTTGTCGGATTTCCTTATAATTTTTTGATTTCGTAGATTTTGAATTTCCTAAAAATTCTTTGAATTTTACAATTTTCTTAGATTTCTTATGATTTTCATTTTCTCTGATTTTTTATTTTCTAAGATTTCATGTGATTTCCTAAGCTTGTGCTGGTTTTCTATGATTTTCTGTATTTATTCGGATATCTTATTTTCCAAGATTTCCTTGAATTTTCTAAGCTTTTCTTCGATTTCTTTTGATTTCCTGAGATTTCTTAAGATGTTCTTGGATTTTCTTAGTTTCTTAAGGATTTTGTCGGATTTCCTATTTCCTGAGATTGATTTAGATCTCCAATTTCTTAGATCTCTTAAAATTTCAAGATTTTCTGTAATTTCCTAAAAAAATTTCCCGCATTTCCTAGCATTTTTTGAACAACATTTAAATATTCAACACAAAAATATTTTCAGACTTCATAAGATTTTCACGGATTTCCCTGATTTTCTTTTTATTTGCACAGCGGACTTCTGTCGCGAAAAACTAAATAAGCAAAAAAGCTCACCGGTTTTGAAAGAAAATCGATAGCATTCTTATGAATTTACCAATCTGTAAGGCGATTTTTTTCAAATTTTCTGGATTTCCCTTTACTACTGGTACATCGGAATTCTATTGCATAAAACTAAGCTAGCATAAAAAAGCTTATTGATTTATAAATGAAAGCAAATTGCATTGCTCTTAATTTTCCTGATGAATTTTCGGGATTTTCTCCACTTGTATAATGGATTTCTATTCTTTCTACTACATCAATTATATCGGGCTGAAGGTTTAAATTAGAGTTTAATTATTCAGCTACAAGGTAAGTCCGTCCTAGTAAGGATTATTTTAATTGGGGAAAATCTCTCAAGTTACTAAATTATTAGAAATTATCAACTAAATTAAATTTAATTCATTTATAAATTTTTCAAAATTCAAAAAGGGGTAAAATGTGTTTCAAAATGATGCAACGAATGGATCAATGAGATTCATTAAACTCCGCACGCTAAAAATTCTACATTATTGAAACTCTAGAAGGTCAGGGTGAAACAATTAATTTCTACACTACCGGTGTAGAAAGTAGCTCATTATGTAACTCAAATCAGTGTAGAAAGTAAAATTTTGTTTTTCAATTATAATAGCACTTCAATTGTTTTATATTAAAGTAGAAAAACTTCCACAATAATTTTAATTTTATCCAAAATATAACATATGTAAATATGATCTTATTGTTATTGTTTAAAATAAAATAATATTCCCGCTATTGTTGTACATAAATTTTCATAAATAATTAATTTTATGTTGAAAACGGACGAGCGGAAAATTCGACTGTGGCTGATGCAACAGCAGGTTGGTAGTTGCCTAGAGCTACCCCGATCAATGTTTAGAAGTTTCTAAATGCTTAGTTCGTTTATACTTAAGAGATTTCAAAAGAATAACAAAGGCTGTTTCGAGTATTATCTGTCTGACGATCGGAGTATTAATCGAGTTTGTCTTCCTGTTTTCAGATTTTCAAGTTCACTTAAAGCAACATTTAGCATTTCTTGTCGCAAACATTAGCCAACTTTGGCGACAATTAGGTATTTGAAAGCTCTACAGATAAGAAAAGTTAGCAGCAAAGTTTTCAAGTTTTCCCAACACAGTGGACCTGCTAAACAATTGCTGCCAAGTCACTGGCCCTGAAAAATGCATAAAATCGAAACAGAAGCAATTAAAATAGTAATTACTGTTATGTGATATACAATGGGAAGCATTAGGAACTCGGGGACAATAAGAAAGCTCGAAAGCTCGTAATGTTTTCTTGACTCTACGATTACTATTGAAGCCAAATTGCGGTTTGAGTACTAAACGGTCTAAGCCATACTGGTACAGCTGCAGTAATAAACTGCCGATTCACTTAAGTTATTTAGTTAAAATAAAAAAGTTTGTTTGCATTCCGAATGGATTATATGTACATTTTAAGCTCCAAAATCCAAATTTGTGTAAACCCAGAACGCTGTTAGCACCTGATAAATAGATTGTAATGAACGTTTCGACGTCAAAGCAATAAAAGGCAATTTGAGAACTACTCTGATTATGTGCACTTGTGCGAGAGATTGATTGGATTGTTTGGTTGCCTCAAGGAGAATTTGACATGTAATAGTTGTCTAGACAAATTTATTGTTGATATCCCGAAATTCAATATATTGGTAAGCAGCCTATATGTTCAATTTACATTTAATCTGAATATTTCCGCTTCAGAAGGTTTATTGCGACTGAATATCAAAAAAGGACGCCACACGCTTTTCAGAGCGAAAAGTTCACCCGTCTTGTACCTACCATCTACGATCACCACAAAGACCAGTTTCGGAGGTTCTTTGTAAATTCTCTGGATAAAGTAGACATAGTAAGAGATTGGGAGGTCTGGGGGTATGGAAGTATAGGACCAGCTAAAAATATTATTATTAAAAATTTATTCTGCCCATTTTAAAATTGGACTTCAGATTGACAAACATAAATGCATAAATATTTTTCTGTTGGGCTTATTTTAGATTATCAAAATTGAGATTGTTGAAACTAGTCCAGTCAATGAAGGAAAAATACGGGAAATAATTCGTGTAGTCGCAAATTTTTGTACATTGGTGAGCAACATACTAAAAGTCGTGACCGATGGGGGGTGAGCGTTGGGGTGGGGAGGGGGTCAAACGTAACTTTTTCACGTTTTTCTTGAATAACTCGAAAACCGCGGCTTTTAGCAAAAAAGTGTCTATATACAAAATTAAACTACTTAAAATTTCCCTAAAAGAAAAGTTTATCAATTTTTCTTTAAGTTAAATGGGGGATGGAAAAATCGGGGATTATTAAAAATAGTGTTTTTATGGAAAATAATGAATTTTTAATTCTCCCATCCTCCCTGCCCACCTACAAAAGATAGAATAACTATACAAATTTCGTCAGAGAAAATCATAAGAAATCTAAGAAAATTGTAAAAATTAAAAGAAGTTTCAGGAAATTCAAAATAATTTTGAAATCTACGAAATCTTAAGGGATTGGAAATCTCAAAAAATATTAGAAAATCCGACAGAATATAGAAAATCGTAGAAAACGTAGGAAACATCAGGAATCTTAAGAAATTCTAGAAAATCTTAGAAAATCCCACGAAATTTGAGGAAATAGGAAATCCGACAAAAAATGGAAAATCGTGGAAAACGTAGGAGATTCAAAACAGCTTAAGATATTAAATAAAATCTTAGGAAACAGGATATCCGAAGAAATGCATGAAATTATAGAAAATCCAGCAAAATCTTAGAAAATCCCACTAGATCTTAGAAAATATAAAATCAGAGAAAATAGAAAAAATCATATGAAATCTAAGAAAATCTTGAAATCTTATGAGATTTTAAGGAATTGGAAATTTCAAACAATCTTTGAAAGTCCGAAAAAATAGAGAAGCTTAGGAAATCTCAGAAACCTTAAGAAATTCTAGAAAATCTTAGGAAATAGAAAATCGGAGAAAATCTTAGGAAATAGAAATTCCGAGAAAATGTAGAAATATATAAAAAATCTTAGAAAATGTTTAGAAATTCCGCGATATTCAAGAAAAGCTTAGAAATCACACAAAATCTTAAGAAATAGGAAATTCGACAAAAATAGGAAATCGTGGAAAACGCAGCAAATCCAAAAAAGCATAAAACATTCAAAGAAATCTTTGAAATTCCACGATATGTACTGGAGGGTGTTCCACACCCCCCAGACCCCCCGGTTTACAATTTTGACTTTATATTTTTACAATTAACTTTGAAAATAACACAGAAGTCAAAATTGTAAACCGAGGGGTCTGGGGGGTGTGGAACACCCTCCAGTACATATAATAAAATTTCCGCTCTTCTAGAATACCTCCAAAAGAGAGAATAACTATACAAATTTCGTCTGAAAATGCTGGAAAATTTTTTGTTTGTGAACAAAAGTGAGGGAAATTAAAACATTCGGCTAACTTCTCCAAGTATTCTTCGTCCGCGGACGGGCAGCTAGACGGTGGATCTCTTTTTAGCGGTATAATATTTTTTGTTTTTACCTACTGGGGGATTCCCCGTTTTTCTGTATTTTCAAAGTAACGCAAAAAGTTGCTGATAACCTTGATGTGCCGTGGGGCAATTAAATAATTTTTTTAAAAATAATATAAAAATAAATAAGCTTCTCAAATTCTAATTTTCTTTAGTCGAACGTTTTAATTTCCCTCCACTTTTTCTCAAAAACAAAAAATTTCCCAGCTTTTTCTGACGAAATTTGTATAATTATTCTGTCTTCTGTAGGTTTTCTAGAAGAATGGGAATTCTATTATATGTACTGGAGGGTGTTACACACCCCCCAGGCCCCCGGGTTTACACTTTTGACTATAATTTCGACAGTTAACTTTCAAAGTAACGCAAAATTTGCTGCTAAACTCTGAGCAGTAAGCCATAAGTAAGTATTCTTTAGCCCAGTGGTTCCCAAACTTATTTATGTCACGCCTCCCTTCTACCAAATAATACTATCGGCGCCCCCCTTCAAAAAAAGGGTACTTTTCCACAAAACAAAACTATTCAATTTTTCAAAACAAAGGAAAGGAGTTTAGGGAAAAATAATTTTTTTTCTCAACTACACAAGTGGCCCGCGCCCCCTTTTGCAGGTCTCTCTGTCCCCCACTTTGAAAACCACTGCGTCTAGTCAAAGGTTTAAATTTTCCACACTTTTGCTTAAAATTTCAAATTTACCGGTATTTCCTGGCGAAATTTGTAAAATTATAAAGTACTTATCTTTTCAAAGTATTCTAAAAGAGTGGAAATCCTCCGATATGTTCTGGACGGTGTTCCACACCCCCCAGACCCCCCGGTTTACAATTTTGACTTTATATTTTTACAATTAACTTTCAAAGTAACACAGAAATCCCACTTTGGATTAATGTTCTTAGTCTTAATTTAATATATTTTTAGGTTGGTAAAAAAATCGACTAATCAGGGTGTTCCTTTTTTCACCGAAAAATGACACGCTATAGCAGGAGCACCAGATGCGTGCTGGGATTTTATGTATTCGGATTAAAATAACATCTTTAATAATCTGAGATGTTTCCACCCCCTTTAAATCGCTAACTATTCACTCTAAAGGAAAATGGAATAAAACCATTTTTGTAGGAAATTTTATGTAGTTCAATTTTGTATATGAACACTGTTTCGCTAAAAGTCGCGATTTACGAGTTATTCAAGAAAACGAGAAAAAGTGACGTTTAACCCCTTCCCCACCTCAACGCTTACCCCCCCCCCCCGGTCACGACTTTTAGTATGTTGTTTAATCCATCTTAAGCTCGAAGTTCAGATTTCTAATTCTTTTAATTTTTTATAAACTTTTTCTATTATTTGCTTGACCGCACTGAATGTCTCTCATCAAGTGGATGCTTTATTTTTAGCAAAAGGCTTGATTGCGCAAAAGATAAATTTCAAATTACACAGTTAACGTTCCGTTCGTGTTTACATTGTAATTATTTATTAATCAATGTCAATAGGAAGCTTGGTAATTTTCTTATTGAATTGGCTCGTTATAATATCAATATCAACGGGAAGCCATCAAGCCAGTTCAAATTAAACTAAATTATTTTATACTTCAGCTTCCGAGATTCGGTTAAAGTTGAGCGGGTTAGTGCAAATAAAAAAAAATTGTTATTTTATTTTGTGTGTGGGAAATGCGCTGAAAGCTTTCAAAGCTTTTTTCTATTTTTAATTATTTGCTTTAGACAAACTTTTCAGTTTCCGGTCTTTATACCACTAGCCTACTTTAATTTAAAAATTCGGATATTTTCAGATAAATAAAACAAAAACAAATAAACTGATCTGACAGTCATTTGTTTTTTTATTTGCAATGAAATTCAACAGAAAACAAAAGATCTGAGCAGCCAACCACCGTTGGCTCCAATCAGAACGAAGATAAGCATGAACCAATGAAAGCAAAGGGTATTAGGGTTTTTAATGTCTATGTTGGTATTGGTTTTTTTTTTTAAATAATGCTGTTTGAATTTCCCTTTAGTTTGGAATAGTTGAACCCAATTAGGAAACCGCAACCGCAATGAACTCCATGATCTGGCTTTGTTAAACTTCTAACTAATAAGAGGAAAAGCTAGTTAATTAAAGTTTGATTTTGTCAATTAAAATGATCATGTAAACAAAGTACTCATGACATTTTAAGCGGCAAAACAAATGTTTACCAGAATAAATTTTTCTTTATAGCTTAAAATAATTTCCCTCCGGGATAGGGCTACGTAATCGACCTTGAAATGAAAATTTTGTTGTTATTTTTTTCGCCGAAGTAGGTGCTTATGCAAATTTCGACTCCAATTTGTCCAGCTGTCGCGCAAAGTTAAATGGACCAAATGTTAACTTTCGCCTCCGATGGGAATCACCGGCAGATTTTGATGTTTTAGCGACAAATTACATTTAAATCTGCATAATTTTAAATTTTGCGCAGAAATTAAAATTTTAGATTTTGAATTTTTTTCAGGGCGGTTGGGTGTTAATCGTGGCCCGCGCCGCCACTGGGAAACCGCTTTATTTTCGAGCGCCAATCGAAGCGATCAAATAAGAGAAAACAATTGAACAAATTAAAGGAAATTGTGGTGTCGTAAGCAACTTCATAAAATTTTATTTTTCCGGGCCATAAAAAAATAACTAAGCGAAAATATGGTCGTCTTTTTATTTTCCACCAGGATGTTGTCTCCAGAGTGCAATCCTGTATTTTATGTTTTCCCAAAATAATTTACTTTATCAAAAACTTCCAAATTCGGTTTTACAATGCATTTCTCTGTTCAAGTTTCCACAAGATCGCGTTTAACTTTTGCAATTAAATTTTAATGTTACCGGCTTTTAATTTATTGCCTTAATAAACTTCGGCAATTATTTTTTCCTGGCTTTTCGCCACAGTTTTTCAATAATCTCACCCAATAAGTCAAGTTCGACCGGCGAAACCTAATCTTACCGCGAATAAATCATATTTTGGCGGGAAAATTTTTGTTTTATGCCGAAACAATTGAAAATTGATTTTGAAACCAGTGGCGTGCATTAAAATCCGTCTTCGACAGCAGTTTTAAAACGGTTTGGACCGCTGCAGAAACACAATTATGATTTAAAATCGTTGAAAGTAATAATTATGTTAATTTAGAATAACAAACGGAAACGTACGTCAATGCAATCACGTGAAACCATTTAATTGCAAGGATTATTTTATCTAAATATTTGTATCGATTAAAAAACTTCGATTGGTTACGCAATACTTTTTTGTGATGCCAATATGGATAAAAGCATTCGGAAACTTTCTGTAATATTATAAATGTAGCTTCACAAAGAAAAATTAATTAGAAAATGTTTTTATAAATTTTCCCGCAGTACATAGTTAAGAAATATTTTGATTGGAAATTGTTTTGAAAGGAAAACAATTTTTATAACTTTTGCTATAATGAAATTGCAAAACAGATTTTTTTAAAAAAAAGTTCAAACTATATTTTCTATAATTTATATATTAAATAAGTAATATTAACTTGCAAAACTTTGAGATTGCACTATGGGTAGATATTATATTTTACTCAAAATAATTATTTAGGTAAAGCAAATAAAGCAATTATTTATATCAAAGAAAATGAACTGCGAACAGCTTAATGATATTTTAATTTGAATAAAAATAATAATAATAAGGTCTAATTTTAGCTTAGATAATTAACGCAATAAAATTAGATTACGAAATTGTTTCTTATAATAACCTACTTATTAAGAGTTCATCAAACATTCCAGTTTTAATTAATATTTTTATTAAGTGCTGGATATCAATGTAACTTTGTTAGGCTTCGAAGTACTGCTGTTCGTATGGACCATCGGAAATAACCAGTGGCGTATTTAAAAAGTGTTTCGGGGGGGGGGGGGGAGATCAAATAATTTTGGAATCTCGCTAATCCATTCATGCGCGTCAGTGGTAACTTGCCCCTTTGCCCCCCTCTAAATAACTGTATTATAAAATTGTAAAATTAGCGAATTTTTAAGTTAGGGAAGAATTGCATTTGTAAAGAAGAACTTCCGATTTTTTTTGAAAAAAATACACTAAAATGCGGTAGAGGGGGAAGGGGGAGAGGGAGAATACTCCTAATACTAAAGAATTATATGAATTAAAATAATAATTCTGTGAGTTTCATGATTTTGTTTGTCATTTATCTACTCCGGGGGGGGGGGGGGGAGGTATATCAGTCAGGATCGAAATCATGTGCTATTTCGAACACTTCCGCAATTAAATTCTTACAAATGGCACGGATCAATCGGAGAGCTGGAATTTCCGCTGTCCATAAGCGAGAGCGGAGTTAGAATTATTCCCTAATCCAGATTAGACATCTAATCGATGACAACGAGAGCAATTTAACAGAAAAAATAATTATCAAAAAATAAACGCTATCTACACCAGAACGAAGAGAATTACGGCTAATATTCCACGATCCCATCTATCGGTTAGAATGCTCTCAATCGGCAAATTTGCTTCGACATCTACGTACTTTAATTTGTAACCGACTTTCCAATCTTTTTTACATTATAAAAAATGTTTCTGCGTAAAGCAATGTTATTCTGGACTCTAGAGAAAATAAATTGCAATATATAGTAGGTATGTAAAACAGAAGTTCGAAAATATCAAATATGAAAACATATCATTTCGTGTGGATTTATTAAAAATTAAATAATTATTTAATTCATCCAAAATTGAAATTTCTAACCAAATCCATATAATTCTGGATATTTTCACAAATGTCCGGATTTTATTCGGTTCTCTCGTCAAATGACCTTTTTGTAAACACCATATCTTGTTAATCCATTCATGCGCATCACTTTGTTCAGGAGTAATTAAAAAAAAAAAGATTGTGATTTCTTAAAAGAAAATTGAAAGATATTTAAACAAATTTACTTTACTTGTCTAGTTAAAACAAATAAATATATTTTATGTTTTTAGAAAATATAATGTTTTATTCGGAACTAATGTACTTTTTGTGGCTTTTCTGTAACCCTGAACATCTTAGCATATAAGCATATGCCCGAATTTTAAATTAATTTTTGTAATGTAATTATTTAGAAATACTTAACTCATGGGGAAAGGTTTAAACTTCCAAAACCACCCCCTTATATACGACCCTGGAAAAGTAATGCAACTATTGCTTTTACAAAATGTTGAAATTTTTAGAAAATTATATATTTTTCATAAATTATATTTCTTTCGTTTATTAAATTACGCCAATTAATTATTTTTGTATTAGATGTTTAGGTATTTTGTCAGATTTTAGTTTGACTTGATGATTTGATGATTTTTTGTTTGGTTAAACATTGGTTTTAGGCCGCACTGGGTAATAACTTTCCATTTTTTAAGTTAGTAAATTAAAATGAACCCGTTTGAACATAAAAAAAATTGTCAGAGTAATAGGTCATTGCGGCCTTCGGGCTGCACAATCTTGGCAATCTAGTTTAATTATATTATTTTGTGATTTTCAACAAAAACTTTTTTGACAATATATTTATAAATTATAAAAGTAATTAACTTTCAATCATAAAAGCTAACTTTTAATTATTTATTTTAAAAATGTTAGCTGTGGGCCATAGTTCAGTGAAAAATGTAAATATAATCAGGCCCGTATTTAAGATCTGTTTGCCCCTATGCTTAATCAAGTAAATTCAAGGAAAAAAAATCTCAAAAGACTTTTTAAACAAGCTTTTTCTAAAAAGTAAACAAACAGAACAAAAATGTACTAAAAAATAAAAAATAATTTTCCAAAATAAGAACAAACAAAGCTCTTGGAAAACAAAGCTCAATATAAAATCGTGGAGCTGTGAAACCAGCTGTTGAGCAATGAAAATCTACGAATAAATCTGTAATTTATTACTTCAGTACGTAAACAAAACTTTTCTTACCAAACTACAGTTTTTTTTCAGAATTTTAAACATTTCACTCGCTACATTACTGGAGAGAAAAGTTTACTAACCTGAATTGCTGCTAAACCCACGAAGTGGACCCTACCTGCAATAATGAAGAAAATTCTTTGTTAGTTTGTTATCATTTCAGATGAAAATGGTTTTCGTCAAATTACCTTTAACACTGTAGTCCTATCGCCTTAGTCCTCTTGTCTATAATAGCTTCTCTATTGTCCATAACTCACACATTTTTTTAATGATTTCGAATAAAAATTTTTATAAAACAACACTTTTAAGCACAAATTTTTCATTCATGCATCAAACTCCCGCTCGAGAAATACGAATTTTACGTTCACGCACCAATGTCGATTAATAAAAAAAAATTGTTAATTCATATTGTAATTGTATATTTAGTAAACTAAACTTTGTAACATCGGAGATTTTCGATTTTTGGTTATGTAAATTGGTTTATCTATAAAAAAATATATGAATATACAGGGTGTCTCCATGACTGTAGAGAACCTTTGGGGTGGTTGTAAAGGACACTTTTCTACGACAAAATTTCAAATAAAACTTTTGTCCAAGTCCCAACCCTTGAGGGTACCTCCCTTTAAAGCAATTTTTTGAATTTATGATTTCAAACGACCATAGCTCCGATATTATTGATTTTTTCGGCTTAATGGATTCGAACTTTTTTAAAGATCATTCGTTTATCTACAAATTAGGTTATAACTTCTTATGGTCTAGAATCAACGAATTTCGAGTTATAAATTAATTTAAGTGAAAAAATGTTAAAAAAATTCAAGTTTTATTTTTTTTACTTTTCTTGGGAATCCCATATCTCTTAAAGGAAATATCTTACAAAAAACTGATGGCCCAAACCAGATTTAGAATTTAACGGGCTACAACTTTGGTCAAATAAATTTTTTTGTGAAACTTACCGTTTTCACAGAAATTCTGGAAATAATTAACAAAGTGTAGGTACAAAAAATAAATTTTTTATTTGAAAAATCTGAATTGTTTTGCTGTAAAGGCGATTTTTGTATGTCAAAAACCGGTTTCAAAATGTGCAATTTACATTGGTAAATAGTCGCATATCTCGAATACGGCTGATCGCCGAAAGTTGAAATTTTGTATTTGAGACTCTTATAGCATCTAGTTGTGTACCTCGAATTTTTGGTTGCGATTGTCCGTGTCAAAAGAGCATTCATTCATGACGCGCAAAATAGATTAACGAGATTCCGGTGAAATCGTTCTAAAAATAACAAGCAAGTCATGTGGTGTCCACATTAGATTATTTAATAAAGTAAATTACCTATAAGGAATTCGATTCCGGGTCCAGAAACAAATAATTGCTGGTGCACTGGAGGGTATTTCATAGCCCCCAGACCCCCCGGTTTGAAAACCCAGGGGAGTGTGATTTATCTTCATAATGAAAACTTTTTATTCTCTCAGAACAAATACATCTACATCACTACATCTCCCCTCAGTTTCATAAACAAAAAATTTTAGTGCTGCATATACAGCCGGGGGTCTGGGGGGGAGGGTATGGAATACCCTTCAGGACACCGTTTCTTTTGTTGTTGAAGCTAAGGAGTTACCCAGTAGCTAATGCTGGGAGTACTTTATACCACCTCCAAACGCAACAATAAGTCCGCGAGAAAATTTGGGAATAAAATCAAAGGGTGCACTGGGGGTTATGGAATACCCCCAAAACTCCCCGGTTTATCCTCATAAATCATAATAGAACGGACCCGAGGTTAATTGTATGTATTTATTATTATAACTTCAAATATTGATTGAGCTTTAGTGTATCCATTAACAAATGGGGTGGCCTGGGGGCCCCCAGGGTACGGTTTACTCTTTATTTATAAACCAATAGTATTAGTTCTTCAGTGCTGAGATCCTTGATTGTGAGCGCCGTATTTGGTAGTAGCAGTTTTGAGAAAGTGAGGGAAGTGGAAAAGAAAAATTAAAAATTAATGCTAGGCTCTAGCAAATTTTCGGGCCCCTGATATTCGAGTGTAACTAATAGAAGCGAAGGCCTGATTTTTGGGTTATTTTATCAAAATTTAATTTTTATTTTACGATTTTATGTTCTCTCTTTCGGGCCCTGTGGCAAGTGGGCCTTAATGCGTCTAATGGTAAAATAGGCATTGCATAGGCTGTGGCCCAGGTAGCCTGTGCATAAATACGGCCCTGAATATAATACAAAACAACAAAAGCAGATAAGGTTTTCGATTGTACAACATAAAAAATGAATTTATTCTGGTTAAACTTATTTGCGATTTACATTAAGCGAACGCCACCACGCAGAAAAATATTAAGTTAATATAATACGTATAGTTGGTACAGAAAGTTTGGCTTATAAACCATAACATTTGCATTCTTCTGGTGTTTCACCGCGGTTTTATGATTAAATAATTCAGAATCAAACTCAAAACAACATCAAGCGTATGTAATAGAACCGCCATATTGTTAAAATTTGGTAGCGTCACAAGCGCCACCAACGGTAAAGTAAATCGCAATTATAAAAAATGTCGAGTTAGCTTCCCATCTCATGAAAAAATACTGTGGATGCTCTACTGCGGCCGACCAAACCAAAACATAGAATTTAAAAATCTTTAAATAATAAAGTGGTGTCAGCTCAAATTTTGGAATTATCAATTTAATTATCATCTTCAAGTAAATAACTTAAAGAATAGAAGTTATTAGTTTGAAGTTCTGTACTTTAAGTTAATAATAAAATTCTCTTCTTCAAGTAAACAACTAATTTGTTTAGTGGAATTGAGTGGAAACTCGGGGGGGGGGATTAATCGGTAAGTAGAAAATGGGTTAAAAATTGCGCTGATTCCGTGCAATTTGTGGATTTTAAATGAGAAAAGCAGGAGCAATTCAAAATTAATAAAAACTATATTAATTTATGAAATGGAAATCTGATATTTTGAAATCGCAATTTTTTTCTAGAGCATGAAAAACCTGACTTTTTATGTTTTTTGTAATATGTTTTCGTGTTATTCGACATTGATATGAATGCTTTTTACCAGATAACAGCGAAACAAACAGAAAGCAATTTTATTTGTTTAAGTAATATGAGGTCGATTGTTAAATTAATCAGTAAACAGATTCGACAATTTTTTTATTGCAAAAAAATCCAATAAGTATGTGACAAACAAAATAATTTACTCACGTTTTTCAAAACTCCGCTTGAAATTCAAATCGTAGAGTTTTTATTAGCACTTAGCCGGATGCGTAGGCAAAAATCAAGATATGTAAATTTATTATCATTCTTTACAATTTTTCTTCGAGACGACGAGCAAAGCAGCAAAAAGTTGACTGATAAAATAAAAAACAGCTTGCAGATATGCAACCCAATTGACACGCGTTTGTTCAGGTTGCATAATTTGTTTACGTCGGAAGTTACTTCTGCAATAATTCATCGGCCAATCGATTCTGGAGTAATCTACTGGTATTACTTTGAATATATTCATATATTTACAACCCTCAGCTATTGACTTAAGGGTTTAAGCAAACACTGAATTAATCGGGAACCCAAAAAGGGGAATTACCCTGGAAATTATCTGCAATACGGTTTTTCCTATAAAAAATAGTAAAATTAAAAGTTTCAGGATATAATTTTGGACTTAAAAGCATTTTTATAGAAAGAAGATTCTTTACATCCGGGCGTGTTCATGTACAAGCACAATTTTCTTTAGGATAAAAAGATTATAAAATAAACAAAGTAACCAGGCAGAAAGTACGCCAGAGGATATATTTTAAAATACAAGTTACTTTTGAATAGGCAACTTCAAAGACAGCATATTAAACAAATACAAATAAAATCATTCAGTTGAAAGTTCAATAGGTACATTACATTTGAAAGGATAAGAAAATAAGGGTAAGTAGAGATTTTATCCAATTTTTAGGTCTGTTTACTGTGTACAGCATTTTATTTTCGAAAATTTTTTATAAGAATTTGATATTGGAAAAGTTTTAAATGCAGATTTAGTTTTATTACTTCGAAGCTCTATATGTGCTTTCCTGTCAATTGACCTAATAATCCTTTATAAACTTACACAGACTTTCCTTCTTTATGTTCGAAAAGCAAACTGATTTGAATATATTGTGCTATAAATAGGAAAGCTTTTATTTCCTGTCCCAAAAGCTGCGATCAAAAATTTCCTTCCTAAATCATCATCTCTGCGTAAACCGGTTTTTGAATTTCCCAAATATTCGCGTTACTAAAGCAATATTTCATTTCAGATAAACCATGTACGGTTTAATATTAGAAAATTTATCCGAATACATTAAACAAACATATGGGGAGGAAAAGTGGGAAGAAATAAGAAAAGCGGCGGCCGTAGATCAACCTAGTTTTAGCACGCACCAAGTTTATCCGGAAAATCTCGTACCGAAATTAGCGAAAAAAGCCATCCAGGTAAGTGAATTGTTAAGTTAAGCTGCATTTAATTTTAAAAATAATTTTTTAAACGAATATAAAGTACTCCATCGGGAGCCTGCAGCAGTGATTAACCTAAGCCGCAGCTTAATGTTCTCTCAAATAAAGATGAGACTGATCGCAAGGATAAGAAGGATTTTGGGGTGTCTATATCCAGCTTACTTGATGTTTAGGCGCTAAAATGGATTAAATTAATCTACTTTATGTTAATTTTACAACTTTTCATTAAACGCAACGGCGAAATAAAAATTATTACTTTTTTCCGCAAAAGTTATATTATTAAACTCGCAAATTATGTGAAAATTCCCAGATACGAATGCAAGTGTCGCTGAACGTCGAGTTATACGAATAATAAAAGTGATTTACATTTCATTTGCATATAAAAATACTTTATTGAAGTTGTAATTGACGCTTCACTTCAAATTCATTAAAATAAATAATCAATGCCAAAAAATCTCCCAGTTATGCAACCCAATTAGCAATCGCGTATTGCCTATTCAGGTTGCAGTGGTTTTTTATGTCAGAAGTTAGCACCTTTCACTTATTTCCTGTAAAATTTTTTATTTTTATATTTTTTTATTTTTTATTTTTAATTTTTTTATTTTACATTAAAATTAAAAAATACTAAACTGCAAGTTTGGCGCTTTTTTCCAAAAATCAAAACAAGCATTGATTCGGAAAGTTTAACGAAATAAATAAGATTATATTTGCTCATCCGATAGCTAGCTTGTTTGTGCGTTTACGTCTTTCTCCATATTTCGTTGGATATAAAATATCTGTTTCGCTTTTTTCTTTGTGGCAAAATACATACAAAGCAAGCGTCGGCAATAAAGTTTAAATTTGACTGCTAGATGACTTACGAACAAAATATAGTTTATGGCTTCTTGTTTTTCGGTAACCTTTTCTAATGTATGTGGCGCCGAAGTGACTTCAATTAATACTAATACTGCTATTTCCCGCTTTTTATCTGCGCAAAGTTTAAATTTCATCAAAATTATTGATTAGTTTTCTACATTATGATTTTCTAATTGATTATTTTCTACATATTTCTACATATTGGATAATGCAATTGGCGTCGGCCATTCGGCGCAAGATTATTCGGCGTAGATTTCTTCTAATTAGTTAATTTATTTATTTACCCATCTCGGACGCACGATGATGGTATGGTGTGAGTCGTTGGCAATATGTGCAATCAGGTAAGCTCATGGTTGCTCTCACCGTGTTTTCACGATCCAAGCGCCTTTCTCTCCCCTGGACCATCGTTCTTGGCATTTGTCGATCATTGCCAATCAATTAGCTTCCTTCTGTGCCGGCGTTCCGGCCTTCGGCTAATAGTTCAGGTCTCGGTCGCCATCAGGTCATCAGGGGCCACCAGGGGATTGCCGGATATAGCACAGTACCCTGATGTCACTATGACCTTCATTGCATCGACCCATACCGGCGCCACATGCCACAGTTTGCCACTGACGCCAGGATCCGCCTCTTGATGTAGGTCGGTCCGCCGACTTTTAGTATCAACCTGGTCAGGGCGGCACCCGCCATTTGACTGCTTTCCGTAATGGCTTCGGGTGTTCTCGTCACGGCAACCACTGAGATTTCGTCGGCAGAACGCAGAACTCCGTCGTACATTATGTTCCACAGATGCGGACCCGTACGGAGCCCTGTGGAACCCCGCTGGTGATGAGTTGTTCTTCTCTTCATCCATAACAATGGCACTTCTTTCTTTAAAGCATTTCGGGCTTTGTTGCATTTTCCGTCAATGCTTTCAGAGCGTCTATGGTGGACCGCCTCTTTTGAAAACCGAACTGTTTGTCGAAAAAGTCCGCCATGTTGTTCAAGGTAAAGATGGGGATGTCATGTGTGCCCCCTATCTCGAAGTTGGTACCGTCGTGCACAAGGAATAGTTTGTGGTGTGAGACCGGGTTGTTGGTTCTTGCTATAACCAGACCTGACCTAACCGAAGCCTTGAGGAGGCAAAATATTCAAAAGGCTCCCTCCAGGTGTAACATCAGCAGTAGCGTAAGGTTTTTAATCACTAAAATTTCATCTCTATATGGGCTGCGTTACGTGGTTTTTGTCTTCAGACATCAATTTTTTGAAATGGGGCGGGGGGGGGGTAGTGTTTTGTTTCTTATTTCTTTTTAGCAGATATTAAGATTTTCGTTGTAGTTCCAAAGCCGTCATGACAAGTTTAAGTGCCCTGAACTAACAGAATTTTTACTGGATTTCACAAACAACAGAGTTCTCCTTATCCGGTTCCTAAACCCCCTTGGATTGAAGGAGTTCCTAGGGCTGTAGCCCTATTAATCCTATGCATCAAGGGCCTGTGTGTTTCGCCATGGTTCTTGCGCTACAACAACGCCTGAGAGTTTTTGCTAACTTTATTAACATATTTGCTGGTGTATTGGAGGGTATTCCATACCCCCCAAACTCCCCGGTTTGAAAACCCAAAAAAGGTGTGTTTCTGTGATTTATTACTATTATAATAAAAACTTTTTACTGCCAGAACAACTACATCTGTATGTCATTTCATAAACAAAAGGTTTTTGTGCATATTCACACATCTTGCTTTTTGCACCGGGGGGCTGGGGGGTGTAGAACACCCCTCTGTCAGAACAAATACATCTATACGCCATTTGTATATGCAATTCATATTCCCTAGCTTCAGAAACAAAAGGTTTTAGTGATACACATCGTGTATCTATGCCTCGTAAAAATTCGCACCGAGGGGTCTGTCACCTCAGAACATAGTAATTGTAAGACCTTTTAGAAAGTTAAATTCCTGGAACGGAAGTCACAACGTCTTTATCATAATCATTGTTGGTGTACTATTCCTGTACTGCAGGATTTATCTTGCTAAAACGCAAAGGAAGTGTGTGAGTCTATGTATATCTTTAGTATTATTGTATTTCCTTTGAATATTTTCAATCCGTTGGGTCTGGGGGGTATGGAATACCAATGCAGGCCCCATTTTAGACGCGCATGAATGGATTAACGAGATTCCATCCGAGAATTTGCCCTCGCAACGTGTTCCAAACAAAAAACAATTAAATTTTGTAAAGAAAAACAATTTTTTGCGCGCACAACTTACTTATTTTGTCATCTCAGTCCTTTTGGTGCCATAATCGTGGAAACAGCCCCGGGAGTGTCTAGTGTTCTAACGTCGAGTTGAAGATTGTTGATTTTATAGTAATCTGTCATTGTTTGATCTATAGGGTTAGAGATCTTTGGTATACGGTTCCCGGAGGGTTATTTTATTCACAAGAAAGCGACCGCGACCCGTCATTGTTCACCGCTGCCATCCGGCTAGTTAGTCCATCGCTTAGGGCCTTTCACACAGAAATAAATAAACTGAGTTTACTCAGTGTGCGGATGCCTTTATAATTTTTCAGGAAAAGCAAAATTTATCTTACTGCTTCAATTTTTACCTTTCTATTGCGGGGATACTCTTTGTCCCCTATTTTTGCATTTTTCTGTTTTGAAGCCGCCTTTAGTTTTTAGTTTTTCGCTTGCGACCTATCTGGTGCGGTTTTGAAATTGAGCATATTGAGTGACGAGAATTAAAAGTGCAATCTTTTGGAAAATTAAAAAATTGTACGCAAATAACTTGGAAAACTTGGAAAAACAAAGGAAAACACTGTCGGTGGTCGGCTTTGTTTTCCCATATCTCAAGATCTGGGATAACTAGCGACGTCATTCTTTGGCGCAAAGTTTTGTCATTATTTTGTAAGTATTTCGGTCTCGTAAACAACCGCAATTCAGCAATATCCAGTAAATCCAATGTTCAATATTGTGAAAATTAAACAATGTAAAAGAAAAGTAAAAGTAAGCGAAATTTAAAAGTTTTTAAAAGTTTACGGCCGGCGTTGTTAACGAACTTGAAATATTAAACTCTAAGAAATTTTAACAAAATCGGGAAGTTTTAGATTTAAAAATGTTAAATCTGAGGCATAAATCCATTAGGAAATTTTAAAATTTTGAATATCTAATTTATAATATAACACTGGATGTTGACGGCGCCATACGCGTTTTGACACGAAAATTTGAAAGATAAGGAAGATGAACCAAACTCGATTAAATAAAAATCAATAATTTCACCAAATTGTGCGATACGACGCTATGCTGAATAACGAATTATCCAATAATTTAGAAAACGTGATAAAATTACCACACGAATTTATTTGCTTACAAAATTAGTCGCTTAATAAAGAAAAATTATGGAAAACTTTCTCTGTTTTACTTATTCTGTCCAGTAAAGGGTCGAAAAACGCATTCGCAATTATTTTCAGGGGAAAGTAATAATTAAAATTGAGGACTAAGTTGAAGACTCAAGTCCCAAATACAACTTTTTAATTAAAAAATAACAACCGAATTAATTACCTGAGAAAACATTTAGGAAAATTAAATGGAAATTCTAAAAATACTACTTGACTCGTGTTCGATCCGCGATAAAAAATAACGAGGGCGTAAACTGATACTTAGCAATAAAGACGTCGATTCAATTGTTTCGGGAAATTTGAAGCGGTTGTGTTTTGTTTCAGATTTTGGAAGTCAGCGAACGCGAGTTTTTCGACCAAATGGGAGTGTTCTTTATAAGCTTCGTGAGTCAATATGGATACGACAGGGTTTTATCGGTGCTCGGACGACATATGCGCGACTTCCTCAACGGATTGGACAATCTACACGAATACTTGAAATTTTCCTATCCCAGGATGAGGGCACCCAGTTTCATTTGTGAAAATGAAACTCGACAAGGCTTAACTTTACACTACAGGAGTAAACGACGAGGATTTGTCTACTACACCATGGGACAAATTCGAGAGGTATTTACAAAATACTCCGCACCAAAAGTGTCACGATGAAAGTTTTATCAATTCTGTTTTAGGTCGCGCGGCATTTTTACCACAAAGACATGAAAATCGAGCTGGTCAAAGAAGAACTGCTGTTCGATATGATCCACGTGACCTTTCAATTGACTTTCGACAACAGAGCTTTCAGTCTAGCTTCCTTGGCCATGACAAGGGAAGAGAAACATCTACCCATCAGCGCAATAATTTTATTTGAAATTTTTCCCTTTTGCATTGTGTTTGGGTGAGTAAACTTTTAAATTTTTCAAAAGTTAAGTTTTGTAACAAAGCAGTTCCAAACAATAGAGAGAATTTTAGATGAGATTACGCAATAAACTAAGCAGACTGATCTGTTTATCGAAGTTTCGATAAGCTAGTTCATCAGAGTGCTTTCAATTTTCTGTTGTTAAAATTTCCTGTGTAAACTTTCCAACATTTACTTTCATCAAGCCGGCGGCGCTTTAAAGCCAGCTGAGATATCATATCCAATACTTCAGTTTTCTAATTAGTCATTTCCATTAAAACTTCCGAAATGCTACTTCTTAAAGTAATTAAATCAAATAACTGTGAGAAACATTAAGTTGAATCGGATTATTTAAATGGATAATTTAAGTTTATTTACTCAGGTGCTTGTCAGATTTTAATTTGACAAATACTATTTCTTAGGATATATTAAATGTAACATTGGCTAAATAGTGACCCCCCATACCCCCCAAACTGCAGATGTATTTATTCTGAAAGAGTGAAATAAAATCAACTACAGATCAAACCTTAAATTTTTAAAACCGGTAGGTCTGGGGGTATGGGGGGTAAATCCTAAAATAATTATAAAAATTATAAATTTTTAAAACCAACATGAAATAGTAATTTCCCTTTCGTGCTGAAGCAGAATTACAATGAATGACAATAAAAATATGAAAGTTTTTATGACAATCAAAAGAAAATTAATTTTCCAACATTTTAATTAATTTTTAAATAATAATTGATGATCAACATACGAAAATTTATATTACAATCTAAACATAATTAATTTTTAATTTTTATTATAATTAATTTTTAAACTAAATTGATTTTTAATTATTTTTATTGAAAATGCCCGAACTAATCACGTTTATTTTAATTAGCATTTTGAGATCGAAGTCGGCATTGTTAAGTCATAAAAATATAATATAATCAAATAGATTACTCTGGACCACTATATTTTTTAATATAAAATTTAAATAATCACAAAAAAACATAGCAATATATAGATTTAATATTTTGCTTTGGGTAGGAAATTCTTCATTTCTCTTCTAGTTACCTCTGGGGGCGTCCATTAATTACGTCAGGCGATTTTGGCGACTTTTCGACCCCCCTCCTCCCTAGTGAGATGTCGTGCCCCCTCCCCCACTCTAATTTTACGTGAGATTGTTTGTTTTACTTAATTTTACCCAGTTCTCTCGCAATTTTACAGTTCAGAAAATTAAGAAAAAAGAAAATTAAATAAGAAAATTACGTGATAAGTGTCAAGACCCCCCCTCCCACGTGAAATTAATGGATTTTTCCTAACCTTAATTAATTTCAAATTCTGGGGTTCAGGGATGAAAAGTTTTACATTCCCTGTATCCCGGAATCTCGGGAGCGAGGAAACAAAAAGGGCGGAATCATTTAGAAAATGATATTGTCATTAGAGTAAAAGGACGGAGGTGGATGATTTATATAATTAAATTGCTTAATTTTTTTGTTTTTCTTTATTAGATTCTGAGATTAGAGGGAAATTTGTGACGATAGGGGGGGAGGGGTTCTAAAATTTTTCGAAATTAAATTTTAAAATATGAATTTTGAATAAATTTTTGAAATTAATATTTTAAATATTTTCTTAGTGGTGTATATAGGTGTTTCGAGAGGGGGTATAGCTTTTAAGTAGGGGGCCTCCGAACGACATAATAAAAACTTTAGAATTTAAATTATATATTAATGAAACAGTGACGTTTTTTTAAAGGTAAGGGGGGCATCAGATTACTTCAGTCTCGGGCCTCCTCAGGTGTAGTTCCGCCACTGGTTTTTTTTTGTTCAAAGGGGTGACGTTTTTGTGACGTAGGTGTAGGATTTATATAATTAAATTGCTTAATTTTTTTGTTTTCCTTTATTAGATTTGGAGTGGAGAGGGGAATTTGTGACGATAGGGAGCGGGGGTCTCTAAAATTTTTCAAAATTAAATTTTAAAATATGAATTTTGAATGAATTTTTGAAATTAATATTTTAAATATTTTCTCAGTGGTGTAATTAGCGGGATCGAGAGGGGATACAGCTTCGAACGACAAAAAAATTTTTTTTATATAATTATTAATTAATTGTAATAAAAACTTTAGAATTTAAATTATATAGGTATTAATGAAACAGTGACGTTTTTTTATAGGTAAGGGGGGCATCAGATTACTTCAGTCCCGGGCCTTCTGAGGTGTAGTTCCGCCACTGTTTTTTATTGTTTAAGGGGGTGACGTTTTTGTGACGGAGGTGGATGATTTATATAATTAAATTGCTTAATTTTTTAGTTTATCATTATTAGATTCGGAGAGAAGAGGCGAATTTGTGACGATAGGGGTTGGAGGGGGTCTCTAAAATTTTTCGAAATTAAATTTTAAAATATGAATTTTGCATGAATTTATGAAATTAATATTTTAAATATTTTCTCAGTGGTGTAATTAACGGGGACGAGAGAGGGTACAACTTTTAAGTAGGGGGCCTCCAAACGAAAATAAAAATTTTTTTTTATATATAATCAATTATAATAAAATCTTTAGAATTTAAATTATATTAATGAGACAGTGACGATTTTTTTAAAGGTAAGGGGGGGGGCATCAGATTCCTTCCGCCCCAGGCCTCCAGGTGTAGTTTTGTGACGATAGGAGGAACTCCAAACTCCAAACCTGCAAACGTACAAACCGAAGCATAAAATAATATGTTTTCTGGCTGTTATTTCTGATATGATTGGTTTATTTTAAGTTACCAACCTACAAAAACGGTAGGTTAGTGCAACCTGGGCAATAGGGGTCTACACCATTCAAACAAATATTTCATATTGATTACCTACCGAATATTTGGACAACAACCTTAAGTACAAGTAATAACTTGGCCAATATTGGCTCCCATGAACGCTCATGGGGGAGGGGGGTAATAAAAGCAGATGCTCCCTCAGTTTTTGTATTTACCTCAAAATCATTATTAAATACTTGAATATAAAAAAAAATATTTTAATTAAAATTAAAGTTTTCCCAAAACTTTCGTAAACTTCCAAAGATTTCCTCAAGTTTTTCTTCATTTATTTACTAGATTTCCTTAGTAATTCTGTTCTCGGTTTTAAGTAAAGGGAATTCTGAGAAAATTTTACAAGATATAATGAAAATGTAAATTTTTGTTGTCACTCAAGCGAAAGATAATTAAAAAAATCGTATGTTTTTAAACCGGGGGGTCTTCCATACCCCCCAGTGCCTCTCAATCTCCCGAATATTCTCGGTTTTAAGTAAAGGGAAATCTGAGTCAATTTCAAAAGAAATAATGAAAATGCGGTGTAAAAATTTTTTATAGTCATTCAATCGAAAGATCATGAACAAAAACCTTTTGTCTTTAAACCGGGGGGTTTGGGGGTATGGAATACCACCAAGTGCCTCTCAATCTCTCGAATATGCTCGGTTTTAAGTAAAGGGAAATCTGAGTCAATTTCAGAAGAAATAATGAAAATGCGGTTTTTATAGTCATTCAAGCGAAAGATCATGAACAAAAATCGTTTGTTTTTAAACCGGGGGGTTTGGGGGTATGGAATACCACCCAGAGTGCCTCTCCATCTTTCGAATATTCTAGGTTTTAAGTAAAGGGAAATCTGAGTAAATTGCAGAAGAAATAACGAAAGTGCGATTTTTATAGTCATTCAAGCGAAAGATCATGAACAAAAATCGTTTGTTTTTAAACCGGGGGGTTTGGGGGTATGGAATACCACCCAGAGTGCCTCTCTATCTCTTGAATATTCTAGGTTTTAAGTAAAGGGAAATCTGAGTAAATTGCAGAAGAAATAACGAAAGTGCGGTTTTTATAGTTATTCAAGGGAAAGATCATGAATAAAAATCGTTTGTTTTTAAACCGGGGGGTCTGGGGGTATGGAATACCCCCCAGTGCCTTTGAATCTCGCATATTCTAGCTTTTAAGTAAAGGGAAATCTGAGTAAATTTCAGAAGAAATAATGAAAATGCGGTTTTTATAGTCATTCAAGCGAAAGATCATGAAAAAAATCGTTTGTTTTTAAACCGGGGGGTCTGGGGGGTATGGAATACTCCCCAGTGCCTCCCAATCTCTTGAATATTCTCGGTTTAAAGTAAAATTTTAAAAGAAATAATGAAAATGCGGTGTACAAATGTATTTGTTGTCACTCAAGCAAAAGATTATTAAAAAATCGTACGTTTCTAAACCGGGGGGTCTGGGGGGTATGGAATACCCCGCAGTGCCTCTCAATCTGTCGAATATTTTAGGTTTTAAGGTAAGGGAAATTTGAGTAAATTTCAGAAGAAATAATGAAAATGCGGTTTTTATAGTCATTCTAGCGAAAGATCATGAAAAAAATCGTTTGTTTTTAAATCGGGGGGTCTGGGGGGTATGGAATACTCCCCAGTGCCTCCCAATCTCTTGAATATTCTCGGTTTAAAGTAAAATTTCAAAAAAAATAATGAAAATGCGGAGTACAAATGTATTTGTTGTCACTCAAGCAAAAGATCATTAAAAAATCGTACGTTTCTAAACCGGGGGGTCTGGGGGGTATGGAATACCCCGCAGTGCCTTTCAATCTGTCGAATATTCTAGGTTTTAAGCTAAGGCTCTTAATCTTTGGATGCATGCTCACTTACGCTACGGTGTAATCCGATGTATAATTAGAGTTATTTCGAAATCATTGGTAGTACTAGCAGAACCTTGCGGTTCATGACTGCATCATTTGCATGTAAGGATAAGCTGATAATTCTGCTTTTGCGGTAGCTTAGTGTTCTCACAATCGAAAAGTTGGGTTTAATTAATAATAGTTCAGAATTTCAGAAAAGGCTAAGCCTCGTATGCAGATTTACTGGTGAACTTCTTAAAAAAGCAATAATTAAATCGGCCGTATAGGTTTTGAGTACTTGATTGTATGCTATTCTTTTTTTTAACGTCAACAAAAAACTGAAAAAGCTGAAAATGCTTTAATATTAATTGCATTGTTTGCAAAGTATGAGGGTTTTCGACTACGAATTTAAAGTTTATCCTACTTATTTACTTATCGCAGAGAAATCTCCCATTTTATATGATATAAAAACTTTTTATACATAAAATTTGACGAAAATATTTTTCAACATCATATTCAATTATTTTACAAATTCTTAATACTGAACTACAAATTTTATGTGAACGCGTAAGTTAATAAAATTCTTGGGATTTGAATCGAGAAGTGTAGACTACACATCGGAGAATAATAAATTCAACCAGATGGAAAGCCTTATGAACAACTTGCAGGAATGCCAAATATTTTATTCAGAATAAATTGCCGATATATCGATAAACTGTCAAATTATGTAACATTTTAAGCTACAATATCGCTGTTTTTTCTAAACGGATGGATTCGATAATAAAAAGCCGTCCCTCTTCCACTATCGACAGGATCTTTTCATATATTTTCTTTCTGCTTCAAAGGATTCAAAATTCCACCCGATTTTTTCATCTCATTCTGAAAAAATATTAACACCGCTAAGGCGATTATAAAACTAGACTTAAAAGTGACAGAAAAGACCGAGTGGGTCGTAAAATCCTCCAAGCTTTCTGTGCTCTGACCCGAATGTGAAGTTGTTACTACAACAGTTTTGCGCATTTCAAGTTAAATTTTGCATTTCGTAAGCTTCGATCGTATATCTAGCTCTGGCGACGAGCATTATAAAGGGTGGAATGCGCTGGGGGGTATTCCATACCCCCCAGACCCCCCGGATTGCACCTACGTTTTTCATCTTAAGGGTCAGCTTGAGCTAATTTTAAAAATTTACAATTAGTCAGGTTCCATTTCTGATGATGTAGAATTCCCTGGGGTAATACCGAAACCGGTCACGCGATGAACCTATTTGAATAAACTTTAAAATTACATTTTTTGAATGTTGATTTCAGATCCGACATGATAGTACATAGCATAGGAAATTCTTTAATTGTGATTTTACCGGACGTAGTTGGAAAAAAATTAACAAATTGGTTCGATTTAGTCAGGCCTCTAATAACATTCAAATTTCAAACGGTAAGTTATTTCTTGTGCAACCCTAAAACTGTTCAATCGACAAATTGAAAAAAAATAGCATTCCTATGTCTTTAAACTCAGTTGATTACTTTTATTCTAAGGGTAAAATATAATTAAAGTTGTGGGTTTATTTCTAAATTAAGTTTTGATAAATAAAGCTGCGTAGTGACTTGCGCGAACCGAACGATTCGTTCGTGCTCATTTCGTTAATTTTTAGATTCTGAATCGAACGAACAACATTTTCGAGTTGGTTTCCGTCGAACCGGTGCTCAACGACAAAGCTCTAGAAAAAAGCAAAAGGGATTTGCTGCTGACTGACGAATATGAAGTGCAGGAAGAGAAACATTTGCGACTGAAAGGTAATGTCGAAACGATTTCCCTTTTACAGAGGTGACCTCTAACGTTCTAATTAAAAGTTTCGCAATTTAATTTGTAATTAAAAAAGTTTAAAACGGAAACACATTACAATAAGCCTGTTAGAGAAATAAATTTTATTATAAAGTTTCATTCGGAAAATTCCACTAAAGGTCTGTTAATGAGTGCCATTAAGCTGTTTTATGAAAACTTGGGTGAAAAATTTTATTATCTAGTGTAAGAGTCGCCATAAAGTACGACAAGCAGCTCAAAAAGTCAATTTTCCGAATGACAATTTTCACATCGTAAAAATATTTCTTATCGCATTAAATCACCTTCTGTGCGACAAAAGAAAATTTCTAGTTTTTCACATTTTCTTTTTTCTTTTAATCCTTTGAAGAACAGGAAGTAAGCTGTAATTGAATGATGCCGGAGATCTTCTAGGTCAGTGCGGCTTAATTAAATATTAACGTGAATTTCACGTTGCAGGTCAGATGATCTATATGGAAAGTTGGAAAATGATAATGTACTTAGGCACTCCAGTAATGCCCGACCTAAATTCGCTCATCTCTTCGGGTCTTTACATCAACGATCTCTCCATGCACGATTTTAGCAGGTAATCCACTCTCAACGTGAAATCCAAAAACAGCATCTTTCATTTTTTGTGTTAGAGATTTAATGTTAGCCGGAACGCAACAGTCCGTCGAACTCAAACTGGCGCTAGATCAAGAGCAGCAGAAAAGCAAAAAACTGGAGGAATCCATGAGAAAGCTGGACGACGAGATGAAGAGGACGGACGAGCTTCTCTATCAAATGATACCGAAACAAGTGGCTGACCGTTTACGAACCGGGGAAAATCCCATCGACACTTGCGAGGTAAGTGGATTCTGTAGAAAAAACAAAAGAAAATTTTGTATAAAATTATCGTGAAAATTTACATTTTCCGTTTTTTATTTCAGATGTTCGATAGCGTTTCCATTTTATTCTCTGATGTCGTAACTTTCACGGAGATTTGTAGTCGAATTACGCCGATGGAAGTCGTATCTATGCTAAACGCAATGTACTCAATTTTTGACACCCTGACGGAACGTAATCGAGTATACAAGGTAAGTCATGTTTAAATTTTTTCCTCGCATCTACATACATTAACTCAAATCCATTTTATCTACTTTTTCCTCTCATATAATCTAACAAAGTAACTCTGATGCTTCTTTTAACATTGTGCAAAAAAATTACACAATTGTGTACTTTTTCTGCACAATTATTGTGTTAATTAGTAACACAATTTTTTTCGCATCAAAATCAGTGTTTTTGAAATCGGAAGCAAATCTAATTTTAGCAGTTTCAAAAATAATAAATTGGTGTCGGATGTCTTTTCCTCGCGGCCTCATTATAACCAAATCGTTATTTTTTGCAGACAAATTTAATTCAAGTTAGAGTTAGGGTTAGAACCTTACATCCTCTTTTCTGTTCTTTACGCTTTTTACTCACACCAGATCTCTCTCTCTCTCTCTCTCTCTCTCGATTAGTGTTTCCTTCTTTTTGTTTTTGTGTGTGTTAATGGTTAGGGTTACGTGATACCCTGTACGGATTACCAACGGCCTATTTCTGTTTTGCGGCGTCAGGTAGAAACCATAGGGGATGCCTACATGGTGGTGTCAGGAGCGCCCGAAAAGGACATCAACCACGCGGAGAGAGTCTGCGACATGGCGCTGGATATGGTGGATGCCATTACCGACCTAAAGGATCCTTCCACAGGTAATTAAAAACTTTTTTGTTTAAATCTTGCAAATTAATTTATTAACTCAAAAAACCCTAATCGGACATGTTGCACTCGATCCAGTACAAGTAACTATGAATTCGGGTGTAGACATCCGGATAGCCTTTGGCACAAGGAATATTAGCGGATACAATTCCCACGAGTTTCCCTGACTTAGGGTCGACGAGTGGCCCTCCAGAATCACCCTAAAAATAAAATGTAAAAGTATGGGATGCGGGGGTTCCAATTTACCTACCTGGCAGATTCCCTGGCCAGACTCGGTAAAAGTGCATAGATTTCCGTTGGAAATCTGAATTCCGGTGAAGGCCTCTGCACACTCTTTGTTGGAGATGGTTAACAAATTTATTTGTTGCAGAAGATTAGGAGTTTTATGTTTCTTGTTGTTCTAAATAAGAAAATATAGTTCAGGTCTAGGGCTGTCCAAATTACTTACGTTTGTGTAGCCCCATCCGCTCGCTATTACTTCTGTGTGCGGTTTGGTGTTAACCGAAGTCAGCTGAACTATCTTAATCGACTTGGAAATGAATTCAATTTTGTCTCTTAACTGAATTAACCCAATGTCATTTTCAGGTGTGTTGTGAAATTCTGAGTGTATGACATATTTTCTGGGATAATAAACCATTCCCCCCGAATTTAACTTATTGGTTCCTATTAGTATGCTACAATCTGTTATGTTGGTTCTAAAATAAAAAACCACAAACTTAGTAACAGTGGGATTTTGGATGCCAGGCCGACAGGCACAACGCCACTAGCCTGCTTTGGGAGGTATTCCATACCCCTCAGACCTCCCAGTGTGATTTGTCAAGACATATATAGTTAAACTTGTTTAACAAAATTATACACACGTTACTTTTGGTTTATAAATTCATGTGTTTGGGAGGTAAGTGGTACCTCCCAGACATATCGGTTTGAACTTCTGTAGTTCAGTTGCATTTGTGAAGAAAGAATAAAATGTTTTTATTCAATAATATCAAATATACTTAAGTTTTTCCGACCGACTTGGAGGCGGGCAACCGCGGTTCAAATCCTGGTCGCGTCGAATACACTGCTGTGATCTAAAGTCCAAAATATATTTGTGGGCTATAAGTACGTCATCTTAGCTTCAGCCAAGTTCAGCCAAACGAAGAAAAAAAAAAAGTTATGGACATGATACATAATAATATCTTTGGACTTTGAAACCGGGAGTCTGGGGGGTATGGAATACCCCCCAGGACAGCATCAGTTAAAATTCTGGTGGCGTCGCATATACTGCTGTGATCTAAAAAGCCTGTGGACTTCCCTCGAAAGGCAAAGGCAAACCACCGAGGTAATTTGCTTTTTGGGGAGAGGGGAAATGTCCCATCACCCCTCCTCCTTAGTCCGTCTCTGGACTTGGTTATTTGTTGTAGAGCTGCACTCCAGGGGCCAAAGAGCCGCATGTTGTCGATCCCTGTGCTAGTAGATTGAAAGTTGTGTCTTAATAAAATCAATCAAGCACAAGTTTTTGCACTTAAAACAGGGGGTCTGGGAGGTACTCCGTACTTTAATTTGGGAAGTGAGGTTTAGTTGTATTTGTGCTGATATTGAAAGTTTCTTGTTCAATTAAATCATTTACTTGTATATCCACATCGTGCACTTATCTAAAAATATCCTATTATTATAACTTTATACTTTCCATTTATAAATCGGAAATGTCTGGGAGGTATGGAATACTTTTTTTGCACTGCTGTGAAGTCTTGTTGTATTTGTGCAGAAGGAGTGAAACGTTTATATTTAATACAATGAAACGTACACAAATCTTATATAATGAACATATATCTTTGAGTTGTCAAACCGGGGGGTCTGGGGGTATGGAATACTCCTCAGGTTTTTTTTTCTTTTATTCTTTTTAAATAAAATAATTATATTTTAAAAAATTGTAAGGTAATTGTGTTATTTAAAAAAACTGATTTCCAATGAAGTCATTGTTGGTGTCCTGGGAGGTATTTCATACCCCCCAGACCTCTCGGTTTGACAACAACTCAAAGGATTGATTGTAGGACAGCTGGCCTTGACGACAATTGGCTGTTGGGAACATGGGTTTTCAGGACTATTAACACACATACATAATTAATAATAATCCATATGAGTTTGGGAGGTAAGGAATACCTCCCAGACATGCCGGTTTGCACTTTTGTAGTTCAGTTCAATATTTTTATTCAATAATATCAAATACACATAGATTATGGACATGATAGATAATATATCTCTGGTCGTTGAAACCGGGGGGTCTGGGGGGTATGGAATACCCCCCAGGACAGTACCAGTTAAAATTATTAAATCTAAAAAGCCCAAGAGAGATCTGTGGATTTTCCTAGAAAGGCAATGGCAAACTACCGCCGTAATTTGTCTTTGGAAGGAGGCTGGGGTAATTACCCCATCTTCCCTTCTCTTTAGTCCGTCTCTGGACTTGGTCGTTTGTTGTAAAGTTGCCCTCCAAGGGCCAAAGAGCCGCAGTTGCAGCAAAGTTTGTTGCTTAATAAAATCAATCAAACACAAGTTTTTGCGCTTAAATCCGGGGGGGGGCTGGGAGGTACTCCGTACCTTAATTTGGAAGGTTTTTTGCACTTTTGTGGGGTTCATTTGATGTTGAAAGTTTCTTATTAAATAAAATCATTTATATCCACATCGTGCACTTAACTAAAAATAGTCTATTATTATAACTTTATACTTTTCATTTGTAAATCGGAATCGTCTGGGAGGTATGGAATGCTTTTTTTGCACTGCTGATGCTGTGACGTTTAGTTGCATTTCTGCAGAAGGAGTGAAACATATTTAATGTAATGAAACGTACACAAATCATAAATATATTGATTATATATCTCTGAGTCGTCAAACCGGGGGGTCTGGGGGGTATGGAATACCCCCCAGGACACCAACAATGACTGCATTGACATCCAGTTTTTTTAAAATAAAATAATTAGGTATTAAAATTATTATTTTTAGCTAATTATTTTATTTAAAAAAGCTGGTTTTCAATGTGTCCTGGGGGGTATTCCATACCCCCCAGACCCCCCGGTTTGACAACAACTCAAAGGATTGTAGGAATACTGCCCCTAGCGACAATTAGCCTTCGGGAGTATTGACCCTCGAGATTATTGACCTTCAAGACTATTGGCACCGCGGCCTATTGGCTATTTTCAAGTGTTTTCACCAATGAGAATCAATAAAAAGTGAAAATACAGAACAGCAAGTACAGCACTCAATATGGCGGATGGTTGCGAATATTTGCAAATACAGGGACGCGCATGAATGGATTAACGAGATTCCTCCCGAAAACCCTTATAGGGGCATTCCAATTCCAAAAACCAATTCAGTGAGACCTCCGTCATGAGTTCAGTAATCGCAAAGATCAACTGTCCCGATAGCCAATAATTGCGGCGACGCCAATAGTCCCTAAGGTCAATTGTCGCCAGTGCCAGTTTTCGGGAGCCAACTGTCCTGCAATCCTTTGAGTTGTCAAACCGGGGGTCTGGGGGGTATTGAATACCCCCCCAGGACACCAACAATGACTATCTACAATCTGCAAAAGTTACGAATTTCAAATATATTGCTATGATTTCCTATTAATTGGGGTAGGCACAAAATTCCAACTTTTCAATGTAATTAAATGTTTTTAACTTTGGTAAGGAAAGCCATTTCGACTTTATAAATCCTCAAGTATTACATTTTCAAGCAATAACTCTTTTATTATATTTTTATGTCTATGTGGGATCAAAGAAAAAGGAAAAATGTCTAGTATAAAATGATATATTAGATTTCAGTATATGAAATATTTCTTTTTGTTGAAGTTCCTTTCGTTCGTATTTTTCAGTGTAACTAAGGTGATAAGTTTCGTAAAAATGTTTGCACGTAATAATTCGAATTCTTGTAAGTTTCTCGATAAGTAATCGATAATGTTATTGAGATTAACACGTATACACCTGCTACAAATGATAATTTACACAAACAAAATTTATTTTGCTTCCGTGGCCCTCTATTATCTTATTCTGAACTATAATTTTATTTAATAGGCTTAATTTTAATTCCCTTACCTAGCAAGACAATGAGCGGCAGTTAGAATCCATTGATCTCCTATTATAGAGCCGCCGCAAATATGGTGAGAACGCTTCCGAATAGATGCCTGATAGGGAAAATCGGTCGAGCCTGCATTGCTTCCTCCAATTACAAAATTAGTCATTTGTGCGTCTAGAACCAAAAGCCACTTCTACTTTTTTAATTCCGTCTCTCCAAATCCCTTTTCGGGTATATTATAAATACTTAATATAAAACTTACCGAAACATTTTAAGAAGATTAAGGAAATAATTATAAAGCACATCCATAGAGGAAATTGTCTCTCCATTTTCTTATTAAACTTTAAAATTGGTTTTAAGCGAATTGGAAAAAATAATCCAACTTTTAGTATCGTGTAGCGCTCCATTAATTATTTCACTTCGTTAGATCACGTACTACTCTTTCATAAATTATGATAAAAAGTTGATTTTAAATAGTACAGTGGCGGCTCAAGGTGATCTCAAACTTTAGTTGCAAGAAATTGCAAAATTCGGGAACCGTTTGAACCTTCGGTTGCAGCCATTGGCTCAATTCGAAATAAATCAGAAAGCGCGGTAAATTCAAATGTGATTTGTAGCATTACAACGTTTTTTCCAATTTTAGGTCAGCATTTGCAGATAAGAATTGGAGTTCACTCGGGAGCGGTGGTTGCGGGAATCGTGGGACTGAAAATGCCCCGGTACTGTTTATTCGGCGATAGCGTCAATACGGCGTCGAGAATGGAATCGACCAGTGAAGCCATGAAAGTCCACATTTCAGAATCCACGAAGGAGTTACTACCAGATACATATCGAGTGAAAATGCGCGGGGAGATTCAAGTGAAAGGAAAAGGTTAATTTAAATAAAATTTTCTCAATATTAATTGGACCATATCCAATGGTCCTGTTTCATGCCCAAGTGGAACTTATACATCCTTTTAGTTTTGTGCCTGCAGGTTCCATGAAGACGTACTGGCTGCAACAACGGGAAGCTCGAACTCCAATTCACAGAAGCATCGACCCGCCCATGTCCGAATTAGAGAGCGAATTTGGTGACCGATATTCCAAATCTCCCGAGGAGAACCGTCGGGCAGGTGTTTACTCCCCGATAACCTTCCAAGATGTTGCCAGACGCAGCATCGCGAATTCGCCCATCAAGGAGGCCAGTTGTAGAGGTAACTGGGTTGTTTGGTAGTTATCTCTAGTTAATTTGATTGCTTTAAGGCTCAAGATCAAATTCGACCGGAGCCTTAAACCTTTTGGCCATCGAAAGATCTCAGAGCGAAGGTGACCACCTCTCACCATCCAGGATATTTGGATCCGCAGTCTCCGACCACGAGGAATTCCTCGAGACCGCCTGCGCTTTGATCAAGCTACCCCCGACTAAATCCAAATTTTCCAAACAAATGTTCAACCCTCTCAAGGTGACCAGAAGCAAATCGGACCACGTTTTACAAAACAAATCCACTGCAATATTCGTGAAAGCTTCTTCGGACAGCAGCCACCATTCGCACTGCTGCTGTAACAAACTCCCAGAAAATCCCCCAAACCACGACAACAGATTGGAATATCTCGCCGTACCTGTCTCCTCCAATCACGTGGCGAACAACCCTTCAAGTGGTTACAATCAAAATTTCATTAAGCCCCACTATCATCAAGAATGCTGCTCCGGATTTGCTTCCAACAGGCACAGGTTACAGAGCAACACGTGCGCAATAATTTAGGGGAACTCAGTTTCCGCCAGAATGTAATACTCAAAAATTTCAATCTAACTGTACAATAATAATTTTTCATGTAATTAAGATTTATTTAAATAAATTATATTTCAAATTATCGGGGTATTTATGCAAAAGAAAAAAAAAGAACAGGTTTGACAACATTTATTTGATCAAAGTATGGTAAGTATAAAATATGTTAGTATTTAGCCCCAAAATGATAATTGTACTGTAAACTGATGTGGTTCCTACAATCTAAATTAGTAAAAAGCCAGTAGCGTAGCCAGAAATTTAGTTCGGGGGGGCCCACCCACCCCAAACTATTTAAAAAAATATTTTTGAAAAACCGGACAAAGGGTTTATTACACAAAAAAATATATAAATGGATCATTTCAAATTTTGAATTAATAATTTTGGGGGGGCCGCCCCTGGCTACGCCACTGTAAAAAGCCTTCGTAATATACAGGATTATTCAAAAAATGTAAAAAGGAATGACGAAAATTAAAGAATTTAATTAAAATTTTAAATCTATAAATTTCAGACCTTTCGGGAGGGATGTCGTTGGACCCTCCCGGGCCCATGACCTGTTAAGTAATTCGAGCACATATTACAGCATAACGGAAACGGCAATGGTTTTCGTCACAATCAGTCTTAGGTTATCAATATTTTAAATAACCCTCTATAACAAGCATAAAATCACGAACTTCGGTTAATTTTCTTAAATTCACAAAAGTACAGTGCAATCTATAGGCCGTTAAGAAATATTTTGATTTTTGTTTCTTAACTCTATGGCTCTGGGACCAAATTTGTAAACTAGCCGTTTTTCTTCGACCGAGGTGAGGTATCCCTTCTTATAGTGATATCTAAAAAAAATCATTTATGTATAAAGAAAAATGGGAAAAACTGGAAACTCACCTCAGCGCTCGGGTAAATTTATTATAATCCATTTTAGTATTATTCTTCCTTAATCCCCACAATTGTGCGACTTTCTTAGGCTGAACAAATTTGAAAGTTCCCGTTTTGTAGTCGTCCCACTTGATCAAGCTCGGACAGGTGTCCTTATCCGACAACAGCTTATCGATGAACTCCCAAATTTTCCCATAAGGCTTTTCTAAATAAAAAAAATATTTAATAGAGAATAAAAATACGGGGGGCACGGGGGCTCGCTTAAATTAACAAGCAACCAAGGAGACAATCCCAAATCTGAGAACACTTTTTGCCCATCTCAACCCTTTGTGCCCCCCAGAAAAAAATTCTGGATCCGCCCCTGGAAACATCCCCACAAGAGGAGACTTACCTCGAACTTGATTTTCGTTTTTGGGCTCCTTACGAGGTCTTCCAGGGCCTTTGTTCGTTTTTACTTTGGTACTCGAAACTGGATTCGTTACCACGGTCGGTAATAGGCTGGAATCTAAGAGGAAAAAATTTAGACCAGAACCATAACCAATTTTACGTAACTCACCTAAATGTTGCTGTGCAGCTGGAAAATTATTAGGAACAGTTTCGAGAGAATTTTCAGAATTGTAAAACTCGTCCTGGGTCAACGAGAGAATGCCATCTGCAAGATGAAAAGTTCACAAAAGTCAAAAGTCAGAATTTTCACCAAATTACCGAAAAGATTTTGTTTGGCTTGAAACAGTTTCATACCAGCTTCTCGAGATCGGGTGAGATCAATGCAATTTTCCGTGGTCATTTTTTCCAGACTTCTTCCATCTATGTGGTTGAAGCCTTTGGCGTTGAAAGTGTTGTAACTCCATCCGTTGTCGTAGGCCGTTTCGGCGATCCAATCGAAAACGTTGAAAGGCGACCAGTTTTCCACGTTGATGTTCTTGTAGGGCTTAATCTGATCCATTTCGGTGAAATCTAAAATTTAATTAAAAAAAAAGTTTTATCAATCTAAGATTAAGTAACGAACGTTTGAAGTAATTTTAAACTTTTAGCGGTTAATTTTTACCAATCAGGAAATTGATTTGGAAAAACCACACTGAAATCTTTTGTTTTTAAAACTTTGGTTCTTAAAAGATTATATAGCCACAGGCTGCGGTTTTCTTCTTAAATTCATTATACTAAAAAAATATTTCAGCTTCAATCAATCAATCAATCAATCAATCAATCAATCAATCAAACAATCAATCAATCAATTTTTTAATTATTATTAATACTACAAAATTTTTAATTGTTAAAAATAAGCCGAGAAGAAAACCTATTTCATTTATTTTTTTAATTTTCTAATATTATTTTAAATTCCCCTAAGGTTTACGCATCTGATGCTAAAAGAATTATCAAAAAATAATTCAAAAATTAGTTCAAAACCTAAACATTTTCTAGATCCTCTATTTCCGCTACTCAGCTTACTGAATGTAGAAAGGATTTGGGATTCCGCATGGTAGACACCCTTGGATGGTCAATATCCCTGGGTGTCGATGGGCGAGACCAGTGTGGCGCTAATAAAAATTAGTACCAATTTGTTAAATTTGAGAATTATATTTGTTCGCTAATGCTTAAGCCTTCAACTTATCACTAGCTAGTACAGTACATGTAATTATGTACGAAGAAAATCCAGACTATCCGGTGTAGAAATATTTTTATTTATTAATCATGCAAGTAACATGAGACCTTCGGTCTCTAAATCTGAGATGTCTGGGAGGTATTCCATATCTCACATACCTCCCGGTGCGTACTGTTGCGCCCATAAATGTAAATATTTTGTTCCAGAAAGCTGAAAGATGTTTATTTAATAAAACAATGACAGAATATGCTCGCGAAACTTCCGTTATTGAAACCGGGGGATCTGGGGTGGTATGGAATACCCCCCAGTGCACCACTAATTGTATAATATAAAAAAACCGCTGTATACTGTTACGCCCTATAAATGTATTTTGTTCAGTACAGCCAAAAGGTTCTTATTTAATAAAACAATGGCAGAATATGCACGTAAAACTACAGATTTTGAAACCGGGGGGTCTGGGGGGTATGGAATACTCCCAGTGAATACCCTTCAGTGCACCACTAATTATTATTGTATAATATAAAAAAATTTTAAAGCAAATATTTCAATCTCAATTTAAACCCGACCCTTAAAGCAGGCAATTGTGACCTGACGTTGCCTGCATTACTTTAATATTTTGTTATGAGAGCCCCCCCCCCCCCCCCCATCGATTCCTCTCACACTAGTAGCTGCTGTCAATAAGCAATCTGGTTTTATTATATTATATGTTAATATTCAGTAATAGTCTAGTGATTTTTTCTGTCTCTGATCTCCCCTCTGATTGGCTCATTTTGAGTTACAAATACATAGATTATACATAGATACAAATACATATTATAATAATAATATTGATAATAGCAGAGTCATAAATGTATTTTATTTTGTAAAGCCGAAAGGTTGTTATTTAATAAAACAATGACAGAAATTTGCACGTAAATCTTCCGTTCGTGAAACCGGGGGGTCTGGGGGGTATGGAATAACCCCCAGTGCACCACTAATTATTATTGTATAATATAAAAAAAAACTTTTAAAGCAAATATTTCAATCTCAGTTTAAACCCGACCCTTAAAGCAAGTAATTGTGACCTGTCGTTGCCTGCATTACTTTAATATTTTGTTATGAAAGGGCGGCGGCCCCCCACCGTCCTTCTCACACCAGTCGCCGCTGTCAATTAGCAATCTGGTTTTTCTGTCTGTCAGTATTTTTGTAATTCCCCTCTGATTGATTCATTCTGAATTACAAACTTAAAAAAATTGCTACATTGCTACATTGCTACGCGCCAGTGCGGCCTTCAGGCCGCACAACCTTGGGAATATAATTTAATAATAATAATATTGTTAATAGTAGAGTCATCGAATTCACTTCTGATTAATCACATTTTAATTACAAATTTAACAAACATTGAGAGATAATTACAGCGAGTAATTAGTAGGATAATAGAGCTTTCAGAAAAAATAGTATATTGTGTATTAAGAGTAAAAAGTTATTCTTTTGTGATCGGGGACGATTGTAACGATCATTACACAGTTGCGCTGCAATCCAAAGTGAATTTCGATTAATTATTTCATTTTATAAAGATTTTCAAGACAGGTTATCTCGGTGGTTTGCCATTTCCTGCCGAGAGAAAGAATAAAGTTCTTGCTCCATATTAGCCCGTAACTGTTTTTTGAATATATAAACTATTAGATTGCACGTCACTCTTCCGTAATCTTTAAATTTTTTAGCCTAACAAACCAATGAAAGCTTGACATTACTCTTAAATCATATGTCAATGATGACAATTCGGCTATTGACGTCAATGACCATATGTGGTTTTATATCATTGTCCGGGCAATGACGTTAATGCCCAATATAGGGTGGGCAATGATGAAACTACTATTCTACAGACTAAGCACCAGCAACAACGGTCCGGTGCCCTGCGAAGAGCTGCGCAGGTCTACCGCAAAATTAATTAATTAAATTAAATTAATTTTTACCCCGGGCCATTTTAGCTGATGCAACCACGGCGGATCACGGTTCCACCCTAAAATGAGAATTAATTCAGGCAACGACAGGTCATAGTTGCTTGCTTTAAGGGTCGGGTTTAAACTGAGATTAAAATATTAGCTCTAAAAGTTTTTCTTTTATATACAATAAATTGCTGGTGCACTGGGGGGTATTATACCCCCCAGACTCCCCGGTTTCAATATCTGAAGTTTTACGTGCATATTTTGTCATTGTTTTATTAAATAAGAACCTTTCGGCCGTACAGAACAAAATGTATTTATGGAGCGTAACAGTACACAGCAGGTTTTTTTTCTATTATACAATTAGTTGTGCACTGGGGGGTATTACATACCCTCCCAGACCCCCCGGATGATTTTCGTGCATATTTTGTCATTGTTTCATTAGAAAGAACCTTTCCGCTTTAGAGAACAGAATAAATAATGAAAATATTTCTACACCGGGGAATCTGGATTTTTCGTACATAATTACGTGTACTGTACTAGCTAGTGATAAGCTGAAAGCTTAAGCATCGCCATTTTGCTGTTCTTTATAGTAGTTATTGTAAAATATCAACATAATCTAACCTATTTTGGCCATTAACGTTATTGACCGGCCCAAGACGTAAATATTGCAATCAGATAAAAATATTTACATCATTGGCCTCCGTTAACGGTCGTTCACGGTAATGGCCGGTCAATAACGTTAATTACCAGCGTAAATGGGCATTGACGTTATTGTCCGGCTATTGACGTTAATGCTCTATTTACGTCATTGACCGTAACATATGTAATTAAAAGTGAATCGGTATGACAAACCTACCACTGTTTAAACGGAAAGAAACTAGGTTGTGCGGCCTAAAGGCCGCACTGATTCACTTCCAATTTTATTAGATTAATAACTTAAAACTCAGAAATCGACAGCTGTAATGCAGATCATTTGTCAACTGATCTACTGAAATTGAGAGTTGTTAATTAAATCTAGCAGAAATGAAATTCAGAAAGCGTAAAGTATAATTCAGAAAGCGTCAATTGTAATTCAGAAACCATAATAATTTAATTATTTATAAGCTTTGATTCGGCAATTTCTTAAACTTTAATATTGTTTTATCAGTTTTACTGAGCTGAGCTGAAAGCCCTCATTGTAAATTGTACATTACCGCTACTGAAGTGCGAGTAGATTAACGAAATTCAGTTTTATAACGTTTTACGACATATTAACGCAAATAATGTCCAGATCTTTAGACTGGAAACTTTAAACTTAAGATTTATTGGCTTCTGTTGTTGCCCAACAACGTTTTCAGTAAAATTGTGCTCACGAAGCGGTCACCCATCCACTTGCAAGTCCCGAATTACATTTGTTTTTGATAATATGATTGAAATTATTGGAAAGTGAAATAACAAATTTATTATTTTTAACAATTTTGAATCCAAAAAGCAGGACTAAAATTGGTAAGCCTGAACTGGCATAATCCTACTACGTTGTGCTTTTTCGTAAACCTTGACCTGATCCAGCATCGACAGCATTTTGTCATGTGATGGAATTGCTCTTTGTTCCTCGCAATAAAAAGTTGCGGTGACACTGATAGCTTTTCAATTCAGGATGTGGCCTTTTCCACTGGGTACTTCATTTTTTACTTTCAGGAAATTCTTTTAATTTAGTTTTACTTTTGGAAAAATATGAAAAATAACCGTAAATCTCCACTCCAAACTTTTTTTAAATTTTGGAATGCTACAATTTTCAGATTCGAAATTTTAAAACAAAAGACTGCCTGCGTGAACAACCCCGTATATAATTTTTGTATTTTTTTTCACTTTGAGTTTAATTTCAGGTACCTAGGCTCAAATCGGATGCCAAGTCCGTCGCTAAGCTCTAATCGCGGCGGTAAAATCAAAAAAAAACTTACCAGTTAAAGCAGAATCGTACCCTGCCATAAGGTCGTAATCCAACTGTGTCGGAAAAAGTAAATTTTCCTTTAAACAATAAACAAACAAAAAAATTAAAAACAAATGGAAAAATTTCTGTTACACTTACGTCGAAGCCATTATTGCAGTAATAATTGGATAAATGCATTATTATTATTATTATTTTGTTTTAAAAAAAATTAAAATTCGCGGAGACTTTCGCACGAAGGAACAGCACCGCAGAAATCGCGAGACGGTTTGGCAAACTTTATCAAAGTAAAATTTTGTTCAGTAAAAATATAACTCCGCCTTGGGTTTCCCGGAATATAAATATCAATATCCAATCATAGATATGTTACTTTGTGACGTAACAATAAATATATTTAAAAATGGGTTTTTATTAATGATGCGTCTTTCGGGACCCCTGGGAAGATTCCCAAAATTAATTTTTCCGGCAGCGATTTTCCAAAAAATCAAATTTTCCGAGCGCGATTTTTCAAAAAACCCAAAACAAAATGGCGAGAAAAATGAGGTGGATCGCTCATTATTGTATTTGTTTCGTAAAAGGTGGTGCCCAACACAGAACGGTGAGCTGTTCGATTAGATTAGATTTCTTTCAGACTTCAGACACTTTAATCAGTCAAACTAGAAAAACACTTTACTGCTATGCTGCCCAATTATTTAAATAAATTCGTGATTCTATCCAAAGTGCCATGTTTGAAACCAAAGTGGGTACTTACTCGATTTCGTAATAATTGAAACCGCAATTAAGCTACTGAATTGTGCAAACCAACAAATTAAGCTGCTTTTGACAGAACAAAGAAAAAGATCCACAATCTATAATTTATAGTTTTTTACTTCGAACATGGGTTATTCCAAGAACAACCACTTTACCATTGGAAAAAATTGTAGACCCCAAACCTTGGCTTTTTGACTTTTCCAAAAATGAGCCTGAAAAAGTAATCCGTCTTGCAAAATTTCAGGTTGTGTTAACTGATGGTGTAGAGATGGTGTAAACATGAGACTTCATAGAAAATTGTTTTTCAAATTATTTTTCCATATTCTCTAATTTTTCGCTTATGTATTTTAATTTTTTTCGTAAAACCAGCATTGGAAACTGCATTTTTTTGTGAATAAAACGTAAAAAGTGCACTGGGGGGTATTCTATACCCCCCAGACCCCCCGGATTACCTAACAGTAGTTCTATTTAAATTTAGCTGAACCGAAACAGGAATCGCTGGGGAAATCTGATGTACAAATGTACATTTATTCCAAAACGATTGAAGCGATTGAGAAGTAAGTAAACTGAGTTTTTCAATTTGCAAAAATATTTTTAACCTGGGCTTATAACCTGCAATTATTTGGGGTTCTATACGTAAAACAAAATTTTAAAAATACAAGAAAAACTTCTGTATTACACGATTTTCGATAACGCGATTTCTGAATTTACTGGAATCTGGATTTACCACTAGAATCACCTAAAACGGCACAGTCGATAAAACGGCATATTAGACATCGGTAAGAAATTAGAAAATATTTCTGCTGTTGAATAGGTGTAAAAAGTAATTTTTTTCCAGCCACAGGCTTCTGAGGTTTTATAATAACGCGCAAGTGGATTTTATAATTTTATTATGACGGTTATCACCTAAAAGTGTTATTCGGGATAATCTAGTTTTATTACATTTTGATAATAATAGCCGAGCATTTGTTTTTCTATCCGTCATTGTTAATGCAATTCTCCTCGGATTGGTTCATTTTGAGTTACAAACCTACAAATATTGAGAGTTTATACTTCGGCATGCGGCCTTCAGGCTGCACAACTTTGGCAATATAGTTTCATGCAGTGTAATTAGTACAGACAAATTTCAATATTTATTATATTTTTACAAAATGATTTACCAAATAATATAACAAATCCAGTTAGGAAAAACTTCGATGTATGCCATTTTATACGACGGATACAATTTTATAACAAATAGAGATCGAAGATCAGATTCCTTCGTTCTAGGTGACCATAGGCATACTGACCACTTCTCTAAAGAAAAACTGAGTCTTTCAATTTCCAAAAATATTTTTAAGCTGGGCTTACAACCTGTTATTATTTGGGCTTCTATCTGTGAAGCAAAATTTTAGAAATACAAGAAAAACTCCCGTATTACACGATTTTCTATAATATGGTTTCTAGATTTACCGCTAGGTAAGCACCTAAAATGGCACAGTCGATATAACGGCATATTCAAATTAACATCTTCTAATTTAATTAGAAGATTCTGCTGTTGAATAGTTGTAAAAAGTCACTTTCTTCCAGCCACAGGCTCCTGTCGTTTTATAATGTGCAAGTGGATTTTATAATTCTATTATGGCAGTTATCATCTAAAAGTGTTATTCGGCAACCGCTTAAAACTGCTTTTTCTGTAAATTCAAAAAAGTATAAATATAAATATAAAAAACCATTCAATTCTTTCGGTAATACAGCTTTGTTTAGTTAATTTTGAATTACAAACAAACAAAAATTGAGAGATCAAAACCCGGCAGTGCGGCCTTAGGCCTTCAGGCCGCACAACCATGGCAATCTGGTTTTTTTATATTTCAATAATAACCGAATGAATTCTGTATAACATTCTCTCTGTAATGTCCTCTGATTGGTTCATTTTGAGTTACAAACCTACAAATATCGAGAAATCATAATTCGGCAGTGCGGCCTTAACTTTGGCAATATAATTTCATCATATTATAAAGATAATTGCCGAGAAATTAGTAGGCAAATTTAATTTTTACAAAAACATTTACCAAACGACATACCAAATGCAGTTAGAAAAAAACTTTGTTGTATGCCATTTTATACGACGGATATAATTTTATAACAAATAGAGGTCGAAGACTCGAAGATTCTCGAAAAATCTTAACTTATGATCTCTCTCAGATTCCTTCGTTCTGCGTAAGGGGACGTCCATTAATTACGTGAGACGAATTTAGGGATTTTTGAACCCCCCCTACCCCTCTGGTGAGATGTCGTAAGATTTGGCTCGATCCCCCCTCCCCTAATCTCCCGTGACATTGTTTGTTTTACCTTCTTAATTTAACCCAATTCTCTCGCAATTTTACAGTTTCTGGCGGAACAAAAATTACATGATATTTGCTGAGACCCCCCTCTCCCCCACGTGAGATTCGGTGAGATTCTTCTCGACCCCTTCCCCCCGCTAAATATCTCACGTAATTAATGGACGTCCCCTAAAAGCATAGTGACCACTTCTCTTTCTCAGAAGGGTTTTCTAGGTAGATACCTCGGTGATTTGCCATGCCAGAATAAAGTTTTTAATCCGTCCGGGATCGAACTGGCGATTTCGGCTTAACAGTTGACGCACACAAGCGCCAGGCCGGAACCATATTCGAATTTATGATATTTAACTTATTTAAGATTAAATAAAAATGATTCTGACTTTCAGCAGATATACGTATGTGTCATTTTACCGACCTCTAGCTTATCCGGTTCTAAAAATTTTGTTCAAGTAATTGTGAAAACAAAAATAAAAGCAGACGAATTTCTTTTGCATAATTAAGAGTTAAGAACGTGTATGCGGTACTGAGGACAGTTAATTGTTAATTATGTTGTTAATTATACAGAATTTATTGAAAAGAATGCATTAATATAAGGTAAATACGAACACTTTTATGATTTGGAAGATAAATTTTTTCAAAATAATTGAATTACTTCAATGATCGAAGCACTTTTAGCTCCACCGACGCTAAAGTACCAGTTTAGTGCCGCCCGTCGCCAGCAGTAAAAATAACAATAATTATGTATGTTTACTAATTATTTTTTATGTTTGAAACCAAAAAATTTTATAATTTTTTTATGGGAAAAATGTACTTTTTGTACAGCTTTTACTTAAATTTATTGCAGTTAATTAATTTTTTTCAGGCAGTATAAAAATAGACTCTTAAAAGTCTAAAAATGTGAAAAAATACCAAATTTGAAGTTAATCGGTCAAATAGAATTTGAGATGATGTCTACCACTTTGAAAAATTTGTTCAACAAAATTTCGCGTTTTTTGACTTTTAGGAGTTTGTAGCTGAAAAAAATCGATTTTTTTCAAAAGTTTTAACCAGAATACAGCATTAAATAATCTTATGATTGTAAAATTTAAGTTAAATTATAACAGCAATAATTAATTTAATTTATTACTGTAATAACCGCGTCGAGGGAGTTTGACAAGACTCACTTTATTATAGGTAATAATAATTAAATAAATTTTTTTTTTTGAGAAAATAAATTTGTATTTGAAACAAATAATATTCCAAGAAATTGTTGAAAATTTCCAGTTATTTTTTTTTAAATTATTTAATTGGTATAAAAAGTTATTTACTATTTTTCTCTATTTTGGGTTCTGATGTGAAAAGTAGCATTTTATTCCCTCAAAACAAGAACTAAAGTGGTCTATTCACTCCCTCAAGTATAAAAAAAATTTTTTTTCACTGACGAGCGCAAAAGTCACTTTCATTTGAAAAAATTGATTTTTTTAATTGTTGCTCAATTGTTTCTAGACCAATTTGGAAATTTTTTTTGGGAAAAATTCACTTTCGCCCGGCGGGAATTTTCTATTTTAGCAGACATTTGATTAATCTAGGGTGGATCAGACAAATTTTAGGTGGGTCATGGCGGCCCACCCTTTGGTGACGCTGTCGCCATTTCACCAATCTAAATATCGTAAATTATTGAATATCACAGATATCATTGAAGCAATTCGTACCTAGGGCGGACTATCATATTTCTGTTCGATGACGTAATTTTTTCAAAAATAATTAAAAATTATAATTTTGATTTTCTAAACTCAGCGGGGGGCGGGGGTCATTAAACATTTTAGGGTCGACTCAATTTCAGTTTCAAAAAAATTTTAATATTCGCAACTGTCGACACATAAAGGCTACATTTAAAAAAATATTGGATAGAAATACTAACTGTTTGCACTTTTTTTTTGATTAAACATAAGAATTTCTAAGAATTTTCTTATCTTTTTACAACAAAAACACTTTTGAGGTCCTTATAAATAATTTAAACTAATAATTTTTTAATTTCGGTGAGGACCTGATAATTATGATTGCCTGATTCTGACCGGCATTCTTGAGTAATACAAAAATTTTCCTGTAAAATAAATTTTCGCGGCTTTTTATTCCGAAAAAATGAGAACAAAGCAAATAAGAAGCCGAAACCTGATTGACATCAGCACTAAAAATTCTATTAGCGCACGTTTCCTGCAGTGTCCCAGTTTTCCTCCACTTGTCCACTTAATTAAATAATTTTTATTAATAACATTTAATCAGCAAATTAATAATTTCTATTTAAATAATTTCTTTGGTCAGAATTGCCGTAATTTTCCTCCGGCATTGACCAAATACAAAGTTTTAAGTTCATCATTTGGAAAAGTCAGAAAATATTTTCTGTAAACCGAGAGTGATCTGTATGCTGTGTTTTTCCATTTCCTTTGTGAAATTTACGCACTGTCACAGGAATACGCACTTCGGTGCTTGTGGTATTTTCATTGTGATGCATAACAATGTTTTTCAGTTTACGAATTCTGTGGTCGCCACCTAATTGTCGGCCACTACCAACGTTGCTTAACTTCGATAATCTAGGCTTATATTTTTAGAACATTTTTGTTTAATTAGTAATCAAATTCCTCGCCCATTGCATAACGCAACAGCAGGTTAAGCAGTTGGCATAACCAAGGGTTCGGTTTTTTGAATTTTGCTTTATCTGGCCTAGTTCTTTATCATCGAATAACAATGTCGTAATTTTTAATGAAAATTATTAATATCTTGACCTTACAAAACATCGTAGAAGCTAACGAAGCTGAAGTTTAGACCCCCCCCTCATTTATCCCTATTGTACATCTATTATCGTCAATGCCCCTGTGGGAGAAAGGGTAAATGATGAATCAGTTTTTAAAAAAAGATGGTAATTTAATGTAATTCATTTGTGGTTGTAATTAAGTGCTTTACTATCTCAAGGTAAGATTGCTTTGATTTTGTTAATTAAAACATTTTTTGCCAACTGTCCGTACCCCCAGACCTCCCAGTTTCAGAAACCAAATCAATTATTTTATTAAATAAGAAACTTTTAATCTATCTGCACGTACCGGGAGGTCTGAAAGTATTAAATCTTTCTCCCCTCTACCCTCAGTATTTTGACCTATATTTTGAAAATAAATTTCAGCTTTTTCATTTCATAAGGGAAAGTTTCTTTTATGAAATTACCTGAGATAAGATAAATATGTAACTTTATTCTCAATTACTCTTCTGGTTTTTCAGTTCCAACAATAATTTAAAAATTTTTTATTTAGACTTATTTAATGTTTCGTGAGGAAAAGTGGTACTACTTTGTTTCCCTAAAAACAATGTAAAATTTTCTGGAAATTTATTTTATTTGAATTTTTAAAATGTATTTTTTTTGTTTTATACTAGATACTCTAAAGTTAGTTCAAAAAATGCTAAAACATTGGATCTCTCACCGGGGGGTTTGGGGGTATGGGAGGAGGTAAGACGATCTGATAATATTAAAAACTTAATTCTGCAATTGGAAATAGAAAACATCTACAAAAGTTTGAAATTAGAAGTTTAAAGTCTAATTTTAAGCAGTTCAGAGAGAAGGAAATGAGAGAATTTGTCTTTGGCCGTTTCGCCGTCGCCGTTCCGCCGCCCGAAATTTAATATTTAATTTTGCAATGTTAAAATAAGTATTTTTTTCCAAAAGTGGGAAGCTAACTCTACAATTTTTTAATAGTAGAACATCAGAATATATTAAAATGTAAAAATTAAAGAATTAATTTTACTTAAAATTCCAATTATTTATTTTCTCAAAAAATTTTTATTTTTATTTATTTCATAAATAAATCCTAAAGATGCTCATGTTGGAAGTATAACATTAAATACTAGATTTCCGGAGCAAAATGGGTCGACTGCGAAAAGATAAAATCATAAAAAAATTAAAAAAGCCGAATCTTTAACATTTTGTTACTTAGTTTAATCAATAACTTGAAAGCCGTCGATTTTAGACAATAAAAGGTTAGAATCTGTTTGGTAGATAATTTCTCGTTCTATAAAAAAGGATAAGTATATTTTTAATAAAAAATCAATATTTTCGATGATATTGCAACTTCAATATTATAATTTAAAAAAATTAATCAAAAATGCCGTATTTTCAACATTTTTTACTTAATTTAATCAATAACTCGAAAGCCGTTAATTTTAGATAATGAAGGATTTAATCCAAATTTGTAGATCATTTCATGCTCTATAAAAAAGAATGGGAATGTTTTCAAGGAAAAATCAATATTTTCGATGATATCGCAAATTCAAGATTATAATTTAAAAAAATTAATCAAAAATGCCGTATTTTCAACATTTTTTTACTTAATTTAATCATTAACTCGATAGCCGTTGATGTTAGACAATGAAGGGTTGAATTCAAATTTGTAGATAATTTCGCCCTCTATAAAAGAGCACGGGAACGTTTTTAATGAAAAATCAATATTTTCGATGATATAGCAACTTAAACATAACAATTTTTTCAAAAAAAACTTACAATACCGAATTTTTAACATTTTTTCACTTAATTTAAACGATAACTCGAAAACCGTTAATTTTAGACAATAAAAGGTTTAACCCTAATTTGTAGATAATTTCACGTTCTATAAAAAAGCATAAAAACATTTTCTCTGTAAAATCAATATTTTCGATGATAGAGTAACTTGAAGCTAACAATTTTTTTTTTAAAACTCAAAATGATGAATTTTCAACATTATTTCACTTAATTTAATCGATAACTCGAAAACCGTTTATTTTAGACAATGAAGGGTTAAATTAAAATTTGTAGATAATTTCACGTTTTATAAAAAAGCTCGGTAACATCTTTAACGAAAAGTTAATATTTTCGATGATATCGCAACTTCAAGATAATAATTTTAAAATATTAATTAAAAATGCCGAATTTTCAGCATTTTTTTACGTAATTTAAGTAATAACTCGAAAGTCGTTAATTTTAGACAATCAACTGTTAGAATCTAGTTTGTAGATAATTTCACGTTCTATAAAAAAGCACGGAAAGGTTTTCAATGAAAAATTAATATTTTCGGTGATATAGCAACTTAAAGATAACAATTTTTTGAAAAAACTTTACAATACCGAATTTTTAACATTTTTTTACTTAATTTAATCGATAACTCGAAAGCCGTCGATTTTAGACAATGAAAGGTTAGAATCTAGTTTGTAGATAATTTCACGTTCTATAAAAAAGAACTGGTACGTTTTCAAGGAAAAATTAATATTTTCGATGATATCGCAACTTCAAGATAATAATTTCAAAAAATTAATTAAAAAATCCGAATTTTCTACATTTTTTTACTTAATTTGATAATTAACTCAAAAGCAGTTAATTTTAGACAATAAAAGATTAGAATCTAGTTTGTAGATAATTTCACGTTCTATAAAAAAGCATAGGAACATTTTCTATGAAAAATCAATATTTTCGATGATATCTCAACTTAAAAATAAAAATTTTGTTTTAAAACAAAAAATTTATAAATTTTTAGCATTTTTTCAGTTAATTTAATCAATAACTCGAAATCTGTTAATTTTAGAGAATAAAAGGTTAGAATCTAGTTTGTAGATAATTTCACGTTTTATAAAAAAGTATCGTTACGTTTTCAACAAAAAATCAATATTTTCGATGATGCGGTCACTTTAAGATAGAAATTAAAAAATTTTTGGTTCAGCAGAGAAAAACAGCAATTCAAATTTGGATTTTTGTTAAGTTCTTTGTTTCTCAGATACTCAAAACCTTTTAAGATAATTTAGATTCAGGATTCAACATAATAAATATTTCGATTGTGGACAAATTAAAAATATTATTCTGTAGGTGAATCCCCGTTTAGATAATAATTGCATATTGCTTATCATCTAATCTCCTAAAGCAAGATAATAACTGAATTGATAAGAATTATAATCTTTTGGTTTATGAATTTTTGTTCGCTAGATTATACTATTATTTTATAAATTTAAGTTTAAATTTAAATTTTCATTATTTCTTGTTAGTGAAAAATGTCTTCATAGCAGTTTCAATTGTTAATTATTTTATTCAATCGAAAGGTTTGTTGTTTCACACCTAACAGGTGTCAGAGCGAACCAATACGTATTCTCAATGATCACCTTTAGTTTTATAAAGGTTCTCGAAGTATTACCATCACCAATTTAGGTTCTCAGAACCTTTATAAAACAAAAATTGTTCATTGTTGCAACTACTGCGTCAAAATTAAAATTTATTTAAAAGATACATTTTAAAAATTATATACAAAATTTCCATTTATAAATAGAAACTTGCATGCTTATAGTTTTTAAATAAACCAATCACGATATAGGGATTCCCGGCGAGGTTATCGTGTGAACTGTGTTCCGTTCACCGACACAAGTCTTATCGTCCAGAAACTCCAAGTCGAAACGTTATTTCCCAGTTCGGGCTAATCTAGGTATTTTAGCGAGAATTAGAATTAAAATTGTTAGAAAATCGTGGGAAATTCACAAATCAACCTCAAGTTGTAGTCAAGATCCGCTCACCTTTTTATTTATAGATTATGTGATTGAATTGCGAGGAAGTTGTGTTTGTTATAGTTAATCGTTTAAAAGTTTAGCCAAGCCAAATATTTGTGGTTACTAAACCCGAACAGGGTTTAGAGAAGTAAGAACTTTTTGAATATTTCGAGTTAGGGTGCGAATTTTGGATTTCAGGATTTTAATTTTGGGATTTTACCAAGGAAGTAAATTAATACAATAGAGTCATTCTTATTCTGTCCAAATTAGAATTTTAATGTGAAAAAATTCAGGCCATTAAGGAAAATCCAAACTGCAGCTAGTACGGCAATTTTGCCTAATGGCTGATAATATTATCAACTTTCATAATGCAATGTCGTAGTAAATAGTACACAAATAAATAATTAGAGTAATAAAAATAAATTATAGAAATTGAAAAATTGAATCAGACTCCAAAATTTCCAATTTCAAAAATTTACTATAATTTATTATGATTAATTTAATTTTATCAATTTTTGGTTTAACGTCAATGCACTGAATCATTCACTTTATCTAAACAACATTAATTTTGTGTTTATAAACAAGATTCCCCATTATGTAATTTTATAAACCTAAATTTCTCACTTTCGTCAGTTTAAATTTCCAGTCCTGATCCGAATTCCGGGCTGAATTACTGGGGTGTATTGGTCCGAATTCACTTTTAGCAATATTTTTATTTTTTTGTGTTTTGAAGTTTGGGTATTTACCAACCAACTTACCCGCGCCCGATTGCTCCCAATTACCCAGAAAAACCCAAAATTAAATCTATAATTTAATTTTATTTTTCTATAATAATATTATTTGAAATATTCAAATTTTTTAGTTAAATTCTTTTCTTTTTTTTGATTAATAATTGTATTTTAATAAAAATTTTTGTTTAGTAGCGGTTGGTACAGGAAGGGCGATGGAGCGCCACCCACCCAAAATCATCAAAGCTTTTAAAAGCTTAAGCTATTACTTGATGAATTCAGTTCACAATTTTTTTTTAAATTGATTTTTGGAAATACTACAAGAATAGTATATCTCTAAACTCCCCCCCCCCCCCACCCAGTTTTCAAAATCGACGTTTTGCGTGAGTGTTCTGCAAATTATTAATTAATATTAAATGGGAAGAAAAGGTAAGCAGATAAATAGTGAAAGAGAAAGTAATAGAAAATAGCAATAAAATAAGAAACATAAATATAAATAATAATTTTTAATAAAATAAAAATACAAAAACAATTGGTTAAAAATTATTAGATTATCCCAAACCTACAGTTTTCGTCCGAAGTCACCCGTTTTCTGGTGAATCTGAAAATCTTCATTTTACCAAATTCGTTGATTTTCTTGAGAAATTTCTAGAAGTCTGAGGCCGCCCAAAGGAACTGCCCGCTAACTAAATTATTACTAGTCCGATTCTGTTTAATAGCAATTTATGTACACCAGATTGTGTTTTACGATATTTTTGAGAGATATCCCTGGATTTCCTCCTGGATTGCTTTAAAATTTCCCATTGGAAAAGCTAGTTATATAACAGAAGGTCAACTTCGGATCAGAGTTCAACCAGTTTTTTCATTTTTTAGGATATTCCTGGACTTCTGCAAATTTTCTTCAGTAAAACTCACACCGGCCGACTGGGAAGCGGGTAACCTCGGTTCAAATCCTGATTACGTCGAATACACGCTGCTGTGATCTAAAGCCCGAACTAGATCTGTAGGCTATGGGGAAGGCAATGGAACATCACCCATTAAAACTCCCTAGTAAGTCATCCTGGCTTCATTCCAGTGTATTATGACATTTAAAGAAAAACATTTTTAATTTGATTTACTTGAGCGGCTGTTCCGCTCAAGCCTATCGCCTAAGGATTGTACCGTAGGTGAGTATGCATCGAGAGATTAAGAAAGACTGGGGGGTATTCCATACCCCCCAGACCCCCCGGTTTAAAAACAAACGATTTTTGTTCATGTTCTTTCGCTTGAATGAAATCTTGTGAAATTTTCTCAGATTTCCCTTCACTTAAATCTAGTGTATACGTCAAGAAAAACTTGAGGAAATGTGGAAAAATCCAAGAAAATAAAAAGTTTGAGGAAATGTAAAATATCTTAGGTAATCCGAGTAAATGTAGAAAATTCATCGAAATCTTTGGAAATTCAAGATAATCCTTGGAAGTTTAAGAAAGTCTTGGAAAATTAGGAAATCTTAGGAATCCCTTTTTAAACTTTCTCTAAGGATAGTCTTGAAGTCATCCAGGGGGAAATCTGAAGCAATCTCTTAAAATTCTTGTGATTAGCCCGTTGAGTGGGACATATTGGCAGTTTTCATCATCCAAGACAGATGTACCTATAACCTATGTCCTTTTGATAATCACCAACCAGCAGGTGTGCAATTACCACATCTACCACATATGGAAAGCCACCGGATGGTATTTCACTTTTACACTACACTTTATGATTAACCTCTCCAAATGAAAAAACCTCGAGCCGCCACTGCTATCAGATTTTAATTTGACATATTAGGTAATTCAATAATAAACTTTTTCTTTTCCGACGCCCATGAATGGATCAACCAGATTTTCACTATATATCATGATTTTCTAGTTGGAATGACTTCAGTAATGTGCCTCAAAGGCTTACTCACTCTAAAGACTCCCCACTAGGTTATACCTATTAGCTAGTGATTTTTTTTATTAAAACATTTCTCGTGAATCCATTCATGCGCGTGAGTGGTAAACAATTACCGGATAAAGTTTACAGTTTTTTCTTTTTTCTAACTCTCTGAACTAGTAAACTACAGCAATTGCAGCCCGTAAAATGCTTCAAGAATTCTCTCTCAACAACTTATTTTAATTCTTGAGAGCTACCTTTTTTCACCACCGATATTAAATTAATTTAAAATTTAATATTTTGTATTATTGGGAAGACGGCATTAAAAAATTGTAAATTTTAATTATTTAATTTTATACAGAAAATTCTACGCATTATTAGGATACCCTCCAAATCCCCCAGTCCCCATTGCCAAATATTTAGATTAATTTGTTCGCAGAGAATTAACAATTCTGCGGATTTTGCAGCCGGGATGGTTGGGGAGTACCTCTTAGCTGCTGGAGGCATTTTGTTCAAGTTTATTTTGTCCAAAATTAACTATAATAATAATAATTGGAGGGGAGGGCACCCCCTGCAAACTACGGCTACGCCATTGAGTTTAGTTGTTCTGAAAGAATTGTGCCAGCGCTTGGGAGGTATGAAATAACCCTCGATAACCCCAAAAAGAAATTATATACAAAAACAGCTGTAGGAATTTTCTACAGATTACTTTGTTCCGAGTTAATAATAATAATTTGATATTTTTAATTTTGGGAGGGCGGGGTTCCATCGTCCTTCCGATAGCAGCTGACACTGTTTTCCATTCAGACTTATTTGGGATACTCCGAATAGTACCTTTGGAAGACTTTCTGGCATATAAAACTTGCCTTTACAGCAAAACTTATCAGACATTTTTTGTTTAAAATTTCATTCTCTTCATTTTTGTTTCTATACATTTTTTTATTTTGTAGCACCGTTTTCGAGATACAGTGGTTTAAAAATGACTTTCTAAAAATTTAAAACAAAACAAATTTTCGTGAGTAATTTTCAAGTCGCTGTATCTCGAAAACGGTGCGACCAAATAGAAAAATGCATATAAGCAAAATTGAAGAGAATGAAATTTTCAACAAAAAATATCTGATAAGTATTGCTGTAAAAATGATTTTTATAGGCTGAAAAAGTCTTCCAAAAAATTGTTGTGTAGGTTTTTCAGAAAATAAAATCGCAATTGCAGTATGCAAACTTTCACTGGAACTCTGAAAGCTTTCAGGAAGGAATCTCCCAGCAATTAATTGTATTTTCAGCTTTGGGTAAATCCAAATTAAATCACCGAAAACTACTAAAATCTCGAATTAAGTCATTCTGGTTCAATAGTTCTTCAGGCTACCAAACCAAAATTGAAAATAAAATCATTCATGAACTAAATCGAAAGGAATGAAAGCATATCAAGTTGACTGCGGTGTAATGATAGATCAAATACGACAGTAATACGGTTTGTAATTACGTGCATACCACAAAGTTTCAATTTGAAATTGCGGTATACCAAAAATGCCGCTTAGTAATAATTATTATTAATTCTTATTGGATTATTAAAAAAATTAAAAATAAAACAATTTTGATCGTTCGGACCTTCCCTTGTAAAAGTAACCGCGCGGGGGAACCCCGAATCGTTAATTTTATAATTTAAACAAAAAAATTATACAGTTGGGTTCGAAAAAAGTTCCTCTTTAAGGACTGTTCAAAAAAAAAATTTTAATTAAGCGAAGTACCGCAAAAATCTTAAAAATATAGGAGGAAAAATTTTAAATCGCTTACCTTTCGAATACAAACAAACTTGAGTGTGATTATATTATTCTAACGCCTCATTGGTTGATGAATTCACGCAATAAAATGATAAGCTCCTGCTTCCCAGAATATAGATAAAATGCCATATCAACTTAAGCTGATACCATCTATTAATAAAAATATTTGAAAATTTTAACAAAAAGGTGAAGGTACGGTTGATTTTTTATCTGACCTATTCAATATGTATTGCACATTTTTCAAGATTTCTGGAATAATTCTCAGAAATAAAGCGAGCCGAACCAAACAAATTTTATTTATCGATTGAATGTATTATTGATAAGGCGAATAAAATTGAAACCGATAAGGTGCGATTAAAATTGAGGAAGTTTTTTAAAAAATACCTAAAGTTTTCAAAAATAGACTGAAAACTGAATTTCTATTCAAAATTTTTTTTTTAAATTTTCAATTTTCGGTACTTCCCCCATAAGCGACACTACTGATTTTGAATAAACTGCAACCTGGCTTTATCTCAAAATAATTTATAAAAATTTCACAACAAAAAAGAAAAAAAAATTAGTTTTAGCAAAATTAAATAAATTAATGGGTGGGGGATTCCCCTCCATAAAAATTCCCCAAAAAACCCGGGATGGTTTTATTGTTATCGACATTTTTATTATACAATCAGTTTTTCAAAAGGATTTTTCTGAAGAAAAACCATTTCAGTTTCGCTGCGCCAACGCCATCTATCGTGATTGCGTTCAAATTGTTATCGCGACCACCTGATGTTGATGAACAAAATCATGAGGAACGTGGAAATTAAAGCGCAAATTAAAAATTTAACCGAAATAATTTCGAAAGCTAAAGCTTTGAGTGGTTCGCACGGTACGTTAATCAAACAAAACGACATGTTTTACAAAGTGCAAGAGGGCCGTTTGAAGTTACGAAAATTTGAGGTTAATATTTTTCTTTAAATTGTGTTACCGCTTCGCGCCGCTAGGTGGAAGAAGCCGTCTTATTTATAATATTTTTTCAGGACGGAAACGCGGAACTGATTTATTACGAAAGGCCGGATTCGGCTGGACCCAAAATGTCGAATTACGAAAAATGCTGGATTAGTTCCCACGAAGTGGATGGGCTGAATAACGTTTTGGGCAGAGCCTTGGGCGAAGTTGGCGCGGTTGCCAAAATTAGGCATTTGTTTCTTATTGGACAAACAAGGGTTCACATCGATCAGGTCGAAGGGTTAGGAGATTTTATGGAACTGGAGGTTGGTTTCTAGAATTTATTTTATAGAATTGCAAACTTTTTAATGAGCCAATTTTCAGGTCGTCCTCGAGGCCCATCAGGAGTTAGTGGAAGGCGAGAAAATCGCATTCGATCTCATGGCAAAATTGGGAGTAGACAAAGAGCAGCTGTTGGTCGGGTCTTATCGCGATATGTTGTCAAAAAAGAACTGAATTTTATTAATTTTGTAGTAATTAAAATATTTCTGTATTTTTTCTATATAGCAATTAATTTCCTAATCTGTTTTTGGAAAATTTTTTCTGTATACAGTTAACTGTTTACCACCGACGCGCATGAAAGATTAACGAGATTCAGTTTAGGCCAGTCGGATTATAAAATTGGTAATGCATACTTTAAAACACAGTAATACATTTTTATTTTTGGCCGCATTTTCCGCTCTAGGGTGAAATATTTCGGATCTTAACTTGAGGTAAGACCAAGCTACAGAAACAATGGCTGCTAATATCGGTAGGACAGTCTCAAGCACTGCACTCGCTTATGCATATTGAGTTAGTACTGTACTTATCTACTATAATATGAGTTTTTCTTTTAAATACAATTAATGAGGTACTGGAGGGTATTCCATACCCCCCAGACCCCCCGGTTTCAAAGATTGAAGATTTGAGTGGATGTTCTTTGAATGATATTATTAAATCTTCGATCTTTGAAACTGGAAGTGTTTATATAACCACAATTACAGGGATACTGGGAGATAGTCTCAATAAAGAACACAATGACAGTGCTAATGGGGGTATTCCAGACCCCTCACCCCTCCCCCGGTGCGTACTGGCGCGACACATTGAAATAATGGTCCTGAAAAAAGTGAAAGATGGCAATTTATTTCAAATCAATCACAGTATATACAGATAATTTTTTTGTAATCCGGGGGGTATGGAATACCCTCCAGTACCTCACTAACCACTGTATGTTACAAACAAACTGCAGTATTCTCCTAATAATAATGTACATTTTTGTCTTCTTCCATTTTCTCTGACCGATAGCTAGGCCGACTGTCCCTTCACCATCGGGTCATCTCCAGCTTTTCGAAACCCAACGATTTTACAATTTTAATTATGTGATTTAGTGAGTTTGCCTTCTCTAGACCAACGATGTTGTACTATTAAAGGAACTTTACTAGGTTGTGCGGCCTGAAGGCCGCACTGGTCTGGGTATCTGGTGAACCTCCAGATACCCATTCGTTGCCAACATTCCATCACCACATGAAGAAGATAGAAGTGTCTCCGGCAGCACTCTATGCTTTGCATGCCAATCAGCTACGCATTTGATATTATTTTGAAACTAGATCGTGTGGCTCTTACCTTTCACCCTTCGCTTATAAACCACCTTCTCATCGAAGAGATGAATTGTGTGAAACGAAAAGAAGAATTGATTATTCTACGCAGCCTAAAGGCCGCGTTGATTTAGCCTAAGAGTGAGTCGCAAGGCAAATTTTTGTACACTTGATTTCCCCGAATTTCGTTCTAGATTGTTTTCAGATTTTCTTTCGAAAAAGTTAAAAAGGCAAACTAAGAAATAAGCTTATTTCTAATTTTCTTTTCTTTTAATTTTAATTAATTTTTTGTAATCCGGGGTCTGGAATACCTTCCAGTACCTCCTTAACCACTGATTGTTTCAAAAAATTGTGCAACACCCTATATAAAAATTGAAAAATCGTTTCTTATCTCGAAAACCATTACAAAACGTAAAATTGACTCAACTTTATTTTACCAAAAATTCCAAAATTGCTCTAACGACCGTAATCTGCTATTTTAAATAATATACCGACATAACCCAACCTAACCTAAAAAATTTTAAAAGTCATGGAATCTGTGATGTGAGATTTTGAGTATTTTTATGCCGTAATAATAAGATGAGCGTCTTCGTTCGAAAAAACTGGTCCGCTTTGAAACGCTTCGGCTCATATTCCCGAATGAAAGGTTTCCTGAATAACCTGGAAATTATTAGAGAGCACTGCGGACTCTGGAGAGATGTACACTGCACTTCGCATACCTCTAACTACAACAGCATATCGAGACGTTCATTTTACAACAAAGGTTTTGATTTTGATACTTATTTAAAAAGAAACCAAAATCCCGATGATGAAATACTACAACAGTTTGCAGTTCGAAACTTTTTGTATCCCGATGCAAACGATCACTTGATGGAGAACCTAAATAATTGTAAATCAATCCAAGACGTTTTAAACTTTATCAAAAACAATGCTCACCAGATGAAGCCCGATCATATCGCTCGAAGCGTTTTAATATTGTGGGATTTACAGAAAATGTTTTTTGATGCCTACCAAGTCAGTGTGTCACAAAATGTAGTCGTCCGAGACCACCTGTCTCACGTCTTAGAGCATCAAGACTTCAAAATGTTACTCACCTTGCTCGACAAAAATGTAGATAACATGAACCCGGAAGCACTGAGCTTCATGTTGCTGTATTTAAATAAAATGGGGTTAAGTTTACAAACCAAAGTACTTGAAAAAATCGTCCTTAAGTTGCAGGACTCCCTAAAGTCGGGTGTTTCTTTAACCACCCTGTCATTGTTTATTGTTACCGCTTCGGAGGATAGCTCCTTATCCGCCTGTTATTTAGCTCATGACGCATTTCCATTTATTCTACAACAGTTAGGTAAGATTTTATACTTCGACAAAGTCTACTTGATGTAATTTAAAAATGTATTCTAGAAAAGTGCAGAACTGTAGAAGATTTTAAATTAATCACGATTTGTTTGAACGGCCTACGTGATATGGTAACAGACGACGTCCTGGATATATACAATCGGAAAGTTAGATATTTCTTGGATCAAAAATTCCTGGATGCCAAAAATTTGAGAACAATTTTTAAAATTCTTACGTTTTTAAGTTACTCCGGTTGGAACGAGAGGACCACAACTTTGACATCGGAAGTCATGTTGCTCTTAAGGAATAATTTACATCGTTTAAGTGTCAACGATTTGGTTATACCCTATATGGTAAGTTTTTAACTAAAGGGGACGCAGGGGAAATTTGGTGTACAGATGGCGGCAAACGCAATAATACTCTACCAAACACACTCTCCTGAGTTTAAAACTATACTTGAATTTATTTTAAGGTGCTTTGTAAAAACCAAGAGCCAGGCATACTGCTATCCGAGTTCCAAAGCGCCGTGGTGGAATTATGGGGAGATGTACACGAAGATCCAATCGCACCCATGAATGTTAAAACCAAACTGTTAACTTACGCGTTATATTTTACCGATCATTCAAATTGTTCCGATTTCGAGAGAATCGTGTCGACATATTTGAAAAAACCGCTTGATAGGACCTCAATAATTGATATTTTGAAAATACTCCTCATTATTAAGTCTTCTAAAATTCTTTTATATAACCAAGTGTGGAACAAGCTGGCCAATCAAATTAGATCAGAGAAGTCGGAAGAGGACGAACATATACTCTTGTCTTGTTGCCGTAAATACGTCGACTTTTATAACTCCACGTACTTTAGGAATCCAGGGTTCGAAAAGCATCTGACGGTTTGGTTATCGAAGAAGGTAAAAAGCGGAACTATCGAAATAATACCGTCAAAATTGGCTCCGGTTGCTTGCTTCCTGTTATTATTCGGAAGCGACCAGTCTTTGATGGACTGGTGTGTTAACAAAGTCGTGGACAATTGCGAGCAATTCAACGGCAGCGATTGTTTAACACTCTCACGAAGTTGGTATGGTATGGAACTTATTAAAAATCCACTTGTCGATTCCAAAGTCGTAGACCAGGCAATGGAGAAGTGTGTAAGCTACAAATTGCCAAATTTAAAAAATTTTAACGAATCCGTCCGTTTGATCAAAGCTTGTGCTTACAGAAAAAGACTGTTCGATAAATTTACGATTAATAAATTATTGTTAACGCTAGAGGAGGCTCCCGTCGTTTCTTCCATTTCGGTTAGAAATATAATTTCAAGCTTAATCATCACAAAGGCTCTCCTGCCTGAAACTTTAAATAAAATTTCAGACTATGTGATTAGTCATAAAGATAATTTATTGGGTTTCAATGCCGTTAAGATTGCGCACCTGTTTTACACTTTAGGATATCCACCTCAAAATGAGGACGAATTCTTTAAGTCACTTATCGATGTCGTGGAAAGGTCAGTTTTAGAGGTTTTTGCTTTACAAAAAATATGAAAGTTTGTGTCGTTTTAGAGATCAAGAACGGCTGTCCACGTATTCGTACCTGCAGTTTGCACTTGCACTCTGCTTTTTCAAAAAGTTACCTAAACAATATGTGGAGGATATTTTCAACGAAGAAGTTTTGGCTAAAATTGATGAAGAATTAAAAACTTATTACTTCAAGGTTTGTAATGTATTTTTAATTTTGCTGGATTTGTTCAATTTACTTAATTATATTATCTTATCAAATTATTTTCTATTTGCTCGATTACGAAAGAATTTTAATTTTATGCTGAAGGAAAGGCGTTTATCCGGATTTATCAATTTTAATTTGTTTTGTTCATTGATAAGGAAAGTGACAACAATAATTAAGCCTATAAGTTTGTCTAAATAGAACAAATATAAAGATGATAAGGAAAGTTTATTTTAGGGGAGGGTGAGACTCAGCATAGTAAATATTATTAGTCTAGGATTTTTAGCATTTGACTTAAAAAAAAAATTAAAGTTATCAAAGTATCAAAAGGCGGCTTGTCAGGGGAGGCAGAGGCAAATTCTGAAATATTTATTAAACTAATAAAACTTTAAAAAAAGTAAAAACTTAAATTTTTGATTGTGAGAACTATCAAAAGATAGATACTCCATCTACAACACTTATCCAAGTTTGGATTTTTATCCAAGCATTGAATTTTTTTTCTAATTCATTGGAATAAAAAAATTTCAGGATACCTACAAACTCCGTGTGCGAGATCTGTTGATGCAATTAAATAGGGCCGTATGTATGGATTATCCCGAATTAATGACACCCTGGTTTCACGACGACTACTTAAAAAAATTGAAGAAGCGAGGTAAATTTCGAAAGTACATTTTTACTATTATCGTAAATATAAAATTTGATTTCCAGTTAAGCAAAAGCCGTCAACAATCCTAGCGGAAGTTACACCATACCTGCGGCGACTGGTGAAAAATAGGAAGTATTTGTTAGAAAATAACAGTGGACAATACGGATACAGGATAGATTTTCTTGTTCAAATGGACAGCAACAAGGAATTTGTACAAATGAATTCCGTTAAGGATGGAACACTGTAAGAAGATTAAGCACAATTGATATTTGTACTTTAGAGAATTTTTTCCAGATTTGCCATCCTAGTGCCATCAGCCAAAGATTACACATACAATAATGAACAGCTGAACGGGGAATTTCAATTGAAAGTGAGGCATCTCCAATCGGGAGAATTTAAACTTGTGATAGTGAGGTCATCTTCTTGGCGTTTATTAATCACTCGTGAAGAAAGAATGAAGTATTTAAAGAATTTGTTGGATTGTGATGACACCGAAAGAGCCGATTCTTCCGTTTGCTTTGGTCCAAGCTGATAGTTAAGTGCAAATTATTTTAATTCAATAAAGTGAAAAATAGTATCTTGTACAACAAGAGGATGAAGAAAAGCAACTTGACTTTTGAGTTATATATACTATTTTTTCTACAGTATAAGGATAACCAAACCCGTTTTGGTTACAAATTTGAATGGTGAGCAGACTCTTTACCACTTAAATTAAATTTGTGTGGTAATAATGTTGGGCCGTATTAACTATGAGTGGAAATATGGTAATTGTAGAAGCGCCAAGGTGGGCTAATATCGAAATTAATTGAATAAAATTGCAAAAATAATTTTATTTTAATAATTAGAATTTTTGGGGGTCTGGGAGGTATAAAATCCCTCTGCGTTCTCTGAAATGGTGTCTGACCCAGTCCTGTTTACCCATGACCTTGGATAAAATTAATAGCAGGTATGGTAAACATAGCTTATCTGGCCTTTTTACATTTTTGCTACTTGCAAAAGCTGATTATGCTCAAATTATTATCTAATTTCTTATTTGAACAATTTATCTATACAGAAACAATTTTGTTACGTTTATCTTGGCACTTGGTTATCATTTCAAGTTCAAAAAGTTCTTCTACTATGTTTTAATAATAATAATAATAATAATAGAAACAATAAATATAGGTCAAACATTCAATGGAAATAGCAAAATTGTTTTTTGTGTTGCAATTGTTCGACATTTTAACTCTTGCACGCGTCATTTGTTTAATATTTAAATTCAGATAGTAAATTTTGCAAAAATAAATTTCGATAACAGAGTAAGTATCGATTATTTTTTGCACACTTTAAAGCAAAAAAAAAGTAATAAATAATATTTATATTAGTTTTGGAATGTTTAATAACTTCTCCGAGAGATAAACCAACTTGTGAGCGATTTATTAGCTGACAGGGGCGTATTTGGATTTACTTGGCCAATTTGGAACTTTTTAAGAAAAAATCACTAATTTCAACAGGTGTGCAATTGTCACACCTACCACACATGGAAAGCCGGCAATAAGAAAACTCTTTTTGCTAAAGCATATTTACGTGTTGTTGTTTACATTTCTGCCTGACCTTCCCTTTGTAATGACGTAAAATGAGGTAGGTAATTGCCGTATTATCACAGGGTTATCGGTTGATCTGATGAAAAAATCTTGGATTGGCATATGCAGTCAATTGCCTGTTTGGTATTGTGTGCGTCATTTTTAAGTTTATTTGTTTGAAAAAATTTGGGTCAAACCTGTTGCATAAAATTTACGTAAAATTATTGTTCTTATCGTACGAAATTGTTTTAAAGTTGTGCAAAAACAAAAATATTACATAAATTCATACAAACTTGTATTTATCTCAAAATTTGTTTAAATTTTGATAATTTAATAATAATTGTATTGATTTAATCCGACGTAGGTTAAACGATACCATCGATAGCTGAACAAATTGCTTTTTGGAAAAAAATTTTAAATCACCCCCCCTAAAAGAATTCCTGTATCTGCGTCTGGTTGTAATGGATAAGATGTATTATACTATATAATTGCACATATTACAGGTACTGCCGCACAGGGCGGTTATTTTACTAAATCGGTGGTATAATTTAAAATTGTTTTTCTTCTAAAATATTTAGGCTGAACCTATTTGTGAATAAATTATTGGAATTTTTACTGTAAATATTGAATGTGAATCACCAATCAATCGAGTAAATATAAAAATTGATTGTTAAATTTAACATTCTAACAAATTAACGATAAGAAAAGCTAATCATTAATTTTTCCCATGAGAAGAACATAATATAAGTAATAATAGAAATTAGCTTGTAAGTAATCAAAGCCTATATTTATTAAACAAAAAATGAGATAATAAAAATTAATTCTCAAGGTAAACACCTCGGAGTTCAAGTTTAAATCTAATTGTTGTAATTACAATTATCGCTAAGTGTCATATTAAATTGCGATTTTGCGGATTTTTTGTTTACTAATCTAATTGTTTTTCTCACAGTTCATTGACGAAACAATGGACAAAAGAAAAATTGAATTAAGCAGTTAACTTTAAAAACAAATTTATTTTAATTTGTATTTGTTCTTTTTTTATGTATTGCACGTTGGGTAGATGGTAGAAACCAAGATTACAGTCGTCAAGGGAACGATAAGACAGGAAGAATATGTATTATTATTATTAATGAATAACAAAAATATACAAACTTATTATGAACACGTGCAATAATATTAACTATAAACAAGTAAAATGAACAATAAAACGAATAATAATAATAATAAATAAAAAACAATTGAAGATAGCAAAATACCTCTGTTGGAAGTTTATGTTATACAAAAATTTGTTTTATTGTTCATTTGAAAGTTTATCTAAGTACAAATTCTTTCTTTTTATCCACACTGCTGGTCAATCTGAAAAAAAATCTTGCTTTTACAACTTTTCCGAAAGAAAATCTTAGAACCATCCAGGGAGAAAGCAGGGAAAATTTCTCAAAAATCCCGTAAATGGAAATCCAGTAATGCAGTTAGTTTTTATTGCTAATGTAACAAATTGGCCGGTAATGATGGCTCAATGCGGCCTCCAGGCCGCATAATTTAGGCAATCGAGTAGCACATGAGCCATTTATATAGATTATTGGCTTATACAGAGGGGGAAATTGCTACGGAAATCTGGTGTGTAATTAAAGGAAAATTTGAAAATATCTAAGGATCACTTGGCTGAAGCCAAGATGACGTACTAGGGAATTTAATTAATGGGGTGGTTTCCTGTTGTCTTCCAGATAGCCCACAGATATATTTTGGGCTTTAGGTCACAGCAGTGTATTCGACGCGACCAGGATTTGACCAGTTGGCCGTTGTAGGCTTTACGCCATACTGCTGGTTGATATAAAAATATAGTCTTGTTTTTCAGTTTTACAAAAACTACGATTACCGGTCATCAGAATAAAAAAAATCAGAAAAGCAACAGATATAGGTTTATACCTATGTTTTTTTTTGTTTCCTGAAAAATACAATAAAAATAAATGATTTTATAAATTTCCATTTATCTGCTGCCAACGTTCAATAAAAAATAAATAGAAAGTTACTGTAGGCCTTGACGATTGCAGAAAAAAAATTGTTATTGGCGAGATAAGACCTGTGGCGGATCCAGACAATTACCATAAAATTATTAAATAATAAAAATAAGAAGTAGTAGTAGGTAATAATAAAAAAAAGTTTATTTTTGGTTTTTAACAAATGAATGTTTTTAGCTCTAAGGGGGGGAATAAGACAATGGCTCAAATAAAATTGCGTTATTCGCCATTTTACTTTAAGCGAACGCCACCACGCGGAAAAATATTAAGTTAATCAAATACGTATAGGAATAGTTGGTATAGAAAGTTTTGTTTATAAAGCAAACGTTTGCATTTCTTTTGGAATTATTATTTCACCGCGGTTTTATAATACAATTATTCATTAAGTCTTTGTTATCTGTTATCTTTGAAAAATTAATAAAAGAAAAAATTTGAGAAAAACGGCGGCACTACAGTCAAGGTTTACAACAGTATACATCATATAATACTTTTGTTTTGTATTTGATTTCATTTTTTACTTAAAAACAGACCCTTGTCCTTTTAGATTCATGATTTTTACCAGTTCAATAGTCCTTTAAGGATGTTTTTACCAAATACCTGGGCCTAGAGACCTTTGTCTTTGACTTTTTGCTTACTCCAAACAAGATATGATAGATAATAAAAAAAAATCGTGATCCCTCCCCCCCCAAATGATAAAACATAAGAATTTTTATTTAAGCTAGAAGAATAAAATAATCGATAGACATTGTCATAACTGATGACAATGGACGTTACTTGCCTAGTATATCTGGGATTCCCCGGACTTATTTCTAATAAGAAATATGCTAAACATTTGCTATATCCCTAATAATAACAGTAGTTTTGATTGAAATAGCGAAGATAAGATTGATGAGAAGTTAAAAAAAAATTTTTATTCAATCTTTTTTTTTAATTTTTGTTTTGTTTTAAAACTTTCAAATAAAAATGTATCAATTAATCATATTATTTTTAATTAAAATGATCTAAAATCTACCGATTTAACCCTTCATTGTTCAAAATAAATACTTTCGAGTACAAAAAATATTTTAATTGTTTTAAAACTTAAAAATGCCGAAATTTCAACATTTTTTCACTTAATTTAATCAATAACTTGAAAACCGTTGATTTTAGACAATGAAGAGTTAGAATCTGGTTTGTAGATAATTTCTCGTTCTATAAAAAAGAACGGGTACGTTTTCCAAAAATAATCAATATTTTCTGTGATATCGCGACTTAAAGATAACAATTTTTTTAAACTTAAAAATGCCGACATTTCAACATTTTTTTACTCAATTTCATCGATAACTCGAAAACCGTTGATTTTAGACAATAAAGGGTGAGAATATAATTTGTAGATAATTTCACGCTGTTCAAAAATGAATTTGACCGTTTACACTATAAAATCAATAATTTCGGAGCTGTGGCCATTTGAAAGTAGAAATTTTGAAATTAAATATGATAATCAAAATTTTTATTTATTTTTAGATTTCTAGTTTATGATTAAATTAATTGTCGATTTGTTTTATTTATTTTTAAAAATCCCAACGATAATTGTTTTTTTTTTAGAAAAAAATGTAATCTAAATTTGGTAAAGTAAAAAACCATAACATACAGGATTGGGATCTACAGGCAAACCAAAAGAATCTGTTTTGTTACATATTGAATATTTTAATGAACCCTAATAAACACAGCTGGTGAGATAAGATAATGTAGTTTTTTGTTTACATAATACAAAATTAATATCAAGGCATTGCCACACCAAATTTCATCGATAGAAAAGTCAAACAAGCATATTCTTCGAGCCTGATAACCTTTCCAATTTTGAGGAATAGAAGCTTTTTTATATATCGCGATTACTATTGGTGTAAGATGCGGAAGAATTAATTTTTGATTTGTAGAAATATTAAGTGTATGAGTAAATATATATGTGCATTATTATCTTTCGTTATCTATTAAGGTCATACTTGAACGTCACATGTCGAGGGTTACTTACATGGATCATTGCAGACCCACGGTCAACTATGTTTAATATTATAAATTAATTTTCAATAATTCAATTTCTTTCTTTGCCTCTTCCTCATTTTGGATTTCAGCAGACTTCCACTTCTTGAAATCAGTTTGAAAGTCGGGAAGTCCCCGATGTATTGGGGAGAACTTCTTTTGTTTCTCGATTTTTCCGCGTTCAGTCAAAACAAAAGATATTCTCATTAGATAAGTGTTGCCACTTTCCGGCGTGTTCGTAGGTGCAAACAATGTAATAATGCTATGATTCACGTCAGTTTAGGTAATTGACTTTTTAACCATTTACACAAGATAAGCTAGGCAACTAATGCTTTTTCTTAATATTTTTATATTATCTCTAATTTGAAGATTAAGTTGCTGGTTTAAACTATCCGCCTCCTCACCTTTGATTTTTTCAAGAGATATCTGGTAACAAAGTCTATAGTTTACAATAAAAATTACATCATCCTGTATTTATTGCAATTTCCTGAATTTCCAAAAAAACCATTTTGCAACACCCGGTATATAGGTACTTTGTTGAAACGCAAGAATAACAATAAATTTGTTTAAATTTAAACAAAATACCAGATAAAGAATTTATTGTGCATCAATGTTATCGCTTAAAGCAGTATTCAAAATTTGATTGCCGCTCGCAAGGGATGTAAATATTTAAATTAGATAATTTCAAATTTGTTATTGTTCCACATATTTAAAATTACAAAATATTTATAATTAAACAAAATCCTCACCAATTTTCCTATTTAAAAAGATTTATTTGCTTTATTGCTTTAAATTACCCGTAAAGTAATCAGCTGTGTTTGACAACCACACCACTCGAGCCGACCAATGACGTTCCAGTACATTCCCGAACGCCACCGAACGAAATTTCGTCTCAAATAAATGAATGTACAATCCAATCGTCGCTTATTGATAGCGAAGATTTTCGATTGTGAAGTTCTAGAATATTTGCCAGTTATCAGCGAATTAATTTTTTATTTTATTTTGAATTTTGTGTTCATAGTGCAAAGTTGGCTGTGACAATATGAATCTGTCGTTTGCAGGTTGTGGGTTTTTGGGAATTTATCACGTCGGTGTCGCGGTTTGTTTTCGAAAATATGCGCCCCAATTACTGCTGGAAAAGATTTCTGGAGCCTCCGCGGGGGCAATTGCCGCATGCTGTTTACTCTGTGATTTGCCCATTGGTAAGAAACAATTTTAATTAATTTGGTGTAAATTTCTTTCTGGTATCACGTAACTCATCTGTACATACGTATTTGTATTACTAATTTTAATTAACTTATTTTTCCACACTACATATTTTATGTTTATACTAATATTATTATGTTTTCTACTCTTTTCTTAATCTTCCTTCTTTTCATCGAAATCAGAAAAGTCAAACTAAATTTTGAAATTTTATTCGACAGGTTATGGGCGATTTTGCATTTTAGTTCAAATAGGATCTTTTTGTGTTAATTTTGATTTAACCACTTTAACTGATTAAAAATTAACGAAACAATGGCGATAGTAATCTTAATTTACATCTGAACTCTGTTCGATAATATCAAACAAAGCTTTTTTTACTTTTATTCCAAATGCTAAGATTGTATCCTGTGATAAGTTATCAATAATCGAAAATTGTTGCCATGCACAATTTCATTGTTTCTTGTCGGTGGGTCGTACTGAACGATTTTTAGTCGACGACCCCCGGATTGGGGATTCACAGGTGATGTTAAGTTTCCATTCCCCTGTTACTTCAGAGCCAACTAAACAAAATAGAACCTTCCGAAAAGTCAGAATATTTTAAACAATTGAAGTTGTTACACCCAAACTTTCGCCCCACCTTTTGTTTTCTTGCTTATAAGATGACAGAATCTGTAAAATTAAACCCATGACCCTTGAGGGTCAGATTATCACAGATTATATTACCATCGGAGGAATTTACATTACTCGGATGGTTTCTTCCCTATATAGGAAGGATTGGGGATTTCATCCTACTGTCCACTGCCTTACTTTAGATATCCCCTTTAGAGGGGTTTAGATATCTTGGAGAGAGAGGAAAATGTCCGAAGCAGTAATCTCGAGGAATTAGTTTCCGATGAGCGCAGCATTAGGGAAAGCAGGCTCTCCGATACTACAGACTGCCCTCGGACAGTATTTTCTCTCTGCTGCTGTTCGGCTCTTGATCGATTTGGTGTTTTAATTCTTTCCTCGGCAGACTTTTGTTTCCTTCATTACTTGTTTCTTTTTCAAGGTCATCCGCATCTATAATGCTGCAGAATTAATTTTTATGTTCAAATAAAGTTAATGGACCGAAGACCGCGTAATTGGTAGTTAACAAGTCAAAAAGTGCAAGGCACTTTCGATAAAGTTGCGAAACCTTCCGCTGTAATTGCAAATAAACAGGAAATGATGATCTAAAAATAATTAAAGATCGCAATTACCCATTTCCCATTTTTTTTAAATAATATCGATGGAATTTAAAAAGTTTGATTGTTGCAATTACAAAAAAGTTAATTTCAACGGTTTTATGGTTCGACTCCTTCTCTTGAACTACGGCCAATAATTAAATCAGACAAAAACTGAAATAAAATCTATGGTTTTGGAGTTAAAAATATAATTTTATTTATCAACATGGAAAGTGTCGAAATGTGTTGATGACACTGCACTTGTAATTTATTAAAATGTTCCCCTGGCCCCCTGCTACGTTATAAATTTGTATAAATAACTGATAAGCTCAATAATTTATTGTACAATAATTAATAATGCAATTTAATTTTTCAATTATTTTATTTTAATTTTACTTTGCTACCGATTATTTCTGTTGCTGACGAAAGCTCAAAGTACACAGAAATGATTACGCTTTTAATTCTAGTGTTAATAATAGAAGATTCACGGTCAAAGTAAATTTTCTAATTTTCACATCTAAAACGGAGGTTCCCAAAATTTTTTGTATAATCAATGCCTGAATTGAATGAATGTTGTGGAAGCGAAAGAAGTATCCACCGATAAAAAACTGGATAGATGTGATTATTTTTAGATCTGATAAACTTGAAACCTTCAGCGATTTTTTTGTGTAGGTCAGATAAAATCTTCAAGTTTCGATTGTCCCACTCAAAATATTTTGAAGTATTTTTTATGTAGGTCAAAAAACGAACCAATTTTGATGGTATATCGCTGTTATGTCAGCGATGTGACGTCACAGATTAATTTTTAATTGATACGGCTTACAAAAATATAAAAAATCTCCTGATATTAAAAAAATAATTTACAAATATTTTGCGATAAGCATAAACAAATATTTGTGCATAACAAAACAAGGTGATAAAGTTATTTGTACATTTTTATTGCTAAAAACCTACACGTGTATGCTATCATTGTCAAAAATCTCATTCATTTTCTTCTCAACTTTCTTGCACTGCGTGACGAAACAATAGAAGCGAAAACCAAGTTGTTTCGTCACGGAAGGGCCGTGGACGTTTCGTCTCCGAATCCAACACCAGGACTTGGAAGCGAAAAATCCATCCATCGCCCAAATCCGCTTGCTTGATTCTCTCTATCGCAAACTTTTTTTCTTCAAAACCTAACTGCTCTTATGAATCTTATGTGTTGTATTTCAGATGGTATTCTTACGGATTCCTTACTGCGTGCCGGTATTAGCCCTCTAATCGGTAGGTACAATATATTAACTCCGAAATCCACTTTTGGGTTTTCTCTCAATTTCCTTACCTCGGCTATATCTTTGTGCACTTGTGTTGTTTGATTGTTGTGGAGAGTCTTTCTCATGTCAAAATACTTGGAATAAATTAACAACTGGTGACGTATACTGTTGGGTTAACGGTTGATCGAACGAATTGATGAATTTATTTCTGTGTGTATTTCAGGTAAAATTTTAAGCGATTCGTTGCCGCAATGTAAATTGGTAACACTGGGTATGTATTTCATTATATTTGTGTTTGATGAGCTTTTGAGTTATGAAGTATAAATGCGTATCGATATTTTTATTTTTGTTGTTTACTTGCTTGACCTCTGTTATCATTTGATTCGAAATGTAATAAATTTCGCCAATTTAATTGAGTATAATTATTATTGGTAATACAGATATCCCACCCACTATTTTTTAAAAATCAGTAATAAACAAACTATTCTTAGGTGGTATGACGAGTGACGTCTTACGACTGACGACCGAAGCACGCAGTCGTTCCTTGGGGCCTTTCAGCCCATCGTTCAACATCCAAAATCTCCTCTTGGAAGGTCTTGAGAAGTTTTTACCCGAAGATGCTCACATCCGAGTCAGTGGAAAATTGCACATCTCCCTCACGAGGGTATACGATGGAAAGAATGTGATTGTGTCGCAATTCAACAACAAAGAAGAATTAATGCAAGCGCTGCTTGCATCCTCCTTCATTCCAGTATTTTCTGGTATTATACCTCCGAAGTTTCAAGGCGTGAGATATGTTGACGGTGGTTTTAGCAACAATTTAATCGCATTAGACGAAAATACGATTACGGTCAGTCCTTTTTGTGGCGAGAGCGATATTTGTCCCAGGGACAACAGTTCTCAATTATTTCATGTAAGTTTTGTTTAAGCTTTTTCAAGCCAAATGTACTTACCTTATGATTTTTCAGATTAATTTTAAGAATACAAGCATAGAATTATCCAAACACAACATTTACCGAATTGCCAGGATTTTATTCCCCCCAAAGCCTGAAGTTCTGTCAGATTTGTGTAAACAAGGATTCGATGATGCGCTTAGATTTTTACATAGAAATAATTTGATAACTTGTACAAGGTGCTTGGCCGTGCAGTCGACTTTTGTGGTTGCGGAAACTTTGGAAGAGTGCATCGAGTACGACCCCGAGTGCAAGGAGTGCAAAATGCAGCAAGAGGTGAGAAGATGTGCGGGAAGTTGTGTTCATCAAAATTAACTTTGTATGTCTTTAGGAAGCGTTAGTATCAAATATGCCCGAGGTTGTTTTGACCATATTCCAGGAAGCGATTGATTCTGCAAATAAGGGATTGATAAATTGGATCTTCAAGCATCGGGGGATGAAATTGCTATCGGTGCTTAGCCTGCCTTATACGTTACCCGCCGATGTAGTGTATGCGACGTTTACAAAGTAAGTGAAATCATTATTATTGTCGCTCACAAAACTGAAAACCAACATCTCTCATTGCTAACGGGATGGGGCGTTTCAGCGCGACCGGTGCTAAAAAGCACCCCCCGGTTTTAAAACAGATTTAGAAGAATGTCCTACTTAAAAACGTCTAGATGGTAGACCCAGTTTGTTTTTAACACAATTGAGTAGTGTACTGGAGGGTGTTCCAGACCCCCCGGTTTGAAAACCCGAAAGCGTGTGTACATATTTTGTAAATGTTCTTATTAAATAGTAGTCTTTTTTAAAATAAACTTTTTAAAAATAAATACGTTTATATGTTGTGGCAGTACGGACTGAGTAGTACAAAATACTTTCCAGAATCTAACTAATTATAGAAAATTACTGCCACAACATATAAATGTTTTTCTGTTGAAAGAGTGAAAGGTTGCTGTTTAATAAAATTAATCACAAAAGGACGGTTACGGTTTGATGCTTAAGTGCATTGGCTACTAAGAGAATCCTGGTTCGAGCCCGAGTAGAGCAAGAACTTTATTCTAGCCGTCCTCCCTCGGAGGGCAATGGCAAACCACCGACTAACTAATCGCAGGGGGAAACCTTCAGATTATTTCTAGACTGAACAATTTTTATTTCATAACAGCAATCACAGAACATGTACATATGCAAGTTTTCAGTTTTTACAACCAAGGGGTCTGGGGGGTGTGGAACACCCTCCAGTATACCTGTAAGTGTGTTAAAAAACACAAATAGGTGTACATTCTAGTTTTAAAGTTGTGATTCCACTGGGCAATACTGGATCTAAGTCATTTGGACTAAATTGGAATGGTCAATGAAAGCTTACAAAAGACATTTGGAAAAATCTATAGGAAGCTAAATTCTGGGACCAATTTTGTTTAGGTGTACTGGAGGGTGTTCCACACCTCCCAGACTCCCCGGTTTCAAAAACTGAAAGCTTCAGTATATGTCTTTTGAGAATAAGTACATTTGTATGTCGAGATTTGTGCCAGGATGATTTGGTATGAATTTAACAGACATCGTATCTCTTATAATAACCGAGATCCCCAGGGTGGAGCTCGAAAAACGGGCACCCTGCAGAGGAAAGAAAGTGAAAATCCAGTTTCTAAATTATAAATATGTTCTCGAATAGGTTGTTCCAAATCGGTTGCACCGAAACGTCCTAGATCGGGGGTAACTACCTTCAAAAACCAACAGTCTGGCCGATTCACAAAAGGTCAACATAATTTATGAATTATATTATGTGGTTTACATATACTTGCTCGTCAGTGATTGGTGGTTGTAAAACATGTGAGGATGCAAACGTTGAAGATTTTCCTTTATTTGGTTTTCAGTTTCATTCTCATTGCGATAACAAAGATCTTGAAATATTCTAGTATATAATGCCCGAATCATCATCCCTGTGCTTTTTTCGCTTCATTAAACTAACAATAATATAATTTTAATTAGTATAATTGGTGCTACCATTGAAACTCGCAGCATTGAATACCGAGTATTAGGAAACGCGGTACTAACTTCTAATAGGACTTGCCATCATTTAAAAAACAAAAAAAGGTGATTAACAAACTTTTCTTTAATAAATGCTTGCTTTGTCCAGTGTCGAGTCTTTGTAAGGAAATATATTATTTATGTTTATCGTTTAATTGCTTAAAATAACGTCAACATTCGATTACAAATTTATTGTAAATTCTTGCTGCTCGTTTTGTGGTGTATCGAAAAGCTTATTGTCCGGTAAACTTCTGAAACGTGGATTTTTCTTTCAGGATTATGTCGACAACGCCGGCCATGGGTAACGGATTATGGACCATTAGCAAATTTTTCTTAGACCAATTATTGAGCATTCTCAGTGGTGTCAACTCCACTAGGCAGCAACACCAACATACGGCAAAAATTAGATGCCAACTTGCATATACGGAATATGGCGGCAATAATAACTTGGAATTGCACCAACAAGAGCAAACAAAAAATAAGATGAACCTGAATCTTACGTTAAACTTGGATGCCGAGCAGAGTTTGTCCGAGAAAGTCAGGACACGCGTGCCAAACTTCACCATCAGTCGGTCCGATACTGGAAACGAAGATACATTTGAACATATCTTACAAGCGACGTCTCACAACGACGCTATCATGGCTTACTTTTACATGGATGAAAATAAGGTCAAGGTAACGGAAATTTTCGATGTTACCGAAAGCGACGCACCGGGGGTGCAAACGAAACAAGAAATCGAACTCAACCAGCAGCTACAATTCGAAGACGACTGGGACCAAGCGACTTGGACGGCGAAACAGGCAACGGAACAACGTAAGTCGACATATTTTGTATATAAAACTGTTTTTACTATTTTTTTTATCTTCTAGCAATGTTGAATACCTCCAATGAAGAACTGATGGATTTCACACTGGATGATGTGTTAAATAAAGATCTGTCCATGATACTTTCCGATCCTGAAAGTGAGTGGTCTGGTAAAGAGGAGCAACTAGAGGATAATAATTCTGATCGGCCGGAATCAGAACAAATCAATTATAATGAAAATATTTACAGGACACCGTACACGGTGCCGTCGTTTAATTACGACGAATATGATATTTAAACGTTTTCGGGGCTATTTTCGAGCACAAAATCAAAACGTATCTTCCAGTAGCGCCTAATATTTATTGTTAATTTAAAAAATGTGATATTTAATAGGAAAAAGTTGTATTTTTCATACCATAATTTTAAGAGCTCAAGTGTAGCATGTAAGTTTAAGTATTACGTTTCTTTTTCGTTCCTACACTAAAAAAGTTTTTTAGTTAGTTATTTAATTTTATTAAAAATTTTTATAAATTTGATTGAGTTTGTCAATTAAATGTAATTTAATTTCTGACAATAAAAGAATTTGTTAAATTTGTTCAAGTATGTGATTCCTCGGTTTTTTCCTATTTTCCAAAACTTTTCTTAGATTTTCTACATTTCCTTTCACACTTGCACATCAGATTATGAAACACTTATATAAGTTGGGGCTTTTGGATAATAAAAAAAAGTTTTTTCCAAAAATTTATTAAATCTTAAATTATCTAACTGAAAACAATAACAATTTAACTTAAGAAACTTTACAAAAATAGGTTTTTTCGACATTGCAATTAAAAAATTTGTACACCAACTTTAGAAAGTGAGTCGTTCGTCACATAGGAATAAGTTTTAATTAAAAAAGTGTTTATTCTAATTCGACCACATGTAACAGTAAATTTCTCTCCAGAATGGCAAATAGTCTATCGCAGGATTGCAGATTATACTGGCTAAGGGAACCTTGCTCAGACACTGCAATATGAACATGATGTGTTTCTTACTACAAGTTTCATAAAATGGCGACCTGAAGAGGTACAGCAACATGGAGAATGTCCTACGAGCAACTTGCAACTGTTGCTGCTTTGTGAGTACATTTATGTCAGCTATATCACATGTTCTATATAAATGCATACTAAAATTGTCGAATTAGTAAGTTTACTTACAATTGAAAATTTTGCACCTACCTGTATAAATCTAAACTTAAAGATAAAAGCCACGGTTTCCATGTGTCGGCACCAAAACAACCCATCGAACCTAAATGCAAGAGCGGCTTCACGACAAAAACAGTTTCGGCTAGTAACTGTTTATTAGACCAGTTCCGGTCAACCGATTGGCTGTTGTCACATTTGATGCCGGCTCCCGCTTTCAACGGCTTCCAATCGCGAAAAGCTGCAGGAGGCGAAGTATTAACTGTCCTTATCGTTCTTTGCGTATGTTGCAACACAAAATATTTAGAACTCAAAGTTCCAGTTTCATAAATTTCGTCTAAGTCTTGACCAGTTCTTTGTAAATGTGGGATCGGCGGATGTTCTATTACATTTTCCTTGTGATGATAAAGAAGCATTAATCGAGATACACATCTAAAACAATTGATGGAGTCAGCTGTCAGTTTAAAAGACCGATGTATACTTCAGAAAGCGTCAATTGCAATTTAGATTATCTTTTTTTTCGATATTAATTTGTGATATAAAAGCAGAAAAAATTTCAGAAACTTGAATCTATGATAATAAAAACAGGAGTCTTTCTATATGCAAAACCGCAATTGTTTATTTATAACTAGAGAGCAACAAACAACGTCTGATAGCAATTATATGTAAAACTTCGGACTAGTTTTATTTGATTACAATTTTTAATTTAAAAACCGCATAATCAATTACCTTGAAACAATAAAGTGGAATAATTTGCAACCACGGTATAACCTTTCTTTACATCGAAAGGTCAAATAACTATAAAAGTAAACTTTACTTACTTAAAAACCTGTATGCAGGTAATAATCAACCATTTTCCTTTAGCACCCCAAGCCTTTTCAGCAGACAGTTCAAAAAACACTTCCGACGACTCCAACACGGTAAGCCATAGTTTGATTCGTTCGCAAGGTGTCGAAGGTCCTGCCTGTCGTGATTTTCGTATAATACTATCGTTGAATAAAACCAAAAGATTGGATAACGAATAAATTAGCTCCGAAAGTACATAGGAATTGTTGACCCGACCTAAACATTTCAACGTAGTTTAGACGAAACCAAGCAGAGTAAAGGTTCTTACCTGCTATAAAATAGGAAATCCACTTAGAAGAGGTTTCAAAGTCGCTCGTGAGTTGTGGATTTTTACACACCCAAGCTTTGTACGACGCGAACAATTCGGGCAAGGAAAATAACGAAGTCATAATCACCACTTTTTAAAAAATTTAAAACTTATAGAAGAAATTAAAAAAAAACTTCCACCCAAGTAATCTGGAAATGTTGATAAGTACTTAAGGTGGTTTTAAGTGAATTATGCTACCTTAATTAATTAAACGTCACAATTTTCCAATAATTGTAGCCTGCATTCATTTCTATGACATTAGTTTGACGTTTCGGTATACGCCATATTAGTGCAGGGTTGTGCAGGGTCATGCAGGGTGAAACAAAATGCAGCGCCGTCGTACGGCGTCAAATGTCACATTCAAGTTGGCATGCGTGTAAAAATAAACAAAAAACAGAAGTTTGACAAATTCACTATTTCTCTTAAGATTTATCTTATAGGCAATTTTTCTCTGTAATTAATGCTGCTTAAGTTTACCATAATTTTGTGTTAAGTTTGATTCATCGGTGAAAGTTTCTATCATTCAGCAAACTCTCCGGAGGTAATATAAATCCACGGATTCATAAATCCTTGTATAAATCCCATTAAGTTCCAGCGTCCTCATTTGATGACAGTAACTTATATATTTTTTTTAAGACCTAAAAACTGATTTTTTCTTATAACAAAAATTTGTGTCGACATTCTCAAACATCACTAATTGTATTTATATTTTTGTTTTCAAAAAATATCAAATTTCAAGTACCTCAATAAATATTTTTATGAGAGGGTAACTTAGACGAAATTTGCAGGCTATAATATTTTTAATTTATAATATAAATTTTAACATAATTTAGTTCAGTCACAATATTTAGAAGACTTTATTGCTTTTTAGGGTAAAAATTTTTAGCATTCGTGTATGCGTTTAGATTTGGTGTAGTTCTGTTAAAAAGTGTTCTTGTTGTGACCTAATATTTTGTTAAAGTGATAATTTTTTTTATATTTACGCCTGTTTTATTTATTTCTATCGGTAAGTTTTATTTTATTATAATTTGTCAGTAATTGAGTAGTACTATTCATATTTTATGCAGGTATGTCGTACCACATGAAAAATGCCCAATCTTTAGCTGAACTTGAGGAAATCGTAAATGCTGATGACTTCTATCAATCAGATGAGGAGGACTATGCTGATATTATTTTGATACCACCCAATGTTCGTGAACTTACCGACGAAGAAGATGTCGATGATGATACAACGTTAGTTGACGCACCTAAAATACATGACGCTGCAGGTACATTTGAAATAAATTGCCATTTAGAAGGAGAACAGCCAGAAATATCTTCTTTCAAATCGCAGCCTTCTACATCTGGACAAGTAAAAAGAGTTCAATGTCGCGAAAAGTCGAAACAATCTATTTCTAAGAAACGAAAACTATCAGAAGAAGAAGCTAAGTGGACTAGTGAGAAACCAAGTTACAAAGAGCTACCTAAGGGAAACAGTGAACATGTAAAAGAGACTATGAATAATATAAAAGAAAATCTCCAAAATTGCAGCCCATTGCAGATATTTGAATTATTTTGGAATGAAAACATTTTCGTTCACATTGTGAAAGAAACAGTTCGCTATGCTTCATCTAAAAATGAACGAAATTTTGTTTTTGGCGTGGACGAATTAAAAGTATTTTTAGGCGTTTTACTACTATCTGGTTATAATAATCTACCCTCGGAAAAATTGTACTGGATGAATGAACGCGATGTTGAAAACGTTCTAGTTAAAGAAGCAATTTCAAGAAATCGGTTCCTAAAAATTAAATCCATGATTCATTTTGTTGATAATAATACAGCTAATGCAAATAAAAACGATCGTGGATTTAAAATTAGACCGCTTCTTGAAATGATAAGAGATTCATTTCAAGCAGTTGGCATTTTTGAAGAGAGTTTATCTGTAGATGAGATGATTGTTAAATATTATGCGAAACACGGCCTAAAGCAATTTATAAAAGGAAAACCACTTAGATTTGGCTATAAATTCTGGGCTTTATGTGGGCCATCAGGTTTTTGCTATAATTTTCAGTTCTATACTGGAGCTATAAAAGATTCTGAAACACTAGATTTAGCTTTAGGAAGTCGAGTAGTGTTGGATATGCTTCAACCGGTAACATCGCCTACAAGCCATATTATCTATTTCGATAACCTTTTTACAAGTTTTGATCTTTTGGTTCATTTAAAAATATTGGGCTTTAGAGCTTCTGGAACAATGAGGGAGAACAGACTACAAAACTGTCCAACTCCTAGCGGCAAAGACATGAAAAAGAAGTCCAGAGGCCATTTTGAATGCAGCTTCGACAAAAATAGAGAAGTGCTTGTAGTGAAATGGAATGACAATAAGTGTGTAACAATGGGGACTAATTTTGATTTTGTTACTCCACTGGCTACCACTCAAAGATATAGCCGCAAAGACGGCAAGAAGATTTCTGTAGGCCAACCTCGCCTTATTAGCAACTACAATAAATTTATGGGAGGAGTAGACCAACATGATTGGTTCGTTGGTAAATACTGTACAACTTTGAGGGGTAAAAAGTGGTATTGGTCTCTTTTTACAAGATTAATTGACATGTCAGTAGTGAACGCATGGATTTTATATTGTACAATTCATGGAAAGGCAGCCATAAACCTTCTAGAATACAGAAGAAATTTAGCGGTAACATATCTAAAGTCGCATTCAAAAATATCTAGGGCGTTTGGACCCACTGGTGTAGTTCCTGACGCACGATATGACGGAAAGTTTCATTATATAGGTAAAAGAGAAAAACAAAGGAGATGCCAAGGGCAGTTATGCGAGGCAAAACCTAGAACGTATTGCAAAAAATGCGATTCGACATTGTGTGTAGAATGCTTCGAAAATTATCACAAAATCTAAGTGAATATTGTGCTTATTTTTTTCCTATAATAACAATATTGTATATTGTATTATGTTTCAAACGTTATTAACAATTTTTTTTATGTATAAAATTAATAAACTTCAATCGATGTTTTACGTTCTTTTATTTGTATAAAAATTTTAATAGTCAAGAAAACCTACTCATATTATCACAATGTCATCATTTGAGGACTGTATTTATCTCGGTTACAAAGCCCTAAAATCAAAAAATGATAAGGAACATTTTTGAAAACTATTTTTTTGCAAACTAATTCAAGAAACAAAACAATAAAATCTAAAAAAAATATGCTTGGTGCTAATGAGATAATAATGGTTTTAAAGTTGTACCGTTTCTACTATTCTTATGCATTGTCGAAGCAATTTGTGAAATTAGAAGATTGCAACAATCTTTGTGCAACAAATTTTTACTTAGCATGGCAACTTTAGCAATTTATGTTAACTGCAGCATCCCTAATATTGAAAGCATCGGGAGCACAAACAGATCCTCATAAATTCTTCATTTTTCCGGACTTAGAATAAAAACAAGGAGGCTGAACTCGAGAAACTCTTTAGAACAAAACATCTGCAGATGTGGGTAGAAGAAACTGCTCTATGCGAATAAAGGAAAACTAATGGAAAATTGTGATCAACGAAAATTGATTTCGAACTTTTATTACAGTTTACGAAACAACTGCACGATAGGAAATAAAAAGAACCTCACGGAATCAATCAAAACTGTGTAAAATCGCGAAACAAATTAAGGGCAAATTGACCCCGAATGTGTTACGTTTAAAGCCAAATAAAATAAAAAATATCATACTTACGAGAAATCTGACTACGCCAATCGAATTTCCTGATCAAAATACCTAAGAAACAGTGAAAGAAGCTGACGAATTCCACTTTTCATTTTTTGGGGTCAAAAAACACCAAAGGGGTTAATCTGACAAGTACGTCGATTTAAGCAATAAAAAGGCCTCCTAAATTTTTTAAGATTTTTGAAAAAAACGTAAGGTTAACCCCTTTGGTGTTTTTTGACCCCAAAAAATGAAAAGTGGAATTCGTCAGCTTCTTTCACTGTTTCTTACGTATTTTGATCAGAAAATTCGATTGGCGCAGTCAGATTTCTCGTAAGTATGATATTATTTATTTTATTTGGCTTTAAACGTAACACATTCGGGGTCAATTTGCCTTTAATTTTATCGCGATTTTACACAGATTTGATTGATTCCGCGAGGTTCTGAGGGCTGTATCCAGCAGTAGGCATCTAAGTACGTAGATTTAAGCAATAAAAAGGCCACCTAAATTTTTTAAGATTTTTGGAAAAAACGTAAGGTTAACCCCTTTGGTGTTTTTTGACCCCAAAAAATGAAAAGTGGAATTCGTCAGCTTCTTTCACTGTTTCTTACGTATTTTGATCAGAAAATTCGATTGGCGCAGTCAGATTTCTCGTAAGTATGATATTTTTTATTTTATTTGGCTTTAAACGTAACACATCCGGGGTCAATTTGCCCTTAATTTGTTTCGCGATTTTACACAGATTTGATTGGTTCCGCGAGGTTCTGAGGGCTGTATCCAGCAGTAGGCATCTAAGTACGTCGATTTAGGTAATAAAAAGGCCACCTAAATTTTTTAAGATTTTTGAAAAAAACGTAAGGTTAACCCCTTTGGTGTTTTTTGACCCCAAAAAATGAATAGTGGAATTCGTCAGCTTCTTTCACTGTTTCTTACGTATTTTGATCAGAAAATTCGATTGGCGCAGTCAGATTTCTTGTAAGTATGATATTTTTTATTTTATTTGGCTTTAAACGTAACACATTCGGGGTCAATTTGCCCTTAATTTGTTTCGCGATTTTACACAGTTTTGATTGATTCCGCGAAGTTCTGAGGGCTGTATCCAGCAGTAGGCATCTAAGTACGTAGATTTAAGCAATAAAAAGGCCTCCTAAATTTTTTAAGATTTTTCAAAAAAAACGTAAGGTTAACCCCTTTGGTGTTTTTTGACCCCAAAAAATGAAAAGTGGAATTCGTCAGCTTCTTTCACTGTTTCTTACGTATTTTGATCAGAAAATTCGATTGGCGCAGTCAGATTTCTCGTAAGTATGATATTTTTTATTTTATATGGCTTTAAACGTAACACATCCGGGGTCAATTTGCCCTTAATTTGTTTCGCGATTTTACTCAGATTTGATTGGTTCCGCGAGGTTCTGAGGGCTGTATCCAGCAGTAGGCATCTAAGTACGTCGATTTAGGTAATAAAAAGGCCACCTAAATTTTTTAAGATTTTTGAAAAAAACGTAAGGTTAACCCCTTTGGTGTTTTTTGACCCCAAAAAATGAAAAGTGGAATTCGTCAGCTTCTTTCACTGTTTCTTACGTATTTTGATCAGAAAATTCGATTGGCGCTGTCAGATTTCCCGTAAGTATGATATTTTTTATTTTATTTGGCTTTAAACGTAACACATTCGGGGTCAATTTGCCCTTAATTTGTTTCGCGATTTTACACAGTTTTGATTGATTCCGCGAGTTTCTGAGTGCTGTATCCAGCAGTAGGCATCTAAGTACGTAGATTTAAGCAATAAAAAGGCCTCCTAAATTTTTTAAGATTTTTGAAAAAAACGTAAGGTTAACCCCTTTGGTGTTTTTTGACCCCAAAAAATGAAAAGTGGAATTCGTCAGCTTCTTTCACTGTTTCTTACGTATTTTGATCAGAAAATTCGATTGGCGCAGTCAGATTTCTCGTAAGTATGATATTTTTTATTTTATTTGGCTTTAAACGTAACACATTCGGGGTCAATTTGTTCTTAATTTTTTTGCGATTTTACACAGATTTGATTTGTTCCGCGAGGTTCTGAGGGCTGTATCCAGCAGTAGGCATCTAAGTACGTAGATTTAAGCAATAAAAAGGCCTCCTAAATTTTTTAAGATTTTTGAAAAAAACGTAAGGTGTTTTTTGACCCCAAAAAATGAAAAGTGGAATTCGTCAGCTTCTTTCACTGTTTCTTACGTATTTTGATCAGGAAATTCGATTGGCGCAGTCAGATTTCTCGTAAGTATGATATTTTTTATTTTATTTGGCTTTAAACGTAACACATTCGGGGTCAATTTGCCCTTAATTTGTTTCGCGATTTTACACAGATTTGATTGGTTCCGCGAAGTTCTGAGGGCTGTATCCAGCAGTAGGCATCTAAGTACGTCGATTTAGGTAATAAAAAGGCCACCTAAATTTTTTAAGATTTTTGAAAAAAACGTAAGGTTAACCCCTTTGGTGTATTTTGACCCCAAAAAATGAAAAGTGGAATTCGTCAGCTTCTTTCACTGTTTCTTACGTATTTTGATCAGAAAATTCGATTGGCGCAGTCAGATTTCTCGTAAGTATGATATTTTTTATTTTATTTGGCTTTAAACGTAACACATCCGGGGTCAATTTGCCCTTAATTTGTTTCGCGATTTTACTCAGATTTGATTGGTTCCGCGAGGTTCTGAGGGCTGTATCCAGCAGTAGGCATCTAAGTACGTCGATTTAGGTAATAAAAAGGCCACCTAAATTTTTTAAGATTTTTGAAAAAAACGAAAGGTTAACCCCTTTGGTGTTTTTTGACCCCAAAAAATGAAAAGTGGAATTCGTCAGCTTCTTTCACTGTTTCTTACGTATTTTGATCAGAAAATTCGATTGGCGCAGTCAGATTTCTCGTAAGTATGATATTTTTTATTTTATTTGGCTTTAAACGTAACACATTCGGGGTCAATTTGCCCTTAATTTGTTTCGCGATTTTACACAGATTTGATTGGTTCCGCGAAGTTCTGAGGGCTGTATCCAGCAGTAGGCATCTAAGTACGTCGATTTAGGTAATAAAAAGGCCACCTAAATTTTTTAAGATTTTTGAAAAAAACGTAAGGTGTTTTTTGACCCCAAAAAATGAAAAGTGGAATTCGTCAGCTTCTTTCACTGTTTCTTACGTATTTTGATCAGGAAATTCGATTGGCGCAGTCAGATTTCTCGTAAGTATGATATTTTTTATTTTATTTGGCTTTAAACGTAACACATTCGGGGTCAATTTGCCCTTAAGTTGTTTCGCGATTTTACACAGATTTGATTGGTTCCGCGAAGTTCTGAGGGCTGTATCCAGCAGTAGGCATCTAAGTACGTCGATTTAGGTAATAAAAAGGCCACCTAAATTTTTTAAGATTTTTGAAAAAAACGTAAGGTTAACCCCTTTGGTGTATTTTGACCCCAAAAAATGAAAAGTGGAATTCGTCAGCTTCTTTCACTGTTTCTTACGTATTTTGATCAGAAAATTCGATTGGCGCAGTCAGATTTCTCGTAAGTATGATATTTTTTATTTTATTTGGCTTTAAACGTAACACATCCGGGGTCAATTTGCCCTTAATTTGTTTCGCGATTTTACTCAGATTTGATTGGTTCCGCGAGGTTCTGAGGGCTGTATCCAGCAGTAGGCATCTAAGTACGTCGATTTAGGTAATAAAAAGGCCACCTAAATTTTTTAAGATTTTTGAAAAAAACGAAAGGTTAACCCCTTTGGTGTTTTTTGACCCCAAAAAATGAAAAGTGGAATTCGTCAGCTTCTTTCACTGTTTCTTACGTATTTTGATCAGAAAATTCGATTGGCGCAGTCAGATTTCTCGTAAGTATGATATTTTTTATTTTATTTGGCTTTAAACGTAACACATTCGGGGTCAATTTGCCCTTAATTTGTTTCGCGATTTTACACAGATTTGATTGGTTCCGCGAAGTTCTGAGGGCTGTATCCAGCAGTAGGCATCTAAGTACGTCGATTTAGGTAATAAAAAGGCCACCTAAATTTTTTAAGATTTTTGAAAAAAACGTAAGGTTAACCCCTTTGGTGTTTTTTGACCCCAAAAAATGAAAAGTGGAATTCGTCAGCTTCTTTCACTGTTTCTTATGTATTTTGATCAGAAAATTCCATTGGCGCAGTCAGATTTCTCGTAAGTATGTTATTTTTTATTTTATTTGGCTTTAAACGTAACACATTCGGGGTCAATTTGCCCTTAATTTGTTTCGCGATTTTACACAGTTTTGATTGATTCCGCGAGGTTCTGAGGGCTGTATCCATCAGTAGGCATCTAAGTACGTAGATTTAAGCAATAAAAAGGCCTCCTAAATTTTTTAAGATTTTTGAAAAAAACGTAAGGTTAACCCCTTTGGTGTTTTTTGACCCCAAAAAATGAAAAGTGGAATTCGTCAGCTTCTTTCACTGTTTCTTACGTATTTTGATCAGAAAATTCGATTGGCGCAGTCAGATTTCTCGTAAGTATGATATTTTTTATTTTATTTGGCTTTAAACGTAACACATCCAAGGTCAATTTGCCCTTAAGTTGTTTCGCGATTTTACACAGATTTGATTGGTCCCGCGAGGTTCTGATGGCTGTATCCAGCAGTAGGCATCTAAGTACGTCGATTTAGGTAATAAAAAGGCCACCTAAATTTTTTAAGATTTTTGGAAAAAACGTAAGGTTAACCCCTTTGGTGTTTTTTGACCCCAAAAAATGAAAAGTGGAATTCGTCAGCTTCTTTCACTGTTTCTTACGTATTTTGATCAGAAAATTCGATTGGCGCAGTCAGATTTCTCGTAAGTATGATATTTTTTATTTTATTTGGCTTTAAACGTAACACATTCGGGGTCAATTTGTTCTTAATTTTTTTGCGATTTTACACAGATTTGATTTGTTCCGCGAGGTTCTGAGGGCTGTATCCAGCAGTAGGCATCTAAGTACGTAGATTTAAGCAATAAAAAGGCCTCTTAAATTTTTTAAGATTTTTGAAAAAAACGTAAGGTTAACCCCTTTGGTGTATTTTGACCCCAAAAAATGAAAAGTGGAATTCGTCAGCTTCTTTCACTGTTTCTTACGTATTTTGATCAGAAAATTCGATTGGCGCAGTCAGATTTCCCGTAAGTATGATATTTTTTATTTTATTTGGCTTTAAACGTAACACATCCGGGGTCAATTTGCCCTTAATTTGTTTCGCGATTTTACACAGATTTGATTGGTTCCGCGAGGTTCTGAGGGTTGTATCCAGCAGTAGGCATCTAAGTACGTCGATTAAGGTAATAAAAAGGCCACCTAAATTTTTTAAGATTTTTGAAAAAAACGTAAGGTTAACCCCTTTGGTGTTTTTTGACCCCAAAAAATGAAAAGTGGAATTCGTCAGCTTCTTTCACTGTTTCTTACGTATTTTGATCAGAAAATTCGATTGGCGCAGTCAGATTTCTCGTAAGTTTGATATTTTTTATTTTATTTGGCTTTAAACGTAACACATTCGGGGTCAATTTGACCATAATTTTTTCGCGATTTTACACAGATTTGACTGATTCCGCGAGGTTCTGAGGGCTGTATCCAGCAGTAGGCATCTAAGTACGTCGATTTAGGTAATAAAAAGGCCACCTAAATTTTTTAAGATTTTTGAAAAAAACGAAAGGTTAAGCCCTTTGGTGTTTTTTGAACCCAAAAAATGAAAAGTGGAATTCGTCAGCTTCTTTCACTGTTTCTTACGTATTTTGATCAGAAAATTCGATTGGCGCAGTCAGATTTCTCGTAAGTATGATATTTTTTATTTTATTTGGCTTTAAACGTAACACATTCGGGGTCAATTTGCCCTTAATTTGTTTCGCGATTTTACACAGATTTGATTGGTTCCGCGAAGTTCTGAGGGCTGTATCCAGCAGTAGGCATCTAAGTACGTCGATTTAGGTAATAAAAAGGCCACCTAAATTTTTTAAGATTTTTGAAAAAAACGTAAGGTTAACCCCTTTGGTGTATTTTGACCCCAAAAAATGAAAAGTGGAATTCGTCAGCTTCTTTCACTGTTTCTTACGTATTTTGATCAGAAAATTCGATTGGCGCAGTCAGATTTCTCGTAAGTATGATATTTTTTATTTTATTTGGCTTTAAACGTAACACATCCGGGGTCAATTTGCCCTTAATTTGTTTCGCGATTTTACACAGATTTGATTGGTTCCGCGAGGTTCTGAGGGTTGTATCCAGCAGTAGGCATCTAAGTACGTCGATTTAGGTAATAAAAAGGCCACCTAAATTTTTTAAGATTTTTGAAAAAAACGTAAGGTTAACCCCTTTGGTGTTTTTTGACCCCAAAAAATGAAAAGTTGAATTCGTCAGCTTCTTTCACTGTTTCTTACGTATTTTGATCAGAAAATTCCATTGGCGCAGTCAGATTTCTCGTAAGTATGTTATTTTTTATTTTATTTGGCTTTAAACGTAACACATTCGGGGTCAATTTGCCCTTAATTTGTTTCGCGATTTTACACAGTTTTGATTGATTCCGCGAGGTTCTGAGGGCTGTATCCATCAGTAGGCATCTAAGTACGTAGATTTAAGCAATAAAATGGCCTCCTAAATTTTTTAAGATTTTTGAAAAAAACGTAAGGTTAACCCCTTTGGTGTATTCTGACCCCAAAAAATGAAAAGTGGAATTCGTCAGCATCTTTCACTGTTTCTTACGTATTTTGATCAGAAAATTCGATTGGCGCAGTCAGATTTCTCGTAAGTATGATATTTTTTATTTTATTTGGCTTTAAACGTAACACATTCGGGGTCAATTTGTTCTTAATTTTTTTGCGATTTTACACAGATTTGATTTGTTCCGCGAGGTTCTGAGGGCTGTATCCAGCAGTAGGCATCTAAGTACGTAGATTTAAGCAATAAAAAGGCCTCTTAAATTTTTTAAGATTTTTGAAAAAAACGTAAGGTTAACCCCTTTGGTGTATTTTGACCCCAAAAAATGAAAAGTGGAATTCGTCAGCTTCTTTCACTGTTTCTTACGTATTTTGATCAGAAAATTCGATTGGCGCAGTCAGATTTCTCGTAAGTATGATATTTTTTATTTTATTTGGCTTTAAACGTAACACATCCGGGGTCAATTTGCCCTTAATTTGTTTCGCGATTTTACACAGATTTGATTGGTTCCGCGAGGTTCTGAGGGTTGTATCCAGCAGTAGGCATCTAAGTACGTCGATTTAGGTAATAAAAAGGCCACCTAAATTTTTTAAGATTTTTGAAAAAAACGTAAGGTTAACCCCTTTGGTGTTTTTTGACCCCAAAAAATGAAAAGTGGAATTCGTCAGCTTCTTTCACTGTTTCTTACGTATTTTGATCAGAAAATTCGATTGGCGCAGTCAGATTTCTCGTAAGTATGATATTTTTTATTTTATTTGGCTTTAAACGTAACACATCCGGGGTCAATTTGCCCTTAATTTGTTTCGCGATTTTACACAGATTTGATTGGTTCCGCGAGGTTCTGAGGGCTGTATCCAGCAGTAGGCATCTAAGTACGTCGATTTAAGCAATAAAAAGGCCTCCTAAATTTTTTAAGATTTTTGAAAAAAACGTAAGGTTTTTTTTGACCCCAAAAAATGAAAAGTGGAATTCGTCAGCTTCTTTCACTGTTTCTTACGTATTTTGATCAGAAAATTCGATTGGCGCAGTCAGATTTCTCGTAAGTATGATATTTTTTATTTTATTTGGCTTTAAACGTAACACATTCGGGGTCAATTTGTTCTTACTTTTTTTGCGATTTTACACAGATTTGATTTGTTCCGCGAGGTTCTGAGGGCTGTATTTAGCAGTAGGCATCTAAGTACGTAGATTTAAGCAATAAAAAGGCCTCCTAAATTTTTTAAGATTTTTGAAAAAAACGTAAGGTTAACCCCTTTGGTGTTTTTTGACCCCAAAAAATGAAAAGTGGAATTCGTCAGCTTCTTTCACTGTTTCTTACGTATTTTGATCAGAAAATTCGATTGGCGCAGTCAGATTTCTCGTAAGTATGATATCTTTTATTTTATTCGGCTTCAAACGTAACAATTCGGGGTCAATTTGTTCTTACTTTTTTTGCGATTTTACACAGATTTGATTTGTTCCGCGAGGTTCGGAGGGCTGTATCCAGCAGTAGGCATCTAAGTACGTCGATTTAAGCAATAAAAAGGCCTCCTAAATTTTTTAAGATTTTTGAAAAAAACGTAAGGTTAACCCCTTTGTGTTTTTTGACCCCAAAAAATGAAAAGTGGAATTCGTCAGCTTTTTTCACTGTTTCTTACGTATTTTGATCAGAAAATTCGATTGGCGCAGTCAGATTTCTCGTAAGTATGATATTTTTTATTTTATTTGGCTTTAAACGTAACACATCCGGGGTCAATTTGCCCTTAATTTGTTTCGCGATTTTACACAGATTTGATTGGTTCCGCGAGGTTCTGAGGGCTGTATCCAGCAGTAGGCATCTAAGTACGTCGATTTAGGTAATAAAAAGGCCACCTAAATTTTTTAAGATTTTTGAAAAAACGTAAGGTTAACCCCTTTGGTGTTTTTTGACCCCAAAAAATGAAAAGTGGAATTCGTCAGCTTCTTTCACTGTTTCTTACGTATTTTGATCAGAAAATTCTATTGGCGCAGTCAGATTTCTCGTAAGTATGATATTTTTTATTTTATTTGGCTTTAAACGTAACACATCCGGGGTCAATTTGCCCTTAATTTGTTTCGCGATTTTACACAGATTTGATTGGTTCCGCGAGGTTCTGAGGGCTGTATCCAGCAGTAGGCATCTAAGTACGTCGATTTAGGTAATAAAAAGGCCACCTAAATTTTTTAAGATTTTTGAAAAAACGTAAGGTTAACCCCTTTGGAGTTTTTTGACCCCAAAAAATGAAAACTGGAATTCGTCAGCTTCTTTCACTGTTTCTTACGTATTTTGATCAGAAAATTCGATTGGCGCAGTCAGATTTCTCGTAAGTATGATATTTTTTATTTTATTTGGCTTTAAACGTAACACATTCGGGGTCAATTTGACCATAATTTTTTCGCGATTTTACACAGATTTGACTGATTCCGCGAGGTTCTGAGGGCTGTATCCAGCAGTAGGCATCTAAGTACGTAGATTTAAGCAATAAAAAGGCCTCCTAAATTTTTTAAGATTTTTGAAAAAAACGTAAGGTTAACCCCTTTGGTGTTTTTTGACCCCAAAAAATGAAAAGTGGAATTCGTCAGCTTCTTTCACTGTTTCTTACGTATTTTGATCAGAAAATTCGATTGGCGCAGTCAGATTTCTCGTAAGTATGATATTTTTTATTTTATATGGCTTTAAACGTAACACATCCGGGGTCAATTTGCCCTTAATTTGTTTCGCGATTTTACTCAGATTTGATTGGTTCCGCGAGGTTCTGAGGGCTGTATCCAGCAGTAGGCATCTAAGTACGTCGATTTTGGTAATAAAAAGGCCACCTAAATTTTTTAAGATTTTTGAAAAAAACGTAAGGTTAACCCCTTTGGTGTTTTTTGACCCCAAAAAATGAAAAGTGGAATTCGTCAGCTTCTTTCACTGTTTCTTACGTATTTTGATCAGAAAATTCGATTGGCGCTGTCAGATTTCCCGTAAGTATGATATTTTTTATTTTATTTGGCTTTAAACGTAACACATTCGGGGTCAATTTGCCCTTAATTTGTTTCGCGATTTTACACAGTTTTGATTGATTCCGCGAGTTTCTGAGTGCTGTATCCAGCAGTAGGCATCTAAGTACGTAGATTTAAGCAATAAAAAGGCCTCCTAAATTTTTTAAGATTTTTGAAAAAAACGTAAGGTTAACCCCTTTGGTGTTTTTTGACCCCAAAAAATGAAAAGTGGAATTCGTCAGCTTCTTTCACTGTTTCTTACGTATTTTGATCAGAAAATTCGATTGGCGCAGTCAGATTTCTCGTAAGTATGATATTTTTTATTTTATTTGGCTTTGAACGTAACACATTCGGGGTCAATTTGTTCTTAATTTTTTTGCGATTTTACACAGATTTGATTTGTTCCGCGAGGTTCTGAGGGCTGTATCCAGCAGTAGGCATCTAAGTACGTAGATTTAAGCAATAAAAAGGCCTCCTAAATTTTTTAAGATTTTTGAAAAAAACGTAAGGTGTTTTTTGACCCCAAAAAATGAAAAGTGGAATTCGTCAGCTTCTTTCACTGTTTCTTACGTATTTTGATCAGGAAATTCGATTGGCGCAGTCAGATTTCTCGTAAGTATGATATTTTTTATTTTATTTGGCTTTAAACGTAACACATTCGGGGTCAATTTGCCCTTAATTTGTTTCGCGATTTTACACAGATTTGATTGGTTCCGCGAAGTTCTGAGGGCTGTATCCAGCAGTAGGCATCTAAGTACGTCGATTTAGGTAATAAAAAGGCCACCTAAATTTTTTAAGATTTTTGAAAAAAACGTAAGGTTAACCCCTTTGGTGTATTTTGACCCCAAAAAATGAAAAGTGGAATTCGTCAGCTTCTTTCACTGTTTCTTACGTATTTTGATCAGAAAATTCGATTGGCGCAGTCAGATTTCTCGTAAGTATGATATTTTTTATTTTATTTGGCTTTAAACGTAACACATCCGGGGTCAATTTGCCCTTAATTTGTTTCGCGATTTTACTCAGATTTGATTGGTTCCGCGAGGTTCTGAGGGCTGTATCCAGCAGTAGGCATCTAAGTACGTCGATTTAGGTAATAAAAAGGCCACCTAAATTTTTTAAGATTTTTGAAAAAAACGAAAGGTTAACCCCTTTGGTGTTTTTTGACCCCAAAAAATGAAAAGTGGAATTCGTCAGCTTCTTTCACTGTTTCTTACGTATTTTGATCAGAAAATTCGATTGGCGCAGTCAGATTTCTCGTAAGTATGATATTTTTTATTTTATTTGGCTTTAAACGTAACACATCCGGGGTCAATTTGCCCTTAATTTGTTTCGCGATTTTACACAGATTTGATTGGTCCCGCGAGGTTCTGATGGCTGTATCCAGCAGTAGGCATCTAAGTACGTCGATTTAGGTAATAAAAAGGCCACCTAAATTTTTTAAGATTTTTGGAAAAAACGTAAGGTTAACCCCTTTGGTGTTTTTTGACCCCAAAAAATGAAAAGTGGAATTCGTCAGCTTCTTTCACTGTTTCTTACGTATTTTGATCAGAAAATTCGATTGGCGCAGTCAGATTTCTCGTAAGTATGATATTTTTTATTTTATTTGGCTTTAAACGTAACACATTCGGGGTCAATTTGTTCTTAATTTTTTTGCGATTTTACACAGATTTGATTTGTTCCGCGAGGTTCTGAGGGCTGTATCCAGCAGTAGGCATCTAAGTACGTAGATTTAAGCAATAAAAAGGCCTCTTAAATTTTTTAAGATTTTTGAAAAAAACGTAAGGTTAACCCCTTTGGTGTATTTTGACCCCAAAAAATGAAAAGTGGAATTCGTCAGCTTCTTTCACTGTTTCTTACGTATTTTGATCAGAAAATTCGATTGGCGCAGTCAGATTTCCCGTAAGTATGATATTTTTTATTTTATTTGGCTTTAAACGTAACACATCCGGGGTCAATTTGCCCTTAATTTGTTTCGCGATTTTACACAGATTTGATTGGTTCCGCGAGGTTCTGAGGGTTGTATCCAGCAGTAGGCATCTAAGTACGTCGATTAAGGTAATAAAAAGGCCACCTAAATTTTTTAAGATTTTTGAAAAAAACGTAAGGTTAACCCCTTTGGTGTTTTTTGACCCCAAAAAATGAAAAGTGGAATTCGTCAGCTTCTTTCACTGTTTCTTACGTATTTTGATCAGAAAATTCGATTGGCGCAGTCAGATTTCTCGTAAGTTTGATATTTTTTATTTTATTTGGCTTTAAACGTAACACATTCGGGGTCAATTTGACCATAATTTTTTCGCGATTTTACACAGATTTGACTGATTCCGCGAGGTTCTGAGGGCTGTATCCAGCAGTAGGCATCTAAGTACGTCGATTTAGGTAATAAAAAGGCCACCTAAATTTTTTCAGATTTTTGAAAAAAACGAAAGGTTTTGGCCCTTTGGTGTTTTTTGAACCCAAAAAATGAAAAGTGGAATTCGTCAGCTTCTTTCACTGTTTCTTACGTATTTTGATCAGAAAATTCGATTGGCGCAGTCAGATTTCTCGTAAGTATGATATTTTTTATTTTATTTGGCTTTAAACGTAACACATTCGGGGTCAATTTGCCCTTAATTTGTTTCGCGATTTTACACAGATTTGATTGGTTCCGCGAATTTCTGAGGGCTGTATCCAGCAGTAGGCATCTAAGTACGTCGATTTAGGTAATAAAAAGGCCACCTAAATTTTTTAAGATTTTTGAAAAAAACGTAAGGTTAACCCCTTTGGTGTATTTTGACCCCAAAAAATGAAAAGTGGAATTCGTCAGCTTCTTTCACTGTTTCTTACGTATTTTGATCAGAAAATTCGATTGGCGCAGTCAGATTTCTCGTAAGTATGATATTTTTTATTTTATTTGGCTTTAAACGTAACACATCCGGGGTCAATTTGCCCTTAATTTGTTTCGCGATTTTACACAGATTTGATTGGTTCCGCGAGGTTCTGAGGGTTGTATCCAGCAGTAGGCATTTAAGTACGTCGATTTAGGTAATAAAAAGGCCACCTAAATTTTTTAAGATTTTTGAAAAAAACGTAAGGTTAACCCCTTTGGTGTTTTTTGACCCCAAAAAATGAAAAGTGGAATTCGTCAGCTTCTTTCACTGTTTCTTACGTATTTTGATCAGAAAATTCGATTGGCGTAGTCAGATTTCTCGTAAGTATGATATTTTTTATTTTATTTGGCTTTAAACGTAACACATTCGGGGTCAATTTGCCCTTAATTTGTTTCGCGATTTTACACAGTTTTGATTGATTCCGCGAGTTTCTGAGGGCTGTATCCAGCAGTAGGCATCTAAGTACGTCGATTTAGGTAATAAAAAGGCCACCTAAATTTTTTAAGATTTTTGAAAAAAACGTAAGGTTAACCCCTTTGGTGTTTTTTGACCCCAAAAAATGAAAAGTGGAATTCGTCAGCTTCTTTTACTGTTTCTTACGTATTTTGATCAGAAAATTCGATTGGCGCAGTCAGATTTCTCGTAAGTATGATATTTTTTATTTCATTTGGCTTTAAACGTAACACATTCGGGGTCAATTTGCCCTTAATTTGTTTCGCGATTTTACACAGTTTTGATTGATTCCGCGAGTTTCTGAGGGCTGTATCCAGCAGTAGGCATCTAAGTACGTCGATTTAAGCAATAAAAAGGCCTCCTAAATTTTTTAAGATTTTTGAAAAAAACGTAAGGTTAACCCCTTTGGTGTTTTTTGACCCCAAAAAATGAAAAGTGGAATTCGTCAGCTTCTTTCACTGTTTCTTACGTATTTTGATCAGAAAATTCCATTGGCGCAGTCAGATTTCTCGTAAGTATGTTATTTTTTATTTTATTTGGCTTTAAACGTAACACATTCGGGGTCAATTTGCCCTTAATTTGTTTCGCGATTTTACACAGTTTTGATTGATTCCGCGAGGTTCTGAGGGCTGTATCCATCAGTAGGCATCTAAGTACGTAGATTTAAGCAATAAAATGGCCTCCTAAATTTTTTAAGATTTTTGAAAAAAACGTAAGGTTAACCCCTTTGGTGTTTTTTGACCCCAAAAAATGAAAAGTGGAATTCGTCAGCATCTTTCACTGTTTCTTACGTATTTTGATCAGAAAATTCGATTGGCGCAGTCAGATTTCTCGTAAGTATGATATTTTTTATTTTATTTGGCTTTAAACGTAACACATTCGGGGTCAATTTGTTCTTAATTTTTTTGCGATTTTACACAGATTTGATTTGTTCCGCGAGGTTCTGAGGGCTGTATCCAGCAGTAGGCATCTAAGTACGTCGATTTAAGCAATAAAAAGGCCTCTTAAATTTTTTAAGATTTTTGAAAAAAACGTAAGGTTAACCCCTTTGGTGTTTTTTGACCCCAAAAAATGAAAAGTGGAATTCGTCAGCTTCTTTCACTGTTTCTTACGTATTTTGATCAGAAAATTCGATTGGCGCAGTCAGATTTCTCGTAAGTATGATATTTTTTATTTTATTTGGCTTTAAACGTAACACATCCGGGGTCAATTTGCCCTTAATTTGTTTCGCGATTTTACACAGATTTGATTGGTTCCGCGAGGTTCTGAGGGCTGTATCCAGCAGTAGGCATCTAAGTACGTCGATTTAAGCAATAAAAAGGCCTCCTAAATTTTTTAAGATTTTTGAAAAAAACGTAAGGTTAACCCCTTTGGTGTTTTTTGACCCCAAAAAATAAAAAATGAAAAGTGGAATTCGTCAGCTTCTTTCACTGTTTCTTACGTATTTTGATCAGAAAATTCGATTGGCGCAGTCAGATTTCTCGTAAGTATGATATTTTTTATTTTATTTGGCTTTAAACGTAACACATTCGGGGTCAATTTGTTCTTAATTTTTTTGCGATTTTACACAGATTTGATTTGTTCCGCGAGGTTCTGAGGGCTGTATCCAGCAGTAGGCATCTAAGTACGTAGATTTAAGCAATAAAAAGGCCTCCTAAATTTTTTAAGATTTTTGAAAAAAACGTAAGGTTAACCCCTTTGGTGTTTTTTGACCCCAAAAAATGAAAAGTGGAATTCGTCAGCTTCTTTCACTGTTTCTTACGTATTTTGATCAGAAAATTCGATTGGCGCAGTCAGATTTCTCGTAAGTATGATATTTTTTATTTTACTTGGCTTTAAACGTAACACATTCGGGGTCAATTTGCCCTTAATTTGTTTCGCGATTTTACACAGATTTGATTGGTTCCGCGAGGTTCTGAGGGCTGTATCCAGCAGTAGGCATCTAAGTACGTCGATTTAAGCAATAAAAAGGCCTCCTAAATTTTTTAAGATTTTTGAAAAAAACGTAAGGTTAACCCCTTTGGTGTTTTTTGACCCCAAAAAATGAAAAGTGGAATTCGTCAGCTTCTTTCACTGTTTCTTACGTATTTTGATCAGAAAATTCGATTGGCGCAGTCAGATTTCTCGTAAGTATGATATTTTTTATTTTATTTGGCTTTAAACGTAACACATTCGGGGTCAATTTGTTCTTAATTTTTTGCGATTTTACACAGATTTGATTTGTTCCGCGAGGTTCTGAGGGCTGTATCCAGCAGTAGGCATCTAAGTACGTCGATTTAAGCAATAAAAAGGCCTCCTAAATTTTTTAAGATTTTTGAAAAAAACGTAAGGTTAACCCCTTTGGTGTTTTTTGACCCCAAAAAATGAAAAGTGGAATTCGTCAGCTTCTTTCACTGTTTCTTACGTAGTTTGATCAGAAAATTCGATTGGCGCAGTCAGATTTCTCGTAAGTATGATATCTTTTATTTTATTTGGCTTTAAACGTAACAATTCGGGGTCAATTTGTTCTTAATTTTTTTGCGATTTTACACAGATTTGATTTGTTCCGCGAGGTTCGGAGGGCTGTATCCAGCAGTAGGCATCTAAGTACGTCGATTTAAGCAATAAAAAGGCCTCCTAAATTTTTTAAGATTTTTGAAAAAAACGTAAGGTTAACCCCTTTGTGTTTTTTGACCCCAAAAAATGAAAAGTGGAATTCGTCAGCTTTTTTCACTGTTTCTTACGTATTTTGATCAGAAAATTCGATTGGCGCAGTCAGATTTCTCGTAAGTATGATATTTTTTATTTTATTTGGCTTTAAACGTAACACATCCGGGGTCAATTTGCCCTTAATTTGTTTCGCGATTTTACACAGATTTGATTGGTTCCGCGAGGTTCTGAGGGCTGTATCCAGCAGTAGGCATCTAAGTACGTCGATTTAGGTAATAAAAAGGCCACCTAAATTTTTTAAGATTTTTGAAAAAACGTTAGGTTAACCCCTTTGGTGTTTTTTGACCCCAAAAAATGAAAAGTGGAATTCGTCAGCTTCTTTCACTGTTTCTTACGTATTTTGATCAGAAAATTCTATTGGCGCAGTCAGATTTCTCGTAAGTATGATATTTTTTATTTTATTTGGCTTTAAACGTAACACATCCGGGGTCAATTTGCCCTTAATTTGTTTCGCGATTTTACACAGATTTGATTGGTTCCGCGAGGTTCTGAGGGCTGTATCAAGCAGTAGGCATCTAAGTACGTCGATTTAGGTAATAAAAAGGCCACCTAAATTTTTTAAGATTTTTGAAAAAACGTAAGGTTAACCCCTTTGGAGTTTTTTGACCCCAAAAAATGAAAACTGGAATTCGTCAGCTTCTTTCACTGTTTCTTACGTATTTTGATCAGAAAATTCGATTGGCGCAGTCAGATTTCTCGTAAGTATGATATTTTTTATTTTATTTGGCTTTAAACGTAACACATTCGGGGTCAATTTGTTCTTAATTTTTTTGCGATTTTACACAGATTTGATTTGTTCCGCGAGGTTCTGAGGGCTGTATCCAGCAGTAGGCATCTAAGTACGTCGATTTAAGCAATAAAAAGGCCTCCTAAATTTTTTAAGATTTTTGAAAAAAACGTAAGGTTAACCCCTTTGGTGTTTTTTGACCCCAAAAAATGAAAAGTGGAATTCGTCAGCTTCTTTCACTGTTTCTTACGTATTTTGATCAGAAAATTCGATTGGCGCAGTCAGATTTCTCGTAAGTATGATATTTTTTATTTTATTTGGCTTTAAACGTAACACATTCGGGGTCAATTTGCCCTTAATTTGTTTCGCGATTTTACACAGTTTTGATTGATTCCGCGAGGTTCTGAGGGCTGTATCCAGCAGTAGGCATCTAAGTAAGTAGATTTAAGCAATAAAAAGGCTTCCTAAATTTTTTAAGATTTTTGAAAAAAACGTAAGGTTAACCCCTTTGGTGTTTTTTGACCCCAAAAAATGAAAAGTGGAATTCGTCAGCTTCTTTCACTGTTTCTTACGTATTTTGATCAGAAAATTCGATTGGCGCAGTCAGATTTCTCGTAAGTATGATATTTTTTATTTTATTTGGCTTTAAACGTAACACATTCGGGGTCAATTTGTTCTTAATTTTTTTGCGATTTTACACAGATTTGATTTGTTCCGCGAGGTTCTGAGGGCTGTATCCAGCAGTAGGCATCTAAGTACGTAGATTTAAGCAATAAAAAGGCCTCTTAAATTTTTTAAGATTTTTGAAAAAAACGTAAGGTTAACCCCTTTGGTGTTTTTTGACCCCAAAAAATGAAAAGTGGAATTCGTCAGCTTCTTTCACTGTTTCTTACGTATTTTGATCAGGAAATTCGATTGGTGCAGTCAGATTTCTCGTAAGTATGATATTTTTTATTTTACTTGGCTTTAAACGTAACACATTCGGGGTCAATTTGCCCTTAATTTGTTTCGCGATTTTACACAGATTTGATTGGTTCCGCGAGGTTCTGAGGGCTGTATCCAGCAGTAGGCATCTAAGTACGTCGATTTAAGCAATAAAAAGGCCTCCTAAATTTTTTAAGATTTTTGAAAAAAACGTAAGGTTAACCCCTTTGGTGTTTTTTGACCCCAAAAAATGAAAAGTGGAATTCGTCAGCTTCTTTCACTGTTTCTTACGTATTTTGATCAGAAAATTCGATTGGCGCAGTCAGATTTCTCGTAAGTATGATATTTTTTATTTTATTTGGCTTTAAACGTAACACATTCGGGGTCAATTTGTTCTTAATTTTTTTGCGATTTTACACAGATTTGATTTGTTCCGCGAGGTTCTGAGGGCTGTATCCAGCAGTAGGCATCTAAGTACGTAGATTTAAGCAATAAAAAGGCCTCCTAAATTTTTTAAGATTTTTGAAAAAAACGTAAGGTTAACCCCTTTGGTGTTTTTTGACCCCAAAAAATGAAAAGTGGAATTCGTCAGCTTCTTTCACTGTTTCTTACGTATTTTGATCAGAAAATTCGATTGGCGCAGTCAGATTTCTCGTAAGTATGATATTTTTTATTTTATTTGGCTTTAAACGTAACACATTCGGGGTCAATTTGTTCTTAATTTTTTTGCGATTTTACACAGATTTGATTTGTTCCGCGAGGTTCTGAGGGCTGTATCCAGCAGTAGGCATCTAAGTACGTAGATTTAAGCAATAAAAAGGCTTCTTAAATTTTTTAAGATTTTTGAAAAAAACGTAAGGTTAACCCCTTTGGTGTTTTTTGACCCCAAAAAATGAAAAGAGGAATTCGTCAGCTTCTTTCACTGTTTCTTACGTATTTTGATCAGAAAATTCGATTGGCGCAGTCAGATTTCTCGTAAGTATGATATTTTTTATTTTATTTGGCTTTAAACGTAACACATTCGGGGTCAATTTGTTCTTAATTTTTTTGCGATTTTACACAGATTTGATTTGTTCCGCGAGGTTCTGAGGGCTGTATCCAGCAGTAGGCATCTAAGTACGTAGATTTAAGCAATAAAAAGGCCTCTTAAATTTTTTAAGATTTTTGAAAAAAACGTAAGGTTAACCCCTTTGGTGTTTTTTGACCCCAAAAAATGAAAAGAGGAATTCGTCAGCTTCTTTCACTGTTTCTTACGTATTTTGATCAGAAAATTCGATTGGCGCAGTCAGATTTCTCGTAAGTATGATATTTTTTATTTTATTTGGCTTTAAACGTAACACATTCGGGGTCAATTTGTTCTTAATTTTTTTGCGATTTTACACAGATTTGATTTGTTCCGCGAGGTTCTGAGGGCTGTATCCAGCAGTAGGCATCTAAGTACGTAGATTTAAGCAATAAAAAGGCCTCTTAAATTTTTTAAGATTTTTGAAAAAAACGTAAGGTTAACCCCTTTGGTGTTTTTTGACCCCAAAAAATGAAAAGAGGAATTCGTCAGCTTCTTTCACTGTTTCTTACGTATTTTGATCAGAAAATTCGATTGGCGCAGTCAGATTTCTCGTAAGTATGATATTTTTTATTTTATTTGGCTTTAAACGTAACACATTCGGGGTCAATTTGTTCTTAATTTTTTTGCGATTTTACACAGATTTGATTTGTTCCGCGAGGTTCTGAGGGCTGTATCCAGCAGTAGGCATCTAAGTACGTAGATTTAAGCAATAAAAAGGCCTCCTAAATTTTTTAAGATTTTTGAAAAAAACGTAAGGTTAACCCCTTTGGTGTTTTTTGACCCCAAAAAATGAAAAGTGGAATTCGTCAGCTTCTTTCACTGTTTCTTACGTATTTTGATCAGAAAATTCGATTGGCGCAGTCAGATTTCTCGTAAGTATGATATTTTTTATTTTATTTGGCTTTAAACGTAACACATTCGGGGTCAATTTGTTCTTAATTTTTTTGCGATTTTACACAGATTTGATTAGTTCCGCGAGGTTCTGAGGGCTGTATCCAGCAGTAGGCATCTAAGTACGTAGATTTAAGCAATAAAAAGGCCTCTTAAATTTTTTAAGATTTTTGAAAAAAACGTAAGGTTAACCCCTTTGGTGTTTTTTGACTCTAAAAAATGAAAAGTGGAATTCGTCAGCTTCTTTCACTGTTTCTTACGTATTTTGATCAGAAAATTCGATTGGCGCAGTCAGATTTCTCGTAAGTATGATATTTTTTATTTTATTTGGCTTTAAACGTAACACATTCGGGGTCAATTTGTTCTTAATTTTTTTGCGATTTTACACAGATTTGATTTGTTCCGCGAGGTTCTGAGGGCTGTATCCAGCAGTAGGCATCTAAGTACGTCGATTTAAGCAATAAAAAGGCCTCCTAAATTTTTTAAGATTTTTGAAAAAAACGTAAGGTTAACCCCTTTGGTGTTTTTTGACCCCAAAAAATGAAAAGTGGAATTCGTCAGCTTCTTTCACTGTTTCTTACGTATTTTGATCAGAAAATTCGATTGGCGCAGTCAGATTTCTCGTAAGTATGATATTTTTTATTTTATTTGGCTTTAAACGTAACACATTCGGGGTCAATTTGCCCTTAATTTGTTTCGCGATTTTACACAGATTTGATTGGTTCCGCGAGGTTCTGAGGGCTGTATCCAGCAGTAGGCATCTAAGTACGTCGATTTAAGCAATAAAAAGGCCTCCTAAATTTTTTAAGATTTTTGAAAAAAACGTAAGGTTAACCCCTTTGGTGTTTTTTGACCCCAAAAAATGAAAAGTGGAATTCGTCAGCTTCTTTCACTGTTTCTTACGTATTTTGATCAGAAAATTCGATTGGCGCAGTCAGATTTCTCGTAAGTATGATATTTTTTATTTTATTTGGCTTTAAACGTAACACATTCGGGGTCAATTTGTTCTTAATTTTTTTGCGATTTTACACAGATTTGATTTGTTCCGCGAGGTTCTGAGGGCTGTATCCAGCAGTAGGCATCTAAGTACGTAGATTTAAGCAATAAAAAGGCCTCCTAAATTTTTTAAGATTTTTGAAAAAAACGTAAGGTTAACCCCTTTGGTGTTTTTTGACCCCAAAAAATGAAAAGTGGAATTCGTCAGCTTCTTTCACTGTTTCTTACGTATTTTGATCAGAAAATTCGATTGGCGCAGTCAGATTTCTCGTAAGTATGATATTTTTTATTTTATTTGGCTTTAAACGTAACACATTCGGGGTCAATTTGTTCTTAATTTTTTTGCGATTTTACACAGATTTGATTTGTTCCGCGAGGTTCTGAGGGCTGTATCCAGCAGTAGGCATCTAAGTACGTAGATTTAAGCAATAAAAAGGCCTCTTAAATTTTTTAAGATTTTTGAAAAAAACGTAAGGTTAACCCCTTTGGTGTTTTTTGACCCCAAAAAATGAAAAGAGGAATTCGTCAGCTTCTTTCACTGTTTCTTACGTATTTTGATCAGAAAATTCGATTGGAGCAGTCAGATTTCTCGTAAGTATGATATTTTTTATTTTATTTGGCTTTAAACGTAACACATTCGGGGTCAATTTGTTCTTAATTTTTTTGCGATTTTACACAGATTTGATTTGTTCCGCGAGGTTCTGAGGGCTGTATCCAGCAGTAGGCATCTAAGTACGTAGATTTAAGCAATAAAAAGGCCTCTTAAATTTTTTAAGATTTTTGAAAAAAACGTAAGGTTAACCCCTTTGGTGTTTTTTGACCCCAAAAAATGAAAAGTGGAATTCGTCAGCTTCTTTCACTGTTTCTTACGTATTTTGATCAGAAAATTCGATTGGCGCAGTCAGATTTCTCGTAAGTATGATATTTTTTATTTTATTTGGCTTTAAACGTAACACATTCGGGGTCAATTTGTTCTTAATTTTTTTGCGATTTTACACAGATTTGATTTGTTCCGCGAGGTTCTGAGGGCTGTATCCAGCAGTAGGCATCTAAGTACGTCGATTTAAGCAATAAAAAGGCCTCCTAAATTTTTTAAGATTTTTGAAAAAAACGTAAGGTTAACCCCTTTGGTGTTTTTTGACCCCAAAAAATGAAAAGTGGAATTCGTCAGCTTCTTTCACTGTTTCTTACGTATTTTGATCAGAAAATTCGATTGGCGCAGTCAGATTTCTCGTAAGTATGATATTTTTTATTTTATTTGGCTTTAAACGTAACACATTCGGGGTCAATTTGTTCTTAATTTTTTTGCGATTTTACACAGATTTGATTTGTTCCGCGAGGTTCTGAGGGCTGTATCCAGCAGTAGGCATCTAAGTACGTCGATTTAAGCAATAAAAAGGCCTCTTAAATTTTTTAAGATTTTTGAAAAAAACGTAAGGTTAACCCCTTTGGTGTATTTTGACCCCAAAAAATGAAAAGTGGAATTCGTCAGCTTCTTTCACTGTTTCTTACGTATTTTGATCAGAAAATTCAATTGGCGCAGTCAGATTTCTCGTAAGTATGATATATTTTATTTTATTTGGCTTTAAACGTAACACATCCGGGGTCAATTTGCCCTTAATTTGTTTCGCGATTTTACACAGATTTGATTGGTTCCGCGAGGTTCTGAGGGTTGTATCCAGCAGTAGGCATCTAAGTACGTCGATTTAGGTAATAAAAAGGCCACCTAAATTTTTTAAGATTTTTGAAAAAATCTTGGTGTTTTTTGACCCCAAAAAATGAAAAGTGGAATTCGTCAGCTTCTTTCACTGTTTCTTACGTATTTTGATCAGAAAATTCGATTGGCGCAGTCAGATTTCTCGTAAGTATGATATTTTTTATTTTATTTGGCTTTAAACGTAACACATTCGGGGTCAATTTGTTCTTAATTTTTTTGCGATTTTACACAGATTTGATTTGTTCCGCGAGGTTCTGAGGGCTGTATCCAGCAGTAGGCATCTAAGTACGTAGATTTAAGCAATAAAAAGGCCTCTTAAATTTTTTAAGATTTTTGAAAAAAACGTAAGGTTAACCCCTTTGGTGTTTTTTGACCCCAAAAAATGAAAAGTGGAATTCGTCAGCTTATTTCACTGTTTCTTACGTATTTTGATCAGGAAATTCGATTGGCGCAGTCAGATTTCTCGTAAGTATGATATTTTTTATTTTACTTGGCTTTAAACGTAACACATTCGGGGTCAATTTGCCCTTAATTTGTTTCGCGATTTTACACAGATTTGATTGGTTCCGCGAGGTTCTGAGGGCTGTATCCAGCAGTAGGCATCTAAGTACGTCGATTTAAGCAATAAAAAGGCCTCCTAAATTTTTTAAGATTTTTGAAAAAAACGTAAGGTTAACCCCTTTGGTGTTTTTTGACCCCAAAAAATGAAAAGTGGAATTCGTCAGCTTCTTTCACTGTTTCTTACGTATTTTGATCAGAAAATTCGATTGGCGCAGTCAGATTTCTCGTAAGTATGATATTTTTTATTTTATTTGGCTTTAAACGTAACACATTCGGGGTCAATTTGTTCTTAATTTTTTTGCGATTTTACACAGATTTGATTTGTTCCGCGAGGTTCTGAGGGCTGTATCCAGCAGTAGGCATCTAAGTACGTAGATTTAAGCAATAAAAAGGCCTCCTAAATTTTTTAAGATTTTTGAAAAAAACGTAAGGTTAACCCCTTTGGTGTTTTTTGACCCCAAAAAATGAAAAGTGGAATTCGTCAGCTTCTTTCACTGTTTCTTACGTATTTTGATCAGAAAATTCGATTGGCGCAGTCAGATTTCTCGTAAGTATGATATTTTTTATTTTATTTGGCTTTAAACGTAACACATTCGGGGTCAATTTGTTCTTAATTTTTTTGCGATTTTACACAGATTTGATTTGTTCCGCGAGGTTCTGAGGGCTGTATCCAGCAGTAGGCATCTAAGTACGTAGATTTAAGCAATAAAAAGGCCTCTTAAATTTTTTAAGATTTTTGAAAAAAACGTAAGGTTAACCCCTTTGGTGTTTTTTGACCCCAAAAAATGAAAAGAGGAATTCGTCAGCTTCTTTCACTGTTTCTTACGTATTTTGATCAGAAAATTCGATTGGCGCAGTCAGATTTCTCGTAAGTATGATATTTTTTATTTTATTTGGCTTTAAACGTAACACATTCGGGGTCAATTTGTTCTTAATTTTTTTGCGATTTTACACAGATTTGATTTGTTCCGCGAGGTTCTGAGGGCTGTATCCAGCAGTAGGCATCTAAGTACGTAGATTTAAGCAATAAAAAGGCCTCTTAAATTTTTTAAGATTTTTGAAAAAAACGTAAGGTTAACCCCTTTGGTGTTTTTTGACCCCAAAAAATGAAAAGAGGAATTCGTCAGCTTCTTTCACTGTTTCTTACGTATTTTGATCAGAAAATTCGATTGGCGCAGTCAGATTTCTCGTAAGTATGATATTTTTTATTTTATTTGGCTTTAAACGTAACACATTCGGGGTCAATTTGTTCTTAATTTTTTTGCGATTTTACACAGATTTGATTTGTTCCGCGAGGTTCTGAGGGCTGTATCCAGCAGTAGGCATCTAAGTACGTAGATTTAAGCAATAAAAAGGCCTCTTAAATTTTTTAAGATTTTTGAAAAAAACGTAAGGTTAACCCCTTTGGTGTTTTTTGACCCCAAAAAATGAAAAGAGGAATTCGTCAGCTTCTTTCACTGTTTCTTACGTATTTTGATCAGAAAATTCGATTGGCGCAGTCAGATTTCTCGTAAGTATGATATTTTTTATTTTATTTGGCTTTAAACGTAACACATTCGGGGTCAATTTGTTCTTAATTTTTTTGCGATTTTACACAGATTTGATTTGTTCCGCGAGGTTCTGAGGGCTGTATGGGTCAATTTGTTCTTAATTTTTTTGCGATTTTACACAGATTTGATTTGTTCCGCGAGGTTCTGAGGGCTGTATCCAGCAGTAGGCATCTAAGTACGTAGATTTAAGCAATAAAAAGGCCTCCTAAATTTTTTAAGATTTTTGAAAAAAACGTAAGGTTAACCCCTTTGGTGTTTTTTGACCCCAAAAAATGAAAAGTGGAATTCGTCAGCTTCTTTCACTGTTTCTTACGTATTTTGATCAGAAAATTCGATTGGCGCAGTCAGATTTCTCGTAAGTATGATATTTTTTATTTTATTTGGCTTTAAACGTAACACATTCGGGGTCAATTTGTTCTTAATTTTTTTGCGATTTTACACAGATTTGATTTGTTCCGCGAGGTTCTGAGGGCTGTATCCAGCAGTAGGCATCTAAGTACGTCGATTTAAGCAATAAAAAGGCCTCCTAAATTTTTTAAGATTTTTGAAAAAAACGTAAGGTTAACCCCTTTGGTGTTTTTTGACCCCAAAAAATGAAAAGTGGAATTCGTCAGCTTCTTTCACTGTTTCTTACGTATTTTGATCAGAAAATTCGATTGGCGCAGTCAGATTTCTCGTAAGTATGATATTTTTTATTTTATTTGGCTTTAAACGTAACACATTCGGGGTCAATTTGCCCTTAATTTGTTTCGCGATTTTACACAGATTTGATTGGTTCCGCGAGGTTCTGAGGGCTGTATCCAGCAGTAGGCATCTAAGTACGTCGATTTAAGCAATAAAAAGGCCTCCTAAATTTTTTAAGATTTTTGAAAAAAACGTAAGGTTAACCCCTTTGGTGTTTTTTGACCCCAAAAAATGAAAAGTGGAATTCGTCAGCTTCTTTCACTGTTTCTTACGTATTTTGATCAGAAAATTCGATTGGCGCAGTCAGATTTCTCGTAAGTATGATATTTTTTATTTTATTTGGCTTTAAACGTAACACATTCGGGGTCAATTTGTTCTTAATTTTTTTGCGATTTTACACAGATTTGATTTGTTCCGCGAGGTTCTGAGGGCTGTATCCAGCAGTAGGCATCTAAGTACGTAGATTTAAGCAATAAAAAGGCCTCTTAAATTTTTTAAGATTTTTGAAAAAAACGTAAGGTTAACCCCTTTGGTGTTTTTTGACCCCAAAAAATGAAAAGAGGAATTCGTCAGCTTCTTTCACTGTTTCTTACGTATTTTGATCAGAAAATTCGATTGGCGCAGTCAGATTTCTCGTAAGTATGATATTTTTTATTTTATTTGGTTTTAAACGTAACACATTCGGGGTCAATTTGTTCTTAATTTTTTTGCGATTTTACACAGATTTGATTTGTTCCGCGAGGTTCTGAGGGCTGTATCCAGCAGTAGGCATCTAAGTACGTCGATTTAAGCAATAAAAAGGCCTCCTAAATTTTTTAAGATTTTTGAAAAAAACGTAAGGTTAACCCCTTTGGTGTTTTTTGACCCCAAAACATGAAAAGTGGAATTCGTCAGCTTCTTTCACTGTTTCTTACGTATTTTGATCAGGAAATTCGATTGGCGCAGTCAGATTTCTCGTAAGTATGATATTTTTTATTTTACTTGGCTTTAAACGTAACACATTCGGGGTCAATTTGCCCTTAATTTGTTTCGCGATTTTACACAGATTTGATTGGTTCCGCGAGGTTCTGAGGGCTGTATCCAGCAGTAGGCATCTAAGTACGTCGATTTAAGCAATAAAAAGGCCTCTTAAATTTTTTAAGATTTTTGAAAAAAACGTAAGGTTAACCCCTTTGGTGTTTTTTGACCCCAAAAAATGAAAAGTGGAATTCGTCAGCTTCTTTCACTGTTTCTTACGTATTTTGATCAGAAAATTCGATTGGCGCAGTCAGATTTCTCGTAAGTATGATATTTTTTATTTTATTTGGCTTTAAACGTAACACATTCGGGGTCAATTTGTTCTTAATTTTTTTGCGATTTTACACAGATTTGATTTGTTCCGCGAGGTTCTGAGGGCTGTATCCAGCAGTAGGCATCTAAGTACGTAGATTTAAGCAATAAAAAGGCCTCCTAAATTTTTTAAGATTTTTGAAAAAAACGGAAGGTTAACCCCTTTGGTGTTTTTTGACCCCAAAAAATGAAAAGTGGAATTCGTCAGCTTCTTTCACTGTTTCTTACGTATTTTGATCAGAAAATTCGATTGGCGCAGTCAGATTTCTCGTAAGTATGATATTTTTTATTTTATTTGGCTTTAAACGTAACACATTCGGGGTCAATTTGTTCTTAATTTTTTTGCGATTTTACACAGATTTGATTTGTTCCGCGAGGTTCTGAGGGCTGTATCCAGCAGTAGGCATCTAAGTACGTAGATTTAAGCAATAAAAAGGCCTCCTAAATTTTTTAAGATTTTTGAAAAAAACGTAAGGTTAACCCCTTTGGTGTTTTTTGACCCCAAAAAATGAAAAGTGGAATTCGTCAGCTTCTTTCACTGTTTCTTACGTATTTTGATCAGAAAATTCGATTGGCGCAGTCAGATTTCTCGTAAGTATGATATTTTTTATTTTATTTGGCTTTAAACGTAACACATTCGGGGTCAATTTGTTCTTAATTTTTTTGCGATTTTACACAGATTTGATTTGTTCCGCGAGGTTCTGAGGGCTGTATCCAGCAGTAGGCATCTAAGTACGTAGATTTAAGCAATAAAAAGGCCTCTTAAATTTTTTAAGATTTTTGAAAAAAACGTAAGGTTAACCCCTTTGGTGTTTTTTGACCCCAAAAAATGAAAAGTGGAATTCGTCAGCTTCTTTCACTGTTTCTTACGTATTTTGATCAGAAAATTCGATTGGCGCAGTCAGATTTCTCGTAAGTATGATATTTTTTATTTTATTTGGCTTTAAACGTAACACATTCGGGGTCAATTTGCCCTTAATTTGTTTCGCGATTTTACACAGATTTGATTGGTTCCGCGAGGTTCTGAGGGCTGTATCCAGCAGTAGGCATCTAAGTACGTAGATTTAAGCAATAAAAAGGCCTCTTAAATTTTTTAAGATTTTTGAAAAAAACGTAAGGTTAACCCCTTTGGTGTTTTTTGACCCCAAAAAATGAAAAGTGGAATTCGTCAGCTTCTTTCACTGTTTCTTACGTATTTTGATCAGAAAATTCGATTGGCGCAGTCAGATTTCTCGTAAGTATAATATTTTTTATTTTACTTGGCTTTAAACGTAACACATTCGGGGTCAATTTGTTCTTAATTTTTTTGCGATTTTACACAGATTTGATTTGTTCCGCGAGGTTCTGAGGGCTGTATCCAGCAGTAGGCATCTAAGTACGTAGATTTAAGCAATAAAAAGGCCTCTTAAATTTTTTAAGATTTTTGAAAAAAACGTAAGGTTAACCCCTTTGGTGTTTTTTGACCCCAAAAAATGAAAAGTGGAATTCGTCAGCTTCTTTCACTGTTTCTTACGTATTTTGATCAGAAAATTCGATTGGCGCAGTCAGATTTCTCGTAAGTATGATATTTTTTATTTTATTTGGCTTTAAACGTAACACATTCGGGGTCAATTTGTTCTTAATTTTTTTGCGATTTTACACAGATTTGATTTGTTCCGCGAGGTTCTGAGGGCTGTATCCAGCAGTAGGCATCTAAGTACGTAGATTTAAGCAATAAAAAGGCCTCTTAAATTTTTTAAGATTTTTGAAAAAAACGTAAGGTTAACCCCTTTGGTGTTTTTTGACCCCAAAAAATGAAAAGTGGAATTCGTCAGCTTCTTTCACTGCTTCTTACGTATTTTGATCAGAAAATTCGATTGGCGCAGTCAGATTTCTCGTAAGTATGATATTTTTTATTTTATTTGGCTTTAAACGTAACACATTCGGGGTCAATTTGCCCTTAATTTGTTTCGCGATTTTACACAGATTTGATTTGTTCCGCGAGGTTCTGAGGGCTGTATCCAGCAGTAGGCATCTAAGTACGTAGATTTAAGCAATAAAAAGGCCTCTTAAATTTTTTAAGATTTTTGAAAAAAACGTAAGGTTAACCCCTTTGGTGTTTTTTGACCCCAAAAAATGAAAAGTGGAATTCGTCAGCTTCTTTCACTGTTTCTTACGTATTTTGATCAGAAAATTCGATTGGCGCAGTCAGATTTCTCGTAAGTATGATATTTTTTATTTTACTTGGCTTTAAACGTAACACATTCGGGGTCAATTTGTTCTTAATTTTTTTGCGATTTTACACAGATTTGATTTGTTCCGCGAGGTTCTGAGGGCTGTATCCAGCAGTAGGCATCTAAGTACGTAGATTTAAGCAATAAAAAGGCCTCTTAAATTTTTTAAGATTTTTGAAAAAAACGTAAGGTTAACCCCTTTGGTGTTTTTTGACCCCAAAAAATGAAAAGTGGAATTCGTCAGCTTCTTTCACTGTTTCTTACGTATTTTGATCAGAAAATTCGATTGGCGCAGTCAGATTTCTCGTAAGTATGATATTTTTTATTTTATTTGGCTTTAAACGTAACACATTCGGGGTCAATTTGTTCTTAATTTTTTTGCGATTTTACACAGATTTGATTTGTTCCGCGAGGTTCTGAGGGCTGTATCCAGCAGTAGGCATCTAAGTACGTAGATTTAAGCAATAAAAAGGCCTCCTAAATTTTTTAAGATTTTTGAAAAAAACGTAAGGTTAACCCCTTTGGTGTTTTTTGACCCCAAAAAATGAAAAGTGGAATTCGTCAGCTTCTTTCACTGTTTCTTACGTATTTTGATCAGAAAATTCGATTGGCGCAGTCAGATTTCTCGTAAGTATGATATTTTTTATTTTATTTGGCTTTAAACGTAACACATTCGGGGTCAATTTGTTCTTAATTTTTTTGCGATTTTACACAGATTTGATTTGTTCCGCGAGGTTCTGAGGGCTGTATCCAGCAGTAGGCATCTAAGTACGTAGATTTAAGCAATAAAAAGGCCTCTTAAATTTTTTAAGATTTTTGAAAAAAACGTAAGGTTAACCCCTTTGGTGTTTTTTGACCCCAAAAAATGAAAAGTGGAATTCGTCAGCTTCTTTCACTGTTTCTTACGTATTTTGATCAGAAAATTCGATTGGCGCAGTCAGATTTCTCGTAAGTATGATATTTTTTATTTTATTTGGCTTTAAACGTAACACATTCGGGGTCAATTTGCCCTTAATTTGTTTCGCGATTTTACACAGATTTGATTGGTTCCGCGAGGTTCTGAGGGCTGTATCCAGCAGTAGGCATCTAAGTACGTCGATTTAAGCAATAAAAAGGCCTCCTAAATTTTTTAAGATTTTTGAAAAAAACGTAAGGTTAACCCCTTTGGTGTTTTTTGACCCCAAAAAATGAAAAGTGGAATTCGTCAGCTTCTTTCACTGTTTCTTACGTATTTTGATCAGAAAATTCGATTGGCGCAGTCAGATTTCTCGTAAGTATGATATTTTTTATTTTACTTGGCTTTAAACGTAACACATTCGGGGTCAATTTGTTCTTAATTTTTTTGCGATTTTACACAGATTTGATTTGTTCCGCGAGGTTCTGAGGGCTGTATCCAGCAGTAGGCATCTAAGTACGTAGATTTAAGCAATAAAAAGGCCTCTTAAATTTTTTAAGATTTTTGAAAAAAACGTAAGGTTAACCCCTTTGGTGTTTTTTGACCCCAAAAAATGAAAAGTGGAATTCGTCAGCTTCTTTCACTGTTTCTTACGTATTTTGATCAGAAAATTCGATTGGCGCAGTCAGATTTCTCGTAAGTATGATATTTTTTATTTTATTTGGCTTTAAACGTAACACATTCGGGGTCAATTTGTTCTTAATTTTTTTGCGATTTTACACAGATTTGATTTGTTCCGCGAGGTTCTGAGGGCTGTATCCAGCAGTAGGCATCTAAGTACGTAGATTTAAGCAATAAAAAGGCCTCTTAAATTTTTTAAGATTTTTGAAAAAAACGTAAGGTTAACCCCTTTGGTGTTTTTTGACCCCAAAAAATGAAAAGTGGAATTCGTCAGCTTCTTTCACTGTTTCTTACGTATTTTGATCAGAAAATTCGATTGGCGCAGTCAGATTTCTCGTAAGTATGATATTTTTTATTTTATTTGGCTTTAAACGTAACACATTCGGGGTCAATTTGCCCTTAATTTGTTTCGCGATTTTACACAGATTTGATTTGTTCCGCGAGGTTCTGAGGGCTGTATCCAGCAGTAGGCATCTAAGTACGTAGATTTAAGCAATAAAAAGGCCTCTTAAATTTTTTAAGATTTTTGAAAAAAACGTAAGGTTAACCCCTTTGGTGTTTTTTGACCCCAAAAAATGAAAAGTGGAATTCGTCAGCTTCTTTCACTGTTTCTTACGTATTTTGATCAGAAAATTCGATTGGCGCAGTCAGATTTCTCGTAAGTATGATATTTTTTATTTTACTTGGCTTTAAACGTAACACATTCGGGGTCAATTTGTTCTTAATTTTTTTGCGATTTTACACAGATTTGATTTGTTCCGCGAGGTTCTGAGGGCTGTATCCAGCAGTAGGCATCTAAGTACGTAGATTTAAGCAATAAAAAGGCCTCTTAAATTTTTTAAGATTTTTGAAAAAAACGTAAGGTTAACCCCTTTGGTGTTTTTTGACCCCAAAAAATGAAAAGTGGAATTCGTCAGCTTCTTTCACTGTTTCTTACGTATTTTGATCAGAAAATTCGATTGGCGCAGTCAGATTTCTCGTAAGTATGATATTTTTTATTTTATTTGGCTTTAAACGTAACACATTCGGGGTCAATTTGCCCTTAATTTGTTTCGCGATTTTACACAGATTTGATTTGTTCCGCGAGGTTCTGAGGGCTGTATCCAGCAGTAGGCATCTAAGTACGTAGATTTAAGCAATAAAAAGGCCTCTTAAATTTTTTAAGATTTTTGAAAAAAACGTAAGGTTAACCCCTTTGGTGTTTTTTGACCCCAAAAAATGAAAAGTGGAATTCGTCAGCTTCTTTCACTGTTTCTTACGTATTTTGATCAGAAAATTCGATTGGCGCAGTCAGATTTCTCGTAAGTATGATATTTTTTATTTTACTTGGCTTTAAACGTAACACATTCGGGGTCAATTTGTTCTTAATTTTTTTGCGATTTTACACAGATTTGATTTGTTCCGCGAGGTTCTGAGGGCTGTATCCAGCAGTAGGCATCTAAGTACGTAGATTTAAGCAATAAAAAGGCCTCTTAAATTTTTTAAGATTTTTGAAAAAAACGTAAGGTTAACCCCTTTGGTGTTTTTTGACCCCAAAAAATGAAAAGTGGAATTCGTCAGCTTCTTTCACTGTTTCTTACGTATTTTGATCAGAAAATTCGATTGGCGCAGTCAGATTTCTCGTAAGTATGATATTTTTTATTTTATTTGGCTTTAAACGTAACACATTCGGGGTCAATTTGTTCTTAATTTTTTTGCGATTTTACACAGATTTGATTTGTTCCGCGAGGTTCTGAGGGCTGTATCCAGCAGTAGGCATCTAAGTACGTAGATTTAAGCAATAAAAAGGCCTCCTAAATTTTTTAAGATTTTTGAAAAAAACGTAAGGTTTGGTGTTTTTTGCCCCAAAAAATGAAAAGTGGAATTCGTTAGCTTCTTTCACTGTTTCTTACGTATTTTGATCAGAAAATTCGATTGGCGCAGTCAGATTTCTCGTAAGTATGATATTTTTTATTTTACTTGGCTTTAAACGTAACACATTCGGGGTCAATTTGTTCTTAATTTTTTTGCGATTTTACACAGATTTGATTTGTTCCGCGAGGTTCTGAGGGCTGTATCCAGCAGTAGGCATCTAAGTACGTAGATTTAAGCAATAAAAAGGCCTCTTAAATTTTTTAAGATTTTTGAAAAAAACGTAAGGTTAACCCCTTTGGTGTTTTTTGACCCCAAAAAATGAAAAGTGGAATTCGTCAGCTTCTTTCACTGTTTCTTACGTATTTTGATCAGGAAATTCGATTGGCGCAGTCAGATTTCTCGTAAGTATGATATTTTTTATTTTACTTGGCTTTAAACGTAACACATTCGGGGTCAATTTGCCCTTAATTTGTTTCGCGATTTTACACAGATTTGATTGGTTCCGCGAGGTTCTGAGGGCTGTATCCAGCAGTAGGCATCTAAGTACGTCGATTTAAGCAATAAAAAGGCCTCTTAAATTTTTTAAGATTTTTGAAAAAAACGTAAGGTTAACCCCTTTGGTGTTTTTTGACCCCAAAAAATGAAAAGTGGAATTCGTCAGCTTCTTTCACTGTTTCTTACGTATTTTGATCAGAAAATTCGATTGGCGCAGTCAGATTTCTCGTAAGTATGATATTTTTTATTTTATTTGGCTTTAAACGTAACACATTCGGGGTCAATTTGTTCTTAATTTTTTTGCGATTTTACACAGATCTGATTTGTTCCGCGAGGTTCTGAGGGCTGTATCCAGCAGTAGGCATCTAAGTACGTAGATTTAAGCAATAAAAAGGCCTCTTAAATTTTTTAAGATTTTTGAAAAAAACGTAAGGTTAACCCCTTTGGTGTTTTTTGACCCCAAAAAATGAAAAGTGGAATTCGTCAGCTTCTTTCACTGTTTCTTACGTATTTTGATCAGGAAATTCGATTGGCGCAGTCAGATTTCTCGTAAGTATGATATTTTTTATTTTACTTGGCTTTAAACGTAACACATTCGGGGTCAATTTGCCCTTAATTTGTTTCGCGATTTTACACAGATTTGATTGGTTCCGCGAGGTTCTGAGGGCTGTATCCAGCAGTAGGCATCTAAGTACGTCGATTTAAGCAATAAAAAGGCCTCTTAAATTTTTTAAGATTTTTGAAAAAAACGTAAGGTTAACCCCTTTGGTGTTTTTTGACCCCAAAAAATGAAAAGTGGAATTCGTCAGCTTCTTTCACTGTTTCTTACGTATTTTGATCAGAAAATTCGATTGGCGCAGTCAGATTTCTCGTAAGTATGATATTTTTTATTTTATTTGGCTTTAAACGTAACACATTCGGGGTCAATTTGTTCTTAATTTTTTTGCGATTTTACACAGATTTGATTTGTTCCGCGAGGTTCTGAGGGCTGTATCCAGCAGTAGGCATCTAAGTACGTAGATTTAAGCAATAAAAAGGCCTCCTAAATTTTTTAAGATTTTTGAAAAAAACGTAAGGTTAACCCCTTTGGTGTTTTTTGACCCCAAAAAATGAAAAGTGGAATTCGTCAGCTTCTTTCACTGTTTCTTACGTATTTTGATCAGAAAATTCGATTGGCGCAGTCAGATTTCTCGTAAGTATGATATTTTTTATTTTATTTGGCTTTAAACGTAACACATTCGGGGTCAATTTTTTCTTAATTTTTTTCCGATTTTACACAGATTTGATTTGTTCCGCGAGGTTCTGAGGGCTGTATCCAGCAGTAGGCATCTAAGTACGTAGATTTAAGCAATAAAAAGGCCTCTTAAGTTTTTTAAGATTTTTGAAAAAAACGTAAGGTTAACCCCTTTGGTGTTTTTTGACCCCAAAAAATGAAAAGTGGAATTCGTCAGCTTCTTTCACTGTTTCTTACGTATTTTGATCAGAAAATTCGATTGGCGCAGTCAGATTTCTCGTAAGTATGATATTTTTTATTTTACTTGGCTTTAAACGTAACACATTCGGGGTCAATTTGCCCTTAATTTGTTTCGCGATTTTACACAGATTTGATTGGTTCCGCGAGGTTCTGAGGGCTGTATCCAGCAGTAGGCATCTAAGTACGTCGATTTAAGCAATAAAAAGGCCTCTTAAATTTTTTAAGATTTTTGAAAAAAACGTAAGGTTAACCCCTTTGGTGTTTTTTGACCCCAAAAAATGAAAAGTGGAATTCGTCAGCTTCTTTCACTGTTTCTTACGTATTTTGATCAGAAAATTCGATTGGCGCAGTCAGATTTCTCGTAAGTATGATATTTTTTATTTTATTTGGCTTTAAACGTAACACATTCGGGGTCAATTTGTTCTTAATTTTTTTGCGATTTTACACAGATTTGATTTGTTCCGCGAGGTTCTGAGGGCTGTATCCAGCAGTAGGCATCTAAGTACGTAGATTTAAGCAATAAAAAGGCCTCCTAAATTTTTTAAGATTTTTGAAAAAAACGTAAGGTTAACCCCTTTGGTGTTTTTTGACCCCAAAAAATGAAAAGTGGAATTCGTCAGCTTCTTTCACTGTTTCTTACGTATTTTGATCAGAAAATTCGATTGGCGCAGTCAGATTTCTCGTAAGTATGATAATTTTTATTTTACTTGGCTTTAAACGTAACACATTCGGGGTCAATTTGTTCTTAATTTTTTTGCGATTTTACACAGATTTGATTTGTTCCGCGAGGTTCTGAGGGCTGTATCCAGCAGTAGGCATCTAAGTACGTAGATTTAAGCAATAAAAAGGCCTCTTAAATTTTTTAAGATTTTTGAAAAAAACGTAAGGTTAACCCCTTTGGTGTTTTTTGACCCCAAAAAATGAAAAGTGGAATTCGTCAGCTTCTTTCACTGTTTCTTACGTATTTTGATCAGAAAATTCGATTGGCGCAGTCAGATTTCTCGTAAGTATGATATTTTTTATTTTATTTGGCTTTAAACGTAACACATTCGGGGTCAATTTGCCCTTAATTTGTTTCGCGATTTTACACAGATTTGATTGGTTCCGCGAGGTTCTGAGGGCTGTATCCAGCAGTAGGCATCTAAGTACGTAGATTTAAGCAATAAAAAGGCCTCCTAAATTTTTTAAGATTTTTGAAAAAAACGTAAGGTTAACCCCTTTGGTGTTTTTTGACCCCAAAAAATGAAAAGTGGAATTCGTCAGCTTCTTTCACTGTTTCTTACGTATTTTGATCAGAAAATTCGATTGGCGCAGTCAGATTTCTCGTAAGTATGATATTTTTTATTTTATTTGGCTTTAAACGTAACACATTCGGGGTCAATTTGTTCTTAATTTTTTTGCGATTTTACACAGATTTGATTTGTTCCGCGAGGTTCTGAGGGCTGTATCCAGCAGTAGGCATCTAAGTACGTCGATTTAAGCAATAAAAAGGCCTCCTAAATTTTTTAAGATTTTTGAAAAAAACGTAAGGTTAACCCCTGTGGTGTTTTTTGACCCCAAAAAATGAAAAGTGGAATTCGTCAGCTTCTTTCACTGTTTCTTACGTATTTTGATCAGAAAATGCGATTGGCGCAGTCAGATTTCTCGTAAGTATGATATTTTTTATTTTACTTGGCTTTAAACGTAACACATTCGGGGTCAATTTGCCCTTAATTTGTTTCGCGATTTTACACAGATTTGATTGGTTCCGCGAGGTTCTGAGGGCTGTATCCAGCAGTAGGCATCTAAGTACGTCGATTTAAGCAATAAAAAGGCCTCCTAAATTTTTTAAGATTTTTGAAAAAAACGTAAGGTTAACCCCTTTGGTGTTTTTTGACCCCAAAAAATGAAAAGTGGAATTCGTCAGCTTCTTTCACTGTTTCTTACGTATTTTGATCAGAAAATTCGATTGGCGCAGTCAGATTTCTCGTAAGTATGATATTTTTTATTTTACTTGGCTTTAAACGTAACACATTCGGGGTCAATTTGTTCTTAATTTTTTTGCGATTTTACACAGATTTGATTTGTTCCGCGAGGTTCTGAGGGCTGTATCCAGCAGTAGGCATCTAAGTACGTAGATTTAAGCAATAAAAAGGCCTCCTAAATTTTTTAAGATTTTTGAAAAAAACGTAAGGTTAACCCCTTTGGTGTTTTTTGACCCCAAAAAATGAAAAGTGGAATTCGTCAGCTTCTTTCACTGTTTCTTACGTATTTTGATCAGGAAATTCGATTGGCGCAGTCAGATTTCTCGTAAGTATGATATTTTTTATTTTACTTGGCTTTAAACGTAACACATTCGGGGTCAATTTGTTCTTAATTTTTTTGCGATTTTACACAGATTTGATTTGTTCCGCGAGGTTCTGAGGGCTGTATCCAGCAGTAGGCATCTAAGTACGTAGATTTAAGCAATAAAAAGGCCTCTTAAATTTTTTAAGATTTTTGAAAAAAACGTAAGGTTAACCCCTTTGGTGTTTTTTGACCCCAAAAAATGAAAAGTGGAATTCGTCAGCTTCTTTCACTGTTTCTTACGTATTTTGATCAGGAAATTCGATTGGCGCAGTCAGATTTCTCGTAAGTATGATATTTTTTATTTTACTTGGCTTTAAACGTAACACATTCGGGGTCAATTTGCCCTTAATTTGTTTCGCGATTTTACACAGATTTGATTGGTTCCGCGAGGTTCTGAGGGCTGTATCCAGCAGTAGGCATCTAAGTACGTCGATTTAAGCAATAAAAAGGCCTCCTAAATTTTTTAAGATTTTTGAAAAAAACGTAAGGTTAACCCCTTTGGTGTTTTTTGACCCCAAAAAATGAAAAGTGGAATTCGTCAGCTTCTTTCACTGTTTCTTACGTATTTTGATCAGAAAATTCGATTGGCGCAGTCAGATTTCTCGTAAGTATGATATTTTTTATTTTATTTGGCTTTAAACGTAACACATTCGGGGTCAATTTTTTCTTAATTTTTTTGCGATTTTACACAGATTTGATTTGTTCCGCGAGGTTCTGAGGGCTGTATCCAGCAGTAGGCATCTAAGTACGTCGATTTAAGCAATAAAAAGGCCTCTTAAATTTTTTAAGATTTTTGAAAAAAACGTAAGGTTAACCCCTTTGGTGTTTTTTGACCCCAAAAAATGAAAAGTGGAATTCGTCAGCTTCTTTCACTGTTTCTTACGTATTTTGATCAGAAAATTCGATTGGCGCAGTCAGATTTCTCGTAAGTATGATATTTTTTATTTTATTTGGCTTTAAACGTAACACATTCGGGGTCAATTTGTTCTTAATTTTTTTGCGATTTTACACAGATTTGATTTGTTCCGCGAGGTTCTGAGGGCTGTATCCAGCAGTAGGCATCTAAGTACGTAGATTTAAGCAATAAAAAGGCCTCCTAAATTTTTTAAGATTTTTGAAAAAAACGTAAGGTTAACCCCTTTGGTGTTTTTTGACCCCAAAAAATGAAAAGTGGAATTCGTCAGCTTCTTTCACTGTTTCTTACGTATTTTGATCAGAAAATTCGATTGGCGCAGTCAGATTTCTCGTAAGTATGATATTTTTTATTTTATTTGGCTTTAAACGTAACACATTCGGGGTCAATTTTTTCTTAATTTTTTTGCGATTTTACACAGATTTGATTTGTTCCGCGAGGTTCTGAGGGCTGTATCCAGCAGTAGGCATCTAAGTACGTCGATTTAAGCAATAAAAAGGCCTCTTAAATTTTTTAAGATTTTTGAAAAAAACGTAAGGTTAACCCCTTTGGTGTTTTTTGACCCCAAAAAATGAAAAGTGGAATTCGTCAGCTTCTTTCACTGTTTCTTACGTATTTTGATCAGAAAATTCGATTGGCGCAGTCAGATTTCTCGTAAGTATGATATTTTTTATTTTATTTGGCTTTAAACGTAACACATTCGGGGTCAATTTGTTCTTAATTTTTTTGCGATTTTACACAGATTTGATTTGTTCCGCGAGGTTCTGAGGGCTGTATCCAGCAGTAGGCATCTAAGTACGTAGATTTAAGCAATAAAAAGGCCTCCTAAATTTTTTAAGATTTTTGAAAAAAACGTAAGGTTAACCCCTTTGGTGTTTTTTGACCCCAAAAAATGAAAAGTGGAATTCGTCAGCTTCTTTCACTGTTTCTTACGTATTTTGATCAGAAAATTCGATTGGCGCAGTCAGATTTCTCGTAAGTATGATATTTTTTATTTTACTTGGCTTTAAACGTAACACATTCGGGGTCAATTTGTTCTTAATTTTTTTGCGATTTTACACAGATTTGATTTGTTCCGCGAGGTTCTGAGGGCTGTATCCAGCAGTAGGCATCTAAGTACGTAGATTTAAGCAATAAAAAGGCCTCTTAAATTTTTTAAGATTTTTGAAAAAAACGTAAGGTTAACCCCTTTGGTGTTTTTTGACCCCAAAAAATGAAAAGTGGAATTCGTCAGCTTCTTTCACTGTTTCTTACGTATTTTGATCAGGAAATTCGATTGGCGCAGTCAGATTTCTCGAAAGTATGATATTTTTTATTTTACTTGGCTTTAAACGTAACACATTCGGGGTCAATTTGCCCTTAATTTGTTTCGCGATTTTACATAGATTTGATTGGTTCCGCGAGGTTCTGAGGGCTGTATCCAGCAGTAGGCATCTAAGTACGTCGATTTAAGCAATAAAAAGGCCTCTTAAATTTTTTAAGATTTTTGAAAAAAACGTAAGGTTAACCCCTTTGGTGTTTTTTGACCCCAAAAAATGAAAAGTGGAATTCGTCAGCTTCTTTCACTGTTTCTTACGTATTTTGATCAGAAAATTCGATTGGCGCAGTCAGATTTCTCGTAAGTATGATATTTTTTATTTTATTTGGCTTTAAACGTAACACATTCGGGGTCAATTTGCCCTTAATTTGTTTCGCGATTTTACACAGATTTGATTGGTTCCGCGAGGTTCTGAGGGCTGTATCCAGCAGTAGGCATCTAAGTACGTCGATTTAAGCAATAAAAAGGCCTCCTAAATTTTTTAAGATTTTTGAAAAAAACGTAAGGTTAACCCCTTTGGTGTTTTTTGACCCCAAAAAATGAAAAGTGGAATTCGTCAGCTTCTTTCACTGTTTCTTACGTATTTTGATCAGAAAATTCGATTGGCGCAGTCAGATTTCTCGTAAGTATGATATTTTTTATTTTACTTGGCTTTAAACGTAACACATTCGGGGTCAATTTGTTCTTAATTTTTTTGCGATTTTACACAGATTTGATTTGTTCCGCGAGGTTCTGAGGGCTGTATCCAGCAGTAGGCATCTAAGTACGTAGATTTAAGCAATAAAAAGGCCTCTTAAATTTTTTAAGATTTTTGAAAAAAACGTAAGGTTAACCCCTTTGGTGTTTTTTGACCCCAAAAAATGAAAAGTGGAATTCGTCAGCTTCTTTCACTGTTTCTTACGTATTTTGATCAGAAAATTCGATTGGCGCAGTCAGATTTCTCGTAAGTACGATATTTTTTATTTTATTTGGCTTTAAACGTAACACATTCGGGGTCAATTTGCCCTTAATTTGTTTCGCGATTTTACACAGATTTGATTGGTTCCGCGAGGTTCTGAGGGCTGTATCCAGCAGTAGGCATCTAAGTACGTCGATTTAAGCAATAAAAAGGCCTCTTAAATTTTTTAAGATTTTTGAAAAAAACGTAAGGTTAACCCCTTTGGTGTTTTTTGACCCCAAAAAATGAAAAGTGGAATTCGTCAGCTTCTTTCACTGTTTCTTACGTATTTTGATCAGAAAATTCGATTGGCGCAGTCAGATTTCTCGTAAGTATGATATTTTTTATTTTATTTGGCTTTAAACGTAACACATTCGGGGTCAATTTGTTCTTAATTTTTTTGCGATTTTACACAGATTTGATTTGTTCCGCGAGGTTCTGAGGGCTGTATCCAGCAGTAGGCATCTAAGTACGTCGATTTAAGCAATAAAAAGGCCTCTTAAATTTTTTAAGACTTTTGAAAAAAACGTAAGGTTAACCCCTTTGGTGTATTTTGACCCCAAAAAATGAAAAGTGGAATTCGTCAGCTTCTTTCACTGTTTCTTACGTATTTTGATCAGAAAATTCAATTGGCGCAGTCAGATTTCTCGTAAGTATGATATATTTTATTTTATTTGGCTTTAAACGTAACACATCCGGGGTCAATTTGCCCTTAATTTGTTTCGCGATTTTACACAGATTTGATTGGTTCCGCGAGGTTCTGAGGGTTGTATCCAGCAGTAGGCATCTAAGTACGTCGATTTAGGTAATAAAAAGGCCACCTAAATTTTTTAAGATTTTTGAAAAAAACGTAAGGTTAACCCCTTTGGTGTTTTTTGACCCCAAAAAATGAAAAGTGGAATTCGTCAGCTTCTTTCACTGTTTCTTACGTATTTTGATCAGAAAATTCCAGCAGTAGGCATCTAAGTACGTAGATTTAAGCAATAAAAAGGCCTCCTAAATTTTTTAAGATTTTTGAAAAAAACGTAAGGTTAACCCCTTTGGTGTTTTTTGACCCCAAAAAATGAAAAGTGGAATTCGTCAGCTTCTTTCACTGTTTCTTACGTATTTTGATCAGAAAATTCGATTGGCGCAGTCAGATTTCTCGTAAGTATGATATTTTTTATTTTATTTGGCTTTAAACGTAACACATTCGGGGTCAATTTGTTCTTAATTTTTTTGCGATTTTACACAGATTTGATTTGTTCCGCGAGGTTCTGAGGGCTGTATCCAGCAGTAGGCATCTAAGTACGTAGATTTAAGCAATAAAAAGGCCTCTTAAATTTTTTAAGATTTTTGAAAAAAACGTAAGGTTAACCCCTTTGGTGTTTTTTGACCCCAAAAAATGAAAAGTGGAATTCGTCAGCTTCTTTCACTGTTTCTTACGTATTTTGATCAGAAAATTCGATTGGCGCAGTCAGATTTCTCGTAAGTATGATATTTTTTATTTTATTTGGCTTTAAACGTAACACAATCGGGGTTAATTTGTTCTTAATTTTTTTGCGATTTTACACAGATTTGATTTGTTCCGCGAGGTTCTGAGGGCTGTATCCAGCAGTAGGCATCTAAGTACGTAGATTTAAGCAATAAAAAGGCCTCCTAAATTTTTTAAGATTTTTGAAAAAAACGTAAGGTTAACCCCTTTGGTGTTTTTTGACCCCAAAAAATGAAAAGTGGAATTCGTCAGCTTCTTTCACTGTTTCTTACGTATTTTGATCAGAAAATTCGATTGGCGCAGTCAGATTTCTCGTAAGTATGATATTTTTTATTTTATTTGGCTTTAAACGTAACACATTCGGGGTCAATTTGTTCTTAATTTTTTTGCGATTTTACACAGATTTGATTTGTTCCGCGAGGTTCTGAGGGCTGTATCCAGCAGTAGGCATCTAAGTACGTAGATTTAAGCAATAAAAAGGCCTCTTAAATTTTTTAAGATTTTTGAAAAAAACGTAAGGTTAACCCCTTTGGTGTTTTTTGACCCCAAAAAATGAAAAGTGGAATTCGTCAGCTTCTTTCACTGTTTCTTACGTATTTTGATCAGAAAATTCGATTGGCGCAGTCAGATTTCTCGTAAGTATGATATTTTTTATTTTACTTGGCTTTAAACGTAACACATTCGGGGTCAATTTGTTTTTAATTTTTTTGCGATTTTACACAGATTTGATTTGTTCCGCGAGGTTCTGAGGGCTGTATCCAGCAGTAGGCATCTAAGTACGTAGATTTAAGCAATAAAAAGGCCTCTTAAATTTTTTAAGATTTTTGAAAAAAACGTAAGGTTAACCCCTTTGGTGTTTTTTGACCCCAAAAAATGAAAAGTGGAATTCGTCAGCTTCTTTCACTGTTTCTTACGTATTTTGATCAGGAAATTCGATTGGCGCAGTCAGATTTCTCGTAAGTATGATATTTTTTATTTTACTTGGCTTTAAACGTAACACATTCGGGGTCAATTTGCCCTTAATTTGTTTCGCGATTTTACACAGATTTGATTGGTTCCGCGAGGTTCTGAGGGCTGTATCCAGCAGTAGGCATCTAAGTACGTCGATTTAAGCAATAAAAAGGCCTCTTAAATTTTTTAAGATTTTTGAAAAAAACGTAAGGTCAACCCCTTTGGTGTTTTTTGACCCCAAAAAATGAAAAGTGGAATTCGTCAGCTTCTTTCACTGTTTCTTACGTATTTTGATTAGAAAATTCGATTGGCGCAGTCAGATTTCTCGTAAGTATGATATTTTTTATTTTATTTGGCTTTAAACGTAACACATTCGGGGTCAATTTGTTCTTAATTTTTTTGCGATTTTACACAGATTTGATTTGTTCCGCGAGGTTCTGAGGGCTGTATCCAGCAGTAGGCATCTAAGTACGTAGATTTAAGCAATAAAAAGGCCTCCTAAATTTTTTAAGATTTTTGAAAAAAACGTAAGGTTAACCCCTTTGGTGTTTTTTGACCCCAAAAAATGAAAAGTGGAATTCGTCAGCTTCTTTCACTGTTTCTTACGTATTTTGATCAGAAAATTCGATTGGCGCAGTCAGATTTCTCGTAAGTATGATATTTTTTATTTTATTTGGCTTTAAACGTAACACATTCGGGGTCAATTTGTTCTTAATTTTTTTGCGATTTTACACAGATTTGATTTGTTCCGCGAGGTTCTGAGGGCTGTATCCAGCAGTAGGCATCTAAGTACGTAGATTTAAGCAATAAAAAGGCCTCTTAAATTTTTTAAGATTTTTGAAAAAAACGTAAGGTTAACCCCTTTGGTGTTTTTTGACCCCAAAAAATGAAAAGTGGAATTCGTCAGCTTCTTTCACTGTTTCTTACGTATTTTGATCAGAAAATTCGATTGGCGCAGTCAGATTTCTCGTAAGTATGATATTTTTTATTTTATTTGGCTTTAAACGTAACACATTCGGGGTCAATTTGCCCTTAATTTGTTTCGCGATTTTACACAGATTTGATTGGTTCCGCGAGGTTCTGAGGGCTGTATCCAGCAGTAGGCATCTAAGTACGTCGATTTAAGCAATAAAAAGGCCTCCTAAATTTTTTAAGATTTTTGAAAAAAACGTAAGGTTAACCCCTTTGGTGTTTTTTGACCCCAAAAAATGAAAAGTGGAATTCGTCAGCTTCTTTCACTGTTTCTTACGTATTTTGATCAGAAAATTCGATTGGCGCAGTCAGATTTCTCGTAAGTATGATATTTTTTATTTTACTTGGCTTTAAACGTAACACATTCGGGGTCAATTTGCCCTTAATTTGTTTCGCGATTTTACACAGATTTGATTGGTTCCGCGAGGTTCTGAGGGCTGTATCCAGCAGTAGGCATCTAAGTACGTCGATTTAAGCAATAAAAAGGCCTCTTAAATTTTTTAAGATTTTTGAAAAAAACGTAAGGTTAACCCCTTTGGTGTTTTTTGACCCCAAAAAATGAAAAGTGGAATTCGTCAGCTTCTTTCACTGTTTCTTACGTATTTTGATCAGAAAATTCGATTGGCGCAGTCAGATTTCTCGTAAGTATGATATTTTTTATTTTATTTGGCTTTAAACGTAACACATTCGGGGTCAATTTGTTCTTAATTTTTTTGCGATTTTACACAGATTTGATTTGTTCCGCGAAGTTCTGAGGGCTGTATCCAGCAGTAGGCATCTAAGTACGTAGATTTAAGCAATAAAAAGGCCTCCTAAATTTTTTAAGATTTTTGAAAAAAACGTAAGGTTAACCCCTTTGGTGTTTTTTGACCCCAAAAAATGAAAAGTGGAATTCGTCAGCTTCTTTCACTGTTTCTTACGTATTTTGATCAGAAAATTCGATTGGCGCAGTCAGATTTCTCGTAAGTATGATATTTTTTATTTTATTTGGCTTTAAACGTAACACATTCGGGGTCAATTTGTTCTTAATTTTTTTGCGATTTTACACAGATTTGATTTGTTCCGCGAGGTTCTGAGGGCTGTATCCAGCAGTAGGCATCTAAGTACGTCGATTTAAGCAATAAAAAGGCCTCTTAAATTTTTTAAGACTTTTGAAAAAAACGTAAGGTTAACCCCTTTGGTGTATTTTGACCCCAAAAAATGAAAAGTGTAATTCGTCAGCTTCTTTCACTGTTTCTTACGTATTTTGATCAGAAAATTCGATTGGCGCAGTCAGATTTCTCGTAAGTATGATATATTTTATTTTATTTGGCTTTAAACGTAACACATCCGGGGTCAATTTGCCCTTAATTTGTTTCGCGATTTTACACAGATTTGATTGGTTCCGCGAGGTTCTGAGGGTTGTATCCAGCAGTAGGCATCTAAGTACGTCGATTTAGGTAATAAAAAGGCCACCTAAATTTTTTAAGATTTTTGAAAAAAACGTAAGGTTAACCCCTTTGGTGTTTTTTGACCCCAAAAAATGAAAAGTGGAATTCGTCAGCTTCTTTCACTGTTTCTTACGTATTTTGATCAGAAAATTCGATTGGCGCAGTCAGATTTCTCGTAAGTATGATATTTTTTATTTTATTTGGCTTTAAACGTAACACATTCGGGGTCAATTTGCCCTTAATTTGTTTCGCGATTTTACACAGTTTTGATTGATTCCGCGAGGTTCTGAGGGCTGTATCCAGCAGTAGGCATCTAAGTACGTAGATTTAAGCAATAAAAAGGCCTCCTAAATTTTTTAAGATTTTTGAAAAAAACGTAAGGTTAACCCCTTTGGTGTTTTTTGACCCCAAAAAATGAAAAGTGGAATTCGTCAGCTTCTTTCACTGTTTCTTACGTATTTTGATCAGAAAATTCGATTGGCGCAGTCAGATTTCTCGTAAGTATGATATTTTTTATTTTATTTGGCTTTAAACGTAACACATTCGGGGTCAATTTGTTCTTAATTTTTTTGCGATTTTACACAGATTTGATTTGTTCCGCGAGGTTCTGAGGGCTGTATCCAGCAGTAGGCATCTAAGTACGTAGATTTAAGCAATAAAAAGGCCTCTTAAATTTTTTAAGATTTTTGAAAAAAACGTAAGGTTAACCCCTTTGGTGTTTTTTGACCCCAAAAAATGAAAAGAGGAATTCGTCAGCTTCTTTCACTGTTTCTTACGTATTTTGATCAGAAAATTCGATTGGCGCAGTCAGATTTCTCGTAAGTATGATATTTTTTATTTTATTTGGCTTTAAACGTAACACATTCGGGGTCAATTTGTTCTTAATTTTTTTGCGATTTTACACAGATTTGATTTGTTCCGCGAGGTTCTGAGGGCTGTATCCAGCAGTAGGCATCTAAGTACGTAGATTTAAGCAATAAAAAGGCCTCTTAAATTTTTTAAGATTTTTGAAAAAAACGTAAGGTTAACCCCTTTGGTGTTTTTTGACCCCAAAAAATGAAAAGTGGAATTCGTCAGCTTCTTTCACTGTTTCTTACGTATTTTGATCAGAAAATTCGATTGGCGCAGTCAGATTTCTCGTAAGTATGATATTTTTTATTTTATTTGGCTTTAAACGTAACACATTCGGGGTCAATTTGTCCTTAATTTTTTTGCGATTTTACACAGATTTGATTTGTTCCGCGAGGTTCTGAGGGCTGTATCCAGCAGTAGGCATCTAAGTACGTCGATTTAAGCAATAAAAAGGCCTCCCAAATTTTTTAAGATTTTTGAAAAAAACGTAAGGTTAACCCCTTTGGTGTTTTTTGACCCCAAAAAATGAAAAGTGGAATTCGTCAGCTTCTTTCACTGTTTCTTACGTATTTTGATCAGAAAATTCGATTGGCGCAGTCAGATTTCTCGTAAGTATGATATTTTTTATTTTATTTGGCTTTAAACGTAACACATTCGGGGTCAATTTGTTCTTAATTTTTTTGCGATTTTACACAGATTTGATTTGTTCCGCGAGGTTCTGAGGGCTGTATCCAGCATAAGGCATCTAAGTACGTCGATTTAAGCAATAAAAAGGCCTCCTAAATTTTTTAAGATTTTTGAAAAAAACGTAAGGTTAACCCCTTTGGTGTTTTTTGACCCCAAAAAATGAAAAGTGGAATTCGTCAGCTTCTTTCACTGTTTCTTACGTATTTTGATCAGAAAATTCGATTGGCGCAGTCAGATTTCTCGTAAGTATGATATTTTTTATTTTATTTGGCTTTAAACGTAACACATTCGGGGTCAATTTGTTCTTAATTTTTTTGCGATTTTACACAGATTTGATTTGTTCCGCGAGGTTCTGAGGGCTGTATCCAGCAGTAGGCATCTAAGTACGTCGATTTAAGCAATAAAAAGGCCTCCTAAATTTTTTAAGATTTTTGAAAAAAACGTAAGGTTAACCCCTTTGGTGTTTTTTGACCCCAAAAAATGAAAAGAGGAATTCGTCAGCTTCTTTCACTGTTTCTTACGTATTTTGATCAGAAAATTCGATTGGCGCAGTCAGATTTCTCGTAAGTATGATATTTTTTATTTTATTTGGCTTTAAACGTAACACATTCGGGGTCAATTTGTTCTTAATTTTTTTGCGATTTTACACAGATTTGATTTGTTCCGCGAGGTTCTGAGGGCTGTATCCAGCAGTAGGCATCTAAGTACGTAGATTTAAGCAATAAAAAGGCCTCTTAAATTTTTTAAGATTTTTGAAAAAAACGTAAGGTTAACCCCTTTGGTGTTTTTTGACCCCAAAAAATGAAAAGTGGAATTCGTCAGCTTCTTTCACTGTTTCTTACGTATTTTGATCAGAAAATTCGATTGGCGCAGTCAGATTTCTCGTAAGTATGATATTTTTTATTTTATTTGGCTTTAAACGTAACACATTCGGGGTCAATTTGTCCTTAATTTTTTTGCGATTTTACACAGATTTGATTTGTTCCGCGAGGTTCTGAGGGCTGTATCCAGCAGTAGGCATCTAAGTACGTCGATTTAAGCAATAAAAAGGCCTCCCAAATTTTTTAAGATTTTTGAAAAAAACGTAAGGTTAACCCCTTTGGTGTTTTTTGACCCCAAAAAATGAAAAGTGGAATTCGTCAGCTTCTTTCACTGTTTCTTACGTATTTTGATCAGAAAATTCGATTGGCGCAGTCAGATTTCTCGTAAGTATGATATTTTTTATTTTATTTGGCTTTAAACGTAACACATTCGGGGTCAATTTGTTCTTAATTTTTTTGCGATTTTACACAGATTTGATTTGTTCCGCGAGGTTCTGAGGGCTGTATCCAGCATAAGGCATCTAAGTACGTCGATTTAAGCAATAAAAAGGCCTCCTAAATTTTTTAAGATTTTTGAAAAAAACGTAAGGTTAACCCCTTTGGTGTTTTTTGACCCCAAAAAATGAAAAGTGGAATTCGTCAGCTTCTTTCACTGTTTCTTACGTATTTTGATCAGAAAATTCGATTGGCGCAGTCAGATTTCTCGTAAGTATGATATTTTTTATTTTATTTGGCTTTAAACGTAACACATTCGGGGTCAATTTGTTCTTAATTTTTTTGCGATTTTACACAGATTTGATTTGTTCCGCGAGGTTCTGAGGGCTGTATCCAGCAGTAGGCATCTAAGTACGTCGATTTAAGCAATAAAAAGGCCTCCTAAATTTTTTAAGATTTTTGAAAAAAACGTAAGGTTAACCCCTTTGGTGTTTTTTGACCCCAAAAAATGAAAAGTGGAATTCGTCAGCTTCTTTCACTGTTTCTTACGTATTTTGATCAGAAAATTCGATTGGCGCAGTCAGATTTCTCGTAAGTATGATATTTTTTATTTTATTTGGCTTTAAACGTAACACATTCGGGGTCAATTTGTTCTTAATTTTTTTGCGATTTTACACAGATTTGATTTGTTCCGCGAGGTTCTGAGGGCTGTATCCAGCAGTAGGCATCTAAGTACGTCGATTTAAGCAATAAAAAGGCCTCCTAAATTTTTTAAGATTTTTGAAAAAAACGTAAGGTTAACCCCTTTGGTGTTTTTTGACCCCAAAAAATGAAAATTGGAATTCGTCAGCTTCTTTCACTGTTTCTTACGTATTTTGATCAGAAAATTCGATTGGCGCAGTCAGATTTCTCGTAAGTATGATATTTTTTATTTTATTTGGCTTTAAACGTAACACATTCGGGGTCAATTTGCCCTTAATTTGTTTCGCGATTTTACACAGATTTGATTGGTTCCGCGAGGTTCTGAGGGCTGTATCCAGCAGTAGGCATCTAAGTACGTCGATTTAAGCAATAAAAAGGCCTCCTAAATTTTTTAAGATTTTTGAAAAAAACGTAAGGTTAACCCCTTTGGTGTTTTTTGACCCCAAAAAATGAAAAGTGGAATTCGTCAGCTTCTTTCACTGTTTCTTACGTATTTTGATCAGAAAATTCGATTGGCGCAGTCAGATTTCTCGTAAGTATGATATTTTTTATTTTATTTGGCTTTAAACGTAACACATTCGGGGTCAATTTGTCCTTAATTTTTTTGCGATTTTACACAGATTTGATTTGTTCCGCGAGGTTCTGAGGGCTGTATCCAGCAGTAGGCATCTAAGTACGTCGATTTAAGCAATAAAAAGGCCTCCCAAATTTTTTAAGATTTTTGAAAAAAACGTAAGGTTAACCCCTTTGGTGTTTTTTGACCCCAAAAAATGAAAAGTGGAATTCGTCAGCTTCTTTCACTGTTTCTTACGTATTTTGATCAGAAAATTCGATTGGCGCAGTCAGATTTCTCGTAAGTATGATATTTTTTATTTTATTTGGCTTTAAACGTAACACATTCGGGGTCAATTTGTTCTTAATTTTTTTGCGATTTTACACAGATTTGATTTGTTCCGCGAGGTTCTGAGGGCTGTATCCAGCATAAGGCATCTAAGTACGTCGATTTAAGCAATAAAAAGGCCTCCTAAATTTTTTAAGATTTTTGAAAAAAACGTAAGGTTAACCCCTTTGGTGTTTTTTGACCCCAAAAAATGAAAAGTGGAATTCGTCAGCTTCTTTCACTGTTTCTTACGTATTTTGATCAGAAAATTCGATTGGCGCAGTCAGATTTCTCGTAAGTATGATATTTTTTATTTTATTTGGCTTTAAACGTAACACATTCGGGGTCAATTTGCCCTTAATTTGTTTCGCGATTTTACACAGATTTGATTGGTTCCGCGAGGTTCTGAGGGCTGTATCCAGCATAAGGCATCTAAGTACGTCGATTTAAGCAATAAAAAGGCCTCCTAAATTTTTTAAGATTTTTGAAAAAAACGTAAGGTTAACCCCTTTGGTGTTTTTTGACCCCAAAAAATGAAAAGTGGAATTCGTCAGCTTCTTTCACTGTTTCTTACGTATTTTGATCAGGAAATTCTATTGGCGCAGTCAGATTTCTCGTAAGTATGATATTTTTTATTTTACTTGGCTTTAAACGTAACACATTCGGGGTCAATTTGCCCTTAATTTGTTTCGCGATTTTACACAGATTTGATTGGTTCCGCGAGGTTCTGAGGGCTGTATCCAGCAGTAGGCATCTAAGTACGTCGATTTAAGCAATAAAAAGGCCTCCTAAATTTTTTAAGATTTTTGAAAAAAACGTAAGGTTAACCCCTTTGGTGTTTTTTGACCCCAAAAAATGAAAAGTGGAATTCGTCAGCTTCTTTCACTGTTTCTTACGTATTTTGATCAGAAAATTCGATTGGCGCAGTCAGATTTCTCGTAAGTATGATATTTTTTATTTTATTTGGCTTTAAACGTAACACATTCGGGGTCAATTTGTTCTTAATTTTTTTGCGATTTTACACAGATTTGATTTGTTCCGCGAGGTTCTGAGGGCTGTATCCAGCATAAGGCATCTAAGTACGTCGATTTAAGCAATAAAAAGGCCTCCTAAATTTTTTAAGATTTTTGAAAAAAACGTAAGGTTAACCCCTTTGGTGTTTTTTGACCCCAAAAAATGAAAAGTGGAATTCGTCAGCTTCTTTCACTGTTTCTTACGTATTTTGATCAGAAAATTCGATTGGCGCAGTCAGATTTCTCGTAAGTATGATATTTTTTATTTTATTTGGCTTTAAACGTAACACATTCGGGGTCAATTTGTTCTTAATTTTTTTGCGATTTTACACAGATTTGATTTGTTCCGCGAGGTTCTGAGGGCTGTATCCAGCAGTAGGCATCTAAGTACGTCGATTTAAGCAATAAAAAGGCCTCCTAAATTTTTTAAGATTTTTGAAAAAAACGTAAGGTTAACCCCTTTGGTGTTTTTTGACCCCAAAAAATGAAAAGTGGAATTCGTCAGCTTCTTTCACTGTTTCTTACGTATTTTGATCAGAAAATTCGATTGGCGCAGTCAGATTTCTCGTAAGTATGATATTTTTTATTTTATTTGGCTTTAAACGTAACACATTCGGGGTCAATTTGTTCTTAATTTTTTTGCGATTTTACACAGATTTGATTTGTTCCGCGAGGTTCTGAGGGCTGTATCCAGCAGTAGGCATCTAAGTACGTCGATTTAAGCAATAAAAAGGCCTCCTAAATTTTTTAAGATTTTTGAAAAAAACGTAAGGTTAACCCCTTTGGTGTTTTTTGACCCCAAAAAATGAAAAGTGGAATTCGTCAGCTTCTTTCACTGTTTCTTACGTATTTTGATCAGAAAATTCGATTGGCGCAGTCAGATTTCTCGTAAGTATGATATTTTTTATTTTATTTGGCTTTAAACGTAACACATTCGGGGTCAATTTGTTCTTAATTTTTTTGCGATTTTACACAGATTTGATTTGTTCCGCGAGGTTCTGAGGGCTGTATCCAGCAGTAGGCATCTAAGTACGTAGATTTAAGCAATAAAAAGGCCTCCTAAATTTTTTAAGATTTTTGAAAAAAACGTAAGGTTAACCCCTTTGGTGTTTTTTGACCCCAAAAAATGAAAAGTGGAATTCGTCAGCTTCTTTCACTGTTTCTTACGTATTTTGATCAGAAAATTCGATTGGCGCAGTCAGATTTCTCGTAAGTATGATATTTTTTATTTTATTTGGCTTTAAACGTAACACATTCGGGGTCAATTTGTTCTTAATTTTTTTGCGATTTTACACAGATTTGATTTGTTCCGCGAGGTTCTGAGGGCTGTATCCAGCAGTAGGCATCTAAGTACGTAGATTTAAGCAATAAAAAGGCCTCTTAAATTTTTTAAGATTTTTGAAAAAAACGTAAGGTTAACCCCTTTGGTGTTTTTTGACCCCAAAAAATGAAAAGTGGAATTCGTCAGCTTCTTTCACTGTTTCTTACGTATTTTGATCAGGAAATTCTATTGGCGCAGTCAGATTTCTCGTAAGTATGATATTTTTTATTTTACTTGGCTTTAAACGTAACACATTCGGGGTCAATTTGCCCTTAATTTGTTTCGCGATTTTACACAGATTTGATTGGTTCCGCGAGGTTCTGAGGGCTGTATCCAGCAGTAGGCATCTAAGTACGTCGATTTAAGCAATAAAAAGGCCTCCTAAATTTTTTAAGATTTTTGAAAAAAACGTAAGGTTAACCCCTTTGGTGTTTTTTGACCCCAAAAAATGAAAAGTGGAATTCGTCAGCTTCTTTCACTGTTTCTTACGTATTTTGATCAGAAAATTCGATTGGCGCAGTCAGATTTCTCGTAAGTATGATATTTTTTATTTTATTTGGCTTTAAACGTAACACATTCGGGGTCAATTTGTTCTTAATTTTTTTGCGATTTTACACAGATTTGATTTGTTCCGCGAGGTTCTGAGGGCTGTATCCAGCATAAGGCATCTAAGTACGTCGATTTAAGCAATAAAAAGGCCTCCTAAATTTTTTAAGATTTTTGAAAAAAACGTAAGGTTAACCCCTTTGGTGTTTTTTGACCCCAAAAAATGAAAAGTGGAATTCGTCAGCTTCTTTCACTGTTTCTTACGTATTTTGATCAGAAAATTCGATTGGCGCAGTCAGATTTCTCGTAAGTATGATATTTTTTATTTTATTTGGCTTTAAACGTAACACATTCGGGGTCAATTTGTTCTTAATTTTTTTGCGATTTTACACAGATTTGATTTGTTCCGCGAGGTTCTGAGGGCTGTATCCAGCAGTAGGCATCTAAGTACGTCGATTTAAGCAATAAAAAGGCCTCCTAAATTTTTTAAGATTTTTGAAAAAAACGTAAGGTTAACCCCTTTGGTGTTTTTTGACCCCAAAAAATGAAAAGTGGAATTCGTCAGCTTCTTTCACTGTTTCTTACGTATTTTGATCAGAAAATTCGATTGGCGCAGTCAGATTTCTCGTAAGTATGATATTTTTTATTTTATTTGGCTTTAAACGTAACACATTCGGGGTCAATTTGTTCTTAATTTTTTTGCGATTTTACACAGATTTGATTTGTTCCGCGAGGTTCTGAGGGCTGTATCCAGCAGTAGGCATCTAAGTACGTCGATTTAAGCAATAAAAAGGCCTCCTAAATTTTTTAAGATTTTTGAAAAAAACGTAAGGTTAACCCCTTTGGTGTTTTTTGACCCCAAAAAATGAAAAGTGGAATTCGTCAGCTTCTTTCACTGTTTCTTACGTATTTTGATCAGAAAATTCGATTGGCGCAGTCAGATTTCTCGTAAGTATGATATTTTTTATTTTATTTGGCTTTAAACGTAACACATTCGGGGTCAATTTGTTCTTAATTTTTTTGCGATTTTACACAGATTTGATTTGTTCCGCGAGGTTCTGAGGGCTGTATCCAGCAGTAGGCATCTAAGTACGTCGATTTAAGCAATAAAAAGGCCTCCTAAATTTTTTAAGATTTTTGAAAAAAACGTAAGGTTAACCCCTTTGGTGTTTTTTGACCCCAAAAAATGAAAGGTGGAATTCGTCAGCTTCTTTCACTGTTTCTTACGTATTTTGATCAGAAAATTCGATTGGCGCAGTCAGATTTCTCGTAAGTATGATATTTTTTATTTTATTTGGCTTTAAACGTAACACATTCGGGGTCAATTTGTTCTTAATTTTTTTGCGATTTTACACAGATTTGATTTGTTCCGCGAGGTTCTGAGGGCTGTATCCAGCAGTAGGCATCTAAGTACGTCGATTTAAGCAATAAAAAGGCCTCCTAAATTTTTTAAGATTTTTGAAAAAAACGTAAGGTTAACCCCTTTGGTGTTTTTTGACCCCAAAAAATGAAAGGTGGAATTCGTCAGCTTCTTTCACTGTTTCTTACGTATTTTGATCAGAAAATTCGATTGGCGCAGTCAGATTTCTCGTAAGTATGATATTTTTTATTTTATTTGGCTTTAAACGTAACACATTCGGGGTCAATTTGTTCTTAATTTTTTTGCGATTTTACACAGATTTGATTTGTTCCGCGAGGTTCTGAGGGCTGTATCCAGCATAAGGCATCTAAGTACGTCGATTTAAGCAATAAAAAGGCCTCCTAAATTTTTTAAGATTTTTGAAAAAAACGTAAGGTTAACCCCTTTGGTGTTTTTTGACCCCAAAAAATGAAAAGTGGAATTCGTCAGCTTCTTTCACTGTTTCTTACGTATTTTGATCAGAAAATTCGATTGGCGCAGTCAGATTTCTCGTAAGTATGATATTTTTTATTTTATTTGGCTTTAAACGTAACACATTCGGGGTCAATTTGTTCTTAATTTTTTTGCGATTTTACACAGATTTGATTTGTTCCGCGAGGTTCTGAGGGCTGTATCCAGCAGTAGGCATCTAAGTACGTCGATTTAAGCAATAAAAAGGCCTCCTAAATTTTTTAAGATTTTTGAAAAAAACGTAAGGTTAACCCCTTTGGTGTTTTTTGACCCCAAAAAATGAAAAGTGGAATTCGTCAGCTTCTTTCACTGTTTCTTACGTATTTTGATCAGAAAATTCGATTGGCGCAGTCAGATTTCTCGTAAGTATGATATTTTTTATTTTATTTGGCTTTAAACGTAACACATTCGGGGTCAATTTGTTCTTAATTTTTTTGCGATTTTACACAGATTTGATTTGTTCCGCGAGGTTCTGAGGGCTGTATCCAGCAGTAGGCATCTAAGTACGTCGATTTAAGCAATAAAAAGGCCTCCTAAATTTTTTAAGATTTTTGAAAAAAACGTAAGGTTAACCCCTTTGGTGTTTTTTGACCCCAAAAAATGAAAAGTGGAATTCGTCAGCTTCTTTCACTGTTTCTTACGTATTTTGATCAGAAAATTCGATTGGCGCAGTCAGATTTCTCGTAAGTATGATATTTTTTATTTTATTTGGCTTTAAACGTAACACATTCGGGGTCAATTTGTTCTTAATTTTTTTGCGATTTTACACAGATTTGATTTGTTCCGCGAGGTTCTGAGGGCTGTATCCAGCAGTAGGCATCTAAGTACGTCGATTTAAGCAATAAAAAGGCCTCCTAAATTTTTTAAGATTTTTGAAAAAAACGTAAGGTTAACCCCTTTGGTGTTTTTTGACCCCAAAAAATGAAAAGTGGAATTCGTCAGCTTCTTTCACTGTTTCTTACGTATTTTGATCAGAAAATTCGATTGGCGCAGTCAGATTTCTCGTAAGTATGATATTTTTTATTTTATTTGGCTTTAAACGTAACACATTCGGGGTCAATTTGTTCTTAATTTTTTTGCGATTTTACACAGATTTGATTTGTTCCGCGAGGTTCTGAGGGCTGTATCCAGCAGTAGGCATCTAAGTACGTCGATTTAAGCAATAAAAAGGCCTCCTAAATTTTTTAAGATTTTTGAAAAAAACGTAAGGTTAACCCCTTTGGTGTTTTTTGACCCCAAAAAATGAAAGGTGGAATTCGTCAGCTTCTTTCACTGTTTCTTACGTATTTTGATCAGAAAATTCGATTGGCGCAGTCAGATTTCTCGTAAGTATGATATTTTTTATTTCATTTGGCTTTAAACGTAACACATTCGGGGTCAATTTGTTCTTAATTTTTTTGCGATTTTACACAGATTTGATTTGTTCCGCGAGGTTCTGAGGGCTGTATCCAGCAGTAGGCATCTAAGTACGTCGATTTAAGCAATAAAAAGGCCTCCTAAATTTTTTAAGATTTTTGAAAAAAACGTAAGGTTAACCCCTTTGGTGTTTTTTGACCCCAAAAAATGAAAGGTGGAATTCGTCAGCTTCTTTCACTGTTTCTTACGTATTTTGATCAGAAAATTCGATTGGCGCAGTCAGATTTCTCGTAAGTATGATATTTTTTATTTTATTTGGCTTTAAACGTAACACATTCGGGGTCAATTTGTTCTTAATTTTTTTGCGATTTTACACAGATTTGATTTGTTCCGCGAGGTTCTGAGGGCTGTATCCAGCATAAGGCATCTAAGTACGTCGATTTAAGCAATAAAAAGGCCTCCTAAATTTTTTAAGATTTTTGAAAAAAACGTAAGGTTAACCCCTTTGGTGTTTTTTGACCCCAAAAAATGAAAAGTGGAATTCGTCAGCTTCTTTCACTGTTTCTTACGTATTTTGATCAGAAAATTCGATTGGCGCAGTCAGATTTCTCGTAAGTATGATATTTTTTATTTTATTTGGCTTTAAACGTAACACATTCGGGGTCAATTTGTTCTTAATTTTTTTGCGATTTTACACAGATTTGATTTGTTCCGCGAGGTTCTGAGGGCTGTATCCAGCAGTAGGCATCTAAGTACGTCGATTTAAGCAATAAAAAGGCCTCCTAAATTTTTTAAGATTTTTGAAAAAAACGTAAGGTTAACCCCTTTGGTGTTTTTTGACCCCAAAAAATGAAAAGTGGAATTCGTCAGCTTCTTTCACTGTTTCTTACGTATTTTGATCAGAAAATTCGATTGGCGCAGTCAGATTTCTCGTAAGTATGATATTTTTTATTTTATTTGGCTTTAAACGTAACACATTCGGGGTCAATTTGTTCTTAATTTTTTTGCGATTTTACACAGATTTGATTTGTTCCGCGAGGTTCTGAGGGCTGTATCCAGCAGTAGGCATCTAAGTACGTAGATTTAAGCAATAAAAAGGCCTCCTAAATTTTTTAAGATTTTTGAAAAAAACGTAAGGTTAACCCCTTTGGTGTTTTTTGACCCCAAAAAATGAAAAGTGGAATTCGTCAGCTTCTTTCACTGTTTCTTACGTATTTTGATCAGAAAATTCGATTGGCGCAGTCAGATTTCTCGTAAGTATGATATTTTTTATTTTATTTGGCTTTAAACGTAACACATTCGGGGTCAATTTGTTCTTAATTTTTTTGCGATTTTACACAGATTTGATTTGTTCCGCGAGGTTCTGAGGGCTGTATCCAGCAGTAGGCATCTAAGTACGTAGATTTAAGCAATAAAAAGGCCTCTTAAATTTTTTAAGATTTTTGAAAAAAACGTAAGGTTAACCCCTTTGGTGTTTTTTGACCCCAAAAAATGAAAAGAGGAATTCGTCAGCTTCTTTCACTGTTTCTTACGTATTTTGATCAGAAAATTCGATTGGCGCAGTCAGATTTCTCGTAAGTATGATATTTTTTTATTTTATTTGGCTTTAAACGTAACACATTCGGGGTCAATTTGTTCTTAATTTTTTTGCGATTTTACACAGATTTGATTTGTTCCGCGAGGTTCTGAGGGCTGTATCCAGCAGTAGGCATCTAAGTACGTAGATTTAAGCAATAAAAAGGCCTCTTAAATTTTTTAAGATTTTTGAAAAAAACGTAAGGTTAACCCCTTTGGTGTTTTTTGACCCCAAAAAATGAAAAGTGGAATTCGTCAGCTTCTTTCACTGTTTCTTACGTATTTTGATCAGAAAATTCGATTGGCGCAGTCAGATTTCTCGTAAGTATGATATTTTTTATTTTATTTGGCTTTAAACGTAACACATTCGGGGTCAATTTGCCCTTAATTTGTTTCGCGATTTTACACAGATTTGATTGGTTCCGCGAGGTTCTGAGGGCTGTATCCAGCAGTAGGCATCTAAGTACGTCGATTTAAGCAATAAAAAGGCCTCCTAAATTTTTTAAGATTTTTGAAAAAAACGTAAGGTTAACCCCTTTGGTGTTTTTTGACCCCAAAAAATGAAAAGTGGAATTCGTCAGCTTCTTTCACTGTTTCTTACGTATTTTGATCAGAAAATTCGATTGGCGCAGTCAGATTTCTCGTAAGTATGATATTTTTTATTTTATTTGGCTTTAAACGTAACACATTCGGGGTCAATTTGTTCTTAATTTTTTTGCGATTTTACACAGATTTGATTTGTTCCGCGAGGTTCTGAGGGCTGTATCCAGCAGTAAGCATCTAAGTACGTAGATTTAAGCAATAAAAAGGCCTCCTAAATTTTTTAAGATTTTTGAAAAAAACGTAAGGTTAACCCCTTTGGTGTTTTTTGACCCCAAAAAATGAAAAGTGGAATTCGTCAGCTTCTTTCACTGTTTCTTACGTATTTTGATCAGAAAATTCGATTGGCGCAGTCAGATTTCTCGTAAGTATGATATTTTTTATTTTATTTGGCTTTAAACGTAACACATTCGGGGTCAATTTGCCCTTAATTTGTTTCGCGATTTTACACAGATTTGATTGGTTCCGCGAGGTTCTGAGGGCTGTATCCAGCAGTAGGCATCTAAGTACGTCGATTTAAGCAATAAAAAGGCCTCCTAAATTTTTTAAGATTTTTGAAAAAAACGTAAGGTCAACCCCTTTGGTGTTTTTTGACCCCAAAAAATGAAAAGTGGAATTCGTCAGCTTCTTTCACTGTTTCTTACGTATTTTGATCAGAAAATTCGATTGGCGCAGTCAGATTTCTCGTAAGTATGATATTTTTTATTTTATTTGGCTTTAAACGTAACACATTCGGGGTCAATTTGTTCTTAATTTTTTTGCGATTTTACACAGATTTGATTTGTTCCGCGAGGTTCTGAGGGCTGTATCCAGCAGTAGGCATCTAAGTACGTAGATTTAAGCAATAAAAAGGCCTCCTAAATTTTTTAAGATTTTTGAAAAAAACGTAAGGTTAACCCCTTTGGTGTTTTTTGACCCCAAAAAATGAAAAGTGGAATTCGTCAGGTTCTTTCACTGTTTCTTACGTATTTTGATCAGAAAATTCGATTGGCGCAGTCAGATTTCTCGTAAGTATGATATTTTTTATTTTATTTGGCTTTAAACGTAACACATTCGGGGTCAATTTGCCCTTAATTTGTTTCGCGATTTTACACAGATTTGATTGGTTCCGCTAGGTTCTGAGGGCTGTATCCAGCAGTAGGCATCTAAGTACGTCGATTTAAGCAATAAAAAGGCCTCCTAAATTTTTTAAGATTTTTGAAAAAAACGTAAGGTTAACCCCTTTGGTGTTTTTTGACCCCAAAAAATGAAAAGTGGAATTCGTCAGCTTCTTTCACTGTTTCTTACGTATTTTGATCAGAAAATTCGATTGGCGCAGTCAGATTTCTCGGAAGTATGATATTTTTTATTTTATTTGGCTTTAAACGTAACACATTCGGGGTCAATTTGCCCTTAATTTGTTTCGCGATTTTACACAGATTTGATTGGTTCCGCTAGGTTCTGAGGGCTGTATCCAGCAGTAGGCATCTAAGTACGTCGATTTAAGCAATAAAAAGGCCTCCTAAATTTTTTAAGATTTTTGAAAAAAACGTAAGGTTAACCCCTTTGGTGTTTTTTGACCCCAAAAAATGAAAAGTGGAATTCGTCAGCTTCTTTCACTGTTTCTTACGTATTTTGATCAGGAAATTCTATTGGCGCAGTCAGATTTCTCGTAAGTATGATATTTTTTATTTTACTTGGCTTTAAACGTAACACATTCGGGGTCAATTTGCCCTTAATTTGTTTCGCGATTTTACACAGATTTGATTGGTTCCGCGAGGTTCTGAGGGCTGTATCCAGCAGTAGGCATCTAAGTACGTCGATTTAAGCAATAAAAAGGCCTCCTAAATTTTTTAAGATTTTTGAAAAAAACGTAAGGTTAACCCCTTTGGTGTTTTTTGACCCCAAAAAATGAAAAGTGGAATTCGTCAGCTTCTTTCACTGTTTCTTACGTATTTTGATCAGAAAATTCGATTGGCGCAGTCAGATTTCTCGTAAGTATGATATTTTTTATTTTATTTGGCTTTAAACGTAACACATTCGGGGTCAATTTGTTCTTAATTTTTTTGCGATTTTACACAGATTTGATTTGTTCCGCGAGGTTCTGAGGGCTGTATCCAGCAGTAGGCATCTAAGTACGTCGATTTAAGCAATAAAAAGGCCTCCCAAATTTTTTAAGATTTTTGAAAAAAACGTAAGGTTAACCCCTTTGGTGTTTTTTGACCCCAAAAAATGAAAAGTGGAATTCGTCAGCTTCTTTCACTGTTTCTTACGTATTTTGATCAGAAAATTCGATTGGCGCAGTCAGATTTCTCGTAAGTATGATATTTTTTATTTTATTTGGCTTTAAACGTAACACATTCGGGGTCAATTTGTTCTTAATTTTTTTGCGATTTTACACAGATTTGATTTGTTCCGCGAGGTTCTGAGGGCTGTATCCAGCATAAGGCATCTAAGTACGTCGATTTAAGCAATAAAAAGGCCTCCTAAATTTTTTAAGATTTTTGAAAAAAACGTAAGGTTAACCCCTTTGGTGTTTTTTGACCCCAAAAAATGAAAAGTGGAATTCGTCAGCTTCTTTCACTGTTTCTTACGTATTTTGATCAGAAAATTCGATTGGCGCAGTCAGATTTCTCGTAAGTATGATATTTTTTATTTTATTTGGCTTTAAACGTAACACATTCGGGGTCAATTTGCCCTTAATTTGTTTCGCGATTTTACACAGATTTGATTGGTTCCGCGAGGTTCTGAGGGCTGTATCCAGCAGTAGGCATCTAAGTACGTCGATTTAAGCAATAAAAAGGCCTCCTAAATTTTTTAAGATTTTTGAAAAAAACGTAAGGTTAACCCCTTTGGTGTTTTTTGACCCCAAAAAATGAAAAGTGGAATTCGTCAGCTTCTTTCACTGTTTCTTACGTATTTTGATCAGAAAATTCGATTGGCGCAGTCAGATTTCTCGTAAGTATGATATTTTTTATTTTATTTGGCTTTAAACGTAACACATTCGGGGTCAATTTGCCCTTAATTTGTTTCGCGATTTTACACAGATTTGATTGGTTCCGCGAGGTTCTGAGGGCTGTATCCAGCAGTAGGCATCTAAGTACGTCGATTTAAGCAATAAAAAGGCCTCCTAAATTTTTTAAGAATTTTGAAAAAAACGTAAGGTTAACCCCTTTGGTGTTTTTTGACCCCAAAAAATGAAAAGTGGAATTCGTCAGCTTCTTTCACTGTTTCTTACGTATTTTGATCAGAAAATTCGATTGGCGCAGTCAGATTTCTCGTAAGTATGATATTTTTTATTTTATTTGGCTTTAAACGTAACACATTCGGGGTCAATTTGCCCTTAATTTGTTTCGCGATTTTACACAGATTTGATTGGTTCCGCGAGGTTCTGAGGGCTGTATCCAGCAGTAGGCATCTAAGTACGTCGATTTAAGCAATAAAAAGGCCTCCTAAATTTTTTAAGATTTTTGAAAAAAACGTAAGGTTAACCCCTTTGGTGTTTTTTGACCCCAAAAAATGAAAAGTGGAATTCGTCAGCTTCTTTCACTGTTTCTTACGTATTTTGATCAGAAAATTCGATTGGCGCAGTCAGATTTCTCGTAAGTATGATATTTTTTATTTTATTTGGCTTTAAACGTAACACATTCGGGGTCAATTTGTTCTTAACTTTTTTGCGATTTTACACAGATTTGATTTGTTCCGCGAGGTTCTGAGGGCTGTATCCAGCAGTAGGCATCTAAGTACGTAGATTTAAGCAATAAAAAGGCCTCTTAAATTTTTTAAGATTTTTGAAAAAAACGTAAGGTTAACCCCTTTGGTGTTTTTTGACCCCAAAAAATGAAAAGTGGAATTCGTCAGCTTCTTTCACTGTTTCTTACGTATTTTGATCAGAAAATTCGATTGGCGCAGTCAGATTTCTCGTAAGTATGATATTTTTTATTTTATTTGGCTTTAAACGTAACACATTCGGGGTCAATTTGTTCTTAATTTTTTTGCGATTTTACACAGATTTGATTTGTTCCGCGAGGTTCTGAGGGCTGTATCCAGCAGTAGGCATCTAAGTACGTAGATTTAAGCAATAAAAAGGCCTCTTAAATTTTTTAAGATTTTTGAAAAAAACGTAAGGTTAACCCCTTTGGTGTTTTTTGACCCCAAAAAATGAAAAGTGGAATTCGTCAGCTTCTTTCACTGTTTCTTACGTATTTTGATCAGAAAATTCGATTGGCGCAGTCAGATTTCTCGTAAGTATGATATTTTTTATTTTATTTGGCTTTAAACGTAACACATTCGGGGTAAATTTGTTCTTAATTTTTTTGCGATTTTACACAGATTTGATTTGTTCCGCGAGGTTCTGAGGGCTGTATCCAGCAGTAGGCATCTAAGTACGTCGATTTAAGCAATAAAAAGGCCTCCTAAATTTTTTAAGAATTTTGAAAAAAACGTAAGGTTAACCCCTTTGGTGTTTTTTGACCCCAAAAAATGAAAAGTGGAATTCGTCAGCTTCTTTCACTGTTTCTTACGTATTTTGATCAGAAAATTCGATTGGCGCAGTCAGATTTCTCGTAAGTATGATATTTTTTATTTTATTTGGCTTTAAACGTAACACATTCGGGGTCAATTTGCCCTTAATTTGTTTCGCGATTTTACACAGATTTGATTGGTTCCGCGAGGTTCTGAGGGCTGTATCCAGCAGTAGGCATCTAAGTACGTCGATTTAAGCAATAAAAAGTCCTCCTAAATTTTTTAAGATTTTTGAAAAAAACGTAAGGTTAACCCCTTTGGTGTTTTTTGACCCCAAAAAATGAAAAGTGGAATTCGTCAGCTTCTTTCACTGTTTCTTACGTATTTTGATCAGAAAATTCGATTGGCGCAGTCAGATTTCTCGTAAGTATGATATTTTTTATTTTATTTGGCTTTAAACGTAACACATTCGGGGTCAATTTTTCTTAATTTTTGTGCGATTTTACACAGATTTGATTTGTTCCGCGAGGTTCTGAGGGCTGTATCCAGCAGTAGGCATCTAAGTACGTAGATTTAAGCAATAAAAAGGCCTCTTAAATTTTTTAAGATTTTTGAAAAAAACGTAAGGTTAACCCCTTTGGTGTTTTTTGACCCCAAAAAATGAAAAGTGGAATTCGTCAGCTTCTTTCACTGTTTCTTACGTATTTTGATCAGAAAATTCGATTGGCGCAGTCAGATTTCTCGTAAGTATGATATTTTTTATTTTATTTGGCTTTAAACGTAACACATCCGGGGTCAATTTGCCCTTAATTTGTTTCGCGATTTTACACAGATTTGATTGATTCCGCGAGGTTCTGAGGGCTGTATCCAGCAGTAGGCATCTAAGTACGTAGATTTAAGCAATAAAAGGGCCACCTAAATTTTTAAAGATTTTTGAAAAAAACGTAAGGTTAACCCCTTTGGTGTTTTTTGACCCCAAAAAATGAAAAGTGGAATTCGTCAGCTTCTATCACTGTTTCTTACGTATTTTGATCAGAAAATTCGATTGGCGCAGTCAGATTTCTCGTAAGTATGATATTTTTTATTTGATTTGGCTTTAAACGTAACACATTCGAGGTCAACTTGCCTTTAATTTTATCGCGATTTTACACAGATTTGATTGATTCCGTGAGGTTCTGAGGGCTGTATCCAGCAGTAGGCATCTAAGTACGTAGATTTAAGCAATAAAAATGCCACCTAAATTTTTTAAGATTTTTGAAAAAAACGTAAGGTTAACCCCTTTGGTGTTTTTTGACCCCAAAAAATGAAAAGTGGAATTCGTCAGCTTCTTTCACTGTTTCTTACGTATTTTGATCAGAAAATTCGATTGGCGCAGTCAGATTTCTCGTAAGTATGATATTTTTTATTTTATTTGGCTTTAAACGTAACACATTCGGGGTCAACTTGCCTTTAATTTTATCGCGATTTTACACAGATTTGATTGATTCCGCGAGGTTCTGAGGGCTGTATCCAGCAGTAGGCATCTAAGTACGTAGATTTAAGCAATAAAAAGGCCACCTAAATTTTTAAAGATTTTTGAAAAAAACGTAAGGTTAACCCCTTTGGTGTTTTTTGACCCCAAAAAATGAAAAGTGGAATTCGTCAGCATCTATCACTGTTTCTTACGTATTTTGATCAGAAAATTCGATTGGCGCAGTCAGATTTCTCGTAAGTATGATATTTTTTATTTTATTTGGCTTTAAACGTAACACATTCGAGGTCAACTTGCCTTTAATTTTATCGCGATTTTACACAGATTTGATTGATTCCGCGAGGTTCTGAGGGCTGTATCCAGCAGTAGGCATCTAAGTACGTAGATTTAAGCAATAAAAAGGCCACCAAAATTTTTTAAGATTTTTGAAAAAAACGTAAGGTTAACCCCTTTGGTGTTTTTTGACCCCAAAAAATGAAAAGTGGAATTCGTCAGCTTCTTTCACTGTTTCTTACGTATTTTGATCAGAAAATTCGATTGGCGCAGTCAGATTTCTCGTAAGTATGATATTTTTTATTTTATTTGGCTTTAAACGTAACACATTCGGGGTCAACTTGCCTTTAATTTTATCGCGATTTTACACAGATTTGATTGATTCCGCGAGGTTCTGAGGGCTGTATCCAGCAGTAGGCATCTAAGTACGTAGATTTAAGCAATAAAAAGGCCACCTAAATTTTTAAAGATTTTTGAAAAAAACGTAAGGTTAACCCCTTTGGTGTTTTTTGACCCCAAAAAATGAAAAGTGGAATTCGTCAGTTGTTTTCACTGTTTCTTACGTATTTTGATCAGAAAATTCGATTGGCGCAGTCAGATTTCTCGTAAGTATGATATTTTTTATTTTACTTGGCTTTAAACGTAACACATTCGGGGTCAATTTGCCCTTAATTTGTTTCGTGATTTTACACAGTTTTGATTGATTCCGCGAGGTTCTGAGGGCTGTATCCAGCAGTAGGCATCTAAGTACGTAGATTTAGATCAGGCTACCTAAATTTTTTAAGATTTTTGAAAAAAACGTAATGTTAACCCCTTTGGTGTTTTTTGACCCCAAAAAATGAAAAGTGGAATTCGTCAGCTTCTTTCACTGTTTCTTACGTATTTTGATCAGAAAATTCGATTGGCGCAGTCAGATTTCTCGTAAGTATGATATTTTTTATTTTATTTGGCTTTAAACGTAACACATTCGGGGTCAACTTGCCTTTAATTTTATCGCGACTTTACACAGATTTGATTGATTCCGCGAGGTTCTGAGGGCTGTATCCAGCAGTAGGCATCTAAGTACGTAGATTTAAGCAATAAAAAGGCCTCCTAAATTTTTAAAGATTTTTGAAAAAAACGTAAGGTTAACCCCTTTGGTGTTTTTTGACCCCAAAAAATGAAAAGTGGAATTCGTCAGTTGTTTTCACTGTTTCTTACGTATTTTGATCAGAAAATTCGATTGGCGCAGTCAGATTTCTCGTAAGTATGATATTTTTTATTTTACTTGGCTTTAAACGTAACACATTCGGGGTCAACTTGCCTTTAATTTTATCGCGATTTTACACAGATTTGATTGATTCCGCGAGGTTCTGAGGGCAGTATCCAGCAGTAGGCATCTAAGTACGTAGATTTAAGCAATAAAAAGGCCACCAAAATTTTTTAAGATTTTTGAAAAAAACGTAAGGTTAACCCCTTTGGTGTTTTTTGACCCCAAAAAATGAAAAGTGGAATTCGTCAGCTTCTTTCACTGTTTCTTACGTATTTTGATCAGAAAATTCGATTGGCGCAGTCAGATTTCTCGTAAGTATGATATTTTTTATTTTATTTGGCTTTAAACGTAACACATTCGGGGTCAACTTGCCTTTAATTTTATCGCGATTTTACACAGATTTGATTGATTCCGCGAGGTTCTGAGGGCTGTATCCAGCAGTAGGCATCTAAGTACGTAGATTTAAGCAATAAAAAGGCCACCTAAATTTTTAAAGATTTTTGAAAAAAACGTAAGGTTAACCCCTTTGGTGTTTTTTGACCCCAAAAAATGAAAAGTGGAATTCGTCAGTTGTTTTCACTGTTTCTTACGTATTTTGATCAGAAAATTCGATTGGCGCAGTCAGATTTCTCGTAAGTATGATATTTTTTATTTTACTTGGCTTTAAACGTAACACATTCGGGGTCAATTTGCCCTTAATTTGTTTCGTGATTTTACACAGTTTTGATTGATTCCGCGAGGTTCTGAGGGCTGTATCCAGCAGTAGGCATCTAAGTACGTAGATTTAGGTATTAAAAAGGCCACCTAAATTTTTTAAGATTTTTGAAAAAAACGTAATGTTTGGTGTTTTTTGACCCCAAAAAATGAAAAGTGGAATTCGTCAGCTTCTTTCACTGTTTCTTACGTATTTTGATCAGAAAATTCGATTGGCGCAGTCAGATTTCTCGTAAGTATCATATTTTTTATTTTATTTGGCTTTAAACGTAACACATTCGGGGTCTATTTGCCCTTAACTTTTTCGCGATTTAACACAGATTTGATTGATTCCGCGAGGTTCTGACGGCTGTATCCAGCAGTAGGTATCTAAGTACGTCGATTTAAGTAATATAAAGGCCACCTAAATTTTTTAAGATTTTTGAAAAAACACGAAAGGTGTGAACCTTGCGTTACGAAAGTATTGATTAAATGGCTTAAGTACAAAATGTAGTTCGGACCACCAAGAAAACCATTTGTTCTAGGGGAAACTCTTGCCGCTGCGAGCGGCGAAGAGAGGTCCCGAATTTTTTCAAGTCCGAAATGTCAAATTTTTATTTGACATTTTGCACTTTGAAAAAATAAATTTGTCATTCTTATACTTGTAATATATTATGTGAATGTCACATGGCTTATACTTATGTTGAAGCATACAAATAAATAATAATACAGTTAATTGTGTTTTACTTTATTCATGATACTTAAAGACCTATTACAAAGTGATTGGTAATATAATAATATAATATAACAAAGAAGTACAACACCTGACGTGAGTGTCACTTGGTAGGTATGTCGTTGTCCAACGAGTATGTCTCATAATAAATACATATCGTTGGTAATATAATAATATAATATAACAAAGAAGTATAACACCTGATGGGAGCGTCACTCGGTAGGTATGTCGTTATCCAATGAGCAATGAGTATGTCTCATAATAAATAGATGTTATAATATGTACAATCACTAGTGCCCGGATTCTAGGCAACAAGAAATGTGATATTTAGTATGTGGCATATAATTTATAATATGTATAATATCTTCTTTATGCATAAATTATATTCCGCATACCAGATATCGGGTTCCCTATTGCCTAGAATCCGGGCCCTAACAATCACACATGAGTACCCTACTCGCTACTGTTGGATACATACCATCCAACCACATACTATGTACATGTGCATAATGTTAAACAAATAAAACTTATAAATAAGGCGTTAGATTGTAACGTCAGACACACCTGTCTTAAGGTAGATTGATATTTGTCTGATGTGATGCCTCGATATAAATGATATGTTCTGACGTGTCACATCACATCGGACGAATATGAATCTACCTTTAATTACAATCCCCCCCCCCCCAACACCAATCTCGAGATACACAAGATACAATCAGTGGTGTGCGGTGAATAGTTTAATAACATAAATTTAAATATTTACTGCTAATAAAACAATAGATTTATTACAATTGCCAACAAGTACAAACATATTTCAATTTATCAATTAATAAATTCTTCGTTGAACTTAATTCTTACATTATTATAATTTAAAAACTGCATAAATTAAATAAGGGCAAATTGTATTGGTTAATGAATTTTAATATTTTAATATTTAAATATTGCATGAAATTTACAAAACATTAAAAAATAATATCTAAATCAAAATACAAAGTTTCACAAAATTGTCACGCAGTTAAAGATTTACCAAAGTTTAAATAATTAGTCTCCCTTACTTTTTGTCGATCGTTTATTTTCTATTTCTAGTTCACGAGTTTGATCTGCTCGAATTTTGCAAACAGAATATACGGCCATACAACATGTTTTTATCGCTGGGCCCATTTTCGATTTCATGGTCTTATGACTGGTGTCCACTTGAGACAAAACAGTCTCGAGAGTAGTCTGGAGACCACGGATTTCATTCATAAATTTTTCAATAATAAATCCGTAGTCTCGAGACTGTTTTGTCTCAAGTGGCCACCAGCCTTTACTTTAGAATTCTCCATTTTTTGTACATAAAAAATGTGTCGATTATAGAAAAATTTCATCATAAATTCTTATAATGAAGAGAAGATTTAATAAATTCTTTCTTCAAAATAAGAAAATATGCTAAAATTATTGACAATTTTTATAAGGATGTAAAGGTCACGATCCTGCGCCGCAGTACGATATTGAAAGATTGAAGTTGGTCGGATGGGATCTGTCAGTCTGCTGCAGTATGACCGGCTTGTGTGCGATCCGATCCGACCAAGTTCAATTTTGTCTCAACTTGCAGAATCATACTGCTGCGCAAGATCGTGTGGTGGTTACCTAAATAATAACGCGAAATTGAAGACAAAAAAATTGAAAATCGATCAAAAAATAAAAAACGAACCAGAAAAATGCAGCAAATAATCTTTGCAAAGTAATTAAAATTATCAAATGAATATTTGAGAAAATATTTAGATGCACCTCTCCTCGATGACGTAGAAGACATGTTAAAAATTCCAAGTCATCCAGAAAACTGATACAACCCCTTGAGATTCTTGTGAGTTTCTTGTAAAGCTTTGCTCTACAAAAAAAGTGACGTCTAGTTTGTCACCATATTTGCTTACAGGAAACTCCAAGAATCCTGCAGGATATCCCATACAGGATGACTTGGAACTTTTAATTTGTTACCAAGGATGTACGATTTCCCAAGTTTCACTCGGTAATTCTGAATGTGTAACAGTTTTACGCAACAAAAAGTGAAAGAGAGTTGACTTTTTGAAAACTAATTGGGGAATCGAATAAAAAAATTTGTCCGAGTTAAGTTCCAAAAATTTGACGATTTTAGTCAAATTGAGTCCCTTCTAATTAACGCTCCGTAAAATAACAAAATATTATAGAAAAACAAGACATTTTTACTTTAAAACCTCATTTTCATTGATGTATTTGACTTTTAAGTGAAGTTTTATTTATTTGGATAACTAATTCACGTCAAATACATCGATAAAATACAAGTTTTAAAGAAGAAATGTCCTTTTCTTATTAATTGATGTTTAAATTACGTAGAGTTCATTTGCGATTTAAGGTGGAAAAGAGCAACTGTAAAAATAGGGTCAGACGTTTCGGTTCTTTGATTAAATTAATGGCCTGCTACCGAGTTATTGCTATCGCAAGCAATATGGCTGACTAGTCCTAGAAATCTACTACCAATCTTTTAAGAGAAAACTCCTTGTTCAAATTAGGATAAGAATATTCTCTCGAAAGATTATTATTATTTTTCCAAGGATAATTGGTTTACTAAATACAATTATTTATTTACATGTTAAGAAACAGTAAGATTTGTCAATCTTTAATTTTTCTAACATTCCATATCAGGATAATTGGTTGTCATTGTAAGCCTTAATAATAAATAACCAGAAATATCTGACACCACTTTATAGTTGCTCTTATAAGGGTTTATTTTACAAAGTTGAATTTATTTTTAGGATTAAGTATGTACTTCTTCGTTAAATTAGTGAAACTACTGTTTCAATGATTTTTATTAGAACGACATGTTAGGTGTAAATTTTTACACATTTTCAAGTCTTTAAAATTAAATGTTTGGAAATTTGAAGTAAAAATATTTTAAGTTTAAATTAAACTTCAAAAATGTTAGTTCAAATTTCCAAAAATATTGAAATACTAAATTTAAACCCATTATAATTTAATTTTAAAGACTTGAAAAAGTGTAAAAATTTACACAAAAAAAGTCGTCAAATTCGAGATCATTGGAACAGTAGTTTCATTAATTTAACAAAGAAGTACAAACCTAATCCTAAAAAAAATCTATTATTTTGTTCCAATTATTTGTCAAACTTGCAAATATTTTCAATTCGATTCCCTAATCAATTTCAAACTTGTAAATCCAAACATTTTACAAGAAATCACAATAATGGGGAGGTTTACATTTATTTGAACACATCTTCCGTTAAATTCTAATACAAGCAGTTATCGGGGTGAACCCCAACTGCACGAAAAGCACATGCAACCATGTTTATTTTAAATATATTATACATTATTAAGTTGTAAAATAATAATAAATCGAAACTTCAATACACAGGTTAATTAAACATTAATAAAATTGATTTTATTTTTAAGTTTTCAGCTAAGGTGCTAAGGTTATCACTATCGTCAGAAAATGTACTTATAAATATTTTAGCCCCTATAGTCTAACCGCTGTATTCATAAAACTATTTAATGCCCGGTTTTACAAAGTCTAGTTAAAATTTAATCTATGATTAAGGATTTTCAACAATGTCGCAACAATGAAATTTTATTGTTGAAATCCCTTAATCACAGATTAAAATTTAACTAACCTTTGTGAAACCGAGCATAAGAGTGTTGAAACCTATTTTAGTTAAAACGCTGATTAAAGTTCAACAACCAATGAAAACCTAACACGTAAGGCTTATGAACATTTGTGATTGGTGTTTTATGAATACAGGGGTAAGAACTCGTGACACCCGTTTTGGTACCTGTTTGATTCACGTAGAAATTTTTCACAGTAGTACCTTGAGGATAGGTAAATCACAAATCGAAAGTTTGCCGAACATATTTTTGTACAAATGAGAAGCACTTTTTATCGGCAACTGCTGATAAATGCTCTCACTCACACTCATTGTTGCCCATAACGCTTCGCTTATGCTCTATGCACAGTACTCCCTGTATAAAAATCGGTCAAGCAAAGTTTAAATTTCTTATTTACCTATCCTAAAGGCAGGTGCCACAGTAAAAATTTCTATGTGAATGTACCAAAACTAAAATCAGTTTGTTTAAAAAGAAACAGGCTACAGGAGTTTTCTTTACACATTTTCAACTAAATGCAACCTTAAAGGGTGAAAGTTTACTCTATATACTTATGTGAAAGTTTACTTAATGTAATTATTAGTTGGAACTATGTATTGGGTTTTTTGGGTCCTTAAATAAAAATTCAACTAAATGGTTGCCTAAACATTTAGGGATAACTTTCACCCATTAGGATCGCATTTAGGTGAAAATAAGTCGGGAGTAATCTTGTAGTCCGTTTATTTGTAAATACATTTCAAAATTTACACTTTTATTATTGTTAAAAACTTTACTAGCGATAACATCATGTCTGTTATGGTTCCTAATAAAATTTACAAGTACAAGAAGTGACCTTGGTCCTTTTAACAATACCTCGCAAAAATTTAATTAATTAACTCCCGTAAAAAAAAACAGTAAAACAACACATACAGGCATCTTTATAATTGAGTTAAAGAGGTTCGTGCTCAAATTAATGTCAACCTAGTAAAATATTGTACAAATAAAACCGACCTTTTACTTTCAAATCTATCGACTGAACTTCAGCTTGATTTTTGTCCAATGATCATTTCTCCGATAAACTTTCTGCACTGCACTATTCCACATGTTATGAAATCTAAAACAAATTCAAGTTTAAAATCAGTAAGAACTCATTATAAATTTACTTTAAAAATCGCCAAAACAAGTTGCATGCTGCTGCCGTTTAACTTATATTCTTTATTGTTAATTCGTATGCATTTCTTAGTTTCTAACAAACTAGGTTCAATGTTGTCGTTTTCACAATTTAAATGTACAGTAAAAGCCCTCGTATCCGAAATGAACGGGACCCATTTCCGTTCGGATAGCGAATGTTTCGGATAAATAGTTGGTTAAATATAAATACCATAACATGAAACAGAAGTCTGCCTACGCGATGACGTCGCAAGCATCTTTCGGTTGACGCAATAAATTCTAAGAATTTTCAGATACGAGGAATTCGGATACGAGGGCTTTTACTGTAATTTCCAAATGCTTATTTAGGTGCTGCCGTTAATGATCTGTTGAAACATCAAACTGCAATATAGGAAACTTTATGCAAATGCTGCTAACCAATGACTAGCAAAAGAAAATCACATTTAAATTTTGTTCCTTCTATATTGTCAAAGAATGGTACTTCAATTGAAAAATCGAATATTTCAATACATAATTATAAATTAACAAATAGCTACAGTGAAATTTCCCTAACTCGAATTATTCTATAAAAAAAATTATAAAGCTCCGTTGACATGGGTAGTGAATAACGATCGTGATCCACATTTGTGAATTTACAAATTTTAATTTTCACAATATGATAATTTTTATATTCGTGGCAAAGGTTACACGGATGTTTATATTGCTGTTGTGAACATTAACTCGGCAAAAAATCACGATTTATATTTTACGAATCAGTAGTTTACACGACGCGTATTCTACAAAAGTGTGACTCACTGTCGTGATTCACTACCCATGTCAACGGAGCTTTAAGGTTTGTCAGATATTTACGTGCAAATTTATCTCCATAACTCAAAGTTTCTCTAATTCGAACTTATTTGGTGGTCCCTTGAGATTCGAGTAAGGGAAGTTTGACTGTATTTGTCGGCACAAAAAATTCAATCAAACATACCTTTTAAATCATCACCAGTCGTTGCTCCACCGTGACGTTATTCAATACCAATCCAACAGCCGTCATGGAATACGTAACAAACCGATTTTAACACTTCCAAGTTCTGAACGTCCCTTACACATAATCGCTCTTACCCTATAATTAATAAATAGTTCAATAATGTTGGATAGCAACAAAATCTTATTTCGTGTGACTCACCAAAAGTTTACAGCTCCAAGAACTTTCTAATATCCTTATGTTTTCCATTCTAGAATCCAATATCTGCTTCGTTATTAATACTAGAAGAAATTAAAAAACCAAGATTAGCAACATATTCTCACAAATTCATAAAATGTTAACCATATAAACATCCAAAACAGAATAAAATGACTTCAGTTTTGGTCATTAGGTCATTTGACATGTCATTTTTAAAAATGTAAACAAAACACCATAAGTAGTGACATCTATCGTTTAATTTTCAAACCTTAATGCAGATTTCTCTGTTGTGGCAAACAATCGGTATTGTAGATACCTATGTTATCCGTTTAAATTTTGACGTTAGATGTCAACGCTTATATTATTAATTTACATTGCTGGCACGAAATTAATGACAGAAATAAATTATAAATCAAAATAAATACAACTGGACAAAACTTTGAACACATACAATTCAAAAAACAACCGTAAAGCGTCGTTCTTATTCAATTAACGTTACGTACAAAACTAAAATTTGATTAAAAAAATTTCCTTTTTACAACCTCTTTTTCTTTTCTTTGATGTGTTTTACAAGTTGATTTTTAATTGTTTTATTAACTTATTTACATTTGAGGTATTTTTATTGGAAAACAGGGTTTTCATGTATTTTATTAACTGACGTTTAAAGTACGTAACGTTAATTGAATGAAACCGCCGTTTTACTTTGTTCATGCCAAATATAAAATATCACAAACCTGTTGTACGGTAAACCCTTAGCAAAAGTCCAAACTACTTCAACAGCTGTTATCAAATTTTACACATCACCATCAATAATTAACTCCATATCTTGACTTCTTCTACACAGGAAAGTTCATCTTTTCCATATCTGTCACAACTTTCATATAGTTTGTCTTCTAAACCCTGCAAAATAAAAAAATATAATAATTTTTCTACAAAATTCGTTAATTGAAATTTAAAAAAGCGATTAATAATTATCAAGTATAAGCATAATAAAGATTTAACAAATTAAAAAAATGAAAAAGGGAGTTACAAGTATTCTTCTAACAATTTCTGTTATTACACAAATTTACACCATTTTATACTTATGTTAGTTGTGTTCCAGAGAACCGTAGAAAAAGAAAATAAAAAAACGTAGACCAAAAAAATACAAATCGACACCTCCTACATAAACTATCGTAACCCACAAAATCCCAATTTTTACTTTTTTGTAGAAATTGACTTACTATACCTAATCTTAATGTTACAAAAGCCAAAGTTGCAAAAATTATACCGATTATTTTTTAAGATTAAACAAACTACAACGACGTTCAACTTAAAAGCACACACATTACAAACTTTAAACTGCTCTCCTGTAAAATTAGGATTTTGAAGATACGATAGTTTACGTAGAAGGTATCGAAATAGCCTATTACTGGCACAAATAATTCAATTAAACATACTTTTTAAATCATATATCGTCATTGCTCCACGATGACCACATTCCACACCAATCTGACTGTTGTCATGGAATATGTAACAATTCAATTTTAACACTTCCAAGTTCTGCATGTCCCTCACACATAACTACTTTTACCCTACAAAAAATTAATACAATGCTTAATACAGAGCAATTCGAGTTAGCAAAGTTTCACGGTATTTGACTTAATTTTCATTTGTTGTATTAACTTATTTGCGTCAAATATTTACCAATGAAAATGAAGCTTTGGTAAAGAAATTTCATTCGTTTAATTAATTGACATTTAAATTACACAGCATTAATTAGATCAAAACGGTGCTTTACTTTGTACACACCAAATATAAAATACCATACACTTTCAGCAAAGGTCCAAACAAATTTTCACAAGATATCAAGTAAGCCAATATCTAACGTTAAGTATGTACAAGACCGTAAATTTAAAAAAATTAAAAATAGCCATTACTTCGTACATATCAATTATAAAAGATCCAAAAGTTGGTCCTTCAACTGTTATAAAAGTTCAATACGAATCTAACATAAGTTATCAAATTTTGCATCGTCATCGATAATTAACACCAAATCTTGACTAGCTTTACACAGGCCAGTCCATTCTTTCCAGATCTGCAGCTGCTTTTGAATGATTTGACTTTTAAATTCTGAAAATAAAAAATATAAAAAAAACTGTCGATCAAATTTGCAATCTCAATTAAAACAAAAATGATATTCATTCTGAAGTACAAAGGCAGAAATTAAACAAGTTCAGTTTTACTAATATCCACTGTTAACTTTCGGCCAGGATAATTAATAAAATAAATCACTTCTAGGATTCTTCCAATAATTTCTTTAATAACACAAATTCATCAAATAATTTACACAAGAGCGTCGTTTTCATCGAATTACTTTCACTTCATACAAAAATTTTGTTAGTGCTAGTCCAGCTTTTTTTAAAAAACCTTATTTAATAAAACATATTTTAGTCAGATCAAAATTTTAGACTTTCATTTCATCGAATTTTTATGTTTATGAAAATCAAGTGCAATGTTAAACATAACACAAAAAAAAGGCTAGCCGAAAGCTACAAAATTACTCAAGAGGTACTTAGATAGTCATTACCGTACCCAAGTTTAAGACAAAAAAGTTGCAACTGGGATAGACAAAAGAAATGATTAATATTTTACCATGACCAGGACAATCTCTGGATATAAATCCCATTGAGAATTCTTGGCATATTTTACAAGTGAATTTGCACAAACGGCCACTTAACCTGCAAACAAAAAGGAATTAATTGCAGTTTAAGCAAAGAATGGTTTAAAATACCGCACGAGTACATTGACAATCTATTAAGTTGTCATCTTAAAGAAAGAAAGGCTAAAAAAACCTCCTAAATATTAAGTTCGTATTTTTTGTAAACTTTGTGAAATACATTAAGGAGATTCATTTCACTTCGTAATTTCGTAGTTGTCGTACTTTTAATTTATGTAGATTTGTGAGACATGAACACACTTACCGTTCAATGTTTCCTAAATTCTTTCGTACTTGTATTTGTAGATTATTTAACTAATTAATTCTAATTCACATTTACTGACATTATTTTTATTGTTAAAATTTTTCTTGGTTACACCAAAGTATAAATGTAACGAAACTATGACATCTACATAAAGTATGACTGCGTAGATTTCGTAAACTAGATCTGCATTAAAAATTCTACAAAATTTACAAAAAACAGGATCTACGACATTTACGACAAAAGTACAACGTGAAATGAATCCCCTTATTTAATTACTTGTTACTTAAATTTTAGCTGTCTGTTGTATTCCGTCACCCTAGTGTACGCTTATTTAAGCTAGTGATAACTTATTTCGTATGAAACACAACACAAGGAAAAATGATTGAAAGAATTATTCTACAATTTTGTTTATATTACCACCACCTTTTTGAAACTTGCCTGGTTGACATTCATTTGAACACATATTTCCATCAACAACTGACGTATTAGTGTCAACACAAATTTTAAAAGAAAAAATTTAATATTGAACGATAGGTTCTTACAGCTCATTCGAGGAATTCAAAAAAATGCAAGGATAAAGTGGAAACTAAAAACTTTAATTATTGCTTTGCCAAAGTTATGTAACGCAACCATTACAATCCGATCTTCGCTAACACCTCGTTTAACATTTACTGCTTGAATTTAAAACTTGAACTAATTCATGTTTACTACCTACACGTGTACCTCTTCAAACCACTCACAAAACAACCACTAAATTCAATACGTGAAATTTTAAACTACCGGTACTTTAAATGTAATAGAAATTATCGCACCACTAAGTTTCTTATGAATGTAAACTCGGTTGAAAATTTCATTCAAATTAATGTCACCCTGGCATAAACATTGTACAAATAGAACTAACCTTTCGTTGTCAAATGCAGCAACTCGATTAATCGTTCTTCACTTTGGTAAATTATCCAATTGTTGTAAACTTACACTGCATTATTCGATTTTTTAGGAAGTCTAGAATAAATTAAAAACCACAAATTAGAAAACATTTCTCAAAAGTTTATAATGAATTAATTTAAAAACACAAAAGGAAGTGAATTGTTTAAAAACTGTCATTTACAAACGAAACGTCACTTTTAAAAATTTTTAAATGACACATGGCGCCACCTAACGATAAATATTTAAACTATAGCCAAGCTACACACCTCACTTACCAGTTTTCTTGTTGGTTACAGCCGTGCATGTAGATACCTATCTAGCCCTTACAACTTCCGTCGTCGGATGGCAGCACCTATACATAAACAAAGTTTAAATTAATGACTTCAGTCATTACATTTCAAAAATAAAATAAATTATACCTATAAACTATTGAAACCTTTAATTGCATGCAAATTACAAATAGCTATTAATTGGAAAGACTAAATATTAATGCTGGGTTTCACAAAGGTTAGTTAAATTTTAATCTATGATTAAGGATTTTCAACAATGTCACAACAATGAATTTTTATTGTTGAAAACCCTTAATCATAGATTAAAATTTAACTAACCTTTGTGAAACCCAGCATAACTGTCACAAACCTTTAATATTTTCTAACTAATTGATGTTCCGTAAATCTTGATCAAAGTTCCAAATAGCTCTAACAGGCGTTATAAAATTTTGGGATCTTGCCTCAAGTAAATTCAACTACAAGTCTGTTTCTGCTTTCACATGATTAGTATTTTGACTCTGAAATTTAAAAATGTATGAGAATCCTACCACCATTACTTGAAATTCAAATTTAAAAAAATAATTTATTATAAAGAACAATCGTATTTATAATTAACTAAAGTAAGTGATACCGGTACTGTCATGAACCAGTTACACGATGAGTTTGATGCTGACCCTCTATTGCATAGCATTCCCAAATGGGAACATAAACTTGATATTATCTCGTGAGATTTCCTATGTACATTACAATTTTCTACATTCTAACATCGCGACAACTAGATGGTGTGATTTTCAATGTAGATTGTCATTAATCTCACTGTCCATTCTGTTAGAATGTGTAGAGTATAGTTCGCAGAGTGTTCATATGAAAGGGACATAAAATTCACAATTCTTCGACATATTTGTAAGCCAGCAGTATGGCGTAAAGCCTACACCGGCCGACTGGGTAGCGGGGCACCGCGGTTCAAATCCTGGTCTCGTCGAATACATTGCTGTGATCTAAAGCCCAAAATATATCTGTGGGCTATGGGGAAAGCAACAGGAAACCACCCCATTAATTAAATTCCCTAGTCCGTCACCTTGACTTCAGCCAAGATGATCGCTAACATCCGGTAATGGACACGCACATGAAGAAGAAGATTTGTACCAAACAAAAATTTGCTCGGTGAGAAGTAATTCAAACTTCAATTGAACAAATTGTAGACATTTTATGTAGTAGTGCCATGTTCTGTGAAATGTTTGCAAGTAAATTTAAACAACTTAAAATTAAAAAGCCCATTTATTGATTATAATTTCTTATACAGTAGAAGCTCAATTATGTGAACACAAAAATCCCAAGATATGTTCATACTAACGGGGGTGTAGAAAAACTAGGGTTATTATACAACAGAACCCCTCTATAACGAGAACTCAAGGCAACATCCTACTTACTCGTTATAACAGATTTTTGCTATAAACACTATCCCCGACAATAAAAGTTTGTATAGATAGATAAATGTATTAAATTTATTAAAAAAGAAAGTTAAATGCATACTAACATAAAGTTTAACAAGTTATTGAAAAATGTCTGTAATTTTGGTTTGTTTACGGTAATAAAGAATTTTAATTTTATCAATTGCACTTTCTAATGCTACAAAGTTATTAAAAAGAGCATCGTGATGAGGTGTGGACGCACCAATTAACAAAAACTCCCGAACAGTTAAAATACAATTCCGATTTTATTTTTCCCAGAAACTCCCATAATATCCGATCTACTTCTAAAATTTCTCGCTATTACCGATCTGAAACCAACCAAAATCTCGTTATATCCACCTCAATGCCAAAAATGTACTCGCTATAAAGCGAAAATTTTACATGGAGTACACGAGATTTACTCGTTATAGCCGATTTTTCGTTATAACCGGGACTTGTTATAGAGGAGTTCCATTGTATATTTATTCCTTATAAAATGTATAACACAAGAACATTAAAGTTCATGAAAAAACGTAGTTATTTTATTTTGTTTTTTAACTTTTACTCTACATGTTACCGAGTGTAATAACTAAAGGTAAAATCACACACAGCTAGTTTTGCTGCGCATTTTTTTTACTGCGGCTGCATGTTCGAATGTTCATGTTATCGAGCTTCTACTGTATTTTAATTCAAAGTGAATACTTTCTCCTTCCATTGGTATTGATGCTGATATCCAAGACTTGCTGCCATATAAGGTGTTATTTTTGAGATAGTGTTTTAACACGTTTTTCACAAAAATGCAACTGTGTCATCCCTTAGTAAAACTCACCCCAATAAAACACCACAGATGTTGGAAATGTTTGAGGCAAGCAAACATTGACCATAAAAGTATTTTTTCACAGGCAAAATTATTTTTAGAAAAAATTTAACAAACTGAGCAATAGGTTCTTACAGCTTTACGGAAGAATTCGAAAAAATTGCAAGGGTAAAGTGCAAATTAAAAATTTTAATTATTGCTTTGCCCGAGTCATGTTATTACAATCTGATCTACGTTAACACCTCAATTCACATTTACGGCTTGAAATTAAAACATCAATTAATACACGCTTGCAACCTACAAGTGTACCTCTTCAAATTACTCATAAACAAAAACCAAAATCCATACGTGGGATTTTCAACTAGCGTTACTTTAAATGTAAATGTTAATTATCGTAGTAGGACTAGGTTTATTATGAATTTCAACTCGGTTAAAAATTTCAAAGGAATTAATGGAAATACGTGTTCAAATTAATATCAACCTTGCATAAAATATTGTACAAATAAAACTAACCTTTCATTTTCAAATACAGCTTCTCAAATCAATTGTCCATGATTGCCCACAAAACATATTATTTTGTAATTCAATTAATTTTATGAGCGCATTTCGTCGAAATCAGGTGCAAGTACTCTTGTTTTAGTAGACAGACAAAATATAAGTGCATAAAATGCAGCTCAAAGCGTAATTGCAACAAAATTTAAGATTTTTCCAACATTTATGTCAATAAAATGAGGTTATGTAGTTTCCGCGCCATCTAGTGGCAACGCGGCGGAAACTAATTTATACAAAGTGATTAGAATTTTTTTGCAAAGTTTGCAGTCTATCCTTTTAATTTATTTGCTTTTATTATTATTATCATTCTCGATTCCGTTAAATTTTAAAATAATAATTATAAAAAATTGAGTTAATTTTTGAATAGTACAAATAAAGCCACCAAATGACGACGCAAATAAAAAGCAATAACAAATTATTTGTGTTTGAACAACAATAACAACTGAACCAACAAAGTTACAAAGTTTATCTCATTGTCGGACGTGAGGTCAGAGATAAGACAAGATTTGTTTTGTTGGACCAGAATATTTCAGATTTTTGATTAAAATTTTAGTCCGAAATGGCTTCAATAACTTTAACGCTAGAGGAAGTAAATACATTAACCAGTGATGCTTTTATAAAAATTTTTGGAAATGTAGTCGAACACTATCCGTCTGCTGCGATTGGAATTTTGAAAAACAGGCCGTTTGATAACGTAATGGATATTTCCTATGCTTTGAATTATCTGTTGGATGGCTTGAGTCTACACGAAAAAGAAAAAATTTTGTTGCTTCATCCAAACTTATCTGGAAAATTTGACGACATGAGCAGCCTCACGAATGAGTCGCAGGAGGAACAGAAAAGTGTTGGTTTGGATCGGATTTCTGGTGAGGATAAAATTCAGTTGGCTGCTTTTAATGAAGAGTAAGTAAAACATATGGCATTTTTTTTGTAATTTGACATTCATACCAATCTCCAGATACACGACAAAATATGGATTTCCTTTCGTGGTTTGTGCGAAAGAAAATAAATTATCTCAGATTTTGCAAGCCATCCAGGAGCGGTTGAAAAACGAAAGAAACCAAGAAATACAAACAGGAATCGAAGAAGTGAAAAAAATTAGCAGAATACGTATTTTTGACATTGTGAAAGAATAAAAGGTAAAAAAATTTAAAAAAAGTTTATTTTACCCGCATCTTGAAAACTTCTTCAAAAAACCATCTTTTTCGTGTGATTATTTATTAAGCATGAAAAATTATAACTTATAAACTATTAAAATCCTAAGGATCTTTCCATCATTGCGTGCGGTTGACCGGAAATCTCCAAAAATTCCGAAGTGTTGAAAATGTCCTCGGGGCCAATTTCCAAGTCCCTCCCCGTGAGAACGTCGTGCATTATGTTCGACGAAGGCAAGAAAGCATGACGACCAATTTTTTTAGCGGCGTTTAACTCCATTGATATTCTAAGTGGTGCGTGCAACCCCTGGGTGTTGCGGAGCACCGTCATGTTCATCCTATCACGATTTTGCCGATACTAGAAAACTACGGTTAGAAAGATTCGAAACGCAAAATTGCAACTTACATTTTTCTCGGATAAGACAAGCGGGTGGGCGACGCTGTTTGGCTGTGAAACGGCTAATCCATGTTTCATAATTTCTGGAACCCCAAAAGTGCCGACCTCCGCGTCCAGGTTAGCCGATAATTCGGGCTTAACTTTTAAAGAAGGTAATGCGAAACTCTGCAAAACCAAACTTAAGAATTTTGAATAATTACAAAGAAAACACTTACCATTTTGAATTTGTACGATAAACTCTAACAGAAACGATTTCAAAATGACTTGACGTTTTGCTTGTTGTCAAACCAAAGTGTGGTTCACAAAAATGACGAGTGAGAATTTTTTGACAGCACCACTAACCTAAAAATTTGTGATTGGAAATGATTAATAATAATTCTTTGTTTATTTATTAATTTTTAAAGGTTCGACGGAATGGACGTGGAATTACCTTCAGAGTTTGATTTAATTGTTGTCGGGACAGGTAAGTTTTTCATTTGACTATTTTCAAACGCACTGGATTGGTTTGTGTTGAAAAAATCTGACAGGGAAATTTAAAATTTGATAAGGGAGTAATGAATTTATTAATGAGAAGTTGTGAATTGGTAAAACTACCAGCTTTCAGTGGTATCGCTGGGAATTTGTAATCGTAGAGAAAAAATCGAGACATTGCAACCTATGTTATTTATTCGTCTGGTAACAAAATATGACTTACAATTTAACATAATTAGCAATTACTACTATAATTTACATAAGTTCGACCTAAATACCTCCACCGCTTTTCTGCAGAAGTTGCGCAAAGCGATTTGTGATAAGTAAGGAGACATCGATGAATCTATTCACGCAGTTGTTTAAACAAGTTTCAGTTTTGCTATCCAATTTGCTGCTGGCCTTGTCCACGCATTTTTCCCAACAAAAATCATTGAATTCGTGAATCTACAATAATAACAGTTAAATAAAGGCCGGATTATTTAGGCGGCGACTTACTTGTGCGTTAAATTGCGCTTTCTGCTTTTCAATGAGCAGAAATTCTTGTAATTCCTTGTCGCCTGCTTTTCCCGTGTCCGTAGTATCAAAAGAGCTAAAACCGCCCAGATCTGCCATTATTGTCGAAATTTACTTTTAACCTGCAAAATTTAAACTTTCAACACCGAATTTGCTTTTTATCAAGATTTTACCTTCAAAACTGACACAAAACGCAAGAAGACCACACGTGTGAGGTTAGGTTATTTTTTATTTGCTAATGCGAGATGTCACTAGCTCCGTTCACAAAAGCATTGATTTTTAAAGTGTCGTTCACATCCTCTTTTACTTTAAAACTAATCGGTACAAAAATAGGTAATTTATAAAATACCAGCTTTGATACCCGGTTTCGCCCGGTAGCATTCATCCCATAATATGGATTTTATCTGTTATCCGTCCACCACGGACGCACACGAATGGATTAACGAGTTTACCGCTCACACCAGGGGGGAAGTCACAAGGCAAATTTTTGTACATTAGATTTCCTTTTTAGGTGTGGTGGAATCGATAGTTGCAGCAGCTGCTAGTAGAATTGGCAAACGGGTACTTCACATCGATAGGTAATTTAACTACATCCTAGACTTGTAAAACCGATTCTTTTGTTCTCTGTTTGTAAATAGTAACAATTACTATGGAGGACCGTGGGCTTCCTTCAACTTGGACGGCATCGGTAAGTTGGGCGAAAAGTGTGACGAAAAACCAGCAACAGACAAATTCGATAACTTGGAAGAAAACCAAAAAGCATTTTTGTTGGGAAACGAAACCTACAGCATCAAAGTGCATTCTCAAAATTGGCACATTCCCGAGGAGTAAGTCGAATTATTATTTTGTCTCCATTTTTACTATCTTTTTAATTTTCAGAAAAGTCGAAAAAAGTGAGGAAGTCGAAGATGTAGTAGATGCAGTTAAAGAAATCAAAGAAGAGACATGGACACGGGAAAAGTTACTAAAACTTTCGAGGAAATTTAATATAGACCTGACGCCTAAACTTCATTTTGCACGAGGGGATTTTGTCGAATTGTTAATTTCGTCTAATATTGCTCGTTATTCCGAATTTCGTAGTGTCAGTCGTGTAATTACTTGGTTGGCTGACAGGTTGGAAATCGTTCCGTGTTCTAGATCTGATGTCTTTTCGAGCACCAAAGTTTCTGTGATCGAAAAGCGGATGCTGATGAAGCTGTTGACTTCTTGTTTGGACGGAAAGGAAGAGGAATTTAAAGGATACGAAAATAAAACATTCCGCACTTATTTGAAAGATCGTAAATTAACCGATAACCTGGTACATTACGTTTTGTACTCGATTTCTATGAGTAGCAAAGAAACATTGTGTATGGATGGAATCGAAAAGGTAAAACGCTTTTTGAACAGTTTGGGCCGATTTGGAAAGACGCCGTTTCTGTATTCTATGTACGGAAGTGGAGAAATCAGTCAGGCGTTTTGTAGGTAAGTCAGCCACGGATGCAACTTCCGTCACTGTTTTCACCATATTTTAGATTATGTGCCGTGTTTGGTGGCGTCTATGCTTTGAATCAAGATATTTCCGGATTTGTGTGCGATCAAGACGACAATTTCCAGTATCTCTCCTGTGGAAATCAGAAAATTCGGGCAGATCATCTAATTTTAAATACTCGCGACGTTCCCAGCAAATTTTTAAGTGCTTCACCGCAGGAGTTTATTTCGAGGGCTATCTTTATAACCGACAGGTATTTAAACAGAACTAAGAAAATAATTTGTTTAATAATTTATTTCCAGTTCCATCATGGAGAGCGATAACGAACACTTAACTCTTCTTCTGTTTCCGCCCGACGGCGACAAAAATGCCTGCACAATCATAGAAATGGGTTCCCACACAGGAACCTGCCCCAAAGATATATGTAAGTGATCACTGAATCTGCTAAGCGAGCACTTAACTAAAAATTTTAGATATTGTCCACATGGTAACTCATCAAAAAATCAACCCCGAAATCGACTTCGAACACTGCAGGATTAAACTCTTTAACACAGACGAAACTCAACCGAAGAAACCAAAAATTTTGTGGTCCTTCTACTTCACCGTTGCTTTAACCGCACACCTGGATAATCGAATATCCAAAAACATGTTTTTGGGTTCTGGACCTGACTTGGATTTAGATTACGATCCTGCCATAAAAAAGGTAGGTCAATCATCAATTTTTGGAAACAGAAGCAATCTTATGTGTTTTAGGCTGAAAGCATATTTAAGGAAATTTATCCAGATGTCGAATTTCTTCCAAGGGCACCCGACCCTGAAGAAATTATCATCGACGGTGAAGATAACAACAACGAAGACGGCGACGGTCCAACCGAACCACAAAATGAAGAAGCAGGTGCTAGCAACGAAATTCAAGCTGGACAAGGCGACGAAGAATAGAAGTAGTTTCTTCGTCTATATCTATCAATCCATTTTTCTCCTGCTATCTAGAAGTTAGTTTGAGGTTAACCAAAACCCGATAATCAACATTTTGTTTAAACTGTAAACATCTGAATAAACGTTTCAAACTTCTAGCAAATAATTTATTTACAAGTGACAATAAAACATATAAATTATTTTCGTCAAAGTTTTGCTTATAAAATAAATAATTTCAGTGAAGTGGCTGCTATTATAAAACTTACAAAAACACAAAATTAATTAATAAAAATATTTACAGGGAAGTGAAGGAATTGTGTTTTTAAGCCACTTTATCTAATATTCTGTCCAGTGAGATTGGTAACCACGAAGAATTATTTTGTGAATAAAAGATTACGTGTCGGTCAAAATACACTTGAATTCCGCTTGAACCCACACGATAAACTTGCTTGGCTTCGTAAAACTTATTGTTGATTGGTGCAAATAAGATACCATTTTTCTCGCAGTGCCTGCCAAGGACCTCTTTGATGCCTTGGAGTTTTTGATATGATGTATGTATAATGTCGGGCAGCATCTCCGCTTTGGGTGGTGGTGGAGGTGGCGCGTTTGTTTCAATATTTGTGAGGTAGGAAACTGATTCTTTAGCACCTGGCTGAGGTTGGGATTCGGTGTTGACTGCACCGTTCATCATTTCAAGTGCCTGATTAAAGTTATCTTTGATCGACGGCTGAATTAATACTTCCTTAGGTATCAGCTGTTTCCATCCGGAATACCATTCGGTAATTTGGTTGTAATCCGGTTTGTGGTTCAACCAGATTCCCAGCGTCTTTAACCAGCGCGGGAAGAAGTACTTTTGTAAAATTAGAGCCAAATTAACGACGGATAACATTTCTTTCCAATCCATAACTGCATTCCAGGAATCTAGATGTTGTTGATGAGGGTTGATGACCAGAGATTCCATACAGAGCTGCAACTTGGGAACTATGTGGGCAACTACAAAAGCAGTAAAGGAACCGCTGGGCAAAGCTTCCTTCCATGGTTTTAGCATAAGAAGAGCAGAACGATCGGTAGGATGCCAGTTTGTCAGTGCCGATCCTAATTTTTCCATTATTATTGGGAAAATTGAAGTGTTCAACCTCGCATCTAAAAATTTTTCATCACAGTCAGCATTTAAACAAACAGAGTTTATCGAAAACATACCTAGAATGGGGATCCACGGATGGATCCAATAGTGGATTGGTACTGTGTCGGTGAGAGGATTCCAATTGTTTACTTCGGCGCCTAATCTGGGCATCACCAGTTGGTCTAAAATATTATCCATAATCCAGTTAGGTAGTGCAGGTTTCCATGTCTCCAATAGTGAAATTAATGGGTCACAGTCACGAACATTCCATGCACTACAAGAAAAAAGAAAAATTTTAGAATACAAACTTTCGGGAGATAAGTAATCCACAATTTTATTAAAACACAGATTTTACATTAATTGAAAATAATTGGTTTTCTGGAAAAATTCTATTTTTATTTCGGGTTACATAAGTTGCCCTTTTTCGGAATAAAGATTTCCCTGCATAAATGGAAATGGCACTGGGTTAAGAATTTGCGAAAGCAAGCAGAATTTAATTATCGTGCCTGGATCAAAATGATGTCAAATACTAAGGGTTGATTGCACCAAAGCTTTTTAGTTTTAAACGATTTTAATTTTTTTGGAACAATAGTTCAGTCATATTAGACAAAATAGCGGAAGTAAAGTCGGGACTTCAAATTACTTTTTCGCTGATATCTCGGTAACCGTGCGCCAGCTAAAACGGGCCGAAGCGCCTGTAGCGTAGCGAAGGGCTGCGTATTTCTAAGTATCTGCTTGATAACTCGGTCCCTTCACCCGTCAATAGGCCCTAACAATGTCAGCTAGGTCAATTTTTAAACTTATTTATGTTTAAAGCTCACGAGTCTGAAAACAATGAACCTACGTCTGATATAATGATTATGCTCTATATTCAACGTGGATTACCGGCGTAAATAATGAATATACAAAAAAAGTGCATAGAATTTTTTTAATAGAAAATTTTATTATCTTTCTATTTTATATGAAACTTTATTTGCTAAAACGCACGGTTACCAAGATATCAGCAAAATCTCGTTAATCAATTCATGCATATCAATGATAAACAATGGATAAGATCCCAAAATTAAAACAAAAAGGATATTGAAAAATAAACGTGCTTGGTTTCGAGAATTAAACAGAGAGGGAAGGCGTTAATGGTCTGGCAAAAACAAGAGCTCAAATTTAAGAAAACAAAGAAAACCCAGAATTTCAATTGGTTGTTTCACAGTTTAACATTTTATAAAAGAATTGCCAATTTGGAAAAGCAGCGGCGTAGAACAACAAAAAAGTTCTATCCATTAAGTCAAATTAGGTTCTATAACTTACCTAACGCAAGATCTCAATACAGGCACCCAAGTGTGCCATACGAGACTATCATACGGCTGAATTCCCATACAATTACCTTCTATAGTCCCACGCTGTTGGGGTTTTTCCAAGATATCCTTCCATTGCAGAAAAACGTCAACATATTGTCTTGGCGCTGCCAAAGGCGACCAACTTGCCAATGCCGACGTTATTAACGGTCCGACCAATCCGGGCGCCAGTTCAGATAACCGATAAACGTGGTAATCGTTTGTGTAAGTTTCCTAAAACAAAAACACTATAGCTTCTGAAAAAAAGTTAACATTATAATTTTACCTGCAACTCTGTAAATATCTGCGCAAACTGTCCAAGCGAAAAATCTTGAGTTGGATCGATCAGCTTCTTCACCTGGTCGAGAATACTGGAAAGGTTTTCAATTTCAATGTTTTCTTCTTCCAGAAGTTTGGTCATCGTAACTTCTTCCTGTTTTAAGCTGACCTCCTTGTCCTGACAGTATCGGGTGTTCCGATCGGTGTTAATTATTTCCTGTTCACAAATGCTCACTAAAAGGTCCAAATTGTGTTGAATTTCGGGTAAAGCAAAGTTCGAACACTTCTTATGAACAACATCTTCAAAGTGCTCCACTCCTGGAGGCGCTTTCAAGCCACTCAAAGCATGATAACCACTAAGAACTCGTTGATGCGGTCCGGTCATATCGATGACTTTCACTTTGCTCAATTCGCTGGTAGGCCCACCGTTGGCAAATCCCGGACGCTTCCCCTTCTCGATTACGTCGTCCACGGTTCTGTAATAATACCGGTTCTTCTTTTTCACGTCGTTTTTCTTCCACTTTGATTCGCCTTTTATTTCCACGTCATCGTCAAATTCATCTTTGATGCTCTCTTTAATTTTAGCCAAACTGGCCGCCTTCTCTGGTCCGTACGCACCAATTGCGCCCCTTCCTTTCCTGAGATGCGCTTCCACGGGCGCTTGTATGCCTTGAAGATCTTTCCCCAACCCTTTCCCGGGTTGGTATCCCATTTGAAGCAGAAGTTTAGCACCTATTCCTTTGGTATGTTTCTCCCAATTTCCGACCCCCTTTCGCATTAACGTTGTGTTGCTCCCGCTGTTTGCTTTCCTCAAACCGGCAATATCACCGGTGATTTCCGTAACAGTCGATTGTGACACGGTTTTCGATGCGCCAAAACCTCTCCTGATGGGTTTAACATCGCTCTCGGAATCGCTAGAATTATCGTTGGCTAGAGGTTCACCGTCCTCGTCACCTTCGTTCTCCTCTTTCGGCTGCTTCTTTCCGGCCTGTTGTACACCACCTGCTACGAAACCTATCGGTGCGGAATAATTTTTCGGTGCTTTCGAACTTTTAAATGAAGGCCGGTCATCTTCTTCGTCGCTATCGTTAAATACGCCTGAAAATAAACCCCGTAAGCTCGAAACCTGAAAAACACTTGGAAATACTCTACCGTAGATTTGTTGCTTTTTGGTGAACTTGCGCCGGGGCCGGTTCGGATTGAATTCGTTCTCGAGGTCGTAATCCGTAATTTCAAACTTCTCGTATTCATTGTCCGACATTTTATCAATTTTACTTAAACTACAAATACGTATAAAAACATCTAACCGTCATATTTTAGGTTAAGTTTTCATGTCAAACGTCAAAGTGGGTAAAACAGAGTTCTTGTTAAAGCACATACACAGTGTTACAAAATTAACAAATAATTACAGCTTCAAATTGTTTTATTTCGAAGGGGAAGCTTCTTTAGCTACCACCCAAGTTTGAAAACAGTCATACAGATGAACTCGGGCACTCCTATGTTACCAATGTAAATTACACATTTTGAAACCGTTTTTAGCCATATAAAAATCAATTTTACAGCAAAACTTTTTAAAGATTTTTTGTTGCAAATTTCATTACCTTTAATTTTGTTTATATGCATTTTTTCATTTTGTTGCACCGTTTTTGACTGACAGCGACTTAAACAAGACTCGGTAAAACACAAAAAATATTGTCACCTATATCTCGGAAACGGCACAACAAAATGGAAAAATGCTTATAAAGAAAAATGTAGAGAATCACGTTTTCAAGAAAAAATGCTTATTCATTTTTTCATTTTATCGCACCGTTTTCGAGATATAGATGACAATAGTTTTTGTATTTTAAAGAGTCTTGTTCAAGTCGCTGTCAGTCAAAAACGGAGCGATAAAATAAAAAAATGCATATAAACAAAATTGAAGGCAATGAAATTTGCAACAAAAAATCTCTAAACAGTTTTGCTGTAAAATCGATTTTTATATGAAAAAAGCGGCTTCAAAATGTTCAATGCTGTCAACTATTAAAAAACGGGAAATAAATTTTAAATAAATTAAAAAAGAAAATAATAAAATTTAAAATAAAATTTAAATTGTTTTTTTACATTTTCTCAAAATTCCTCACGACTCTGCTTTATTCACGCATTTTCAACACTGATACGTCCATGGGTGTCTATTGAGGGGGGGGGGAGAGCAGCTGCCTCTCCCAATGAAAATTTTTAACTGTTAAAATACTCAACATTTCTAACTCAGCATTCTTTAAAAGCAATATTACCTAAACTATTGATTTATTCTATTATTTATGTATAAACTATGCTAGTGTATAATCTATTATTCAGGACCGGATCTGGAGAGGCTTCCAATGGAAAACATTAAAAATCCCCTGAGATTCGATAGAATTTCTTGTCGAAACAGATTATTGTCTATTGACACGTCTTCGATGACAGGGTTTGTGCAGTTTTGTAACCTGCACGTGCTTAACGTTCTAATTACAACGTTAAGCTTCCCTTAAAGTATCGGAAACTTCTAGCTACCTCGTCCTTACTTGTTTCTTTGAACTTCTAACATTTGTTTTTAAACTAGTCAATAGTTTCAGTGCTATGATCATTTCAAGTTCTTCTTATAAATATTCGTTAATCCACTCATGCGCGTCACTGGGTTGAATTTTTAATTCTTTTTCAAATTAATTTATATTCTTTAAACTTCTAAACTAAATTGTCTATTATCAATTTCACAGGAGCGTTTAGCGTTAGAATGGTATGTCGAAATAAATATTAACAATATAATGTGAAGGAAGTGCTTAGTACGGAATGAAAGAGACCATAGTTTAACGTGCAAGTGATGTGTGTGGAGCTGCGGTGATATATGTATAGAGCAGTTTGCCTTTATCGATGTAGAGTTTTCATTGGTTAGCATGAACTAATTAATCAATAGAAGTTGTATTTAGCTAAAGTAATTTTTAAATTCATATCATTTATTTATTTTCAATTAATTGTTACCAATGTGACATCATTCAATTTATAAAAAGGATCTCATTCTCAGATGTCTCTTTAACAATTCATAAGTTGCTTTTAAAATTTTTTTAACTACACTTGGCAGCGCGTCTAAAAGATTAGCTAACTTTCATCTTATTAATTGCGTAGAGCAGTGGCGGACGCAGAAAATGACTAAAAAAAAAGCTGAATGAAAAATATAAAATTTGGGTTTTTGTTTTCTTGTAAGTTTATAAATACATAAAGTCTAAGGAACATAGCTGTTAACGTATTCAGGTGGTATGCCCCACAGACCCCCCAGTCACAAATTCATAATTTGCTCCGGTTGCTCATGATCACCATTATCTTTTTTCTTGTTTTTTTTTGTTTTAAACCTTTGTTTTGCAGTGAAGTGGCTACTTGACTTTTTATTTTTGGGCAGCCATTTTATTTTGATCTTCAAGATAAAAAATTTAAGATCTGAAGTGTTTCTTGAAGTTCTTAGTGTGAAGTTAATTTATTCTGAGCTTTAAGTTATAAAATTAATTTTGATCTTCAAGTAAAATATTTTAAGATCTTAAGTTGTTAGTTTGCAGTTCGGAACTTAAAAATCCCCGTTAATTCTGATTTTGAAATTGAGTTTGAAGTTTGAAGTTAAAGGTATAAATTTGTTAGTAATCGCTGGTATTCCTTTTAAAACCCTGGAAATCTTTGGAATTAACTGAAATTTCTAGGAAGTCACTAGAAATTCTTGGATATCACTGGAATTCATTGAAAATTGCTGGCATTTCTTGAAAATAAAATCCCTTTAAAATTAAAAATATTTGGAAAGTTTGAAAATTCTTTGGAAATTTTGATTCAATCACTTGAATCAAAAATAACATTAAGACAAGTAGGTAGCTGCGATTTCTTGATTATTTTTGTTTTCCATCTCAACCGTTTTTTTTAACTTTTAATAACTTTTTGCAGTTATTGTTTTCTTCTTTTCACGGAAACCACACCCTCGCTTCCGACCCATTTACAGCTGGTCATATAACACCGTGGGCTTCTGCACGAATTTAAAACTGGTTCATCTTTTCCAGCTGTGAGGCTGAGAGGTTAAGTAGATGATGTGGTCTAGTTTATTGTTTTGGGTGTAGGGATTTGGAAATAAAATAAAAGCGTGCACTAGGGGGTATTCCATACCTCCCAGACCCCCCGGTTTATTGTTCATTGTTTTGTGTCTGTTAAACTTAAATTTAAAATTTAATAAGTTGTAGAGGTGCCGAAATATGGTTCAAGTTTTGGGCATCGAAAGAGATAGATCCACTCCTGGCCGCATATGCATATAAGTAATTTTATTTTTGAGTACCCGGGAGTTGAATATCGTCGATCGATGGCAGAAACCGTAATAAAACGGGCCCGAGGTTAAACGCATTTATTTTTTATTATAACTTGAAATATTGATTGAGCAAACCGGGAGGTCTGGGGGGTATGGAATACCTCCTTATTTATTTATGGATCAATATTATTAGTTCTTTAGTACCAATGACTTACCTATTAGTAACCAATGCCGGGATCCTTGATTGTGATTGGCCGTATTTGGAAGTCGCAGTTTGGGGTGGTCTATAAATTACGTCACACGATTTTTAAGGGTTTTAGACCCCCCCTTCTTTATGTCAAATTTAGTCCCATTTTCATTAAACCTTACCCCACCAAGTTACGTCGCACTTCTGACTGACTTCGTGACATCACAACATTGAAAGTCCCTCTGGACCCCTGTCACATTTTTGACACAGATCTGAGATGACCCCCCTACCCCCTAGTAATTCATGGATAGCCTCTTTTGAGAAAAAGAGGAAAGGAAGTGGAAAGGAAAAAATTGAGAGATTGATAAGATGATGTAGTCTAGTTTGTTGTGTTGGGTGTAGGGATTTTGGAATAAAATAAAAGCGTACACTGAGGGGAATACCCCCCAGACCCCCCGGCATATTCTCTTTGTTTTGTGTCTCTTAAACTTAAATTCAAAATTATATAAGTTATAGAGGTCCCTCACAATACCTTTAAAGCTTTGGGCATCGAAAGAGATAGGTAGACAGAGATAAGAAAGAAAGAGATAGATAGATAAAGATAAGAGAGAAAGAGATAGATAGATAGATAAGTATGAGTTGAATATCGTCAATTGACAGCATTTATTTATTATTCTAACTTCAAATACTGATTGAGCTTTAGTGCAGCGATAGGCAAACCGGGGGGGTCTGGGGGGTATGGAGTACCCCCCAGTGCACGGTTTACTAATTATTCATGGATCAATAGTATTAGTTCTTCAGTACCTACTGAAGAGTTATTTAGTAGCCAATGAATCCTTGATTGTAAGCGCCGTATTTGGAAGTCGTAGTTTTGAGAAGAAGATAATGATGTAGTCTAGTTTGTAGAATTGGGTGTATTGATTTGGGAATAAAAAAAGCGTGCACCCCAAAAATGGTTTTCAAACTCCAAACTATAAAAAAATTGTGTGACTTCCAAAACTTCTTAGTTTTAAATTTATTTAAAGACATAAAATAATTGGGATAAACCGGGGGGTCTGGGGGGTATGGAATACCCCCCAGTACACGCTTTTATTTTATTCCCAAATCACTACACCCAACACAACAAACTAGATTTCATCATCTTCTCAATCTCTCAATTTTTTCGTTTCCTCTTTTTCTCAAAACTGCGACTTCCAAATACACCGTCCACTGGGGGGTATTCCATACCCCCAGACCCCCCGGTTTGCCAATGGCTATACTGAAACTCAATGAAGGATCCCAGCTTTGGCTACTAAGTAACTCTTCAGTACTAAAGAACTAATACTATTGATCCATGAATAAAGAGTAATCCGTGCAATGGGGGGTACTGCATATCCCCCAGACCACCCGGTTTACATTACATTACATTAAGACTACATTAAAACTTAATCAATATTTGAAGATTTTGATAAATAAATTCGTTTAACCTCGGACCCGTTTTATTATGGTTTCTGCCATATAACTTCAAATATTGATTGAGCTTTAGTGTAGCCATCGGCAAACCGGGGGTCTGGGGGGTATGGAATACCCCCCAGTGTTCGGTTTTCTCTTTATTCAGGGACCAATAGTAATAGGCAATGAGTAGCCACAATCCTTGATTGTGTGCGCCGTATTTGGAAATCGCAGTTTTGAGAAAAAGAGGGAAGAAAGTGGAATGAAAAAAATTAACAGTGACGGCGCCAGAGGTGGGCCAGGGTGGGCACTTGCCCACCCTGTTCATTGGAGTGCCCACCCAAATTCTTCAGGTGCTTATTTCAATAATGTATTTTTTTGAGTTTATTTATAAATTTTGCGTGCTCCTGTCCACCCCATGCTAGCGCCGTCCGTCGCTGTATTAAAGGCCCAATTTTTGGATTATTTTACCAGAAATTGATTTTTATTTCGGGACCCTCTGGCCATTGGGCTGTGCCTGTATTTAAATTAGTAATTTAATTATTAGTTATATTAAATAAGAATATAAATATTAATAGCTCTTCGAGTAAATGCAAGTAATAAACTCACAGGAACGTCGTTCGCAGGCGTTTATCCTTGACGAAAAATTTTAAAATGAGAATATATTTTTACCCTGTGTTTTTGACTTTTATCAAGAACATATGATTATATTGAAAAATTGCATTTTATCCGCGTGTAGCTGGAGGCCATTTGTTTTCACCCACAGCTCACACCTCGCGTCCTATACTTAACTGCACTTTAAACGAAAATATTTTGAAAAGACGGGAATGATGGAAAATATTCTAAGATATCGGTTCTATTTTGTAAAAAAAATTTTTGCGCTATCGGAGCGATGTCAGCTTGTCAAATTTTTGGAAATTTGAATTAAATTTTTTTTTTTATTTATTTTTTTTTTCAGTGAAAGTTTGGTAAAAAATGGGCTTTGTTGTAGTACTTTATATCTACACTTTTGTAATCAAATCATTAAATTTTAATGCAAGTTTGTGTGCGAAGGAAAACAAAGAGGTTTTTTTAGTCGTTTGGAATATCGGATCAATTTTTAAATTTGGTCTGAAAGTTTTTAAAAATTTAAATATAAACAACTTGAAGATTAGCATGACGCCATTGCAAGTTAAATTTATGCACTTTGTCTTATCAACTTAAGTGGGTATAAAGGAAATTGTAATTATTGGTATGGAGTATGCCCGGTCGGTACGCCGTTCCAGACGCTTGTTCCTGCTTTTATCAACGACGCTTTATAAGCGCCAGTCAACGGCGTCCCTTGTTCGTGATTGCACGTTTCACTTCCGGGCGCGGATCGGCCGGCCATACGAAATAATTTTTATTTTCGAAAATAATTTTCCAATTTTTTGGAAAACATAATTACAAGTTATTTTCATGAACAAAACGGTCAGTTTAAAATTAAAAAAAAAAAATTAAAATTTACGCTGTGCGTGGGAAAATCCTCCAAGTTAAACAGTTTTGTGATTAAGTTGACAAAACTTTTTCTCACTGGATAGAATAAGGCGGAAATCACGGGCTATCGCAGCAAAACGTGGCCGAAAAGTAAAGGTAATTAAAGCATAATTTTTGCTGCAAATAAAAATAATTTTTCGAAAAAAAAAAAAAAAAGTTTGGCTAGATTTATATTCCATTCGTTCGTTTGGAGAAAATTGAATTTTTTGCTCGATTAAAAATACGAAGTCAATTTCTGGAATTGATTAGAATTTTTATTAAAAAAGCAATTGCTCAAGCATCATTTCCAGACGTTTTTGTGTTTTTTGACCTATCTTCTGAGTGTCAATGGAGCCTAATCAATCTTTTGCAGATTACACGGATTTTTTTACTCCATAAAGCTTTTTCACTTTATTCACAATTGCGAAAATATTTTCTTTTTGCATTGAGCTGGAGGGAAATTATTAAAATAAAAGAATAAAGGAAGCCTTTGGAACTGGAGCGTGAAGACGATTAAAAGACCGAAACTAGCGATTCCTTAGATTTAAAAAATGTTTGGAACTACATGTGTAGGGTGTAATTAACCATAAAATGTAATGGATCGATCAAAGCTTTTACCGAATACATAAGATAACACTATCGAAGCATCAAACTTAAATGCGAATCGAAATTGATATTTATTATCAATAATTGTTAAATTACTGAAGCATAACAAGCAATTTTAACGTTTATTTATGATTCTTCTCCAAATTTATAGCTTTCCATCCGAAAGAAAATGCTTAAAAATTTAACGCTTTTCGGCTTGGCTTTTATTTGAAATTTAAATATTAAAAAAATCATAAATCCATCACTATTATCCAATTTAAAAGTTTGACCGAAATTTATAAACAGGAAATGCATTAATTTTCCGAGTTCGTTAGTTCGCTGTATTTTTGGTAACGACACGAATAAAAAAAATTAAAAATAAGAATATGTAAATTTATTTCTTTGCTAAGAAGGTAATAAAATGAACGAGGCATTTAAAAAGCAAATGAAAATTGTTTTATTGTTGTGACTAACTGGGAAATTAAATTTTAAAATTATCCCAAGGGACACCACTTCCCATCGTCCATAGATTTGATTATCTTGCAAATTTCATTCAAATTATTTTTTTTAATTAAGAAAATGTCAAAATATAATTGTACGAAAGGGAAGTAATCGAGTCAAGTCAAGTATCATTTATTAATTAAGTAGGTGGCACGAGAATACCTTACAAATTTAGTCTCTATGGTAAAACACTTGACAAGGGACGTAAAATTACAGCGCCATCTATGTTTTGCTACTGCGGTACGTAGAGCCAACCGATGGGCTCTAGGCAGATAAGTAAATTAATCAAAATTGAATAAATAATTTAATATTTTGTTTTCAGAATAAATTGTTAAAACTTAATTAGTCTAAACTCTAAACAATATTCAATTGTTTGTGCAGACTTAGCAATATCATTTGTGATTTATTCAAATGTGCAAACTCCCAAACAATTAATATTGTTTATCATAATTACATCAAATATTAGAGCTTTTTGTTAAAACTCTATTTTGGAATTACTACGTATTTACTTGAAATTCCTAGCAAATTAATTTAATTCAATTATTGTTGCGGTTTATTGTTATTTGTACATACTCGAGAGTAAAAGAAACTCTTTGATCTCTTATGTATAATAGACTAATTTATTCTATTGGCAGGCATTTATGGTTTTTTCTGTTTTTTTCCATAAAAGAAAAAAATCGATTTTATATAACATTGGCCATTGACGACAATGGCCGGACAACGTCATTTTAACGTCAGAATAACGTCATTTTCATGAAAAATATTTTTTAATGTTGTAATATATGCATCTTTGGCCGGTCAATGATGTTAATGGCCAATGCACGAAACGTTTGTGACGGCTAACACTACGAGTAATAGAATATATAATCTGATGGAATCTGTAGAATAGTAGTTTCATCATTGCCCACCTTATATTGGACATGATGTAAAAACCGAAATTTTAAATGTCAACATCGCTAAAAATGCGTGGTCATTGACGTCAATGTCCGGCCAATGTTCAACAAAGCTGTTTGTCCGGCCACTGACGTTAATAGCCAAATTGTCATCATTGACCGTCACATATGTTTTACATCAAGAATGTCACTTTGTAATTTATGTAACTTCTTTTTATTGTTCTTTTCTTTTACTACTAACTTAAAATCCAGCTGGATATTAAATTACAACAGTGTGACTTTTACTGTCCAGCTATAAACTTATACTTACAAGCTGTAAAGTAAATCTTTCTAGACAGGTAAGACGAATTTCTATGGAAATTACACTCAAACATAAATAATATGTACATCATCAAAATGCCATCATGATTACGACCACTCGATAGTGACAGCACAAGTAATTGTTACTTTACTGCCTGCTTAAACGACCAAATGTTTTTCTCTTATTTCTTTTGGTATTAATTTTAGTTATCAAAGTGACTAGCTTTTTATACTTCATAATAACTGACAACATATCAAATTGATTAAAAAAAAAAACCGGACATGGCGGAACAGCATTGATTAATGCAACACTGGGATAAAAAAAATGCGGCCTTCAGGCCGCACAACATTGGCAATCTAATATTTTTAACTACGAAGCCTGATATTTACCAATAATTGACAATTTGACTGTTAACTAGATACTAAATCATTAATTTATTTAATTTAGCGGCGGAAAAATTCGGCTTTAAAGCCGCATAAAGTTGATAATCAAGTTACCAGTAGCAGGGCTACTGCTGCGTGTCGCAAGCACAGCTACCTTTATTTGCACAGATCTGGATGCCGCATTTTTGTGACGCCGTTGGGCCAATGTGGATTGGGACTTCAAACAAGAGGACAGGACAGTGGTGGAACAGTGTTCCTTACTCATTTTAGTACCGTGGTGAACCAGAAATGGTAAAATGTTAAATTAATAGGGGAAACTCTGGGGAAATTTAATATACCAGGAAAGGAAAATCCGAAGAAATTCTAGAAAATCTTTAGAAATGCAAAGAAATTAGGAAATGCTAGAAATACTGTAGATGAGCATTTTCTCTTACTCTATTATTTCAATTAAAAAATTTTTTTTATAAGAAAATACAGAAGAAAACTACTGTAGGAAATCTTAGAAATACTGCAAACAACATCGTAGCCGGTAATTTGATCCCCTAGTAATTTCACCTTCGGTAATTTGGTCACAAGGTGACTTGATCTTCAGGTAATTTGGTTTTCGGTAATTTTGACCCCGATAATTTTATCCCCAATTATATCCTCGCGCAGATATGCATCGATTATATAGGTTAGTGTAAGTTTATGATTTTTCTTTAGCAAAATCGCCTGTAAAAGAGATATCCGCGCGAAGATATGCATCGCTTCTGTAGATTATAGTGTTTTTTTTTACTTTTTATAAGAAAGTATTCGGGTTATTCAGTTATTAACGTTCCACGCCCCCAGACCCCCTGGATTAACACCTTTATTTTATGGTGCAGAGTAATACACTCAGAGTAGTAACAGTGTGCGTTTTTATAGATTAGCTCTTAATAACATAAAATGCAGGTGTAAATTCAAAGGATTCTTCAAAATTAAATTAAATGTCAAAATTACCGTGGACCAAATTACCCGAAAATGAAATATCCTGGTGACCAAATTACCCGGGGTGAAATTACCAGGGATCAAATTACCGGGGGACCACATTACTAGGGGTCAAACTACCGGCCACGCTTTGGGTCGCTCCAATAATTAAAAACATTCCTGAAGTAGCCAGACCTCAAAAATTGCGGATCTAGAAATTATTGGTACGATTGCCAGTCAATCTTCATTGTCCTGCATTAAATTCTAAGTAATTGGGGAATGATTTCTTAATTATTATAACTTCAAATATTGATTGAGCTTTAGTGTAGCCATTCACAAACCGGGGGGTCTAGGGGGGTATGGAATACCCCCAATGTACGGTGTACTCTTCATTTATGAACGAATAGTATTAGTTCTTCAAAAAATACAAAAAAAAATTTTCAGAAATTTCAAAAAGGGGGGCCAGGGCGAAATTTTGTTTCGCGATTTACACGGCTAATATTAAAGTTGGGATTTTAATTTTTAACAATACAAGCAATGCAAATTGAATACAACGCAATACAAAAAAAAATTTTTTTTAATTTCAAAAAGGGGGGGCCAGCGCAAAATTTGGTTTCGCGATTTACACGGCTAATATTAAACTTAGGATTTTAATTTTTAACAATACAAATTGAATACAATACAATACAAAAAAAATTTTTCAAAATTTTCGAAAAAGGGGGGCTAGCGCCAAAAATGGTTTTTCGCGATTTTTAATTTTCTGCTTCGCGAAATGAAAAAAAGTTTTACGATACAAACAATACAAACTGAATACAACAGAATACAAAAAAAAATTTTTAGTTTTCGAAAAAAGGGGGGCTAACTTCACTCACATGTTTTTTCTATTGATTATCCTTCTAAAAATTCAATCCCACCGCAGATTTTGCACAAAGTATTTTGTTTAATAGTATTCTTTCAAGCAACATTGGCCCAAGTCATGGTATGCTTTCTAATCACTGGCTTTAAACATGTGGGTCAAAGTTACCCCAAGTGCAGGTAATTGTTTCGGGGGTTTGAAAGCGTTTCTCTGTGTATGTTTAAGTAGAAAAAAATTATTGTAAACACTTATTGCATACCGGTTTTTCAAAATTTTGCTTAATATGTAAAAAAATGCGAAAAAGTGGGCCAATGTTACCCCAGTAATGGGGTAACATTGGCTTGTGCGGTATTTTTTATAACAAAATTTACTCCTAATATCGCAGTCGTTAAATTTAGCCCCTTTGATTTATTCCTGTGAGATTATATAATAGACAAGGCGTTTACCACGAAGTCTACATCACCGCGCTGTGCCGAACAAGTTAAAAAGAGAATAGCGCAAGCCATAGCTCACAGCGCACGACAGAACCAATTAATAGTAAAAGCGATAAATTAATATTTATTTTTCAACAAACAAAAGACTCAAAGTAGCGCAAAGCGTTGAAAACTTGTGAAAATTTTGCAAAAAAAACCATTTAGGATATATGCGAGTTTAACTCTAAAAATTTGTCTCTCTCGCTTAAATTTGAATTGCAAAATATGCGCTGATATAAAGGAGAAAATTTTTGTGCTGAATTATGTAAAAAAGTTCGAAATCTGTCGGTTCCTTTGTACTTAAAGTATGTCGACTTATAATCAGCTCAAGTTCACTAAAAATTTAATTTTTCAACTTCTGTGCACTCAAAGTTTAAACGAAGATCAGAGTTTCCTATTTCTTGCGAAACTTTAAAATGAAATCCAAAAAAGTATCAAATTCTTTATTTTCTCAAATTCAATAAAAATAAATAATTTTTGTTGAAGCTATTTTGTAAATATTTAAATTAAGACAACAGCACTGGAATATTCGATAAATTGCTTGGCTGCATTGCCACACCTCTTCCAGTTGAATTCAGAAAGCATCAATTGTAATTTAAATTAATAATAATTATTTCGGGTTCAGGCTAGCAGAAAAACTGCTGCTTTTCCTAATTTTTTTTCAAAATAATATTTTTAAAAATTTTTGAGTAAAATAAGAGATGAGTAACTACAAGTCATGTCATTCCGATTGGTAATTTTTATTGCCAACCTAAAAAAATTGGAAATTTAAGAGAGCGATGAGAGAGCGAAATATTAAAATTGAAAATGAAATACTAAACTTAGTTATGACTAGTTTTAACCGAAAAAATATGCACTGTAAGAAATAATAAATGTAATACAAAATAACAATAATTAAAGCAGAGCAAAGGAAGTTTAAATTTTTTGTTGTTGTAGCCATAAATTAACTTTTTCTGGATGCAATATAATAACAATAATTTGAATTTTATTAGTAGTAATACAATAGTTTTTAATGTTTAAGCTGTAATACAAAGTAGATTAAAAACTTTGGTACTAAATTTCCGCCGGAGAGATGTCCTTTAGACCGACTCTACGGAGCATTTGGAAACAGAAAAAGCGTAACCTGTTTTATCTTTCACAGCTGCAATTAAGTATTTCAAGTGTTTGTCTAGGATTCTTCTTCTTCTTGTTAATAAAATTGCATGGTTGATGCAAGATATATACTGGACTTCTAAAGTTGCGCGGCCTAAAGGCTGCACCGGTTTTACTGTTTTACTAAAACATGAATGCTGTTTTTCTGTATTTCTTCAGCTTTTTCAGAAACATTTTTCCTCGGATATGCGATGCAGATATATGTATCAAACTGTCAAGGTTGCGCGGCCTACAGGCCGCACTGTTCTACTGTTTTAATAAATTTTTTTAATTGTTTAAATTTTTAGTTTTATTTTTTTTATAGTTTTCATAGTTTTATTTAGTTATTAAAAAGTTTTAATAGTTTTTTTAAAAGTTTAATAAATATATGCTAATTTCCGATTTCATAAAAATGAAAGAATTCAATTGGAAATTTTGAAAATTATTGGAAGATAACCTAAGATGTTTTAAGATTTTCTAAGATATCTTCTTGTTTTCCATAAGATTTCATTTTGAAACCGTTGAAAAAACAAAAATCAAAAGTTTATCTACGGAAAACTAAGATTTTCTAATTTGTTTTGATTTCCACGATTTTCTTTGATTTCCAAATATTTCCTAAAATTTCCTGTTGTATTTTTAAAAATTTCTTTTGAACAAAGTTGGAAAAACAAAACAAAATGTCGTTTGGCACTAGGATTCCCGGTAATTTCACCTCGGGGTGAATTTTCGGGGGGCCTGGGGGGCGTGGAACGCCCTCCAGTGTATCCTTTGTTAATCATCTCGATGGTAAACATCTCAAAACGTTGATAACTGAATAACCCGTGAAGAAAGAGCAAATGGTGCACTGGAGGGCATTCCATGCCCCCCAGACTCCCCGGATTATTTCTACGTGTTGCGTTTTCAAAAGTTTCTGCATACGCTGGGGTAATAAGACATTTTAGCATTTAGCAAATCGGTTAGGGTTTCCTTGGTGGCAAGGGAAATTTTTTTGCTCGGGTTTTCGTAATTTCGCATCGTTTTCGAGTTATCGCAATTTTTAGACAATCACGTTAATCCATTCATGCGCGTCTGGAGTGCATTACTGGTGGAAACAGCCTCGGCCTCTTCTCGGGCTACGCCCTCGGGCACTCAATATGGCGGCTGGTTGCGAATATTTGCGAATACTGTGACGCGCATGAAGGGATTAACAAGATTCTAAGAGGGACTTTGCCCTCGTGACATGTTCTAAACAAAAAACAAAAAAAATTTGAAGAAAAACAGTTTTTTAAGCGCACAAATCGCTTATTTTGCCATCTCTGTCCTTTTCTTGCCGTACTCGGATAAACAGCCTCGGGCGAGAGGGCAAAATCTCTGATGAGGATAAACCGGGGGGTCTGGGGGGTATTCCATACCCCCCAGTGCACGCATTTGTTTTATTCCCAAATCTCTATACCCAACATCGTTTACTCAATCTTTCAACAGCGCTTATTTTACCATTAGACGCAGAGGGGCCCGAAAAGAGAACATAAAATCGTAAATCGTAAAACAAAAATAAAATTCTGATAAAATAACCCAAAAATGGGGCCTTCGATGCTTTTAGTTATACTATTTAGAAATTTTGCTAGAGCCTAGGGCGCAACCCAATAAAAATACTATTGATCCATAAATAAAGAGTAAAGTTTAAGAGGCACAAAACAATGAAGATAAACCGGGGGGTCTGGGGGGTATGGAATACCCCCCAGTGTACGGTTTACTTTTTATTCATGGATTTATTTAATTAGTGAATTAACTTTAAAGTCAGCAGTAATTTTTAAAAGAATCTAATAATTAAGATTTTTTTTTTGAAATTAGTTACTAGTACACCACCGGATGGTATCACATACCCCGCAGACCTTCTGTATTCACATAAGGTGGCTTATAATTATACGAAAGCAAATATTCAGATATTAAATACATAAACATATTTTAGTCTTAGCCTTCGTTTAATTATAAGCCACCTTTGCAAGCTAGCGTTTGTAAAACCGGGGGGTCTGGGGGGTATGTGCACGCATTTATTTTAATCCCAACATCATCTACTCAATCTCTCAACAGGGCTTATTGGCCAAAGGGGTCCGAAAAGAGAACATAAAATTGTAAAATAAAAATCAGATTCTGATAAAATAACCCAAAAATTGGGCCTTCGATGCTATTAGTTATACTCGAATATCAGGGGCCCGAAAATTTGCTACAGCCTAGGACTCAACTCAGTTAAAAATTGGAGCTGATTTCATCTGTTGTTTGGATTGGGAACTGACATTTAAATCAAAATTAATGAGTAAGTTGTTATTTATTGGAGCCGAGGTCTTTGTTGCAACTCAGCATCTGTTTTGATAAGTAAATTCGGAGTGCGAGTGATAAACAATTTATAACACCGATTTCTACATTGGCACGATTCTAATCCTTCATGATTTGGATTCGTTCCAACAGTATTGGTTTTATTCACTTAAATTTACGATTTCCTATATTTTTTAAATTTAGCCATTCAAAACTGATTTGTTTCGCTCGTAATCGCCACCAAAGTGTTAAATTAAAGCACCCACGATTAGCACACGACTTGGTAATGAGTTTTAGAGATGAAAAAATTTTCCGGAAAAGTATAGTCGTAAAGTTACCCTAACGTGTTTCATTCGGATTTAAGGGTCAGATTTAGCTTATGCTATAACATTGCGAATAACGATAACTGCCTTCAAAGGGTTGGAAAATTTGATTTTATAAAAATTCTCAATTCATTTACAGGAAAAACCTGAAAATAAAAGCGTCACAATCCTGAAAATGAGAATAACTGCTGCATTTTCTCACTGTCAAGTTGTGACCCCCAGAATCATTTTCTATGGAAATCAGAAATGTTACGACTGGGAAAGTTGCGTTAGCATATATTTTAAGTGCAGAGTGACTGGGAACCACTGCATCTGCATACTTTAACAATTTATGAAATGGGAACCCCACGTTTCAGTGTCGGATGGCTTCTTTAGAGCTGAGATAATTTAATGGAATTGTATTTTACTGGGTCCAACCTAAACCGTACCTAAACGTTTGGCTTTTAAGATAATAATTTTCATTTCCCTTGTAAAAAGGAAATCTTGCCAAAGCTATCCAATCACTTTAAAATTTTTCCTTTTCCCCGCTGATAACTGTCAAGCCGTACATTCTCAAGGAACGTGAAGTGTCCACATCCAAGTTAAATACGTACATTACAAAACTACAAATTGTGTCGTTCCATCTTGCCCCGGGTATCTAATTTATTTCCAGGACGTACATTTAGGGGTCAATGCTAGAAAGCACAAGTTCCAAGTTGAAACCCTCATTTTCCTTGTTTTGATATATCAAGTTATGAATGAATTTTGGCAAGGGTTCAACAGATGAGAAATTTTCAATCCAACAATTTCAAGTTTCATGTACGTAGAGATAATTTCATTTTAATTAGAAATTATCACCCAATTAGCAATATCCCCACAGGTGGCGCCCTTTCCTCTTAAAATAATGAGAATGGAAAAATTAACTAGGTACTAACTGTATTCTAAAGATCTAAATATCAAGATCTTTTCAAACATTGGCCTCACCAGGATAAATAGGTCAATTGAACCGAATTAACTGACAGGCGGAACAGTTCTCGTATTACTCTGCCTGTCAGGTAACCTCTTTCCTCTCTAACGTCTGTATCCATTTTGTTTCATTTATTTCTACCATTCATCGAAGATCCATGATCCTCACAGCTTATCCAGATGAGCCATGATAGATATTTTGGCGTTCCTTTGCCGATAATCGAAATGTTAAATTTTCGATTATTAAAATTCAATCTTCCAATCATAAGGTAAGCTAAGATAAAGAGACCATGTAGAGACCATGGGATCGAACAATCATGTTCTCGCTGATCACTTTGATTAACTCATTTTCTGGTTTTTTCGGATTTTATTAAGTTTTTGATTTAAATTTAATTAATTTTCTAATTGGCTTATTAATTTTTCATGACAGTTTAATTAATCGTTTTTCTTCCCTTCCATTAAAGCTAAATGCTGGATAATTGATTGTAAGAAGTACAAGCAATTTTCAATCCTGTCGAACTCTGCTTTTGTTACGCGAAACAGAAAGCAGGGCTGCTTTATATTATCTAACTGTTATTTTTTTAAATATTAGAGTAGAGGGGCTATGACAGATCCAGTTCAAATTTAATGCTTTTATTTCAAACATTTTCATTAATCCACCTAAAATTCTAGGGAGCAGTGGTTGCTCGCGGTTTTTTCATTTGAGGAGGCTAATCCCAGGGTTAAGTTGCTTGAAAAACCATCTCCATGTATGTTCTTGGTTGGAGACTGCTGTTTTTGCGACAGTTCTACGTAACTGTTTGAATATGTACCTATTGTGGAATCTTACGCTAGATCTCTCGATCGAAAATCCCTTTTTTACTTTTTTGAAAATTCTAATAGTTTAGTAGTCCAGAATTTCCAAGGAGGCTAAGCCTTCCTTGCCTCCTCTGACGAGCCGCCGCTGCTAAGGGCAAAGACTGCAGTTTCATTAGTGGTTTGACCTAATTATTCATTAAATCAGATGTTGATACCCCAAAATTGTAGGGTTTGCTTCCTACTTTTTGAAAAAAATACTTTGGATGCCCATTTTAACATTAAAAAAATATGTTACTAAATTTTCGACGGCGAAACAGCGACGGCAAAAGAATCCAAGAGTGAAAAGACCAAATGTTTGCGTGGAAACTTTGTGATAGATTTCATCAAATAAAAACTTATCAGTTTTTCGGAATAAATAGTATATCTAGGTATATGTTGTCGCAGTATATACTAGAAGATTGAGAGGGGGTGGGGATTTAGGGGCGTTAAATGCCGTCATTTCAAACGATAATTATTAGTCAAAATTTTTCTAATCAAATTTCTAGTGATTTTTCTTCGTTTACAAGTACAGCATAACCAAACACAATTTCTGGTGTACTGGGGGGTATTCCATACCCCCCAGACCCCCCGGTTTGAAAAACCGAAGATTTGCGTGTATACTTAGAGATACTTTTCATTAATTACATTAGTAGTCTAGGATTTCAAAAGAGACTAAGCCTTCCTTGCTTCCCCTGACGAGACGCTGCTGCTAGAGAGAATCTAAGTCTAAGGGGAAAAACTGCAGTTTATTAGTGGTTTGACATAATTATTGATTAAATCAGATGCTGATACACCAAAATTTAGGGTTTTGCTTCCTACTTTTTGAAAAAAATCTTTTGGATGCTCAGTTTAACATTAAAAAATTATATCTAAATTTTCGACGGCGAAACAGCGACGGCGAAGTGGTGACGGCGAAAGGATCAAAGAGTGACAAGACCGAATTTTTGCGTGTACACTTTGTGGTAAATTTAATTAAAGAGAAACTTTTCACTTTTATTTCACAGTATATACCAAAAGATTGAGAAAGGGGGGGGGGGCTTTCATCGCCGTCTTTTCAAAACATAATTATTAGCCAAACACTTAGACATCAAATTTCTAGTCATTGTTCTCCTTTTACAATTGCAGCATAACCAAACACAATTTCTGGTGTACTGGGGGGTACCCCCCAGACCCCCCGGTTTGAGAAACCCAAGGTTTACGTCTATCCTTGGCGATAGTTTTCATTAAATAAGAATCTCTCATTTTTTGAGCATATGTATATATGATAACCAGCAGTACACCGGCCGACTGGGTTGCGTCAAATACACTGCTGTGATCTAAAGTCCAAAATATATCTGTGGATTACGGGGAAAACAACGAGAAACCACCCCATTAATTAAATTCCTTAGATCGTCGTCTTGGATTCAGCCAAGTGATCGCCTAAGTTACTTCATAGCATATAGCACTTGAAGAAGAAGAGAGTTTGGGAAGGGGGGGGGCGGTTAAAAACGTTAATTGCCGTTTTTCCAAAACTAAATTTTCATTTTTGAATACATTAATTCTTAATATTATGTAAACTTGAAATATTATCTTTTGATATAAGTTGATAGATATTGACTTTGACACCCCCCCCCCCCCGAAACAAAAAAGATATTTTTGTAATTAAATTACTCTCAGATAGAGTAAAAACTTAAGTAAAAACATTCCTGAAGAACAACCAAACTCGAAAACAATTAAGAATCTAGAAAGACAGATGTCTCTGGGCCTACAAACTTTATAAAAACAACAAGTTTGGAAGGAAATTTACAAAAACCCACTCCAGGGTCCAAATTAAGAGGAACATTTCTTTACCACTTACCTTACTATATGTGGTATCTTCAGTATTGCTATGTTTCTGTTGATGATGCTCAATCCGAGGGGTCTGGGGGGTATGAAATAAATAAAATATTATATACTTTTTAACAAACTTTAAAAAAGAAGATTTAGTTTACGGTGGAATCAAGGAAATAGATACAAACAATGATTATGTTCTGGAGGGTATTCCATACCCCCCAGACCCCCCGGATTGAAAATATTCAAAAGAAATACAATAATATTAAAGACTCGGACTCTTCCTTTGCGGTTTAGAAGATAATATAGCAACCATTTTTGAAGAAATCTGGTGCACTAGTGAACAAAATCCAAGGAAATTCAAGGAAATCACAAGATATCAAAGAAAATCTTAGAAAATTAAGAAAATTTTTTTGCGTTTTTGCCTTTTTTTAAAGAACACCTTAAGGCAATCCACCCCAATAATTAAATGCCCTAGATCGACATCTTGGCTTACATCATAGCATATCGCACTTGAAGAAGAAGATATATATCAGAGTTGGGAAAAGGGGGGGGGAGATTAAGAGCGTTAATAGCCGTTTTGCCAAAACATAACTTTCATTTTTAAATACATTAATTCTTAATATTATGTAAACTTTGAAAAATATCTTTTGAAATAAGTAGGTAGAGACTTTGACACCATATTTTTAATCATCATCCCTCCCCCCCTCCAATAATGTGAAAAAACAAAACCGCACCTGCTTTTGGGTCATTTTAGGTTGAGATCTTGACTCTGAGAGCAAATATATTATAGTGTCGTAAACTGGTTAGAAGATCGGATCGGTGTCCTCTGGCCTCCGTGACACCACACCACTGCTCCCGCTCAAGTCGTAACTATTTTCTGAATGTACGTAGTATGTACCTTCATGGAAATTTCGAGTATATTACGTACGTTTTTCTCTTATTATTGCTTTCAAGCAAATGCATTCAGGTAAAAGCTAGCGTGCGCTGCTGCTCAGCAGTAAACCTTTTTGTTTACAACCGCAAATTACCAATTCTAACATGAGGTTTTGTTATATTCGCCAGTTTTAAAATACAAGATGTATAAAAAAAGTTATAAACAATTCAAACCATTTAGCAATAAAAACAACTTAGTTAGAACTTGACAAATTAAATATTTAGCTACAAAAGTTTTGCTCTTTCTCCTAGGGAACTTTTGTATAGCCGACACTTATGAGTTTCGGTTAGCTCAAGACTTTCTAACTAAATTTTAAAAAAATGTAAATTATGTAAAGTTTAAATAGTATCTATTAATTAAGCTAACCTAATTCTATACTTAAATATATATTCGCTGAGAGAATCATATTTCTATTTAAATTATTTTATTGTAAGACCCCGGGCGAAGCCGGGTATCCAGCTAGTGATTTTTAAGTTTTACATTTTATATTATTTGCTCATTTAAAATTATTGGCCAATTTTGATTGTGTTGCAGGTTTATTGGAGTTGAAGTTCAATTATTTGATTTTATAGCCGATATTTATGATATTGGAAGTAAAATAAAATCAGCATTTAAAATTTTGATGTTAACAGCAATTAATTAATAACGAACATCCAGAATAAGAAGTTGTCTGAGTGCTGTAACGATAAAACATCATAAAGCAACCCCGAAATTCCAGAAATTATTCGACGTTAATTTTACGTTAAAATGACGTAAAAGTGGTTGAAGTAGCCAATTCCGATCCACTTGATTTATAAATTAGTGTAAATGTTACTGTTAGCTAGCTACTGTTAGCTGAATTATTAAAAAAACTTAAAAAAGTAATCAACTGATTGCGATTAACTTAAATTATATTATATTAAATACGTTTTTTTTACGTTTTTACGCTTAGTTTGGGATAATAGTTTGAAATGAAAATCAACGAACATATTAACTTTGCAAATTAAAAGTTGACGTGCTGAGCGTTCAATTAACCATAATTAAAAATTAAAAGAAAAGAAAAACGTATCGATTAATGAAATTAGACGAGCAACCGTATTAATTTACTGGCAGTCATTTTATCAACAAGACCACGAAGGTGTTAATTAAATTAATCGTTTCTAAATGGCTTCCAATTAACTAATGATTTTCAATTATTGAATCAGAAAGTGTAATATTGAAAGTTTTCCTAGCTAATTAAGCTATGATTTACAAGATTTCCCCAGTCAAGTGGGAAAAAGGGTGGGGGAAGCTAGATGACGAGCTAAGTAATTAGCAAATCCGCTTTCTTGCTTGGGTTGAATACTCTAGCTTATTAGCTCTCACGTGATTGATATAGCTTCCTCTGTTCACTCGTTGGTTGGGGGTGTAATAGAGAGGTGAAATTCCCACAGTATATCAAAGCTTAATTTCTTTATTTACGGAAGCATGGTCGATCGTTGAAAAATGCATACCTAATTAATGCTAAGTCTTTCAATTGTTATAGATTTTCCTACTAAATAGGTGGGTAGCTATTTACATTTTATCGATAACGCATAAATGCCTCGAAATGTCGTTAACCCCTTTAAACTAGAACGATTCATGCTAGATAATCTGTTGTACAATAAAACGATTTATTAGTAGGTACGAGGTACTCAATTTTGCTATTAAAAAAAATCAAACAGTGGTCCACCATTGCTAAGCCCTCGGAAAAATTAGGTTAAAAAGTTATCGATTTTTTAAATAAAAACTGCTACTTGGTAGGGAGCACTTTTACCCTATCAAACTGTTCGATCTTCAAAGGAAAACTCTTGCATTACACAAAGCAGTTGGATTTTTATGATTAATACAAATTGCATGCTTTTGAAACCATGCAGGTACATTCAAGATAGTCTGAGGTAAGGTTTGGTTGGGGTGGGATGGATCAATTATAAAAGAAAAACAAAAATCTGCTTTCAAGTTATTAAAGGTGAATCGAAGTTGCGGCTGATACGGTGAAATGTTTTTACGAAATACGAAATTTTTTTGGATTGTATTACTTTGATGATAGTTCTTTGTGTACTGGAGGGTATTCCATACCCCCCAGACCCCCGGTTTGAGAAATGAAAGGTTTATGTGTATATTCTGCGATTGGTTTTATTAAAGAAATACATATTGCGTATATGTCGACATAGGACAGAACAATTGCAGAAATTTTTCGTTTTTTAGACTGGGAGGTCTGGGAGTATGGAATACTTTCAATGATTGTGTTTAAACCCCAGATTAACTAAACTAAATTTACACTTTTAAGCGATTGCTCAATCAGCTTCGTTATTATTTACAATCGTAAACAAAATAGTTGGGTAGTTTACATTTAGTTTAAAACTAGGTAGTTTAAAAAAAGAAAAAAAAACAAAAATCTGTTTCCAAGTTATTAAGGATGAATCAAAGTTGCGGCAGGTACGGGGAGGGCAATGAAGTACCGGTTGCCCGAAAATGTTTTTAAGGCAATTTTATTACTTTGAAAACGATTACTGGTGTACTGGAGGGCATTCCATACCCCCCAGACCCCCCGGATTGCGAAATTAAAGGCTTGGATCTATATTATGTGATTTGTTTTATTAAATAGGTATCTGTATAGGAAAGAACAAACTCAGAAACTCTTGGTTTTTGAGACTGGGGGATCTGGGAGTATGGAATTCCCCAGTGATTGTGTTTAAACCCGAGATTAACTAAACAAAGTTTACACTTTTAAGCGCTGGTTTAATCGGTTTCTTAATTATAGAAAATTGTAAACAAAATAGCTGGCTAGTTTAATTTGGATCGAACGTATTTTGTGAAAATAATAATAAAAAAAAAGTCTCGGAAAAATGATTATTTTTTGTTTTTGTTTTTTTTTATGTATAGATCTTCGCACTTCGGAGACAAAAACGCATACGGGGGAGGGGAGTTAACGGGGTAACTACTATCATAATTCATAAAATTTTGTAATAATTTGAAAAATATATCGAGCCCCCTCTCCGAAGATAAAAAAATATTTTCGTAAGTAAATTATCCTAAAAAAATTTTAAAAAAACAGGGATCACTTAAATTAAAAAAAGAACAACCGAACTCGAAGAAAAATCAAGGATCTAGAAAGACAGAGATCTCTGGGCTCACAAACTTCATAAAAACATCCCTAGAGGATGTTTACTAAGTTTAAGGTTAAATTTGGAAAGAAATTTACAAGAAACCCAGATTAAGTTAATACTCAAGGGTTCAAATCAAGAGGAACTTATCTTGCTAAAATCCAAAGAGACAGCGTGAATCTGTGGTATCCCCAGCATTGTTGTGTTTCTCTTGATTATGCTCAATCCGGGGGGTCTGGGAGGTATGGAATACCCCCCAGTATGTAATAAAATATTATATACTTTTAACAAACTTTAAAAAAAAAGATTCAGTTTTCGGTGTAATCAATGAAATAGGTGCATACAATGATTATGTACTGGAGGGTATTCCATACCCCCCAGACCCCCCGGATTGAAAGTAGTCAAAGGAAATACAATAATATTAAAGACTCACACTCTTCCTTTGCATTTTAACAAGATAATTTAGCAAGAAATCTAGTGTACTATTGAAGAAAATCTAAGGAAATTTCAGTAAATCATAGGATATCGAAGAAAACCGTAGAAAATTCAAGAGCAAACCAGAGAGATTTGAGTAAATTTTAGAAAATGTAGGAAATTTTAAGAAATGCAATCTTAAGAAAATTAAAATAATTTTAAAAAATCTGGAAGTCGCAGGAATCTACAGATAAGTGTTGCTTTTCCTTCATTTTCGAAAGAAAATCTTCAGAGAATCAAAGAGAAAATGCCGAATAATCTTTGGATCTTTTAAGTGATTTTAGAAAATCCGGCTGTAGGAAACTTTAAGGAAATCTCAAGAAGTGATTTTTTGGTTTTCCAACTTTTAAGGAAATCTTAAGACAATGGAAGAAAAACTTGTGAAAATTATGAAAATTTTTGAAAATTAAAAAATTTCTGGAATTTTTGTTTGTTTTTTCTACTTTATCGAAAGAAAATCTGAAAGGAAATCTTAGGGATACCAAATAATCTTACGAAATTTTAGCTAACCTCATCAGGAAATCTAAAAAAATTTGGGAAATACAAGAAAATCCTAGAAAATGCATAAATCATTTTGTTTGATTTTTTGAAAGGAAATCTTGAAGTGAATTCAAGTAGAAATTTCGGGAAATTTTCCAAAAATCATGTAAAAGGAACTCTAGTGTCCTAAATTTTTAAAGCGCCAAGGTTTTTCTCAATGGAAAACGCTGATTCTGAGTTGAATTGAAATCAGGGAAATTCGATTGTTGTGCAACTTGTTTGCCCAACTCTTCTAATTATTTTAGGTTGGCAATCAGAATTTGCCAATGACGGTGCGTTACGGAAGGAATGAGATTAGAAATCTTGATCAGTTCAACTCTGAATGAATTAACGAGATTATTATAGTGAATTTATTATATACATTTTATAAATAGAATTTTTAACTTCTAACCTTTAGTTTCCTTATTAAATTTTGAAAAAGTAATAAGTATGAAGTTTTAATGAGGCCCCGACATAAAGCAGCGTCGCCCGTCACAGATACTAATATAAAACAAAAGTTAACACAAAGCTTTTAAGAAAAAACCTTATATTATATACGATATTTTCCCAACGACGGGAAGCCAGTTCCATTCTGTTGACTGTACGTATACCCAGGGGCGGCTCTAAAAATTTTTTCTGGGAGGCACAAAGGGTCGATACGGGCAAAAAGGATTTTCAGATTTGGGATTGTTTCCTTGCTTCATAATTAATATCAAGCGTCTGGGAAGGGGGGCACGTGCCCCCGTGCCCACCCCCTAAATCCGCCTATGAGTATACCCAACTTAAACAGTTGCAGGAGGTTTCTGAATAAGCACTAGTCGTCTAGTTCATCTACGTTGAATTTATTTAAAATTGGATTTTGTTAACTGTAGCCGAATTTTCACGTAGAAACGGATTCCAGCTATTTTAGACTGGCGGCTTCAGGGACGATTTTAGAAACTCTTTCTAAAGTGTTACTGTTTCTCAAAAATCTGGAATATTAAATATTGTAGTTACATGCCCAGTTATAAACACGGCTAATAAATCATCTTGAATGTCTTTATCGAATGGAATTTAGTAAACGCGACGTTCGTTAAGCGTTCAATGATATATAGGACGCACGGCAGGTATCCAAAACTCTATAATTAACTCGGATACCTATAACTCAATAGCGTCGTGTTTGACATTGTCTTGGAACTAAATATTAATATAATGGGGAATATGAGGGATGACTCGTACGAGAACCACATGCTATTTCACACTCACATTCTTTTGTTATAAAACTAGAGTTTAATTAAAAACTTATTGCCCTTATGTAATAATAACTTTATTTATTCTAGTTGGTTCAATGTGAAGTTTAATGAAATTTATAATAAAATCGCGTTTTGTTTGCGCCAAATGTGCGCCTTCAACCCTCTCGTTTCAGAAGTGAGTAGGTACTTAAAGTTTAGAAATAATGATTATATGGGGTGGTTGGTTACAAAAGCCACGATTTATGATCCTAGTTTCCTTAATTTTGATTTCTGAACTGATAGTTTTAGTATGTGACGTTTGTGTATTGTACAAGCGTAACAATTAACTCTCTTAAGGGTTGCGTATAATTTCTTCCCGTAATTTACCGACTGGCCTTAATTAACTAAGTCGGGGTAGTAGATAAATTTAAACTTTGTCTCCGATGCTTTAATTGCGGAACCACATTAGGAGATTCGCACCTCAAATCTCATTGTTGAATAGACCCTTTTTTTTATTCCCGAACAGTTAATTACTCTCTTCGCGCGAGATCCTGCGGGAATGGTAAAGGATATTTTGTTATTGAGTATGCTGTAGTACACTACAAATTTTCCCAACAAACTTTTTCGAATAAAATCATAAACTTTTGTATAAAATGTTAAGATTAGTTACGCATTGTTGAGTGACGCTTGAGCTTTGTTCAGGTTTAAGGCAAAAAGCTTTGAGTTCTCATTCGTTGACAGCTCATTTTATATTCGTAATATGTACGATTTTCAAAATAACGTATTTTATTTAGCATGAATAAAACTTAATAGAAAATCGATGGACAATTTATTCCACAAGTAAATATTATAGGCATGAGGTGTAGAGGAATTAGAAAATTGGTTTGTAAATAACAGAAAATTGTTATTTAAAGAGAAGGGCTGATGTATTTTAAATTACATTAAATAACTGGGCCAAATTTATAATCAAAAGGAAATAGCACCTGCAGATTTCGATATTTATTTTAAAGAAAACACCTGACTTCCATTGTAATGAAAATAAGCTACGCGACAAAAAATCGCCCATGTCGCATTACTTTTCAATAAAATTAAACAAAATAACGAAATTATTTGATGGGGCTGGGGCTGTTATACGAGTAACATCGATGCAATCAGCAAGAAATTGGCATTGTAAATGTAAATGAGTCTGTAGATGAGAAAAAAATTGCTGGTATTGTGTAATTACTGGAAAATCGAAAGGCCGCTTGTTCGATAGAATAAATAATAAGAAATTAAAATTGTAAACGCGTTCTAAACCTCATTACGCGTTTTATCAAAACTGCTACAAAATGCGCTTATTATGCAAATCCAATACAGTTAAATAAGAAGCCATCTCTCTAGGTCATTAAGATAAAATGTTCGAGTTTACCATGACGAGAAAGCCAAGGTTCGAACTTTCTGTAAAATATATTTTAATTTATTTAAGCAGGATTTGTCACTGTATTATTATTTGTAGCAGGTTGATAAGACTTATCGGCCCTGGCTGATTCAAAAGTTATTCTCTAAATTAAAAATTAAATACTGGTAACAACGGTTGGACAATGAAAGCAAATGTAGAACTCTGGAAATTTGAATTTTCAACGTTACATCTTCATCTGTAAATAAATAGTATAAATATAGTATAAAAATAGTTTGGAAATAGTATAAAAATAGTTTGGAAATAGTATAAAAATAGTATAAAAATCGTATTAAAATAGTATTAAAATAGTATAAACAAATTTATACAATTACTGGTATACTGGTATACCGTTACCCCAGGCTACCCCATAACAACATACTAACAATCGAAAATTTTGTTTTAGAAGGGGCGGCACTACATCGTCTTTTCTATACCAACCATCGCACTGCAGATGAATAATTCACAACTGAAATATATTGTTCACATAATCTTTAAATGTAACTTTTAACTGATAGGGGAATCGCTGGGAAAAATCTGAGAAAAACCTAGGAAATCCAAGGAAATTGTAAGAAATCCGAGGAAATCTTAGGAAATCAGAAGAAATCTTAGAAAGTAGGAATTCTAAGTAATTGTAGAATATCATAGATCTTAGAAAATTTTAGAAAATCCAAGAAAGCCTTAGGAAATCCGAGAAAATCTTTAGAAATCCAAAGAAATTTTAACAAATTCTGGGAAACCCAATGAGCTAATCACTTTAAATTTTGCTTTCTATAGATTTCATGAGGCTTTGGTAAATTCCACTAGACTTTACAAAGAATTCATGCAGCGAATTCTTTCCCCATCCCACAGCCATCACTTAGTGACTAATCCTATGAGAAAATCTTAGAAAATTTTACGCAATCCATGGAAATCTTTGGGAATATTAGAAAATCTTGGAAAATCTTAAGAATACCATGAGAAATTTCTTTTGCAAAGAAATCTTAAGGAAATCTAGTAGAAAATCCGGAGAATACTTTCCAAAATGTCGAAAAAGTAATCTAGTATCTCGTGATTAACCCTTCACTTCTAACTTAACTTCATAGCTAACCTACAACTTTAAACTAATGATAACCAAATGCAATTGATTCATATCGTCTGCTCTTGGAAGTCATTGGCAAACCACCATGGTAATTTGTCAAGAAAGTCCCAAGTGTGTGAAAGAGAAAAAAAACAATAAATACAGAAAAAACAGCTAAAACCCATAATACACAGAGAGGTTGAGTAGATGATGTAGTCTAGTTTGTTGTGTTGGGTGTAGGGATTTGCGAATCAAATAAAAACGTGCACTGACCCCCCGGTTTTACAAACGCTAGCTTGTAAAGGTGGCTTATAATTAAACGAAAGCTAAGTTTATACACAAACAAATTTTAATATTCGCTTTCGTATAATTATAAGCCAAGTTTTGTGAATACGGAAGGTCTGGGGGGTATGAGATACCACCCGGTGCACTAGTAACTAAGTTCAACAGAAAAAATCCTTTTAAAAATTACTGCTGACTTTTAAGTTAATTCACTAATTAATTAATTTGACCTCCCAGACCCCCCGGTTTATCTTCATTGTTTTGTGTCTCTTAAACTTAAATTCAAAATTTAATAAGTTGTGGAGGTCCTGCAATTTGGTTCAAGTTTTTGGCATCAAAAAATATTGATTTAACTTTAGTGTAGCCATAGGCAATCCGGGGGGTCTGGAGGGTATGGAATACCCCCCAGTGTACGGTTTACTCTTTATTTATGGATCAATAGTATTTTTAATTGGGTTGCACCCTAGGCTTTAGCAAATTTTCGGTCCCCTGATATTCTAGGGTAACTAATAGCATCGAAGGCCCAATTTTTGGGTTATTTTATCAGATTTGATTTTTATTTTACGATTTTATGTTCTTTCTTTTCGGGCCCATCTGGCCATTAGGCCAAATAGGCCCTGATACGCAGTAAGATCTTAACTGGCTGACGTATTTTATTAATAGAAGGCTCTATTCTTGAGCTCATTCGACTTGATTCGTATACGCAAATACGAAATTTTCGTATACAAATGAGTTATTCGTACTCCTTGATTGGTCGAAACATAATGGTTTGTATGCGAATCAAATCGAGTAAGCTCGAGAATAGGGCCCCAAGCAATTATACTTTAATAGCTTTCTCGAGATGTATAGTCACTTCAAGAATTGATCAAATACTCTTGTGTACAATAAATTTTAGATACATAAACTCTTTGGAGCTAATAACAGTTAAGCCAGAATTAGCTATCTGCCTTATAGCGGCTAACTTAGGTTTTTAATGACAAAGCGTTAATGTTACTAGCCATAGGTGGATTTTGGAGGGAGGGGGCACGGGGGTACGTGCCCCACTCCAGACGCTTAAAATTAACAAGAAAACAAGGAGACAATCCCAAATCTGAGAACACTTTTTTCCCGTCTCGACCCTTTGTGCCCCGCCAGAAAAAAATTCTGGATCCGCCCCTGCTACTGGCTGTCAGAAATAGCTCTCTATCCTGTGGTACCTAGTAAATATTTTCAAATAATACAGGATTATTAGGATTAGGATTATTAGGATGTTAGGATTGTCTGACCCCGTAAAGCGGATGAGTTTTGGACATTTTTTTGTCTGCTTTCAGATGGTGGGGAGTCTATCGGATACGCGGAATATCCTCCATCGTCAGAAAGAATCAATATTTAAAGTAATAATCTTATATCAAGGTCTGTCTTTCCGTAATACGCTTCTGATTGGTAAATTTTTATTGCCAACCTAAATTTTTTTCCAAATTAAGATTGGTCAGTGCGGCCTTCAGGCCGCACAACCTTGGAAATCTAGTTCCACCACAGATGCGATGGAATAAAAATTAGTCCGTTGCTGATCCGATTTAACCTTCTTCAAAGACTTGGAGAGGAGAGAAGTTTCTCAGAGAAGGGTTCTCTATTTGACGTCGGATAAAAACTTTTTTTGACTCGAGTTTCGTTTTGCATCGGCCCACTAAATTTTTTTGAAAATTTCGAAGTAAAAACCAAACCGAAAAGAAAATTTGATTGTAAATCACAATTAAAATCTCTTAAATTAAATAATTAAAAAATCAAAAAAGGAAGCTTTTTTAGTATTCGCGATTGACATTACCGGTGTAGGTGGCGCTCATTGACCAAATGTAAGCAACATGGCGGTTCTATTACGTACACTTATGTTGTTTTAAATTTGATTCTGAATTGTTTTACCAAACACCAAAAGAATGTAAACGTTTGGTTTATAAACAAAACTTTCTATTCCAACTATACGTATTAGATTAACTGAATTATTTGCCGCGTGGTGGCGCTCGCCTCCTAAGCAGTTAGGATGTATTTTAAGCTTTTTTTTCGTCTGAAAAAATGATATAATCCTATCCTGTGCATTTGTGCAATCTAAAATTGGTAATTTTGATCAGTAAATTTGGTCAGCGACCCCTTTCGAAATGACCTTGAACAAAGACAATAACATTGGTTATTAAAAATTTTTTCGTTAAATATTTTAAATGCCAATTTGAGCGAATCACTTCATAAAATTTTCAATTATAATTTCATTCGCTTTATGTTGAGTACAAAAAATGTTAAAAGCTTAATTCGTCAGCGCTGAAAGTGTGTTTTAATTAACTGCATGTCTAATTTTAAATTGGGAAAAATTTTGAAATTTTATGAGTTTCGTTAAATTTAATCTCGCAGTTCATCTTTTATCAAGAGCAAATTTTATTGCGGCTTTTATGTTTATTACCCAACTACGTTTTGTAGTATTTCGGATTTGCATTAATCACATCATGGTCTGGTTTTGAAAATCGAGAACGCCTAGGTCCGAGCTTTCTATTTGGAATTTTCTGAAAATTTGTTTGTGGTGTTTACGGCCCGAGATAATGGTCAAATATAAATCATACCCTGCTTAAGCTGTATTTGTTCACGTTATTGCCAGGCTGACTATTGTATCTATCAGTTATGTTAAATTTTTGCTAAATTCAGTGCTTATTGGCTGCAATTGCGGCAATTCCGCACGTCGGCGTCGATTGGTTGAATTGTTGACTATCGGGTGATTTAATAAAACGCCGAATATTTCATCCAAAATAGCTGGAACGTGATATGTATATGCTTTTTGGAAGAAAATCTCATTGTTTCGAATTAATAATTCAACAGTAACGAGTCTAAACAAAACGGTTGCCATTTGTCACGAAAATGAAATACGTTTCGGGATTCCTTTAGTAAATCCTCTTGTTATATTATATGAAAATGTTTTATTTTATCTGAGCATAAAAAATCATTCAGAGGGGTTCCCATTCTAGAAGGGGAGTATGTAACATTCCATGTTACAAATCTTAATATTTTATTTTTTTATTGAGATTTTTATATTTTTTATATCTCAGGAGTGCATTTTTCTCGGCGACGGTTGACATAATATGTCGTATTTTTGAATTTGGTAGTCCTAATGGATCTGAAGATGATGTTTACACAGTAAATCATCTCGTCGGGCAGGAAGTGTCACAATTTTTTCGGTATTGTTATTAGGAACACAAGAGGGATGTTTCCTCAAGCATTCAAATCCATATTTTTCATTCCTTCGTTGATTGATTACCCATCCACGCTAAAATATGCTTGGGTGGACACTAAAGAAAATGTTTATACTTTTTTTGGTCATTCGAGCCGGATTAGATAACATTTCCGCCATAACTGGATGTTGCACACAATTCGCAAAATGGAAAGCACCAATAGCTTTCGGGCACATTTTGATGTATGCTAAATAATAATTTCCCGACGAGAAAAACTTCATCAATTACTCAAAACGTTAACATTAAACCAGATTTATTTTTAGCGCGGCTCGACTGGCCGGCGTTGTTTGTAAAGAATGGGGTAGATAGGTGTAAATATTTTGTTGTAAAATGGGGAAAATATTATTGATTGTAGGAGTGTGTTCGTTTGAATTAGGTATACCTTTAGCTTCGTTAAGGAAACTCTTATAACCCGAGGTCTTTGACACTGTAACCTAGTCTTGATTGCATAGTCACGGTTACCTACTACGACCTGCGAGTTAGTAAAACTTGAGTCTCGTGTAGGTATCGTGTTTGCGTGTTAATGTCTCACGGTGGCACGTGATGCATTACATACTTTCCTACAAATCATAATCTGCAAATTATCAGTAATTATATTGATCCTATCGACCATTCCAATAGGTCTTTGGCCTTACATTCATAACATAAAAAAAGTTACTCGTTAAAAGTTTACTTTCAATTTTTTCATACACCAGTTATCATAACATCAAACCCCGGTAATTACCCGGCTATCACGGGTCTCATTGGTCAATTACTTTTGACAGAGTTTGTCAAATTCTAATCAGAGAGAAACAGAAGATACCTCAAGATTTTAATTAAATCTGGCATTTTAAAGCTGAACCCTCTGTATATTCCGACATATTTTGAAAAAATTAATATTTAGTTTGATTTGTCAATGACAGACAGTTCTCAAGATATGAGCGGTGATTTGGGTTAAAGATAAGGATAACTTAAAATTCTAACTGATTCATCCCTTTATCTTCAAGGGGTTCGCATTTTTAATGCTTTATTATTAAAAATTGTAATAATTTTCGTAAAAAATTAAATTAATTAATTGGCGCCCAACGTGGGACTCAAAATCATATGCGCTTATTCAACATTCTTGTTTGTTAAATTTTGAGAAACCGAAGTCAGGATTATTTTTTGTTATATGAAACCAGTTTTAGATGTCCGGAGTTATAAAATTTATTTTTCAGAATTAGTTTAATTATTTGGCGTTCAACGTGGAGCTGCTGTAAATGTATACAAAATATTAATTAATTAGAATTGCCTTAGAACTTTAGAATTCATCCCTTTAAACTAGATTTTTTCAAATAAACTTTGCAAATTTCTAGTGGTCAGATTCGAATTTCTTGTTACCCTGAATCCAATTGTAGTTATTGTCACATGTTTTAAACTTATCCGATTCAGCCGATATTAACAATGGTTTAAAATAGAAGCTGAGATAAATTATCTACTTAAAAGCTGCTTCTTTTTCTTCTTCTTATTCTTCTGAAGCAGTTTGCTGTGCTCGTCTTAGATGTGCCCGTAACTCTAGATATTTTAAACTCTCTCCGGATTCGAACCGGGTACCTTAGTGTCAGCAGTTATTCAGCTAACATACTAGGCTAATGACCGTCTCTTCCCTTTCCCTTGTCGATTAAAGCAATTAGATAAATCTGAATGTACCCCAAGGGGTGTGGGGAGATGTAATACTTTCCATACACCGGTAATAGAGATTGAAAGAAAAACTTCGAGAGTTAGTATTTCAGTGGCAGTTTAAACCTCAGATTAAGTACCTAAACAAATTTTAAACTCCGCCTCCGTTTGATTACTAGCTACAGTTTCTGAAACCGGGTAGTTTAGACGATATGGAATATCCTCTGTATCCATAGCAACCGAGTTCAAACAAGAAACTATTACTTGAGATTAAAAACCTAAACAAAATTTAAACTCCGCCTCTATTTGCTAGTTATCTTTTGTGAAACCGGGAGGTTCAAGGGGGGAGGCTATGGAATACTTCTCAGTACACTAGTAAAACTGAATTTAAAAGGCATAATGTTGGGTTAGTATTTCAGTGTCACTTTAAACTCGAAGGAAGGCACCTAAACTTAAATTTTTAACTTCCGCCTCCGTTTGCTTGCAATCAAACATTTGTGAAATCGGAAGATCAGGAATTCCCTCCAGTATACTAGTAGTCGAGTTTCAAAAGAGAAACCTTAAAGTTAGTTCTTCAGGGTAAGTTTAAACCCCAGAATAAGTGTTTAAACAAATATCAAACCCAGCCTCCAGTTGCTTACTAGCTACCGTTTGTTACACCGGGGTGGAGAAGGGATACTCATCAGTGTATTAGTAACTAAATTAAAAAAATTCATGTGATTGATACTTCAGTGTCAGTTAAAATTTGAAATAAAACCCATAATCAAATTTTAAACCCAATATCAGTTTGCTTACAAGGTATTGTTTGTGAAACCGGGAGGTCTGGGGGGGGGGGGGTATGGAATACCCTCCAGTTCACTAGTAACTAAGTTAAAAAGTAATTCCTAAGGTTGATATTTAAGTGGCAGTTTAAACTCCAGATTATAAATAAATTTTAAACTTTGCCTTTGTTTAATTATAAGCCACCATTACAAGCTAGCGTTTGCAAAACCGGCGGGTCTGGGGGGGTATGGAATATCCTCCAGTGTACTAGTACCTAAGTTAAAAAGTAATTCCTAAGGTTGATATTGCAGTGGCGGTTTAAAAATTCCAGATTACAAATTAATAAATTTTAAACTTAGCTTTCGTTTAATTATAAGTCACCTTTACAAGTTAGCGTTTGTTAAACCGGGAGGTCTGGGGGGTATGGAATATTTTCAATTTTTGTACTTAAGTCGTTTTACCCAGACACCACAGTAATCTGGAGTTTAAACTGACACTGAAATATTAACCCTAGGAATTATTTTTTAACTTAGTTACTGGTGCACTGAAGGGTATTCCATACCCCCCAGACCCCCCGGTGTCACAAACGCTGACTTGTAAAAGTGCCTTTTAATTAAACGAAGGCAAAGTTTTCAATATTTGTTTATGTATTTAATCTGGAGTCTAAACTGACACTAAAATATTAACCCTAGACTATATTTTTTTAACTTAGTTACTAGTGCACTCAAGAGTTTTCTAAACCCCGCCCACCCCGGGTTTACAAACGGTAGCTAGTAAGGAAACGGAGGCTGGGTTTAAATTTTGTTTAGATACTTCATTTCTGGTTTAAACTGACACTGAAATATCAACCCTAAGAATTATATTTTAACTTAGTTACTAGTGCACTGGATGGTATTCCATACCCCCAGAACCCCCAGTTTAAAATTAAACGAAAGATAAGTTTAAAATTTGTTTATGTAATTAATCTGGAGTTTAAACTGACACTGAAATACATAAACAACTTTTAATCTTTGCTTTCGTTTTATTATAAGCCACCTTGACAACCAGCGTTTGTGAAACCGGGGGTCTGGGGGGTATGGAATACCCTCCAGCGCACTAATAACTAAGTTAAAAATTAATTCTTAGGGTTGATAGTTCAGTGGTAGTTTAAACCCCAGATTATAAACAAATTTTAAACTTTGGCTTCGCTTAATTATAAGCCACATTTACAAGCTAGCGTTTGTGAAACCGGGGGTCTGGGGGGTATGGAATACCGTCCAGTGCACCAATAACTAAATTGAAAAATAACATCTAAGGTTAATATTTCAGTGTCAGTTTTTGATTAAACAGATTAAATATATAAACATATTTTAAAATTTGTTTTTATTTAATTATAAGCCACCTTTACAAGCTAACGTTTGTGAAACTGGGATATGGAATACTCTCCAGTGCACAAGTAACTAAGTTAAAAATTAATTCCTAGGGTTGACATTTCAGTGGCAGTTTAAATTAAACTAAAGATTAAATACATAAACAAATTTTAAAATTTGTTTTTATTTAATTATAAGCCACTTTTGCAAGCTAACGTTTGTGAAACCGGGGTATGTAATACTCTCCAGTGCACTAGTAACTAAGTTGAAAATTAGTTCCTAAGGTTGACATTTCAGTGGCAGTTTAAACTACTGATTAAATATATAAACAAATTTTAAACTTGGCCGTCATTTAATTATAAGCCAGCTTTACAAGTTAGCGTTTGTGAAACCGGGGGGTCTAGGGGATATGGAAAACCGTTCAGTGCAACTAAGTTAAAAATAACGTCTTAACGTCTAAGGTTGATATTTCAGTGTCAGTTTAAATTCGAGATGAAACCCCTAATCAAATTTTAATCCTCTCCTTAGTTTCTTTACAAGCTAGCGTTTGTGAAACCGAGTGGTCTGGGGGGTATAGAATACCCTCCAGTGCACTAGTAACTAAGTTAAAAAATAATTCCTAGGGTTGATATTTCAGTGGCAGTTTAAACTCCAGATGAAATACATAAACAAATTTAAAATTTTGCTTTCCTTTATGTGAATACGGAGGTCTAGAGGGTATGAAATACCTCCCAGTATACTAGTAACTAAGTTCAAAAGAAAAAATCCTATAGATTCTTTTAAAAATTACTGCTGACTTTCAAGTTAATTCACTAATTAATTTCAAATTCAAATAAATGGTTTCAGAATTATCAACTCAACTGTTATCCAATATCCAATCCCTCTGGCTACGCCACTGGTATATTCTTGTTTATGATCACATAACGCACTTAATTTTGAAGCTATTGATTTATTTTTTTCATAGAAATTCGTTTTAATGGTTTTTCTATTTTCCGGTTGGCGAATTTAAACAATTTAAAATTTTTATTCAATCCCTTCGTTCGTTTCCCTTATAAACGGCAAAATAAACGAATGAAGCATAAACTGGTATGCAGCTATGGAACGACATTATTTCGAGATAAAATTTTTTAAATTAACTTTTCAAGTTCGCAATTAAGCACGATTTTCATTAAGATCTTAAAACGTCTGTTAAATCAAGTAAAATTGCAAACTTTGCTTGAGTTTCATTGAAAAAAAAATTAACTACACTCGATTGAGGCTGCAACTTAATTTTTTTGGAGCTTTTTTCGGCAATCCAACTTTTTAATTATGAAGACGAAGGTTGTCACTTTAATTAGCAGAATATCTTCTGAAATATTAAATGGATAATTTAGGCTTATCATGTAACGAGTTACAAAAGATGTCTTTATCAATTTTTAATTTTGGCACAAAATTTTTGCCCTAATTAAAATTTCATAAATTATTATCTGTGGCTTTAAGTTTCTCCAACAATGGGGACCGATAAGAAGTTCTATCGGTTACTTATGGATTTTGATTTTTTGTAATTTATTATCTTCGATTGTCCGCTATAAAATAATTTATTATACCGAATCCTGTGATGATGGTAAGCGGCTACGCCATCACAGCCCATTAAGCTATTTTGACTATCAACTCGGAAAGAATTTGTCACTGCTCATAATAACTTTAATGGCACAAATATTCGTTAATTTAATAATAAAGTTATGAACAAGTAATTAAGATGTAAGAAACGTTTAATTAAATTATACGTAGCACAACAGAATCGTTAAGCGTACGAGGGCGGTTCAAAAAGTCGCGCGCTTTTGAAACTTTCGCGATTACCAAAATAACAGAAATTAATCTACAGTTGCATAAACAAAGCAAATTAACCTTAATTTACGTAGCTTTGGTGTTATCTTTTGGGAAATAGAGACCTTTTGTAACACAAATACGGCCTAATTAAAACGTTCCAGACGAAAGAGATAACAAAACAGTGTCGGAATAAAGCGAGTAGATTAACGCGAATATATTACAAAATAAAAATGTGGGCTCACCTTTACAACTTAATAAAACTAGATGGGTCTCTGCATTGTCCATTTATTTTTGCCGTCATGTTTTATTGAAATAAAGCTTTTTTTTTTAAAAACCGTACGTTCCGGAAGGTGAAAATAAAATTTCGAGGTAATAACAGTTTGGTTTAGTATTATTTTCCTTTTATATTATGTTTCCCACAATATCATCCATCCTGATGTAGCCGTTAATGGTGTGGTAGCCACTGCCATATTTTTATAGTCCAAAGTCACCGCAACACTTCCGGTAAGCCACCTCAAAATTTGGTACTTGGCCGTCAGGTTTTATTTTGCCTTATCCGAGTTTTCAATTTTGTTCCTCCTTTTTTAATATTTCTAATAATACAAAATCCGTATTATTTCTGTAAATCGTCTGTATTTTCTTACTTTTTCATGAATACACCCGAGAAAAGCGAATGCCCGCTCCATTGTTGAACCGTACATCTTCTTTATTTCGAATTCGTGCTCGAACAAACATTACGAAACAGAATAATACATTTTTAAAATTATATTAATCCAGCATTTACAATTTTCAACATTTCTTATTTGTTTACTATGCGGTACGTGCGCTTTATTTGTAAATTGAAAATTGCTTGGCTAATTTCCAAAATATTTTTATGCTATCGATTGTTTATTTAACAAATTACTTGCTTGTTTCTTTCCACTTTAGATGGTTTTTTTAAGTTTCAACGAAGCAAATCAAAAATTTCGTTTATTTATTTTAATTTTGGAAAATATAAATATTAATTTAACGTACATTCGAGTAAAAACAAAAGCATCGGGATAATATCCGGGATTTTATTTATTTAAATTGGCAACTTGTATTTAAAATATTTTTATAAATACTTACATATATTATTCAAAAAGTAAATTAATTTCATGCACGCCGTGGTTCAGATTGCACGGTTGTTATTTAAAGAAATTATATTTTATATGAAATTTTTGTTTAAAAACGTCCGGTATAGATATGGATTATCTTCCCGAGGGAACCCGTTCAGCTAAACAACTTTAATTTTGCTTGGCATTACGGGTTTTATTCTTTTACATTTCTCTCCTCATCCTTTTAAATGAAAAATCGGCCAAATAGAAGCAATAATTTCGTCTTGAAACGCTTGAAATTGTAGTAAAACAAAACAGTGTTAAGGAGCTTTATTTACATCGCACGGTTCTTGAGTTATTCTAACATGAAACTATGAAAAGAAACTACAACTGTTACTATGTATAAAGCTGAATAATTTTTATTTTGTGGAATTTCTTTGTTAAATTTTTAACTTGAATTGTAATCTTTTACAACAAAAAACTGAATAAAAACTAAATAATTAATTTAAAAATACAAAATAAATAAAATATGCAGTAGAAGCCAAGATGACTTACTAGAGAATCTTTAACGGGTAACCCGCATACCTTCACTTGTGGTTATTTATAAAATTAAAAATTAAAAAATCGAAATTTAATAAAAAAAAAATGTTAATCAGCAAAGAGCAAAAGATTTTAATTTCGGGTCTATGCACATTTAAATATTTTAACATACCTGATTATTTTGCGATTCTCTTCTCCTGGTAGTGAAAGAAGAAGAATTCTGACTATTTGGTGATTAGGTTTTAATAATTACCTACAGGCACAGGCGCACAGGGGACCTACAGCAAGAAATCTTTTTGCCTTTCCCATTTACCCCAGTTAAAGTTGTTGTTTTCTTTTTGTTGCTATTGTTCCTTCTCGTAGTCCGTAAACCAGTAGCTACTGCATTTCCTTGTTATATCAATCAGTTTTGTTATTTGAATGAGATATTCTTGATTTCCGCTAAACGTTGGTCTGAGTTTTCTGATTTTCAAGAACCCGAGAACGAATATCTTCCATGCATGTCTGAGCTCTACTTTTATGTTAGAACCGTTTTGTGAAGGTCTGCTTTAACCTTCTAACCTTCTTCTTGAGAGAATAATTCTCCTAGTAAAGTTTTTCTTGTATTTAGATTTATCTTGTCTGCCTAGTCGGCCCAGAAAGATTTTTCGCATCCAGGTCAATTAACTCTTTTGCTTGGTATTTTTTTAGCTTTCTACACTCATTCAACCTCTTTAAAAACTTGAAATTGAATTATCAACCTAAAAATGATGAAAATGCGGCCTTTAGGCCGCACCAGTAGTAATAAAATGAGAGAAAATAATATAAATAAATTATAAAATTTATTTGTAATTTGGTTAAACCGGGGGGTCTGGGGGGTATGGAATACCCCCCAGTGCACGAATAACTAAATTAAAAAATAATTCTTAGGGTTGATATTTCAGTGTCAGATTAAAACTAAGATGAAGAATCAAATTAAATTTTAAACTCTACCTAAATTTGCTTACTTGCTAGCGTTTGTGAAACCCGAAGGTCTGGGGGTGTAGAATACTCTCCAGTGCATGAGTAACCAAGTTATAAAATAATGTCCAGGGTTAATATTTCAGTGTCAGTTTACATAAACAAATTTTAAACTTTGCATTCGTTTAATTATAAGCCTGTACAAGCTAGCGTTTGTGAAACCGGGGAGTCTGGGGGGTATGGAATACCCTCCAGTGCACGAGTAACTAAGTTAAAAAATAATTCTTAGTATTGATATTTCAGTGTCAGATTAAAACTGAGATGAAGAATCTAATCAAATTTTAAACTCTATAGTACAAACCAAATAAATTTGCCGGTGCGACATTGTTTAAATAGTTTTCAATTTTGTTTAAAACCTGCAACACTTTGACAGTGACATTTATATTGTTTCAAATTGTGGTGAAAAGAGAAAGCTATATCAAAATAAGAAGAAAAATGCATTTCAAGCTTGATTCATACCATTTTAAACAATGACGCACCGGCAAATTTATTTGGTTTGTACTATACCTAAATTTGATTACTTGCTAGCGTTTGTGAAACCCGAAGGTCTGGGGGTGTAGAATACTCTCCAGTGCATAAGTAGCCAACTTATAAAATAATGTCCAGGGTTAATATTTCAGTGTCAGTTTACATAAACAAATTTTAAACTTTGCATTCGTTTAATTATAAGCTACCTGTACAAGCTAGCGTTTGTGAAACCGGGGAGTCTGGGGGGTATGGAATACCTTCCAGTGCACGAGTAACTAAGCTAAAAAATAATTCTTAGGGTTGATATTTCAGTGTCAGATAATTTTTTCAAAATGTGTACTATATAGATTTCGAGAGTTGTTGGATCTAGCGTCAACTAGCGGCAGAAACAGAACTTTTGTGTTTTTGTTTTTGTTAAGATTTTCTAAAATCTGGGATTATCTAAGATTTTTCTTGCGATTTCTCTCTCGCTTGAGGGATTCTCCTCGTCAGTGTTTAAAATAATCAAATAAAATATTTGCTTTAATTTTTAACATTTGCCTGGCTCTCTATCTACACATCTTCTTTGCAAAGCAGCGGCGGCCAAAGGTAGATACAAGAAACAATCCTGGCTAGATTCTTAGCTAAATCGAGCAGCATTTTCACGTTGAATTAACGTTTATATTACGTGTTTGTTGAGTGTCCATTTAAAAATTCAAATTTTGATTTTCACAGCCCAAAGAGTGTTTCGTACAAATAGAGAGCTACTAGAGGGTATTCCATACCCCCCAGACCCCCCGGTCTGACAAAGCGAAAGCTGTAATTTATACTTTTTGCAATCGATTTTCTTAAATAAAAGGCTTGCACTCTTTCAGAATAAATGCATTTTGTTACGCTACTACGGATCAGAGAATTTAGGGGATCTCCCCAGTAATTTAAAACAATTCAAGTTAAAAATTTTAAAAACCCAAGTAATTGCACAATTATAAAATATATTTTTCCTGTTAGAATAACCAATAGAGGTTTGAAAATGCACTTGAACTGATTTGTTCTTTAAATAAATTTTTCAAGTTTATTTTAAACCATGGCGGCTTACAAGGGGGGGGGAGCAAAAATGAGTAAAACAAATTATTAAATGTATTACTTTAATAGAAGAATAGGTATCCTAATAAATATAAAATTTTGACTCTGATTGGAAGATTTTTTTTACCAACCTAAAAATATATTAAAATAAGACTAGGACTAAAAATATTTGTCCAATATTAAGCCAAACCGGGAAATTTGAATTTTTAAGCAAAAATGAGAAAAACTTAACCGTTAAACCGTTAGATGAAAATATAAAATCAAGATTGTAAACTGGGGGGTCTGGGGGTGTGGAACACCCTCCAGTACATATTGCAGGATTTCCAATCCTGTAAATACTTGGAGAAGATGGGAAATTTATAATTTTGGAAATTTCCCAGGAAAAACCGGAAAATTTGAATTTTTAAGCAAAAGTGAGGGAAATTAAAACCTTTGGCTAGAGATTACTTATTTAGGGGATGTCCATTAATTACGTGAGGTTAAAATGAGGGGGGGGGGGTCCGGAAAAATCTCATTAAATCTCATTTAAGAGGAGGGGGGTCAATGAAAATCTCACGTCAACCTTTTAATTCAGAGAATAACATTATTATAACAGATAACATTTTGTATTTTAGTGTTTTTTTAGTTAATTTTCTTTTATTTTACTTATTTTCTCGTGAGAAAAAATCTAACGTGAGAAGATAGAGAGGGGGGAGGGGTCCCGTTACATCTCACCAAATCTCACCAAGGGGGTGGGGGGGTCTACATTTTAAGAAAAACACCTCATGTAATTTATGGACGTCCCCTTATGGCTTACTGCTCAGAGTTTAGCAGCAACTTTTGCGTTACTTCGAAAGTTAACTGTCGAAATTATAGTCAAAAGTGTAAACCGGGGGGTCTGGGGGGTGTGCAACACCTTCCAGTACATATAATAAAATTCCCACTCTTCTAGAATACCTACAGAAGACAGAATATGTTCTATATTTTTAATTGCCCGACTGCACATCAAGGCTAGCAGCAACTTTTAGCGTTACTTTGAAAATATTGAAAAACGGGGAATCCCCCAGTAGCGGAAAACAAAAAATATTATACCGCTAAAAAGAAATCCACCGTCTAGCTGCCCGTCCACCGACGGGTTTTCCAGCTAGTTGCACATAATTGTAAAAGCACTACAGGTGCCGTCTACACCTTACTTTGGGAATCTCGTTAATCTATTCACGACTGGTTTAAATATAAATAAAATTGGTAATCTTAGTTTTATCTTAGTAATGTTTGTGAATAATCAAATGTACCGTAAATGCAAAGTAATCACCGGGAACAAAATATATTTAGTTGTTTTTTTTTAATTTAAAATCAATTATGATAAGCTAATTCTAGCTATACATTACAAAAACACAAAATACATTAAAATATTTTGATATTTTGGGTTACTAAAATAATAAATTGAAAAAAGTACAAAAACAAACCTACCTATAATTTTTTGAATTGCAGGAGGTGGCATGTTTTCCTCTTGGAAATCATTGCAGATTTTTTTGAAACTTATTTTTATGTATTATTCTCTCAAGGCAAGCCATTGAGATACACAACATTAATTTTTCTTTGCATTAGGAATTTTCTTCTTGACATTTTCCTTACTTTTTTTTATAAAACCGGTCAAGTATAAGCTCTTACATTGTTTGAAGTTGCAAGTACGTACGACAATCGCAAAGCAATTAAAATTTCAATTAAGTTACCATGTAGCACAAATACAGTAAAATTTTAATTAGTAAGTTTCGCAAATGTCCTGTCGATCCAATAAAACGACGGCGACGCCGAAAAGTTTAACGTTGCACTTAAGTATCCTTGCATCAAAACATTAAATATGAAATTACGCAGATCATTTGTTAAAAATGCAATTAAAATTTAACTGCTAGATAAAGAAAATTCAAATCCAATAAAGAAACTATATTTGTGTGCTTTAGAGAGATTATCGAGAAAATGAAACTCACCAGACTGAACGTGGAACGCGTATTTTATTTCAATTGAAAAGTTTTTCAAAATGAAATTTACGAACGAGTTTTATAGCTATAAGGGACTAAACGAAAACGTAATGTGCTTATTGGAAAATTGTAATAACAACAGCTCAAGAGCCAGTTTTGTAAATTACCAACTTTTGAGAGCGCTCTCGTAAATATAGTAGGTCGGCCTTAAAACAGTTTTTCTGTATTTCAAAATGCGTTCATTACTCAAACGAAAAAATATTTTTTCTTCAAAGAAAACAGGGGATTTAGGGAAAATTCAGGAGAAATATTAATTTTACACGTTTTCGATTTGTCACAGTACAACGTCGGCGTCGTTGAAAGCAGATGCGATAGGTCATTATTTCACGTCGTTCAAACCAAGCCAAAGCTTGCGGCTGCTTTGTAAGCGACTTTTGCAAAACTACTAAAATTTAATTACCTCTATCAAAGGAGTAACTTTTGTGGACTAATTTAAAGCTTTTAAAAATTTAAACAACTTTGGGCGAAAATTCGGGGCTTCCCCTTTATTGTACCTCGAAGTGAAGTGATGTACTACGCGGTTCCTGTTCATTTATCTTCCCCTAGGAACTTGACACTTACAATGTTGTATAATTTAGTAGTCTCCTGAATTTTATCAATTTTTTTTGGTTAGAGTAATTATGTCGAGGGGTACAGGCTGTAGTCAATATTTATTGTAAAATTTAAATTTTAATCGAATAAATTTTTTTGCATTCGTGGAGGATTAAAATCATCAGAATTACAATGATTAAAACATTTATTTTGATTGTTAAATGCTCCGAATTACCAAAAAAGTGAACTAACGGAATTATTTTTCATGCAGGCTTACATTTACGTGCAAATTATGTCCTGTAACCAATGAACATTAAACAACGATTACCTGGTGATAGATGTTAATTCTATTGGAATAATATTCCAATGAAAATCGTTCATTTATCCAATTACGTGACATTCATCAATTACGTTTGAATTCCATTTAGTAGATATTATTATTTGAATGTATTGCTCTTGGGTAAAGAGGCTCATCCGATTAGTGTTCCGGATGATTCTTCACCCATTATGTTACGTTTCTCGAGTTAGTCTCGCATGATTTCACGTGATATTCATATTCATAACAATGGCGCCCAACGTGGGGCAAACAGTTAAAATTATTTTTCTAATATAAAAATTTAATTTTTGCAGTTTTCGGAATGGACGGATCATGACAAAGGTGAAAATCCGGATATTGATGGTAAGTTGATTAATTTAATAGCGCATGTTTTGACGTCGTGTCTAGGTAAACAAACGCCAGCGATATTTCACAATGTTTATTGAAAATGCAATAACACGAAAATTCGCTTTAACGTCCCGAATTTTATATCTAAGCAAATGATGATAGTGCTAAAGATTTAAATTTTGATTAAAAACGTGACTTTTCATCTTTAAAATTCTATTACACAGATAAGTAAATAATTGAGTAGATTTAAAAAATAATTTATGTTTGAGATAAAATTTTCGCGATTTTATGAGCGGCCTTAAATCTTGAAGAAATATTACAATGTATTTCCAAAATAATAGAAACTCCCAAAATTATGGTGTTTGCTTGAAATGCGGCTTTATTTATTTTATGTCGGATTTTAAAGCTTACAAACAAAATGGTACATAATAAAATTGTTATTTCACGAGTTACTCAAAAACTGTTATTTTCGATCATTGTTACTCAACACTTGCCACTTAATTTTCCACGTGTTTGCTTGAAAACTCTTATTTATTTTGATAGATTACTAAAATACAAATTTCTTAAACACTCAAATTTTTCCGCAATTAATTCGAAAAGCTTACAAAAATGTGAAAAATAACCCTACTATTGTCGTTACACAGTGGCGGCTCGTCAGAGCAGGCAAGGGAGGCTTAGCTTCCCCTGCAATTCTCGAAACAGAAAAAACGTCAATTTTCGATTGTGAGAAGTATCAAAAAATAAATTAATATTCTTTCCACAACACTTATCTACACCTTTTCCACCAGTAATTCAGAAATCGTCAACTGTAATTCAGAAACCGTCAGCCTAACCAGGCGGTGAGCAATCATGAACAAGCATGCATAAAAATATTCCAAATTATAATAAAGTTGAACTTTTAAAATTCATTTTTCGATTTAAAAATAGAACGATAATTGTCGGTGTGGCTTATCACCGCAGGTGCTCGCCGTTTATACAAATTTTATGATTCAAATCGATCTCTCATCGAAATCGCTCCAATATTGTCCCAATTAAATAAAAATTAAATAAAACAAAAATAATTACTTACACCAAATCGCAACTTTATTTCGCAAAAATCAAATAAAAAATATCGGGACCTTTACAAAAATAATTTACAATAGATGGTGGCACTAGCCACTCCGGCAAATTATTTATTTAAAATAAATAAGAAATTACGTAGCTTGAATCTAGCTCCCCCCTGCTTCCACATCATAGCCCTTGCATAGTTTTCTACTTAACCCCTCCCCCTATTGACCAAGGCACGTGGTTTATGGACGACCCACTACATGCAAATGATGTAGTTATCATATTGAGCGCAATCAAGTTGCAATTAAGTTTAAGCAATTAGGTTGGGTATTCCATACCCCCGGTGCGAATTTTTCCGGTTTATGATGTGTGAATATGAACTAAAACCTTTGTTTTTATTAAACTGGGGTATGAATAATTGTATGTTAGTCATTGACGTTAACGGTGGACAATGATGTAAATCATCTCGTTGTAATATTTACGTCTTTGTCCAGTCAATGACGTAAATGGCCAAAATGGATTGGAAAATGATGATATAAAGAATAAATACTATAAGGAACAGCAAAATGGCAATGCACTTCAACCCGTGACAATTGTTTGTCATGCACGGCCATTTTTCAAAATGGCCCGGTTAATGGCCGAATTGTCATCATTGACCGTAACATAGTGTTAATGACGTATGAATGTATTTGTTCTGAGAGAATAAAAAGTTATAATTATGAAGGTAAAACACACAACGTACGCAAACACCTTTTGGTTTTAAAACCGGGAGGTCTGGGGGTATGGAATACCCTCCAGTGCACTAGCAATTCTATTCAAAAGATTTCCGTGTTAATAATGTTGTGACTTCCACACCAGGAATCTAACTTTTACACCCCCCAGACCCCCCGGTGCAAATTTTTACGGTCCATGATGTGTGAATATGCACTAAAACCTTTTGTTTATGAAACTGGAGGTATGTATTGTATACAAATGACGTATAAATGTATTTATTCTGACAGAGGGAAAATTGCTATTACAAAAATTATTTCAGAACGTATACTTTCAAACCGGGGGGTCTGGGGGGTATGGAATACCTTCCAGTGCACCAGTAATTGTATTCAAAAGATTTCCGTGTTAATGATGTTGTGACTTCCGCACCAGGAATTTAACTTTCTAATAGATCTTACAATTACTATGTTCTGAGGGGTGTTCCACACCCCCCAGACCCCCCGGTGCGAATTTTTACTGTCCATAATGTGTGAATATGCTCTAAAACCCTTTTTTTGTGAAACCGGGAGTATTTGTTCTGAAAGAGTAAAAAATTTGTATTACAAAAATTATTACAGAACGTATACACACACTTTTGGGCCTTAAAACCTGGGGGTCTGGGGGGTATGGATATTTGTTAATGAAGTAACGACTACCGTACCTAGAATTCAACTTTTTAAAGGTATTCCGAACAATTTGTTCTTTTTGGAGAGACTTAGATGATCCTGTTTTTAATAAAATGAATCCCAAAATAGGCACTCAAATCTTTTGTTTCCGAGACAAGGGGCCCGGGAGGAAATTAGGTGGGGAAACCAGGCCTTGGCATCAAGATCGTCCCGTAAGCGGTAAAGATCAAATTTTGAATTTTAAATTGGGATATAATTTTGAGTATATTCACGATTTACATTAACTGAAAGCCACCACGCGGAAGAATATTAAGCTAATCTAATACTTATAGTTGGTATAGAAAGTTTGGTTTATAAATCAAAAATTTGCATTCTTTTCATGTTCTATTTTGTGAATTATCATTTCAATTTAACAAAAAAACAAAATTGGTTTGGATCGGGTTAGCAAGTGCCGAATTGGCTTGCCGCCGAGTCGGCCAACGCCGAGTTGGCTTAGTGCCGATTCGGTGAAACTGCTATTTTCTCACATGTGATTTCTGCACTATCAGAAAATTTATCAGACCAAACACGAAAATTATTATTAAATAAGTTGTGAAAAGTTTAAATACAACGCAATAATTAGCAAAAACAACTGTGGGGATTAATTCTAACTTGAATGAGCAAAAAATTCCATTAATGTTTTTGCAGATCGCACATTAAGTATTTGTTGCTAACAAATAGTAAAAACAACGTTTTTGTAAATGTAATGCGATATTCGTGGATAAAAAATTTCAAATGTGTTCATCTTGAACATTTATATAATTATTGCCTTACATATAAAAGCCGCCATGAGTAGATTTCGCGTCAGTTTAAATTTGAAATTGAATTAGTCAAGTTATGATGAAATCTAAAAAGTGTATCGCGTTGGTTTTCGTTTTTGTGGTGCTTGTGGTGGAAGTCTCGTGCCAAACCACCAATAATTACCAACTTGGTTTCGAACATGTACATCAGGGAATAAATAATCATTCGGGAAATGCAACTCATGTTAATCATACAACGCATCCAACCGTGGTTCATCATCCGGTAACTCACAAAATTACAACTCACAGAACAACTCATCGAACAACTCATCGAACAACCACTTTACTTCCAATTATCGTTCAAACTGGATTTAACGAAGAAGTGCCGTCGACTTTGTACCAAAATTCTCCTGTCTTCAAGTCTACCACTGCGCATAAATTTAACATTGAGAAGAAGAAGACATTTGATAACTTCCTGAGGAACCACATCAAGCATATTCGAGCAAAAGCTGGCCGCCTCCGGCAACCTGTTCTATCCGAAAGTCAGTACTATTTTGTCACTCACACCTATTACAATAAAAGGTTGGTCAATAAAATTTCGATAAATAACAGGACCTTTGAGCAGTGCGAGGATAAAAACACATCAACCACCGTTTGTCTTCCAAACAGCCACGCAATTTGCTCAGATAACGGAGTCATACTGTGTATTACTCTACTACAGCAAACTTTACCCTGCGCACCGTATTCACTCGATTACTGCATCGATGTCACCCTTCCGTGCGCCACTGACGACGTACCTTGTATAGCATCGAACCAGCAATTTAAAACCATCAAAGTACCATGCGCGGCCATACGTACGGTGTCGAACAATGTACTAGCTAAGTACACAATTCCAAGAAATCCGTTTGATATAGATCCAAACGCAATCTGCATCACCGTCATTGTCGAACCAAAACCGTTTAGATCCCCAATCAGTTCCCTCGCAGGATTGGGATACCAACTCGCAAACAGCCACTTCGAACTAATTAACAAGGTTACAACCATCAAACCAGCATCGGTTGGTGTCACCCAACCAATCAATCTGGGTAACCAGACTCAGCAGGGATGAGTAAACACTCAGTATTTTAGAATTTAAGTGAATTTAACTGTAGAATTAAATATTGCCATGTAATAACAAAAAAATAAATACATAATTAATACTGTATTGTTATTATGAGGGGGGGGAGCTGTGTAGAAAAATCGTGCAGAGTTTGAATTGAACCGACCACGTAAACCAAGTTATAAACAGAATTACACAAAAACAATTCAACGAAAGCATTTCTGATATTCATTTGCCTTTTGCCCTTTCGTATCAGCTGAACGTTTAACGTTTTTTAAATATGAATCAATTAGTAAGCAGCTTGTCAAAATATAGCAGCCTCGGCCATGAGCATTGCGTTTCAATTTATTAAATGAAAGAGTTTTTAATTTGCAAATTTGTATTTAAGCTTCGTCCGACGTATACATCAGTAGAATTAAAAATTAACTATTAAAATTGTGAAAAAGTCACAAATTGCGTCAGAGGAGCAACCTGACCTGAATGGATTGATGGGGTAATACTGGCAAGAACTGACCGTGTGTGGGAGACTTTAGAGCTGAACTTGACGAATCGTCCGGGTAATATTTAAAACAAAAACATCAAGTGAAGTTTTTTCTAACAAACATAGCAATTAAGCTTTGGTTGTTTAATTAACTAACAAAATTTTAACTTTTTTTTCTCTTTAGTGCTGTGTAACAATTAAAAAATTACAAGTAGTATCATCCCACATGTCCGTGTAACTCAAAACCGTCTAAATAAAAACCTCTCAAGTAAACAAATTCAACCCTGACACTTCATATTGTTACTTAATTTCGTTAATTCGTTTATAATCTACTAAATTGAAAAAAATTTATAAATAAAAACGATAATGTTTTTCTAGTATCCCTGACTTTTCCAGAAGATTTCCCCCGAGTTGTCAAAGAATGGTAAATTTTAGAAATATGATTCTTTTAGTTTCCAAAAATTTTCCGCCCCAAAATTTGTACTTTTCCAGGTTAAATTGTTACATTTTTGTAATTTAAAATTTTCTAGTTGAGGTGGCAACAACTAAGTAGGAAAACCAGGTCTTTTACCGCCAAGATGACCGCTTATACTATTGCGAGTTTTTATTGCTATTTATTTTGAATTATTTTTGAGTTATCTTTGAGATTATTTAATTGGCATTTTTATTTTAGTATTTTCTAATAAGTATTTTTCTTATAAGTCACCTTAGTAAATGCCATCTTACCCCAGTAGCGAATTACCCCATCTTCCTTAAAGATACAATTGTTTGAAATCAAAAATTTAAATCGCAATTTATACTGTAATTGAAAAATAATAATTACTTTTTAATTAAGTTAATATACATCCAACTCTCTAGTTCTTCATGAGATCGAACAAGCGTGTACAGTCAATTGTTAGTTTTTAAACCGGGGGTTCTGGGGGTATAGAATACCCCCAGTGCTTCTTAGTATATTGATTTTTGTTACGTTATTTTTAACTTAGTTAATACTACTGCACTGGAGGGTATTCCATACCCTCCTGGACGTCCTGGAAAGACCTTAGATTCTGATTGATCCAGGCGATTTTCTTTTGATTTTCTAAAAAATTTTTGATAGACTCATTTCCTTTCAAAAAATACTATTGATAAAATGATAAAAAATGTATTTACAAAATTAAATACCAACAATAATTACATATTACATAATTACATATTTTTACATAGTTACATAATTACATATTTTTACATAATTAAATAACAATTCGGCGATTAATGCGTCACTTTGCCGGGCTCATTTGAGCCATTTGATTTAAGTGATATCTCCCTAATGCGGCAAAGAGCAACGCCGTTGCGGCTACTGGTGAATCCAAGTTTCTCGGTGCAGCGACTACGTTGGCGACACTCTGTGACGCCGACGGCGACGGCGACACTACTTTTTTGGGTTCCGCGATTGCCGTAACACATAATTCGTAAGTACCCTGTACATCATACTTTGCAGTATCTACAACTTTATTATTCAGGAGTGTGACATTTGCGATGCAAGGGACATAAAAATCGATGTAGGTTTGATTTGCGGTTGTGTTGCACGAAGGATCACCGTTGCAATCAATTCTGGTGTAGACGCAATGCAAGGTGTTGTCGGGTCCACATGGCACTGTAAGCAGATTATTGGTAACACACATGATGGTTTCGTTTTTCAAACAAATCGCGTTGGTGTTGGGGACACATAACGATTCTGTGGTATTTGCGGGACACTCGACTGCGTTGGTACCGGGAACCGAAAATTGGGTTGGGACGGTTTCGCGGTTTTGGTAGTGGTTATGGACGGTGTAATAATTGTTTGTTTGTGGTTGGTCGTTGTTGTTGTTATTGTTGTTGTTGTTGTTATGATGATAAACGTGGTCTGTTGAATCGTAGTGATGAACTACGGAATTGTGATGGTAGTAACTGTTATCCAGACTTCCACTAGCTCTTCCGATGAGATACCCACTCAAAAAGCTGGTTCCGTGGCCCAATCCAATACCGGAACTGTACGAAGGATACGAATGGTAGTACGTGGGAGGCTGAAAAACGGGGATCACATGAACAGTGTGAACTGGAGGGACGTATTGAAGCTGTACTGCCGGGTGGTAATGAATTCCTCCTCCAGGAAGAACTACCGTTTGTGCTTGATATGGATGATAGCCAACGTTTGCGTGATTCGTATTGGTAATGTGGGTATTTGTAACATGAATGTTGTTGGTGTTATGTGTTCCACCAGGAGGGTGGACGTTTGTATTTACCGGATGATACCCGTTACCAGTTCCTACGGGATTAACGTGCGTAGAGCCAACTCCTGTTGGATGCTGATTCATGTGATCAAATCCAATAGGTCTCACATTTGTAGGAGAAACTGGAGCAGTTGGATGACCACTTCCCACAGGATTAACGTGGGTTTGAGAAATTGGAGCTCCATGGTTCGTGGCACCGCCGCCCGGTGGATGTTGGTTATTTAAATGCTCAAACCCGATAGGTCTAGTGTTTGTTCCACCGGTTACAGTATGAGTGGAAGAAATACCGCCACCGTGGGTATTTGTATGAGCAGGCCCACCTTGATTTGTAAACCCAATTCCTCCGGTTACGGTATGAGTTGAGGAAATACCACTGTTATGTTGACCATTTACGCGAGTGTTTCCAGAAATACCTGTATGGGTAGGTAGGTGGCCGGATCCGACCGGATTAACGTGCGTGGAATGAACAGGTCCACCTTGATTTGTAAATCCAATTCCTCCGGTTATGGTATGAGTTGAAGAAATACCACTATTATGTTGTCCATTTACGTGGGTGTTTCCAAACCCGATATTTGAACTACCAGTATGGTGAGTGCCTCCAGAACCAAAACCAGTATTGGTATGATGAGTACCTCCAGAACCAAAGCCGGGATTGGTGTGGTGAGTACTTCCAGATCCAATACCACTGGAATGATGCGTACTTCCACTACCGAAACCACCTGTGTGATGTGAAGGTCCTGAACTATGGCTTATACCACTGGTATGGCTTCCGAAACCTCCGTGAGAGGTGGAATGCGAAGTAGAGTGTGATCCAGAAGAGTGTGATCCGGAAGAATGCGACGTAGAATGAGAACTACTGTGGGAGCCGCCACCGCCGCGCGAGCCGCCACCGCCACGCGAGGAGCCCTTACTTTCAATTTTACCGACCGACACAATTACGAGTAAAAATAAAAACAAAAATTTTAAATTTTTTGCACAATTTTGTGCTGCCATGTTTGCGTATATACGTTCGCGGTGATTGTAACAAGCAAACTGGCGATTGCAGCATACCAGTTCTTTTATAATCAAGTTAAAAGCAATTTTAAATGGGAAAGGTCAAAATCGTAATGTTGATACCAGTTCTTTGAAGATTACTGTGCTTCAGTTGGAAATTTATCGATGACGCACAGTGGTCTGGAAGTTAGATTTCTATGAACGAACAAAATAAAAAATTAATTTTTATGAATATTTAGGCAGTTGCGTATTTGATTATGCAAAAATAGTAATAGGTAAATAAAATTCATTTTGTTGTTATTTAAGTTCAATTAAACACTTATGCGCAAAAATCAACTAATTAATTTAATATGATAGCAGTGACATCATGCACATACCTACCGAGCACTTAACCCTTCAAGTGCGGGCGGCATGAATTGTTTAATAGTAGCATTTACAGATATTTCTAAATACAGTGGGAACCCCTTGTACCTCCCAACTTTCCCAATTTAAATTTTAGGAAATCTTTGGAAAACTAGAAAATCTAGAAAATCGAAAATTTTCTAATATTTGCGGCCGGGGGTGTTTTTCGACCCCCCCTTCTTCTTGGTGAGATTTTCCTCGACCTTCCCCCCTTTAATCTCACGTCAAATTGTTTTACTTATTTAAATAACTAAATTTATCCCAGTTCTCTTGCAATTTTACAATTTCTTGCAGAAAAAAAAATTTAGTGATATTTAGCTAGATCTCCCTCTCCCCCACGTGAGATTGGGTGAGATTTTGATCAAACCCCTCTTCTTCTTAAACGCCTCACGTAATTAATGGGAAGTATTTTGTATTACTCAGTCTTACAATCAAGGTCTTACAATTACTATGTTCTGAGGGGTGTTCCAAACCCCCAAGACCCCCCAGTGCAAATTCTATTTTTTATGAAACTGGGGGTATTTGTTCTGACAGAGTGAAAATGTTTTAGTACAAAACGTATACACACTTTTGGGCTTCTGAAAAGGGGGGTCCGGGGGATATGGAATATTTGTTAATCAAGTTACGACTTCCGTACCAGGAATTCAACTTCCTTAAAGGTATTCCGTACAATTTGTGCTTTTCGGAGAAACTTAGACGATCCTGCTCTTAATAAAATGAATTCCAAAATATGCACTCAAATTTTTTGTTTCTGAGCCGAGGAGTCTCGGGCTGGGAGATATGAATTCCATACAAATCAAACTCTGACTTCTGGACTCGGAATCGAATTTTTATATTATTATTTCTTAAGAAGTATATTTTAAAAAAATTTTGAGTTTGTTGTAGTTTTTTAAAATTTGTAAATATTTTGAATTTCTTGTTTTTAAATCAACAAGTTGATGCTGCAACATTTAGGTGGGGAAACCAGGCCTTTGCATCAAGATCGTTCCTTAAGCGGTAAAGATCAAATTTTGGATTTTAAATTAAGATATAATTTTGAGTATATTCGCGATTTATATTAACTGAAAGCCACCACGCGGAAGAATGTTAAGCTAATCTAATACGTATAGTTGGTATAGAAAGTTTGGTTTATAAATCAAAAATTTGCATTCTTTTGATGTTCTATTTTGTGAATAATCATTTTAATTTAAGAAAAAAACAAAATTGGTTTGGATCGGGTTAGCAAGTGCCGAATTGGCTTGCCGCCGAGTCGGCCAACGCCGCGCCGAGTCGGCTTATTGTCCAGCTCGGTGAAACAGCTATGTCTGGCAGTTTTCTTACTATCACGAAAATTACCTCACCCCCTGGTGAGATATTGCTTGACCTTCTCCCCTCTAATCTCACGTAAGATTGTTTTACTTAATTACTTAAACCTAGTTCTTTCGCAAGTTTTTACAGTTTTTTGCGGATACAAGAAAATTACGTGCTATTTGACTTAACCCCTTCACCCTCCTAAACGCATCACGTAATTAATGGAGTCCCCATACTGTCCGTGCTGCCACAACATATAAACGTATTTATTTTAAAAAAGTGATAGACTACTATTTAATAAGAACAATTACAAAATATGTACAAAAGCTTTCGGGTGTTCAAACCGGGGGGTCTGGGGGGTGTGGAACACCCTCCAGTACACTACCAATTGTTTTGAACTAGGACATTCTGGGTGAACTTTTTCATAAAGAACAAAGAAGGAATGCGAATGCGAGTGAAAATCCAACGAAATCTCAAAAAATTCTAGGAAATCTTTGAAAATCCAAAAAATTTCAGAAAATTTCGGAATATCAAGAAATTCTAAGAAATGAGAAATCCGAAAAATGAAGAAAATTTTAAGATATCCTAAGAAATCTCAGGAAAATCTCAAAAAATTTAAAAAATAAAAAAAATAAGCACATCTATACTCTTCTGGTGGTGCACTGGAAGGTGTTCCACACCCCCCAGATCCCCCGGTTTTCTTTTGGTTTTCGCCTGTAAAAATTAAAACGAAAATTACAAGTTTCCGTTTTTTTTTAAATTTTTGTAATTTGGTAAATATTTTGAATTACGTATCCCACCATGGGGGGTTAAACCCCCACAACCACCCCTTTATATACGACCCCGATTTTCTTTGCTAATCCTCCTAATTTGTTAAGTAATACCTATTTTAAAAAATCTTAGAAAACCCAAGGATATCTTGGGAAATTAGAGAATCTCATAAATACCTACCTGTATAAATGAGTTTTTTTGCTTTTCCACCTGTTTTGAAAAAAACTCTTAAGGTAATCCAAGAGGAAATCCGGGGAAATCTTAAAATTTTTGTAAATTGAAAATCTAGAGTAGCAAAATTTGCCTTGTGACTCATCACCTACCTTAGCACTTCGACTTTTCGTAATTAATTGCTGGAAAAGGAAACATATTTCCTAATAAACCATTTTCGCTTTATAAGGATTCTCCAAGTATCACAACACCTATAGAGGTTTTATAAAACCTTTATAAAACAAATATTTTAGATTTATCTGGTTATGTTGCTCCCTGGAGGACTGGCGATTTTACGAGTCCTCCGAAGCACTAAAATGGCCATAAGACCTACCTCCTTGGTTCATAAATAAGTATTTTTGAATTTTGGATTTTCCTGGTAGTGAAACAAAGGACATTTAACAACAAATATATAATAAAAAATAAAATACAAATTTTCCTTATTTCATCACTAACAAAACCTAATCTAATTTTATGTAAAAATCTCTTAGCTTAAAGTATTATTTACTTCTGTTATAGTTTGATTAATCTTAAAAAGTTCGTTTACGCTTTTGTTGTTCATGTCGGACAATTCGTTTAAAGCAAACAGTCCCAATCTTTGAAAAAGCACAATTGTGGAACCTACTGGTGATTCCAGCTTTTTCGGTTCTGCAATTGCGGTAACACATAATTCGTAGTTACTCTCTCCACCATGAACGGTGCCGTCCAGCACTTGGTTGTTGGCGAGAGTCACGTTCGCCAGGCAAGGAATAAAATAATCAACATAACTTTGTTGTTGAATGGAGTAACACGAAGAGTCACCTTTGCACTCGATTCTTGTGAAGACGCAGCGAGATGCATTATCTACACCACATGGTACAGTAAGGTTTAGACTTGTGACGCACATTATGGTTTCGTTCCGTAAACAGAGAGCGTCTGAGTTGGGAACGCACAAAGCGTCCGAAGTGTTTTCTGGACAATCGACGGCACTGTTACCAGAAATTGTAAATCTGGTCGGGACATTTTCGCTGTTCTGGTAGTGGTTGTGGACGGTATAGTAATAATCGGAGTCGTCGTAATGATGTACGACCGTATGGTGATGGTAGGTATTGTGATCAAGGTTTCCACTAGCTCTTCCGATTAGATATCCAGTCAAAAAATGGTTTGTTGCATGAGCTCCACTGTTGTAATCGTAGTGAGCCGAATGAGCCACAATTGTTGGTGGCGGATGGTAAACTGGTATGGTGTGAAAGGTGTGTACTGGTGGAGAGTAGTGGAGTTGGACGGCGGGATGATAATGGATGCCTCCTCCTGGAACCGCTACTGTATGTGACTGATACGCATGATGGACGACATTTGGGTGATTCGAGTTGGAGATGTGAGTGTTTGATACATGGACGTTGTTGGTCACATGGTGTGTTCCGACGGGAGAACTTCCAGAATGTACGTGACTAGTTGAGACATGCGAACCTCCTCCATACGATGAGTGAGACCCTCCATATGAAGAGTGTGATCCACCATACGAAGAGTGTGAAGAACTGTGAGAACTACTGTGCGAACTGCTGTGGGAACCCCCACCGTGTGAGCTACCTCTACATTCGATTAGCGGTACTGCAATAATTGCAAGTAAAACCAAATGAAGCACTTGGAAAATGATGGTATTTTTTGAAACCATGATTTTATGTACGACTGCTACAACACCAACTAAGAAACTAACGACTGCAGAATTGGATCATATTTTTAAAGCAAACGAATTAAATGGTTTTTCTAAAGTTTAAAGGTTAAAGATAATACGAGTTCGTTGAAGATTGTTGTTTGTTTTGCTAAAATTTTATCTATGACATGGAAGGTTTAAAAAAGTGATAATATCGATGTTCTCCGTAGTCGCAAATATGTTTTGAAAATGAGAGTCAAAATTGTTTTCGTTTAGATGAAACATCCACAAAAGTCTAAAAGGAGCGAACGCACAACATACCTAATAAAAAATATCAATGGACCTGCAAGTTTTTCGCCTCACCAGAATGAGAATCTGAATAAATTATTCAGCTGAATCTCTCTCTCTGATCTCTCTAGGTTAGCACATCTACTAGAAGTAGCGGCGTTCAAAAAGATATTAGCAGATTTGCGTTTCCGGCTTCAAAATCATCTTGAAAATAACAGTTTCATTGATTTCAGAGTAGAAAATCTAGGAGATCTTAGAAAATCTGAAAATATCCAAAGAAATCTCAGGATATATTAAGAAACATAAGGAAATCTCAGGAAATCCAAGGAAATCTTAAAAATTACAGATAACCTTACTCTTTTAACTTTTTCGAAAGAAAATCGCAAGACAATCTAAGAGAAAATCCAAGGTTATTTTAGAAAATCTGGGGAAATCTAGAGAAATCCAAGAAAATGTTTAGTGGGACATTTGGAAATCTGGAAATTTGGAAGAATAAATGATATTTATGTATGATGACTCATCCGTGATGACGCATCCATGGTGATTCATATATGATAACCTGTTGTTATTATTTAAATACTGCCGAGTTTGCAGTCTGAATCGTTCTAGAAACCTATAGAAGTTTCTCGAAATTCCCGGAAGTTACTAGAAATGTGCATTTGGATATCAGTCGCTTAGATGCAAAAGCCGACATGTCGAAACTTTTTTAGAAAGGAGATTAATTCTATTCTAGCAATTAATTCTTAAAGGCTTCCGATTATCCCAGATTTTATAAATTGATTTTTATATTTTGATCTATGGGTAGGAAACTATGCTAAAAAAAAATCATTGCTTAATTCGGTTAGATAAAGATTTTGTGAGTTTTTCTGCATTATCTAGTTTTATATTTCACTGGACTTGTCGGGTTTTGCATTTAAGCGACTGATATAAATAGCAGAGCGATTTGCTGTGGAAAAAGTCCGAGTTCATAAATATTGTGGAAATAAATATGTATATATAAATATAAATGACTTAATTTAAATAAATTCAGACCTATGGTTAAGCGATTGCTAACAACTGTAGTGTGATTTAGAATTAGTGTAAATATTAGTGTAGAAATTGATTTCTTTTCAGAAAAGTTGAAAAACTAAAAACAAAAGGTTGCCTATTATTCCTAAGATTTCCTTGAATTTCCTCAGGTTTTCCTTCTATCTCTATCCAATTAGTGAAGGTATTTCATACACTAGGAAGCATTAACCGCCCCCATGTTGTAGTTTAGATAATTTAATTTTTTTGTAAATTATATATTTTTTATTTAAGATTTTATTTATTGCAAATTTTGTAAATTTGAAAGTTTGCCGCAAACTATTTGATATTGTGCTACCTAGTGGTAGAAACCATGCTTTTACCAAGATGGCCAAGAAGATGGCCACCTAAGCGGTTTTATATTTTTACGAATAAAAGTGATTATTTTTGAGTTAGTAATTTGATTTCCGATTTACAGATTTGAGAAGATAAATTTGAACATGAAATTAATATTAATTATAATTTATATGATATTAAAATTCGTAATATTCATGTCAAAAATTACAAGGATAACTAGATACAACGATATTTTTTTTTTTTGAAACCAGGAGATTACCAAGAAATTTTTTTAAACGTGGATAACAATTTAACAAAATTAATTCTGAAAAATGAGGAATCTTTAGTTCGAGGGGGGTTTATTATCTTTAAAATACACGTTTAGTTTTATGGTATACCAGTGGTTCTCAAAACTGCGACTTCCAAACAAGGCGGTCATAATCAAGGATCCCAGAATTCGCTACTAAGTAACTCTTCGGTACTAAAGAACTAATACATACTATTGGTTGTAAATGAAGAGTAAACCGTACACTGGGGGGTATTCCATACCTCCCAGATCCCCCGGTTTGCCCATGGCTATACTTTTTTTAAAAGTTTTTTAATTTTATTCCCAAATCGCTGCGCTCTCAATTACGGGGCGCTAACAATCAAGGATCCCAGCATTGGATACTAAGTATGAATCCATGAATAAAGGGTAAACCGTGCCCTGGGGGGTATTCCATACCCCCCAGACTCCCCGGTTTGCCATTGGCTACACCGAAGCTCAATCGATATTTGAAGTTATAATTTTTTAATAAATAAATATGTTTAATTATGATTGCTGCCATCGATTGACGATATATTCAACTCCCGGGTATGCAAAAATAAAATTACTTACATAATATGCGTCCAGCAATGGATCTAACTCTTTCGATGCCCAAAACTTGAACTATATTGCGGGACCTCTACAACTTATTAAATTTTGAATTTAAATTTAGGGAAGAGACACAAAGCAATGAGGGTAAACCGGGGAGTCTGGGGGGTATGGAATACCCCCCAGTGCACGTTTTTATTTTATTCCCAAATCGCTACGCTCAACACAAGAAACTAGACTACATAATCTTCTCAATTACGGGGTGCTAACAATCAAGGATTCCAGGATTGGATACTAAGTATGAATAAAGAGTATGAATCCACGAATAAAGGGTAAAGCGTGTACTGGGGGGTATTCCATAATTCGATACAGCCATATTTATATGAAAATTATTCCAAGTAAAATTTTGGTATTGAAGAAGAAAAATAAGTGGAAATAATAATAATTTAAAAAGTTGACTTTTTCTGTCATCATCACTTATTGCAGAATTTTCAAGTTAGCCGGACAATACTTCTCAAGATTTAAAATTTTTTCGTTTTTTTAAATTTGGAAACCAATAGCAGAATTTGCGGAAACTTCCAATTTTTAAAACCGCCTGGTCGGGGGGGGGGGGGGGGCAAAATATTAATTTACCAAAAATAATTTAAAACTGTTAACTAAAATTGAACAAAAATAATTTTGAAAAATGAGGAATCTTTGGTTGGGGGGAGGGGGAGGGGAAATTTATCATCTTTAAAATACACGTTCAGTTTTAGTAGGCTAAATAAGGCTTTCAGGCTTTTATAAACCTACCTATTTTTTGTAATTACTTAAAAATTTGCAAAATATTAAATTATTTAAATACTTATCAAAGAAAATCTCATCGTTTCCTGCTGGATCGTTGCTGAAATTTGGAACGCATTTCCAACTTTTAATAGACCACTTAGGATTATTTTGGAATGGCAACGTTTAAGTAATTTAAAATTTAATGACTTCCAGCCTTGTAGTTGTTCGAAAAATGAATTTACTTACCAAAATTAATAATTAACTCCTTCTGCGAATTTAAAATTTTGAATCATATAATAATGGCTTCTATACACTTTCTATTCAATTTTCCACTTTCTCCACTTAAATATTTATCCTGTACATCAAAAATACGCGACTCCAAAGTTGTTTTTTCATTTCAAGTAATAAATTAAAGAATAACAACTTCGGCTTAATTTCTTGCTAATTGACATTTATAAACCTATTTTTTGTTGCATATTATACCAGCATGAAATTCGACAAAGATGTCGAAAAAACTTTCTATTCATAAATTAAAAGAAAAAATAATTAAACAAATCTAGGACACTTTAATGCATAATAATAAAATAAATAAATTAAATAGTTATTTACAAACCAGGGCGGCAGGGCCCAGGCCAAAAATCACTCTAGGTACAATTTTATCTAATTGTAGTTTGGTAAAGGTCAGGTCTAATCGTGGTTAAATTGCTTGGCGTCATTTGCGTGGACGTCGTTTGGTTAATTCCCATCACGAGTGGCCATGCCAAAATTCCACCCAAAAGAACCCCCAAACTTCCAACTCGTGATAACGTAAGTTTCGGTTCGGCAATTGCGGTCACGCACAGTTTCACTTGGTTGTTTGTGAAATCTGAAGGTGGTAGTACCATGGTATCACCGCTTCGCTTGTTAACCGTCACGTTCGATATGCACGGAATATAAACAGCTGTCGTTGGGATGTTTCCAGAAATATTACAAGCAGTGTCGTTTGAACAGGGTAGCACTGTGACTACGCAGGCGAGAGATGAGTTTGCACCGCAGGGTGTTGTGTAAGGAAGATGAGTAACACACATGATGGTACCGTTTCCTAAACACAGCGGAAATGTGTTGGGTACGCACAAACTGTTGGTTTCGTTCTGCGAACAGGGCACAAGGCTGTTGTCTGACACTGAGAGCCTTTCAGGGACGTCGTTCCGATTGTTATGGTAATGGTGAACCGTATATTGGGGGCCATCTGGATTAGACCCGCTACCGCCACCTCCTCCTCCTCCTCCTCCACCACCACCGCTGGTCAATTTTCCAATTAGGTAACCACCGGCGAATGACGCACCGTATCCTAAAAATGAGCTGCCACCGCTTGATTGCTGGATCGGTTGGTAAATTTGTGGAGGTGGTCCATTGGCCACATTGTATTGAGGGTTGTAATACGACCCTGGCTGGGACCCACCGTGATAGTAGTTGTTTTGATAACCATTTTGGCCGTTTCCATAATTGTTAGGATAGGCTCCACCTTGCGAGTAGTGAGGATTTTGGTTGTTGTATCCATTTTGGTAAGGAACCCTTCCTCCCCCGGGTGGTTGATACCCAGGAGGCGGTGGTGCGTTCTGCAGAGGAACTCGATTGTTGACGTTTTCAAAGCCTACATCTTGGCGGCTGGTTTGAGGACCTGTGCGTTGATGAACGTTTTCGAAACCGATCGGAGCGTTATTTGATTGAGGAGGATTTGGAGCTGAAGGATTTTGGTTTCCGGTTTGATAGCTGTTTGATTGATGGTAAGTATTTTGATTTCCGTTATTATTGTTGGGTGGATAATGGTAGCCCTGTGTAGGATAGGGCTGATTGCTTCTCGGGGTTTGGTACCCTCCGCCTCCGGTACGTCGACCGCCGCCGCCGCCACTACTGCCACCCCCGCGTTTTGATTCAATTTGATTCACATATAGCAAACACAGCACAAGACAACACATGAAATTTTTTGTAACTGCCATTTTAATATCTCGTGATGTTTTGTTACCGAACTAATGTAAATACTACCTGAGAATGACGATGGTATTAACAGGTGGAGGTCACCAGGTAACACAAAATTCAGCTACTGAGCATGCTCGTGGGGTACCTTCTCTATCGAAACTAAAATTATTTGTTGTAATCCAAAAATTAAAATCGATCATTGGTAAACAGGAATATTTATTTTATAAATATTTAAATATAATTTTATATGAAACCATTAATATCAAAAATCAAATGTAAATATTGCAATGGTATTTCGATAAGACAATTCGATAAGCAGCAATTAAGTTATTAAAAAATTAATTTCCGTTTAAACATGACGTCTTTATGGCTGGCTGATACGTAACAATTAAACGATAATGAGTCATGGTTTATTAAACCTAAGAAGATTGTTAGCGGACGTCATAATTGTAACAAAGATTATGCTAATGACCAACTTTCCCATTTTCTAAAAAATTGGAACAACAAAATAATAAATTCAATTTTTGCACTTTGATATCGATGACATCGAAATTAAAAACATTTTAATATAAAATTCTCTTTTTTCTAAAATTTTTTGGGTCACTGCATCATAAAGAATACATTTTACAAGTACAAGGTTGAAAAGATGACAGCATGAATAAACTGACCGGATTTTCCGAAGGAAAACAAAAAACATTGAGAAAAAATTAAACCATAATAATAATATAATATTCAATATACCTAGCTTTTCTCATTAGGAAAATCAATATACGTATTGTCGAAATGTATGTCATTTCCTGCTGCATTTTTTGACGATGAAAAAAGTTTGAACCACCCTTGATATAATAAATTATATATATTGCTATGATTTACCCTTACAATTGGGGTAATTCCAGATTTCAACTTTTAATATTAATTTAATGCAAATTTATTTGTATACATTTTCCGGGTATTTAACCCGCTTTTCTCTTTGTCGCAGTTTCCCCAAGAACATTCGAAGGTCACAAATAAAAAAATACCTCTATTTGATTCGAGAATGGAATTTTATGCGGGAGCCAAATGCAGTTGGAAATTATTTAAGTTCCTTTGTATTGCAAATAATAGTTTCGTTTGCATATAAACTAAAAAATAAAAATAAAATGTATAACAAACTATGATATATGATATAAAAATGCAGAGTAAGTATATTATGCAAATTAATATTCAGTCAGAAAATTTGTGCCACTATAAGCGATGCCAAAAAGCAATTTGAAACTTTTCTCTTTGAATTTAAACTAACTAAAAACAAAGTTTTAATTGTTGAATAAAAATGAGGTAAAAAGTAAAAAAATTGCTTTTCAAAGTGTTTATCGCTACAGTTCAATAATTTTGCCAATTATTGGAGAAGCTGAAAATACTTTTGCAGTATACATAAATATTTCAAGATGAAAATGACAAGAAACGTGGGGCAGGCTCTTAATATAATTAGTGTAGTACGTCTTCTCCGTACCACTGGCCAACTGAATTTAATTGGAGATGATTTTTCAAGTAAATCAAGCATTGCCAAAAAATTTTCGAATTTCATATTTCTAGGTGAGCAATTATCACACCTACCACACCTGGAAAGCCGCCAGTGTCAGTAGAAATGCTATTTTATTAACAAAATAGCTTCATATTCCATTACCGTCAGGTTAGCTTAATTCTGGGGTCTAAATAACATTTTGTTAATTACAGCAAAATCTTCCTGTTAGCCCACTGGCGAACGCTGATTCTGTTGTTCGTGGAGAAATGAGTTGAAGGTTGATTCATGTAGTTGGCAAAAATGACTGGATATGCTTTAGGGTATACCGACGACTGAAATAATTAATGCGAAATACGTTTTAACTAAGTAAATTATTTATACAGAATGTGAACGTAAGAACAAGAAATCAAGAGGTTTTTGGAAGCAAAACAATAAATTAATATACAGTAGAACCTGTATAGCTCGACCCTGTCAAGCTGGACAATTCTGAGAATTTCTCTTTTGGTGGACAGATGTTTATGAGCTGATGATATTATGTTTGAGACTTCAGTTACATGTTTTGAAACTTATTTCAACCTTTTAGTGGACACATTCAGTAGTGGATAGGAAATGGGTTCCGTTTATGTCGACCTATACAGGTTTTACTGTATTCTCAATACTAATAGAGGTTTTCAAATACCAGCGAGGTTACTGTTGGTGTATATACTGCTGTATATATAAACGTAAAACAAAGAAGAAAAGAAGAAGAATTACTGATGTACTGGAGGGTATTCCATACCTCCCAGACCCCCCGGTTTGACAAGCTGACGGTTTATTTTGTTTGGTTTCTTTGAAATTTTTAGTTTTTTAGTCTTCTTATTTCTTGATGAAAAAATTTGCTTTAGCTGAAAAAATCAGTTAGGGGACTTGGGACTCGACTCTTAACCTCAGAAAATCCTTGAGATTGTAATTTTCAATCTCGCAGATTAGTGAGTTGCCAGAGGATTTCAAGCTTATGGTTTTGTATAGCATGAGTTTATTTGAAGTGGACAGAGAGCTGCTCTGGGCTATCCAAGGGATTGAGTGGTGGCATTACACCTCTGGCCTTCCTCTTCGTCGCATTAATGTATTAAGCCCAGCGGAGACCCTTGTCCAGTATATCACTCCCAGATACTTAGAAGTATCTGTCCAGGGATCTCCGTTCCAAGCATTTTGAGGTTAGAAGTCGGGAGTATCTCAGTTTTGTCTAGGAATTTATTTTTAATAAATAGGGGGGGGATAGGGGGGGGACCTATCCTCCAGGTACGGAACCACTTCTCAAGGTTATATATTCAATATAATCAGTAAACCTTGTTGTTCTAAAAAAATAAAAGTTTCGAAAAAACCAAACAAAATAAACCGTCAGTTTGTCAAACCGGGGGGTCTGGGGGGTATCGAATATCCCCCAGTACACCAGTAATTCTTCTTCTTTTCTTCTTTGCTTTACGTTAAAACTCAGATCTGTATTTTTACCAACCGTTGGTAAAACAAAGAAGAAGAACAACAAAGTTTTCCAATGATGGAAAACAATTATTATACTCGTAATACCAATTGAGGTTTTGAAATACCAGTGAGGTTACCAGTGGCGTAGCCAGAAAGTTTGAGGGGGGCAGCCCCTCAAACCATAAAAAAAATTTTTTTAAACCCAAACAAACGGTTTATTAACAGAAATTAAAAATTTTGGGGGGGGGGGGGCATTGGCTACGCCACTGGAGGTTACTGTTGGTAAAAATACAGGTCTGAGTTTTAACGTAAAACAAAGAAGAAAAAAAGAAGAATTGCTAGTGTACTGGAGGGTATTCCATACCCCCCACACCCCCCGGTTTGACAAACTGACGGTTGATTTTCTTTGGTTTCTTCGAAACTTTTAGTTTTTTAGAACAACAACATTCACTAACTATTAGTGAAAATGCAGGCCTGAGTCTTAACTAAAAACAAGGAAGAAGAAGAATAAACCTTCAGTTTGTCAAACCGGGGGGTCTGGGGGTATGGAATACCCTCCAGTACACCAGTAATTCTTTTTCTTTTATTTTATTCCATATTATGGAAAATTTCGATTTTCAAATGCCGTTTTTACGAAAACTAATGGATAATCAGAAAAATTTTTTGTAATATACTTAAAAAATTGTCCTCTTTCCAATGGTATATAGGAAAAAGGTCAATTTTTGGTATAAATTAACTGACAGGAACCATGTTTCATTCTCTAGAGACATAAAGGCTGTTCGATATAATCAGTGAACGTTGTTGTTCTAAAAAACTAACCTACAGATCTGAGTTTTAACATAAAATAAAGAAGAGAAGAAGAAGAATTGCTGATGTACTGGAGGGTACATACCCCCCAGACCCCCCGGTTTGACAAACTGACGGTTTATTTTGTTCAGTTTCTAAAGAGGAAATTATGTTGAGTATATTAAAATTTTTATTTTGATTATCCATTAGTTTTCGAAAAAACAGCATTTCAAAATCGAAATTTTCCATATATATAACATGGAGGTACATAGAAATTGCAAGTAATGGGTTGTCTGTTGACGGTACGTGTACTCTGATATAATCTTATTGATAGCCGTCACACGCGTGTCCTACAGGTTGAGCGAGCCGGCCAGTTTGTTTGATATTCAGCAATTAACCATCTTAACCTTACTTCTAAATTATTATCCCCCCCCACGGTTCAACGTTTATAGTTAAATATTTAACATAAACCAGCCCATCCAGACCAACGGGTTATAACTACGCCAGCTTAATTCAACATTCCTTTACCAGACGAAAAAGATTAAAATGCCTCCGGCACTCTACTCTTTACATACCGAACAGCTACGCTACGCTACATACCCGTACCGATTATTTTAACTACAATTTGCTCACCCAGACCGACATGGTAAAACCATGCCAGTGTAATTTCAAAGAATTTCATTATCCGTTTTCCATCCCCAAATGAAGAAGATCAAAGTGCCTCAGGCACTCTATACTTCGCATACCATTTAGCTACGCTACGCTACGCGCGTGTTATACCTCGCCGCGTGCGATTGATTTCAGGCATATTTTTAGCTGCTTTGCGGACGCTCCGGGCCGTTTTGGCTGGCGCAACCACGGCAAATCACGGATCCACCGTAAAATGAATTAATTAAATTAAATGAATTTGGCTCCTCCCACTAACTTATGCATGCAATTTCACAAGACATGTAAAATTTTCGATCTATAAATGCCGTTTTTTCGAAAATTGCAGTCCGAACTGCCATGCTACTACTATGGAGTATGGACTTTCATGCTTGTGAATCGGTGTATAAGCCAAATAAAATATTATCTTTCTCTGAGGAATGACAAAGTTCATTTCTGTGTGAAAGACTCTAAGCGATCGAATGATTAGCTGGATAATAGCGGAAACGATGGCGGGTTTCTTCCTGTGAATAAAGTAGCTCTGTCGAATGAAAATAAAAGATTCAGTGCACTAATTTGCTATAATCGCAATTAGGTATAAGAATCAACTATATTTGGCGTAGTCAATTGCAGTGGCTGGAATAATTTATGTTTATAAAAAAAAATTCAACTAGGAGAAGACGTCGAGCTTCTTCTGAAGGATGTGGGGCCTCAAAGAGTAGCTAAATTATTACTATGGCAGCTGTGTTTGTAATTTTAGAGTTTAGATCTGTTTCCAACGCTGATTATTCTTGACGGAATCCAATTTATTAAAGAGGCGTCATTACGAGATATCACTTCAGGCCTGGATAATAAGGATTACCTTAGGAAGCGAATGGTAACAATTTAAGGGCTGAAAAAATGAAAATCCCTAGGTAACAATAGAGTTCTTTTTACGATGGTCTAATGTTGCTCGTAAACTTTACAACACAAAAAGTTACTAATTATCATATATTATTTTGACGTAACAAAAAGCAAGCTTAGGGCAAATCCAACTCGAGCATCCACTAAACTTGTGAAAGCTTCATGTTTGTAGCAGATATTAGGTTTCCAAATAACAAAAGTCATATTAAGGGTTTATTGCACACGTATTTTTTTGGGTTAAAGATGTAAACATCAGCATTAAGTTATTTAATAGCTGCTAATATACGCGGTGCGGCAAAAAGCACTTCAGATTGATGTTCAGTATTTTGGCTTTCATTGGGCCACTATTATGTAAAAAAATGAACGCATGAAAAATTACCTCAGCTTCATCTTGGAGAGTTTTTTTTAAACAAAGTCAGAACCCGAAGCGACTTTGTGAAAAATTATAAAATGTAAGGCCTGGTCTGTCAAATTAAAAATTATGGATGGGTAAAAATAGATTGGGAAGCATAATTTATTATATCTCGTAGGTAAGTTGATGTCTCGCCTTAATCAATGCTAACGGCGCCCGACGTCTTCCGCACGTTTTCCTTATTTCGAACCAACCACGTAACTATCCTATCTTAGTCGAAAATAAGTGGTGTCGGAAATTCACAAATGTCGGAAGTCCTTTATCCCTTTGAAAGCGAATATACACATCAAATTACCGCTTCTTTCATTCCCAATGTGGTGGTCACCATTTAGGCCGAGGGAGTTCGTTCAACTTACTTTGGAAAAATGAAAGCTGGACCTAGTTTGTCTGCGTCTGTAGGAAGCATTAAGTTGTCAAAAAAGGTATCAGTTCATATAAATCATTAAAATGGCTTAATACACACTCGAGATTCTCGTGTATGTTGTGTATCAGCTCTCGAAGCAACTGTCGACAACGCTTTATCAAGTGCCATAACTGATATTATTGGAGGGCTTCATCATTGAGATTATTATGGAAGTTTTGTCAAAATCCTGCAAGATAAACAACGTTCGCTACGTAAACAAGTTGTTTCCACCTTCTCGTCCTCTGTGGTTACAGGGAAATTTTTTTAATCTTCAGTCACGTTTGGGGACTGCAACAGAACATTCCGCTAATCCAAATTAATTTAATTTTATTTTGTGTTTGTATGCGTAAGAGAGGTTGGAAACACTCAGCTTGTCAATGTTAGATCTAATTTTCCTTGTTTTGTGTGGAAAGTCTGAATGCATTAATTGAGTTCAACCCTAATCCGGTTATCCAAAGGGGAGGGATCCAAAATTATCGGTTCGGCCCTTACGCGAATCTGAAATTTGTGTTTTTTTACAATTTGAGATCATCTCAAGCGATAAAATTCTAAACAAACACAAACAGAAAAATAATTTTAAAAAAACAAAAATATCGAATTGGTACGGAGTCCCATCGATTCACAATTTACACCGATCGGGATTAAATTAACAAGTAGGGAAGCGGATAAAAATTCAACAGGTTACTGTTTACTACCCTAACCAAGGAAAATTAGCATAAAAACCCAAGTAGCCTACAATTTCCCTTTCGATCCGATGATGTGATTTTACGCTGCGGCGTTCGCTCTAAAAGCAATTGCTACGAACTTTATTAAATTTATTTAAATTTATATTATAATAATCTAACAAAAACAAAGCAAAAAAAGCTACAAGGTCGGCAGTCATATCAAATCACATTAATGACAACATGCTTTGAGTACATGTTTAATGAATCTGTTTTTATTCGATTCGGATATAAAAATAATCTGACAGGATGAAATATGATTTGACGATATACAGTGCAACCTCTTTAATCTGACCTTCTAGCAGCTCAATAATCCCATAAAGGCCGGCGATGTACAATTATGTAATCCAGATGATACTGAAAGTTCTTAATGTTTCAAATTTACCGCGCGAAAAAAGAGATTTCCATTAATCATAAAGTACAGTGTAAGAATATAATCCCAACTCAATTTTTTTTAGGGGAGGCCGAGCCTCCCTTGCCTTCTCTGGGGAACCGCCACTGCTTAAAAAGGACAATCCACAAGTTTACCATCTGAACCTCTTGCTTCGATTGATAAACTGAACTGCAGGCAACAAATCAAAAAAAAATATTTTTACTGCGAATGCACTGATGAGTTTTAACAAAATTGAAATTTATTATAATGCAGATACTATATTTATTATCTACCTTTTTGTTTTTATTTTTGATATTTTTAAACAAATATTTACTTTATTTCAAAACTTTTGGTCAGAGAAAATCTAAAATAAAAAATTAAACAAAACAATTTTTCAATAAAAAAGACCGCCCCCGGGTGGGCTCGAACCACCAACCTTTCGGTTAACAGCCGAACGCGCTAACCATTGCGCCACGGAGGCTCACATGCAAATATAACTTTCAGGTTGCACTCGAAGAACCGATAAATACAAAACTTTAGTAATTGATGCTACTGGTTTAATTTAATTTTTAGCCTTCAAACTTTAATTTTATTTATAATAAAGGGGGATAAGGGGCGAACCCTCCTAAGAGTTTAAAAATATCAATATTTACACCAGCATTTTTTTAATTTATTAAAAAACGAAAAATAAATTTAATTTTAATATGAATAACTAAGTACTTTTACATTTTTATTACGGTAATTGTCTAGATCCGCTACTGATTGAGGAAGGAAATAAACTCAAGTTTTTGTTAGTTACAACTCAAGGGGTAAATATCTTGAAAATTTTGTGCACAATTATTTGGAATTCCCTTGGAAATCTCTGGAATTCCTTGGAAATCATAGAATTTATTTAGATCTAAACTAGTTTGAAAAAATCAAGGGCGGATCCAGGCAAAGTTTTGTAGGGGGTAAGTGAAGCTGGTAAGAAGAATTTAGGTATATTTTTGAAATTAAAAAGAAATTTAGTAGCTTTTGTTAGTTTTTGTCACGACGAGAAAGAAAATGGAAAATGAAAACTTGGAAAATGGGAAAATCGAGGAAATTTAGAATGTTCAGGTTACTTGAGGAAAGCCAAGTAAATCGCAGAAAATTTAAAAAGCAAAAAAATAAAACTTATCTGGAGTAAAATTAAAATTATCTTGAAATTAATTAAAAAATTTCAAAATTTCTTAAGATTTTCCTTCACTTTTGTATATCACGATTTTCCGTCGGTTTCCCAGAAACCCGAGAAATCGTTAGAAATCTCCGGTGTCCTATAATGAAGAAAAATCTGAAAATATTCGAGGAAATTTCGGAATCTTGAGGAAGAGGAAAATTTAAGGAAACGTAAAAAATTTTATATCTTAAGGAATCTAGAAAAAAAAATTTTAAAAAATCCGGCAAGAAATCAGAAAATTCTAGGAAATTCTTAAAAATCCAAACTAATTTCGAAAAATTGAAAAAATAAAAAAACTCATCCATATAGTATTCTTAAGATTTCCTTTTACTTATATCTTATTTCTTAAGGTTTCCTGGGATTTCCTCAAATATCCTTTCACTTGTACACAAGAGCAGATTCAGGAAAAATTCATGGAGGAAAGTGGCTGGCCGGGAGAGAATAGATACACAGTTTTTGATAAGAATTTAAATATATTTTGTATGGTGGGGGGGGGTCAAGGAGGAGGGTTACCCCGTTACTTCCCCCTTGGAAATCATTGGAATTATTTGAGAATCTTTGGAATTTCATGGAAATCATTGCAATTCAGAGTCTTGTGTACAAAATTATTTTGAGATATTTACCCCTTGTTACAACTGTTGACTCGACAAATACAATTAGTGGTGTACTGGAGGGTATTCCAGACCCCCCGGTTCAGTTCATTTCAGTTTAGTTTTGTTTATTTTAGTTTAGTTTAGTTCAGTTCAGTTCAGTTCAGTTAAAGAAAAACTTTAAAGGCAATCGATGCATGGGAATCTTTCATCTTTGCAAACCGGGGGGTCTGGGGGTATGGAATACCATCCAGTACATCGCTAATTGTGTTCGAAAAAAAACTTTGAAAGCAATCGATCGTTAATATCTCTATTAAAGATCCTCACCATTGTTTGATTTATAAGTTTCTTTTTTGAATACAATTAGTGGTGTACTGGAAGGTATTCTATACCCCCCAGACCCCCCGGATCAGTTCAGTTTAGTTGCGTTCAGTTCAGTTCAAAAAAAAACTTTAAAGGCAATCGATGCACAAAAATCTTTCATCTTTGCAAACCGGGGGGTCTGGGGGGTATGGAATACCCTCCAGTACACCACTAATTGTGTTCGAAAAAAAAAACTTTAAAAGTAATCGATCGTTAATATCTCTGTGAATGATCCTCATCATTGTTTGATTTATAAGTTTCTTTTTCAAACACAATTAGTGGTGTACTGGAGGGTATTCCATACCCCCCAGACCCCCCGGTTTGCAAAGATAGAAGATTCCTGTACATGTTCCGTGATCAATAAAAGGTCTATGTAATAAATTTAATCGTTAATATTTCTTTAAATGATCCTCAGGATTGTTTGATTTATAAGTTTCTTTTTTGAAGACAAAAACCTTAAAGGCAATCAAAGCACAGAAATCTTCCATCTTTGCAAACCGGGGGATCTGGGGGGTATGCAATACCCTCCAGTTCACTACTTTTGATTTTTTAATTTTACGTTTGATTTCTCAGTTTTTTTTTTCGAACACAATTAGTAGTGTACTGGAGGGTATTCCATACCCCCCAGACCCCCCGGTTTGCAAAGATGAAAGATTCCTGTGCATATTCTGTGATTAATTTTATTAAATACAAACCTTTCACTCTTTTATTCTACTTGTTATTATTAAAATTATTATATTAATTATTATTAAATTAAAAAAAAAAGATTTTCGAGTTTTGGTTACTACAGGAATGTTTTTAATGATCTAGAACCATTCGAATAATTCCTTCATTTTATTTCTCTTTTCTGTTGCCGAAAGTCTTGCTTTATTACGAAAACCTTGTCATGGCAAGGCAACGATAATCAAGCGACAACCTTGTCGTAAGTTTACATGTTATCTTGTGTACCACTGACCTTCTGAATTTAATTGGAGATGATTTTCCAAGCCAATCAAGCAGGACCTTCACTTTAACCTAGAAATCACAATTTTGACATACATTTTTCAATTTTATATTTCTGCAAGTGTTCAATTATCACACCTGCTGCACCTGGAAAGCCGCCAGTGTCAGTAGAAATGTTATTTTATCTACCAAATAACTTCATATTTCATTACCGTCAGGGTAGTTTAATTCTAGGGTCTAGATAAGCATGAGTTGAAAGTGGATTCTTGTTGTTGGCAAAAATGACTCGATATGCTTTAGGGTATACCGAACTTACACTAATTGGCTGCCTGATTGAATAAATATCCTTCTAAATCATTTTAGGCCATGAGCTTTGCAAAATTATTAATTCCATACCCCCCAGACCCCCCGGTTTGCAAAAATGGAAGATTGATTGTGATTAATTTTATTAAATAAAAACCTTTTACTCTTCTATTCTAGTTATTATTATTTATATTTATTATATTTAGACAGAAATATCCTTAAATAAAAAAAAATTGCGTTTTGAGTTCTGGTTATTACAGGGATGTTTTTAACGATCTAAAACCATTCGAATGATTCTTTCATTTTATTCCTCTTTTGAGTTGGAGGTGAAAAGTTGCACTTTATGTCTTCAAAAACAAGAACCAAATACTATATATTAAGACAAGTAATACCCAGTAATACCTTTAGCTGGCTAAGGTATTACTTCCATATACTTGTGCATAACGCTCATTTCGACTATTTTCGTTAAATTTCTGTTAACGAAAGATGATAACTGTTAATATAGAAAGTTGGACAAAATGATTAAGGTCGTTTGATGTCCGTAATTGCCTACTCGAAACGCGTAACGACCAAACTAGGAATGCCGCAGAATTTGTCCGTATCAACCAATTTACTTTGGATATTCCAGCCAATCCGAAGTTTAAATTTAATTTTCTTGATTCTAAAATTAAAACCAAAGTAGAAACTCAATACTTACATTAAAATTTCCACAATTCAAACAAAAACTCCGATCATCAATCTTTCTGAAAATTACAGTCAATCTGCTTCGAAGGATTACTTGAATTTGGAACTGATGGACGTATACACTCCGGTGTATAAAATTTAAATTGGCGGTCAGGGTCCACTTGGTCACAAATCCACTTTGTGAATTAATTAAAATATTGAAAAGTCTGCTATAGTTTTAGTTCGGGCACAAATTGTGAGCCGCTTTCACGGTTAAAATTCAATTTTCCAGCGTTAACACTCATAATTACTTTTAATTGCGTTGTCAACTCGTAATAAAATTTAATTGTTACCGGGGCAATTGTGGAGAGTTGTTTGGAAAACCTCACACAAGTAATTGTTTGCTTGAGGCAGAAAAACCAAACAATTTTGGTTAATTAAATGTGCCAAATCCTCCGAGCAAGTTGCGTAATAAAATCTGGTGTACATGGAAAAACGACATTTTAATAAGTTTTATTACCTTGGCTCCGTGTTGTTTTACTTCTCTGCAACAAAAGTTTCAGTTGACGTTTTTGTAATCCTAATCCGGGGTTTACTAGCAGAGATAAGACGGAATGGAATCGGAAGCAGGGAATAAGGAAAGGTCAACGAACAACAAAAGTTTTGCGAGAAGGAATTACCATGTAGAATAGTTTTTAATTTTATTTTTTCCCGTTTTTACAATTTACTTTTAAATCCAAACGAAGATGCACTCGAATAGTTTCATGTTCGTTTTCCCATTCGATTTGAATAAACGAAATTCTTTATTCGATTTTAGGTCTAGAAAAACATAAATCTTTTCAAATATGTCCTGGTCTTAAATTGATTTCGCTGAAAATATGGATTTGAGAATGACGGGGTGCAATTTCCTCCATTCCATTTGTCTGAATGTATGAAAATTTGTCTGCACTATAAATTTGACCTTTTGTCTCCTGTAGGTTTTTTTTATTGGTGCGAAAGGAAACATGGAAGGAATAATTAATCAACATGAAGCGTTACGCTAAGGGTTAATAAAACAGCATCTGTAATTGACTTTTGGCCTGAATAATTAATGTTAACTCTTGTTAATGCTATATAATGAGGATTCTTAGCCAAGTGGTTAAGTTAGGAAATCAAAATTTGAGAATCTCTCCAACTCAAATCCATTTTTTTACTTTTTATCTGCTACAAAAGCACAAACCGAAACCAATTATGAGAATTGTTTAATTGCATCATGATGAAGCATAAATTAAATTAATTCCAGTTTTCTTCCTCCTAAACGTGGAGTTCTGCATTGAAAGGATAACAATTTTGTGCGATTACTTCATTGTAAGAAAGGATGCGAATTATCCAGAATGGTCTTTTCATGAAAGGATGCTGCAGCTGAGATACCACATTTTAGACACTCCAGGTAAAAGTTTTGATTTCCCAAGCATCATTCGGTCAAATTTCCATGTTTAAAAAATTTATTGGTTTTCATTTTTGAATGAATGGAAAAGTTTCACATAAAAATAAGAAAAGCAAGAATTTATTAGGCGAAAATATCAGTTTCCCCTTGGAAACTTTTCATTCAGAAGTTGTAACTTAAAGTTTACTGCGAATAACAATCATAATTTTTGTACTTTTTTTCTTGAAAAATAATATTATGCGCTGAAAGTACAAAGGTTCTCAAGAATTGTGAGTCAACTAAATTGTTTACATCTAAACGAAAAGCTAAATTTTACCCTTTGTGCGTCCAAACTTGCATGAAAGTTGATAAAATCAAACTAATCAAGATTCTATCTCATTTTGAGAAATGGAAATTTTATAAAAGTAAAATCTTTGTTCAGGATTTTCGTTATAAATTTAAATAATATAACAGATTTTATTGTAGACCGTCCTAGCTTGAAAGCTAAGTGCGTTGACTGCTAATGCCGAGAGATCCGGTTCGATTCCGGCTTTCTTCGCACGTACACCACCCACGAAGAAGCAGAAAAGCGCTTATTTGCTTATGCAAAGCACAGCCAACCCCAAAAATGAAGGAATAAATGTGATTCTCCTTACATGTTATATGTATATTTAAAGTAATAAAAATATGAATTTTTTTTGTTAGTCGACGCGATCATGCAAAAATCTGGTGGTGCTTGCTTTCCTCAACACTTCCAGTCACAGAAATCTCATTATCGGCTAGAAATTAAATAAAACTTTTTTTTAATTAAATTTAAGGGTAGGTAAATACGAAAAAGTACTGGTTAGTCGCATGGTTTATTCTCATAACGTAAAACTCCAGTATTTTATTTTATCGGCTTGGAGTTTAACTACGGAATGACGGTAATTACATATTGACTGCGGAAACAAATTTTATAATTAAAATTAATTGAAAGTTTACGCTCTGACGGTGTTTACCTCCAAAAACAAGCGCGAAAAATTGTAAATTTAATTTTACTTCTTTCATTGTGCAGGCAGAACCTGCAGTTTAACATGGCATCCGAACCACGGCTTCTGCAAATGATACAGTGCAATTATCACTCCTACTCCTACCACATATGAAAAGACACCTGTGATGGAAATTGTTTTAACTAAGAAAGCTTCATAAATAAATTCAATGAATTTTTTTCATTAATACTATGAAATTTTCATAAACACAGTGCATTTTAGTTCATAGTTCAACTTTAATTCTCAATTGTTTATTTTTGTTTGTGATTCCGAGATTTACTGTAAAAAAATTTTTGTTTGAATATATTTTTTTGATACTGGGAGGTATCCCACACCCCCAGACCTCCCGATCTTAGAGACATGAGGTTTCTATGTATTTCCTATATGACTGATTTTATTAAATGAGATCATTTACTCTTGCACCTCAAATAAATCTATATCTTGAATTATTGTAGTTTTCCAAATACCACAAATATTAAAAATTTTTTTTCCATTTTTTTTTAAATTTATTATTTTTTAATTTAAAAAAAATAAGAGTTTTTAATATCTAATGAATTTGAATTTTGAAATGGAAAAATTAATAAATAAATTTCTTAAGTTTTTCTCAAATTTCTCCGGATTTCCTCAAATTTCCTTCCACTTGTATACCAGATTTTCCTATCAATTTTTCTCTTTAACCAATTTAATCTCAACTAAAATTTACCTTTAGTCCAATATACTTTCTATTTGTTTCATATTTTTTATCTGGAGCTTCTACTTCAATTTCTATCCTAAAAAAATAATTTTTCTGTTTCTTGATTTTTTAGAATTTCTTAAGATTTCCTGAATTTTCCTGGGATTATCTACATTGCTTCGGATTTCCAATTTCATAAGATTTCCCTAGCGATTTTTCTTTTGAGGGAAAGTCAGCGTGCGGGAAAATCAAAATGACAGCTGCGAAGTTGAACAAAATTACAGCAAGGACAGTCAGCATAAGATTTGAGAGTTGAGAAAAATATGTAGCAGATATTGCCGGAAGAAACAGTAAACATAAATGACTACGATAGCTAGGGTTAGGTTAGGTTGTAATCTCTTGTAATCCCTCAGACCTTTGACGTGTAATCAGCTGTAATCAACTGTAATCCTTCGAAAGCCGAAAGGTAAACCACTTTTGTTACCTCTTACATTTTTACCTCGTAATCCGCTGTAATCCTTTGGTAGCCATCAGTATAATCTTCATACTATTTCACTGATATATCAGTAATCCAGAGAAATTCTTGTAATCACCTGTATTAAACCGTAATCCCTCGATGGGTAAACCTCTCTTGTAATCTCTTGTACTTGTCGGGGGAGCGCGGTGGACGGCTGGATAATACGCTGTTTGTGATCACCAAGTTATCCAGTCATTGTTCACACGTTTGCGGATTTAGTTATTGACTGAACATTGAAAATATTACCTAGGGCCTTTTTTACCATAAGAATCATTAGACGAAAAGAGAGAACATAAATGGTAAAATAAAAATTAAATTCTGATAAAATAACCCAAAAACTGGACCTTCGATGCTATTAGTTACACCCGAATATCAGGGGCCCGAAAACTTGCTAGAGCCCAACCCAGTTAAAAATAGGCTCTGCTTTCAATTTCTTCCTTTCCATATCCTTCCCCCAGCATTGGGTACTAAGTAACTCTTCGGTACTGAAGAACTAATACTATTGAGCCATGACCGTTGACTGGGGGATATTCCATACCCCCAGACCCCCCGGTTTGCCTATGGCTACACTAAAGCTCAATTGCCCGGGTATGCAAAAGTAAAATTACTTACATTGTGCGCCCAGCAGTGGATCTATCTCTTTCGATGCTTAAAGCTTAAACCATATCGTGGGACCTCTACAACTAATTATATTTTGAATTTAAGCTTAAGAAGCACAAAACAAAGAGAGTAAACCGGGGGGGTCTGGGGGGGTTTATGGAATACCCACAACAAACAAGACTACATCATCTACTCAATTTCTCAACAGGGCCTATTTCCAATGGCGAGAGGGGCCCGAAAAGAAAGAACATAAAACTTTCTATACCAACTATACGTATTAGATTAAGTTAGTATTTTTCCGCGAGGTGGCGTTCGCTTAATGTAAATCGCGAATCTTCTCAAAAATATTTAGGCAAAAAATACAAAATATTTTAGGGCCTAAAGGATATTACCTGAAAACCAAGAACGCCCAACCCAGCTAAAAATAGGCGTTGATTACAATATAACTTCTGAAGATGAAAATTAACGCTGAACTCGGAACTTTGAGGCTCCTAAAATCTGCCATTTTCTGGGCAAAGTGCCTCGGTGGTTTGCCATTGCCTTCCGTGGGAGGACAGTTATAATAAACTTCTTACTCCGTTCGGAGTAAATCAAAAAATTTGGAAATGGTTTGAAATACTCATAGGCGCAAATAGACCTGAGTTTTAGCCTTGGCAGAAGCCAAGGTGACGTACTAGGGACTTTTTAGTGGGATGAACAGTACATTCGATGCGAGCAGGATTTAAACCGCGGTTTCTCGTTTCCCAATCCACCGGTGTAGGCTTAATGCCATAGGGAAGAGCTGGACCAATTTTCGAATATTTTTAAAAACAGATTCCGGCGCTTCTGGGCATTTTTTTCGGATTTCGGACAAATACCTTTATTTTATTCCCAAATCACTATACTACTACTAATAAGTAACTCTTCAGTACTGAAGAACTAATGCTATTGGTTTATGAATAAAGAGCAAACCGTGTACTGGGGGGTATGGAATACCACCCAGACCTCCCGGTTTTCCGATGGCTACACTAAAGCACAATCAATATTTGAAGTTACAATAATCGATAATTACTTATTAAATTTTCAATTTAAGCTTTAGAGACACAAAACAATGAGGATAAACCGGGGGGTCTGGGGGGTATGGAATACCCCCCAGTGCATACATCATCTACTCAACTTCGCATTATATACCATAGTACAAGTGTTTAAAAATCATTATTATTATCAACATAATTTTGAATTTCAAATTTTAATAATTTTTGTGCTTCAATTGGATAAAATAATGAAAAGTCGTCAATCTAAATTTCCTATCTTCCACATTATAAAGTTGTAATTTACTTACAAATTGAACGCAAACAAAAATTTATATTGCAATCTATTAAACAATTAATTAAAATTTAAGGGTGATTGAATGATGTACAGGACTAATTATTCGTAGGACTACAGATGAATGGCTCCGGTTCCAATTTTGATTTTAATTAATTTGTATACATCAATTTTGAATTTAAAATTTTAGTGTTACAAAAATGGAGATTAATTTTTTATTTTACTAAAAATGTTAAACCGACTCATTGTAATCAATAATGTTAGTTAATTTCATATTTTTGTTGCAGCTAATCACAACTTAAAAAATCTAATCCATTTTTGCGTTTCATAAAAGCCATTAGCGTAATCAAATTCATATTATAAAATTTATGAGTTTGTTTTTTAATTCTAAATTTGAATAATATTCGGGATTATAGTCCCTCGCTGTTATAAAAATTCTTTGTTTGATTTAATTGAAGTGCGTTTTAAACAAAGGAGATTAGGGATAAACAAAGCGGGTTATTAGGAAGAGGCGGCGAATAACGAATTGTTATCAAATGTTTGCTTTTCACGACAATCTCGAAAGGACGTTTTTCACACTTTTACGTAAATAAACCACTGACATAAAAATACTCGGGAATTAATCCAATATGATCGATTTATTTGCTGAACATTGTTACTAACTGGATGGTTAGGTAACATGCTGATATGTATAATGTGTATGAGTTCGTCATTGTTTGGTACGGAAGCCAGGAGCAATATTAATTATTGTTAATTAATAGAATATTCCTAAGAATGTTTCTGTTACGACAAATTAGGTTACTACTAATAAACAGTCTGCATTTATCAATATAACCGGTAGCTTGACATAATCGCTTCTACCTATTATCAGCTAGAAAGTGATAAAATCCCTTCAATAATGATGCAGTAACCGCAAATTAAAATTTTAATTAAATTAATCCGCGAATTAAAATTCGATTAATCTAATTAAAAAAGTGGGCTGGTTTCGGCTTAGCCCCTCTACTTCAACTTTTTAAATTTTCAAAAAATAATGAAAATAAACAAATAAAAGAACTTTATCTGGAACTTAAGAGGGTCAGGATTTTAATTTATTCCAAGAAAATAATGAAAATAAAGAAATAGAAGAATTTTTACCTGGAACTTAACAGGGTCAGGTTTTTAATTTATTCCAAGAAAATAATGAAAACTAACAAATAAAAGAATTTTTACCTGGAACTTGAGAGGGTCAGGATTTTAATTTATTCCAAGAAAATTATGAAAATAAAGAAATAGAAGAATTTTTACCTGGAACTTAACAGGGTCAGGATTTTAATTTATTCCAAGAAAATGATGAAAATAAAGAAATAGAAGAATTTTTACCTGGAACTGAACAGGGTTAGGATTTTAATTTATTCCAAGAAAATAATGAAAATAAAGAAATAGAAGAATTTTTACCTGGAACTGAACAGGGTTAGGATTTTAATTTATTCCAAGAAAATAATGAAAATAAAGAAATAGAAGAAGTTTTACCTGGAACTTAACAGGGTCAGGATTTTAATTTATTCCAAGAAAATAATGAAAATAAAGAAATAGAAGAATTTTTACCTGGAACTTAACAGGGTCAGGTTTTTAATTTATTCCAAGAAAATAATGAAAACTAACAAATATGAGAATTTTTACCTGGAACTTAAGAGGGTCAGGATTTTAATTTATTCCAAGAAAATAATGAAAACAAACAAATAAAAGAATTTTTACCTGGAACTTAAGAGGGTCAGGATTTAAATTGATTCCAAGAAAATAATGAAAATAAACAAATAAGAGAATTTCTACCTGGAACTTCACAGGGTCAGCTTTTAATATATTCTAAGAAAATAATGAAAATAAACAAATAAAATAATTTTTACCTGTAATTTAATTTATTCCAAGAAAAAAATGAAAATAAATAAATAAAAGAAGTTTAGAATAGAAGAACTAAAAAGGATCATCATTTTAATCTAAATATTTATATTAACGTAAAAAAAATAAAAATAAATATAAATAAGAAAAATAAATAAAAATAAAAAATATTTATATTAAATAAAATAAATATAAATATAAAATATTTATAAATTTTTCTAATTTAAAAAAAATGTCAACAGGAAAACCGAGGATAGGGGCGAAAAATTTTACAGGTTAGTGACGTCAAACTTGCGTAATACGTATCTGATTGGCCGATAATAACTAGGAGTAGGTAGTTCAGAATAGGTAGTTTTGTTTGGAAAGGAGGAGAGATCACACTTACAACAATTAATAATACTGATAATTGTTTTTAAACTCTTAAAAACATTGGCCATTTTGGGAGAGAGGGCAGGCACAAGTAAATTTGTTTTAAATTGGTTTTCGTTGAATATAACCGAATTTTACTTAAAAACAGAGTGCAGACCTTTAGGGATATTTTTACCAAGACGCCAAAGGCAGCAATTATTACCCTTTAATTTACAAGAACAACCGATCAGCATGATTGAGCAACTTTTGCGCAGAGCCGTCATCAGGATGATGATTCTTGATTATACCTTGCGGAACGGACAATATGAATAACAACCGGCTAATTTGATAAATTCATAAAAACGAATGGAAATTTGCGAGTGAAAATTTTTGCCGATTACTCATAACTTCCTATTTATTAAATTAGCCGTTACAATCCACAAATATAAATTAAAAGCAATTTTAACTGGTTTATTTTCCGATATGTGTGCAGCATTAAAATTTAATATCTTTAGTTGGCAGTTTCCAATGTTTTATTCGAATTTTTACGTTGTTGGAAATTTAGTAACTCAGAAATGTTATAAATTACAGTTTACAGTGCAGCAAACCGCTATTATTTACTATACGACCGTATGCGGTTCGCTAGCCGTCAACTCCGTCAAGTTCTGTTTTAACTCATCGCTCTCGCGGCGTCGAATGTTTGTCGACGCAGGACAGCAATTTACATAAAATAAAATTCTATTTAAAATTTAAGAAAATTGATTGAGAGGAATTTTCAAATTTTCAAAATATGCATTAAAATTATCTCGACGATTGATCATTCTATTGCGGTTTACTCGCATAAACGCAAAAATTCCCTGATGTATTTTCGTTTTGTTTATTTACATATCTCCGGTAATGTTAACACAAAAGTGTAGAAATGATTGCGCTTCCGATCTCCGTGTCAGTTGTGATTCGCACGTTAGTTTTGATTTTTGGATTTTCGAGAACGTGAAAACTTTCAGGTGTTAAAAACTTAATATGTGTAGGTAAATGTTGATTCAGACATGTTTTTCTGCGATCAGCTGTATGGTACGTAGTTTTACTCCATTTTAATTAAAATTTTTTTTATTTCTGACGAACGCAAAATCTGAAAGCTATCGACTTGGGGGTATTTTTGCCACATTTTTAACAAAAATATTTACGATTTGTGATGCACTTGCGGTATAAAACGTTAATAAAACATTTATTACCGAAATAACTTCCGGTTCGTTGATTTTCTTTATCAAAAACTATCTCATTATTTTTAATTTATAAATCTTAGATATAAAAAATTATTTGTGCCGTGGTTCGGATTGCACGTTAACTACACTTTTAAAATTAAAAAAAATGTTGGAACATGGACGAATAAAACTTATATATATTTTTTGTTGCAGAAAGTGGATGCGAAGATGAGGACGAGGATCGTAAAGGGTCGGTGTCCCGTGGGATTCTGGGGGGCACCGACACTTTCATTGATATGCCTCGGAGTGACGGAGCCCCACCATCTACAAATATACTCGACAAGCATTTTCATGACAAAAAAGTTAAAGTAAGTCAAACGTTAGCTTTTTAATGATTTTTAAGCAGCAAAAAAGATTTTGCTGTTACTCTTAATTTGCCAAGCTTCTTCGACCATTAACAGTTTTACACTGAAAGCAATTATCTAGTTGTTTATGTGGTACGACGAACATAGTTCACAAAATGCGAGATAAGTAGTTTGTAGAAACTTTGTCTTGTGGTTTACTTAATGTTATTGCTACTTTGTGATGTATTTTATTATGCTTCCTATTGCGAATTGCTAACAAATAACGTCTGCACGATTATTTTCTCGATTTCATGTTGAGATATAAAAATGCAATATTGGAAATGATGTTCATATAAAACTTTTCCAAGTTCAAATTATACAGTGTGTTCAGAACCCAGCAAGTTTAGCAAAATTCACAATTTTTTCGTCCTGTCTGAAGACTAAGGACTCTTTGGTTAATCTTACGTCTGAAATGAAAAATTCGTAGTATTAACGAAAAAATTCATTGTATTTATGATTTTATTCACTGAATCTATGAATTTTTTCGTTGAAGTTATTATAATTTCAAAAATAAGGCTGAAAGAATTTTTTCAGTCAAAAACTGTCTGTCCTTATGAAAGCTAATATTTGCTGTAGCAGTTACGAACACTCGGTATACATATAACTTGTTTTTAAATGTTTGTGCCTAATTAAATCTAAAGGATATTAGATTAAAATTCATCTTTGGTAGATTTCCAATTCGGATTGCAGGTTAAATTTTTGTCCTGAGGCTATCGATTTTCTCAACAGTTGGTATATACTACAACTTTTCTCTGTTGTAAAATTTCGCCACGAAAGTTCTCCCTCAGGGTTCGGTGTTTGAGAAACTGATTTAACCGAAATTATTAGTTACTTGGAATTACAAATTACGAAAGACGAATAAAACAAGAACCACTAATTGTTTATAAGATCTTTTGTGGTTCCGATTGTTAAGATTTAATTATAATTGATAATAATAATCTGCGGTGTAAATTCCGGGGGAGGGGGCGAAGGATCAAATAAAGTAGAAAATTGATATTGCACCATGTACTTTGAAAGGACGACGAAAGGACTAAATTTATTTTAAATTTGGAAACACCTGAATATCAACAGCTTAGATTGCTCGAGTTGTGCAGCCTAAAGGCCGCACTGACCGGAAATGAATTTTTTTTAGTTTTTGAACCGGCAGTAAAGCTTAAATCGACGAGCTACAAACTGCTGTAATCTTAAGCCCATGTTTGATCTATGGGCTACGGGAAACCACCCCCTTTATTTTATTCTTTAGTACGTCATCTTGGCTTAAATCCGGAAAAAATTGGTGATTGAAGAAGAAAGCGCCTCTATCCTCTTTTAAACAACTAAAATCTATTGAAGCCGTTAGATCCAACAAAGAAAGAAAACAAACATGAGGCTGTGCTTCGGCTTCGCACCGTCAACAAATTCTGCTTCTTATACCTTTTTCATGAAGTTGGTTTACCTGATGCTATGGTGGATCTGTTTTCTGGTTTATGGTTCTTGGTTTTTAGCCAATCTCTTTTAGGCCCTAAATTTTTTTGTATTTTTTTGCCGAGATATTCTTAAAAAGATTCGCGATTCACATTAAGCGAACGCCACCTCGCGGAAAAACAATAAGTTAATCTAATACGTATATATAGTTGGTATAGAAAGTTCTGTTTATAAACCAAACACTTGCAGTGTCTATTTTTAAATGGGTTGGGCCCTAGGCTCTAGCAAATTTTCGGGCCCCTGATATTTGAGTGTAACTTTTTTAATTTACGGGCCCCTCTGGCCATTGGACCCTAGGCGCGTGCCTAATGCGTCTAATAGAAAAATAGGCCCTATTCAGAAATTAAATAGATGAAGTAGTCTAGTTTGTTGTGTTGGGCCTAGCGATTTGTGAATAAAATATAATCGTGCACTGGGGGTATTCCATACCCCCCAGACCCCCCGGATTACTATCATTGTTTTGTGTCTCTAAAAATTAAATTCAAAATTTAATAAGTAATTATCGATTACTATAACTTTAAATATTGACTAAGCTTTAGTCTAGCCATCGGCAAACCGGGAGGTCTGGGGGGTATGGAATACCCCCCAGTGCACGGTTTGCTCTTTATTCATGAACCAAGTTAATAAAACGTTGATTTACCTGATTTACCTATGGTGATGGTCAATTAAGAATCAGTTCTCTAGTTAATCCCCAGACCCTCCGGTTTATCTTCATCAACCCACAATATGGTTCAATATGGTTGAAGTAATTTTATTTTTACATATCGGGGAGTTGAATATTGTTGATCGACGGCAGAAACCATACTAAAACGGGTCCGAGGTTAAACGTATTTATTTATTATTATAACTTCAAACAATGATTGAGCTTCAGTGTAGCCATATGCAAACCGGGAGGTCTGGGGGGGGGGTATGGAATACCCCCCAGTGTACGGTTTAGACAAGGGAAGAACCGCTGGGAAATCTGGTGTACTGGTGAAAGAAAATCTCAAAAAATTCTAGGAAATCATAAGAAATCTTAGGAAATTCTGGAATATTTAAAGAAATCAAAAATTTGCCTTGTATCTCGCTTATTAATACTGGGGATGAAATGTGTCTGCGTTGAAAGCAGCCTTCATCTGCGATCAGTCATTTGAAAAATTATTAGTCTGCCACTACAATTTACTACTTCAAAACAAGAACAGCAGGCTTAAATTTGACTTACGAAACTGCAAGAAATATTTATGCACCAAAATCTACTACTCAGAAGAATGTGGTATTCATTCAAACCGGGGGGTATGGAATACCCTCCAGTACACAGAGAATCAATTTATTTGAAAAATTATTAGTCTGCCACTGCACTTTACATCTTGGAAACAAGGACTGCAGGCTTATAAAATAGCAAGAAAATATTTATACACCGAAATCTACACTCAGATGAATGTGGTATTCATTCGAACCGGGGGGTCTGGGGGGTATGGAATACCCTCCAGTACTCGGAGAATCAATTTATTTGAAAGAATTTATTGACAGCAAACGAGTGTTTGAATGTTGTAATTCTGTTAGAATATTGATATAAAATGTTGTAGGATATTCCATACCCCCAGATCCCCTAGTAAACGCTACACTACAAAAAAAAGTAACAAATAACAAAATGTTATTAAATCTAACAAATAAATTAGTTGATGCAAAAACAAAACAAATTTCTTTTGTTGCCACAACAAAGATTTTCTTTACATCAACTAATTTATTAGTTGGATTTGGTAGTAATATTTTGTTATTTAAGGGTTTTATTTCAGTGAATATTTATGGAAATATGGAAAAGAAAGTAAGGAAGACTCTTGAGACAGTGGAAAATTTTTTATTCTGAATTTAAATGTCTTAATAAGTCCTGTTGCATTTGTCTGCTTTATTTCGTTGTTTTCAACTTTGTCCATTAACCCCTTTATACATTTGCCCGTGACATCTACGAGCACGTCTTACTGGCAATTTTGCATTTGCCCGTCGATGTCACGGGGGGGGGGGGATCTGTCACGAAATCAAATAAACTAGAAAACTGATATTGCACCGACCGTATACTTTGAAAAGACGACGAAGGGATTAAATTTATTTTAGTTTTAGAAACATCTGAATATCAACAGCTTAGATTGCTTGGGTTGTGCAGCCTGAAGGCCGCACTGATCGGAAATGATTACTTTTTGATAAAGATGAATTATTCCGAACCAATCGTTTTAAATTAGTTACACAAATCGGATCGAAATCGAAAATCTTTGGGTGTTAGGAAAAGGCAACAGGAAACAACCCCATTAATTAAATTCCTTAGTAAGTCATCTTGGCTTAAATGGTCAGGATGATACCCATGCATTCGGAATGGATAGACACTTCAGGAAGAACTGAAGTCTACTAAAGCTTTTAAATACAAAAAAAATGAGGCTGTGCTTCGGCTTCGCATCTGCAAAAAATTCTGCTTCTGCTTACCTTCATAGCACTGTTATGTATTTGGACGTAGTCTTGTATCTTTTTGTTTTGATGGTCAAGGAATGTCAAGGATCTGTTGTCTGGTTTATGGTTCTTAGCTTTCAGCTAATCTCCTTTAGGCTCTAAATTTTTTTGTCATCACCTAAATATATTTTTGAAGATGGGAAAAGATTGGGAGAACCGCTGGGGAAATCTGGTGTATTTGCGAAGAAAAATCTGAGAAATTCCAAGGAAATCTTAAGAAATCTTAGGAAAATCTAGAAAAAAGGAAATAAAAAATTTGCCTTGTGTCTTGCGTCTCGGTTATAGATCAACAAGCACTTGGCTTGTATTAAAACTGCCGATGAAATGTGTTTATGTTAAAAACAGCCTTCATCTGCGATCAGTTATTTGAAAAATTATATTATTAGTCTGTCCCTGCACTTTACTTCTTCAAAATATAGACTGCAGGCTTATATTTAATTTATGAAACAGCAAAAAAATATTTATACACCGACATTTTCTACTCAGATGAATGTGGTATTCATTCAAACCGGGGGGTTTGACCCTCCAGTGCAAAGAGAATTAATTTATTTAAAAATTTGAAAAATTATTAGTCTGTTACTGCACTTTGCTTTTTCGAAACAAAGACTGCAGGCTTATATTTAATTTATGAAACAGCAAAAAAATATTTATACACTGAAATTTTCTACTCAGATGAGTGTGGTATTCATTCAGACCGGGGGGTCTGGAGGGTATGGAATACCCTCCAGTACACGAAGAATCGATTTATTTGAAGATTTAAAAAATTATTAGTCTGCCACTGCACTTTGCTTCTTCGAAACAAAGACTGCAGGCTTATATTTGACTTACAAAACAGCAATAAATATTTCTGCACCGAAATTTACTAGTCAGATGAATGTAGTATATTAGCTTTTTTTCTTTAGATTGAAGTATATATGTTAGTAAATTTAAAAATTTATTTTATTCTTGCTAATCAATCAATAATATCAATCAACCTGTATGTATTTGTGTCATTTCATTATTGCGAAAAATAGCTGTTCAATAAATAAATAAATACAGTATGAGCAGTTCTATTTTCCTTCAGCTTCACTTACTTACTTCGCGTAGTTTACAGTGGCGTAATTACTTTTATCGCTAGGCAGAACCTTTTTTTGCGGTAAAGTCTACATTTTTTGAAAAATCGCAAAATTGATCTGACGACGCCACTGGCCGTTGTGATCATTTCTGGTAGAATGTAAGTGGTTTAGGGTTCCTGCACATATTGGTTTGACATTTATTACATCCAATTCCATGGGGAAGCTTAAATTAATTTAAAAAGGAATTATTTTAGATTTCTTTTTTTTCAGTCTAAGTGTCTCGAATTTTTATCCAGGTGTTGCTTTTTATACCAACCTACTGAGGGAAATCAAAGAGGGAAAATTTGTTTAACGTCTCGTAGCGATTTTGAATTATCTTAGATTACGTAACCTAGACCAGAGCCCTTTGAGAATATATAATTTTATTAAATTGAACTTTCCTTAAAAGCAAGATTAGTTCCTTAATAATGTGATACGACGCAAGTATATGAAAGATAATCCCAGTGACGTGAAATGTAAATTAAGGTAAAATTACACTAATTATTCTTGTTTCATAATTAACCCAAATCAATTATCCGGGTTCCGTAATGTACAAATCGCAAATCTTATCAATTACTCAAATAAGATTTGAAATTTGACACCGAGTAATTTTTGATCGGCGAAAAACCACAACAAATTCTTTATTTCTTGCTGAACAAATTTTTTTCAAAGGAAAACTAATAGGCCATTAATGGAGTGGCGGTGTTGGAAACGTTACTTTCAGGTAGTAATAAAAAGAAATAAAATTGACGTTATTGCAACGTTTTTCATTTTCATCCAATAAAGGAACTTAAAAAGTAGGACAAAAAAATTAATTAAGAAGAAGTTAATCGATTCCGATAAAAACGGGAAAACTAAAGAAAATAGTTTTCGTTCAACTTTTTTGTAATTTCGGAAAATCCCGCAACAACCGTTTGTCGCAAAACCACCTGTCCCAGCTTTGACCACAAGAAAAACTTGGCGAAATAAAAACTTCGTTTGTATAAATCAAACCGACGTTTTGTCAACCGAAATTGAAAAGAAATCCTGCATTGTTATTCAAAAATGAAGTTCTTACAAACTAAGCTAATTTCCCTGTAGGAAATTCATTCATGTCATAAAATAATCTATTTGTTGTTGTCTTTCGAGAACGCAAACGAGTCCTCGTTATTTCATCCCATTCCACTTCAATATAAATTCATTTATTGTTGAAATCGATTCCGTTCTTAGAAAAATTAATTAGGTTCAAAATCCATCCGCCCCCCCCCGCAAGTCTAATCGAGTTGAACTTAATTTTTTTATTTTTTTCAGAGACATTCCATTCACGGTATGATGGAAGAAGAAAATGTGATTCGACCCCACCAGGAGATGGCTCAATTATCGCTGGACGAGAAAAAGTTTTTACTGGCAGTCGAACGTGGTGATGTGGCGTCCACCAGACGGTAAGCCAATTTTTTGGTTTTCTCGTCAGTTGTCCCATAATCTGGACTGACGTAGAATAAATAACGGTTTTGATTGATTTTTTTATGTCCTCGTCTGGGGTTTTCAAAAAACACTTCATATTTGTTTATCCTTCAGACTATCGCTCGCACTATGTTTGTCAAATGTAATTTTCATTTTACATATTGTCCTTGCAAATTATGTTGACATGATTGTATTCTAGAAACACAAAGTTTAATATGCGACGTCGGAAAAACCCTTAATAGGTTTTTCCGAATTGTTTGAATTTTTTCAACTACCCCGAAACTTTTAATTGCATATCAGGATTCGGTAAACAATTAAATTAAATTTTTTCTTTGAACCGCACTGGTAAATGTTTATGTTTTTTCAGAATGCTGCAACGAGCGCAAGAAACGGGCTACATTAACATGAACTGTGTGGATCCATTAGGCAGAAGCGCGCTTCTTATGGCAATAGATAACGAGAATTTGGAAATGGTGGAGCTCCTTATTGAACATAAAGTCGAAACGAAGGATGCTTTGCTTCACGCGATATCGGAAGAATTTGTAGAAGCTGTCGAAGTTTTGTTAGATCACGAAGAAACAATTCACAAGTTTGGAGAACCTCATGTGAGTAATAACTGTCGAGATAACAGTTTTATTGATCGAACCTTTCCCAACTTATCTCCTGTTGTTTAGGCAAAACATACATCACATTAAATGGGAGGTATTTTCCCTTACGTTTTACCGTCCAAGAAAATTTATTTTTTCGTTTTTTCAACAAAAGCAGAAATTAGCTCTGGCGAATTTAGCTGGAGCTAAACATTAGCTGCGCAATTAAACAGTTAATCATGTTAATTATGCAAGGTATATTTCTTTACGTTTTACGATCCACGAAAATTCATTTTTTCGTTTTTTCAACAAAAGCAGAAATTAGCTCCGGCGAATTTAGCTGGAGCTAAACATTAGCTGCGCAATTAAACAGTTAATCATGTTAATTATGGAAGGTATTTTACTTTACGTTTTACGATCCACGAAAATTCATTTTTTCGAGTTTTCAATAAAAACAGAAATTAGCTCCGGCGAATTTAGCTGGAGCTAAACATTAGCTGCGCAATTAAACAGTTAATCTGCCCATCTCAAATTGCTTAGAATTATAAATTAGCTGAGGAGCTACCAAGATATTTAGCGCTTGATTTAATATGTTAGCTACTTCTTTCAAACATTAAGCTAAATATTTTCTACATTGTTGGTTGACTTACCGACTTTCGATTTACGTTAATAAGCTCTTCTACGTAACGATTTGCCGCTTAATTAACCGGTCCATTACTTCTAAGCTTAATGACTAAAATGTGGGTAAGTAGACGAATTAAGCAGTTCCTTACAAATATTTAGCTGAATGGCTACCTTGATTTGGTTTCAGTTTGAAAGCTTAGAAGGAAATATCTATTTCAAGACATATGAGCTCTTTTTAAATTTTCTTAGATTTTTCTTTGATCAAAGCAAAGTACAAATAATATTACGTAGTATGTGGCAAACATTTTGTTCTGCATAAAATCTTTCCATTTTAGTTCTGAAGATTTACTCATACTTAGGAAATATAATTAACCACGTCGTTAAATCCACACTTAGTATCTCAGAGGGAGTATTATCATTTTATTTAGTTGTGCACTTCATGAGGTAGTAAATTAAAGAAATATGTGAGGAGCTAGTTTTATATTTTTACGTTAGCTACTTCATTTTAAGAGATAATTATTTTTAAAATCAATACTTTCCGTAAAGGAGGTCATTAGGTACACCAGGTTAGAACCTCCAGGACAACTTTTTATACCTATCGTATTTTCTTAGAGCCGACACTAGTCATCGTCTTAACACTACTGATCCCAGCAGTCGAATTTATTATCCTGAACTACTGCGGCTATATTTATTCCACCTACTGCTGTACATTTCATATTATGATGGCTGACATGTGAACAGGCGACAAACCCAGCAACTTGTTCTACATTACAATATGAAAATATAAAGTTGCATTTGCTGGTGAACCTTTTGTCAATAATACAAAAAGATATATAAAAATATAAATAGAAAATATTGGATAGCTACTTTCTATTAACATTTAATTCATACCGACAGGAATCTCCGGATTTCACAGAAGCTTAACCTAATCTAACAAAACCTAACCCGAACAGTATTGTTTTGGTATTTCGTATAGTTGTGAGACACCAGCTTAATCAAAGACGAGACTTTCGTTCACTAAAACTCTTCCCCAATTTCCTTCAGATCTACATAGTCGATCTCTTCCTGAATGTCACTTTCTTCCTGTACCATCTGAATAACAATAGATGTTGTTGAGAAGGCATCCTCCTCCAACTGGAGGAATGAAACTCTGGTTTAAGGATCTCATTTCTCTATCTTTTTTTATTCTCGTTTCGGAGTCATTCTTCCTGTCTCTATTGAGGTTTACAATAAAGCTTTCTTTGCACTTTTCATACCAACCTGTTTAGCTAACCTTTCTATCTACATTCGTTGAAGTTCAAAACCGAACTGTACACTTAACTTGCAGGCTCAATTCTTTAAGTACTTCTGAGCCTTCCTTTGCTAAAGTCGATCGTGCTTTGTCGTACTGCCTTCTAGATTTTCTAGTTGTCCGTCTGCCATCTGCTCACCAACCGAAGTGGATCCCATAATTCAAGTACCAATTAGCAAGTACTCTGTCAATGCAAAAGTACTTCAAGTATCAAATACTATATTTTCTTGAAAGTACTTGAAGCATCAACTACTCAAGTAATTTACTTAGAAAAAGTATTTCAATTACCAAGTATTTATCAAGAGTAATTCAAATATTTCAAAATTAACCAAAAAGTAATTCAAGTAGTACCACCTAATTACTCAAAGTACTTCAATTACTTAAAATGCGTGAATTTCTCAAAGTAAAGTACTTCAATTACTTTAAAATATTTCAACTATTTTAAAAGAACTTTAATTACTTGAAAACACTTCAATTATATTTTAAAAGTACTTCAATTGCCTTAAAAGTACTTCAATTACTGTAAAAGTACTTCAATTACTTCAAAGTACTTCAATTACTTAAAAAGTACTTCAATTACTCAAATTTTATTACATCCAATTAAGTACCTCAAGTCCCAAGGTTTTTAAGTTAGTTTCATAAGTACTTCAATTAAAACAAAAGTACTTTAAGTACTTACTTGAAATACTTTCAACTCTTTTTGTATACTAAGCATACCAGAAGACTTCTACTGAAGTGAGAGCCTCTTGTACACTCAATTTACCAGACCAGTTCTTAAAGTACTACTGAACCTGGTTCAGTTAAGTCGATCTTGCTTGTCACACTTCCTTCTTCCTCGAATCCTGGACTCCCTCTATTGTTAATTGCTCGCCGCGAACCTCGCTGCCATCTGATCACCAACCGACACGAATGCTATCGGCTCAATATTTCTTTCCCGCCGTTATTCCTGCTGTTCGTTCGTATACCAGCCTTAATAAAGGAGTTTCAAACACCAGAATATCTTAATCCTCCCGCGGGCATCTCATCGAGGTTTATCTTGTGTAAACTTCTTGTGTAACTTGCGTAACTTCACTTGCAAATGCGCCATGGTGTTGGTCGCCTCTTCTATTTCAGATTCCAGGATGCTCAAGAGTATAATTTCTAATAGAAAAGGATAGGTGTTCGCAATCCTTTTCATCATTTTTTCGCTCAAGTAGGGCTCCTTCTGGCCAACCCCCCGTATTGTAGTTTAGGTATTAAAAATTTTGCAAATTTGATATTTTTTATTTTTTATTTTATTTATTGTAAATTTGTAAATTTGCCGCAAACAAGTTGATATTGCGCTAACTAGTCGTAGAAACCATCCTTTTGCCAAGAAGATGGCCACCTAAGCGTTTTTTTAAAATTTTGTTTTAAAATTAAAAAATAAACAGCATTGGCTACTACGTAACTCTTCGGTACTGAAGAACTAATACTATTGGTCCATACATAAAAAATAAACCGTACACTGGGGGGTATTCCATACCCCCCAGACCCCCCGTTTTGCCGATGGCTACTCTGAAGCAGCTTAATCAATATGTAAAGTTATAATAAATTTTGGATATAAGTTTAAGATACACAATACAATGAGAATAAACCGGGGGGTCTGGGGGGTATGGAATACCCCCCCAGTGCACGCTTTTATTTTATTCTCAAATACCAATCCCAAATCGCAGTGGAAAGGAAAAAATTGAGAGGTTGAGAAGATGATGTAGTCTAGTTTGTTGTGTTGGGTGTAGTGATTTAGGAATAAAATAAAAGCGTGAATTGGATAGTACTCCATACCCCCCAGAGGTTAATAAAAGTATTTATCTATGCGCCCATCATCAGATCTATCACTTTGGATGCTTAAAGCTCTAAATATAATGTGGAATGTGGAACCTCTACAACTTATTAAATTTAGAATTTAAGTTGAAAAGACACAAAGCAATGAGGATAAACCGGGGGGTCTGGGGGGTATGGAATACCCTCAGTGCATGCTTTTATTTTATTTCCAAATAACTCAAAAATTGGGCCTTCCATGCTATTAGTTATACTCGATAATCAGGGGCCCGAAAATTTGCTAGAACCTAGTGCCCAGACAGTGAAAAATAGCCTGGAAGTAATAACTTGAAGGAAGAATGTTCTTTTTAAGGTAACCTAATTCAACCGAAAAACAATCCAATTCAATTTTTATGAAAGTCAAAGAATTTAGCCCAATCCACAAAGATCAGGAGACCTAGGTGCTCTGGATAATTTCTATTTGTGAACTGGAATAGGAAATTCTTTTTATGAAACACCAACTAGCACTATCCTCATTGGTTGATTCCTAGTTCGTTTGATCTTCTAGTGGCTGATAAGCATTTAGTTCCGAATTCCACCGTTTTTAGTCTGCCCGGAAATTATTTTCTTCCTTATGCTTGCTTGATCAGTATTTTCAATCTCTTCTATTCACGAAGGAGCTCCTAAGCAATTATCTGTTTATTCTGGTTTCTATATCAATTTTAACCAACCAGTGGCCGTCTATGGATACCACCAGCCACAATTTCATAATCTCTCGGGCCTGTAATACCGGATGCAAACACCGTAAGAGTAATAAAGTGGCTTAACATTTCTTTTCAACTTAAGTTAGTGGTAGGGCTACAAATCAGTTTAATAGCTAAATTATAAGTTAGGTTAGTTTAGCTAAAAATTAGGTTAATGGTTAGGTTAAAGCAGTTAAAGTTAAAAATCAGTTTAGGTTTAAAACTAGTTTATTTTAGAGGTTGGTTTAGAAAGTTAGAAATTAAGATAATAGCTAACTTAAAGAATAACTGTTAAACTAGTTTAGCTATTAAACGGCCATTGAAGGTATCAGTAGATAAACTAAGTGGATTCTAACTTACTTTTGGGAAAATTTTCTATTGTGGACAATGTCAGTTTGATCAACTGTAAATGGAATAATTTAGAGTTCAAATGTTTCCAAAAAATTACGATGCAGTCTCATGGGTATGAGTCATACGACGAATTTATCGGGTGTTTTGTCGATAACTCTCATTATGAATGGAACGAAAATTGTTAATTCCGATGTGCATTATTTAATTATTTGTAGGCCCAGGAGAAACTAAAGTTTCGAGTGGTTGAAATGGAGGCTTTGTAAATCTTTTACTGCTTTTGTTTAACTTTTTATTTCAAGGATTAACTGAGCGGATAATTTCCTGCTTAACCGCTTTTAGCCTGAGTTTTAGTTTGTGAATGAAACAACTGGATTAAATTTTGATAAATAATTTTTTTTCAGAGTTGGGAAGCATTGCCGCCCGATACTGCCACGTTTACACCAGACATAACACCACTAATTTTATCAGCACATAGAGATAATTATGAAATTATAAAAATTCTTCTGGATCGTGGTGCAACGCTTCCAATGCCACATGACGTAAGGTGAGAAAGATAATATATTTGGGATTGCAATAAAAATTAACCAGGTACATGCAATAAATTTCAATTTGCATCGAAATTAAAAGAATGAAATGTTGGATGAACCTTTTGTAACACCTGATTTACATTTTCTTCATCTGAAAATTCTCATAATTTGAATAAGTAGTTTTAAGTTTTAGCAGTTTTAATTGTATTTCTGTAGTAATTGCACAGTCGCCGGTGTCATTTGAAATTCAAATTATTCCTTTTGTTCAAACAAAGCTTCCACTAGAAAGTTTAAGTGGTCAAATCGAAAAGGATAATTTGGTTAACTGTAATTGCATTTGTAGTAATGAAGAAAAATGATTAATATTGCAGAGTATCATCGCCTATTACCCTAAAACCGAATAAAATAAGTTAAAAACTTTTATTTTTATTAAATTAAATTTCTTGTGGTTCTGTTTGCAGATGTGGATGTGATGAATGTGTAACATCAAGAATGGAAGATTCTCTCCGACATTCTCGTTCTCGCATTAATGCATATCGTGCACTCGCTTCCCCTTCTCTCATAGCTCTTTCATCCAAAGATCCGATACTCACGGCTTTTGAATTATCTTGGGAGCTACGTAGGTAAGGAAACTCGAGCAAACTTTTTAAAATGTTTTAATAATTCATCACGGTTCGCATAATTTAAATTTGTTGTGTGTTGGCACATTTTTATGCTCTCAAAACCACTGACTCACATTTTTACAAAAAATTCTATATGTTAGTCCTTAGCGAAACACATTCTGAAAAGGCGAACAGAACTTTTAAAGGGTTCAATCGGTTGAACGTGCCATCCTTAGATCACTTTAACACTTGGAAAGTTTTCTCAAAATAAACTTAAATAAAACAAACGAATGAAATACTCACAAACAGTAATTTTTCTTCGGCGAAGTTTTAAGAGCGTTTCGAGAAAATTGCGGCGTTTCGAGTAATCACTCAATAAGTCTACGGGTTAACCGTACACCTACAGCTTTGTAAAAGCTACAAGCACAAATTGAAACTTTAAGGCTAGGATATTGCGATGCGCTCTTGTATAACCAGCTTGCATTCAAAAACGGCTGAATAGATTTTCTTCAAATTTTGAAATTATATTAACGATAAATTAACGACTGTTGTAAAATAATTTTTTTTTGCAATTTGTCTAATTTAGAATTAATTGTGTTTAAATACCCCATTTGCAATTTTTTTAACAAAAATTAAAATAGATTAAATAATTACTAACAAAGAATTATCAATTAAAAAAAAAAAAAATTGGCCAGGTGCAAAAAAAAATAGTAAAGCACCTTGCATTAAAAAACGGCTGAATGGATTTTCTTCAAATTTTGAAATTATATTAACGATAAATTAAGGACTGTCGTAAAATATTTTTTTTTGCAATCTGTGTAATTTAGAATTCATTGTGTTTAAATACCATATTTGTAATTATCAATTAATAACATTTTACTTATATAAATAATGTACACGTCTAAAAGAATTCATAAAGGCATTTTTTGAAAATTTATTTCATCTATAACACATTATAAATGAAATTGCATATAATTGTTCAATTAAAATCAGGCGGGAATAATTTGAGATGAAATGAATCATTATAGTTCAGTCATTATCACAAAGATGGGTACGTGTTGTGTTCAATTTAAAGCAAATTTACAGTTGCCTGTTTTATACAGTCGCCCAAATAAATCGAAATGATAATTTGTAACTCATATATATTTTGAGTTACAACGCTAGAAATATTTTAAATGTTCTCCCGTCTTATCTTATCTTATCAACACAAAAATATTTTGCGGTGTGGATTTGCGTTTCGTTTCAAATCTACCACCAATGTTTTAATACCTATGTTTACTTTTTAGATGAATACAAAAATATTTTATTAAATAATATAAATTCGCATAATTTTAATTCGATTAAAATAGCATACAATATAAGTGTAGGTAATAAATGAATGTAATTTTCTATAATCAAAATAAATAATATAATATTATTATAAAAATATTCAAATTTTTATTTTCTTCAGTATTGAATTATTGTACTAACAAAGAAGTAAAACCCTTCAATACACTTCTGAACAATCAGCTTCTTTCTCTTTCGAAAATGGTTAAACATGGTTACACGTACAGCATTAGACATGATTAGACCCAGTGCCGGATTACACTATTACAGATATTAAGGCAGAAAAGGCGGCTGCCTAGGGGCCTCGTTAATTTTAGGAGCCTCGTGAAAACGGAAAAATATATTTATTTTAATTATAAATTTTCATTTTAAAGTTTATCAAGAATCTGTGTTTTAAAGTACATAGTAGTAAATATAAAAATATTAGGGGGGGGGGGTCAAGCCGAATCTCACCCACTCTCACATGGGGGTGAAATGGGTCTCGGCAAATATCATGTAATTTTTTTTATCTTACTAGTCCTAAATAAAAATAATTAAGGGGTAATGTCCACCAAATTTTTATTTTTTTTTCCAATTTTTTTGTATTGGCTTAAATCATGCTAAAACTATCATATAATCAAAATGTACAACGCCCAAGTACTGATCTAAACTCAAAATTCGTTTAAATCAATTTTAACCGAACAACTTTTATGCTGCAAAATCACTATCAAAATCAATCGGTGAGCAGTAGAACTGAAAAAGTTTACATCCGATTGACTTGAAATTTTAACTGTAGCTTTTTCATTAGATTATCTAGTGAAGTACATACGATTTTAGCGATTGATTAACAACAAAAAAGTTATAAACAATTAAAGTTGATTTTTTTTGTCGAAAAAAAATTTTTTTTTTCAAATATTTTATTGAGACTGTTTATTTTAATTATTGAGTAGTAAAATTAAAAACTAATTACGCAAGTAATAATTTTCTAGAGGACCCCGAAAATTTAACTACCTAGGGGGCCACAAATGTTTAATCCGACAGATTAGACCCCACGGCTGCTTAAAGGGGTAGGTATTCTAGTTTAGAGGCATGAATTTCGGGCGGTTTTTGAAGCTTTGTACAAACGAAACAAAAAATATTTTTTTATCATTTATTTATGGATATTTTAAGATTGCATAAAAATTAACCGAGAAAACCCTCAAAATTCACAAAGTTATGAGCTGGCAAAGTGGGAGGTCCAAAAAAAAGGATGTTCTAATGTTCGAATGTACCGATTTATTTGAAATTTGGTGTAAATGTTCTTTATCGATGCCGTTATAGCATGAACCGTGGAAAAGTAAAACAATTTTTTTTTCACGAAATGGCGGCCGTTAAAAATTTTTTTTTTTACTTTATCATACAAAATATGAAAAAGTATTGTTATCGTGCAGAAAAAGAAATTTGAGATTGATTTTGATGAATTTAGGCATATTGGGGTTCCAGAAGCGGAAAATCATCATTTCCAAAAAATGTCTGTAATCTGTATGTGTGTGTGTATGTGGTCAAATTTACCTCAACCTCTACTTCAAAACGTAATAGGAATTTTTTAACAAAATTTCGTATTTAGTATTACTGATATATTGGGACTTAGAACTGATTAGATTTTGGTTAAAATCGGTACACGGAAACGCAAAAAAAATATTTGGCAAATTAAAAAAATTATATTTTTCTTTTTCTCAAATTTTAGATTTTTATTAAATACTTCTCTATAATAATAATATTAAAAAAGTATTAATCAATAATCGTGTAAATATCCAATTTTTGTAATTATTCTTTTTTCAAATGTAAAAAAAACTTTTTTCTTAATTTTCAAATTTAATTTTTTTATTATACAGTAAAACTTCTCTATAACAAGATTTTTGCTATAAACAGTTAGTTTAACATGTAAACAAAAGTCAAAGGACTAAATTTTTACTCGTTATAGCCGATTCTTCGTTATAACCGGACTCGTTATAGAGGGGTTCTACTGTATTTTGCACCATAATAATAAGTATGATAAAGTTATGGGCATGGCCACATCCGATTTTTTTACATGTTTTAATTAACAATTCCGAATTTTTTAAAAATAGTAAAATTAAAATATTTGATCTGAGCGTGGTTGAGGCGAAAATATAAAACGTATAGGTATTCTAAAAAATTTGGGTGGGCACTTGGTTGGGCACTCCAGTCAATAGGGATTGGGCATGTGTCCACCCTGCTCCCCCCTCTGGCGCCGTCACTGTGTAATGTATAATTATTTTAATTACTATTATGGTATGGTCGTACGGTCTTCCTAAACCAAAAACAATACACGTCAACACTGTATATCTTGATTATGTATACATTGTACAGTGTTGCGTATTGCTTAATCCTAATCGCATTTTTTACAACGCTGGTCTGATGTGACCTCGTCAATGCTATCGTATTGTTTTTGGCTTTAAACAGACCATAGCTTAAAATTTAAATTTTTACTTTTTCAAATACTATATGTATTATAAGATTATTATAACATAAATTATAATAATAGTGTTGTAAATCAAATACAGTGGCCGTAAAAAGTATTCGTACACCCCTATCTTAACCATGTAAATTGTACATTTTGAAGCCATTCTTTCACACATAAAAGTCGCTTTTACAACAAAACTTTTTAGACATTTTTTGTTAAGAATTTTATTGTCTTCAATTTTGTATCTATACATTTTTCTATTTTGTCGCCCCGTTTCCGACTGACAACAGCTTAAACAAGACTCCGTAAAATACAAAAAATATTATCATCTGTATCTCGGAAACGGTGTGACAAAATAGAAAAATGTATATAAACAAAAATGTAGGAAATAAAATTTGCAACAAAAATTACTTATACATTTTTCTATTTCGTTGCACCGTTTTTGAGATACAGGTGACAATATTTTTTGTATTTTACAGAGTCTTGTTTAAGCTGTTGTCAGTCGGAAACGGGGTGACAAAATAGAAAAATGTATAGATACAAAATTGAAGACAATGAAATTCTTAACAAAAAATGTCTAAAAAGTTTTATTGTAAAAGCGACTTTTATGTGTGAAAGAATGGCTTCAAAATGTACTATTTACATGGTTAAGATAGGGGTGTACGAATACTTTTTACGGCCACTGTATATGTGTATTCATCATTTTGAACATAATAATATAGTAATCTTCAATACAACATAATATTATAACTCGTATTATAATAAATTATCGTTGGATAACTGCAAAAGCAAATTGGAATTTCAGTTTTCTGCATTCGTTATCTTGCAAGGTTAAATCGCAGATATGCACTGTGCATGGTTTTATACGATTGCAAATTTTTTTACAACAGATGCGAAATTATAATATTATACCGAATTTATATTATGCATTTATACATATTTTAAATTAAAAATAATCAGTACGTAAATCCAATTCCTAATTATTATAACTCATAAACTAATCTTTGAAGTTTTTTCGAATTTCCTATGCTTATAGATATAGTTTATAGTTCGAATAAGGTTTCTTCCATTTTATTATAAAACAATTTAAACGATCTTATAATATATTTAATGGAAACAATAAGAATTAGATATTAAAGTAAAGTGCAAAATTCCCACCCTTACGATTGATATAATTTTTAAAAGGCGGAGCTTATATTTCAGCTTAAACGTAGGTTTTAAAAGTAGATTCCTGTAAGTTTGCTATTGAATTACCCATTAATGCAACCAGACTATTTGTGAAGCTTGTTGCCTACCAACGAATTAATTAATTAATTTATTCACCATAGCTTGTAAGCCCCCTCGCGTTCGTGAATTAAAGCTAGATCGACATAACCACTCCTTAAATTACACTTCTATGCAAAGTGGGAGGAGCTTATATCCGACGATAGGCAACCTGCGTAGCAGAAGTATAGATACGGTTCCTTTTCAGGTTAAGTTTTTTGGAACACGAATTCAAGATTGAATACCAGGAACTTAGAAAACAGTGTCAAGATTTTGCTACGGCCCTGTTAGACCACACCCGGAGTTCGTATGAATTAGAAGTCTTACTAAATCACGATCCCACGGGACCAGCGTTCGAGCACGGCGAGCGGATGCACCTTAATAGACTGAAATTAGCTATCAAATTACGACAGAAAAAGGTAAGTTTATTATTATTAGAATTTCATTATCCTTTCGTATTTTAATTATTAAAAGGACATTGAAAACGACGGCTTAATTTATATTAAAAGCTTTCGTTTCATCTAAGATTGAGTGGTTGATTCGATTGAAAATTTGGAATTTTCCAATGCAGCAGCGATTAATTTTCAAAGTTGAGATAGGAATATACAGACTAAAAATTCTACTGCGGCAGTGTGGGATTATTTATGAAGATGCATGATGTAGTAGGCTTTTACGAATTTCCGGAGCGGCTGTAGCGCTGAGACGCGGGCTGGGTTCTCGCTTATTACGATTTTGTTTCAAACTGAGTAGCTCTAGAAATCCCGCCGTGGTTGCACAACCAAAATAAAAATAGTGAAAACTGAAGCCATGCCCGTTTTCTGCATTAAAATGCAAGCCATAACTCGGGGTTGCACAGCCACACGTCGAAATCACAAAAAGAAAGTACTTATACTCGTTTGCTTCTAAAAGAATTTTAATTATTTTTCTGCTTCGTTAGATCTGCGGTATGCTGATAGGAATATTATTCACACTAGTCGATATTATTACCATCACAAAGCACTTAGAATACAACATGTGAAATACACAAATGTCGTAATTATACAGCCGATTCCTTCAGGCACCGCTGAAACTGAAAACTAGATGAATGTATACAAAAATTAACTACATTTATTTAAAATAAACCCCTAAGCTCCAGACACGGTAATTTATTGTTTTTTTAAATGTATTTTACTTTCTTTTTTTATGTATTACATTTACGGCCAAGTAAATAGCAGTTTTAGTTTGCATTTTCATACATATAAACTTAATTAGCTGTCGGCGGTATGTGCAACATAAAATGTGACAAGGGTACAGACCATTACATTGAACAAACTGACCCAAACTATAACTAATTTACTTATAGTACATAATATTACAGTTATTATTTCCAAAAAATTACAGTCAAATACAGCATAATATGCAGCGGTTCTTCTTTCAAGTTAAAAAGCGTAACAAAGCAGGCGAATTAAAACATATGTTCTAGTTCGTCCCCGGTGGCTAAATGGTTTTTGTGCATAAAGCTCCATAACATACATGATATGAATTCCAGAGCGATTATTTATAACTTTACTTTTTTCCTAAAATTAATTGCTTTGTGCATAATGCAGAAAACCAGAGTTATTCATTCACTTATTACTATAAAACCAAACCGACCACAAATTACTACTCTTTAACAGCAATCTATATAAACAAGACAAGCAGATAAAATAATGATATTCCTCTATTAACATCAATTCCAAACAATTACAATAAAATTAATTAAAATTTACATAAATTACAATAGCAATCATGAATCAAGTAACATACAATTAATTCACCACAGATACATCAAACATACATAATTCATAGCAGGCCTGTCAGTGGCGGCTTCTCATGGCAAGCAGTGCCTCGCCAAACCCAATTTAACCTGAGAAAAATTATTAGTTTTCGTATAATACTGACATTATTAACTTGGATATTATGATAGTATTTTTGTTTGTTTTTGTGATACTGGGTACCGGGGGGTCTGCGGGGCATGGAACGCCTTCCAGTGCATCTGTAATTCTTTGTTTATTTAACCTTAAACTGAAAGTGCAAAATGGTAAAAAAAAAGTTCTTGACGTAATTTATATTAAATACAAATTTTAATAAACAGAGATTTTCTTCAGGAAGCAATTACAAATGCACTGGAAGGCATTCCATGCCCCCCAGACCCCCCGGTCCCAAAAACCGAATTTTTATATTATAAAAATTCTGTGATTACAAACAGAACAGTTCACAATTAATTAATAAATGTGAATAATAATATATTCCTGGAAAGTACTGAGAATTTGCCCAGTGACGCCTGATCGGCTAAAATCTAAATTTTTGATTTGGCAATAAAAATATTAGCTTTATCAGCCGTCACTGGTACTCTTCAGGTTTCACACATTTCACATCAAAATTCATATTTATTAATAACTAATGAATCTAAAATAGCAGCGGCCAATACTATAAATAACCATTCGAAGTGTCCGGTTTCGCTCCGATGTAATTTAATGTTTCGCCGTAGAAAAAAGTGCTCAACTCCACCTAGTAGATGTAGTATGAACTACATCGACGCAACTAGGGGAGGTCGAGGGGGGGGGGGGGGTTACCCCCTCTAAATTAAAATTAGCAAAAAAAGAATTAGATTTTTCACATAATAAGGTAGTTAATGAATTGCTCATTCAGTTGACGGTGGGTGCACTCGACATAAATAATTGCAGCACTTGTTTTGGTGGGCGGGGGGTCAGACAGTTCACTGCTAACTCTGTTATTGTCAACAACACATCATAAAAAATATATTTAATATACTGAAAAGTTCCGTTTATATAGATTCGTAATTTTAGAGTTGAGGCCGCTTCAGGGATGTTTTTAGTAAGTCGTTTAAAAGATACACAAAACTTTTTGTTTTATATTATGAATACTGGAATTAATAAATTACCATTAGAACCACCGACTGCCCCGTCGTTATAATTTCTGATTGAAGTAATTATTATTCTGTTGTTTTTCCCATAACCAAGAGCAGGGCGGAGTTAGACATTGGTCATGGCGGGTTTTATGGAATTATCAGAAGGTTGGCATATGCCCGTATTGTAAATTAATTCTTGTAATCCAGTAATTATTTAGAATTATTTAACCCATTGGGGGGAGGGTTGAACCCCAAAAACCACCCTCTTATATACGGTCTTGCCAGGAACTATTAAAACTTTGGAAATATTTGTCCTAATATAAAAGAATATTTTTATAAACAGTCGGTGCATTTTTATAGATTCTATGAACCAAGACCGTAGTTATTGGTCTTGAGAGGGCGGTTATGGAATTAAAAAAAACGTTGGCATATGCCCGCCCGTATTTTAAATTAATTCTAATAAAGTAGTAATTATTTAGTGTTTGAACCCCCAAAACACCCTCTTATATACGGTCCAAGACAAGAGTTCTATCTTGAGCTGTAGATCATAGCAATATATTTGGTCCCTGGTTACCCACATCTCGGCCGTCTATGTTTGTTGCTGGTCTCCGGATTTAAACCTGCGTTTTGATTTGATAAGGATTAATTTTATAATAGCAGTTTACTAATCACAGGCAAAATTCGGTGATTGCCTAGATTGTGCGGCCTGAAGGCCGCACTGTGAAAGATTACAATCATAAGTGCATTAGGTTGCAGTTGTTGGGTTTCCGGATTTACCAATTTATTCTGTTTATTTATTAACTAACTGATGCAGGAGGCAATCGGTTGTCTCTATCCATAGAATAATTTCCAAGGGAAAATTGAAATAATAAAAAAATGTAACCTAGTGTGTAATTACAAAAGTTGTGAGAAAGATAGCAATTATAAGTGTTGATCGTAGTTGCTTGGTTTCAGGATTTATAACTTTATTTTGTTTATTGATTAGCTTAGTTGATATGGAAAGCATTCACTAGCTTATAGTCATCCAGTGTGTGATTGCTAATGGATTAATCAGATTCCCTAGCATCAGCAAACTCACACTGCTATCCAACTTTATTTCCAACATGAAATTTTGCGTTCTTAAAAAATAAAAAAATGTAAAGGGGGGGGGGGATTTCTTAAGTTTTGGAAAATCCAAGTCTGGCATTGGCAACTGAATAAAAAGGATTTACCGTTTTACCGAATGACTTGGGCTCATGACCTGTTGCTATTTCAACTTTTATCTGGTTTACTCTTTCCTCTTCTGCTGTATATCTACACACCTGAACAAGCTCGTCAGGACTTTGCGGGAAAGTTTCAGAAGTCAATTATAAATTCCATGCACAAATTCATAAGTTTACTACAAGTTAACGAGCATTCGGTGCTTCGGAAATGTAACAAGAACAAAACGAGCTGAAAAGCTTGATTTATTTTGTGAATTCATGTTTGGTTGTGTTTTAAGAAAACAATACCGCAATTCTCTTAGATTCTATAATTTTAAGGTAATCAACTGTTTTATGTGAGTTAGTTGCATTAGTAATAAACTGGAAACCGGAAAACTTAATCGGAAATTAAGAAAATAATAAGAAAACAATCTGTAAAGTTGAAGTAAACTTTTTATTGTACTTAGGCAACTTTCGTTGCTTGCAAAGAGGGATGGTGTCGGATCCCGCCCGTTAACTACAAATTCTGATCAACTTAGCTTAACGGCGTTAACCCGGCGTTAACCTCGTTAATTCTAATTAAGCTCGTTTTTACATGTACATTTTTTGCGTTTCTGTTCGTCTAAAGAACATTATGCATAGGTTAATTGTTCTGGGATTTTAACCCCTTTAAGCTTTGAGGATGCTGTTTGAAGCAAAAGCTGTATAAATTTATCTAAAATTGCTCGATGAAAAAGCGCAGAAAAGCTTATTAGAAACTCTGGGAAGAACTTCTGCGCTAATAGTAAAAGTTAACCCTAAATTGTTTTATTTTTCTGCAAATATCCCGATCCTTAGCGAGCTTTTCATTAGGTAGTTCTAAAAAATTCCATTTACTGTAAACAGGCACGTATGCCTGCGGGGGTCATATAAAAAGCGATTGTAGCTAGCGTAACGAGATTTCAACACCACACTGCACCCATTTACGGTTCCCGCTTTTCCCATGTTTTATGGCCAGGAATCACGTTGTGGAGAGGCATTATTCCTATTTGAATAACAAAAAAAGCTTAGGAAAAAATACGAGGGAGGTTCGAATTTTTCTTTCGGAGGCAGTCTTTCTCAACTGGGAAGAAAGTTAAAACAAATAAAAAATAAACAGAAAGCACTTAGCAACAATTATGTTTTCTTATCATTTCAATGTTAAGTGTAAGTGCGTAAAGCATTACAATTTAATTTATCTTCGTTACTTTTAATTAAAACGTTAAAAACATATCCTACGAGGCGATAAGATGTGACAATTTATCAATCGAGTGGCTTTCACTTTTATATCCAATAATGTACGGCGTGTAATTTTCTAACCGAATGCTTGATCCTTGATTTACTATTTACTGCTTTAGAAGTCTTTCCTTTCAATGGGAGGTCGACAGATAATTTTGTAACGTCTGATCATTGAGTAGCTGTCTTGCCAGATAAGGACATGCAGGTGGGATGTCGTAAATAAAAGAAAAATACAGTGGTCCAGAATTTAGCATACAATTTTGACCGCGCCGCAGAAAACCAGACCTTTATGCTTACTTTTATTGTGGACGGTAGTAAATTCCCCTGGTAAATCCGAAAAGAACGGCCAGAGCTGACTTAACTAACTATCGGTGGAGTTTGCAATCGTCCCTTATGCGAACAATAATTAAGCATTCCAAGGTTATCGTTATAAAATAAAAAATAGTTTCTAGACAATAAAAACATTATTGCGTATGCTGATCAAAAATAGATTAAAGCAATTGAGATAATCTGCACGATAACAATTACTTGTAATTAAATATAACTTTTGCCAAAATTAGAAGATGAAGCTAGCCCGATTGATTAAGTTAAACCTTTGATTAATGGACACATCGAAGTTCGGAAATTCGCACTTGTAATTTTTCGAAAATTAATTGAGTTTTAAGCTTTCGATAAAAGCTTTACTGTTAAATTACCAACTGTTTTGACATGGCATTATCTGTAATCTCATCCGGGTGTAGCTTAGCAACTTATCATCGAAAGTAGTTGAATTTTCATAATCTGATTAAAACTCTAGAATTTTTTAAAACTGGGTCCTCCAAAATTGTTTCAGTAATTTGATAATAAATGTCATCATCATCTGTTTGGAAGTTAATATTTGACTTGATAATATGACTTGCCGGTTTTAACACTTCAGATCAAGTAAAGTAAACTTGAGATCTTGGACGATCTAGGGTCGACCACCTCAATATTTAAATTTCGGAAATAAAATTTCCAAAAGTAAATAAATTGCTGAGATTTTCTCTTTCTCTAACTCTTTACCGAATCAGGGGAATTACCTTCCGAGTAAGAGATTAAAAAATATATTAAATTAGAAATATATTTTCTCAGAAAAAGGTAATTTTCAAAAAAATTTAGTACTTCAACAATATTGAATTCCGTTACCCCCCTCCTCTTGTATCCGTTCTTGCTAAGATATTTTCTACCTTAAGAAACTTATCAACTATGCGAAATTTAAGTAATACATAAATTCCAAGAGAAGATACAGCGGGTAACGGTAACGGAATTACCAGTCTCCCCCATGACTTATTAAAAACCAACAAAATCAATTAAATTTTTTTGAAATTATAAAAATAGGTTGCACAAGGATATCATTTGGGCGTGGGTTTTATCGCTGGATGCTACTTTGCTAAATTCAGATGAGAAAAAAAAATTAACGCTGCCAACTCAAATTTTGTTTTGTTTTCAAGTAAAGGTTTGGCGGAAAGGAAGAAGACTTCTGCAAAACAAACAATAAATAATAATAATTTGATCTTTAATTCAATTAATCTAAATATATACTTAATTTGCTGATTTAGCAAAGTTATGAGAGCAAACAAACAATAATTTAACCTTTAGTTTCAGTAATCTAAATACTTAATTTGCTGATTTTGCAAAATCATGAGAATAACTTACATAATATTATTGAAAACTAGGGGGCTAGGGTATGAGAGTACAAAATACTTATTTAATTTAAAGGTCAACACAGGTACAACAAAGTGGATACTTGTAATTAGATTCCATTAAAATAATTTAAATAATTTATTGATTTTTCTAGTAGAACCCCCCCCCCCCCAATATGAAAATTATTTTAAAGATGGAAGAAATAATTGCAGTCAATTCATATAAAAACATTAATTTGTATTTGCTGATAAATTGAGAATTATGAGAATAATAAACCTAATAGTATTGGAGACCGGGAGGTCTGGGAGGTATAAATACAATAAAATTCAAAAAAGAATAGCTTAAAGTAATCTTTACGGAGTAAACAGGTTTCGCAGGAAACAAGTTTCCGGAGTATACAGATTTCCAGAATACATAGGTTACCGGAGTATACAGATTTCCGGAATATACAGGTTACCGGAATATACAGGTTATCGGTGTATATAGGTTTTAGCAATATTCTGGTTTCCGGAGTAAACAGGTTTTCGGGTAAACAGGTTTAAGGTGTAAACAGGTTTCCGGAGTAAACACCTTTCCAGAGTAAACATGTTTTTGGAGTAAACAGGTTACCGGAGTATACAGGTTTTTTGCAATATTTTGGTTTCCGGAGTAAACGGGTTTCCGGAGTATACAGGTTTCCGGTATATACAGGTTTACGGAGAAAGCAGGCTTCTGGAGTGTGCAGGTTTGCAAACTATACAGATTTCCGAAGTAAACGGGTTTCCCTAGTAAACAGGTTTCCGAAATATACCGGTCTGGAATATACAGGTTACCGGAATATACAGGTTATCGGAGTATATAGGTTTTAGCAATATTCTGGTTTCCAGAGTAAACATGTTTTCGGAGTAAACAAGTTACTGGGGTATACAGGTTTTAGCAATATTATGGTTTCCGGAGTAAACAGGTTTCCGTAGTATACAGGTTTCCGGCATATACAGGTTTCCGGAGTATGCAGGTATCCAAAATAAACAGATTTCCGGAGTAAACGGGTTTCCGGAGAAAATAGGTTTCCGAAATATACAGGTTTCCGGCATACACAGGTTTCCGGAGTATGCAGGTATCCAAAATAAACAGATTTCCGGAGTAAACGGGTTTCCGGAGAAAATAGGTTTCCGGAATATACAGGTTCCCGGAGTAAGCAGGTTTCCGGAGTATACAGGTTTTATGGCAATAATTTGAACATAATTGCTGGTGACCTGGGGTGCACCTCCTATTTTTGGTTGCGATTGTCTGGACCAAAAGGGCTATATGACTTCATCTATGACGCGCACAAATGGATTAACGAGATTCTTGTAAGATATGTTACAATCATTCTAAATATGACACGCAAGTCATGTGGTGTTCACATCAGAGTTTTTAATAGAGTGAAGTTCAGAAGTCATGAGTTTGATATGTATGGAATTCATATCTCATATCATTTTATTAAGAACAGGGTCTTTTAAGTCTCTCCGAAAGGATACATCTATGCGTTGTGAAAGTTTAAGGAAGTTGCATTCCAGGCACGGAAGTCATAACTTCAATAACAAATTTATAATTTCTGTTTCACTGGAGGGTATTCCATATCCCCCAGACCCCCCGGTTTGAAAGCCCAAAAGTGTGTGTATAAGTTCTGAGATTTATTTTTGAAATAAAATCATTTCACTCTGACAAAACAAATACATAATACGTCATTAACAATATGTTACGGTTAATAATGACAATTCGGCCATTAACGTCAATGACCAGCTTTGTTGGGGGCATAATTAATTTAGCACTTATGGATCCTTGAACAAGGCCGAATTGCTGTCACTTACACGAAAACTGTCCCGGTTTGAACTGCATTGTCATTTTGCAGTTCCTTATAGTATTTATTCTATATCACGATTCTATATCATCATTATCCAATTCATTTTGGCCATTAACGTCATTGACCGGCCAAAGACATAAATATTACAAACAGATGAAAATATTTATATTATTGCCCACCATTAACGGGCGTTGACGTCAATAGCCGGTCAATATTCACACATCATGTACTGTAAAAATTCACACCGGGGGGTCTGGGGGGTGTGGAACACCCCTCAGAACATAGTAATAAATTTCATACCCCCCAGACCACCCGGTCGTTGGAGAAAAATTTAAAAAAAGCAATTCAGAAATATTGATATTCAGAGAAGAAAAACATAAAATAATTTTGTTGCAAATTCCAAGTTCGGCGGGGAAGAAAAAATATTCAAGCAATTCCGATGAAAGGGAAGGTTTTAAGGGTAAAAAGCCCATTTCATTCCGTCAAACAAAATTGAATTAAAAGAAAATTTTATTTTCCGCTCCAGCATATTTTAACATTTTTGCCACTTCACTCAATGCTATTTTTTAACCGTTGCATTTCGTTAATCCATTCATGTGGGGCACTTATGCTATTATAACCCCAAACAGTCTTTATTATTTTTCGAATGTTTAGCAACTCTTTAACTCATCGGCTATTTTGAAAGTTCGTTTTATTGTTTTAATTAATCAAGTTTAAAAATAATTCAAGTTAATTAATTTAAATTAGAAATTTAACAATTGCAAGGTTGAAATTGTTGGTAGATAAGGACTGGGCGATAACCAGATATCGCTTAAGTTTGGATACACATTTATTAGTGGATTTTGATAGAAAATAAAATTTCAATTTGTTCCTGCCCCAATAATAATTGAATTTTCTTGTTTTTTCTTCTTTTTCAACATTTTCAGAAAATCGCCTGAAGATGCAATAGTATGGCGAAACGTTTGCGAAATTATTACTTACAGTACATTTTATTTGTGAAAGATTGATTATGGTAGTGTATTCTTTAAGTTTGAGATAAAAAAATTCCTCCTCCCTTGTTGGGGATCCAGAATTTTTACTATCTACACGCTGGGAATAAATCAACCAGCTTTTATTTATTGTAGAGGCCCGCTGATGTTATCTAGCTGAAGATGATGCGGAAGCTAGGGTCATAAGTTCCAAAAAAAAGGTGACAGATAAACAAAAAAATGATCTCTGCAAGAAGTTTGCTGTCGACAAATCGACAGCCACAACCGGTGAAAGAAAATCGTAGCTACTTGCCTTAGTATTATCCTATTGGAGAAACATAAAAAAACAAGTAGTTCACACCAAAAGTAAATTAATTTAAAATTAAATATTTTACTTAGATTAAAATTTAACGTTGTGGAAAATTTGCGAGCTAAGATAAAATATTATCGATGGATAAGCTCGTCGATGCAAATTAAAATTTGCCGTATTAAAATTAAATTTATGAAAAGATCGGAAACGAAAACAACTTTATAAGCACCAAAAAAATCGAACTACCAAAAAGTATCAAAAAACATGCAAATTTTGTCCACTATGAAGGTGTCTCCCTAATACAAGTTTTACAGAAAAAGCAAAACTTACCAAATCTTTTGACAAGACCAACACCGTGAACACACTCACTTCTCGAACTCACATTCCAAAAAGTGCCCTCCTGCGTTCAAAACGCAAACTCAACCAAACCCCAAATCAGACTCTAGGCAGGGACGTACTTAGAAAATAAAACAAATTACTAAAATTTGTTACAAGTTTCTCTACTTAAACCACGAATCTATCGTTTATTTTAGTAAAGAAAGTTGGAAAGGCCGTACGCGGTGCTTTTATTCAAACTAAAAAATTCCGAATTCGTTTTCGTAACCTACGTGAGAATTTGCTTTATGTAAATAAAGTAAAGATCTGTAGAAATTATTTTTAGAACTCTAGAAATGTTATTTATTTCGAATCGATTAGACTCACACGGGTGCGAGATTCAGTTGAAATTTGAAAAATTAACACCGCTGCCCTAGGCTATAGGTCGATTAATCATTTTTTAATGTCCCTACGCTTTGTCGTTTGTAAGGTCAACTTTCTTTATAATTTTACAAAGTGATATTGCTTCACACGACAAAATCTAATGAAGTTGGTTAAGTAAAATCATTTTGAAAGGTAAAAATTGTGCTAAGATTGAAATCGGCCCGAATTAGGTTTAATGACTTGGCTCTGGTTGCTTTTAAGAAATAATTTAGTTTTGGTTTTCAATGGTACAGCATTGATGCACCTAAAACGTCTTAACTTGATATTGAGAAATTCATTGATATGCGAAAACACTCGTGGAATGACTACCGTAAATAGCCAATAACTTAGCTCCTTGAATTTTGATGAGGATCCAGTAGTCGTTTTCCTCAACAACAATTCAACTATAAACACTTACAAAACTTTCCTATCAGCTAATTAAATCATTTGTTGGCAAAAATGTCGTTCATCGGGTCGATCTAAAAAAAAATTTGTTTCCACTCGAAATTTTTTCATAATCTTGAATTTTCAAAAAGGTGCACTTGTGACGACGATAATCGCTCTTCTATAAATTGTAACAATCAACAAACTCTAGCATTCGTTTATGTTTCAGTATCCTGACAAGTTATGTTTCGTGAAATAATTTTGATTTTCCTGTTAAATTGTGCGGGTTTCCTCTCTGCGCAAGTGGGAGATTATGGCGAAGGTAAGAGTTTGGATTCCAAATTTTTCTTTTGCCTAATTGTTACGTTTAGGTGAGTTCGAAAGCCACTATGACAATTTCGTCCAAACTGGAGTGTTGACCAGCGAAATGAAAGATATGTTTTCCGCGCTCCAATTTCCTGGTCTGTTCCGAAAAGGTTACCAATCCGAGTCGAAAGGTCTCTTCGAATGTTTTCTTTGTCAGAGAGTGGTTTCAGGAATACTAAAAGCCAGGCGAAATGGTACCAGCGTAGAATCTTTAGCGGGGACGGCAGCTGCTACCTGTGCTTTGTTTAAAATTGAAAGTCCAGAAATCTGCAGACAAGTCGTCGACATTCAAATCGTAAGATTATTTCATCTCGTTTTCTATTCAAGTGCTAAAGTTGCTATAATTTAGAACACTCTCGTCTACATTGTGGATAAGAAGAAAGATTTAACTGCCAACAGAGTTTGTTTCATCATCCTGCAGGAACAAAACTGCAAGGATCGCAAAAGAAAGGATTGGGTGATCGAAATACCTCCAAAAACAAATGAAGTCCAGATTGTAAGTAAGGAAGTTTTGCGTCCAATCGGCAATAACAATTTCTTTTAAGAACAAAGAATCCAATCAGAAGCCGTGGAAGGTTTTACAGATAACCGATATCCATTACGATCCAGAGTACACGATCGGTTCAAACGCTGCATGCGATGGTGGTTTGTGTTGCCGAAAAGATTCGATCCCGTCTTCACCGGAAAACGCCGCCGGAAAATGGGGAGATTATCGCAGTTGCGACCTCCCCTGGCACGTACTCGTCGATTCAATAGACCACATAATCTCCCAACATGTAAGCAAACTTCCACCTCTTAAGGCCGCCCTCCATCTTTTGACATTTTAGAAAGACTTGGAATACTTCATGTTCACCGGAGATATTATCGATCATAAGGTTTGGGACACAACCATTCAGAACAATTCCGAAATAATTACAAGAGTCCACAATTTATTTCAAGAAAAATTTGGCAGCCTTCCACTTCTGCCGATTTTGGGAAACCACGAACCCCATCCGGTTAATGTGTACGTATGAAGGTAAATCAAATAAATTTGGGCTAACGCTCTCCTTCACATATAGGTTCTCGCTGAATGAAATAGGTGAACCTGAGCTTTCGACCCAATGGGTTTTTGATTTAAGCGCCGATTTGTGGTCGACGTGGTTGCCGTCTGAAACTCGCGAAACTATCCTCAAGGGTGGGTACTACACCGTCCTGATTAAACCAGGCCTGAGGATTGTAGCATTGAACAGCAACGTTTGCTATAATTTCAACTGGTGGTTGTTGTACAACGATACCGATCAGTTTGGCCAGCTGGAGTGGTTGGTCAGCGTGCTATTGGAAGCTGAACTGAACGGCGAGTCCGTTCACATCCTCTCCCACGTTCCGTCAGCCGAAAGCGACTGTTTGCAAAACTGGAGTAAGGAGTACACTAAAATCGTCAATAGGTTTGCCGACACCATCGTGGCACAGTTTAACGGCCACACTCACCACGACGAAAATGTGATTTATTTCAACCAATCCGACTCTTCCCAAGCCATTAGCGTAGCCTTCAATGGTGGAAGTCTCACCACGTATTCGAATGTTAATCCAAATTATGTGATTTACGACGTTGATCCTGGTTCTTTCGTAAGAGTTCTGTTTTTTTGAAATTTTTTTTTTAATTGGTTGTTTTAGGAAGTTTTGGATTACGAAATGTGGACTTATAATGTGACGGAGGCAAACTTAACTCCTGACTTGAGTCCCAATTGGTTTAAAATGTATTCGTTTAAGGATGCGTACAATGTTACGAGTCTTAAGCCTCAAGAGTTGGCTAGTTTAGCCGAGAGGATGGCCGAAAGTCGTGAACTGGCGGAACAGTACTACAGGTAACTACATTTTGGGATTTTTGTTTGGGTTTCTAATTTTTTGTGTTGGCCAGGTTCAAATATCGAGCAGCTGATTCCGCTCTTGCGCGTGGATGTGATGACAAATGTCACAAATCCAATCTGTGTTACATGGTGACTTCCTACTATGGTCATAAGTTCCATTGCAAGAGACTTAAGGATATGTGGGACGCCGCACACCCGAAATTACTTTAAAGTCTTTATCTTAACCTTCCATCATATTGATGTCTAGGAAAATAGTTTTAAGTTTTTGTATTCTTTCGTTTATGCAAAACATGAATTAATTTAATAAATGTATTTTAAGCGAATTTTGTATTTCTGAGTAGCTAATTTAGTGATTGGGAACCTATTAACCAATTCGGTAGATAAACTAGGTCGGAGCAGCTCAAACCATAGCTAAGGAATCACACCTTTTGCTAGCTTTGGCCGCTCTGATTGGAACGACATCAATTAACTCTGGATTAACTATTACATCAAGTTTAATTTTGTCTTAGTGTTGATACAGATAATTTCGCACAGCTAAAGATGTAATTCCTTAGCTGCGGCTGGGCCTCTGTCGCAGTAACTCTCCCCATGCTTTCTTATGAAAGTGTTCCCTTACTACGTTACTACTCATAATACTCTCATAAGTAAGTATGGAGAGCATTTACTGCGACTAGAGCTGGGCGATATTCAAAAATTGATATCGAATTTCGATAATTGATAAACTATCGATAACTTCGATTAATGGTATCGATATATCGATAATTATCGAAGTATCGATAACTATCGAAATATCGATAACTATCGAAACATCGATAACTATCGAAATATCGATTAATCGATATATCAAAAATAAAATATTGTTTTTCGATTAATCGATAACTATCGATATTTATCGGATAATCGATAAAAATTCCCAGCCACAGCTAAGGAATCATACCTTTAGCTGGGCGAAATTGTTTACACCAACACTAACAGCTAGTTAAACGTTAGGTAAAAGTTAATCCAGGGTCAATTATTGATCAATTGATCTTGATCTTATCAGTCTATAGTCTATCTAGATAGCTGCAAGTCAAAAAGTGGTCTCACAGCTTTCAAAAAGATTTACAAAGGAAACATTAAATAGAGTATTGGCAATTTACTTTATCGTTGGTGGACTGTGACGCTCGTGACGGTACCAAACGTCAACAATATGGCGGCTGTATTAGGTAGACTTGATACTCTTATCGTTTTGAGTTTGATTCTGAATTACTTTATCGGAAAATGCCTACTAAGTAGTCAAGACAGGAGGTTATACGGCTAACCCGTGGATCTTCAATTCAAAGTCTCAATTTGATTCTAGCTCGCAGAGAAACGACAGAAATGACTAGCTTAAGGGGGTATTCTAGTCTAGAGGCATCCATTTCAAGCGGTTTTTGAAGGTCTGTACCTACTAACAAAACAAACAATATTTTTACTATCCATTTTTTTATCATTTGTTTATTGATATTTTAAGATTACATAAAAAATTAACCGAAAAAGAAAACTCAAATTTCACAAAGTTATAAGCTGGCAAAGTGGGAGGTCAAAAAAAAAGAGTGTCCTGGCGTGCACGATATCTCAAGTTCTAATGAACCGATTTATTTGAAATTTTGTGAGAATGCTTTTTATAGATGCCGCTATAGTATGAACCTTGAAAAAGTAAAAAAAAATGTTTTTCACAAAATGGTGGCAGTTTGAAAAAAGATTTTGTTTTTGGCATGCTTTAATTAACAACTCCGAATTTTTTAAAATAGTAAAATTAAAAATTTTGATGTGAGCGTGGTTCATGCGATAGACGAATGTATAAAGAACATTCGCACCAAATTTCAAATAAATCGGTTCATTAGAACTTAAGATATCGTACACGCCAGTTGTTTTTAGACCTCCCACTTTGCCAGCTCATAACTTTGTGAATTTTGAGTTTTTTTTGGTTAATTTTTTATTTAATCTTAAAATATCAATAAACAAATGATAAAAAATTGGATAGTAAAACTATTTTCAAAAACCGCCCGAAAATTCATGACTCTAGACTAGAATACCCCCTTAAGCTGTGATTCTTTAGCTGTTGCTAGGACTCTGCAACTTAAGTCGCAGTGACTGCTCTCCATGCTTTCTAATGGGAGTATTTCCTGAGAAAGGGCACTGCGACTGCTTTCCATGCTTTTTTATGAAATTGTTACCTTAGAGTCGCATGGAAATCAAATACTCTCACAAGATAGTACGGACGGCATTCACTGCGACTTCAGTCGCAGAGCTCAAGTCGCGGCTGAGGAACCACACCTTTAGCTGAGCGAAGTTATCTGCACCAACACTAAGGGCTAGTTAGGCTAGAGTCAATTGATGTTGATACTATCAGTATATAGTTTAACTGGATAGACCCCCAAACCCCCCGGATTAAACCAATTGTTTTGTGACTTAAATAATATGATTAGAGCTTTGGAATCGGAAAAAACTGGTTTCGCTGCCAAGTCCAAGAGTAATTTTATTTTTGCTCATCAGGGAGTAAAAGTCTAAACATATTATTGAAGTCACAAAATATTTTGTGCAATCCAGGGGGGTCTGGGGGGTTTGAAATACCTTCCAGTGCACTCTTCTGGATTCTGAATTTTAGGTAGCAGGGCTAACTAGCCGTTCAAGTTGGTGTCGACAATTTCGCCTAGCTAAAGGTATGATTCTTTAGCTGTAGCTTTAGCTCTGCGACTGAAGTCGCAGTAAATGCTCTCCATACTTTCTTATGAGTAGTAATATATGTTGTAGTATGGGAACACTTCCAAAAGAAAGCATGAAAGATATGATTACTCAGTTGCAGTTGGGACTCTGCCAGTCGCAGTGACTGCTTTCCATGCTTTGTTATGAAATTGTTACCTTAGAGTCGCATTGTAATGAAATACTCTCATAAGAAAGTAAGGAAGGCATTCACTGCGACTTCAGTCGCAGAGGTCAAGTCACAGCTGAGGAACCACACTTTTAGCTGGGCGAATTTATCTGCACCAACACTAAGGGCTAGTTAAGCGTTAGGTAAATGTTAATCCAGAGTCAATTGATGTTCATCCTATCAGTCTATGATCTTACTAGATAGACCCCCAGACTCTCCCGGATGAAACCAATTGTTTTGTGACTTTGGAATTGGAAAAAAACTTGTTTCGCTGCCAAGTCCAAAAGTAATTTTATTTTTGCTCATCAGGGAGTAAAAGTCTAAACATATTATTGAAGTCACAAAATATTTGGTGCAATCCGAGAGGTCTGGGGGGTATGGAATACCCTCCAGTGCACTCTTCTGGATTCTGGATTTTAGGTAGAAGAGCAGGGAAATTAATTTCGCTTATTGATATCACCGCTACTGAGTCAATCAAAAATAAATTGCCTACTGGGGGGGGGGGGAATTTTTTTTTTATAAATCCTCTTTTATAAATTTATTTTGAAAATTTACAAGGAAATCGAGAAGTTTGCTGCTTTCCCATCTGTACAAGAGCATTTCGATGTTTAAATCGGAGTAAATACCTTCTTCGGTAATTCACTTTCATCGAGTGACCTTGATTAGAAAGTTGCGTTTCTGATTGAATGGCCTGCAATGAATTCTTACGTTACACACAAAAGTGAGCAGGCAATACTGAGGACTTTTGAACCACTCCCTGCGTCTAATTGTAAGTTACCGTTTGTACCACTCTGTATATCTTATATTTTATATTTTTTCAATTATCAAGCAATTTTGCGAGTACATACTTTCATAATTAGCAAAACCTTGAACTGAAAGTATAAAATTTTGCAATAGCAATTACCGATCGGTAGAAAAACCGAAGAAACTTGGAACAAATGTCCCAATAGTATATTGTTAAAAGTACGAAGCACATATAAAGGCTTTTATTATGATTTTAGTTCTTTCACTTTCACTATTAACATCATTTGTAGGCAATCATCTCTAAGAAGAGTTGTGATTATGTGATGCTAAGTAATAGATGGTTTTTTATCCTGTGCAGTGCAAAATTAAGTTTATAATAAGTTTATAATAAGTTTTTCTTTAGTTTTTCTCGTAGTGCAATTACCCAAAAAAGAAAGAAAATTTGAAATGTACGGATATTATGACAAAGTAAATGAGAAGGTACGTCTTAAGCGGTTACGCTCAAACGACAAAATTGATTGCTTAAAATTTTTATTTTTTAAGAGCCTACAATTTTATTTCTTAAAGTTGAAATTGAAGTAAAATTTTATTACCTTGTAAAATTTACTTTATTATAGCTATGTAAATTTTATTCGAAAGCGGACGTAAATTTAAACTCAAGTTATTTTCAAAATTTTTTATAAAACAAACACGTTTAAGCTGCCTAATTGTTTAAAAGCGCTTTCTTATAATTTTATATTGAAATTAGTTTTTTCACCTAGCTCGAGAAATATTTTTGAGTTCTTATCCAACTAATTTAATTTTTTAAATCGCACTTTTATCCGAATAAAATTTAATTAAAACTTTTAATTGAAAATTTTATCATTAAAATTGTATGCTATCTGATTTTTTCAACAATACTTCTGTATTAATTTAAAATATTGCGTTTAAATCATTGAACCTTAAGCTTTTAAAAGTTTCTTTTAAATTTTCGACTCTGATCCATTTTACATCTTTCAAATCTCAATTATATTACACCTAACTTTCAAATTTCCCGCCTTTAAAATTTAAATAATATTTTGGCGCCAAATTTTAAGTCCACCCGAAATTTGAAACATTATTGCTGTAATAATTTTACTTCCGTATCGTGATTTTAAAACTGTGGGAAAATTCCAGCCAATCTTTTACAAATAAAATACTTTATTTTTGTATTTTAACATAATTTTGCAGTTATGTTTGTTTTTAATTTTTTTAATGAAAAGAATAAATAAATTATTGGCTGTCCGCTAACTTTCATTTTTATCAATGGAAAATTTTTAATAATTGACACTTTGTCTTTAAATTATATTGATCGAAAATTACAGTCAAATAATTTCATTTTATATTTTTACACTTTTGGTGGAATCAGAGTTACTATTTCCTTAGTTCGTACGTTTACCAAAGACAACCTAATCCACTAATTACACATAATGGTAGTAAAAGTTGGCAGTAATAATCCCTTTAGTCTAATACTCTTACTTTAGTCGGGTCGTTATCGTTATTGGTCAGTCCTTCTCGATATTGATCAGAACCGGCGTTCTTTTTTTTTCAAATTTTATTCCAGTTAGATTAGTTTAGTTATAGTGGCTAGACATCAACGAGTGATAAGATAGCGGCGAAATAGGTTAATGCGGTTGTCAGGCCGCACAGCCTTGAAAATTATAGTTCTTCCATTTTCAATTTTACTTTTATTATTTGTTTTTAATATTTTCAATTTATATATTCAACAATCAAATCAATATTGATTTTTTTATGTAACTAACGTTTACATTTTCCTACAATTTTACTTATCTTTCCATTAACTCTACACTAGTTTTTATCAATACCACTTTATTTTAATTGTTTAATTGTAATTTATTTTTCAATTAAATTTTTTAATTTAAAAATAATAAAATACGATTTGCTGATTTTCTTTTTCGAGGTCAAGTGTACTTACTGCGTCACAAAAGTAAAAATCACAAATCCCGAAACAAATTTTTTAAAACAGCAGGAATGTAACCCAGACTTTTAAAGTGTCATGCGCACCGGTATTACAAGCCTGAACCAGCGGTAACGGATAGTTTGGTAGCAATTCAAAGTTCCCTAGTAGTAAGTCAAGTAAACTTTTTTAAAATTAAAGTTGCCTAAAACGAAGGGGGGTAACAAAACGTAAGTAAATGGGGCTACGGGGGGGGGGGGGCTCTTGGGTTTAAGCCAAATTTGATGTCTGCTTCAAAACTTTATTTTAGATTCATTTGCAATTGGAATTTTTGAAAAATAACTAAGTTTTTGGTTTGTCACCATCTGACAATTTTGAGGGAAGAGGGGGGGGGTCTAAAAATTGTAACCAACTGCGACAACGGGAAGGAAGTTAAAAAATCTGATAAAATTGTTGATCATCCAATTGTGGAAATAATTTTTGAATTTGGGAAAATTGTTTTTTTTTGAGAAATATTGAGAAAAAAGTGTTTATTTAGAATTTAAAACTAAATTTAAAAAATTTTCTGGAATTTTAAAGATTTCCTAAAATTTTCTGATATTTCGTTGCAGTTTCTTGAATTTTTCTTTTTTCTCAAAATTTTCTTGAATTTCGTTTGAATTTCCATGTATTTATTGAAATTTTGTAAGATTCTAAAGCTTCTTAAGATTTTCTGGAATTTCTCCGAATATCTTAAGATTTCTCTTCACTAGTACCCCAGGGTTTTCTAAAGATTTTTCCCTAGTGTCTTTTGCTGGGAAATCGAGAGGAAATCGTGATACAGAAGGAAAATCTTACGAAATTTTAAGAATACTCCAGATGAGCTTAATTTTTTATTCTGAATATTCTAAATTTGCTCGAATTTTCGATTTTCTAAGTTTGCCTGGCAAGGGTGGTTGCCCTCACAATGACAAAAACCAACAAAATCTACTATTTTTTTTAAATTTCAAAAATCTACCGAAATTCTTATCAAAATATATTTATTTACCCTTTCCATACTAGCCTCATTTACCCCCACATGAACTTTGCCTGGACACTCCTTTGATTTTCAAACTAGTTTGAATCTAAAGAATTTCTCTGACTTGCAAGGAATTCCAGAGATTCTCAAGGGAATTCAAAATTATTAGAATTTCTTAAAAATTTTCGATTTACTTGGAAATCTTCAAAAAACTCAAAAATTCTTTAAGCCAACACTTTCTTAGAATTTATTACTTCGGAAATCTTTAGAAATTTTTGGAATTTTTCGGAAATCTTTGATATTCCTTAGAGAATTTTGCAATTCCAAATTCTGGATACAATTTTTTTACAAAATATTTACAGTTACAGTTTATGTAACCGCAACATTCACCTTTTTTTCGTATTACCGCAAAAGCGCACGAAGCCCGGGCTTTGGCGCAAAATTTCAGAAGACGCAAAATTTAATTTCAGGAGTTGTAATTACCTAATCATTAATCGTCGTAATTATTAATAAAAATAATAAGTTTTATTTTCTTTATAAATTTTTCTAATTAAACATTTTTTTTAAATTCATATTAGATAAGAAACATTATAATCAAAACTCATTCATAAATTCATATATAAAAAAAAGTTAAGCCGCTTACTTTTTCAGAATAAAACAAAAATCAATTAATTTCTACTTCAAAACATACCAAAATTCTTTTCTGACTTTGCCCAACCATAACTTTGTTCATTTAAAAAAGCCTTTTATTAAATTTCCGACGATTGACTAGCTAAATCACTGGAGAAATATTTTCACTGACTGAAATTATTAATGCAATTATATTAACCAGCTGTTGAACAAAAATTTGTTATCTGTAATTTATTACTTCAGAACGTAAAAAAAACTTTACTTACCAAACTACATTTCGTGCACTTAAAGAAAAATGCAGTTTTGCACAATTTTACACAATTCACTGACTACATCACTGGAGAGAGCGTACTAACCTGAATTGCTGCTAAACCCACGACGTGGACCCTACCTACAACAATAAAGAAAATTCTTTGTTAGTTATCATTTCAGATGAGAATGGTTCAAGTCAAATTACCTTTTTCACTGAGGTCCTTTTGCGTTATTCCTATTGACCATAACATCTTCTCCATCGTCCATCGTCCATAACTCACCAGCCCGGACACTTGCACATTTTTTTAACGATTTCGACCGAAACTTTTTATAAGAAAACACAAATTTTTCACTTAAGAATTAAAAAAAATGATTCGCGATTAATTAAAAAGCTAGCATCAAGCTACTCGACACATCACACTCCCGTTCGCAAAATGCGATTCTCGCGTTCACGCACTAATGTCCGTATTAACTGCAACGAAAAGAAAATTGTTAAAATAGATTTCAAGTCTGTTGCCCGATTTTTGTAGTATTAAATTTTTAAAACCGGAAAGTTTTCAATTTTTGATTATATAAAATGTTTACTCATAAATTTGTTGATAGTAAGGGTGAGTGACTCAAAGGCGCGTTACTCATCGTGAGGGGGGAGCAATCGTAAAATATTGTGCAATATTTTGGGTCCCAATTTACATTTATTTATGAAAAAAATCACCAATTTTTCATTTTGTAAAATTGAAAACAAAGCAACAAATGCGGAAAAACATCCGCGAGGGCAATGACTTGTTGTCTTTGCACAAATTTGGCTTGGCCAACTATATTTAGTTGGTGAATATTCAGGACAAACCAAACTTTTAGTCTTGACGACAAAGCAGGGAAAAAACACCCCCTTTTGCTAATTGTAGTTTTGTTTTGAAATAAAAAACAAAATCTAATCAAATATAGAGCAAAACTCATGACTCACTTATGAATGTGAACTTACTTTTTAGTTGGAGAAACTTCTGGAATTTTCCTGGTCCCCACAAACGAGCTTGGGCAAAATGATCACACTGCCTGCGTATTATTTCACAAAAACCTCCTGCCACGTCATCCATCGACTGTAACCCAAAAATGTAATTTCAAAGATTTGCACCAACAAGAAACTAAAGAACTTACGTTTTTATCGAATATTCTAGAACCTAACTGTCCATTGCATTGCAACGAACTTGAATTGTTATTCAATTGTACCAGGAAGCAACGCCGACTTGACAGAAAACTTCCACGTAGCAAATTTTTGACGTCACAGGTGGAAAACGACCATCTAAAAACACTAATTTTCTACTAACCAAAATAATGAAGCCGATCGAGCACTTTCCCGAATTTTACAAAAAATTGCGAAAAATTCCACTCAAGTGAATATAAATCACAGATACTTACCAAAGAGGATCGCACAGCTAACGTTTTTCCAAAATTTCTTCGTATGACGTTGGCCACACTGGCACCAACTGGTACCGATACGTTTTTGACGAAATAATTTACATTTGTAATGATGTGTCACCACCGTAGTATAAATGTCGGCAAAAATATTATTTATAAAAATTTTTAAAACAAATCAAGTGGTATTAAGTCACTCGACGCCGACGTCTTGATTTTGTTCTACTGTCAAACCCTACACGTCGATATTTTGTTTTTCGTTTCGAAGTGTTTTGTTTTTGACCTATTTTATTATCTTCTCTGCTGTTTTCATTGCTTTTGTTTCTATCCACACCGCCTTTTTGACTTTTCATCACAGATAGTTAATTTAATGTACAGGGGATTGTAAAATAATTGTGCACAATTAAAAACAATAAATAATTTATTACTTACTTCTTATAGGTAATCTAAAATATCATAATAAATTAATTCAAGAATGTTGAGATGTAACCCTGCGACCTCCCCCACCCCTTTACATATTAAATTAATATTAAATTTTTAATATTTTAAGTTTTCATAATCATCGGCAGCAGCTACTCGAGATACCTAATATGTGAAAATATTTACATTTCTGACCCCCCCCCCCCGGGAAAGCAGTTTTCATTTTTGTAAATTTTGATACACAGAGTAATCAACGAAAACCAAGACAAAAGTTCATTTTATGTCAATAAATTCTAAAAGTTCAAGAGTCCGTTAGTTTTTCAAGCAACCGAGGTTGGGCGGCACTAAAGTAGAACTACAGTAACCTCATAAAAAATTGGGAAGTCCCCGATATTGCATAAAATGCATTTTTAATATCAAATACAATGATTTTAACTTTGAGTTTATTCATTAAATCTACATTTTTAGCCGACTAAACTTTTCCAAATTTCCTGGACTTATTAGAAAACAGGAGTTTACTCTCTCTACAAGGGAGAATTGTACTCTTTCGACTTAAAGCTTCAATTTTTATATTTTACAAAATTGAAAAATAGATAATTTTTCCGGGGTTGAGCAGTAATAATTATTTTGAATTTAAATTAATTACGTGAGACAATTTTTTGACCCCCCCTCCTTCCCTGGTGAGATTTTTTGAGATTTGGCTCAACCCCCCCTTAAATCTCACGTGAGATTGTTTAGTTTACTTAATTTAACTCAATTCTCTTTTACAGTTTTTTGCCGAAAAAAAATTACGTGATATTTGCAAGACCCCCCCCCCCCAAATGTTCAAAACGTCTTTTTCAGAAAAATATAAATTTTAACAAATTTCTCCCGGCTAATTTTTAAAATTTCTATTTCAATAATAAACTTCTACTGTAAATAAATCACGTGCTAATAGCTGGAAAGCCTGGCAGCGGACGGGCCGCTAGACGGTGGATCGGATCTTTGTTTTAACAGTATAATATTTAAACATTTAATTTAGTTTCACCCTACTGGGGGATTCCCCGTTTTTCTATATTTTCAAAGTCAGCGAGTAGTTGGGTAATTAAATAAATATTAGTGGCGTAGCGTGGGGGGGGGGATCAGAGGGGGCCAATGTCCCGGACGGCACTTCTGTTAAGGGAGGCAGGAAATGTCCGAGCTGGCTAATTTTAATCTATAAAATGCGTGTCATTTTCTAGTGAAAAGAAGCAGTCTGATTGGTCCATTTTTTTTACCAACCTAAAAATATATTAAACTAAAATTAGGACTAAAAATATTTGTTCGTAATCCAAACCGGGAAATATGAATTTTTAAGCAAAAATTAGGGAAATTTAACCTTCGGGTAGAGAAAATTAAAACTTTACTGCTCACGGAGTTGAGTAGAAACTTTCTGTGTTACTTGGAAAATGAATTATTAAAATATAAAGCCAAAATTGTAAACCGGGGGGTCTGGGCGGTGTGGAACACCCTCCAGTACATTTTGCAGAAAGAAGAGAATAATTTCGCTAGGAAAAACCTGGAAATTTGAATTTTTTAGCTAAAGTGAGGGAAGTTTAAACCTTAACTTAAAAAATCATTTATTTAAGTGCCTTACTGCTCGGAGTTTAGCAGCAACTTTTGCGATGCTCTGAAAATTAACTGTCAAAATTATAGTGAAAAATGTAAACCGGGGGTTGTGAGGGTGAACGTATCCTGCGATATGTACTGGAGGGTGTCCCACACCCCCCAGACCCCCCGGTGTACTTTTAATTTATAATAATTATAAAAATATAAAGTCAAAATTGTAAACCGGGGGGTTTGAGGGTGTGGAACACCCTCCAGAACATATCGCAGGATTTTCACTCTTTTAGAATACTTGGAGAAGGTAAGGAATTTCCCGGGTTTCCTGGCGAAATTTGAATTTTTAAGGGAAATTATACCTTTGGCTAGAGAATATTAAAGTTTGGAAAAACATTTATTTAAGTGCTTTACTGCTCAGAGTTTAGCAGCAACTTTTTGCGTTACTTTGAAAATATAGAAAAACGGGAAATCTCCCAGTAGCGGAAAACAAAATTAAATGTTCACAAATGATCTACTGTCTAGCTGCCCGTCCGCGGACGGGCTTTCCAGCTAGTATCTAATAAATTGATATAAGAAATGCTTTTTTTTTAACTTAATTGCGAAAATAGGGAGGGGGGCGAAAATTTAGGGTTAGCCCCCAGGTACCAGAAATCCACGCCACGCCACTGATAAATATGCTTTCCAAGTTTTAATTTATTTAGCCGAAGGTTAAATTTTCCTCATTTTTGCTTAAAAATTCAAATTTCCCAGTTTAGATTAAGATTGGACAAATATTTTTAGTTCTATTCGGTTGGTAAAAACCATCGACCAATGTGAGGGCTTTTTTCACCCAAAAATGGCACGCAGGAGCAGCGTGCTGGGATTCTTAGCAAAAATAATATACTTATATTAACTTCAAAATTCAAATACATTTTTTTTGTCTTATTTTCTGTGATAGTAATTTTACCAAGGTGACAGGACAGTGACGGAATATTGCTTATCAATGTATCACGTTAATGAATCAGTGCGACACAACCTTGAAAATAAATTTTGATTTAAGTTTACGAAAATTTGCTACTAAAAGATTTAACAATTATTAAGATTAATAATTAAACTATTTCTATATAACAAATATTAATTCTATACAGCAAAAATTAATTCTATAGAATGGATAATTCTACATATTAATATTATAGCAATTTATTTCCTCGTATTAAGTAGGTAGGAGAGAAAAAATTAAAAGTTATTAGTTGCCTGCTAAATGTTATAATAATTTTTTTTCTGTGAGTAATGTAAATTTAATGACTGCTGGAAATAAGTTCACATAATATGCATTACATAATTTTTAAAATATCGGTTAATAAAAATATAATTATCAGTTGTATCATTCGGTTTAAAAGTGAAACTTCGTTTGATAAGCAAATTTTATGGTTCTTAAGGGGGTAGGGCTGGTTATTATTTATTTTAATAATTACAAATGTTTATTTACTTTTTAGTGCAATTTAAGAGAATTAATTATAAATTCCACTTTGCATCATTATAATTTCAAAAGAATTTCTCAAGCTAGAACTTTTTCCATTATTATTTAATAAATTACATGATCTTATATTTACACCTTTGTAGTACATCAACCGTTGCATGTACATCTTGTAATAGCTCCCAAAAGGAATGCAATAATCTCAAGGTAAAAAATGATTACGTCTCTTGCTCAAATCATTAATTAACGGACTGAATTCTAAAAATGGCTAAGCTGCAACTCTTTTTTATTTTAATTTATGCAACATTTACTTCATCCATTCAAAACATAGCAGGTAAAATTCGATTAGTTATTAAATTTTTCAAATAAACAAATATTAATTTTAAAGATTTCAATCCATCTCAATTTAATCAAAGGATATCGCTAATGGCGGAAGAAATTTTGGATCCGGATTTAAACAGAAACGATTTCGACCGGAAGGAACACCCGATTGCGTGCTTTACTTGTAAATTTGCCATAGAATCCGCCATAAAGTTTACTCGCGCGTATTCCAGACTCCCAAAATACAATTTTTCTACAGACAATTCGAACAGTATAAATCCAATATTGTCCAATGGGATTATAGCGGGATGCAGGCTCTTTCAGTCAAACGAGATCTGTCAAGGTTACGTAAATCTTAACTTTGTAAGTGCATCCACGAGGAAGTGGATTTTTGGAAACCTTAACCTACATACTGATTTTAGAACACTCTGGCGTACATTGCCAATAAAAAAAAATCTGTGACGGGAAATCGGATATGTTCCATCGTGCTCCAATTCCTAGGTTGTACGGATCCTGGTCGAAGTAACTGGAAGGTCAAAATGCCCGAACAGCCATTCCTCATTAAAAATTTGTTCGTCCGGATATCCAGAGCGATCGCATCGCAGGTAACTTGTCTTCTATGGTGTTGGGTCTCTAAAATTTTCTTCACTTGTTTTCTCATTTGCAGAACATGCTTCAGTTGCCACTAAAAATTTTGCATTTAAGCGACATTCATCACGACAGTGAATACGCGGTTGGATCCAACGCGGTCTGCAACGAACCGCTCTGCTGTAGAGCTGGATCTTTTCCCAAAAAACCTGAAGATGCGGCAGGACAGTGGGGAGACCTTCGTTCCTGCGATACTCCCTGGCATGTTTTGGAAAATTCCTTGGATCAACTTACAGCTCAGCATGTAAATACAGTAATCTTCCAATATCCTTAACCACTGTGGGAAATTTCAGGACGACATAGCCTTTGTTTATTATACAGGAGATGTGGTTGATCATAAAAGTTGGAACACAAGCATGGAACGCAATAGCCAAATCATCACCAAGGTGATGACAAAGTTGAAGGAAACTTTCGGGTCGATCCCGGTTTTTCCGGTTTTAGGAAACCACGAACCACACCCTGTCGACTTGTTTTCTCCAGTTAAAGTCATGGGCCTTAATTATTCGACCCAATGGATTTTTGATTTAGCTGCAGAACTGTGGAAAGACTGGCTGCCTGCAGAAACGCGGAAAACAATCCTGCTTGGTGGTTATTACACGGTTTTAGTTAAACCTGGATTACGGGTGGTTGCCCTCAATAGCAATGTCTGCTATATTCTTAATTTGTAAGTTTACCATTGCTGCCGTAGAAAATTTTTATTTCATAATTTTGAAAATTCAGTTGGCTAATATTCAACGATGTGGATCCGTATGGACAATTACAGTGGCTGGTTAAGGTTTTAACTTTGGCGGAAAAAAATAACGAAGTAGTTCACATTCTCTCGCACATCCCAACCGGGGATTTTAGTTGTCTCAGTTCCTGGGGTAGGGAATTTACAAAAATTTTGAATAGGTAAGAAAAAATAAAATAAGTAGGTAATCGGGCAGAACGCGACGCCTTCTTTGTTTATTGTTCTACTTTCTTAATCACTTTCTCTTCTTTCAATAGTTGCTCATCTTAACCTTGTGGCTCTTTAATCTTGACTTTATAAAATGCTAATTTATTGTTTTTCTTGATTTGCATAAATAAATAAAATTTACTTTTTAAATCAATTCAAAATTCAAAATATTTCTTAATTTCTCTTCTCCTGGACCTCTTACCGTTTTACACGATTTTTTTTGCAAAATTTTTCAGTTTTTTCTAGGAACTAAACAGGTGCATTTGAAAAATTTAAAGAGAAACCGGTCGATTAACAATTTGGAAAAGAAGAGTAACAAATGTTAATAAATTATTATAAATCAGGTTAATCACTTTAGCTGCTTCATTTATTTTTTCTAGAGATGAATTTCCTTTCTATGTAGTTTAAGGAAAGTTGTGGAACTACAATTGACAGACTAACGAACGAAACAATGTTTCAATTTACTAAAGTGCTGCCGTCAGTTTTTCCTCTCTAAATAATATTATTTCAGAGTGAAAATAAGCTCTATGTGGGCGGTGTACAGCTCTGCTCTTCTAACTTTTAGAATTGTTTCTTGTTAGTCTTGAAATTAATTGCCAACCCAATTTCTTAGTGGAAATCTGATGTGTCATCCCTTGGTAAATTCCCTTCTATTTCTTCAATCAGCACTTTCCCTGCTTTTCCCCTCCATTTCTTCTACCACAACTACATTGATATTCTCTGGGCGAGAACACCTAACCTAGCCTGACCTAATCTAAGCTAACCTAACCGGAAATAATATTTCTTTTTTGTACAGCTATTTATACTTTCGTAGGACCTGTTTCGTCCATATTTTTGCTTCTTCTTGCTCTTTTAAGCTATTTTACTTCTTCCTTGGTATTTATTCCAAATAAGGAAATGGACTTCTTCTTCCTGGTTACACTAACACCTAATCCTAAGCCTAATATTTGTTTTTAGCTCAGATAGAGGAAAATCTTAAACAAAACAGCACTAATCCGTACTGGGTGGTAGTGGAAAATTCCTCTTCCACAAAAATAATAATAGCTTGTGAACGATTTTCCGATTTGCCAACTAGCATTTCTTCCCTGTAACTCTATACTGACCAACAGACAAACCATCAGACATCAAAACGGACAATTAAACAGACGGACAAACGCACAAACATATTTTAATTTTCTATTAGGAAAATGCTTTAACTTGACTTTCCTTAGTTTCTTGAATTTTCCACTAGTAAATTCTTCTGCCTAAACATTTTAATTTTAGATTTTCGCACATAATAGCAGCCCAATTTAACGGCCACACCCACAAGTTGGGCTTTACGATTCATTTTAAAAGTAACGATTTTAGCAACCCCGGGCATGTCGCCTTTAACGGTGGAAGCCTAACCCCCTGGTACGAAAATAATCCCAACTATATGATCTACGAAGTTGACCGCAACACTTTTGTAAGTTGTTTGACCTTGGAATGATTTATCACTTTCCATACCAAAAGGAAGTTTTAGATTCCCAAGCCTGGATGTACAACGTGACCGAGGCAAATTTAACTCCCGACCAACCACCCAAGTGGTACCAGTTGTATTCGTTTAAGGATGCGTACCAAATGACCAGCTTGAATCCTTACGAGATGGTTAAGCTGGTAAAAAAATTAGCCAAAAGCAGAAGATTAACCGATCAGTTTATTAGGTATTTGCAATAATACGGAAGATTGGATGAAATTTTATAATTTTTTTGTAGGTTTAAGTCAAGAGGGGGTGAGTCACCAACTAAGTGTGGGAGAAAGTGCAGAATCAACAGCCTTTGCACCACGGTGACATCCTATTACGGTGACTCGAAACACTGCGATATTATAAAAAAATTAATGAGATCGTAAAATAAATATTTTTTAAGTTTTGTTGCATTTTATTTTTAATTGGTGCACTGCAAGCACCATACGATTTCTACCTTTCTCCTTATCTCTGAAAGAAAATTACTTTTCTTTCGGTTCGATAACATCCATATACAGCAAGTTTACATGCTCCTTTGTTCTGCGAAGCTATTAATTTTTGAAAGCTGAAAATTTATATCAAATTTGAATTTAATTTAGTAGACGATTAAATGCGTGCAATTCAGTGAGCATAAATGATGAAGAACGAGCATTCGAAGTGACATCAGAGAAAAGACAATCTGCTCGTGATAATGATTTAGATGGGAATGTGTGAAAGACATTAACATGGCAAAACCATAAATTGCATTGTTTTTGTAGATTATTTTTAAATCTAATTGTGGCGATGATTTATCTACACTGAAAAAATTACAATAAATGAAAAATTACGTGCATTGGAAAATAACAATCATTCCGATGTGAAAATAATGTTCCTAGCGTCTATTCAACTGAAAATATAAAGGAAATTTCCATGTGCAGTTTGCATCCTCGAGATAAAATTGCAATAAAATCGGGAATAATGGGGTTTGCGCTTATTTTACAAAATATGCAATTTTAAGTGAGTATTTTGAAATAATTTGTATAGGAAGTAAAAGTGGTTCCGAGGTCTGAAACATTGCGTGAGAAATACAATTCCAATTTCCGGTTTTATTTATAATAAATTCGTCAAATTATTTTTCAATTTAAAAATCTATTACATTTTACAAAAAAACATCAACGCAGGTATTAAAAATTATTATGCTGTAATCTTCTTATTTAAACGAACCTTTACAACTTATCTACAACCCCACATTTAAATTGAGTATTCACAATCAAATTATCCTAGCGCTACTGGTATGTTTGGGAGGGTTTTGCTGTGAAAACATCTCACATTTCAAATGGGCTTCTGCCGTCATTTCCTAATCCAACATCTAAATTTCACATACACAAATAGCTTTAAATTTTTAAATCGCAATTATGCTCGCATGTTTTGGTTTGGCAACAGTAATTGCATTCTAATAGTTTGAATGCGAGGTTCGGGTAATTTCACCATGTTTTCTGTAGTTCCATGTAGACAAATCTGATTAAAATAATCGAAAGTCAAATTTAATTAAAAATAAATTTGTGGTATGATGTTAACAGTTGCACTACTTGACGATTACTGTGGCCGACCCCGTCCTTTAAAAAGCATGCCGTAACGTCAACACATATGCATTAGGATGTTCCTCACTCCCAAAAAAATATATTGGTGATATCAATAATCATCAAAAATCATCTATTTTTTAAAATTTTGGGCCAAATAAATAAAAATAAATTCTGTAGAAACATTAACAATTGATTTTTTGGATTCTAATGATTCTTTGTTTGCTAACATTCTGGAGAACCCAGACGAGAGAAATTTCAACGACAAAGCACGGGAGAAGATAAAGGATCTGAACAATTTTTGACACTTACCATTAAAACACAACACTTTCCAGTAGTATTTGCATGGAAAATATAAAATCAAACTAAAACACCAAGCGAAACTCGTGAGAGGGAATTTTCCTGTCGATGCTTCATTCATGAATTTTCTCTTGTGTGCAGGTAAAAATTCAAAGACTTACGTTTTAAATATATTAAATCGCAATTATGCTCGCATGTTTTGGTTTTTCCAACAAATTACCAACAATAATTGTATTTTAATAGTTTGAATGTGACTTTTTCAGTAATTCCGTGTAGACAAATCTGATTAAAAAAATTGTTTACTTTAAGTAAAAAATCTCAGTGATAAAAACAGCTCTCGACATGGTTCAATTCGGTTTTCGAAAGTCAAATTTAATTAGAAATAAATTTGTCGTATAATGTTAACAGTTGTACAACTTGACGGTTACTGTGACCGACTCCGCTCTTAAAAACTCATGTCGTAACTATTTGCACCTAGTTGACGTACCCTCAACGTAGAGAAGTTTGTTTCGAATAATAACTGGATGTTCCTTACCCGCAAAATTAAATATTTCCTAAATTAATCGATATTGACAGTTAATTCTCAGTTTAACCGCTTTTATTTAGTATCATCCTATTTTTTGTATAATTTTCTGTAGGATTACCTTAAGATTTCTTTTAGATAAAGTAGGACAAGAAATTAAGAGCTTATCTATAAAGTAATAATCAAATCTTGCTTTAACCTTTCCTCTGATTTTGTAAGATTTCCGCAGATTTCCTATGATTTCTTAAGATATACTAAAATTTTGCTAGGATATTTCTTTGCCTCAGAATGTGAGCAAAGCAAGAAACGCTTATTCATTTTTTAAAGTCAATCTATACACTGAAACACATAGTTTCACCAAAAATTCATTATATTAAATATTAATGAACAAATTCATAAATATAATGATTTCGTTCATAAATTTTACGAATAGTTCATCAATAGTACGAATATCAATTTCTTTTTACGAAAATTTCACTAAGAATAACTTCGAATAACAACTAAGAGGTTAGGTTGTCTGTTAGCCGTTATGACCGTCTAGTGTATAAATATTAATAAAAAAATTCATAAATACAATGATTTCGTTCATAAATACTACGAATAGTTCATCAATATCACAAATATCAATTTCTTTTTACGAAAATTTTACGAAGAATAACTTCGAATAACAATTAAGAGGTTAGGTCGTCTGTTAGCCGTTATAACCATCTGTTGTTTAAATAGTGTGGAACACGATTTCACATGTTGTGCGGCCTGAAGGCCGCATTAACCCGTCACCTTCCCAAACCCCCTAATTTTTTAGGTTGGTATCGTAAAATCAATCAATCGGAAGTGCGCTATGAAGGAAAAAGGACATGGCTTTTTAATATTACATCCGATTGCCCTAGTTGTGCGGCATAAAGGCCGCACCGACCAGATTTGCCTTCTTAATTTTTTTAAATAAGTGAACGAATCCTAGATGTTTTACGAATAATTACAAAAATACAGATTGGCACAAAATTATCTGTCCGTAACAATTGCAATTGAGTGGCAATAAATAAATAATAATTAAAATGCAGCTTTAAAACTGAACAATAACTAATTTTTAATATCTAAATTAAATTGATTGAGAGCGGGGAAGAGGACCCGGAGAAGAAATCTAGTTTAGATGAGAAAATCTGAGAAAATCCGGGTAAATTCAAAAAATATTTAGAAAATCCTAGAAAATTGAAGAAAATCTGATATAGTACTGATTTGACCTGCCATAGATAGTTTTACTTTGCCATTGCCATATACAATGTCGCTCCCCCCCCCCTCGTACTTCAGTGTGTACTACTGCAACCTATAAATTTACTTTGATTTGAAAGAGTGAAAGCATTTTATTTATAATAAAAACTAATAATTAAACAACTACACAAATCTTCTGTTTTTGAAACCGGGGGGTTTGGGGGGTATAGAATACCCTCCAGTACACTAGTAATTGTGTCCGTAGGAATAACTTTTGGATCAAGTACTTCAGTGTTTAAAATTTGCAATAATAAATTTATTTTGTTCTTAAGTAGTGAAAGAATCTTATAAATCTTCTGTTTTTTAAACCAGGGGGGTCTGGGGGGTATGGAATACTCTCCAGTACACTAGTAACTGTGCCCATAGGAAAAACTTTTGGATCAAGTACTTTAGTGTTTAAATTTTGTAACTAATAAATTTATTTTGATCTTAAGGAGTGAAAGTATCTTATAAATCTTCTGTTTTTTAAACCGGGGGGTCTGGGGGGTATGGAATACCCTCCAGTACATTAGTAATAGCGTTTATAAGAAAAATTCTTGGATCAAGTATTTTAATGTTTAAAATTAAAATTACTCTCTTAAAATCAAACTCACATTTATTCGTAAAAATAATATAAAACTCACAATAAATTGCATATATAATGCCCCCCTCCCGCCTTACTCCAGTGTGTACTGCTGTAATCAATAAATCTACTTTGATCTTAAAGAGTGAAAAAAGGTTCTTATTTATAATGAAAGCAATAATTAAGCACCTACACTAATTTTCCGTATTCCAATCTGGGGGGTATGGGATACCCTCCAATACACTAGTAATTGTGTTCATAAGAAAAACATTTGGATCAAGTACTTTAGTGTTTAAATTTTGCAACTAAGTAATTTAATTTGATCTTAAGGAGTAAAAGTATCTTATAAATCTTCTGTTTTTTAAACCGGGGGGTCTGGGGGTATGGAATACCCTCCAGTACATTAGTAATTGCGTTCATGAGAAAAATTCTTGGATCAAGTATTTTAATGTTTAAAATTAAAATTACTCTCTTAAAATCAAACTCACATTTATTCGTAAAAATAATATAAAACTCACAATAAATTGCATATATAATGCCCCCCTACCGCCTTACTCCAGTGTGTACTGCTGTAATCAATAAATCTACTTAGATCTTAAAGAGTGAAGAAAGGTTCTTATTTATAACAAATGCATTAATTAAGCATCTACACTAGTTTTCCGTACTCCAAACCGGGGGGTCTGGGGGGTATGGAATACCCTCCAGTACACTAGTAATTGCGTTTCATACGAAACTTGCATTTATTCGCAAAAATATAAAACTCAAAATTAATTGCATATACTATAATGCCTCCCTCCCTTCCCTACTTCAGTGTGTACTGCTGTAATCAATAAATCTACTTAGATCTAAAAGAGTGAAAGCTTCTTATTTATCATAAAATCAATAATTAAGCATCTACACTAATTTTCCGTATTCCAAACCGAGGGGTCTGGGGGGTATGGAATACCCTCCAGTACACTCATGTATTTTAGTATTTAAATTTTATTCGCAAAAATATGAAACTCAAAATAAATTGAAATCTAAAACTAGGAGATTAACCTTGTCCCAACCGCTTAAGCGGTCGTCTTGGCTGCAAAAGACCCGGTTTCTCCACTAAAATACTTTAATTTGTTTCCCTCAATATATCTTCAAGCATGAATACTCAGGATGTAAGGTATGAAAGTGTTTTGATGTGAAGTACTGGCATTAATATTATTTGATGATGTAAGACTACTTATATTGCAGATCTAACTTTTCTCGTCTCTGCGTATTTAGCACTCCTTTGTACTTAACTGCTTCTTCTAAGACAACCTATTAAAATTCACAAACACAAAATATAGTCGTAGTAATGGTAACTTTACAGACAGCTTTATAAATTTCAATTAAGCATAAAGAGAAGTTATTAATTACTTTAAAACAAAATTAAGGATAGGTTTGGATCATCCTGTAGATATTTAAAAATTTTGACCTACATATTTTTTAGTTTAATTTGGACAGGAAATGCGATAAGAAGTTTAGTGACTTCTACTCGTACAATAAATCCGTGAGCTGCCTAAGCATTTTGATAAATTTGCGTGTAAAACACGAACATTTAGGTCTTAGAAGCTCAACTTTTGTATTATTATAAATATGAAAACTTTTTTCTATGACGATAGGTCAATATTCTCGAAAGGGCAACAACCCTTTATAATACCATTTTTACGGTACCTTCTCGTGCCACGATGAAAAGTGCCAGATTATATTGATTACCGAAGTGACCTATTCACTTCCAACTTTGTCGCAATCGATATCGCATTAAATTTTTGCAAAGTTTACGTTTGCCGTGTTTCTTAATTTTTTTTTTGATAGGACGGATTGCGTGTGTTACGACATTTTGCAATGTTCTCATGGTATTGCAGAAAAATGAGTAGGTTTATAAATTAAGAGATTAATTTCGTGAAATGCGAAACTCTGGCATTGTGAAGGGTTTGCAAAGTGTTTCTAAAACTATCGAAATAAACCACTCAATCTTATTTTTTTCTCTCTTTCTTTACTTAATTATTGCTAACATAATATTAAAATTAAGTGTAAATATTGTTTCAGTTCGTAGCCCATTCAAATGTTCAACAACTTTTGGCTTCCATTTGGTACGAAGGACTTCCAGGCTTTCGTCGAAAAAATATGGTTTTACAAGCTTTAGAAATAGTTCGAATTGGAATTTTATTTCCCGTCTTTTCGGCTGGGTACGTTTTGGCCCCACACTCGGTGCTTGGCAAAACTATGAGAAAACCATTTATCAAGTTTATCTGCAACTCGGCATCCTATTTCGTTTTTCTTTGTAAGTATCAAGATTTTCAAGTGGTTCCCATAAAAAATTCACAATTTTAAACAATTTACTGGCTACATCACTGGAGAGAAAAGTTTACTAACCTGAATTGCTGCTAAACCCACGAAGTGGACCCTACCATAAAGAAAATCCATTGTTAGTTATCATTTCAGATCAGAATAGTTTTTGTCAAATTACCTTTAACACTGTAGTCCTTTTGCCTTATTCCTTAACCGTAATAGCTTCTCCATCGTTCATAACTAACCAACCCGGACACTAGCCTATTTTTATAACGATGTTACTTCAGAGGCCTTAAACAACAAATGAGTTCAAGCGAGTTTCGTTTCCTGTGCTGATAAGTTTTTAACATAATAACTTACACATGTAACAATGTCAGTTAAAATAGTTTTAAATTTTTTTAAAGCCAATCAAACAGTAGTAAGTCACTAAAAGTATTTTGGCTGTCCTTTTTTATATTATACGGTTTTATACGCAGTATAACAGCAAAAACTTGATAATCAGTCTGCGTCTGTCTACATTGGAATTAAATTGTCAACAGCTTATATAGTTCTTCAACTAAAGCGGTGTTGAACTTCTCTGTTCTGAAACTGTTTTAGCCATATCGCTAATTTGATTGCTGGAATTTCGTATTTGGACCTTAAAATAATAATTTTTGCTATTTTCTTCATCTGTTTGCACAACAGCTTAATTAATTTAATTTCAACAAAAATTACAAAGGTTTACAAAAGCAGTTAACCTAATTTAAACAATTCAGTAGCTTTAAGATGAGTACGCAGGAGGATATTAAATTAACTTGTGTGGATTACTTTGAAAACCGCAATAAAATAATTTTCGAGTTTCCTCGTAGGTAAAATTTTCACCGCGTTAAATGTAAATAAACCAACTAATTTACCAATTATTCGACGATTAATTTTCTGAAAAGTTTAATTACATCCTGAGGTTTCAAACGAAGTTGATGGATTAGACTAAATTTTAAATTTTCAGAGATCAAGTTCAATCGAACGCAACGCAATGAATAATTAAATCCAGGTCTGGATTTAATTTGCATGAGGAATCTCGCCACATCAGATTTGTTCATCTTTTATTGAAACTTCATGTGGTTTCTTTTCTGTATTTTCGCTTTTAAATTGGATCTGTAACATCAAACAATTTTTTATGCATCTTGGTTATATTTTTTATTCCGCTCCCACGTTGGGCGCCAACTCCAGAAAACCAAAAAACATTTAGTTTCATTTTTAATTAAATTTTTTGTTGCAATATTTGAACAACTCCCAAGCATTACTTTCACACTAATTGGCATCAACGTTCGACTGCTTTTAAAAGCTTTTGTTTTTTGAGGTAAAGAAAAAATCAGATTATTTCAGGGAACGGCTGAAAAATTTATTAGGTCTAAAATTAAATTATCTTTTATTAATTTACATAAAAGATAAACAAATTATAAAGTTTTGAGTTCAAAGTTTGTGTAGATTTACTCTTCATTAATGAAAGAAAAATTTTAATACTGACTTTATTAAACTACCAGAAGTAAATCAATATTGAAACTTAAGTTACCTAACGTGAAAGTTTAGAAGCTAAATTTTCAATTTTCGCTGATAAGTTTGTGTCACAGTTACGCAATAAAAATAAATAAATTTATTTGTGAAGGGGGGGAGGTGAGATTAAACCCGCACCAAATGAGGTTTGGAAGTTGTAATGTAGGAGTCCAGTTTTTCCCAAAATACCTTCAGAGCAGCTCGATCTAGGTAACGTCTGGTTCGGGACAAATTAATTACGGTGACAGCCCACTTTTTCACGTTGGGATCCAATTGAGTCTCATCGTATTTGAGGTGAAAACCACAAATTTTTGAAAATATTTCTACCGGGTTAGACCATGGAAAACTTTTAAATTGCCACGTGGGACCCAACACGAACACCGCCACTACCCGATCCCATTCGTCGCGGGTCAATCGCAACGGATTGTCGATGACCCGGTACGAAGCCGTTACAGAACCCATCCGTTGTCGTTGTATCAAAGCTTCATTATACGGTCGACCACATTTTCTTTTCTTTTGCTCGGTCGTGACAAACTTGGAGTCTTGCAAAATATCTTTAACGTTGAACATGGAAATGATTGATGTTGGAGCGGCTGGAATGACTATGATAGGGGTACGAGAAACTCGTTTTGTCCTGATTGGAGTTTCTGGAGATGCCCTTGAAGAAGGCAATGGATTTGGTACGTCAGCAACTTTGAAATCGATAGCACCTCCGGTGCTTACCGTTTTTCGCGCTAGACCGTGATAACTTCCTCTGGTGTTGATTTGGAAACCTTCAGTTTCTTGTTTCTGCTCGAATCGTTCTTGATCGTAACGATTGTAAGATAAATGATTTACTAGTCGTGGTGGTCCGCGCCGAGGTTGAGGTTGAGGTTGAGATTGTTCTTCCCTAATCTTCATTCGGTTCAGCATAGCAAAAATGGATGTGTCAAATCGTTTTTCCTTGGCCTGAAGTATGGTCAAACGGTTTCTCCACTGCCTTTCCCTACTCAAGATATCTTTTGTTACATCAACGTCCGCATCCAATAAAACTTTCATGTTGTGCCTGTTCCCTATAAGATCCTCGCTATCTGTAATTGTTGTTTTTTTGTTCGCCAAACGCTTAGCTTTAATTTCGGCGATTTTTTCAACGGACATCGCATCCGAAAGCGACTTGATGTTGTTCATGGAGACCGATCCTTCCTTCGGAGCTTCCAATCGAGCTGCCAGTTGCTCCTTAACTTTCTGGACATCACTCTCTTCCAGCTTGGGTTTTTTAACGTTTTTGCCATTTTCTCCGTTGCTATCGGGACCTCTTTTTGCTTTATTCGGCAGATTGAACGGAACCGATTGGTCAATGGAAGCGCAGGTTAATATGGTTCCATGTAAGTAAGCCAACAGATGTTTTCGGTCGGGTCGCCTTACGGGCGCTATCTCTTTTGCGGCCGCTTGTCGCACGTAGATTGTGTGGGATACTTCCGAATTTTTTAAAAATAACACAAGCGATTCTAAGGTGTAGTAATCCTTGGGAGCGCCATTTCGATCGGATCCGCACATCACAAAATTTGTTTTCACATGTTTGGCCCAGGCGAAGTCTCCCAAAATAATTTCGTCGTCCCTTTCTATGATTTCTTTTTTATTGATAGCGTAAGTACGTAGTAAACTTAACGGATCGGCCATGGTTTTGCAATAAATTATTCAGATGCTTAAATAAAATTGCCAGGGAGGTTTATTTATATGAAAAATGAAATTCGGTTGGTACTAAAAGTTAATTATAAAATATTAAGGATGAAAGTTGGCATCAACGCCCGAATGGCGTTAAAAACGCGGAGTTAGCAGCATAATCAATTTTGTAACACTAAAGTTATTTTGTTTGTTTCAGTTATGTTAATACTAGCGTCGCAACGGATAGAAACGTTGTTTTTTGAAGAAGAATTTGAAGATGATGTTCCTACAAAACGTGGTGCTAAACCATCTTTGGTTGAGTGGATAATTTTGGCATGGGTGTGTGGTAAGTAGAAACCAAAACTAAGCATGGGAGCAGTAGCGTATTTAAAGGGGGAAAAGAGGGCAATTGCCCTCCCCTCCAAGGATGACTCGGATTGTATCCCTGAAACCCTCCTGGATAAAAATAATGTTTACTACGAGGTTTTAAAATTTAAATAACTTTAAATTATTTTTATTTATTTGCTTATTATTTATTTACTACCTGCAGCTAGACGGTGGATCTCCTTTAAACGATATAATATTTAAGCAGTTAATTTCGTTTTCCGCTACTGTGGGATTCCCCGTTTTTATATATTTTCAAAGTAAAGTAAAAACTTCTTGCTTCGCGAAAATTGAAAAATTATAAATTCCTTATCTTCTCCAAGTATTCTAAAAGAGTGGAAATCCTGGGATATGTACTGGAGGGTGTTCCACACCCCCCAGACCCTCCGGTTTACAATTTTGGCTTTATATTTTCAGTAACACAGAAAATTGCTGCTAAACTCCATGAGCATAAATATGCTTACCAAGTTTTATTTTTTTCTTTCCGAAGGTTAAATTTCCCTCATTTTTCATTTTTTGGTTGGTATAATTGTAAACCGGGGGGTCTGGGGGGTACATATTGAAAGATTTCCACTCTTTTAGAATACTTGGAGAAGATAAGGAATTTATAATTTTAAAAATTTTGCCAGGAAAAATCAGAAACTTTGAATTTTCAAGCGAAAATGAAGAAAATCAGTGTGTTTTTTTCACCAAAAAACCACACGCTGTAGCAGGAGCAGCAGCAGCGTGCTGGGATTTTATATATCAGGATTTAATTTCTGTAAAATTTAATTTATTTTGTACAAAATACCCCCTCCTCTTAACCCCCCCCCCCCCAAGTCCTCATTATAAGCTTATATTATGTTGATGTTTATACAAAACAAGCAGGCTCGTATTCTTTTCCGGCCGAAAATGTCCTAAAATAACAAAAATATTGCAACTTTTCTGAAACAATTGGAAGTCGCTTTTCTCAAAAATTCCAAAGTTTTTTGTTTTATTTAATATTATGTTTGTGGAGGGAAGGAATTTCGAAATAGATTTATTATTAGTTGCGGAGATATTAATTTTTTTAATTTTATAATAAATTATTGAGCTGCCTAATTTATGCAATAATAATTTTTCAGCGTCGGATTTGCCGTACAAAGTAGAATTTAACAAATTTTCAATTTTCTTTACTTTTAGATTTAATTTAAATTACATTTTTTGTGAATTTCTTGGTTTTTCCTGGCAAACTTTGTAAAATTATAAATTCCGGGGGGTCTGGGGGCTGTGGAACACCCTCCAGTTCATATTGAAGGATTTCTACTCTGTTAGAATACTTGGAGAAGAAAAGGAATTTATGTATATTTTTGCAAATTTCGCCAGAAAAAATCGGAAAATTTGAATTTTCAAGCAAAAGTGAGGGAAATCCGAGTGTTTTTTTTGCCCAAAAATGACACGCTGTAGCAGGAGCTACAGCAGCGTGGTGGGATTTTATATATCAGGATTTGGTTACCACTGACGCGCACGAATGGATTAACGATATTCTAAACAATAATAATGATCTGCCCCCCCAAAGCATTTTCTAAATACGCCACTGCATGGGGGGTACTTTATTTCTGAGGGGGGGTGACAAATTTCAGTAAACTGACTATAAAATTTAATCTTAAGCCGATCATCGTCAATTGAAAACAACCAATTCCTATATAAAGAAAAAAATCTAAAAAAATATGCGACAAAACACAGGAATGAATTCTGTAAATATTGAACAAATTACTCAATTGCTTTACAATCAGTTTTCGGCGATAACTTAGCCGGGAGCAGCTGTCATCGAAGATGAGCAAATTTCTTCCCTTATACTGCGGAAGTATGATCCTGATAACAGTAGATACTCTATGCTGCGAGATGTGCGGGAAACCAAAGAGAGGCTTAAAATCGGCGACTAGGTGATGATTTGGAAAGTAGCGCAAGCTTTAGATGGAAGAGCTTGTAGGTTTTACGTGGACTGGGAGCCTCTCCTTAAGAGTTGGGCTAATTTGGAAGCAGATCTTATTATGGCATTTCCCGACCGAGAATCTTGGCATATGAAGCTGTTGAGGGCTGCTAATATGAGCAGCTCTGAATTTAACAGCACCAGCAAATATGTTTCGGAAAAAATACGTAGCATTTATCTCTACTTTGGTGATATACGGTGGGAAAAGGTTTTATCGCCCGTGATTGGTGGTATAGACTCCAATGGTATTCGTGAATTGATAAGCCTACGTCAACCGAAAAACCAAAAAGAATTCATGGTTTATATATGGCAATTTGAAACCGAAATAGGAAACAGAGACTGCACTCTTGATGAAAAAAAAGCTAATCATTTGATGAGAAGTCCTAGTGTTGAGATCTTGCCAGATCGTAATAAAGTGATTGATATAGAAAGTGATTGCGAAAATAATTCAACAAAATCGAAATTTCAAAAAAGACCTAAGCTTCGAAGCTCACACGAATACAAACGTAGATGCAAATGTTTATTCTGTGGTAAGATGGGTCATCAGATAAAGAAATCTAAATATTTTAAGATGATGGATGACGAATTCCGAAAATTAAATTGATTTGAATGGAAAAACGATAAACCAATTCAAAAATTTTTGTAAATAAAAATTAAAAAGCTTCAAAATTATAGTAATAATAATTTTCGGCAGTTTTTAAGTCAATCAGAAGGATTCTTTTTAAATAAAACGCCATATTTATGTCAATTTAGAATCTAACAAGCAACCTATCATAAAGTATGGGCGGGGCTAAAACCTTATGGAAATAACCAATCTAATTATGTTTTTGGTTTTTTTACACAAATTGTATTTACTTAAATTATCTATAAATGTATTCATACACAAAAATTTTAATTTTTTTGATTTTTTTATTTGGAAAAATTGAAAAAAAACTATGATTTTATTATAATGTTTGTTAATATCAGTAGCTTATATTACGGAGAATACCTTTCTTGTTTTATTCTCTTGAGAAATATACAATTTTTTTCCGTATGACCCATTTTAGAGCAATTAAGACATTTTTTCATGGAACGCATTTGATAGGGTTTATAATGCTTTAGGGAAATTCTCCCCTGATTTCTACATTCACGTTTCAAATGGCCAAGTTCTGAACATTTGAAACAACGGTTCGCCCATGATGAGTCTGCTGCGGGTTTATCTTTGTCATTAATATCAGTTTCCATTCTAAAACGTTTTGGTACTCTATCATCAGAATAGCCTCGCGTATTAATTACATAATCACTCTGGAAATAGCGTTTGCTTGACCTAACATCCTTAAAGGGATCACTATTTTCTTGTTCGGTTTTACGATCGGTCACTTCTGCACTTCTATGTTTTGGTAATTTGTCGCTATTATGTTCTATTTTATGCGTAGACCCTGAAACATTTTCAATCTTGGGAGTTACTGGATCAGTTTTACGTTCATGCACAATCTTATTCTCTGTCTTGACATTACTCAATCTACTGTTTTCTGCTTCATATTGACAAACATGCAGTATAAGTTCTTTCTGATTTTTCGGTTGATTTAATAATATAAATTCACGAACGTCACTGGAGTCTATCCCACCAACCAGAGGCGACAAAACTCTCTCCCATGGCAAATCTCCGGAGTACCGGGCAATGCTGCGAACTTTTTCTTGAACATATTCACTAATGCTGTTATAGTCAGAGCTTCTCATATTAGCAGCTCGCAACAACTTCATATGCCAGGTTTCAAGATCGGGAAATGCCACGAGGAGATCGTTTTCAAAGTTTTTCCAATTCTTAACCGCGGGTCTCCAATCTCCATAAAATCTCTGGGCTCGTCCTTCTAAAACCTCTCCAACTTTCCAAATCATCACTTCATCCTCAACTTTTAATCTTTCCTTCGTTGCATTTGCTACTGTTAACCACTCTTCAATCGAGTATTTGCTGTTATCCGGATCGTACTTATCCAGCGTGAAAGAAAGTTGCTCTCTTTCAGAGGAAGCTACTTTTTCAGGCTGAGTCATCACTGAAAATTTAGTTAAAAATACCTGCATTAATTGCTCCATTTGTGCAGGACTTAATTCCGTATTTGGTTGCATTTTTCCAATTTTTAATTACTTGAGTTACAAAATAGTATCGACACTTTTGCTTATATAGTAATTATTTTTACAATCCGCAATTTATAGAAGGATTAACGGATTAATAAATTTTGAAGGCGGGTGGATTAAAAATGAAATCCTTTGTGATTCGGTCTGTTATGTTTTAATTATTTATCGAAGCAAAGCAACGCTAAATCAAATATAAAAATTAAAATAATTGTAAAATGAATTTTAATTTGAGGTATCACAAGTTGGGGTACCTGCGGGTAAGGAGTGACTTCAAACGCAACGCAGATTCAGTCTAATAGTTTCTGCTTTCTTACAGTTTTTCGATATTTGTTTTGGTGAATGTACACCCTGTATAATTTTTCTAATATTCTTTAAAAAATAGAAAATTTGCCGTCTGCAAAAGATTGTAATATTACCAGAGGCGGAACTACCGGGGTGCGGTGGGTAAAAGGGCCCCCAGTTGTACTATGACCTTTTAACTCGTAAGTTAATCAATCAATTCAGGCCCCCTGAACCCCCGATCCTTCGCAAGAAAGTACTCCAGTATTCATAACTGACTAACTTCTCGGTTCCGACACGAGAACAAAGAAGAATAGACCCCCCGGATTAACACCTACATCATGTTTCGCACACTAAATTGTTGCTAACTTCTAAAATTAGTAGAACTTATAGAAAGCGACGACATTAATTAACTAATAGTTAACGGCTAGACGGATTAGTGAAAATAATCCATAGTAATAACAAATTTAGTTTATTTTCTCTGTATAAGTTTAAACCGAGTGCTTTCTTATAAGGGATCGGGAAATCGGATGGTATACATGTAGGTGTCAATCCGGGGGTCTGGGGAGCACCCCCCCCCAGTGCATTCTAGAAAATGAGCTTGAAAATTAGGTGGAAATCTGGATACAAGTGAAGGGAAATCATAGGAAATTCAATTTGATACACGGCTTTGTCAGAGTAATCTACCATAATTTGGTAGATTAATTAAAAACTGTTACCTAAACCCTTAACGTTTACTTTACCGGGCATGGAATACGTTTTCGGCATTGATAACTGATTAACTTCTTGGCTCCAGCACGTTAGTAAAGTAGAATGGGTGTGCACTGGGGGGTATGGAATACCCCCCAGACCCCCCGGATTGACAACTACATCATGTGTTGTACACTAAGTTGATGTTAGCTTCTAAAATTAGTAGAACTTATAGGAATCCACGATGTTAACCTACTAATAAAGTGGCAGGTGCACAACTAGATGCTGTTTGAAGTCTTTGGAGGTATAGAATAGCCCCAGTGTGTTGTGCTTCAGACCCCCCGCTGAGAGTTTTCACGATGAATAGATATATGCTAGATATGTATACAAATGATATGTAGATGTATTTGTTCTAAGAGAATATAAAGTTTTTATATGAAGGTAAATCAAACACTTTTGGGTTTTCAAACCGGGAGGTCTGGGGGGTATGGAATACCCCCCAGTGCACCAGCAATTATAATAGTTAAAGGATTTTCCGTTCCAGGAAATTAACTTTCTAAAAGGGATTACAATTACTATGTTCTGAGGGGTGTTCAATAACACCTCCCAGACCACCCGGTGCGAATGGTACATGATGTGTGAATATGATGTATGAATTGTATACAAATGACGTATACATATATTTGCTGTGGCAGAGTGAAAAATTTTTATTACCAAAATAAATCACAAAATGTATAAACACCCTTTTGGGCTTTCAAACCGGGGGGTCTGGGGGGTATGGAATACCCTCCAGTGCACTAGCAATTATATATGTTAAAAAAACAAATTAAAGTTAAAACCCCCCTGGATTTTATTCTTTATTTTGTTTGCTATTTTACTTTCCTCCCCCAAAGTTCTTTGGAATGATAATCTCGTTAATCGCTTCATGCGCACCAGGGAGAGACAATTTCACACACAGTCTAATACCGCCCTGAAATTTAAAACCAAGGGCGGATCTACGCGGAATAAATATATTATGTATTTTCACAAGAATATTTTATTTTAATATTTATATTTTTAATATTTTAATATTTTTGAAATTTCAACAAAACTAAACGTAGTCAATTTTGTTGTTTTTTTAAAGCTTATGAGTTTGCCTTTGCCAGGCAATTTTAGAAAATTAATAAAGGAAATAAAAGAATTAATCTATAGAAATCTAGAAATCTAAAGATTTCCTAAATTTCCCAAGATTTCCTTGGGAAGAAAATAGCATTTTTAAGATTTACTGAGATTTCTTAGAATTTCTCTAAAATTTGTTTGGATTTCTTTTCACTTTTGTATATCAATATTTTCCCTTCGGTTTTCCAATTAGTACAAAACTAATGGGAAATCGACGGAAAAATTGTGTGTAAGTAAATGAAAATCTGTAAAAGTTCTGAAAAATTCCAAGACATTTCAAGAAACAGATGCTTGGAAAATTTGTAGAAAAATAGAAAATCTTAGGAAACTCGAGAACATTTTAAAGCCAATGAAATCCCAGAAAATGGAAAAATCAAAAAAAGATAGTTTATAATATTCTAAGTTTTGCATATGACAATATCTCCATCATTTTTCCACTTATTAGTAAAAAACTTAGAAAAAATATCCAAAACATCTTGTGAAGTGGGGAATCACAGAAAATTCTAGAATATTTTATGAAATTTAGACAATCTCAGAAAATAAAAAAATAATAAAATATTTAATAAAATTAAATGGGGGGGGGGGGGTAGTTACTCGTCTCTACGCGGGTCCCTCACCTGCTTGAATATTACGTGCTATACCTGAATAAATTATATTTTAATACCAGAATTACAATATTAATTTAAAATTTAATTATATAGGCTTTCTTGTTTTCTTAAATTCCTTCTTTTGCTTTTATTTTCTTTTTTTCATTTTCCAAATTAAATCATCAAAATTCTAAACTGCTAAAGTAGGTAACCGAAACATTCCAAATAATAATTTACATATTTTGTGATGAGCTAATTTTAACAATCAGCAGAGTTTAATTTCTCGCAGTTGCATTCTTAACGAGATCGAATCCAGGTCCTTTTATCTGTAGCGGTCCATATTGATTTACACCCCGGGCTGGTTCCTGTGCTTTTATTAAAATGTAAATATGTACCTACTAATAAAATATTAATGTAAATTTTCCACATAGCAAGAGTTTCGACACGCGGTTCCCTAGTTTAGTAAACGAATTATTAATTTAATTAAATTAAATTCAAGATTTCATATTCCAATTGCCTTTACAGTATATATAACATTCAGATGCTCCTTTAGAACTTGTAGACCTGTTAATGAATTATTAAATTTGTGTTTGTCTTTATAAACAATGAACAATCTACAAGATATTCCAGAGCAACACAAATAAGAGCTTTCTTTTTTCGAAAACGCTTAGCGCTGCGCTCGCTGTCTCCCCACACTAACATTAAGCAATTACAGTTTAAACTAAGTATTTAAGTTAAAATAAAAATTTTCTTTCAATTTATTATTTTCAGGTTTAATTTGGAGTGAAATAAAGCAGCTGTGGGATGTCGGTTTAGAAGAATACACGCGAGATATGTGGAATGTAATAGATTTCATCACAAACTCGCTTTATGTGGCCACTATAGCATTAAGGGTTGTTTCTTACTATCAGGTAAATTTTATCCCCAAAACGACAGCGGGCTTTGTGCTGGACAAAAGCGGAATTAACGAGCTACATATTTTCTGATGAAAACTTTTGTTTAGGTGCAAAGCAATCCAAAAAACGAATCGGTGAAAAGAGAAGATTGGGATGCGTGGGATCCCATGCTGATATCCGAAGGATTGTTTTCAGCAGCCAACATTTTCAGGTGAGCACAAGTTTTTTTTCCGTGTAAACAAAACTATAATATTGCGTATCTCTAAAAGCTTTTGTCGATATTGAACATCAATTTGTGGGTCGCTTTATGTGTCCACGAGCACATCTATCTCAAATATATCTTTATGACAACTTTGAATACAACGTCAATAAATCCTTAAACCGAGCAAAAATTTTATCTAACATGAAAACTTTTTGTTACGACGCGATAACCGGTTGTTGGAATTAATTTGTATTCCGAACTGGCATTTTGATTTACTATAATTTTGCTTACTTTTGTCTAAATTTCCAACCAGCAATCATAAAGCAAAGGCATCCGGAATACCGATGAGGGAAGGAATTATATCAACGAAGCTGGTGAAAATCAAATTTCTCCATCGATTTTCTTAATGGCAATAATTGTGTCATTAGAACCTTAAATAAGGTCCTTCGCAATAGAGACATCGATTTCGAGATTCAAAGCAGGCCTGCCGAAAGAATTAATTTTATTTTAAAGTAAATTTTAGTTTTTCTTATATAACACAGATATTCATACCAAAATTTCGGAAAACGTTAATTTGGTTTCTGAATTACAATTGACGATTTCTGAATATCAACTGACGGTTGCTGAATTACAATTGACGATTTCTGAATTACTGGTGGAAGGTGTAGAGGCTGCAAAAATAGGCGTTTTGGAGATTTTCTTTCAGAAAAACTAATTCCTTTGAAGCGATTAATTTCAAAATGGCGGCTGTGCAGCGTTTTTACGATAACGGCTCCTTTTCCACGGGCCGACAAACAACTCTTGTAATTTTTGAATTTATTACGATGATATTGATTTTTGGATTTTTGGGAAAATTTTGATTTTGGAAAAGTCAAAAATTTAGTCTAAAAATCTTGATCTATTTTAAGCTTAGCTACAACTTCGATGATTTACATTTTGTTGCTTCAAATTTTTGAGGCCCCTAGAAATCTGGAAGCCCGAGGCTGCAGCCCCCTTAGTCCCCTCCCTTTAATCCGGCTTTGTACACAACTTTACAATTGGCTATTTCTTTCCACTTAACGCAACGTAAACTTAAAACTTTAAAACGTTAAAACCGTTGCGATGTCCGTTTGTGTCAGCACAATTGAACTTAATTGAATTACTTCGAACAAACTTAATCCCCATTAGATTTTTAATTTTTTACATATCTTCGGGCTTGACGCTGCGATTAAAATCGCAGAATCAGGAAACCTAAGGCAACGAATTGACGGATGATTACAGGTTCGGTTCTGCTAATTAGCAGAAAACACACGATGACCTCAAACGAAACTCAATTGTGTGAAAACCCACGGGGGGCGGGGTTTTGGCTGACCACTACATTTTATCAAAGGCTTTCAAGGCAGATTACCTCGGTGGTTTGCCAAAGCCTGCCATGGGAGAACGATTATAATCAAGTTCTTGTTTTTTCTTTTAATAAAAATGATATTGTTTTACTTGGGCTCGAACCAGGGATCTCTGTGTAGTAGTCAACGCAAATAACAACCAGACCGTAGTCTTTCTTGTACTTTGTATATAATCAAATAAATAAAATATCATAATAGCTGAATCGAAAAATTTTGAAATTTATAACAAAATTAAAGTGTCAATTAAAATTATTCTTATATATAATAAATTGAATTATACTAGATTGACAAGGTTGTGCGGCCTGAAGGCCGCATGGTCTCCTTGTTAAAATAAATTAATTTAGCTTTATAGAATAAAACTTAATTATTACCGGACAGATTAATTCTAGCTGCCTGATAAAACATTAGAAGCAAAGTAGAAAACATAGTATTCATAATATTAGAGACCACAGTGGTGGCTTGATGTGATCGCTAGTTGAGTTATGAGCGGAAATTCTGGGTTCAAATCCCGGACTCGGCAGAATTTTTTAGTTCAGCCCTCTGGTGAACATCAAACTGTGGATCGAAATACTAATAACTTTCCTTAACATCTTAATGGAAAACGGGGTATAATAAATCTAGAGCTTCAACACAAAGTGGGCATTGAACCACTACCCGTGCAGCTAATTTGGATATTTGGGAAATTCCTGATATTGCAAATATATTATAATTACTAGATTGTAATTGTAAGCCGCACAGTTCTGCCATACTAAATTAATCATTGAGGAGGGAGGGATCTGAAGAAATCTAAAGAAATTGAAAGATATCTGCGAAAATCACCAAAATAAATTATATTATGCTAGATTGCATTGGTTGTGCGGCCTGAAGGCCGCATTGTTTTGCTGTTATGATAAATTACTTTTGTTTTATGGAACAAAACTTAATTTTGACCGGACAGATCAATCGTAGATACCTGATAAAACATTAGAAGGAAAGTAGAAGAGAGAATTCCTGATATTGCAGATATATTATTCTAGGTAAGACAAAATAGCTCCGAAAAAATGGCCCGATGACAAAATAGCTCCGACAAAGTAGCCCAGTGATAAAACAGCTCCGACCAAATAGTCCGATGAGAAAAGGGGCCGTTAATTAATTACCTCTCACGGGGGGGTCTCGGAAAATATCACGTAATATTTTTTGCAAGAAACTTTAAAATTGCGACAGAACTGAGTTAAATTTAGTAGGTAAGGCAAACCATCTCACGTGAGATTAGAAGGGGGGGGTCAAAAAATCACTAGCCAGGGGATAATGAAAATTTTTAATACTACATTTATAAACAGGTTTCGTAAATGGAACAAATATCCGTTTCCCCTGACTTCAAAATTAATGTTTAAATTTTGTAGGGGGGGGGGGCGGAGGATGATAAGTTAATTATCTTTATATTATGTCCTAGGGCTATTTTGGCACGGGCTCTTATGTCATAGGGCTATTTTAGCACGGGCTATTACGTCGCAGGGCTATTATGTCGGGGCTACTATGTCGAAGAGCTATTTTGGCATGGTCTATTATGTCTCAGGCTATTATGTCGGGGTTATTTTGAGGGGTCACCATTATACTACACTAGATGGTCATGGCTTAAGCCGCACAGTCCTGTCATACTATATTTATCATGGAGGGGAGAGGGATCTGAACAAAAATCTAAAGAAGTTGGAAGATATTTTAGAAAATCACCAAAATAAATTGTATTATACTAGATTGCAATGGTTGTGCGGCCTGAAGGCCGCATTGTTTCGCTGTTATAATAAATTACTTTTGTTTTATGGAATAAAACTTAATTATGACCGGACAGATCAATCGTAGATGTCTGATAAAACATTTGAAGGAAAGTAGAAGACATAGTATTCCTGATATTGCAGATATATTATACTATACTAGACTGTCCTGGTTGTGCGGCTTAAGCTAAATTAATTTAGTATTATTACAAAATACCTAATTAGAGCCGAACAGTATTTCAGGTATTTCAGATCCTTGAGGGGGAGGGATCTGAAGAAATCCAAAAAAATTTGAAGAAATCTTCGAAAATTACAAAAAGTAAGTAAGCGGTCTCATAGGCGTCTTGACCTCTCAGTATGTAAATTATTTGAAATCCGCTTTAGACGTGGAGTGAAGGAGATGGATGTTCTGGTGATGGTTCTGGTGTCACCTAATTAGGGGTCTAAGACGTTTTCGCCGTAGCAATTTCGCCACACACAGGTTTAAACTCCACCGTTTTGACGCAAGGATCCGTCATCCCTTTTGACCCAAGGCGATAAGTTAGAAGAAGTTAAGATAAGAATAGTTATTAATGTAAATATTAATAAAATATTCAAAATAGTCATATGAAAAATCTTATGGAAATAAGAACCGGTCTATTCTGAAATTCATTTACAGGGGCGGTCGTTAGGCCGGTGAAAGCAAAATTTAAAGGAAATTTGGTAAAATCAATAATGTAATTTATTTATGCCGTTATCTTTAGTCTCTAAAGTATAATGTAGTTTATTTTGAACAATGAGCACAGGTGCCAAAATCATATGATCAAATCATAAGAAAAATCTTGTAGTCTTAGACAGGCTTTTACATATGTTTGTACTTTGGATTTTGCTGCCAACAGTCTTGCGGAAAATTGATTTCGCGAGAAGGAAAAGTTAAAAAATGGGGAGTGGGGCAAGCAGAGACTATGGGGGCAGAGGTATAACGTAGCTTCCTAGAGTGTTAACTATAAGAGTAGAAAAGGTAGATAAAATACTGTTAAGAAATCGAAATTATTTAAATAATTCTGGCGTAAGATATTTTTTCTTTTGGTCTATAAAACCCGTGAGTCTGGGAGGTATGGAATACCTCCTGTTCTGTTCATTACAATAACTTTGACGACTGGAAACAATCGTGAGTACCATGAGAACCATCAGCCTAAGTGGCTGGATGTGATTGCTAGTTTAAGTTATGAGCAGAAATTCTAGGTTTAAACCCCGGACTCGGCAGAATATCTTAACTCAACCCTCTGGTGAGCATCAAGTTGTGGGTCAAAATACTTATAACATTCCTTTCAATGGATAAATGTCAAACGAGCAGACCAATAAAATTTAACATTTACATTTAATATTCATTTCTTTTCAAACTACTTTCAGTTTTAATAACGTAATAATGACGTTTTAATAACGTTTCTATGACGTAATAATAACCTGTCTTAATTTTGTCGAAAATTGAATTGAAATTGAATCTGATCTAAACTATAAACTGTAAAAAATCGGCACTTCTGTGACAATTTGCAAAATTCAAAGAAAAAAGTGATTAAACTGCTTTATAAGATTTTCTTTATTTCCAGCTCTTTGAAACTGGTGCAAATTTTTTCGGTGAATCCCCACATGGGACCGCTACAAGTTTCCCTGTCGAGAATGGTGATGGACATCATGAAGTTTTTCTTTTTATACGTCTTGGTCCTTTTCGCTTTTTCTTGTGGTAAGAATAGCAGAAACCAGCCGCTATTGGCTATCGCTTCTCTTTTTTAGGCCTAAATCAGCTGTTGTGGTATTACGCGGACGCCGAACGAATCAAATGCCCGTCGGAAGTAATCAAACCGGTGTGTGTCGAATTTATTATGGCAAATCACACGAAATTAACAAACTGCACCACAACGGCGATTAACGAAACCGTGATGGATTCGAATGCCTGCACAATTTGGAGGAGATTCGCCAAGTAAGTGAAAATGCTGCTGTGATCTTGAATTTTACGGTTTAATTTTAGTTTATTTGAAACGAGTCAAACTTTATTTTGGGCTGTGTTCGGTCTGGTTGATTTGGAAAGTTTCGAGTTGAGCGGAATCAAAATATTTACACGATTTTGGGGGATGCTAATGTTCGGTACATATTCGGTCATCAACATCGTCGTCCTTTTAAATTTGCTGATCGCCATGATGAATCACTCGTATCAACTTATATCGGTAAGTTTCCTACTTGCTGAAAATTTTGTGAAGCCCAAACAAACGAAGATTGTTTATGAGTAAGCGTTTCAGTTTTCTCTATTTTCAAGTGTTTGTCACGAAGCTTTATCACTAAAAGGACCAATTTGATTATATCAGCAAAAAGTTTCGAAAGTTTTCTGGTTTAGGTAAACACGTGAAACCTTATCTCGATCAATATTAGCTTCATCTGGAAAAACAAGAAAATAGGAGCAAATATTTAAACTTTGCTTTGTTATCGATATTATTAGATTAAATTTTGAGTATGTACGGAGTGCTTACAAAACTTGTGTGCAGGAAAAAGCGGACGTGGAATGGAAATTTGCGCGAAGTAAATTGTGGATCAGCTACTTCGAGGAAGGTGGAACCGTTCCGCCTCCTTTCAACATCATCCCGACACCTAAAAGCGCCTGGTATGTGATACAGTGGGCAAGAAGAAAACTATGCGGCCATTCCAAAGCAGCCAAGAAGGAACACATGAGAACCATTCGGGTAAAAATACCTTTTTAATCAGGAAAACATTTTTGTAACTTTTTTTTTCAGAAAAAAATGAAACATGCAAACGAAAGAGATTTTCGGTACCAGGTAAATTCTACCGAAAGCACAATTAATTGGTTTTTATCGAAAATAACGTTTTTTCAGAGTATCATGCGAAATTTGGTCCGAAGATATGTGACAGTGGAACAGAGAAAGGCTGAAAATCAAGGTGTAACTGAGGATGACGTAAACGAAATCAAGCAGGATATTTCTGCCTTTCGTTTCGAACTTATCGAAATTCTTAAAAACTCCGGAATGAACACTTCGACGGCTCAGTCTGCATTAGGCGCAGGTCTGTCTTGCGGGTAGTTCCCCTAAAACAGATTAGCTATTAATTGTTTATTGTGCAGGTGGCAAGAAGAATCGGCAGAAAGAACGCCGATTAATGAAAGGTTTCAATATTGGACCGCAAGCTTCCACGACTACGGGTCCGTTGCCTCCAGTGGCGGAATTTATAGCTTCGCTGCAGCAACACCACGATGGGCAACAGCACGATCTCTTTGGTTCCACTCTTTCGGGAATATTTAACTCGACGCCTAGAAAAATGCACCAGCGTAGTAGTACTGTCTCGTCTTCCCAGGGGAGCATCAACGAGAGTCAGTACCACCACAACAATTCCAACCACCACAACCACCATCGCACTGGAAAGTATGAACATTGGTAAGACAAGACTAAAATATTAAATTAAGCCGCCATTCTTTCATCGAATAATAAAGGTTCCATACCAAAAGAACGTCTTCCCATAAGCGACGTTGGGGTACTCTGATTGAAGCGGCAAAATCTGGAAGAGTGTCGCGATTAATCGGTCGTTCTCGATCGGAAGATTCGGTCTGTAATTCACATTGCAGAGAGAGAGGGCATAATCATTCGCACAGTCACAGCAACAGTCCTGCATCTGACGAAAACGGCTCGGGCAGTAACTCGGATTCCAATCGAAGTTTGGACAACGTTCCTCCACCGCTTCCCCAGCAGGAAGAACACCATTACGGCTTAACCAGCGGTTTGTTGCTCCTCAAAAAAAAGAGGAAGAAATTTTCGGCATCTCGGAACGCTAGTCCGGTTGTAATTCCACCCCACAACGTAGAGCACAATCATGCTGTTACTACAACTAAAAGCAATAAAAAAGTAAGCCGTCAGAAATTCTCTGCAGAAATTTTAACCGTTAAACTGATTAAGGTTTCGCAGGTTCTGAAACGGGCGTCTAGTGTGCCGGTGAGAGTTTCAGAGGTGATTCAGTTGGGTAAAAGAAATTTGGAACAAACTCAGTCTGAACAGGAATCCGTTGAGATACCCGTTCCGACCACTTTAACTCCTTCTACAACTGAGGAAAGTGTAACAGCGGTGGCTCAATCCACACTTCCGTCGGGTACTTCTTCGAGAGAACCTCTCCTATACAATTCATCTTCCAGTACGCAAGCGACAGGGTCATCTCAAACCCCAGAAGACGAATACAAACATAATGGACAGTATTATACTAAATTACCAGGAATTATACCATTAAGTGGTCACAACGGACCGTCTGGGTGGTTGTAGTATCTAGTCAATAATTTTATAATCAAATTTTTTAAAGTATTGAGACTTTAGGTCACAATACTTTAACCGAAAAATTGAAACAAACGAAATGATTATAATTTTAATTAGTTTCCGTCCAAAACTACTTATAAACGTTTCAGTATTACAAAATAAACTAATAGAAGGAATTTTCTACCCATACCGCATAACGCAACAATTTTTTCATCAGCACAATTTTTTTCAATTTAAAGACTTACGCTGGAAAGCTGAAATTGTTTACTAAAGTTTATTTGTAGATTTTTTATTATACAAGGTGTATAAAAGTTTTATTGTGCTTCCTGAGGGTTTATAAACTTGGAGTTTAATCTGACGTGATGGTTTCTAGTTCGCCCCGAGGGAAAACATAGTTTCCCAGCAAATCCTGAATTATTTCACGTCGAATTGATTTTGCTTGAAACTATTTAAAAAAATTTTTTTTTTAATTTCCTGGAATTTACAGTAAAACAATTGCAGTCAGGTTAGGTTAGATTGGGTTAGGCTAGGTCAGGTTTTAAGTTCAGAATAAAAAATAAATTCTAAAATTAAAACTTTTATAGACCCTGTACACTTTTATACGTTACACTTAAGGGCAGCTATTAGTAGTACGGTTACTAAAACGAAACGATAGGTGGCGCACATTTATCGTTTGCTTTTAATTACCGCACCTATGTCAAAATGTGATTGGCTGATTATTTAAAAATTATGTGATATTTTTTTGCTTATTTTAAAAAATACATAACTTAAAGAAAGCATTACTTCATGGACCAGACTGTATTACTAGCTATCTTCGTGTAGTACCAGTTCCAATATACAGGATGTTTTATAGCTACCATCATTCCTCTTTGTTTCAAATTAATTTAACTCGTAGCGAAAACAACGGTAGGTCTGAGACACCCTGTATAAACAATAACGAGGCCTTAATATCAACATATAAATTATCTTACCAATTAATATGTATGTATATCGCCTTAGTACATAATAGATATCAAATTTAATAATAAATTTATCGCGTGGAGTGCTATTAAGTTAATACAAATGAATTTTTTTCAAAATGAAAGCTAGGGTGCCTCAATTTTGATTCTTAGAAATATCACCTCGGTCGGTTTTGTGCCTAAACTGACTCAGCCCACCTTTCATTATGTTGACTATTGAATTAAAGATATCACAGATTAGATAATTAAAACTATTGCACTCGAATAAAGAATGAAAATTAGATAATAATTTTATTAAATAGCAATTTGCTAACTGCCCTTTGGAACTTGGCTAGTTTTTGGTTTTTATCGGACAGAACCGGATTTCACAGTTAAAAATAAAAAATAGGCTGACTATATCTTGTCGGCTCTTCTGGTTTTTGTTTATTTGTGAATTGTAGTTACTTAAATGAGTAAATCATTTTGTGGTGCCGACCCATACGCGTAAATACAGCCCCAAAATACCTACATATCTGTCGTACCAATACACCTAATATTTAATATATTTTTAGAACATTCAGTTAATAAATACCTAATCCGTTCCTGTCCTATGATTTTACAGAAAACAGTTGAAGTTCTGCAGGGTTAAAACGAAAATAGCGAAAATTTCACATTGTTTGACATTAAAACGCTTGAAACCTACTTTTAGTTATTTATTATTATTATCCAGGCACTATAATGCTTGAAATACTATAATTTGTGATATATTACTCTTAATAATTATAAAATAATTATAAGATTTTAGTTTGTAGATAGTTTTTAGAAGAAAATGTAAACCTAAGTTGCTGCTGTACTTCCAATATGTAATAAATGCCTATTTCATATTTTCTTCTCGATGCGGTTTGTTTCTGTCTTGGACAAATTTAAGTGGTATTTAGGTAACTAGATCTGGTGTACGACTGGTTGCAGCAATAATTTTGAAGTAGCCCAGAGCTCCATCAGATGTACTCTCCATATCAATCAATTTTTTGCTTACCCACTTCAGTTGAACCTCTCCTCTTGTAAGGTTTATAGGTTCCACGTCATAACAGGTAAGCTTATCATTGTTCGATGGTACATGGAGGAACTGCTCTCAGTGATTGTTTTATTATCATTTGCCCGTAGAACATCCTGGACCATCGCTTATTTTTCTCGTGGGTTTTCCACCTTCTCTAAACTTATTCAATAAGATTATAGCATACTTCTTCACCGCTTTAATGATGTTATCTGCATTACCGTTCGATGCTACCAAAGATCGAAAGCTACAAAAGAATTTTTAAGAGACAAATAGAAGACAACAGTTAGACTTACAATAATTGCGCTGCAGCATATATGGTCCATAATAAACTCACTACTTTCTGGACGTTCCAGGCTTGGTTTTGACTAACCGCTGTTTCTGATCCGGTCCGAGCCATGGTTAGAATCGATTTACTTTCTGAATTTTTCATAGCAAATTATTATCATTATATTTAGATAAGATTACTTTTAAAAATAATTGTCTGGAATTTAGAGGTACTTAATGAAATACTATTAAAAAATTTTTTTTTTATTTTTTCAAAATATCAATTAACAGCAAAAGTATGGGTAAGCCAACTAATTCAGGAACGGAGAAACGGGTTACGTATGCAACCTATCGTACGTCGTCGTTTCAAGGGGTTTATACTTGCTTTTTACCCCTCGACCTGTAATACTCGGCCTTCACCACTTCACACTTTTCCAGCGAATCAATATGCGGCGTTACTATGTAGCACAAGAGTTTCAGTTCGCACTCCTCGTTGCAACCGAACAAAACCGCAGGGTTAGCGTCTCGGTGTTTATACCTAAAAAATAATTATATTATTAAAAATTCGAAAATTTCCACTCCGAAATTTACCTAAAATAATTATTTAGAAGAGTGGCATTCTGAGCCATCATCACCACCGCACTTTCAAGCGAGTGCGGCATTAAATCTTGAGTGTAAAATGTTTCGCTGAAGGAATACAACTTATACCACCGTGGTTTGGATTTCGGCTGCAAATTCGCCTCAGTAATATTATACGTCCACGACTCAGCGTCAATTACTTCCTAAAAGCAACATTTACTTTACTTCCTAAAACTTCCAAAAAGCATCCCTTACCAAATTTATTGGATCAACATTGTAGATTTTATAATTTGGATTCAAATTATTGTACGTCGTCAGACTCCCCCCGTTGAAGGCTGCGTTGATTGGCTGCGTTGGATTGGTAGAATTAAAGTAAACTATAACATCATCAAAATGGGTGTGACCGTTAAATTGAGCCGTGATAATGTGAGAAAACCTGCAAAATTTTTTTCATTTGTCTCAGCGATGGCTCAGTTTAAATTTTCCTACCTATCCAGTATCCTCGCGTATTGTTTTGCCCAATTCTTGATGCAGTGCTCATCGTTGGTTGGAACGTGCGAGAGGATATGAACCAGTTCTCTGTTTTTTTCCGCTTCCGAAAGAACGTTGGCTAACCACTGTAGTTGGCCATATGGATCAACATCGTTGTAAAGGAGCCACCTAAAGAACTCCAATTTAATGTCTGTTCAAAATTGGATTATACTTTTACCAATTGAAAATGTAGCCAACGTTGCTGTTCAAAGCAACAATCCTGAATCCCGGCTTAACCAGTATGGTATAATAACCACCCTTTAGAATCGTCTCGTGTGCTTCTTTGGGTAACCCGTCCCATTGCTCCACAGCTAACTTATACATCCAATTAGTGGACAAATCCGGTCTGGTGATTTCTACAGGTGCAAACCTAAATCAAGCAATGCTATCAACGCTCTTATGTTATTTCATCCTTACTGATTTGCTGGATGAGGTTCATGGTTTCCCAAAACATAGTAAATTGGAGTGGAGTTAAATTTTTTCCTCAAGTGCCGGTATACCTTTGTGAGCGCACGAACATTGGAATATACACTTGTGTCCCAAACGAGATGATTGACAACATCTCCAGTAAAGTAAACGAAATCGATGTCTTTCTAAAACAAATTGACAAAACACTCGGAAGAACTTAGGTTAGGTCCTTACGTGTGTTTCGACTATGTGGTCTATGGCTTCCTCAAAGGCATGCCAAGGAGTATCACAGTTTCGGTAGTCACCCCAAAAACCAGCAGCGTCGCCTGCAGTAAAAGGTTTTGACTTAAGCCGACAGCACAACGGATCCTTACACGCAGCATTGGAACCCGCTTGGTATCCGGGATCGTAGTGAAAATCCGACAACTGCAAGATTTTCAAAGGTTTCGATCTCTGATCCGACTGAAAGTACAAAATCAACCATAAAAGTCTCACCATAGTTGCAACTTACCAAACCACGGGTATTCCAGTAATTCCCCCAACTGGGAATGTTAATCTTCCAATCGTAATTACTACTTCCACAATTCATCTCCTGCAGGAAAATGGAACACATTCTTTCCGAAGTCAAATTTGGTTTTTCATCTACGATGTACACTAATGTATCCTAAAATCAACTGAATGGTAGGTTTGGAGATGGCAGTTTTGGAAACTTACAATGTTCAATCCAACCGCACCGCTGCAAACAATTTCGGTTTCTATGTTCAGCCAAGAGCACAACTTTTCGACCAAACCCTTAAGTGTGTTGCGGGAAGCTCCATTCCTTCGGGCAAAGAGTAGAACGCTCAGGCTCGACTGGCAAGCCACACAAGCAGTGCTGGAAAGAATTCCCTTCTCATCGACTTGGCGAAAATATTGAGGAAGTTGCAACAGCATTAACGATTCGTTCAACGTTTTGGTCATCTCACCAGTCTCCAAGTAGTCGTTTAGGCCTCGTTGCAAAGATACCGAAAGTTGCTTCTCTAAAAATAATATAAAAATGCAACCTTGCAGTTGAAGAAATTACAATATCTTCACCATCGTCTTCCACGATTGCTTGCATAAGTGCAATCACTGAACAAAGTAGGTAAAAAAAATTGATCCACATTTTTTCTTCTTGAAATTATAACACAACCCGACCGATTTGAATAAGATTATCATACTGTTTTGGTTTCTAATGTGAAGAAGAGCTAAACGGTATCCGGTTTTATAAAATTTTAATAGCCTAACCAGTTTTCTATGTTTGATCTTATGTATTAAATATATGGAAGTATCTCAAGTTTTCTCTACAATTTAACGGTTAAAAAAATTTAAATTGTAATTAAGGACAAGGAAAATTTTTGGTTTAGTCGAAATTCATATTAATGCAAAAAGTTAATTTTATTTTTAATAAAAAAAATCCCGAAAAATAATGTCTGGAAGCAAACATAAATCAAAAATATGGTTCGGTGTTACCAGTAGATTTTCAAAAAATCAAAAATTATTCAAAAATAATTATGGAATCTTTGTCAAAGTTTACAATTTGGGCTTGACTGGGTCGGTCGACCCTGAAAAGAAAAAGCAAAGAAAACAAACTTGGCGAGTGAGTGGTAGGTGTAGGTTTATGAAAATCTGCATTTTGAGTGCGGTTATGATGTCATTCATGCTAGATCTTGAACAGCATGGGGTGCTGGGTCTAATTTGTCTTCAAGAAGATTGAAGTAATTATATAATTTACACGTACTGTCAACAGAATGGAGTTAAGTCGAGTAAGTGATTTTTACATGAAAAATCAAAACTTGAATATTCTTCATTTTTTAAACTATCTCTTTTTCAGTGCTTTTGTGACTGAACAGGAAAACAAACAAACAAAAATTGCAAATTTTTTGAAATGAAAAATCTCCGATAAAACTTATTTTTAATTTATAAAAAAAATTTTTAGTAAAATCATGGATTATAGTAGAAGCAATATCATTAATCCATTCATACGCGTCAGTGATAACGGATGAACATGGTTTTTATTATTTCTTTCCTGTAAATTAATGATAAGATCACCCTGCGAAGGATATAGAATACCAACAATTCTTGGTTACTAAGTAATTTGCTAATCAAACATAAGGGTGCACTGGGGGGTATTCCATACCCCCCAGACTCCCCAGTTGAGCCCATTTTTTTTGTGTTTTAAAAAATCAAATTCAAAATTTGAGAAGTTTTAGGTGCTCCACAATACATTTAGAGTTTTAGACCTTTTTTTAAGTTGCTAGCTTAATAATTATGGTCAGTTCATATTTAGTTTCAAGCTCCTCAGGCTTATTTTTTCGAAGCCCGAAATTAAACGTAATTGCTGCAATTTTAAATATTGATTGAGTTTTAGTGTAGCTATTGGCAAACCGGGGGGTCTGGGGGGTATGGAATACCCTCCAGTGCACCTTTTTTGTCTTTATTCGTGCACCAATACTGAAAGTGTGAAAGTTATTGGTATTCCATACCCACCCGACTCCATGCCACCTGAGAACCATGTCCGTGCTTCGGAGAAATAATAAACTTATAAATAAGTTTAATTGAGCTTAAAATGAAAATAAGTTTAATTTTATTAACCTCCCATGGCTTAAGAAAGAAAAAAAATCACTTTTCCTTGTAGAAGAATCACAAAAGCCTTGATTTAGAAGAGGAAACCCATCCAAATGTAATTTCCAAGTGTTGAGTTCTAGGCTCCAGCAAATTTTCAAGTCGCTGATATTCGAGTGTAACTAATAGCATCAAAGACCCAATTTTTGGGTTATTTTATCACAATTTGATTTTTAGTTTACGATTTTATGTTCTCTATTTTCGGGCCGCTCTGGCCATTGGGCGTTAGGCACTAGTGGTAAAATAGGCCTTGTTGAGAGCTCGAGTAGATGATGTAGTCTAGTTTGTTATGTTGGGAGTAGCGATTTGAGAATAAAGTAAAAGCTTGCACTGGGGGGTATTCCATACCCCCCGGACCCCCCGGTTTATCCTCATCAACTCACAATATAGTTCAAGTTTATGGCATAGAAAGAGTTAGATCCATTGCTGGGCGCATAATATGTAAATAATTTTATTTTTGCATACCCGGGAGATGAACATCGTTGATCGATGGCAGAAACTATAATAAACCGGGCCCGATTTGATTAAACGTTAGTGCAGCCGTGGGCAAACCGGGGGGTCTGGGGGGTATGGAATACCCCCCAGTGAACAGTTTACTCTTTATTCAGGGACCAATAGTATTAGTTCTTCAGTACTGATGAGTTACTTAGTAGCTAATGCTGGGATCCTTGATTGTGAGCGCCGTAGTTGGAAGTCGGAATTGGAAGAAAGTGAAAAGGAAAAAATTGAGGAAAAAAATGATGATGTACTTAGTCTAGTTTGTTGTGTTGGGTGTAGCGATTTGGGAATAAAGTAAAAGCGTATTCCGTACCCCCGGCTTATCATCATTGTTTTGTGCCTCTCAAACTTAAATTCTTTTAACCAAGTTGTGGAGTTCTCGAAATTTAGTTCAAGTTTTGGGCATCGAAAAAGTTAAATCCACTGCTGGGCGCATATGTAAGTACCTAATATTATTTTTGCATATCCGGGAGTTGAATATCGTCGATCGATGGTAGAAACCATAATAAAACGGACAAGAGGTTAAACGCATTTATTTATTATTGTAACTTTAAATATTAATTGAGCGTCAGTGCAACCATTGGCAAACCGGGGGGTCTGGGGGGTATGGAATACCCCCCAGTGAATGATTTACTTTTTATTCATGGACCAATAGTATTAGTTCATCAGCACTGAAGAGTTATTTCGTAGCCAATGCAGGGATCCTTGATTCCGTATTCGAAAGTTGGAGTTTTGAGAAAAAGAGGGAAAAAAGTGGAAAGGAAAACATTGAGAGGTTGAGAAGATGATGTAGTCTAGTTTGTTGTGTTGGGGGTAGCGATTTGGAAATAAAATAAAACCGTTTACTGGGGGGTATTCCATACCCCCCAGACCCCCCGGTTTATCCTCATTGTTTTGTGCCTCTTCACCTAAAATTCAAAATTTAATAAGTTGTAAAAATTTCCATGGTAAAATAGAGTGCAATTTCACCCTTCCTTGACTCACAATCGAGCCCTTCTGTCCATTGGGCCCTAGGCCCTAGGCATTAATGGTAAAATAGGACCTCAAATAATGATTGAGCTTAAGTGTAGCCATCGGCAAACCGGGGGGGTCTAACCAGTGTACGATTTACTCTTTATTATGGACCAATAGTATTAGTTCTTCGGTACTGAAGAGTGACTTAGTAGTCAATGCTGGGATCTTTTATTGTGAGCGCCGCTCCGTATTGGGAAATCGCAGTTTTGAGAAAAAGAGAGAAGGAAGTGGATAGGAAAAAATTGAAAAGCAGGGCCGACTTTTAATTGGGTTGCCCTATGCTCTAGCAAATTTTCGGGTCCCTTATATTCGAGTGTTACTAATAGCATCTAAGATCCCAATTTTTGGGTTATTTTATCGGGCCCTGCTCACATGTCTAATGCGGTTAATGGTAAAATAGGCCCTGTAAATATAAATAATTAACAAACTTCAAGAGAAAACTTTTATTCAACAAAAAACTTTTATTTTCAAAATTTAATTATGTTTTCATAATTAATAATACAAGAAAAAAAAAAGAGAAAACTAACTAATAACAATGCCTTATATAAATACGAATACTTTTTAGTTTTATACAGAATGGTTCTTATGTAATAGGTACTACCACTTCGCAACATTTTTGGTACAAATAGAAGAAACTACATCTTTATAACTTATATTGTTTAAAATCATTTAAACTGTTCTCAAAAGTGTTTTCCACGGTGGACGGCCCATCTGAAATATCAAAATCTGTTAGAAAAAATTTTTTTCTCTAAAATTGTACCTACCAATTGGGTACCATTTTTCTGCCGTTGGGTCGGCATCTAAACGAGCAGACGCCACTGCATCTCGAATGGCTAACGGAATTGCAATGGTCATACACATCGGGGGTTCACCAGTTGCTGGAAAACATAATTATTTAAAAAATCAACAATTATTTAACTAAAATTTACCTTTTGAGTTCAAAATTCCTAACTTATTGGGATTTTTGCCTGGAAATTTAACACGGAAATCAATCGGAATATCTTTAGCTCCAGGAGGCTTATACGTCCAAGTCCGGTTGGTCAAAAGCTTTCCTTCCACGTTAAAAACAAGTTGTTCGCTTGTCCAATAACCCAAACCCATAACAAAAGACCCTTCGACTTGACCTATGTCAATTTGAGGACTTATACTGTCACCAGTATCTTCAATAATATCAACCCGCTTGATCTGCGTACTTCCAGTTAAGATATCAACTTCAGTTTCCACGCAAGTAGCTCCGAAAATCGGATAAGGTTTCACGTCTGGCAGTTTGCCGTGGTACCTAAAACAATCCGAACATTAAAAATTTAAAAAAATTAGAAGTCCAACTTACATAAATGAAGCCGACAAATTCACTTCTTCCATATAACATTTTTGAACCAACTCTTTCCAATCTACCGGCGCCTTCATTGTATCTTTGATTGGCTTCATTCTTTCCTGCAGGATCTCGCAAGCCTTCAAGGTAGCCTATGCATGGTACAATCTTGTTAAACTATTTATATCAATCTTAGGAAATACCTACATAACAGACATTTTCACTAGTTACGCTGCCACCAGTCGTCATTCCATTTGGAGCTGTCAAAACTTGACTCGGTTGAATTCGAACTTGACTCAATGGAATGCCCAGAGCATGAGCGCAAGCTTGCGCAACCTAAGATAACATCCTCTTACTTAAATTTTTTTTTTAATTGAAAACTTACTTTGGTGTTAATTCCTTGACCCATTTCAATTCCTCCATGCGATACCATAACGGAACCATCCGATTGGAAGATTGAAACGTGAGAGTGCCAGTTTCCAAACAAAAATACTGGATAATTTAATGGAACCGCCGCCAGGCCCTTTTTAACCCACCTGTTTTCCTTATTGAATTTTTCAATTTCGCTCTTTCGTTCGTTGATGTTCGCCCATTCCACCAAGTCGTTTAAATATTTTCCAACTTGAGGGAAATCTGGGTGCACATTTTTCAAGCGCATGGCTATTGGGTCCAAGTTGGAGGCTACCGCAGCGTGTTGCATGATATTTTCAGCACAGCTGATGCCTTCCAGCGTTGCTAAATTTTTGGAAAAGTCAAGTTTTTCAGTGGTGGGGTGAAAATGTCTTACCTGGAGCTCTGCACCATGTTCCACTGTGGTTATCACTTCGCGTGGTAAACATGTCGATGGTCCAAATGTCGTTCTTGTAATTGCTGGAAAAATCGTGCATAATCATAGCACTGCCGTTTTCATTTCCACCATCACTTCCAAGGTCCGAGTACAAAGATGTGTTTAGGTATTGTACGACGCCTTCGTCGTTGATTCCAACTTCGTAATCAGAAGAAAATGGAAACCGTTTTCCAATAACATTCATGTTGGATATTAACGACATAGAAAATTTAACTGGTTTTTGGAGTTTGTATGCCGCCAGTGCTGCAGAACAAGACACCATGCAGTTCCGGGAAATTTTGGAACCATAGGCCCCACCCAAACGACGAACGCTGACGTTAACCCTGCAAAACAAGTGTTATCATTTGGTTCGGATCTTTATTCTGTTTGTACTTGTTAACGGGAATATCCAACAATTTTGCGGCGGAAACTTGCGAGCACTGCATATCTTGGGTAGCCGGAAACATATCCAATCCTCCTCCTTCCACAGGAATTACTACGCAACATTGGGTTTCCATCTGATAGTGATATTGCCAACTAATATCAAAAGTTCCTTTTACCACGTGCTTAATATCATTGCCTAAACAACAATTCCATAAGTTTTACCATCATTCTTATGTTGTTTTCTACCTTTAGTTTTGGCTTCAATTTTTCCTTCGCTGAAGATTTTATCCTTGGCATTGTTTGCCAAAATTTCCCTAACAGTAAAATGTGGATCGGTTTTTCCTGGACTGTAGCTGATTTGAACTAACTCGGCTGCTTCTTCGGCCAGTTCTTGGCTTGTTGCAACTACAATCCCTACTGGTTGGTAGTAGTACTTGACCACTCCACTGCAAAACAGTTCTTCCTCTTTGGTAAAAAATTTACTCGCTCCTATCGGAGTGAAAGTATTTTCTCCTGGAATATCGTTTTTGTCAAAATATGCTTTCACCCCAGGAAGTTTCTAAAACATCAGGAGTAAGAAGAAGAACTTTTGAAGAAAAAGTAGTTTTGAACTTACCAGTGCCTCTTTGGTATCAATTTTAGTGATGACGGAATACGGAGCTGCTTGGGCGACGACGAACGCAGCATACAGTTGACCCGGCTGATCGGGAATATCCATAATGTATTGCGCTTTTCCTGCAGGAAAAATGCAATAAGGATGTTTAGTGGTAGTCTAGACGCTTACCTGTGCATTGATCCAAAGCTTCGAGCTTGCTGATTGGCTGGGTTAACGGGTATAGAGACTCGTTAGTTTCGAAATCCTGGGTTCCGGTCGAAACTGGACGAACAAATTTTTTTCCTCCGCTTTTATTGGCTGGCGATAATTTGTCTTCGGGTGCGATACTCAAAACAAACTACGTCTGGTGGAAGCAACGTGAAAAATGATTAATAATTACCTTGTAAAATAATGCCAACGCCAGTTCCTTCCTGAATTTTGGGGTTGGATCGGGAAGCACGTAATCCGGATTAATTTCTTCGGAGAGTTCTTCCAAAGCTCCTTGTAGAGTGTCGTTGTCGAATAGATTTTTTCCGATTAAGTAACCCTCCGTCATTTGGGCATGGACGAAACTCGGATTAATTGCTCCATACACAATTCGAGCAGACTTGACCTCCTGCTTATCGTCCAACTGGATCAGAAATCCTGCGTTTACCAACGCGTGGGCGTTTTGAGCTCTTGGCATAATCTAATTTCAGTTATTTTAATTTTGTGATGTAAATTGGATAGATTAAATCAAACCTTGTAACTTTCGTATTTGTAGCTTTTATCCAAACCAGGAAGAATAATATTTTTTATAATTGTGTTTTTCATATCGTAGGACAGAAACTCCGCAGGAGTTTTGGAAACTTCCGCACCATCGATGCTAACTAAAGTTAAAAGAGCGCCTGCGGTTTCCAGTATTAGGAAAATATCCGATGGAAAATCAGGATGCTGATGTTTGGTGAATATATTGCCGGCAAGTGTTCCCATCTGGGAAAAAATTTTTATTAACCCTGGATGACTTCAACCCTTCCGGGTCAATTTAGTACTTACGTTTCGCACCGGCACGTTGGCAATTAGATCGATGTGGTCTGCTAATTTTTTTAAATAAGCAAAGTTTGCGTGCTCTCCAGATAATTGGTTAAATAAATTCATGGCATTCGTCAGCGTCATGTTAGCACCCAGGATTAATTTGTTGTCCGCCATTGAATGTTCCAGTAAGGTTGTCGCACATGTTATGTCTATGAAAAGTTTAATATCCTTTGGTCTCTTGTATACTCCTGAAATGGTATAAGTTATAAAAAATACCAAAGGTAGCCATTGGTAAAGTGTCACCTGTGGCGGTGTTTCCCCCAACTATCATATATTCTTGATCCGGCGAAGCTTTTAGAATGTCGAATATTTCGTTAATGGAGTAAGCTTTGTACCACTTGCAGTTTTCAAATTGGTAAACGTGGGGGTCCTTGCAAAGTTTCTCACATTTTGATTGGCAATGCCGATTCCGTTTGCACACTGGAATGTCTTCGATATCACAATAACTTCCAAGGGTTTTCACGTTTGCGTCAGACGCTAGGGACTTGAAAGCCGTCAGAATAGGCCTGTAACCTGTACATCTGCACATATTTCCTCCAAACGCATTTTCTATTTCTTTCATGGTAACTTTCTCCTGGTTTTCGTACAACGCGTACATGTTCATTATCATTCCGGGAGAGCAAAAACCACACTGGGTACCATTGAATTGAACCAATGACTTTTGAACTGGATGAAATCCAGATTTTGAATTGCCTATACCATCGGATGTGTAAATTTTCCAGCCTGAACATGAATATAAGGGAACCAAACACTAAAAATATTTAGATTAAAAATGATTTATGCCAGAACTTTTAGTTGGAACCTACAGAATTAACTGCGACTGTTGTGGTTTTTTGCGTTACTGGATCTGGATAAGAAACTGCAACGACGCACACGCCACAACCTCCTTCAAGACACATTTTTTTAGTTCCGGTCATATTTGAGACATTTCTCAAATATTTATTTAGGGTCATATCGGACGGCATATCTCCAACTCGAACTGCATTTTTTGAAAAAAAAAAAGTAAATGCAATAAATAATAATAATAATGGTAATAATGGTACCTGCATGTTCTTCGTCGTGAATATGAAATTTGAGAACATCATTCCTGAAAAAAAAGAGTTTTGGGTTTTACTCAAGGGATTCGACTCACCTATATACATAATTAATGCAGACGATTGACTTAATTAAGGCATTTGTTTAATTACGAAATTGCTGATTCAAGAAAATGTAAAACAACTTTTTTCGTTTTGGCATTTAGTAATCCACACCTACTACGAGTGTTTTACATTTATAGTTTAAATTTATTTATTTTAAACCAGCCTTAAAGGTTAGCCGGTTAATAATAATAATAATTGCGCAAAACCTCAAGGGAACGACAGACATCGCTTCATCCAAATTTGTAATTCAAAGTCAAAACAAAAAATGTCTTGTGGTATTTGTGATGACAACAATAAGTTATTAATTGAATTTTTGTGATTAGTATGGTTTATGCTTTGCTAAAATTAAATAAAATCAGTTAGTTTGTAATCTAACCGAAGTGAAATCAAAATTTATAATAATAGTAATTATTATGTTATAATCATAATATTATCGTATGGGATATTCCATAAATTAATAGGTTCCACAACCCCCAAACCTCCCAAAGACATATAAATTTCTCTGAACCAGGTCCTAACAGTGGAAAAAGGATAAGGCTGCTACAACCAAGAAACACATTTTTAAAACTGCGAGATTAAAAAATGTAATGCGGCTGTTGGATGATGTTTTGATAGCTGCACATTTTGATTTATTGGCAATAAACACCAAATGAACCTGAAAATGGGTTAATAGCAATTACATAAAATTTTAAGAGATATGTAGTCTATTAAGTCTGTTTTTGGCCGATGATATGGTGAAAAACTTAAAAAATCTAGTAGTTCTGCGAAGTTACGGGAAAGTAACAGATCAGTTTTCCAATTAGTTTATTTTAAGTTACAAAGCTGAGAAAATGGAGAGGTTACGGGAAACTGATAGGTCAGTGCGGCCTTCAGGCCGCACAATCTAGGTAATCGAGTTCCACAGTTTAATTTTTATTTATTGATTTTTTTATTATTAGTACAAATCGTGAAACTTGATTACTCAAATTATGCTTTAAATTTAAAAAAATCAAAACGGTGGGTGTAAACCGGGGGGTCTGGGAGGTATTGGAATACCCTTCCCCCCCAGTGCATTATTTATTTTTATTCGCGAATTACTCAGTAGTCAATGTTGTTAGATATTTATATCCTTCGGTTAAAGGTAGTTATTTCTGAAAAATAACCAAACTTTGTGGATCTTATCCGTTAACTGTTTACCACCGACTCGCATGAAAGGATTAATATTATTATTTACAAGTTGATGCTGCCTTTAGTGATGCAATTACCAAGTACGTGGACTCAGAGACTTACTACCTAGTAGACTGCTGTGAGGCTTTTAGGTTACATGCTATCTGGTAATTTTTTAAATTAAATTATCTCGTTATTCTATTCATGCGCGTCAGTGGTAGACAAATATCGGATAAGGTGCATATTTGTGATCCTTGGTCTCATGGCTGATTTGTGGTACCTAGTCAATTAAAATTATTGCCTGCTGAGAAAACAATTTGTTAAACTTAAATATAATGTAATTAGAGTCCAGTGAATTAATTTTAAAACAATTATTTTAATGAGTAGTTTACAACAACTTACTTGTTAATTTATAAATATTAATTTTCAATAATTATATAATATTGTTTACTCACAGATTATTTACATAATTTTTTTTGCATTTTTAATTTTTTAATTTTATTAATACGATTTTGGATGATTAATGATAATTAAACAAAAAATATGATGGGGGAGGGGTTCATAGCAATACTTATCTAACATGCAATTACAAAAATTGGAGGAGTGTTTGAAAAAACTGAATAAATGAAATATAAGTCAGGAGTAATTATTAAGCCAATTAAAAGTGATTATATTACAATGTAGGTTTTTCCCATGGAAGAGGGGGTAATCTTACCATGGGACCGGACGATCGAATTTAAGATAAATCCCACTGAGGCCCCAGGGCAAAAATTACAATATTTATTGTAATAAAAATTTTTTTAATATATGTAGCTTTTCAATTTTTAAGTTTTTAATATTTACTGCAATTTTTCAATCAAAATTCTATTTTTAAATAATAATAATATGTTACTTACATATTGCGACTTCTCGAATCACTTTACGATAATATCGTAATCATTAAAAAATTATAACTCGAACTCTATTAAATCAAAATATTTCCTCTTCAAATGGAAGCTCAAGGATGAACTTTATCAGAATCATAGTATCTAATTGATATTTTAATTAAAAAATTTTAATTCAAATTTACAAATATTGACAAATGGAATTATTTTTGTACATTAGGAAATCCTCGAGAGATTTTCTCCTGGATTGCCATAAAATGTCCTTAGTGATTATCCCTTTTTTTCAGAATGACTCCATGCAGCTTTTCGCAAATAACTCGAAAACGGCGAAAGATACAAAAAATATCAAAGAAACCAAAAATATTTAGCGGAAAAATTCAATTATTTTTCATTTGGAATGTTTATGATGTATCTAGCACCGTTTTCGAGTTATTTATTGAAAAAGTGGATTTCGAACCCGGAATTCGGATTGTTCATTTATTTAATTGCTGTTTCAAAATTTTACCATATTATTATTTTTCTAGTTTTAATTATGAAGTTGTCGGCGACAATATAGGCATAATACAATGCAAATTAATCGTAAGATAATCATATATCATTAACATCATTGACGCATTTAGTATTTGTATCCTACGTACAATTAATAAAATTATATATAATTCATTTTTTAAAAACGTTTGCTCGAAATTGTATTGCTGTTTTAATTTAACCCAAAATTGTGTCTCAATTGAAAAAACAACTTTTTCTTTTTTGCTTTTGAGTTTCGAGGACAAACGAAAATTAGAAAATTTCATTTATTCACAATATACACATACAAGGTTTATATAACACTTTTGGTTGGTGTAACTTTAATTTAAAAAATTATAATGAGGTATAATTTCCTATCGTGTATAAAATAATAGGGTTTTTAAATTGGACCTTGAAAATTTTACAATTTTTCTTAAGTATGTAAGTACCAACTTATCAGCATAATTACAATCGCAATTGTTAAATTTGAATTATTGTTGATTTTTTTATCGGCAATATTTTGCGGTACTAGTAGAAGACGGTACCAGGACAAACAAAAAAATACAATTTTCTGATATACTGGAGTCTGGGCATCCCAAGTTCAAACCTTCCTCAGACGTTCTCGTTTTTGTTGGCTTTCAAGGACAACTTTGTTTACAAAAATTATAATTATTTCATGTTGCATCGATTTACATAAAAAAGTTGTCACCTGGAAGTTAATTTCGTGAATATTTCACAAGAAAATTAATGATTCTCATTGACTAAATTAATAGTAATTTGATTTAACATTTTTAATAAATTAAAGTTATGCGTAATTATTTTTCAATAATAATTATTGTTATTATATAACACCACAAGTATTTATAAATAAGACGATTAGCGATTTGATAATATAAATAATATAAAAATTAATTTCAACTTATCACTGCACTCAGGTACTGATTATTTTCGCATTTTTACTGTAAGTACACGATATCAAAATTAAAAAAAAAATTATGGAAAAGTCACTAATTAACGAAAAAGAAAATGCAAAACAGGCCAAGATTATTCCAGAACCCCAAAGTTATGCTAATAAAAATTATTTAAAAAAATTTGAATCTTACTTCTGGAACGATGTACTGGCAGGTTTCGGACAAAACCACGACGTGATGCTCATACTGAAAGTCGTTTCAGAACTGCCAGCATCTTGTAAACACTCACGATTTTATAAATTACCCATGAGTTTTCATCGCATGCTTATGTTGATATAAATCAAAATATATAATAATGTATCAATGATATTCAAAGACCAGTACCTGCTGACATGGTATATTAACCGTTTACAGTAGTAAAATAATTTTGATATTATTTCGACGTCCTTCGAAATTAACAATCTGATTTCTTTTTTCACTTCGTTGATTGTACAATTTTTTTGTTATTATTCAATTCAATTTATTTTTGCATGATCACCAATAAAAGGACTTTTGAATACCTAGTTAATTTGATTTTATAACAAAGGACAATCATTAATATTGTTGCATTTAATTGCCAGCATCAGTTGCATCAGGACGACACAGGATGGATGTTTAAAGTTTACCTACCTGTACAATTTCAAGGTTTTCTACTCAGCCTTCTATTCAAAAATTCTATTCAAAATGACATTTGTCATTTTTCATTTTGAACACACACATATGTTTCAATGTATTTTAACTGTTGTGTTAAGTTATGCTATGTTGTGTCACGTTAATTAGCTGAGAACGACGCTATGTTGACTAAACGAACAGGTAATTAGACTAATATCCTTGACATACTAAACCGGGACAAGTCAGCTTAAGGGTTCTTTGACGCTGACCCCCCCCCTCCCGGAAGCGTTCTTCTTTGAATTGAGAGGTTGAGTAGATGATGTAGTCTAGTTTGTTGTGTTGGGCGTAGCGATTTGGGAATAAAACAAAAGCAAAAACAACAAAAAATAAAAAAAGAGGTATTCTATACTCCCCAGGCCCCCCGGTTTATCCTCATTGTTACCCCCCAGTGAATGATTCACTCTTTATTCGTGGACCAATAGTATTTAGTCCAGTCAACGAAGACCAATAGGGGAAATAATTCGTGTAGACGCAAATTTTTGTACATTGGCAGAGAAGAGTGTCATAAACAACATACTAAAAGTCCTGACCGGTGGGGGGCAAGCGTTGGGGTGGGGAAGGGGTTCATCGTCACGTTTTCTAGTTTTTCTTGAATAACTCGAAAATCGCAACTTTTAGCAAAATAGTGTTCATATACAAAATTAGACTACATAAAATTTCATACAAAAATGGTTTTATTCATTTTTCCTCCAGAGTAAATAGTTAGTGATATAAAGGGGGTGGAAACATCACAGATTATTCAAGATGTATTTTAATTCTAATACATAAAATCCCAGCACGCTGCTGCTGCTCCTGCTACAGCGTGTCATTTTTTGGTGAAAAAAGAAACACTCCGATTGGTCGATTTTTTTACCAACCTAAAAATATATTACATTAATACTAAGAATATTAATCCAAACCGGGAAATTTAACCTTCGGCTAGAAAATATTAAGACTTAGAGAGCATATTTATTTAGAAAATGAACCCAAAATAAAGTTTTTTAAGTCAATTTGTGGTATGTAGTATGTATTCATGGTTAAATTTAAAAAATAAGAATAATACAATATGTAAAAATTCAATAATTTAATAAAATAAAAAAAAACATAATTATCACATAACAGATCTGGATTAGAAATATTTGAAATTATGAAAAATTCATAATACGATATAACGTTATTTCACGGTTATTTCCGATCTTCGGTCGTATAAAATGAATAAATATTTATTTTAAATTAGGGATATTAATAGACTTTTCTCTAAAAAACTGCGTTTAATAATAATAATAACTGCTTATTAAACGCAGTTGTTTTGGAGAAAAGACTATTAATATCCTTAATATATCCTGCTACAAACCTTGTGAAAAATGAATGATATTTATTTTAATCTATTTAATTACTGTACTGCCTACGGAGTTTAGCAGCAACTTTCTGTGTTACTTTAAAAGTTAATTATAAAAATAATATAAAAATATAAAGTCAAAATTGTAAACTGGGGGGTCTGGGGGGGTGTGAAACACCCTCCAGCACATATCGCAGGATTTCCACTCTATTAGAATACTTGGAGAAAATAGAGAATTTATAATTTTACAAATTTCGCCAGGAAAACCCGGTTTTTCTTCTGACGAAATTTGTATAGTTATTCTCTCTATTGTAGGTATTCTGGAAGAGTGGGAATTTTATTATATGTACTGGGGGGTATCCCCCAGACCCCCGGATTACAATTTTGATTTTGATTATTTTATTGATTATTTGGGGTTTATTTTCTAAATAAATATGCTCTCCAAGTCTTAATTAGAATTTCCCGCTTTGGATTAATATCCTTAGTCTTAATTTATTACATTTTTAGGTTGGTAAAACAATCGACCAATCAGAGTGTTTCTTTTTTCACCAAAAGATGACACGCTGTAGCAGCAGCAGCGTGCTGGGATTTTATGTATTAGGATTAAAATACCATCTTTAATAATCTGTGATGTTTCCACCCCTTTTATATCGCTAACTATTTACTCTAGAGGAAAAATGAGTAAAACCATTTTTGTAGGAAATTTTATGTAGTTTAATTTTGTATATGAACACTTTTTCGCTAAAAGTCGCGATTGTCGAGTTATTCAAGAAAAACGTACCAAGGTGACGTTTGACCCCCTCCCCGCCCCAACGCTTACCCACAATCGGTCAGGACTTTTAGTATATTGTTCATGATACTCTCCCCTACCAATGTACAAAAATTTGCGACTACACGAATTTTTCCTTTATTGACTCGACTAATTAGTTCTTCAGTACTGAAGAGTCACTTAGTAGTCAATGCTGGGATCTTTGATTGTGAGCGCCGCGCCGTATTTGGAAGTCGCAGTTTTGAAAAAAAGAAGGAAGGAAATGAAAAGGAAAAAATTGAAAGGTTGAGTAGATGGTGTAGTCTACTTTGTTGTTGTGGGCGTAGCAATTTGGGAATAAAATAAAAGTGTGCACTGGGGGTATTCCATACCCCCCGGTTTAAAAAATCAAATTTTTGTTTGTATAATACCTCTCAGACCTCTAGTTTTTGATTCTGAAAAAGTGGGTTTTCCGTATTCCATAAAATTAATAAAAAAATATGCGCACGGACTTTATGTTCCCGATTCAAAATATTTTTCGAATTCTGAATATTAGAAAAATTAAACAAAAATAAAATTTTTTTTAAAAACAAAGTTTAAAAAATTATTAGTCTATCCCTCCCCTTTGGAAATGAAAATAACAGGACGACATACATACAAAAATGTAAGTTCTTAAACCGGGGGGTCTGGGGGGCATGGAATGCACTCCAGTGAACCAGTAATTTGATTATGGAATACAATTTCTGATGTACTGGAGGGCATTCCATGCCCCCAGAGCCCCGGTTTGAAAAATGTAGATTTTGTTTTTGAAAAAGTGGGATTTTCGTATTCCATAAAATTAATAAAAAAATATACACACGGACTTTCTGTTCCCGATTCAAAATATTTTTCGAATTCAGAATATTCGAGAAGCTAAAAAAATTTACAATTAAACATAAAATTTTCAAAATTAAACAAAAATAAAATTTTTATTTAACAAACAAAGTTTAAAAAATTATTAGTCTATCCCTCCCCTTGGAAATGAAAATAACAGGACGACATACATACAAAAATATAAGTTCTTAAACCGGGGGGTCTGGGGGGCATGGAATGCACTCCAGTGAACCAGTAATTTGATTATGGAATACAATTTCTGATGTACTGGAGGGCATTCCATGCCCCCAGAGCCCCGGTTTGAAAAATGTAGATTTTGTTTTTGAAAAAGTGGGATTTCCGTATTCCATAAAATTAATAAAAAAATATACACACGGACTTTCTGTTCCCGATTCAAAATATTTTCCGAATTCAGAATATTCGAGAAGCTAAAAAAATTTACAATTAAACATAAAATTTTCAAAATTAAACAAAAATAAAATTTTTTGTAACAAATAAAGTTTAAAAAATTATTAGTCTACTCCTCTCCCTTGGATATGAAAATAACAGGACAACATCCATAAAAAAATTTAAGTTCTTACACCGGGGATCTGGGGGGGCATGGAATGCCCTCCAGTGCACCAGTAATTTGCACCAGTAATTTAATGCAATTTAACACAATTACTGATGTACTGCACTTCTTTATTACTTCTTTAGTAATGAAGAGCTACTTATTAGCCAATGCTGGTAGCCAAAAGTAGCCAAAAGTGGAAAAGAAAAAATTGAGAGGTTGAGAAGATGATGTAGTCAAGTTTGTTGTGTTGGGCGTAGCAATTTGAGAATAAAATAAAAGCGAGCACTGGGGGGTATTCCATACCCCTCAGACCCCCGGTTTACCTTCATTGTTTTGTGTCGATCGATGACAGAAATCAGAATAAAACGAAGCCGAGGTTAAACGTATTTATTGATTATTATCACTTCAAATATTGATTGAGCATTAGTGTAGCCGTCGGAAAACCGGTGGTCTGGGGGGTATGGAATACCCCCCAATGTACGGTTTGCTCTTTATTCATAGACCAATAGTATGAGTTTTCTTTCTTTTCGGGCCACCTCTGTCTAATGGTAAAATATGCCCTGCTATGAAACTAAAGTTTTTTTAAATTTTTCTGGATGTCTTATTTACCCGATTTTTCTTTTTCTCTGACATTCTTGACTTAAAAATTTTATTTAATTTCTTTGGATTTGTTTTTGTTTTGCCTTTGTTTATTTTTGTCTATTTTTTTAGTTTATTTCTTTTTTAGATTTTCTTGAATTTCATTTTCATTTAATTAATTCCAAAGAAAAAAGTATTGTGGTTAAATTTTAGAAAAAACAAGAAATTGAAAATCAACGAGTGCTCAACATAAATATGATGTACTTGAATGGAAATTTACACTGTCAACATAACTTTTATCTTGAAGTTCTTATCTACTTATCGACAATAAAAGTTTATATATCGGAAAAAAAATGCGAACTATTTGCAGGAAATTGATATAATTAGAAAAACAAATGAATGGTTGCACATGAACGGTGGTTGTGTGCCATCTTACGTCAAACGTAGAAAATAAAAGTTAAATGCTACCTCTTAATTTTAATATTTGTTTTCGCCAGCAGATGATAACCCAATATTGTTTCCTATTCGTACTACCAGATCGCAGCAAGCATTTCATTGGTAGAATAAAGCAGTTATCAGAAGTTATCTTAAAGATTTTATATTTTCCAATATATAATTTTTTAAAGTTTATATTTGCTCACTGTTATCTTCATTGCCATTGACATTGACATTACTGCAGTACGTGAATATATTTCACTATTTCTGGTTATTTAAATTTTTCATTTTTCTTGCCGAATCGATAATATTGTTTAATTTATCTAAAATTTGTGAAATTTCTCACAATGCAGAGAAAAATCTAAAGCCTGCAATGTTAAATGAAAAATTCCATTATTTATTAATTCATTAAGATCGTTTAAACGTGTTTCTGCTTTTCGAATTTCCGGAAGAATATGAGAAATGATATCAGTTACAAAGCACGGAGACAGCTGAAAATGGGAAACACCGGAACATCCCCATACTTATCTCAACACTTGCAATATTACATAATGCATCCACATTTCATTTAACATAAAAATTGAATTTTTATGTATCCTGATTACATTGTTTTAGCTGAAAAGGGTCCCGAATACAAATTAAAGTTAATGAATCTTGCGTCCTAAATACAGTAGGAAATAATTAACAAACGTCAAGTGCAGATCTTTATTAAAAGAAAGAACTTTTCTCCCTAAAATATAGTACATAAATTTTTTTGAATAATTAATATAAGAAAAGACCGCTTTAAAATTCTTTTTGATTTTTTTTTCTATAATTTGTATTGCTTAAAATCATTAAAACAGTTTAGAAAAGTGTTTTCCACACTGGACGGGCCATCTGTAAAATGCAGATGGTTTAGCAAAAGTTTTTTCTTCTCCAATTTATACCTACCTATTGGGTACCACTTCTCCGACTTGGGATCGGAATCTAAACGAGCGGACGCCACAGCATCGCGGATGGCTAACGGAATTGCAACTGCCATGCAAATAGATGGTTCCCCAGTTGCTACACAAGCAAAATTATTCAAAGTTTACCTTTGCACATCAAAGTTTACCTTTGCACATCAAAGTTTACCTTTGCACATCAAAGTTTACCTTTAGAGTTTAAAATTCCTATCCTATTAGGATTCTTGTTGGGAAATTTAATTCTAAAGTCGATTGGGATATCTTTAGCACCAGGCGGTTTGTACGTCCAAGTCCGGTTAGTCAAAAGTTTGCCGTCGGCGTTAAAAATAATTTCTTCGCTGGTCCAATAACCCAAACCCATAACAAACGCACCTTCCACTTGGCCGATGTCAACTTGTGGACTCATACTATCCCCAACATCTTCAATAATATCCACACGCTTTATCTGTGTGCTCCCAGTTAAAATGTCTACTTCCGTTTCTACGCAGGTTGCTCCAAACACCGAATAATTGTGCAAATCCGGCAATTTCGCATGATACCTGCAATTTAAAGAAGATTATGAACAGAAAAACAAGAAACAGTATTTACATAAAAGAAGCTGATAAATTCACATCTTCCAAGTAACACTTTTGTACCAACTCTTTCCACTCTATTGGTTCTGTCATTTTTTCTCTAATTGGTTTCATTCGCTCTTTTAGGATCTCGCAAGCCTTTAGAGTAGCCTATACAAAGCAAAATCCTGTTAAATCCAAAGAGATTTAATGTCATGGTGTACGTACATAACAGGCACCTTCACTTGTGCTACCTAAAATAATAATAATTTTTATTTAAATAATTTTTTTAAATTTCAGATTTACTTTAGTGTTAACTCCTTGACCCATTTCAATTCCTCCGTGCGATATCGTAACCGAACCGTCGGCTTGAAAAATTGTAACGTGGGAGTGCCGGTTTCCAAACATAAAAATTGCATATTTTAATGGAACCGCCGCCAGTCCCCTTTTAACCCATCTGTTTTCCTTGTTGAATTTCTCGATGTCTCTTCTTCGTTCGTTGATGTTGGCCCATTCCACAAGATCGGTTAAATATTTACCAATTTCCGGGCTATCTGGTTGTACATTTTTTAAACGTAAAGCGATTGGATCCAAGTTGGAGGCTATCGCCACGTGCTGCATGATGGTTTCTACACAGCCTATAGCTTCCAGCGTCCCTACAAGTTACAAAATTGCCTTCATGAGCTTTGAGGAATAACCACCCCCCAAATTATAAGCGGAGTCATAGCAATATTTGCACTGCTATATATTCAGCTTCAGTAGTGCAAAAACTGGATCTTAAATTTATGCAGTTTTACCTGGAGCTCTACACCACGTTCCACTATGGTTATCGGTTCGCGTGGTGAACATGTCGATATTCCAATTGTCGCTTTTGTAAGTGCTTGGAAATTCATCCATAATAATGTAACTGACGTTTGCATTTTCGCCTTCGCGTCCGAGATCTGAATACAACGATGTGTTCAAATATTGAATAGCTCCTTCGTCGTCGATTCCAACTTCGTAATCAGAAGAAAACGGAAGTCGTCTCCCGACGATATTCATGTTGGCTGTTAACGACAATGCAAATTTAACTGGCTTTTGCAGTTTGTATGCCGAGAGCGCTGCAGCACAAGACAGTAATCCGTTTTGGGAAATTTTGGAACCGTAAGAACCACCCAGACGACGAACGCTTACATTTATCCTGTAACGAAAATGTTATCACATAGTTCAACCCAACATTCTGCCCGTACTTGTTAACAGGAATGTTCAAGAACTTCGCCGCTGAAACTTGAGCAGACTGCGAGTCTTGTGTTGCTGGGAAAATATCCAATCCTCCTTCTACAGGAATCACAACACAGCATTGAGTCTCCATCGGGTAGTGATACTGCCAACCAATGTCAAAGGTTCCTTTTACCACGTGCTTCACATCTTTACCTTTAGTTTTCGCCTCAATTTTGCCTTCGGTGAAAATTTTATCCTTGACGTTGTTGGCCAGAATATCTCTGATGGTAAAATTAGGATTTGTTTTTCCTGGAGAGTAGCTAATTTTGACCAACTCGGCCGCTTCTTCCGCTAGTTCTTGACTGGTTGCAACAACGATCCCGACTGGCTGGTGGTAATATTTAACCAATCCACTGCAAAATAGTTCTTCTGGAATTTTAAACAATATACTTGATTCCAATGGCGTGAAAGTATTTTCTCCTGGAACGTCATTTTTGTCGAAATATGCCTTCACGCCAGGAAGTTGCTAAAACGTCAAGATTAGAACGAACAAATCGAAGTTGTGTTTTTCGGACTAACCAACGCTTCTGTGGTGTCAACTTTGTCGATAACGGAATACGGGGCAGCTTGAGTGAAAACAAATGCAGCAAACAGTTGACCGGGCTGATCGGGGATATCCATAATATATTCCGCTTTTCCAGTGCATTGATCCAGAGCTTCGATTTTGCTTACAGGCTGAGTTAATGGATAGAGAGACTGATTCGTTTCAAAGTCTTGGGTGCCCGTCGAAACTGGACGAACGAATTTGGATCCTCCGGTTCTGTTGACCGGGGAGACTTTATCACTGGGTGCAATGCTCAAAACAAACTACCTTTGATTAGAATGAATAAAAAAAAATTCTTAAAATTACTTTGTAAAATAACGCCAGAGCCAAGTGTTTTCTGAATTTCGGGGTTGGATCGGGAAGCACGTAATCCGGATCAATTTCTTCGGATAGTTTTTCCAAAGCTTCTTGTAGAGTAGCATTTTCGAAGATTTTCTTTCCAATTAAGTAGCCTTCCGTCAGCTGGGCGTGGACAAAACTGGGAGTTATTGCCCCATACACAATCCGGGCGGATTTAACTTCCTGATTTTCGTCCAGCTGGATTAGAAAGCCGGCGTTTACCAGCGCATGTGCGTTTTGAGCTCTTGGCATAATCTAACATAACATAGTTTCAAATAGTAAATTCGGTAAAATATTGCGATTACCTTGTAACTTTCATATTTATAACTTTTATCCAACGCTGGAAGAACAATATTTTTTATAATTGTGTTTTTCATGTCATAAGCCAAAAACTCGGTCAGATTTTTAGAAACTTCCTCACCGCTGATGTTAACTAAAAAGTAATTTTCCTGAAATTTTAATTACTTTGCGTTTAAATTTTACCTAAAGTTAAAATTGCGCCCGCGGTTTCTAATATTAGAAAAACATCTGATGGAAACTCTGGATGTTGATGTTTGGTAAATAAATTTCCGGCAAGTGTTCCTGTCTGTTAATTATTTTTATTAACTTTCAATTAAAACTTTTGAACCGTTTTAATAACTTACGTTTCGCACCGGCATGTTCGCAATCAAATCGATATGATCTGCCAGTTTTTTTAAATATGAAAAGTTCGAATGCTCTTCGGCCAATTTGTTAAATAAATTCATGGCATTCGTGAGAGTCATATTTGCGCCCACGATTAATTTGTTCTCTGCAATGGAATGTTCCAGCAAACTTTTCGCACTCGTAATGTCTATGTAAATTTTGATACCTTTTGGTTTTGTGTAAACTCCTAAAAATATTTAAATTATTCAAATATTCAAAAGCTATCGATTAATGCGAATATCACCTGTAGCGGTGTTTCCCCCTACTATCATATAGTCTTGGTTGGGAGAGCTTCTGAGAATATCCAAAATTTCATTGACGGCATAAGCTTTATACCATTTGCAATCAGGAAAATCAAAAACGTGTGACGTTGAGTCCGAGCATTGTTTTTTGCAATTTCGATTTTTTTTGCAAACCGGAATATCCTCGATATCGCAATAGCTTCCGAGGGTATCGGCGTTAGCGTCAGACGCTAGAGATTTGAAAGCGGTTAAAATTGGCCTGTAACCTGCACATCTGCAAATATTTCCTCCAAACGCATTTTCCACATCTTTCATTGTAACTTTCTCCTGATTTTCGTACAACGCGTACATGTTCATTATCATCCCGGAAGAGCAATAACCGCACTGGGTACCATTGAACTGGACCAAAGCCTTTTGAGTCGGATGAAATCCCGATTCGGAATTTCCTATTTTATCCACTGTGTAAATTTTCCAGCCGGAACAGGAATACAAAGGAACCAAGCACTAATATTTCAATTAAATGTAATTAAAAGTTTTGTGGCGCCCAACGTGGGGCTATTTACCGAATTGACCGCCATTATTGAATTCTGTTGCGTAACTGGATCGGGAAAAGAAACAGCTACGACGCAGGCTCCACAACCTCCTTCCAAACACATATTTTTGGTTCCGGTCAATTTGCACACCGATCTCAAGTATTTATTCAGCGTCATGTCGGACGGCAGATCTCCAACCCCAACTAAAATTTAAAAATATGAATAGTGCTTACGTAGAACTGAAAGAAGTACCTGAATGCTCTTCATCGTGGACATGAAACTTGAGAACATCTTTCCTGAAAATTACCATTTTCAATTCCTTAGTAAGTCACCTTGGCTTATACGGCGTTGGTGCATTATAGCAAAAAATAACCTTACCCTGTACTTATGTTAATAAAAATAAAAAAATCGAATCTTACTGTTGAAACGATGTACCGGATGTAGCTTCCGAATAAAACCAGGATGTAATGTTCATTCTCTAAAATTCGTTTTAAAACTAAAAGCATCTTAGATTCATTGACATTTATATGTTAACGTGTAACATTTTATTATGTGCTGATAGTCGATCATTATACAATATGATAGTGAATCAAAAGAAATTACAATACATCGATGATTATTAACAGTCTGTTATAAATATAAAAGTACAATAATGATATAGAATTAAAGCAATCGCTTTGTAGAATGTATTGAATTTTATTAATATGTGCATGCATGCTAATGTCCTTCAACATTAATCCTTAATTTGTTCACATCGTTGGTTTCTATTAATTTCAGTTTTTAATTTAATAAAAGTTATTTCTATGTTGCTATAGGCTCTAAACACCATTATAAAACCAATAGTAACCTTATAAACTTTATTAAGACTCTTATAAAACTTACATCAGTTAAAATTCGTTTATTGCAACTTGATTTAAACGTAGCGTTTTTAAGGGCGTTTCAGTTAAAAATAACAATTTATAATTTTTCAGTTTCAGTAGAGGGGCCATAAAAGACCTAGATCATCTTCGAAGAATAATTTAAATTTTAAAAAAGCAATTTGTTTAATTTCCAATTTTATTTATCAGAATATATTAATTACATTTTTGATTTATCAGAAAAATTTAATTAAATTTTAGATTTATGATAATTACAATTATAATTTAATGAAATTTAATTTCAATTCAATAAAATTATTTAGAAATATAGAACAACTGAAGATTGGCGAAGCCTAATTCTGCAATTACGCAATTTTAAGTGAACTGTAACTTATTATTTTCCTACAATATTTACAGAAGAGGAAACACTGAAGGTCAAAGTTGAATAAATGTGAATACGTTTAAATTATAGCTTTGGATTGCATTGTAATTGCATTTTCTACTTTAGATTGAAAACAACCATAATATTGAGACAGAGGTTTCAGTAGATAAAATAGAAACAAAACTAGAAGAGTTAGTGACACATTTTCTTAGTCAACTATGAGAGGTAGAGAGTAACGTGCACTGGGGGGTATTCCATATCCCCCAGACCCCCCGGTTTATCTTCATTGTTTTGTGTCTCATAAACTCAAATTCAAAATTTAATAATGGATGGCAGGAACAATACTGAATCGGGTCCAAAGTTAAACGTATTTATTATTATAACTCCAGGTATTGATTCATCTTTAGAGCAGCCATCGGCAAACCGGGGGTCTGGGGGGTATGGAATACCCCCCAGTGTATGGTTTACTCTTTATTTATCGATCAATAGTATTAGTTCTTAGAAGCTAATGGTGGTAGCCGCAGTTTTGGGAAGAAGAAAGAAGGAAGTGGATACCCCTCAGTGTACGAATTACGCTTTATTCATGAACCAATAGTAATAGATCTTCAGTACGGAAGAGTTACTTCCATAGCCAATGTTAGTAGCCAAAAGTGGAAAAGAAAAAATTGAGATGGTGAGTAGATTATGTAGTCTAGTTTGTTGTGTTCGGGGTAGCAATTTAGGAATAAAATAAAAACGACCCCCCGGTTTACCCTCATTGTTTTCGATCTCTTAAACTTAAATTCAAAATTTAATAAGTTGTAGAGGTCCGAGGGTAAATGTATTTAATTATTACCATAACTTCAAATATTGATTGATATTTAGTGTAGCCTTCGGCCAACCGGGGGGTCTGGGGAGTATGGAATACCCCCCAGTGCACAGTTTACTTTTTATTTATGGTTACTTAATGGCTAGTAGTAGTTATTTAGTAGTAAAAATTTAGAGACAGGGCCTATTTTTAATTGGATTGCTCCCTAGGCTCTACCAAGTTTTTGAGCCTCTTATCCGGGGGGTCTGGGGGCATGGAATGCCTTCCAGCCCATTATTTGCTCTTTCTTCTCGGATTATTCAGTTATCAACGTTTTGAAATATTTACCATCGAGATAATTAACAAGGAATGCACTGGAGGGCGTTCCACGTCCCCTAGACCCCCCGGATTTACACCATCATTTTATGATATTACCATCTCAGGATACGGTTGTAACTCTGAGTTTTATTGTTGATGACGTGGGAGGAATCCCTTGGATTCCTCAAAGTTAAATTAAATGTCAAAATTACGATGACCAAATTACCCGAAGATGTAATATCCTGGTAACCAAATTACTGGGGGTAAAATTACCGGCCACGCTTTGAGTCGTTCCAATAATTAAAAACATTCCTGAAGTAGCCAGACCTCAAAAAATGATGATTTACAAATTATTGGTACGATCGTCAGTCAATCTCAATTTTCCTGCATTAAATTCTGAGTAATTTGAGAATAAATAAAGGCGTGCACTGGGGGGTATTCCATACCACCCAGACCCCCCGATTTACCCTCATTGTTTTGTGTCTCTTAAACTTAAATTCAAAATTTAATAAGTTTATTAGGTCCCGCAATGTGGTTTAAGTTTTGGGCATCGAAAGAGTTAGAACCACCGCTGGGCGCATCTGCATGTAAATAATTTTATTTTTGCATACCCGACAGTTGAATATCGTCGATCGATGGCAGAAACCATAATAAAATGGGTTTGAGGTTAAACGCAATTATTTATTATTAAAATTGTAGGTATTGATTGAGCTTTAGCGTAGCCATCGGCAATCCGGGGGGTTTGGGGGGTATTCCATACCCCCCAGTGAACGGTTTACTCTTTATTCATGAACCAATAGTATTAAATCTTCAGTACGGCAGAGTTACTTAGTAGCCAATGGCTAGATCCTTGATTGTAAGCTCCTTATTTGGAAGTCGCAGTTTTGAGAAGAAGAGGAAAGGATGTGGAAAGGAAAAACTAGAGAGGCAGAGCCTCATTTTAACTGGGTTGGTCCCTAAGCTCTACAAAATCTTTAGAGTGTAACTAATAACATCGAAGGCCCAATTTTCGGGTTATTTTATCAGAATTTGATTTTTACTTTACGATTTTATGTTCTGTCTTTTCGGGTCCCTCTGTCCATGCGTCTAATGGTCTACTTTTATAAAATTTAATAAATATATAATGTAAGCCTTATTAAATAGCTTCAAAATATTTTTTTAATGAAGTTTGTAGGATAAATGTAATCGAAGATATAATCAATTTAAATATATCGGTCATTATGCACAATAGCCATAAATATTGTACTGGCCATTATCTATAATGAATTATTATCTTTTATTATTAATAATAATTATTTTTATTTATTAAAAAGTTAATTTACAGCTTATACTGAGGATAATTGTTTAAACTTTTCAAAAACGTTTCTTCAACTGTAGATGGTCCATCTGCAATAAAAATGCCGTAAGAGAAAATCAGAACAGGTGGACTGACGGCTTACCAATTGGATACCACTTCTCCGATGAAGAGTCAGCATCCAATCGAGCAGATGCTACTGCATGCCTCATAGCCAATGGCACAGCAATGGCACTAGAAACAGTACATTCTCCGGTACATTTACATTTTAGCACTCCAGTTGTATTAGGATTATTTTTAGGGAACTTAATTCTGAAATCAATCGGTATATCTTTAGAACAAGGTGGCAAATAATTCCTAGCCCGATTGGTCAACAGTTTTCCTTCTTCGTTGTAAATAATTCTTTCCGAAGTCCAATACCCCATTCCTTGCACAAACCCACCTTCCACTTGACCTACATCGATCTGTGGACTTATACTATCTCCAGTATCTTGAATTATATCCACCCTTGTGAGTTGATGTGTACCGGTCAAAACGTCGACTTCGACTTCCGTGCATGTTGCTCCAAAAACAGTATATGCCATATCGAAGCCTGGCATACTTTTGTTGTAAAAAAAGGTAGCAAACAAATCAATATCGGCCAAAAAACAATTTTGGACCAATTCACTCCAATCTATTGGTTCTTCCATTTTATCCCTAATCGGCTTCATCCTCTCGTTTAAAATTTCGCAAGCTTTTTGTGTCGCCTAAAGGAGCCAAGCTGGATTATAACAAACTCCTCATTGGGCTAAGTAGGCTACTACTTACATAACTGACACATTCACTGGTGATACTAGCGGCTGTTTCAAAGTTATTCGGAGACATAAAGTTCTGACAGGGCTTAATTGTGACCATGTTGAGTGGGATTTTCAAAGTGTAAGCGCAGATTTGAGCAACCTAAACATAGCAAATTCAGTTTGTGTTCAAAATTGAAGAGAAAAATACTTTGGTGTTTATTCCCTGTCCCATTTCGATCCCACCGTGGGTAACTGCAACACTGCCATCTCCTTGGAAAATTGAAACGTGAGAGTGCCAGTAACCTAGCTTATCGGCTGGAAAACACAGTGGTACCACAGCTAACCCTTTCTTGACCCATCTGTTCTCCCGATTGAATTCTTCTATTTGTTTTTGACGCGGCCTCACATCAGCCCATTCCAGCAAATCGTTTATATATCTTTTCACTTCCGGTTTGTCTGTATTTTTCAGCCGGAAGGTTGTTGGATCGACATTAAGTGACACGGCAAGATGTTCCATCATGGATTCGAGGAACGATGAACCTTCCACAGTTCCTAAAAAAAAATCTGTATTTGTTCATTTTCATAATTGAAAGCCACCTCTTACCGGGACCTCTCACCGAAGAGCAGGTAGGAGTATCAGTTTGAGTAGAATTAATATCGAAATTCCAAGTCTCAGTTTTGTAAGTATTTAAAAAAGTTTTCAGTGCTACTGAGGTCAAATTTTCGTTTCCGCCGTCGTTTCCAAAGTCAGTACATCCAGTTGCGTTTAAATACTGAATAATTCCATTGTCGTCAAGGCCGACTTCGTAGTCGCCAGAGAATGGTAGACGCTTTCCTATGACGTTCATGTTCGTCTCCAACGACATTCCCATTCGTATTGGTTTTTGTAACTTGTGTGCTGCTAAAACGCAGGATGTGGTGAGAATTGACGGTCTATTCATTTTTGCGCCAAAGCTGCCTCCCAAACGGCGAACCGTCACATTGATTCTAAAAAACGTTTATGTGAGCTAGAACCGGCATTGTTTATCTACTATAACTGTTATGATCAATCATACCTGTTAACAGGTATATCCAACATCTTAGCAGCCGCTATTTGAATAACATTCATGTTTTGACTGGAAGCCTGAATGTCAAATCCATCCTCGTTCGGAGTCACAGTACAGCAATGGGTTTCCATGTGGTAGTGATATTGCCAGTAAATATCAAAGTGTCCTTTGACCACATGTTGCACGTCATCACCTGAAAAACAAAATAATTAATACAAAATTGGTTTCGAACTGCTGGGCAACCTTTGGTCTTCGCTTTGAATGAGACCTGCTTGGAAATTTTGTGTTTTGCCTTGGCGATGACATCTCTAATAGTCAAGAGCGGTTTTTCTTTTCCCGGAATGTAGCTAACTTGGACCAAATTTGCTGCCTGTTCGGCTAACTTTTGGCTGGTGGCAACCAAAACACCGATGGGTTGAAAATAAAACCTCACGATTCCTTTACAAAACAATTCTTCATTTATAGAAAAATTAAATGAGATTTCATTTGGAGTAAAGGTATTCCTTCCAGGAATGTCATTTTTGTCAAAAAATCCTTTCACTCCTTCGAGTTTCTGCAAAGAGAGCTATTTTGGAAAGCAAATTTATATTTGATGATTAAGGTACCAGTGCAGGAGAGGCATCAATTTCTTTGATAACTGAATGTGGAGGAGCATTCGCAAGAACGAGGACAGCATACAGTTGATCCGTTTGATCGGAAATATCCATAATGTATTTGGCTTTACCGGTGCATTGAGCAAGCGATTCAATTTTCGAAATTGGCTGAGTTAATGGGTAAAGCTCGGGATTGGTACCATAACTCAGACTCCCAGAAGAAATCGGTCGGTTTAGTTTTGATCCTCCAGTTTTATGAACCAAAGTGATTTTATCATCTGGAGCAACGCTCAAAACAAACTACATTTGATAATTTTTCCAGTTGTAATCATCAGAGACTTACTTTGTAAAATAGAGCAATCGCCAAATCTTTTCGAAATTTTGGCGAAGGGTCGGGCAAAACAGAATTTGGTTGAATTTCACCGTCCAGAGTTTTAAATAATCCCTGAAGAACGGCATCGTCAAATAGGTTCTTGTTGGCTAAATACTTTTCGGAAGAGGATGCGTGCACGAAATTTGGATTGATTCCACCATAGATAATCCTTGACGACTGAACCAACCCAGCTTGGTCCAATTGGATCAAAAATCCAGCGTTTACGATTGCACCAGCGTTTTCCGTTCGTTGCATAATCTTGTACGTTTCAAAACGGAACGACTGATCCAGCGATGGAAGAACAACATTCTTGATTATAGTCTCACTCAAGTTAAGCGTCAGGTATTCTTCTAATGTTGCAGTGAACTCCCTCCTCTTCGTGTCGACTGAAACAGATATTTTGGCACTGAGAAAATATAGTTCCCAATTGTTTACCTAAAGTTAAGGTCGCTCCTACTGCTTCCAGAATCAGGAATATATCAGAAGAAAATTCCTTGTGATTATACTTGATCATCAAATTTCCAGCGATCGTCCCAACCTACAGGAAGAGAAAATTAAAATGGAAACTTATGGACCGGCCTCTTCTTACATTCTGCACTGGTACGTTGGCCACCAAGGCGATGTGGTCGGCCAATTTCTTTAAATGGAAAAAATTGGGGTTTTCCCCTGAGAGGTTTTCGAATAATGTTTTTACATTTGTAAGCGTCATATTAGCTCCGAATATTAATTCTTTCTTGTCTATGGAGTAGGCTAGAAGCTCTTTAACGCTCGTGATGTCGATATATAGGTCGATGGTTTCAGTCCTTGGGTAGACTCCAGTTGCAGTGTTTCCTCCCACCAACATGTACTTCTGATTTGGATTATTTTTTATTAAATCCAAAACTTCGTCGATGGAATAGGTTTTGTACCATCTGCAGTTTTTGTTGGTGTAAAAGTGAGGTTCCATTTTTCCCGAGCAGGGATTGGTACAATTTTTACTTTTTTTACAAAGTGGAATATCTTCAATATCGCACTGGATTTCTTTACTGGAGGCGATAGCATCAGAAGCCAACGATTTGAAAGCAGAAAGAATTGGCCTGTAGCCAGTGCATCTGCACGTATTTCCACTGAATGAGTCCTCTGCGTCTTTTCTGGTGAAGTCATTTTTGGATTCGTACAGAGCGTACATGTTCATAACCATTCCAGAAGAACAAAATCCACACTGAGAGCCATTATACTGAATAAGAGCCTTCTGAACGGGATGGAATCCGGATTTTGGGTTGCCTATTCCTTCGGACGTGAAAACGTTCCATCCGGAACATGAATACAAGAGAACCAAGCACTGAAAAAGGTTTGTCAAAACCAAAGGGTAAACTTGATAAGGAATACCTACCGAGTTTACCGAAATTGTGGTTTGACCCCTGGCAACGGCAACCACGCAAGCTCCACATACTCCTTCTCCACACATCAGCTTGGTTCCTGTTAAATGAGCTACTTTCCGAAGATAAGTGTTAAGAGTAGTTTCCGGTGGAAAATTTTCCGTTTTGACTAAAAAATTTTCATGAAATATAAAAATTTTATTTAATGTTCTTACCTGAATGCTCTACATTGTTAATAAAAAAATTGATTTGGTTGTTTTTGATAAATAAGGAATCCATGGTTAATTTATGGAATCAAAAACAATAAATATTATATTTACCCGAACAAAAGAATTTTTACTATAAAATACTTAAATTTGAAGGAAATCTTAAAGATTATAGCGCAAAGGTTGAAATGCACCGATAACAATCAATACAAATTATTATCTAAGCCAATTTTAAGCAACAAAAGTGGGTCAATACGAATGATTGTGTTTATTTCTAAAAACAGAGATAATAATAATTATTATGTAATATATATTTTTATTATAATAAAAATTATTTTCTATCGAAAGGATATGCAACACAACAATCATATTTAAAAATATTTATTTAGTTTATTTACATTTTACTATTTTTTAAATTTTTTTGTGAATTTTTAATGCATGAAGTTACTAGTAAGTCAAAGTAACCACAACATGTGTACAGACCTGCGAATAAGAACTTCATTGCTGTCCGATAATTAATGATTTAACTTTTTTTTTACTTTTATGTAATTTAATTATACTAGGATCACCCAGGCAATTTTTGCTTTTTTTTTCAACTTCAATGAAAATGCAAATTAAAATTTGATAGTGCAAATAGTAACTGTTGATAACTAAGTTAACCCAAACTTTACAATTTATTTAGTTGAATACAATTTTACAATTGATACTGATTATAATCGTTTAAGCTGTTGAGGAATGTCTGCTCTACTGTGCAGGGTCCATCTGAAAAAAAAAATAATCCAGTCTCTCAGATGATGAAATTTAATTTACTTACCAATCGGGTACCACTTTTCTGCTTTCTCCGAAGAATCCACCCTTGCAGACGCCACTGCTTCTTTAATAGCTAACGCAGCTGCAATGGCCAAGCAAGTAGGAGGTTCAGCTGTAGCTTTCGAATTAAGCACACCAGGAGCAAACGGATTATTTTTGGGTAATTTCATTCTAAAATCTATTGGGATATCTTTAGAGCCAGGCGGTTTATAATTCCAAGTTCTATTCGTCAACAACTTCCCATCTGAGTTAAAAACCAGTTCCTCGCTGGTCCAGTACCCTAACCCCATTAAAAAACCCCCTTCGATCTGCCCGATATCAATATTTGGACTCAAAACATCGCCAGTATCTTCCAAAATATCAACTCGAGTAATTTGTCTCAAACCGGTCAAAACGTCTACTTCTGCTTCCACGCAAACCGCACCATAAATTGGATAAGACTCTATTTTCAGCAACTTGGGATGAAACATGAAAGATCCGCACAAGTCAATGTTTGCTTGGTAGCACTGTTGAACCAGGTCTTTCCAAACTATTGGTTCCTTCATTTTATCCCGAATAGGCTTCATCCTTGCGTTTAGAAGTTCACAAGCTTTCAGGATTGCCTAAAACTTTGACGTGAAAATGCGGAAAACTGCCGGAAAATTTAGTTTACCAAACAAACGCTCTCGCTAGCAATGCTGGCTCCTGAAATAAAATCATTTGGAGTTATCACACTTTGGCTTGGCTTGACGCCGACCATTTCCAAAGGAATTTTTAACCCAAATGCGCAGACCTGGGCAACCTGAAAAAACAGATTTTTCTTATTATTTTCACAAGCTTTCAGCGTACCTTGGTGTTGATTCCTTGACCCATCTCAATTCCTCCGTGCGTAATTGCAACCGATCCGTCACCTTGGAAAATTGAAACGTGGACGTGGAATGTTCCCATAAAATGTAGAGGGAATACCATTGGAACTACCGCTAGACCCCTTTTCACCCATCTGTTTTCCTGCAAAACTTGACGTAAAGCTTTACCTCACTCTCACAGAATTTACCTTATTGAAGTTTACTATTTCTTCTTGGCGTTTTCTCACTGCAGCCCATTCGACCAAATCGTTTAAGTACTTTTTCATTTCAGCGTTTTCCATGTTCTTCAATCTCATTGTTACTGGATCCAGATTTTGCGACACCGCAATGTGCTGCATTATACTTTCTATGTAGGCAACTCCTTCTACAGTACAAGGAGCTCTGCACCAACTTCCGGTATGATTATCGCTTCTCGTGGAAAACAGCTTTACGTTGTAAGTGTCGCTATTGTAACAGCCGATAAAAGATTCCAAAATAAGTCCTTTCGAATTTTCATTTCCCCCACTGCTTCCAAAATCCGTATAAGCTGAAGTATTTAAATACTGGATCACTCCACTGTCATCCACTCCAACCTCATAATCCCCAAAAAACGGAAAGCGTTTTCCCACAACGTTCATGTTATCTTCTAGGGTCAGAAAAAACTTAAGTGATTTTCCCAATTTGTGTGCAGCTAAAGCGGCTGCGCACGATATCTGGCCGTTACGAATAATTTTGGATCCATAGGCTCCACCCAGTCGACGAACAACGACGTTGATTCTGCAACAGTTGGTTTTATTAAAATCAGATTTCAGATTTGGACCAAATACTTGTTAACGGAAATATTTAGCAGTTTTGCAATGGAAACTTGGGTAAAATTCATGTCCTGGGTTGATGCGTATACGTTGAATCCATCTTCTACTGGAACGACTACACAGCATTGAGTTTCCATGTTGTAATGGTATTGCCAACCAATGTTAAAATCTCCTTTAACCACATGTTTAACATCTTTTCCTAAAAAAAAGGGGTTGCTGTCAAATTTTTCTTCTGGTTACTTACCTTTAGTTTTGGAATCGATCTGCTGTTCGGTGAAAATTTTTTCAGTTGCTTTATTCTTGATGATGTCTTTGATTGTCAGCAGAGGTTTTTGTTTTCCAGGAACGTAGGTGACTTCGACCAAATTTGCCGCATCATTCGCAATTATGTTACTGGTAGCGACAATAATACCAATTGGTTGGTAATAGAATTTGACGATTCCACTACAAAAGAGTTCTTCCGTTACCACTAACCATGTTCCTGCTTCTTTGGGAGTGAAATTGTTTTCTCCAGGAATGTCTTTTTTGTCGAAATATGCTTTGACTCCTTCAAGTTTCTGCAAGTTTCAAACGTTGCTTTATACGTTTGGATATTGGGTTCCTTACCAAAGCATTGGAAGCATCAACTTTCTCAATAACCGAGTGTGCTGGCGCTTTAGCCAAAACAAAAGCGGCGTAAAGTTGATCAGGTTGATCAGGCATATCCACTATGTATTCGGCTTTTCCAGTGCACTGAGCAAGAGCTTCCAGCTTGTCGACAGGTTGGGTCAAAGGATATATGGATGTATTGGTTCCGAAACTGTAGGTCCCGGTTGAGAGTGGACGCGTTTGCTTCTTTCCACCAGTTTTATTAACAGGAGATATTTTATCATCTGGAGTGATGCTCAAAACAAACTGTTGGATTGTTAAAGTGCTTTCTAAAATGGTTTCAGTGTTATTACCTTATACAGGAGGGAAATTGCTAAATTTTTCCTGAAGATAGGAGAGGGATCGGGCAAAACGTGGTCTGGTTCAATTTCTTCATCTAGAGATTTAAAAGCACCTTGGAGAGTTGCGTTGCTGAAAATATCTTTACCTACTAAGTATTTTTCAGTTTTTTCAGCGTGGACGAACACAGGATTGATACCTCCATATACGATTCGTGCAGACTTGACTTTTTTGTTTCTACGGCTAAGTTTTAGTAAGAATCCAGCATTTAACACAGCATGGGCGTTTTGGGCGACTGGCATAATCTTAAAAATGCATTGGATTGCTTTTTGAATTTTTATTAGATGTAGAAGCAGTGGCGTATTTAGAGCGGGGCAAAGGGGCAATTGCCCCCCCTCCCAAGGATGACTCGGATTATATCCCTAAAACCCTCCTTGATAGAAATAATGTTTACTACGAGGTTTTATTCTAAATGAGTGGAAATCCTGGAATATGTACTGGAGGGTGTTCCACACCCCCCCGACCCCACGGTTTAACATTTTGGCTTTATATTTGTATATTATTTTTATAATTAACTTTCCAAGTAACAGAGAAAGTTGCTGCTAAACTCCATGAGCATAAATATGCTTTCCAAGTTTTAATTTTTTTCTTTCCGAAGATTAAATTTCCCTCATTTTTAGTTAAAAATTCAAATTTCCCGGTTAGTCCTAATCGTAGTTAGTATAATCAAGTTTTCTAAGCAAAAAATTCCCTTCGCTTCGTACACACCCCCGTAAATTATCGGTAGGAAGATATGTTAAGTTATATTTTTACCTGCCTAGGCAGTTTTACTTTCGAAAAAACTCTACGCCACGTGGTTTTGTGAACGTCGCTAAGGAAAAGTTTGACTTTCGTATTTAAAATCGATAATGAAACAGCTGACTTTGGTGTCGTTCGGAGAAAAAGCATATTTATTTAATTACCTTACTGCTCATAGAGATTATAGAAGTATAAAGTCGAAATTGTAAACCGGGGGGTCTGGGGGGTGTGGAACACCCTCCAGTACATGTTGAACGATTTTTACTCTTTTAGAATACTTGGAAAAGATAAGGAATTTATATTTTTACAAATTTCGCCAGGAAATATCGGGAAATTTGAATTTTCAAGCCAAACATGACACGCTGTAGCAGGAGCAGCAGCAGCGTAATGGGATTTTTTTACCACTGACGCGCACGAATGGATTAACAAGATTTTAAACAATATTTTTGATCTCCCCCCCCAAAGCATTTTCTAAATACGCCACTGTATAGAAGAGTTTACCTTGTAACTCTCGTACTTATAACTTTTATCGAGAGATGGCAGTGTAATACTGATTATTACTGAATTCTTCATATTCCAAGTTAGAAATTCAGACAGAGTTTTGATGACTTCTTGTCGAGAAGTGTCGACTGAAAAAGTTTAAATGTTAGAAGTCTCAGAACATGGAACTTTAAAGCCGTAATCACATACTCAAAGTTAAAGTTGCTCCCACGGTTTCCAATATTAGGAAGATGTCGGATGGAAACTCTGGGTGTTCGTGTTTCGTAAATAAATTTCCAGCCAACGTTCCGATCTGCAATGAAAAAACATTTTGACCTTGGATTACGGAAAAATAATCAATTCCTACGTTTCGTACGGCGACATGGGCAACCAAATCTATGTGGTCGGCTAATTTGTCCAAATACGCGAAATTTTGATTCTCTACTGATAGTTTGCGAAATAGGTTTATTGCGTTGGTCAGGGTCATATTGGCTCCAAGTTTTAATTTATCCTCTAAAATAGTATGTTCCAAAAGAGTTTTAATGGAAGTTACGTCTATGTATACATCAACAGGTGGAGAATTCTTATAGATACCTGAAATTGGGGTGGGTTTGGATAAAGAACAAAGAAGATCTCATGTGGAAAAATTACCTGAAGCCGTGTTTCCGGCAATCAACATATAAACTTGGTTGGAGAGGGTCTTTATTATATCCAACACTTCGTTAATGTAATACGCCTTATACCATTTGATGTTTCCATTATCAAAATAGTGAAGACCAATCGGACCGCAAGGGTTTTCGCAGGTAGATCTACAATTTTCCTTTCTACAAACAGAAATATCCTCAATATCAGAGGAAGTTCCAATAACTTCCGGAGTGGCGTCCGATGCTAAAGATTTGAAAGCTGTCAAAATCGGTCTGTAACCTGTACATCTGCAAATATTTCCACCGAACGAATTTTCCACTTCCTTCATGGTTAGATTGTCTTTCGATTCGTACAAAGCATACATATTCATGATCATTCCAGAAGAGCAATAACCGCACTGGGTTCCGTTATACTTAACCAGGGCTTTTTGAATTGGATGATATCCAAGTTGGGGGTCACCAATTTTATCGGAGGTGTAAATTTTCCAGCCAGAACAAGAATAAATCTTCACCAAACACTAAAGCAATTTGATTTTGCCACCTGATGCTTCAAAAATTTAGATTATATACAAACCGAGTTGACGGCAATTAAAGTGTTTCGCTGGGTTAGTGGGTCTGGAAATTCAGCAACCACCACACAAGCTCCACACCCCCCTTCAAAACACATATACTTTGTACCCTTCAGATTGGACTTTTGGCGAATGTACGTCAGTAGTGTCATCGTCGGAGGATACTCTTCTGCTTTAACTTAATATTTTTTTTTGCAAGATTAGAACGTAAGAAATATAAAACTTACCTAGATGTTCTTCATCGTGAATATAAAATTTCACATTTTGATGTCTAGAAAGTCAAAAATTTAAAAATTTGAAAAAAAAAACATTTTGTGTTGGTTCAAATAATTAAATTTAATTAGTTATTTACTTGAGCCTTGAAAAACTAATCGCGCTATTCATTACTTTCTTTATCAACCAAGATAATTTTGTAATTTATAGGTAATTTTTACTTTGCTTTTGGTATTCTTAAAAATTATTTAATATTTATTATATTAATGTTCGATATCTTCAGATGGAAGCCGGAATTTAAAAGAAACTGATTTGCAATATTTTTGTTTTATTATATTTAATTTTTTTTATTATATTTATTTTACAAAATAAAACTCACTGTTGGTAGGTTGAACCTGATGAGTAAAACAAAGAAGTTAAATACTCCATTTCAGAAGTCGGCTTAAAGCGAACTAACAATTATACATTGTTAGTTTTTAATAATTAATGCACCTAATCAGTAATACATTTTTTGAATAGAAAATAAAAGTGGAATAATCGCATTTTTTTTTGTATTATCAAATAGAAAAATGGGTAATTATTATTTGATTACTTAGTTGCGATTAGCTACATTGTGATTTATAATTCTTTTTCTTTGTAAAAAAACATTAATAAGTAATTCTGATAACTATTACTATATATTGCTATGATCCTTCCTTAGAAATTGGGGTAGTCACGAATCCTTAAGTTTTAAATATATTAATGACCAATATTGCACCAATATTATTTTCCAATATTGCGGCAATCTTGTAAGATTCTAAGTTATATACATATGCATATGGATAGAGGAAGCTTCAGTTTTTGTACTAATTAGGAAGGGCGATCCCATTGAATGCATTTAATTATTTAGCTATTAAAATTGTATTTAATATTACAAAATGCTGTAATTATAACTTATACTGCTTGAAATCGTTCAAACTGTTGAGAAAAGTATTTTCTACTGTGCATGGTCCATCTGAAAAAACACAAAAGTAAGAACTGAGTTGACATAACTGTTGGTTGATTACCAATCGGATACCACCTTTCCGCTTGTGAAGAAGAGTCCACTCTTGCATTTGCGACTGCATCTTTAATAGATAGCGCAACTGCAATTGCCAAGCACGTCGGTGGTTCCGCAGTTGCTAAAATTTTTGGATTAAAATTTAATTAAAAAATTTAAATATTTACCTTTCGAATTGAGTACTCCCACCTTATTGGGATTATTTTTAGGTAACTTGACCCTAAAATCTGCCGGAATATCTTTAGCTCCCGGTGGTTTATAGTTCCACGTCCTGTTTGTTAATAACTTTCCATCCGAATCAAAAATATGCTCTTCGCTAGTCCAATAACCTAATCCCATGACAAAGCCACCCTCTATTTGACCGATGTCGATATTTGGGCTCATACTGTCGCCAGTATCTTCAATAATATCTACTCTCTTGATTTGTCGTAAACCAGTCAACACGTCCAGTTCGGATTCTACACACAAAGCCGCATAGATTGGATATGATTCCAAAGGTTTGATATCCGGAGTAAAAAAGTAAACACCGCATAGGTCTATCTCTGCTTTGTAACACTGATACACTAATTCGGGCCAATCTACTGGTTCGGGTAGTTTATCCCGGATAGGTTTCATCCTTTCATTTAAAACTTCGCAAGCCTTCAAAGCGCCCTGAGAGAAGAACATCCAATTATAACAATTAATTAGACTCTACATCGCTTACCATGCAAACGCTTTCACTTGTTATGCTTCCTCCTGCGACAAAACTATTCGGACATACGACAGTCTGGCTCGGTTTAACGTTGACATAACTCAAAGGTATTTTCAAAGCATAGGCGCATACTTGCGCAACCTACAATTAATTTAATTATTTTATATCGCAAAAATGAAGTTTTACTGTACTTTTGTGTTAATCCCTTGTCCCATTTCAATTCCTCCATGTGTAACTGAAACTGTACCGTCGGTCTCAAAAATTGCAACATACACATGATACGTTCCCTCCAAGGGTAGCGGAAAAAGCATTGGAGAAACGGCCATACCCTTCTTAACCCATCGATTTTCCTAAAAACGTGTAATACAGAGTAGTGCAACACAAAGTTGATCAATTACCTCATTAAATCTTTTAATGTTTTCTTGTCGATTTCTCACATTAGCCCATTCGACCAATTCGTTGGTATACTTCTTAACCTGCTCGTCAATTGTATTATTTAATCTCACCGTTATTGGATCCAAATTAGTAGCCACAGCAATGTTTTGCATGATATTTTCCAAATAAGCTACAGCTTCCACTGTACCTAAGGTAAAATTAACATTAACACTATAAGTGCATAGCTTCGTTCTTTACCAGGTCCTCTGCACCAAGATCCGGTGTGATTATCACTTCGTGTGGAGTAAACCCTCACGGTGAACGTGTCGCTTTTGTAACAACTGAGAATAGTATTCAAAATTGCTTCTGACCAATTTTCATTTCCACCACTGTTTCCAAAATCGGTGTAGGCAGTCGCATTTAAATATTGAATAACTCCTTCGTTGTTCACACCAGCCTCGTAGGCGCCATAAAATGGAAAACGGCCTCCAATCACGTTCATGTTTGTTTCCAGCGGCATGAAGAACTTTACAGGTTTCTGTAACTTGTAGGCTGCTATGGCAGCGGCACTTGACACCATTGCACTGCGTATAATTTTAGCCCCATAAGCCCCACCCAACCGGCGAACCACAACGTTCACCCTAAAAATTCGGTTTCGTTTTTACCAAGACAATTTTTTTAAACTGAGAAATACTTATGAACACCAATGTTGAGCATCTTCGCCGCTGAAGCCTGAGTCAAATTCATATCTTGAGTGGAAGCGTATAAGTCCAAACCGTCTTCTGTGGGAATTGCAACACAGCATTGAGTTTCCATATGGTACTGGTATTGCCAACCAATATTAAAATCTCCTTTTACCACATGTTGCACGTCGTCGCCTAAAAACTGTGATTTGGAATTTTTGTTTTATGGTTTGGAGTCTTTGGTACCTTTAGCTGGGGCTATAGCCTGAACCTCGCTGATAATTTTACTGGGATCATCACTTTTGATTATATCTCTGATGGTAAAAACTGGCTTAGTTGTTCCTGGAGTGTACGTGGCTTCTACTTTCTCTGCAGCTTTTACCGCAACCTCTTGGCTAGTTGCCACAATCATTCCAATTGGCTGATAGTAAAATTTAACCGTTCCACTGCAAAACAGTTCTTCGGGCCTGGTTATGAACACCCCAGTTTTGAGAGGAGTAAAGTTATTTTCACCCGGAATGTCGTCTTTGTCATAATAGGCTATAACTCCGTCCATCCTCTAAAATTGGAAATGCAGTATTTGGTTGGTGAAACACCTAACTGAATATATACCATAGCTTTGGAGGTATCGACCTTTCTGATGACCGAATTGGCTGGTGCTTTGGCCAGAACGAAAGCTACGTAAAGTTGATCCGGTCGATCGGGCATGTCCTGGAAGTATTCAGCTCTTCCTAAAACAACAATCAATTTTTGGAAACTGCAAAGAGGCAGTAGGTATATTTACCGGTAGATTGCGCTAGGGCTTCCAATTTGTTGACCGGCTGGGTTAACGGATACATGGATTGGTTGGTTCCAAATTCTTGGGTTCCCTTCGAGATCTCTCGGGTTTGCTTCTTTCCACCAGTTTTATAAAGGGGGGACACCTTGTCACTTGGGACGATGCTTAATATAAACTTATAGAATAAGGCAGTTGCTAGATCTTTCCTAAACTTCGGAGAAGGTTCGGGCAAAGAGATATCTGGCATAAGTTCCTTGTGAAGGATCTTCAAGACACCTTGCAAGGATGCATTGTTGAAGATGTTGACATCTTTTAAATATCTTTCAGACGCTGTAGCGTGTACGAAATTTGGATTGATTCCTCCGTATACAATTCGTGCTGATCTTACATTATCTTTGCTATCAAATTGGAATAAAAATCCCGCATTGACCATGGCGTGTGCGTTCTGAGCTACTGGCATGATCTGCAAAGAAAATAAACAGATTCAGGCAACTTGAAGTATTTTTCGAAAAGGGGTTTACTTTGTAACTTTCGTATTTGTAGTTTTTGCCGAGCGCAGGAAGAACAATCTCTTTAATAATTGTGTATTCCATGTTGTAGTTCAAAAATTCTTCTACGGTTTTGGAAACCTCTCGGCGAGAGAGGTCAACTGAAAATTAAAGATTGTAATTAACTTGTCTTGTCTCTCCAAATTTCGTACCTAGAGTTACAGTTGCTCCTACTGTTTCTAATATTAAAAAGATGTCCGAAGGAAATTCGTTGTGCTTGTGCTTGATCATTAAATTTCCAGCTAGAGTTCCAATCTGCAATCGACGTTATTATTTTTTTTTTGAACAAAAGTAAAGAGGAAACTTACGTTCCGAACTGCTACGTGGGCTACCAAATCGAGATGGTCTGCCAATTTCTTCAAGTACGAAAATCTGACATGTTCCTCTGATAATCTGATGAACAACTCCATCGTATTCGCCAAGGTCATATTCGCTCCAAGGACTAATTTGTTGTTAGTAAGGGAATACTCCAACAGAGTTTTGACATTCATTATATCTATATAAACGTCAACTGGTTCTTCGTTCTTGTAAACACCTAAAATTTTCAAAAATAGAAAACTATAACCACTGGTTCAAATTTAACCTGAAGCAGTGTTTCCTCCAACTAGCATGTAGACTTCACTCACATGGCTTTTTATAATATCTAGAACCTCATTAATGGTGTAAGCTTTGTACCACTTGCATTTTCCATGGTCAAAAACATGGGGAAGACTTTGGTGGCAAGGTTTTTCGCACTTAACCCAACAGTTTTCTTTTTTACAAACTGGAATATCTTCTATATCGGAGAAAGTTCCAATAATCTCAGCAGAGGCGTCAGTCGTTAAAGATTTGAAAGCTGTCAAAATTGGTCTGTAACCGGTACATCTGCATATATTTCCTCCAAAGGAGTTTTCCACCTCTCTCATGGTTAGATTTTCCTTTGATTCGTACAACGCATACATGTTCATTATCATTCCAGAAGTGCAGTAACCGCACTGGGTTCCGTTAAACTTAACCATGGCGTTTTGAATTGGATGGTATCCTGATTCGGAGTTTCCAAGGCCATCTGCGGTGTAGATTTTCCAGCCAGCACATGAATAGATCAGCACTAAACACTAAGAAAATAAGTGGTAGAGGTTATCTTGGAATATAAATATAAAAACAAACCGAATTGACGGCGATGATGGTGTCACGTTGGGTTATTGGATCTGGGAAAGAAACAGTGACAACGCAACATCCACACCCGCCTTCTAGACACATATTTTTGGTTCCTGTTAAGTGAGCCACTGTGCGGAGATAATGATTGAGAGTTGTTCTGGGATCCAATTCCTTTGCTTTGACTATAAAATTTAATTTAAATTCGACAGAATGTCAGAACAGGTAAAGTACTCACCCAAGTGTTCCACATCGTGAATGAAAAATCTAACATCTTCTTGTCTGAAAAACATTGATGATATGATATTATAATAATTATTGCATAATTTTTATTAAAATTCCTATTACGCATAATTAATTTGTTATTATATTTGAAATTCCGGTAATTATTTAAAAAATATGTTTTGCCTAACTGTTTTCAAATTAAAATATCATGGTATATGGAAAACGCAATAGTATAATTATTGACTTCACTTAATTTTTTAGTTTAACATAATAATTGTGAACTAGTTCTCATAATCATTTATTTCTATATAGGGGAGTCGAGGGAGACCTGCAAGTATCGTAGTAATTTCTTCGATTTGATTTTGGATTAAAATTGCATAATAAACGTAATATAAACGTTTATTTAACGTTAAAATGACGTCTAATTAACGTTGTTCCATAATAAGTCACCACTTAACCCCATGGGCTAGAAATTCACAAACATTTAACTGAATAAAAATTAATGCAAAAATGAAATAAAATAAAAAAATATTTTTGAGAAAAAAAATAAATAAAAAGAAAGAATATAAAATAATATTTAAAAAAACCAAAAAGTAATTTATATTTTAAAAATCGAAAAATTAAACAAAATAATATATTTTTTGGTTTTAGAAGGTCAAGGTTACCGTAGCAGATCAATTCTAAAGCTGCCCCTTTTAAGGTCAAAGACTACAATTGACATTACATTAATAACAACAAAAATGTTGATGTAAAATTAAAAATTACAAATTTAAAAAAATATAAAATTCTGGTGGTTGTTGATTTTGTATGTTTATATCTGTATACCCAGATACACTAAAAAAATATAAAAAATTGTATTTTTTGGGAATAAGCTAAAATCGTAAAATTTCAAAAAACTTACTTTTTAAAATTTGTGTGTGGATGTAACCACGATGTTATATCCATCTTCAAAGTTCATAAAAAATTAAAATAAATACAAAATTCGGCTGCTATAGTAGACTTTGAATGTTTATAGCTGTATTTCCGTTCTTATTATTTTTGTTATATAATATAATCTTCAATGTTTGTAATTTCAAAAATTTTTATTTACAAACTATTTACCTTGATAATGAAATGATACTTCTAAATCAGCAATAATTTAAATATATTTCCGGAAAGATATTTTTCAAAATATTTTAAAAACTCACTTTTCAAAATTTGTGCTGGGTGGATACAACCACGATGTTAAGTAGTCCATTTTCAAAAAAATCACAAATATAACCTACCGGTCGGTTGTTAACTTATTTACTGTGAAATGAACGAGTTAAACGAACATCAAGAATAATTTGAATTAATTGACCGGTTTTATTGAGAATCTAGTTGGTTTTAGTTTTTTATTACAATGCCAAATGCTGGAAATGATTAATTGGTGTTTTTCTTCGTTGGGGTCAACGTTACTTTAGTTTCACATACCTACGTACTACATGGATAGATATTACATTGTCTCCTTTATTCACCAGTAACCATACCTTGACAAACTGCCCCCCTCCCATATATAGGTTTAGAGTTAAGTTTAATTTTCATAACAATTATTTTAATAAAAAAAAACAATTTTACATAATTTTTTAATCAAAATTTCAAATTAATGGTAATTTTACAGAATAAAATGTAAATTTACATAAAATTTAAAAAACTTGTCATTTATGATATTTTTATTTTATGGGTTTGGGATTCCTGATGTGTTGATAATTAAGGTTGGGATTTATCATTAGGACGAAGATTTATTTGAATACAAAAATTCATTGAATTTCAAAATAATTTACAGCACTCACCAGCACTTTCGATTGAATTAAAAAAATATAAAATATTCTCAAGTGAAGGGGAAACGTCAAGTTATCCCTCTTCGACTGAAAATCATTATTGTTCATAAAAAATTAACATTAATTAAAATTGTTAGCTCTTGAAAATAATATAAATTAGAATTATCAATGTTGAGCTACAGGACACAAATAAAACACATTTTTAAACAAGCTTTCGAAAAATGACTTTTTCAAGTTTAATATAAATTAAAATTTAAAAAAATTTAAAAATGTGTTTTATTTGTGTCCTGTAGCTCAACATTGATAATTCTAATTTATAAAAAATTAACAATCCCAGTATTTTCAAAATTATTTACGATATTCGCTAGTACTTCTAAATCATGTAAACAAATTTCAAATTCCAAAATAACTATTATTATTGTATAAGAGAATACAAAAGTTTTCATATGAAAACTGGGTGGTATGGAATACCCTCCAGTGCATTAACAATTATATTGGAAAAAGCAAATTAAAGTTATGTTTTTTGTCAAAATAAAATTTTTGACTTTACTTTTCGATCCCAGGCTTAGATCCTTTTTACAAGGAATTAAAAAATTTTAATTAAAAAAAATTAATATTTAAATATTATAAATTATTACAATTTAAAAACAAATTTATTTTAAAATTTAAAAATACTTTTGAATTAAATTGTTTACCTCGACTGAAAATTTAATTTCCTTGACTTGGCACTAAAAATGAGAAATTCTTTGACAAAATTAGGGAAATCTTAAATTTTTCATGACTTTTCCAGATTTTCCAAAGAAGTGGGAACTCTGTAATTATTGTTAAATAGGGAATAGTCAGTGGCGCATTTACGTGGGGGGGGGGGGGGGTTAGGCGGCCCGGCCCCCCTCTGTAACTAATCAAAATATTAAATAACATACAATTATTGTTTGTTATTTAAATACTTAAATGTCTTTTAAATCCTGATTTATTTAATCCTGATACATAAAATCCCAGCACGCTGCTCCTGCTCCTGTCCCAACGTGTCATTTTATGGTGAAAAAAGAAACACTCTGATAGGTTGATTTTTTTTACCAACCGAAAAATATATTAAAGTAAGTAAAGTTAGAACTAAAAAAATTTATCTAATATTGTATATGAGTGGATATCCTGCGAAATGTACTGGAGGGTGTTCCACACCCCCCAGACCCCCCGGTTTACAATTTCCTCCACTCTCCTCCCAGAGGGCGTGGAACACCCTCCTGTACATATCGTAGAATTTGGAGAAAATAGGGAATTTATAATTTTACAAGTTTCGCCAGCAAAAACCGGGAAATTTGGATTTTTAATCAAAAGTGAGGGAAGTTTAAGCCTTAACTTAAAAAACATTTATTTAAGTGCCTTACTGCTCGGAGTTTAGCAGCAACTTTTGTGTTACTTTGAAAATTAACTGTCAAAATTATATTCAAAAATGAAAACCGGGGGTTCTGGGGGTGAACATATCTAGCAATATTTACTGGAGGGTGTTCCACATCCCCCAGACCCCCCGGTTTACTTTTATTTTATTTATAATACTTCTTAATTCATTTTAATATATGATAATTATAAAAATAATATAAAAATATGAAGTCAAAATTGTAAACCGGGGGGTTCGGGGGTGAACACCCTCCAGTACATATAATAAAATTCCCACTCTTCTAGAATACCTACAGAAGACAGAATAATTATATCAATTTCGTCAGAAAACGCTGGAAAATTTTATGTTTTTGAGCAAAAGTGAGGGAAATTAAAACGTTCGGCTAAAGAAAATTGGAATTTCAGAAATTTTAATTGCCCGTCGGAACATTATGTTTAGCAGCAATTTTTTGCGTTACTTTAAAAAAAAGTAATATAGAAAAACGGAAATCCACCGTCTAGCTTCCCGTCCGCGGACGGGCTTTCCAGCTAGTAACTTATAATTTAGGTCAAAAAATTAATTATTAATTAAATTAATAAAAAAAGAAAGAAAATTAGTTTTTGGAAAAATTATTTTAGTAGTATTTCATATTATATTACAGGCTTTTACAGGCTTCATAGTTATCTTAAAGGTTCATGGGTGGGAGTTGATATCCTGTTGTATCTGCCTTTGTCAGGCAAGAGGAAATTTAGAATATTATAAAAAATCTTAGGAGAGCCAATAGCCAAGGAAATTTCAGAAAATTAAAAAAGGAAATAAAAGAATTAATCTTTGGTATTCTAAAGATTTCTTAAATTTTCCAAGATTTCCTTGGTAAGAAAATAGCATTCTTAAGCTTTACTTAGATTTTATAGAATTTCCCTAAAATTTTCTTGGATTTCATTTCACTTTTGCATATCACGATTTTCCCTTCAGTTTTACAGTTACTACAAAAGTAACTGAGAAGAGCTCACCGGAAAAATTGTGTGTACTAGTGAATGAAAATCTGAAGAAATTCTGAAAAATTCCAAGGCATCTCAAGAAGCAGATTCTTAGAAAATTTGTAGAAATATAGAAAATCTCAAGAAATCCATAGAAATTTCAAGAAAATCATACGAAACTCGAGAAAATTTTAAAGCCAATGCAATCTCAGAGAATGGAAAAAGCAAACAAATAACAAAAGTTTGTCTATAATATTCTAGATTTCCTCAAATTTCCCTTTAGTTTTCCATATGACAATTTCTCCATCATTTGTCCATTTATTACTAAACGAAGAATGAGAAATTTTAGGAAATCCCAGAAAATCTATAAAAATGTCATTAATTTTACAATTAGGAAATTTAGAAAATTAGAGGAATTAAAACATCTTAGAAAAACATGCAAAGTAACTTGTGAAGTGCGGAATCACTGAAAATTCTGGATATTTTTGGAAATTTAGACAATCTCAGAAAATTGAAAAATAAAAAACTCATCTATAAATATTTTTTTAAATATTTAATAAATTTAAATAGTGGGGGGGGGGAGGATAGTTACTCGTGTCTATATCCGCTCTTGTTTAGAAGTAATTTTTTGGAAATCACTGGAAATAAAAATATTTAAAAAATACATTAATAAAAATTAAAAAAATTAATTGGAAATTTTATTATATTTTTTGCATATTTTTCATTTTTTAGTACTATTACTTCCGAGCCCTGATTATTATTATAAATTTAAATTTTAAGAAACTTACTTTTTAAAGTTTTTGCTGGCTGGATACAACCATGAGGTTAAATTGTCCATCTTGAAGGTAACTTACTCTTCACGTCTTTAAAGTTTACTGAAGATTCATTATATTCTAAAGAATTGATAAGTTCGGTTGATTTAAAAAGTATATGAATATAAAAAATTATTTCTATTATTTAACCGGTTTTTTAAAAAAACTAGTTTTTTCTTCGTTTGGTACAAATTCCCTTAAGATAAGTAGACTATTAATAAATAGAAATGTTGTATAATAGGTATAAATTTGAAATATTTTTAATATTCAATATTAATCATATCAATATTTTAGAAAATCCAAAAAGGTTCACAAATAAAATACACTGTATGCATATATTTTAAACTTACATTTTACATTAAAATAAAAATTAAATAAATATAAAATAAACATTAAAACTAAAATAAGTCGAATTTCAAACTTTTATTTATAAAAAATACCATGATGAAAATTTTAATCTTGGGACCGGGGCATCGCTTATAAGGTATATTGCTGGTAATCATTCAAGCTATTCAGGAAAGTGTTTTCAACTGTGCACGGTCCATCTACAAAAAGAAAACAGATCTATAATCTAAACAAAATAATCAGTGCATACTCGTATTTACCAATCGGGTACCACTTTTCCGCTTTTGATTCGACCCTTGCATCCTCAACTGCATCTTTTATAGCTAACGCAACAGCAATCGCCAAACAGGTCGGTGGTTCAGCAGTAGCTAAATTATTTAAATTAAAATAAAACCCAAAAAAAAAACAATTTTTACCTTTGGAATTTAGCACTCCCACCGCATTGGGATTCTTTTTGGGTAGCTTGACCCTAAAATCTGCTGGAATATCTTTAGCTCCAGGTACTTTATAATTCCAGGTCCTGTTTGTTAATAATTTTCCTTCAGTATCAAAAACTAGTTCTTCGCTGGTCCAATAACCCAATCCCATAACAAAACCACCTTCTATTTGACCAATGTCGATATTTGGACTTAAACTGTCCCCAGTGTCTTCCAAAATATCGACCCGTTTGATCTGGCGTAAACCTGTTAGTATATCAACTTCGGTTTCCACGCAAATAGCTGCATAGATTGCATATGGTTGTAGAGGTTCAATGTTTGGATAATACATGAAAGAACCACATAGGTCCACATTTTGTATATAGCACTGATAAACTAATTCTGGCCAATCGATTGGTTCCATCATTTTTTCCCGAATCGGCTTCATCCTTTCGTTTAAAGCTTCGCAAGCTTTTAAAGTAGCCTATAATTATCAGAAAATGGATAGTCCAGGACCATAAAAGTTTAGCAAAATTACCATACAAACGCGTTCACTTGTTACGCTTCCTCCCGAGGATAAGTCATTTGGGCATACGTCACTACGACTTGGTTTTACAGTAATAATACTTAAAGGGATTTTTAAAGTATATGCACACACTTGGGCAATCTAAAATTTGACGACAAATAAAAGTATTCCTTTGGTAAATTAAACTTTACTTTGGTGTTAATCCCTTGACCCATTTCAATTCCCCCATGTGTAATTGCAACCGTACCATCGCCTTGAAAAACTGCGATATAGACATGATAGGTTCCATAAATAGTCAATGGAAAAAGTATTGGGGAAACAGCCAATCCTTTCTTTACCCATCGATTTTCCTGAAAACATAACAATTACAGTTATACAGCAGAACATAGTTATTAATTTTGCCTTATTGAACTGTTTAATGCTTTCTTGACGTTCTCTCACGTTAGCCCAATCCACTACTTCGTTAATATATTTTTTCACATAATTGTTGCTGATATTGTTGATTCTCACATCAATTGGATCCTTATTAATTGAGACTGCAATGTTCTGCATAATATTTTCCAGATAGGCAATAGCTTCCACAGTAGCTGAAAGCATTAAAACGATAACTTCATGGAGACATCCTAGTTGCCCTTCTTACCGGGCCCTCTGCACCAAGATCCTGTGTGGTTGTCGGTTCTTGTTGAGTAAACCTTAACATTAAAGGTATCGCTTTGGTAAACATTCGTAAAGGTATCCAAAAGTGTAGGACACATATTTTCATTTCCACCACTGCTTCCAAAATCGGTGTAAGCAGAAGCATCCAAGTATTGAATAACTCCATCATTGTTCACGCCAACTTCGTAGGAACCATAAAATGGAAAGCGACCTCCAACTACATTCATGTTGCTTTCCAAAGGTAACGAAAACTTAACCGGCTTCTGCAATTTGTATGCTGCTAATGCAGCGGCGCACGATACCATGGCGGTTCGCACCAGTTTAGCCCCAAAGGCACCCCCTAAACGTCGAACAACTACGCTGACTCTAAAAATTTTGGTTCATTTTGATCATAACAATTTTTTGTAAATACTTATTAACTCCGATATTTAGTAGTTTTGCTGCTGCCGTCTGCGTCAAGTTCATATCCTGAGTAGAAGCGTACAAATTCAATCCGTCTTCGTTTGGAACAGCAAAGCAGCATTGGGTTTCCATGTGGTACTGGTATTGCCAGCCAATATTAAATTCTCCTTTTATCACATGCTGAACGTCGTTGCCTCTGCGTTTGGCTTCAAACTGAACTTCGCTTATTATTTTATCGGCGGCATCATTTTGGATTATGTCTTTTATGGTTAGAAGCAGTTTCTTTTTTCCAGTAGTATAAGTAATTTCAATTAGTTCTGCCGCTTTTAAGGCAAGGGCTTGACTGGTAGCTACTACTATCCCAACTGGTTGATAGTAAAATTTGACGGTTCCACTACAAAAAAGTTCTTCGGCTCTAACCATGCCACTAGTTTTAAGTGGAGTGAAGTTATTTTCGCCCGGAATATCATTTTTGTCATAATAGGCTTTTACTCCGTCTAAACGCTGAAATATAAAAATGTAATTCTGGTTTTTGTGAAATAAAATTAATACCATAGCTTTAGACGCATCGATGCTCTTTATGATCGAATTCGCTGGCGCTTTTGCAAGAACGAAAGCTGCAAAAAGCTGATCAGGCCTATCGGGCTTGTCCATGATGTATTCGGCTGCACCTGAAAAAAACTGTAGAATTTTGGGAAATAGCAAAAGGGGTTTAAACTACCAGTGGATTGGGCTAAGGCTTCCAATTTGTTGACCGGTTGAGTAAGTGGATACATAGATTTGTTGGTTCCAAAATCTTGGGTTCCTTTCGAAATTAGACGTTCTTGTTTCTTTCCACCGCTTTTATTGCGAGGAGATACTTTATCGTCTGGAGCGATGCTCAGAACAAATTTGTATAGCAAAGCAGTTGCTAAATCTTTTCTATATTTTGGAGAAGCGTCAGGCAAAACGGAATCTGCCATAAGTTCCTTGTGGAGAATTTCCAAAACATTTTTCAGGGTTGAGTTATCAAAGAGATCTTTGGTGACTAGGTATTTTTCGGAAGCGGTAGCATGTACAAAATTTGGATTAATTCCTCCATAAACAATTCGTGCAGATTTTACATAGTTTTTATTATCAAATTTGAATAGAAATCCCGCGTTAACTATGGCGTGAGCGTTTTGGGCTACTGGCATTATCTGGAACCAAGATTACGTTTTGAAATTAACTTTTAGAATTCAAAGAAAGCGTTTACTTTGTAGCTTTCGCATTGGAAGCTTTTGTCCAACGCTGGAAGAATAATATTTTTAATGATTGTGGATTCCATATTGTGGTTTAAGAACTCCAAAAGAGTTTTTGTCACAGTTTGACCGAACTTGTTAGCTGAAAATTAAAATTATTTTAATTACTAAATTGAAATTATGGAAACGTGGTTACTTAAAGTTACAGTTGCTCCTACTGTTTCAAATATTAAAAAAATATCGGAAGGAAATTCCCTATGTTTATGTTTGATCATTAAATTTCCAGCTAGCGTTCCAATCTGCAATCAGGGTTTTATGTGTCAGAACAAAGAGTTAACAAAGAACTTACATTCCGGACCGCTACATGAGCTACTAAATCCATATGGTCTACTAACTTTTTTAAATATTCAAATTCGACATGTTCTTCCGCCAATCTGTTAAATAGAGTTAATGTATTTGTCAAGGTCATGTTAGCTCCAAGTGTTAGTTTGTTGTTTTCCATGGAGTATTCCAAAAGATTTTTGACACTGGTTATATCTATGTAAACATCTACCGGTTGTTCATGCTTGTATACACCTAAAAGCTAGAAAAATAAAAACTGCTAAGACCAGATTGCGTTCATTCCACCTGAGGCTGTGTTTCCTCCAACCAACATATAGACTTCCCCAGCAGCGCTGTGAGTTTTCACTAAACCTAAAACCTCATTTATTGTGTAAGCTTTATACCATTTGCATTTTCCATTGTCGAAAAAGTATGGAGAGGTTTGGATGCAAGGTTTTTCACACTTGACCCAACAGTTTTCCTTTTTGCAAATTGGAATATCTTCAATATCGGAGAAGGTTCCCAGATTATCTGGAGAAGCGTCGGATGCTAAGGACTTAAACGCCGTTAAAATTGGTCTGTAGCCGGTACATCTGCAAATATTTCCACCAAACGAATTTTCCACTTCCTTCATAGTTAAGTTGTCTTTTGATTCGTAGAGTGCATACATATTCATGATCATTCCAGAAGTGCAATAGCCGCACTGAGTTCCATTAAACTTAACCATGGCGTTTTGAATTGGATGGTATCCTGATTTGGGGTTTCCAAGTCCATCTGCAGTGTAGATTTTCCAACCAGCACATGAATAAATCAATACCAAACACTAAAAAGTTAGTTGTAATTTCTGTTGAAGATCCAAAATAAAAACAAACCGAATTTACTGCTATGATGGTTTCACGGTTGGTGATTGGATCTGGAAACGAAACAGTGACGACACAGCACCCACAACCTCCTTCCAAACACATGCTTTTGGTACCCGTTAAATGAGCCACTGTGCGGAGATACTGATTTAGGGTTGTCTTTGGATCTAATTCCGAAGCTTTTACTAAAATTTTTGAAAAGAATTAGTGTGGAGGTGGCAAACTTGCAAAACTCACCTAAATGCTCCTCATCGTGAATAAAGAATCTTATGTTTTCTTGTCTATAACATCATTTAGTAATTAAAAGCACAGTAGAGTAATTTTCTTTTAAAATAATTACAAAATAAATTTGATACGGCTGCATATGGGCGATTTTACTTTCAAATTTGGACTTTTAATTTGGATTGGAATAATTTAAGATGAAAATGAATGAAAATATTGAGTTTTATTTTGGAAGATTTTGGATTGACTCCTTGAAGTTAACCAGACAGATATTTTTTCTAAACAAAACTTTATTTTAATTTGGATTATTAATTAAAAAACTTACTTTTCACAGTTTGTACCGGATGGGTACAACCACGATGATATGTAGTCCATCATGAAGGTATTCTTGACCGTAATGTACTCTTCACTTGTTTATTAGTTACTGTAAATTCCTATATTTCGCATGTATTGATATGTTCGGTAAGTTCAGAAAGAAAATTAATAAAAACATTATTTGAATTATTTAACCGGTTTTTTAAGAAAACTAGTTTATTTTTCGTTAAGCACGAATACCCTCATGATTACAGCAGACCAGCCAAAAATAGAATTTAAATTCCATAGTGTAAATTATTTAGAAAATATATAAAAATGTACCAAACGCAGTAGTTGGTATTTTAAAAAAAATTTATTATTATTGAATTTAAATTTTCAAGTTCACAGTAACATAAAAAAATCTAAACTGAGTGCACCCATGATAGTTTTTTGATTATTACATTTGATAAGATTACAATTTGTTTATAGTTTAAAGTTTAAAGTTTATTAAATTATCTGTTATCAAAAGCAAACCGAATTCGGGAATTCTGCATAAAAAAACTTTTTTTTTAATTTTTGATGTGAATGGTTAAATTTTCTACAAAAAAAGTTGGATATTGAACTTAATTCAAATTTTTAACAATTCTTCATATTCACACACTTTTTAGAGCTAAAATGTTTTTAAATTTCCACAAATAAAATACACTGTAAGTATAATTCGTTTAGCTAACCTTTTCACCGCACTATTGCCACACATTTTTATGTTGAATAAAAAATAATATAATAAATTGAAAATTAAATGAATCAAGTTCGTTCAACCGTACTTGACTTTCAATAATTTAGATAATAAGGAGGGTCAACAGAAATAGAATAAGAAGAAGAATAAAAACAATCAGAATGTCCTAGCATCATAAACTAAATTTCTTACAATTTTTATTTTTTAAGTTTATCGTTTTTCGGCTACAATAATTGCAACACTCGAGTAAGAATTGTGCAGAAATTAGGGAAGATACATAGCAATATAATGTGGAACAAGGGGAAAATATCTCAAAAATTTTGTGTACACTTATTAGGAATTCCCTTGGAAAACTCGGGAATTCCTTGGAAATCATTAAATCGGGGGTTTCCAGCCGCCTGCGCCCTTGCCAGGCAAACTTAGAAAATGGAAAATTCGAGGGAATTTAGAATATTCAGAATATTTTAGGAAAGCCAAGGAAATCTAATCACTTTTGTATAACATAATTCTAACACAATCGTTAGAAAACTCCGGTGTACTAGTAAAGAGAAATCTGAAGTATTTGAGGAAATTCCAAAAAATCTCAAAAATATGTACAAGAAAATTTTGAGGAAGAGGAAAATTTACGGAAATGTAAAAAACTCTAAGAAATATTTAAAAATCTAAAGAAATTTCAGAAAATTCTAAAACAATTCGGGATATTCAAAAGTTCCAAGAAATGAAAAACCCGAAAAAATGCAGAAAATTCGAATTAACCCTGCTGTTCTCCTCGGAGAAACTTCACACTGAGCCACTGAAATAAATATAATCAGACCAAAAGAACAAAATTTTTTGTGCAAAGTTTAATTTATTTTTGTAATACAAAACTTGAAATATGAATTAATCTTAGAATAATAACAATAATAATAACAAAAAAAAAGAATAATTATATGATGATCCATTTCAAGCAACTGGGGAAATAAGGGGTCGTGCATAAATTACGTCACACGATTTTAAGTTTATAAACCCCCCCCCCCCATGTCACATTTTCATTAAACCCTCTCCCGCCAAGTGACGTCACACTTCTATCCTATAAAATTTAATAATTCTATAAAAAAATATATTTTTTAAAGATTAGACCTTGACTCCCAACACTTCAAAATCTCATCATTTAAAATTCCCCGGACCCCCTGTCACATTTTTGTCACAAATCTGAGATGACCCCCCCTACGTCGTGTGACGTAATTTATATGACAAATCCTGTGATATGTACTGGAAGGTGTTTCACACCCCTCAGACCCCCTGGTTTAAAATTTTGGCTTTATACTTTTATAACTTACTTTCAAAGTGACACAGAATTCTAGAAGAGTGGGAATTTTATTATATGTACTGGAGGGTGTTCACCCCCGAACCCCCCGGTTTACAATTTTGACTTCATATTTTTATATTATTTTTATAATTATCATATATTAAAATGAATTAAGAAGTATTATAAATAAAATAAAAGTAAACCGGGGGGTCTGGGGGGTGTGGAACACCCTCCAGTACATATCGCAGGATTTCCACTCTTTTAGAATACTTGGAGAAGATAGGGAATTTATAATTTTTTTCAAGATAAACCGAAGTAACATTTGGATGCTAAAAAATAGCTATTTAGCTGCTATTTAACTAGTTTTTAGCATCCAAATGCTGCTTGGGAAGTGAGGGAAATCAGAGTGTTTTTTGTTTCACCAAAAAATGATACGCTGTAGCAGGAGCAGCAGCAGAGTTCTGGCATTTTATAAATCAGGATTATTTGAAATGTTGATTTTATATCCTGGACACTAGATAAGCAGTATCTAGTCGAACCTGGTGCAAATTTTATGATATTCGAACTAGAAAACGGTTTTATTAGTTTCCAACTTATAGGATTGTCTTTGGACTGAAATGATTGAGAAGGTTGCAATGTTTGCATTGTAGTATTTCCTCGAGAAGCATTTTCTAAAACATCATCATCTGACTGTTTTTGCTAATATTATCTTCAATTTCAGAAACATCCTCATCACTGTCATTCAATTATTGCACAAGAAGATATGCCTAAGTTTTTAATATAAAATTATTTCGGGGCATATTGACCCAAAAGGTATTAGTGTAACAATTAAGCTTTAAACAATAACTCATAATTTTTTAAAAAGTAAATAAATTCTATATAATACTTCACAAGTAATAGACAAAATCATAAAATATTGGAAAAAATTATTCATAAATAAAAAATTTATTGAAACATAAATTTAAATTTGGGTCATATTGACCCGAGGAGAACAGCAGGGTTAAAAAAATAAAAAATGCCCATCTATAGTATTCCTAAGATTTCCTTGTATATCCTATTTCTTTAAGACTTCCTGGGATTTTCTCAAATTTCCTTCCACTTGTACCCAAGAACGGATTCAGGAAAATTTCATGCAGATAAGTGAGGCTGGCTGAGAAAAGATAAATACATATTTTTTGATAAAAATTTAGTAATTTTATTGGTTTTGATGGGTAAAGGGCGGGAGAGTTACCGTTACCTCCCCCCTGTGGGAAATCATTGGAATTCTTTGAGAATCTTTGGAATTCCATGGAAATCATTAAAATTGCGAGTCCTGAACCCCTTGAACTATAATAACTTATAAGGTATATTGATGGTAATCATTCAAACTATTGAGAAAAGTATTTTCAACTGTGCAGGGACCATCTGTAAACAAAAAATTCAATCATTCAATCTGAACAGAGTGACTAGTGCATACTTACCAATTGGGTACCATTTTTTCCCCTCTATTGAGGATTCAACCCTTGCATTTTCAACTGCATTTTTAATAGATAACGCAACCGCAATAGCCAAACAGGTTGGAGGTTCAGCGGTCGCTAAAATCCTATCATTAAAACTTCACCCAAAAGAAGAAGCAATTTTTACCTTTGGAATTCAGCACTCCAGCCGCATTAGGATTATTTTTGGGTAGTTTGACTCTAAAATCCGCAGGAATATCTTTAGCTCCCGGAACTTTATAATTCCATGTTCTGTTTGTTAACAATTTTCCGTCAGAATCAAAAACATGTTTTTCGCTGGTCCAATAACCCAGTCCCATAACAAAACCACCTTCTATTTGGCCAATATCGATATTTGGACTTAAACTGTCTCCAGTGTCTTCCACAATATCGACGCGTTTGATTTGTCGTAAACCAGTCAATATGTCTACCTCGGTTTCTACGCATGTTGCTGCATAAATTGGATACGGTTTTATGGGCTTAACAGTTGGATCAAACATGAAAGACCCACATAAGTTTATATTTCTCATGAAACACTGATACACTAATTCTGGCCAATCGATGGGTTCGGCCATTGTGTCTCGTATAGGCTTCATTCTTTCGTTCAGAATTTCGCAAGCCCTTAAAGTGGCCTGTAAGTAACAAAGATTATTTTAATGATAGATAATTGAACAAAATTCAAGTTACTTACCAAGCAAACGCTTTCACTTGTCATACTTGCTCCTGTGACACCGTTATTTGGACATACAACACTTTGGCTCGGATTTACTGTGACAAGACTTAATGGAATTTTTAAAGCATACGCGCACACTTGCGCAACTTTGGTGTTAATACCCTGGCCCATTTCAATTCCTCCATGTGTAATTCCAACTGTACCGTCGCCTTGAAAAACTGAGACATAAACATGAAAGGTCCCATAAAAGTTTAAAGGAAAAAGTAATGGAGAAACTGCCAGTCCCTTCTTAACCCATCGATTTTCCTGATGAAAACGTAAAAATTAGTTACCCAGCACAGTAGTCGATAATTTTACCTTATTAAACTGTTTGATTTGTTTCTCACGATTTCTCACGTCAGCCCAATCCACTACTTCGTTCAAAAACCTTTTTACCTGCTCGTTGGTGATATTATTTAATCTTACAGTAATTGGATCTTTATTGATTGATACAGCAATGTGCTGCATAATATTTTCTATATATGCTGTAGCTTCCAGATTACCTAAAAGTTAACAATAATAATATTGTATGAAAACATCTAAGTTGCCGTCTCTACCAGGAGCTCTACACCAAGATCCAGTATGATTATCAGTTCTTGTTGAGTAAACCTTAACCGTAAAACTGTCGCTCTTGTAGGTTTTGGTAAGAATATTTAAAATGATGGAACTCACATTTTCATTTCCACCATTGCTGCCGAAATCGATGTAAGCGGAAGCATCTAAGCATTGAATAGCTCCGTCATTGTTCACACCAACTTCGTATGAGCCATAAAACGGAAAGCGACCTCCAATCACATTCATGTTAGATTCGAAAGACATGGAAAACTTTACAGATTTTTTCAATTTGTGTGCTGCTAACGCAGCCGAGCATGAAACCATCCCACTGCGCATAGATTTAGCCCCAAACGAACCTCCCAATCGGCGAACTACTACGTTGACTCTAAAAATATGATTTTATTTTGAGAAAAACAATTTTTTTTGAAAAATACTTATTAACACCGATGTTTAGTAGTTTTGCTGCCGAAACCTGGGTAAAATTCATATCTTGGGTTGAAGCATATAATATCAATCCGTTTTCATTTGGAACCGCAACACAGCATTGGGTTTCCATATGGTACTGGTATTGCCAACCAATATTGAACTCTCCCTTTATCACATGCTTAATATCGGTTCCTGCAACATAGGTTGATCGAAGGAGTTCTGAAATTTCCAAACTAAAAGATTAAATTGTTACCTTTAGTTTTAGCTTCAACCTGCAGCTCCGATTTAATTTTACTGGTTGCATTATTTTTGATTATGTCTTTTATGCTGAGAAGCGGTTTATCCTTTCCTGGCAAGTAAGTAATTTTAACTAAATCTGCAGCTATAGAAGCAACATCCTGACTTGTTGCCACAACAATCCCAATTGGTTGATAGTAATATCTAACTGTTCCACTACAAAACAGTTCTTCAGCCACACTTATCGATCCACTTTTAAAAGGAGTGAAGGTATTTTCACCCGGGATATCATTTTTATCATAATAGGCCTTAACACCGTCTAAACTCTGAAGAATAAATATATGTATATGCAATTTTAGATTTTGTGAAATGAGATCAATACTAAAGCTTTGGACGTGTCGACATTCTGGATGATCGAGTTTGCTGGAGCTTTTGTAAGAACGAATGCTGCATAAAGTTGATCGGGCCTATCTGGGATGTCCATAAAGTATTCCGCTGTACCTGAAAAAGCAGTACAAAATTCGGTAAAATAAAAAAAATGGTGTAACTACCAGTGGATTGAGCTAAGGCTTCTAATTTGTTGACCGGTTGAGTTAATGGGTACATAGATTCGTTGGTTCCAAAATCTTGGGTTCCCTTGGACATTGGACGTTCTTGTTTCTTTCCACCGCTTTTGTGGCGAAAAGAGACTTTATCATCTGGAGCGCTGCTCAGAACAAATTTGTATAGCAAAGCAGTTGCTAAATCTTTTCTGTATTTCGGAGAAGCCTCGGGCAAAACGGAATCTGGTGTTAGTTCCTTCTGGAGAATTTCCAAAACATTTTGCAGAGTTGCGTTATCAAAGAGATCCTTGGTGACTAGGTAATTTTCAGAAGCAGTAGCATGTGCAAAATTTGGATTAATTCCTCCATAAACAATTCGTGCAGATTTTACATAGTTTTTATTATCAAATTGGAATAGAAATCCTGCGTTAACTATGGCGTGAGCGTTTTGGGCTACTGGCATTATCTGGAACCAAGATTACTTCTTGAAATTAACTTTTAGAATTAAAAGAAGCATTTACCTTGTAGCTTTCGTATTGGAAGCTTTTGTCCAACGCTGGAAGAATAATATTTTTAATGATTGTGGATTCCATGTTGTGGTTTAAGAACTCCAAAAGAGTTTTTGTCACAGTTTGACCGAACTTGTTAGCTAAAAATTAAAATTATTTTAATTGCTAAATTGAAATGTGAAAACGTGGTTACTTAAAGTTACAGTTGCTCCAACTGTTTCAAATATTAAAAAAATATCGGAAGGGAATTCTCTATGTTTATGTTTGATCATTAAATTTCCAGCTAGCGTTCCAATCTGCAATCAGGGTTTTATGTGTTAGAACAAAGAGTTAACAAAGAACTTACATTCCGGACCGCTACATGAGCTACTAAATCCATATGGTCTGCTAATTTTTTTAAATATTCAAATTCGACATGTTTTTCTGCCAATCTGTTAAATAGATTTATTGTGTTTGTCAAGGTCATGTTAGCTCCAAGTATGAGTTTGTTGTTTTTCATGGAGTATTCCAAAAGATTTTTGACACTGGTTATATCTATGTAAACATCAACCGGATCTTCATGCTTGTAGACACCTAAAAGCTGGCAAAATAAAAACTGCTAAGACCAGATTGCGTTCGTTCAACCTGAGGCTGTGTTTCCTCCAACCAACATATAGACTTCCCCAGAGGCGGTGTGAGTTTTCACTAGGCCTAAAACCTCATTTATTGTGTAAGCTTTATACCATTTGCACTTTCCATTGTCGAAAAAGTGTGGAGAGACTTGGTTGCAAGGTTTTTCACACTTGACCCAACAGTTTTCCTTCTTACAAACTGGGATATCTTCAATATCAGAGAAAGTTCCAGTAATATCTGCGGAAGCGTCGGATGCTAAAGATTTAAACGCCGTTAAAATTGGTCTATAGCCGGTACATCTGCAAATATTTCCACCAAATGAATTTTCCACTTCCTCCATAGTTAAGTTATCTTTCGATTCGTAGAGTGCATACATATTCATTATCATTCCAGACGTGCAATAACCGCACTGGGTTCCATTAAACTTAACCATGGCGTTTTGAATTGGATGGTAACCGGATTCGGGGTTTCCAAGTCCATCTGCAGTGTAGATTTTCCACCCAGCACAGGAATAAATCAATACCAAACACTAAAAACTTTGTTGTATTTCTGTCAATAATCAAAAATAAAAACAAACCGAATTTACTGCTATGAAAATTTCACGATTGGTGATTGGATCTGGAAACGAAACAGTGACGACACAGCACCCACAGCCTCCTTCCAAACACATATTTTTGGTTCCTGTTAAATTGGCCACTTTGCGGAGATACTGATTGAGAGTTGTCTTTGGATCCAATTCCTCTACTTTTACTGAAGTTTTTTAAAAGAATTACGGTGGAGGAGTAAAGCATAAAACTCACCTAAATGTTCCTCATCGTGAATAAAAAATCTAACATTTTCTTGCCTAAAAGAATTTTAATTTTAGAAATTTGGTACGGTTGCATATGGGCAATTTATCCCATTTTATATTTTCAATTTATTTGAAGTACAGTTTTAATTTAATTGATATAATTTAAGTTGAAAAAAATGGAAAATTTATTTGAAAAATGTTGGCTTTCCCAAAACCTATTTATTTTGAGTTTATTCAGGATAATTCTGGATAGTCTGCATTTTTTCTGAATAAACAATTTTTTTTTACAATTATTAATTTGTTACTTAAATTTTAAAAAACTTACTTTTGATAGTTCGTACTGGATGGGTATAATAACGATGATAAGTAGTCCATTCTTTAACGTAACTTAATATTCACTCGTTTATTGTTTACGCTAAATTTATAATATTTCAAAAGTATTGATAAGTTCGGTAGGTTTAATTCATTTATATCATTTAACCGGTTTCTTAAGAAAACTAGTTGGTCTTCGTTGGATACCAATACCCTTAATAATAGCGGTCCAGTGAAAACAGAATTTAAATTCCATGGTCAATCAAACGTAAATTATTCTGTAAAATGTACATTTTCGAATAAAATACACAAAAGCTGCCAATAGAAACCAAAACTGTAAAACAGAATTTGTGTTTAAGTGTAGGTTTTAAAGCTAACATTGATCTGCTATTGTCACATTTTTAATAAAATATTCAAATTATTACAGGCAAAGTTCATTTAACCGCATTTGACTTCTAATAATTTACATAACAAGAAAGCTCAATAGAACTAGAAGCTAATGGAAATAGCCTATAAGGTAAATGCACCAAAATAAGCGGAAATTTAAGAAAAGAGACTTAAAGTGAAAATTGACATCAAATTTCGATGAAAAAAATAAGAGAGCTGTTCCGAATAAAGTAAAAGAGTATTCGGTATAGAGTACAAGTCAAGCGGTAATAATTTTGTACACAAAACTCGGAATTCCAATTATTCCAATGGAATTCCAAAGGGAAAGATAATAGGGTAATTGTGCCCCCCCCACAACCCATCTACACCAATAAAATTACTAAATTTTAAAATTTTGTATTTAAATTCTTATCAAAAACATATGTATTCACCTTCCTCAGCTTCATTTTTTTATTTTTTAGATTTTTCTGAGATTTTTTTGATATTTTATTTCTTGGATTTCCTCCTCTTCCTCAAGATTTTCTTAAATTTCTTAAAATTTCCTAGGATTTTTTGCATTTCTTCTAATTTTATATTTACTAAATTCTTAAAATTTCCATGAATTTTTTGAAATTTTTTAAGATTCTAAGAATCTGAGATTTTCAGGAATGTCCTCGAATATCTTCAGATTTCTCTTCGCTAGTACACCATAGTTTTTTGATGATTTCTCCCAAGGGGTAAATATTACGAAAATTTTGTGTAGGTACACTTATTTGGAATTCCCTTAAAAATCATTGGAATTCCTTGAAAATCATAGAAATTCTTTGGATTGGAACTAGTTTGAAAATCAAAGAGCGGATCCAGGTAATTTTAATAGAGAGGGTGAACGAGGCTAGTGAGGAGGGGGATAATAAATATATTTAGGTATTTAGGTATGAATTTAGGTATATTTTTAAAACCAAAAAAAAATAGTAGATTTTGTTGGTTTTTGATGAGTCCTGGGGAGGGGCCAGGGTGTTACCGTTGCCCTCCCCTTCCAAACATCTTCGGCGCAAACTGATAATATGGGAAATTTGTGAAAAGTTTGCAAATTCTTGTATTTTAGGAAATCTAGAAAATCTTAGGAAACGTAAGGAAATCTCAGAAAATTGAACAAGCTAAAAAAAATCTTATTTCAATTATTCTTGAGATTTCCTAATATTATAAGATTTTCCGTCACTTTTGTATTTCACGATTACCTCTTGGTTTTCCAGCAACAAACTACGAAAGAAAGAAATTTCTGTACACAAGACTCGGAATTCCAGAGATTTACAAAGATTTCCAAAGAATTCCAGAAAATTCCAAGGATTTCGAAGGGAATTCCAAACAAGTATACACAAAATTTTCGAGATATTTACCCCTTGGTACAAGTATTCTTCACAAAATATACCCGAGTACTAAGCAAAAGTACACAATATATTGTCACACCCAAAATATAATTATGAAAAATTATAATTAATAATTTAAAAACTTAAGCTAAAGCTATGTGTAGCAAATACAAAGGAAATATCGATATCCGATATTTCCTCTGACATTCCAAAGTGTCTGGGACATTTCCTCTATCACTGAGAATCATTGAGTAGGGCAAAAAGGGTAACGAACCCTGAGACGGTATGCATCGATAATTATCGTCCAGAGGTTCGATCTAGATTAAGGAAGGGGTATTGAAGGATTGATAATAATGATTATGGGAAGTAAAAAAGGAGTCTCGTGAGTGAGGTGACCAGGTAAACCACTTAGCCAAGATCCTTCCGATCGACTAAGATGGGTCAATCCTTCATCCCCCTGATCTTATGTTTATTAGGGTAAGTGTTAGTATTAGGTTTTTATGTTACGTTCTAGGTTTAATTGTAACATGCTTGGGTTTTTAATATAATTAGTTTTTCTACAACAATGAGTTTTTAATTGTACGACGCTACAACCAGCCAACAATAACACCAACAGGGCAACACCATCTAGCTACACAACCCCAGCTATGGGGTGGTAAAACCCCTTATGCGACATGGTGGAGGTTTAAAAGCCGGTCCTGGATGGCTGAAAATCACCGAATTTTTAGCTAAAATATTTGAAAATTAAAAATTATTTTTTTATGATTAAAGCAATTCGTGAGGAAAATAAACGCTAAGTCAATTAATAAGGATAATAATTAAATAACGGGTTTAGAATTAATGGAATTGTTTTTTGGTAATTTTAAGGAAAATTTTAGAATAATAATAATATTAATTTTAACAGGAAATATAATTTACTCTTTTACAATAATAAATTACGTAAGTCGACAAATTGTTACATAAAGAATTCAAAGCAAACGCAATATAATAGGTATAATAGGTATAATAGGTATATACCTATAATATAGGTATATGTAATTTCGCACATATTTCGATTTTAGGATAATATTTGATTGATTTTAGAATAAAGCATGGAATTTTGGCAACTTTATTGTGTCGTAGTTTAGTTTTTTACAAACTTATGAAAGAATAAGGGATGTTTGATTCCAAAACTTGGTGAGTTTTATTTATGACCCACAGCCTAAAATTGGGTCCGAGCTTATTGGTGAGGCTGCCTATAAGATAAATAAAATCTCCAAATAAAAGGTTAATAATTAATTGGAGGTAAATATTAAAGGGGTTAATAAGTTGTTTTTTAAATATAACTGGTATTAATTTGGGTTAAATTATAAGAGAAAATATAGTAAATAGGATTATGTTATACGACGGTAAATAAGATATTAATATAAATAAAATACGATATTGGAGTTCAAATAAGTTCACTAGACTTCTTTGCGCAAATTACGCAAGTAATAAATTATTAAAGAAACGCGTAACTTGAGTATTTTTGTAGGTTTATAGCAATTCATACTAGACGGTATAATTAATTGAGAAATAATAATTAGAAGGTCTTAATGCAGCATAATTGGGAAGGACCACAAACGCGTTCGAAAAATAAATTACTTTTGAAGACCGCCTCTTTAGAAGAAAATTTGCTAGAAACTCATGAAGGTGAAAATAAAACTCCAACTCCAAATCAAAGCATAATAAATATCGAAGACTCAGTAGAGGTAATTAGTACTTCAACTGAAAAAAATAAGTTAAATTTAAGTACGGTACTAGCAGGAAACTCTAGTAAATTTAAACCTGCAGAAGTTAAAACATTAGAACAAGGAGAAATAGAGAATCCATTTAACCGAAGTTCAAAAATCACTCGTAGCCCAACCAAATCGGCAATAAACGAAAATTTGTTTGATTCTACCATTCCGGCAAGTGAAATAGACGTAGCAATTAAAGAAATACTTTGTTCAAAACCCGAAGAAAATAAAATTTTGGAAAAACCCAATTTAACAGTTAATGCTTTAATAGACACGGTAATAAAACATAAACCCAAGACAAAATCATCAATAACAGTTAATAAAAATAACAAAATGGAAAGTCTTAATACAACAATTCAAAACGCGAACGCCGCGGAATTAACTCCTCGCTTACCTAAATTTATATCTCCAAATATTTTCAACCCGGCAACGACAAACGCTTTAAATTTCTTGAATTCATATGAAAGGACAGCAATAGCAAACGGTTGGTCTGATGTCCATAAAATAAATTATTTCGGTTCATTTTTGGAAGGCGCTGCTAACCATTGGTTTATAAAATATAAAGAAAACCCGAGTAATAACGATAAAACATGGAATCAAATTAAGGAGGACTTTTCAAATAAATTTGCGGGCGAATCGGGAAAGCGCATAGCTAAACTAAAACTAAATAGCCGAAAACAACAACCATTAGAGGGAATTAAGAACTATTTTTATGAATTATTAAACTTAGCTGAAGAATTTGATCCCAACATGAAAAATGAAGATTTTATAGACTACTTTGAATCTGGTCTACATACAAAATATTTTCAAATGTATTTTACACTAAAACATTCCGGAATGAATTCCGAAGAATTAGAAAAAATTGTTCATAAATTAAGTGATTGGGAAGCAAGGATTGAAACTAGTGATTTAGCTCAACATTTCACTTCATTATTAGGTATTAAACCCGAACCTACTGTAAGCAAAAACGCTTTTCATGCTATCCAAAATAAAGTAGAAAGTAAACAACCTCAAAATTATAGAAGAGTATTTTGTGTCATTTGCAGAAAAGACGGTCATTATACAACTGACTGCTGGTATAATACCAATTACACAAATCCAATGCAAAATAAATACCGCGTCCCGCCTAGGCAAAATTATAACTATCATAGTAGGGGAAGACAAAATTATAATTATCAAAGCACTAGTAACCAAAATGCAGGTCCTCAGACTTTTCCTTCAAGTACCTATTCGAACAGTGGTCGCAATGCGAACGAAAATAGGGGAAATTTTAGAGGAAGAGGCCGTGGAGGAAAACAAAATTTTCAATCGGGACGTCAAAACACTTTCAATACCTTTCAGTCAAAAAACGACAAAGGACGGCAAAGTCGGCCCGTTACCCCGCCGTCCTATGCCAATTAAATGAAAAAGGGCCAATAGACAATATATTAAAAATTAACGTTCTTGTAAATAATAAAGAAACCGAAGTAGTAATTGATACGGGCTCTAGTAAGAATATAGTTTCTAAACTTTTAGTAAAAAATATTAATACGGATCATGTAACACGAGAATTAAAAACAGCCGGTGGACACAAAGTGCCAATTATTGGCACTACAAAGTTAAAATTGGAAATTTGCAATAAAATTTTTTATATTTCAGCTCTTGTTGTAAACGAATTACCAGTACCATTATTATTAGGAACAAATTTTTTGAAAGAAAATAAGGTGTTAATTGATTATTATAGCGAAAATATCATTTTTCAATTTAGTAATGAAAACGTAGTCAAAAAATTTTCAAAGAAACTGTCAAATCAGGCAAATAGAAAAGTAACATTCGCGTCAGAAATTAAATTAATAAATGAACAATGTTCGAATATCAACCAAAAAAATATCAATAGCATAAATAACAGCCAAAGTCAAAAACGCGTTAGTCAAAAATTAAATAAAAAAATAAACAATTCAAAATTTTATAAGAATAAAACGACAAAATCACATTTCGAGAAAAATGAATGGGTCATATGGTTAAATACGGTACAAACATTTTTTAGAAAAGAAAATAATCTACAAGAAAACAAGTTGAACATTACACCGCAAAACGAATCTTATACTGATAACGAATTATTACAAGAATTATGTCAGGACGTAAACGAAGAAATACAAACCGAATTCAAATTAAAATTAACTAAAGACTATCGGGTACAACCAAATAATGCAATTAGAATTTTATTAAAATTAGAGGGCGATAAAATAGATTTTCAAAAATTAGAATTAGGAAAGTTTAGACAAAATAATAAATTTTTAGTTAGTCATAAATTAGCTCTTGTTAGTAGGTTACAACGTGTCAAAGATAACTTGTATATGATAAAAATAATATCAAAATCAAATCTGCCGATAAAATTATTCGAAGGTACAACTTTAGGTTATGTGGAATTACCACAAGGTAACTCAATTTTTCTTCTCACTAATATAATGCGTGAATACGAAAGTACTAGACCGCGGAAAACATCGAGCGTAACGCTAAAGGATCATAAAATAAGCGAAAAATTATCAGATACCGAAAAAGCTCAAATAGAAAAATTACTTTTAGAATTTAACGACGTGTTTGCAAAAGAAACTAGCGAATTAGGGTTTACGAATTTAACTACCCACAAAATTGATGTACAGGGGGCATCCCCAATTAAATCTAAACCGTATCGCGTGTCCGCAGCTGAAAGAAAGTTAATTGATGAACAAATTAAAGACATGTTAAAAAACAACATTATCCGACGTAGCCAAAGTCCTTGGTGTTTTCCAGTAATTTTAGTAGATAAACGCGACGGGACCAAGAGATTTTGTGTTGACTACCGAAAATTAAATTCCCTGACTAAGCCATCAGCTTATCATACGTCAAATATCGACGATATCCTAACATATCTACACGGGGCAAAATACTTCACATCCTTAGATCTATTTAGTGGATATTGGCAAATCGGCATTGATGAAGATTCAAAAGAATATACAGCCTTTATTGCTCCGGGAAATGGACTGTACGAATTTAATGTACTTAGTTTCGGTCTACGTAATAGTCCTAGCACTTTTGAGGATTTAATGGACAGATTATTCGCAGGAATGAAATGGAGCGAGATAATGATATATTTCGATGACATTTTTGTATTTTCAAAAACATTTGAGGAACATTTGGTTAGACTAAGAAAGGTACTAGAACGATTGAGACAAGCCGGATTGACACTTAAACCTTCAAAATGCGTCTACGCTATTGACGAAGTAAAGGTGCTTGGTCATATTGTAAATAAAGACGGTATAGCCCCAGATGAGGACAAATTAAAAGAAGTCAAAGATTTTAAAAAACCAACAAATATAAAAACAACTCAAAGTTTTTTGGGACTGTGCAATTATTATCGAAAATTCATACCAAATTTCTCAATAATTGCTCGACCATTATACGAAGCGACAAAAAAGGATGGATTTAAATGGGAAAAACCGCAGGAAGAAGCATTTAACAAATTAAAAGAAAAATTAACCACTGCACCGCTAATAAAACATTTTGACCCGACAAAAGGTTGCGAATTAAGAACAGATGCAAGTAAAATCGGTATAGGAGCTATCTTGTTGCAAGAAAGTGCAGAAAAAACAATGCACCCAGTGGCATACGCGAGTAGATCACTAACGAAAGCAGAAAAAAATTATACAATATCAGAACTTGAAGCTCTTGCAGTAATATGGAGTTTACAATATTTTAGACATCTTGTTTACGGGAAACCGATAAAAATTGTTACGGATCACCACTCACTTTGTTTTTTGAAAACTATTAATAATTTAACATCAAAATTAGCTCGTTGGTACCTAAAACTTTCGGAATTTGATCACACAATTATCTATAAAAGTGGAAAAACACATCATGACGCAGATTGCTTATCTAGAAATCCAGTTATAATAGGAAGTCAACAAGACGAGGAAGACTCAAAAGAAATTCCAACATTTATATTGGAACCAATTGATATCAAAAATCTACAAGAAGTCGATCCGGATATCAAAGAAATATTACAAGCCGTCAAAAATCCTCAGGAACCAAGTCTTACCATCGGACTCAGAAGGAGAGCAAAAAATTATAAAATTATAGAAGGAACTCTTTACAAGAAAAACGCTAACGTAAGTGGCAAAGAGAATCTATTGGTTATTCCAAAAAAATTAATTAAAGATATTTTAATTGCTCACCACAATGATCCATTGTCTGGACATCTAGGAATCACGAAAACATTACACAAAATAAAAGATCGATATTATTGGGACGGTCTACAGAAAGATGTGGAAAAATTTGTAAAAGGGTGTCAAGACTGCCAAGCGCGTAAAGGTAGATCAAATGTTAAACCCGCAGGGTTCCTGCAACCTATTGAGGTAGGGTTACCATTTGAAAAAATTGGAATAGATTTGTTAGGTCCGTTTCCTAGAAGTACAACAGGAATGACAATGATAGTTGTAGCAACGGATTACGCTACAAGATGGGTGGAAACAAAAGCTTTAGTAGACGGTAAGAGTAAAAGTGTAGCTCAATTTCTACTAGAAAACATAATTTGTAGACATGGATCACCAAAAATTTTATTAAGTGACAGAGGAATGGTGTTTGTATCACAAACAATAACAGAGTTAGTAAAAATTATGGGAGGAACAAGTAGATTTACTACAGCCTATCATCCTCAATGTAATGGATTAACGGAAAGATTTAATTCGACAGTTATAAATATGATATCCAACTACGTTACACCAAATCAAGAGAATTGGCCTGAATTTCTACCACATGTTACTTTTGCCTACAACGTATCTTTCCAAGAAACTACAAAATTTTCTCCATTTATGCTTGTATACGGTAGAGAGCCTTATTTACCCAGTGAGGCCAGTTTAGCTAGTCCAATTCACGGGACTGATTCGGAACAATTACGCGAAAAGGTGTTAAGAATGAGAAATTTAGCAATTCAAAATATACAAGCGCGTCAGTTGAAAGATAAAATGTATTACGATGCAAAACATAGATCACTTGAATTTATGCCAGGTGACAAAGTTAGAATTTTTACCCCAATTAGAAAAGTAGGTAGATCAGAAAAATTATTATTAAAATGGTCAGGACCATATTTTATAAATAAGAAAATAGGAGAAGTCAATTATGAAGTTCGGAAAGGTGAACCTTTGGACTCAAAAACGGAAATTGTTCACGTTAGTAGAATTCTCCCTTATAATGAGGCCTGGAAGTGCCCAATTAACGACACATAAATAATTACCCTGTATGAACAAATATAATTCACATTAATATTAATTTTTTTAAAGTCCTAAGTAAATATAAGTTTTTATTAGTTCGATATTTTTTATGTAATATAAGAGAATGATTTTATATATACAAATAATAACAGTCGCAAATAGAATAAAACTAGAAAACAAAAAACGACTAACCGCACTTTCAATTAGATTTTATGGGTAAAATAAGATAAATAGAAATACAATTTTACAGAATCAGAGAATGGAAAAACGGGATAATTTAAAAAATCATTCATGTACTTAATTAAATAAAATTTTAGATGTTACATAACATGTATGGAAATATTACCGCAACCTATAGTGGAAATCTCTCCAGGAGTGGTATGGAAACCGCTTCCAAAGGTGGTTGCATATGAAGCAACTATACCAATCATCTACCAGATGAAATGGACGCAGGCAAGTCCACGACAGGATTTTAAACCGGTAATGGAAAATAGATGTCTCGATGGAGCAACCTCAGATTGCCTAATCGAAAAGGCAATCCAAAGCTTAAGTATCGCATACGAAATCGACCTAAGATTATTGGAAAGAAATTTCGAAACTCTGCTAAACAAAGATGCACCAACAAGGCCCAGAAGAGCACTGGATTTTCTCGGAGGGGCTCTACAATTTTGCTGTGGTGTTGCAACTATGAAAACGTTAGATGGGTTGACAATGAACGAAAAAAATTTGGAAGAACATATAAAAAAGTTAACAGAGGGGTTAACATCTACAATTCAAGGTATAGGAAGAGATTCAAAAGCATTCAAAAATTATGAAGAAGAAGTAACGAAAACTTTCCACATGGTGGAGACAAAAATCAATTTAGTGGAAAGTGAAATTCAGAAAGCCCAGGAACGAGACTACGTCACGAATAATGTAATAAATCGACTACATAATACAGCATACGAAAATTTACGCAGAATTATCTCATTAACGAGATTAATAAAAACAAATGCAATTTTGGCAGCATGCAAACAGAATCAAATTCCGTTAAACATTTTGGAAATGAGCACGTTACGAGATGATTTGGATAAGCTTGAGCAAGAACTCCAGAAGTCAAATCAAGGACTGGCCATCCCCACAATTGACATTACACGTTATTATCAGCTTCCAATTTGTGATTGTACGTTCTCAGATTCTAAAATTTCAATACATTTAAAGATACCAATAGTTACAAACGATTTATCCTGGAAACTTTATGAATTAGTAACAACAGCATTTGGATGGTATAAGCAAACTTGCAGTTTAAATCACAACACATTGTATCTGGCAGTATCAAGCGGTAATCAAAAAAAGCAATTAATAAGAACAGTAACTGGTATGGCTCTACATCAATGCAGGGCGTATGAAGATAAATTGTGCTATATACCACACCTTACCACAGATGACTTTCATGGACCATTATGTGCAATAAAAATGTTTAAGGGTGACACGGTAGAAAATTTAAGCAAACATTGTCCAATGAGCTGCCATCAATCCACAGCAATGTTAATTATGGAAATCGCGGAAGAAGAATACCTAATAACCCACCCTAACCCAAATTCCCATATCATATGTTCCGATACATCTCAAAAATTACTCAAAGAAAATTTACCTATTGGATCCTTAAAATTATTTCTTCCTTGTTCTTGCAAATTAGTCCTTTCAAAAGACATACTCATTCCAACACGATATCCTTGCAAAGAAATTAATCTTCCTGATATAAAAATTACTCATACTCTTCCCGCTACATGGTCAAATTTAAAATCCTTTATTATCCACCCAAATTCAAATAATCCTCCAACCTACAACAATTTCTCGGAGTGCATCAACCATAATTGGACACTACAGGTTCCACATCTGAATTTGACAAACACACCAGAAAAAATGGAAACCATAATTAGTTGGATTAAAGATTACGAATTGACAACGGCAAGTTTCACAGATAAATACGGTTACATCAGCCATTCAACATTCTTAATTTGGAATATTATCATGACGATAATAATAATTTATCTTGTGTACAGAATTCGAACACCCATACCAATGATAGCCAGCATACCAGTAACAAATGCTGAAGGAGAAACGACTTCAAGTCATCACGAAATATTATTAACAATTACCCTCGTAGTTTTTGGAATAATAGTTTCAATACTAAGTTTTTGGATAGCAGTAAAAATAATACAATGGTATAAGAAGAAAGCAACAACAACGGGTAAAAACCGCCACATCATACAACAAGAAGAGAGTCAACGAGAAAACTCCAAAATCTGCAACACACGTTATAGGGTCAACCTACAGAGCGAAGAAGATTTGCAAGCTCTACAATCTGGAAAAACAGTGTGCGCTTCTTTGACTTTAAATATGGAAAACGAATAATTATCGGAATAAGTCGCGAGTGCTTAAAAAAAAAACGTGTGTGTATAAAAAAGCAGAGTAATTAATAAAAAGTGTAATGAAAATAAAAATGAAAAGTGAAAATAATAGTAATAGGATATCCTAAATCAAGAATGTGGCGAAAAATTCGTACAAAAAGTGTAATTAAACAGAGCTCTATTTAAACATCAAATCATCACTTTTTCTATGAATATTTCTAAACATCAATTAATTCAAATAATAATATTGTAAAAGTTAAAGTATATATTAGAAAAAGGGTGCGCACCACTACAATTAAAATGTTATAAGATAAAAAGTACCAATTAAATAATGAAATAAGCAAAAGGGTACTACAATAATAAATAATGCATTATATAAAATAAATAGGTCAAGAAATCTTAGAAAGCAATTGCATAGGTCAGTTACACATGAGATAAATAAATAGGTCAAGTTTATGCGAACTAAGTAAAATAAATAGTTGTAAGTTGTAAGTTGTAAAAATAAGTACATATGAACAAGTTCAACAACACTAAGCTGAGTAAGAAATCGAAAACATTCATTTTTAAATAGCAACTTCATTTTAACTGATTTTATTAATTTCGCGATGTCAAAATTGGGCAAATGACAATAAAAATAGTGTTGAAAAAATCTCAAGTGAATAAACAGGAACAGCAAAAGTTGTTACAGGATTAAAAGTCAATGACATATTATAGCGTTACATAATAAAAAAAAAAAACAAAAAAAAAAAAAAAAAAAAAAAAAACACTTGAAATATAGTAGGTCAAAGCTTTGAATTGTGTACCGAAAATTTATCAAAATTAAAATTTGATTTTCTATTGAATTTTTTTTTTAACTTAATCAAACTTGACTGCACCGTTCCGGTATGGAATTTGTGGGAGACCATTGGATAGTACTCTTGTGGACTCTACGATGCCCTCTTCTTCCAAAATACTGAACAAGGGTAGGATAGGTTTTATGAGTTTTTGGAAATTCAAAATTATCTATATTTTGGAAACAAATACCAAATCAAGCAAGGTTCAAACTAGGTAACACAGAAGCTGACCAAAAAATTAAAGTAACAAGTCAAAAAAATTAAATAAAAAAAGGAATTAATAACTTGAGAAATTTCAATACTACGTTGGAAGTCAGTTAAAAAGGAAAACATTCTAATATGAATAATTTGAAGTTGCCTTATATAAAATGAATAATATGAATTGAATATATAATTAAAAATATTTCGTAAAATTGTAACTATCATAGCTTAAAAAGTGGAAATAAACTTTGTGAAGTGTAAAATGAACTAAAATTGAAAGTGCCTAAATTAAGTGAAAAGACAAAAGTGAATTATAAAAACATTAATAAAATATTTTGCGTAAGAGAACATACTTAGGAGTTAAGGACTAAATCGAACTATTTCAACAAGTGCATAATATATTAATTTTAAGAAACAATGTTTATTTTTTTTTAAATAAGACCAGTATATTGTTCTTCTTTTAATTTTTATAGTATATTTGACATAGGACATATAGTCAAAATAACTTTTTTAATTTTAATCGTTATTAACAAGCTTGCTCAAAGGATTCGAGATAGGTGCCCACATTAAATTTAGTCTAATTTTTATTTTTTATATTTTGTTGTGTAATATTTTTAATTATTCTTTCTTGGATTGTTGGTCGAAACGACTTGGGTCAGCCGTTTTGTTGGTAGGGGGAGATGTCACACCCAAAATATAATTATGAAAAATTATAATTAATAATTTAAAAACTTAAGCTAAAGCTATGTGTAGCAAATACAAAGGAAATATCGATATCCGATATTTCCTCTGACATTCCAAAGTGTCTGGGACATTTCCTCTATCACTGAGAATCATTGAGTAGAGCAAAAAGGGTAACGAACCCTGAGACGGTATGCATCGATAATTATCGTCCAGAGGTTCGATCTAGATTAAGGAAGGGGTATTGAAGGATTGATAATAATGATTATGGGAAGTAAAAAAGGAGTCTCGTGAGTGAGGTGACCAGGTAAACCACTTAGCCAAGATCCTTCCGATCGACTAAGATGGGTCAATCCTTCATCCCCCTGATCTTATGTTTATTAGGGTAAGTGTTAGTATTAGGTTTTTATGTTACGTTCTAGGTTTAATTGTAACATGCTTGGGTTTTTAATATAATTAATTTTTCTACAACAATGAGTTTTTAATTGTACGACGCTACAACCAGCCAACAATAACACCAACAGGGCAACACCATCTAGCTACACAACCCCAGCTATGGGGTGGTAAAACCCCTTATGCGACAATATAATACTAAAGTATTTATTCATAAGTACCTACTCATACAGTACAAAGTACCGAGTGGTTTTCTAAAGAGGTTAAAACGTTAACAAGTGTTTTGAATTTGAATTATTGAAAATATCAAAATATACTCTTATACAGCGAAATGTTCACAAGTACGGCAAAAGTATTGTTATACAGCAAAAGTACTGTAATACAGCAGAAGTACTGGAGTATCACAAAAGTATTTTGGACATTTTTCTATCTTTGAATTTTAACTACCTAGCAATTTAAATAAAAAATTTTAAGGAATCTGTTCCCGATTTCCCGGTGGGCCAATCCGGGCCTGCTTAGGACCCATGTAGCACACAAATATAAGAATGTGAACATTTTTTAATATTGGCGCAAAATTAAGAACCAATATTGGTTCATTATTCAAAATCAATATTGGGCCAAAATTGAAAATCAATATTGAGCCAATATTCAAATGTGACCATTTTTCAATATTGCACCAATGTTGTACCGATGTTAGCTGAAGTATGGCAGACAATATTGGTTATGAATATTGGGCCAATATTGTACTAAGCTGTATAGCCAATATAGGGTCAATATTGATTTACTATATCGGCGCAATTTTGAAAAACAATATTGGAAAGATATTGGCTGAAGATTGGCAGACAATATTAGTTATGAATATTGGTCCAATATTGTACTAAGCTGTATAGCCAATATTGGGCCAATATTAATTTGTTATATTGGCGCAATATTGAACCGATATTGACTGCAGATCGGCAGGCAATATTGATTATCAATATTGGCCCAATATTGCGCCAAGCTACAGCCAATATTTGTGCAATATTGATTTACTACATCGGCGCAATATTTAAGAACCATATTGGGCCGATATTGGCTAAATTTTGCAATATTGCACCAACATTGTGTGCTACATGGGGAAGTTACACTTAGCACTATGGCAATGAACCAAAATATCTCTAAAATATTGATATTGATGATTTACCTTCATCAACAAAATTTCAGGGTTACAGGCACATTTGAAACAACGAGCCCAGCAAGCTACATCAGATATAAAATAATTAATATGCTTACAGACTGATAGTGACTTCGACTACTCTTCGATGAAAGTCAGTCCGAGGTCAAAGGAAATAGGAGCTTATCCTAGCCTGAAAGTGGAAGAAAAATAAGAAGAAGAATAAGAAGAAGAATAAGAAGAAGAAGAAGAAGAGTAAGAGTTTCAAAGTTTACATTACTCAATTTAAGGCAGTGATACGCAGACTTATTGAGATTAAATTTGGAATCCTTTTTGATTAGAATTTTTTCTATTTCTATTAATTTGATGACGACCCGCACGCACATCGACGGCGGCCCGCAGTCTGTACCACCCTGATTTAAGGATTTGCGAACATGAATATTAAACTATATTTCTTACACATTTAATTTTTTAAGTTTATTTTTTGGCTACAATAATTGCAACAAATGTGAATTACAACCAAATTAGAGCTGATACATAGCAATATATAACTAAAATTGAAAATATTGCTGCACTTGACTTGAAATAATCCAAAAATCAAATTCGGTATCATCTGGGGAGAAAGTTATTTACAGCAGATTTTACTTATAAAGTATATTGCCGGTAATGATTCAAACTATTGAGAAAAGTATTTTCAACTGTGCAGGGTCCATCTGTAAACAAACAATTCCATGATAATTCAAAAACAGTGATTAGTGCATATTTACCAATTGGGTACCACTTTTTCGCATTTTTTGAAGATTCAACCCTTGCATTCTCAACTGCATTTTTAATCGATAACGCAACAGCAATCGCCAAGCAGGTTGGAGGTTCGGAAGTCGCTAAAACTGTATAATTAAAATTATATCCAAAGGAAAGCAGATTTTACCTTTGGAATTCAGTACCCCAACTGCATTAGGATTCTTTTTGGGTAATTTGATTCGAAAATCAGCAGGAATATCTTTAGCTCCCGGAACTTTATAATTCCATGTTCTGTTTGTTAACAATTTTCCGTCAGAATCAAAAACATGTTTTTCGCTGGTCCAATAACCCAGTCCCATAACAAAACCACCTTCTATTTGGCCAATATCGATATTTGGACTCAAACTGTCTCCAGTGTCTTCCACAATATCCACCCGTTTGATTTGTCGTAAACCAGTCAATATGTCTACTTCGGTTTCTACGCATGCAGCTGCATAAATTGTGTATGGTTGTATGGGTTTAACAGTTGGATCAAACATGAAAGTCCCACATAAGTTTATATTTTTCTGGAAACACTGATAAACTAATTCGGGCCAATCGATGGGTTCTGTCATTGTGTCTCGAACCGGCTTCATTCTGTGGTTTAAAATTTCGCAAGCTCTTAGAGTAGCCTGTAAGTAATTTGATTTTTTTAATTTAATTTGGTCAAAATCCAAGTCACTTACCAAGCAAACGCTTTCACTGGTTATACTTAATCCTGAGCTAAAGTTGTTTGGACATACGACAGTTTGGCTTGGATTAACTGTGACAAAACTTAACGGAATTTGTAAAGCATACGCGCACACTTGCGCAACTTTGGTGTTAATACCCTGGCCCATTTCTATTCCTCCATGAGTAATTCCAACTGTACCGTCGCCTTCAAACACTGAGACGTAAACATGATATACCCCATCGAATAATATTGGAAAATGCATTGAGGAAATTGCCAGTCCCTTCTTGACCCATCGATTTTCCTGATGAAAATGAAAAAGTAGTAACCCAAGGGAGTAGTCGATAATTTTACCTTATTAAACTGTTCAATTTGTTTTTTACGATTTCTCACGTCAGCCCAATCTACTACTTCATCTATATATCTTTTTACCTGATGGTTGACTATGTTATTTAATCTTACAGTTATTGGATCTTTATCGATTGATACAGCAATGTGCTGCATAATATTTTCTATGTATGCTGTAGCTTCCAGATTACCTAAAAGTTAACAACGGTTACTGTATGGAAACATCTAAGTTGTCGTCTCTACCAGGAGCTCTACACCAAGATCCAGTATGATTATCGGTTCTTGTCGAGTAAGCCTTAAAAGTAAATGTGTCACTCTTGTAGGTTTTGGTAAAAGTATTCAGAATGTTATTGATTACACTCTCATTTCCACCGTTGCTTCCTAAATCGTTATAGGCGGAAGCATCTAAGTACTGAATTACCCCATCATCGTTCACGCCAACTTCGTAGGCCCCATAAAATGGATAGCGACCTCCGATTACGTTCATATTTGACTCCAAAGGCATTAGAAACTTTACAGGTTTTTGTAATTTATGCGCTGCTAATGCTGCCGAACATGACACCATTGCATTGCGTGAAACTTTGGCTCCGTAGGCACCTCCCACACGGCGAACTACTACGTTGACCCTAAAAAAGATCGTTTAATCATGGAAAATACAAATTTTTTTGATAAAATACTGGTTGACACCAATCTTAAGTAGTTTTGCCGCTGTAGTCTGAGTGATATTCATATCTTGGGTTGAAGCGTACAGAGTCAATCCGTTCTCAGTTGGAACTGCAGCACAGCATTGAGTTTCCATATGGTACTGGTATTGCCAACCAATATTGAACTCTCCACTTATCACATGCTTTACATCGTTACCTTCAAGTTTTAAAATTTTTTAAAGATATTTAAGATAATAAACACTCCCCTCACTTGATGAGAAATTTCCGTCAAGATTTTTTAAATTATGCTTTTATAAATGTAACGTAACGTAACGTACCGTAGCGTAATGTAAATACGTGTGTAATACCTTTGGTTTTAGCTTCAACTTGTCCTTCGGATTGAATTTTACTTGTGGAATTATTTTTGATTAGGTCTTTTATGGTGAGAAGCGGTTTATCCTTTCCTGGCGAGTAAGTAATTTCCACTAATTCTGCCGCCTCTAGAGCAATAGCTTGACTTGTTGCCACAATGATTCCAATGGGTTGATAGTAAAATCTAACAGTTCCACTACAAAATAGTTCTTCAACCACTGATATGAACAATCCAGTTTTGAGAGGAGTAAAAGTATTTTCTCCCGGTATATCATCTTTATCATAATAAGCCTTGACTCCTTCTAAACTCTAAAAAATAATCTTATAATATTTGTTAAAAGTAAGATAAAACCAATACCAGGGCTTTGGACGTATTGACGCCTGTTATGATGGAATTGGCTGGCGCCATGGTCAGAACGAATGCTGCAAAAAGTTGATTGGGGCTATCGGGCATGTCCATGATGTACTCGGCTGTCCCTGAAAAAACTGTTGAATTTTTAGAAAACAGCAAAAGACGTTGAACCTACCAGTGGATTGGGCTAAGGCTTCTAATTTGTTGACCGGTTGAGTTAATGGATACATAGACTCGTTGGTTCCAAAATCTTGAGTTCCCTTCGAGATTGCACGTTCTTGTTTCTTTCCTCCGCTTAGGTTACGAGAAGATATTTTATCGTCGGGAGCGATGCCCAAAACAAACTTGTACAACAGCGCAGTTGCTAAACCTTTTCTATATTTTGGAGAAGCCTCTGGCAATACGGAATCTGGTATAAGTTCCGTATGGAGAATTTTCAAAACACTCTGCAGGGTGGCGTTATCGAATAGCTCTTTGTCGACTAGGTATTTTTCAGAATCAGCAGCATGGACAAAATTTGGATTTATACCTCCATAAACAATTCTTGCAGTTTTAACAGAATTTTTAATAGTAAATTGGAATAGAAATCCTGCATTAACAATCGCGTGAGCATTTTGGGCTACTGGCATTATCTAGAATCACAATTCATACTTTCGGATAATATACAGGGTACTGAATGTAACTTTCCTAAATAATGCAGAAATATAAACTACGAATGATAAGAGCATTAGCTTTCATGTAGCTTTAGCTTAAAAAGTTTTATTTAACAGACGGACCATGTCAGATTTCTCGTAAGTATGATATTTTTTATTTTATTTGGCTTTAAACGTAACAGATTCGGGGTCAATTTGACCAAAATTTGTTTCGCGGTTTTACACAGTTTTGATTGATTCCGCGAGGTTCTGAAGGCTGTATCCAGCAGTAGGCATCTAAGTACGTCGATTTAAGTAATAAAAAGGCCTCCTAAATTTTTTAGGATTTTTGAAAAAAACTTAAGGTTAACCCCTTTGGTGTTTTTTGACCCAAAAAAATTAAAAGTGGAATTCGGCAGCTTCTTTCACTGTTTCTTACGTATTTTGATCAGAAAATACGAATTGCGCAATCGGATTTCTCGTAAGTATAATATTTTTTATTTTATTTGGCTTTAAACGTAACACATTTGGGGTCAATTTGACCTAAATTTGTTCCTCGATTTTACACAGTTTTGATTGATTCCGCGAGGTTCTGAAGGCTGTATCCAGCAGTAGGCATCTAAGTACGCCGATTTATGTAATAAGAAGGCCACCTAAATTTTTTAAGATTTTTGAAAAAAACGTAAGGTTAACCCCTTTGGTGTTTTTTGACCCAAAAAAATGAAAAGTGGAATTCGGCAGCTTCTTTCACTGTTTCTTACGTATTTTGATCAGAAAATACGAATTGCGCAATCGGATTTCTCGTAAGTATAATATTTTTTATTTTATTTGGCTTTAAACGTAACACATTCGGGGTCAATTTGACCTAAATTAGTTTCGCGATTTTACACAGTTTTGATTGATTTCGCGAGGTTTTGAAGGCTGTATCCAGCAGTAGGCAGCTAAGTACGTCGATTTAAGCTATAAAAAGGCCACTTAAATTTTTTAAGATGTTTGAATAAAACGTAAGGTTAACCCCTTTGGTTGTTTTTGAAGCAGGAATTTGCATAAATAAGTTTTGACATGTTAATTTCCTATATTTCGCTACCTCTTTCAGCATCCAGGATTAAATTTTTTCTAAATAGTTTACCTTGTAGCTTTCATATTTATAGCTTTCGTCAAGCGCTGGAAGAACAATATTTTTAATAATAACTGATTCCATGTTGTGGTTTAAAAACTCCAAAAGAGATTTTGTGACTGTTTGGCGAGACTTATTAACTAAAAATGTAAAATTAGGTCAATTAAATTCGGTTGAAGTTGTAAATTTTGGAAAAGCTACTTAAAGTTACAGTTGCTCCTACTGTTTCAAATATTAAAAAAATATCGGAAGGGAATTCCCTATGTTTATGTTTGATCATTAAATTTCCAGCTAGCGTTCCAATCTGTAATCAGGGTTTTAGTTCTACGAACAAAGAGCTAACAAAGAACTTACATTCCGGACTGTTACATTAGCTACCAAATCCAGATGGTCTGCTAGTTTTTTTAAATATTCAAATCCTACATGCTCTTCTGCCAATCTGTTAAACAGATGTATTGTATTTGTCAAGGTCATGTTAGCTCCAAGTGTTAGTTTGCTGTCTTTTATGGAATATTCCAAAAGATTCTTGACACTGGTTATATCTATGTAAACATCAACCGGTTTTTCATGCTTGTAGACACCTAAAAGCTAGCAAAATAAAAACTGCTAAGACCAGATTGCGCTCATTCAACCTGAAGCTGTGTTTCCTCCAACCAACATATAGACTTCACCAGCAGCGCTGTTGGTTTTCACTAAACCTAAAACCTCATTTATTGTGTAAGCTTTATACCATTTGCATTTTCCATTATCAAAAAAGTGGGAAGATATTTGATTGCAAGGTTTTTCACACCTGACCCAACAGTTTTCCTTCTTACAAATTGGAATATCTTCAATATCGGAGAAGGTTCCAATGATATCTGAGGAAACATCAGAAGCTAAAGATTTAAATGCTGTTAATATGGGTCTGTAGCCGGTACATCTGCAAATATTTCCTCCAAACGAATTTTCCACTTCCTTCATGGTTAAGTTGTCTTTCGATTCGTAGAGTGCATACATATTCATTATCATCCCAGAAGTGCAATAACCGCACTGGGTTCCATTAAACTTAACCATTGCATTTTGAATTGGATGGTATCCTGATTCGGGGTTTCCAAGTCCATCTGCCGTGTAGATTTTCCAACCAGCACAGGAATAGATCAACACCAGGCACTAAAACAGATTATTGTAATCGTCCTGGACGATCAATAGTAAATCAAACCGAATTGACTGCTATGATGATTTCACGGTTGGTGATTGGATCTGGAAACGAAACAGTGACGACACAGCATCCACAACCTCCTTCCAAACACATGTTTTTTGTTCCTGTTAAATGGGCCATTGTGCGGAGATACTGATTAAGGGTTGTTTTTGGATCTAATTCCGTAGCTTTTACTAAAAAAGATTGAAAAACATTGTGGTGGGAGTGAGAAACTGGCAAAACTTACCTAAATGCTCCTTATCGTGAATAAAAAATTTTACATTTTCTTGTCTGAAACAATATTTAACAATAACAACAAATACATTCGTTGTGACACTTTTAGTGCAGAGCATAGCAAACGTAAAAATTTTTTCTTTTGGCCTTAGTTTTTAGAGTGAATTTAGATACACTTATGTAAATAAAATGCTCAGCACCTAATTATTTTGTTCGAATTGCTTTAGTTTTCAAAATAAAGGGCGGGAGGAGTTAATTCGATACAAAAACAAGCTATATTCGATTATAATATGCATATACTATAACTTGTTGGGAGCGAACTTATAAAGTTTTGTTCAAAAGTTAGCTGGAACAAACATGCTTTATCTGGAAACCCCAATGGTTCCGCGGAACCCTATTTGGGAACCGCTGATAGATTAATATTATTCACAAGCACTACTAATTCCAACTGTTGGAAATTCCTCATTAACTAATGTACTGGATGGCATTTCATGCCCCCCAGACCACCGGTTTCAGAAACCAGAAGTTTCAGTACCTCGAGGTTTAAAATAATGATTAAAGAATTGTATGTCGATTCTGCATACATATTGTCGTGCTTTATTACATACAGTAGATTTATTGATTACAGCAGTACACACTGGAGTAAGGGGGGAGTGGGCATTATATATGCAATTTATTGTGAGTTTCATATTTTTGCGAATAAATGTGAGTTTGAATTTTGAGAGAGTAATTTTAATTTTAAACACTAAAATACTAAATCCAAGAATTTTTTTTATAAACGCAATTACTAGTGTACTGGAAGGTATTCCATAACCCCCAGACCCCCCCCCCCCCCGGTTTAAAACACAGAAGATTTATAAGATACTTTCACTCTTTAAGATCATAGTAAATTTATTGGTGGCAAATTTTAAACACTAAAATACTTGTTCTAAAATTTTTTCCTTTGTGTACTGGAGGGCATTCCATGCCCCCCAGACCCCCCGGTTTGGACAATTAAAAGTTTTGTATGAATGTTGTCAACCCTCCTCCAGAAAAGATGGGGGAGACAAGTAATTTTTTAGACTTTATTTGTTAAAACTTTTTTTAATTTTGTTAAAATTTGAAAATTTTATTTTTAATTATTTCTAAAATATTCAGATATCAGAAGAGGTCACGGCAGTAAACAAAGCAAAGCAAGTTAACATCAGGTTAAGTTGCTTAATGAACTCATTTATTTGGTTCTGAAAGATTGAAAGTTTTCTATTTAATAAAATAAATCAAAAAGTATGCAGATAAATGTTCTGTCTCCAAGACCGGGGGGTCTGGGGGGCATGGAATGCCTTCCAGTACATCAGTACATCAGTAGTTTGTTGATCCAGTAACTTGATTATGGAACTATATTTATCACAATTATTAATTTTACCGAAAAATGCATCAGAGGTATGGAAGGTATAGAATACTTTCCAATACACAAGTCTACTTTAGATTTGAAGGTAGATTCCCCCAAATTTTACAAGTTTTTTTTGTCCTTGTCTTACGGATACATATACGGATACATATCTTACTCATGTTGTATGAGAATATTGGTTCAATATTGATTTTTAATATTTTACCAAGATTGACTCAATATTACTCCAACATTTGGGCTACCTCGGTATATTCAGCATTCGTCAATATAAATTCACTTGATATTTGATTAAATTCTCTATGTAGATACAATATTATCATTGAATCATGGTCCGACTTTAAACTTAACCCAGCAGTTATAATTACTTTTTTTAATTACTTTCCGATCGGTCGGGTCGGAAAGAGATTACTTTCCAACCTGAAAATCTGATTATACATAAACACCAGTGGCGTAGCCAAGGGGGGGCTGCCGAAATTATTAATTTCGGTTAATAAACCTTTTGTGCGGTTTTTAAAAAAAAATTTTTTAATGGTTTGGGGGGCTGCTCCCCCCCCTCCCAAATTAAATACCTGGCTACGCCACTGATAAACACTATTTATTTATTTTAGTTAAGTACTTAATAAAATTTATATTTTTCAAAAATACAACAAAAGTGAAACTTATGTACCTACAATAATTTTTTGAATTTTATTACTATGAATTTTAAAAAACTTACTTTTTAAAGTTTAAGCTGGTTGAATACAACCACGATGATAAGTAGTCCATATTGAAGGTATTCTTGAACGTAGCTGACTCTTTACTTGTTTATTATTCACTATAAATTTATATATTTCGAAGGAATCGAATAGTTCTGTGGATATTAATAGTATATGAATATAAGAAATTATTTGTTTTATTTAACCGGTTTGTTAAGAAAAACTAGTTTTTTTTGTGTATGATTAGTTAGAATTTAAAAACAACTTAAATTCCATAATCTGAGAAAGTGATTTTTCGGTAGAAGATGATTTTCAGATTAAATTTAACAATAAATAATAAATATTGACAAAATATGAAGATTACAAAAAATATTCCGGTATTATCAGATAATTTTTGCATTTATTCCAATAACAAGAACTCAAATAATTGAGGTTTTAATTAAAAAAAAACAAATTATACTTAATTAAAATAAATTATCATTTATTTACTGAATATTTTATCACCCAACATTGTACCTTCTACTCCACTAATTTCAAAGTATTACTAAAATTTAAATTAGAATAATAACCCCCCCCCCCCCCCCCATTGTTCATCGTCTATTGGGTTCAAATCCAGCAAAAGCTTAGGTGAAAATCTGCAAGCAATATTACTCATATCGGTACAATCTGAATTGTACTATATTGACGAAATATTAAAAAACAACATTGAACCAATATCGGCCCTCAATATTGCCTCAATATTGCACCAATATTATACTCATATATTATAATAATTTATAAAGTATATTGCCGGTAATCGTTCAAACTATTGAGGAAAGTATTTTCTACTGTGCATGGACCATCTAAAAAAGAAAATTCGATCAAAATCCAATCTAAGAAATTAGTGGATATTTACCAATCGGATACCACTTTTCCGCCTTTGTTAAGGATTCAACTCTTGCATCTTCAACTGCATCTTTAATAGCTAACGCAACCGCAATCGTCATGCAAGTCGGAGGTTCAGCAGTCGCTAAAATTCGTAAATTTAGAATAAACCCAAAAGATAGCAGTTTTTACCTTTGGAATTCAGCACTCCAACCGCATTCGGATTATTTTTGGGAAGCCTGACCCTAAAATCGGCTGGAATATCTTTAGCTCCCGGTACTTTATAATTCCATGTCCTGTTCGTTAATAGTTTTCCTTCAGAATCAAAAATGTGCTCTTCGCTGGTCCAATATCCCAGTCCCATAACAAAACCACCTTCTATTTGGCCAATATCAATATTTGGACTTAAACTATTCCCAGTATCTTCCACAATATCGACTCGTTTAATTTGTCGTAAACCTGTCAGTACATCCACTTCTGTTTCTACGCATGTGGCTCCATAAATGTTATATGGCATCAGCGGTGGCACAGTTGGATCAAACATGAAAGAACCACATAAGTTTACATTTCTTATAAAGCACTGATACACTAATTCTGGCCAATCGATGGGTTCTGTCATTGTGTCTCGAACCGGCTTCATTCTTTCGTTTAGAACTTCGCAAGCCCTTAAAGTGGCCTGTAAGTAACCAAAGGTTATTTTAGTGATAGTTAATTCAAGTTACTTACCAAGCAAACGCTTTCACTTGTTATACTTCCCCCTGTGATAAAGTTGTTGGGACATACGACACTTTGGCTCGGATTTACTGTGACAAGACTTAATGGAATTTTTAAAGCATACGCGCATACTTGCGCAACCTTGGTGTTAATTCCTTGGCCCATTTCAATCCCTCCATGTGTAATTCCAACTGTACCGTCACCTTGAAAAACTGAGACATAAACATGGTAGGTTCCATAAAAAGGTAGCGGAAATAGAAGTGGAGAAACAGCTAATCCTTTTTTGACCCATCGATTTTCCTGGTGAAAACGTAAAAATCAGTCAGGCTGCAGAGCAGTCACTAATCTTACCTTATTGAACTTTTGAATTTCTTTCTCACGGTCTCTCACGCTAGCCCAATCCACTACTTCGTTCAAGAACCTTGTTACCTGATCGTTGGTAATATTATTTAATCTTACAGTTATTGGATCTTTATTGATGGAGACAGCAATGTTCTGCATAATATTTTCTATGTAAGCCGCTCCTTCGAAAGTTCCTAAAAGTTAACAACTGTAATTCCCCGGAAACACCTTAGTTATTGTCCCTACCTGGTGCTCTACACCAAGATCCGGTGTGATTATCTGTTCGTGTTGAGTAAAGCCGAATGGTAAAGGTGTCGCTTTTGTAGCTTTTGGTAATAAGATCCAAAATATATGGACTCACATTTTCATTTCCACCATTGTTGCCGAAATCGGTGTAAGCGGAAGCATCTAAGTACTGAATAGCTCCGTCATCGTTCACGCCAACTTCATATGCGCCGTAGAACGGAAAGCGACCTCCAATTACATTCATGTTAGATTCCATAGGCAAGAAAAACTTGACAGGTTTTTGTAACTTGTGCGCTGCTAACGCAGCCGAACATGATACCATGGCATTGCGCATAATTTTGGCTCCGTACGCACCTCCCAAACGGCGAACCACAACGTTGATCCTAAAAAAAATTTTTTATTTTGGCCAATACACAATTTTGGGAAAAAATACTGATTAACTCCGATTTTTAACAGTTTTGCTGCCGAAACTTGAGCTAAATTCATATCCTGGGTAGAAGTATACAAGGTCAATCCGTTTTCGGTTGGCACCGCAACACAGCATTGGGTCTCCATGTGGTACTGGTATTGCCAGCCAATATTGAACTCTCCTTTCACCACATGTTTGACATCGTTACCTAAAACAGAGTTTCAGTTACTCAAGAAACTAAAAACAAATGTAGGGATTTTAAAACAAGCACTCCCCTTACTTGAAGAGAGATTTCCTTTAGGATTTTTTGTTCAAAAATTAAATACCTCTGGTTGTGGCTTCAATTTGCATCTCGGATCTAATTTTACTGGTTGCATTGTTTTCGATTAGGTCTTTTATGGTGAAAAGCGGTTTTTCCTTTCCGGCCGAGTAGGTAATTTCAACTAATTCTGCCGCTTCGAGAGCAACAGCTTGAGTTGTTGCCACAATGATTCCAATCGGTTGATAGTAAAATCTAACAGTTCCACTACAAAATAGTTCTTCCGCCACTGATATGAACAATCCAGTTTTGAGAGGAGTGAAGGTATTTTCGCCCGGTATATCGTCTTTATCAAAATAGGCCTTAACTCCGTCTAATCTCTACAAAATAAATATATTATTTGAGTTTTAGTAAATTGATATTCATACCAATGCTTTGGAGGTGTCCACGTTCCTTACGATCGAATATGCCGGCGCTTTTGTAAGAACAAATGCCGCAAACAGTTGATTAGGCCTATCGGGTATATCCATAAAGTATTCGGCTGTGCCTGAAAGAACAGTAACATTTTTCTGCCTAACCAAATACCTAGTAATTACCAGTGGATTGGGCTAAAGCTTCCAATTTGCTGACCGCTTGAGTTAATGGATACATAGATTGGTTAGTTCCAAAATCTTGAGTTCCCTTCGAGATTGCACGTTCTTGTTTCTTTCCCCCACTGATGTTACGAGGAGATATCTTATCATTTGGCGCGATACTCAAGACAAATTTATACATCAAAGCGGTTGCTAAATCTTTTCTATATCTTGGAGAAGCATCGGGCAAAACGGAATCTGGGTTAAGTTCTTTTTGTAGAATCTCTAAAACACCTTGCAAGGTTGCGTTCTTGAATAGCTCCTTATTTGTTACAAATTTTTCTGCTGAAGTGGCGTGAACAAAATCCGGATTGATTCCTCCATATACAATTCGGGCTAATTTTACATAATTTCTGTTATCAAATTGGAATAAAAATCCTGCGTTTACCATGGCATGGGCGTTTTGAGCTACTGGCATTATCTTGTAACTTTCATATCTAAAGCTATTATCCAGCGATGGAAGAACAATGTTTTTAATAATAGCCAATTCCATGTTTTGTTTCAAAAACTGAGCAGGAGTTCTTGAAACTTCCTGGCGAGACTGACCAACTAAAAATTAAAGTATACTCAATTTGGTTTTTGGCTCATAATTGAGCAGTACCTAAAGTTAAAGTTGCTCCTACTGTTTCCAGTATTAAAAATATGTCAGAGGGAAATTCGTTATGTTTATATTTGATCATCAGATTTCCCGCTAAGGTTCCAATCTACAACTTAAGCATTTTTTAAGGAACAAAAGTGAGAAAAGACTTACATTCCGCACTGCTACATTAGCGATTAAATCGATATGTTCCGCCAACTTCTTCAAATACGCAAATCTAGGTTGTTCGTTTGCCAATTTGTTAAATACTTTCATTGTTTTAGTCAAAGTCATATTGGCTCCAAGAATTAATCTGTTATTCGCTATGGAATATCCCAAAAGGTTTTTGACACAGGTTATATCTATGTAAACATCGGCTGGTTCTTCGTTTTTGTAGACACCTAAAAGTTAAAATAATCAGAAATTAGAAGCTGTTTCAGTTGCAATTCAACCTGAAGCAGTGTTTCCTCCAACTAACATGGAAACCGCTCCGCTGTAGCTTCTCAATATATCCAAAACTTCATTAATAGAGAACGCTTTATACCATCTGCTTTTACCACTTTCGAAAAAGTGCGGAAGTACTTGGTTGCATGGCTTCTCGCAAGTAACCCAACAGTTTTCCTTTTTACAAACTGGAATGTCTTCAATATCGGAATAAGTACCAATAATGTCTGTGGTTGCATCCCCCGCTAGAGATTTGAAAGCCGTCAGAATGGGTCTATAACCAGTGCATCTGCAAATGTTTCCACCAAAAGAATCTTCCACTTCCTTCATGGTTACGCTGTTTTTCGATTCGTACAACGCGTACATGTTCATTATCATTCCGGAAGTGCAAAACCCACACTGGGTACCGTTAAACTTGACCATGGCGTTTTGAATTGGATGATATCCCGATTCGGAATTTCCAATGCCATCAGATGTGTAGATTTTCCAACCAGCGCATGAATAGATGAGCACCAAACACTACGAAAGAATCATTGATGATTTATCACTGGATAGTAAAAATTAGAAACATACGGAATTCACGGCGATGATGGTCTCGCGTTGGGTTATTGGATCTGGAAAAGAAACTGTAACGACGCACGCCCCACAGCCGCCTTCCAAGCACATATTTTTGGTTCCGGTCAAATGGGCTACTGTTCTGAGATATTGATTGAGGGTCATCCTTGGATCATATTTTTTTGCTTTTACTACAAAATATTAAAGTAAAATTGAGGATCAGTACCAGAATGTGCTATCTACTTACAGAGATGCTCTTCATCGTGAATATAAAATCTAATATCTTCTTGCCTGGAAAACAGATCTGCTGTTAATATACTTCCATATAATCAATTAATTTAATTGCGCGAGCAGTTCCTTACAAGATTTATTTTTTCATCATTTTTTTTTAAGGAAAAACTACTTTCAAAGTTGGTCGATTTAATTGTGAACGTTCGGTTACACAATCAAATCTAGGAGGGTAAATAATGTCGTGTTCTAAAATTTTCTGTTAAGGGGGTGTTCTAGTCTAGAGGCATGATTTTCGGGCGGTTTTTGAAGTTCTGTACAAAGAAACAAGCCATATTTTTACTATACATTTTTTTATCATTTGTTTATTCATATTTTAAGATTACATAAAAAATTAACCGAAGGAAAAAACACTAAATTTACAAAGTTATGAACTGGCAAAGTGGGAGGTCCAAAAAAAAGGGTGTCCTGGTGTGCACGATATCTCAAGTTCTAATAAACCGATTTATTTGAAATTTGGTGTGAATGTTTTTTATAGATGTCGCTATAGCATGAACTATGGAAAAGTAAAACAAAATGTTTTTCACAAAATGGCAGCCGCTTGAAGATTAAAAAAATTTTTGGATGTTTTTTTAACAAATCCATATTTTTTAAAAATAGTAAAATTCAAAATTTTGATTTGAGCGTAGTTCATGCAATAGAGGAATGTATAAAGAACATTCACACCAAATTTAAACGAATCAGTTCATTAGAACTTGAGATATCGTGTACACCAGTTTTTTTTAGATCTCCCACTTTGCCACCTCATAACTTTGTGAATTTTGAGTTTTTGTTTTCGGTTAATTTTTTTATGTAATCTTAAAATATCAATAAACAAATGGTAAAGAAGTGGATAGTAAAAATATTTTTTGTTTCGCCCGAAAATTCATGCCTCTAAACTAGAATACCCCCTTAATTAATTGAGATTTTAGTTTGTAGATTATAAAATCAAAATATAAACACAGGGTGTTCTACGGAGCACTTTCCGAAGGGGTCGAACTGACATGTCATAAGGACAGTACAGGGGGGTGTTGAGGATTGAACCTCACTCATAACCTTAAGGTTATTATGGCCGTAGCTTATTCTAGCTACTGAGAATTGTAATAATTCAAAGTTAAATCAATATAATCAAGAACACAACAATGATAGACATGTTTCGACCTTATTAGGTCTCATCAGTATCATATAGTTGTATTCTTGAAAATATTGATTTTGAATTATTACAATTCTCAGTAGCTAGAATAAGCTACGGCCATAATAACCTTAAGGTTATGAGTGAGGTTCAATCCTCAACACCCCCCTGTACTGTCCTTATAACATGTCAGTTCGACCCCTTCGGAAAGTGCTCCGTAGAACACCCTGTGTTTATATTTTGATTTTATAATCGGGGGTCGACACCAACATATAGCATTGCGCGAAAAATGCTATATATAAGGTAAAAAATCAAATCAATATTTTCAAGAATACAACTAGATGATACTGATGAGACCTAATAAGGTCGAAACATGTCTATCATTGTTGTGTTCTTGATTATAATGATTTAACTTCGAATTGTTTGTAGATTAACTTATTATAACTAGACTATTGACGCCAAGATGACCGTCTAAGCGGTATATAGCAGTTATAATTACAAAGGGAAACAATTAGTATTTAAAAAAAAAATTATATTATTCCTATATGAAGCAGTTTGATTTCAGGGCCTATTTTACCATTATTAGACGCATTAGGCCCGTGCCTAGGGCCGAATGGCATGAAGGGCCCGAAAAAAGAGAACATAAAATCATAAACATAATAAACCCAAAAATTAGGTCTTCGATGCTATGAGTTACACTTGAATATTTGCTAGAGCTTTAAGCCCTGCCTGTCAATTGTATCTTTGCCACAGCCTTCTCTCTTCTTCTCAAAACTGCGTTTTTAAAATACGGCGGTCACAATCAAGGATCCCAGCATTGGCTACTAAGTAACTCTTCGGTAATGAAGAACTAACTATTGGTCTATAAATCTAGTGTAAATCTTGCACTGGCGGGTATTCCATGCCCCCCAGACCCCCCGGTTTGCCAATGGAAACACTGAAGCTCGACGATATTCGACGATATTCAACTCCCAGGAATGCAAAAATAAAATTACTTACATATGTTCCCAGCAGTGCATCAAAGCTTAAAACAAATTGTGGGACCTCTAGGAATTATTAAATTTTGAATTTAAGTTCTGGAGTTACTAATAATGAAGATAGACCGGGGGGTTTGGGGGGTATGGAATACCCTCCAGTGCACGCTTTTATTTCATTTCCAAATCGCTACGCCCGACACCACAAACTTGACTACATCATCTTTTCAACCTCTCAATTTTTTCTTTTCCACTTTAGACTACTTTTGGCTACCAGCATTGGCTACTAAGTAACTCTTCAGTACTAAAGAAGTAATACTATTGGTCGGGGGGTCCAGTACATCAGTAATTGTGTTAAATTGTATTTCATAATCAAATTAGCTGGTGCACTGGAGGGCATTCCATGCCCCCCAGACCCCCCGGTTTAAGAACATACATTTTTATATAGATGTTGTCCTGCTATTTTTATTTACAAGAGAGAGGGGGAAACTAATAATTTTTTAAACTTTATTTGTTAAAAAAATTTTATTTTTGTTTAGTTTTGAAAATTTTATGTTTAATTGTAAATTTTTCTAGCATCTCGAATATTCAGAATTCGGAAAATATTTTTTGCATTGGGAACAGAAAGTCCGTGCGCATATTTTTTAATTAATTTTATGGAATACGGAAATCCCACTTTTACAGAAACAAAATCTACATTTTTCAAACCGGGGGGTCTGGGGGGCATGGAATGCCCTCCAGTACATCAGAAATTGAATTACATAATCAACGCTTTTATTTTATTCCCAAATCACTACACCCAGCACAACACACTAGACGCTCACAATCAAGGATCCCAGCATTGGCTACTAAGAAGTAACTTTTCAGCACTGAAGAACTAATAGTATTGGACCATAAAAAAAGAGAAAACCGTGCACTGGGAGCTATTTCATACCCCCCAGACCCTCCAGTTTGCCAGTGGCTATACTGAAGCTCATTCAATATTTCAAGTTATATTACTAAATAATTACGTTTAATCTCGGACTTGCTTTATTATGGTTTCTGCTATCGCTCGACGATATTCAACTCCCGGGTGTGCAAAAATAAAATTACTTAGGGGCCGTCTTTTAATCACGTGAGGTTTTTTATACCATTTTTTTATTCCCCCCCTCCCTTTTCGTGATACGTCGTGAGGTTTTAGGCTACCACTACCCGCCCTACCCCACATCACGTGTATTTTTTTTTGAAAAATTTCTTCATGTAGTGAAGTAGGCTGCGGGCAGCGGGACGACGAGTGGGGTCATAAGGTCCAGTGCCGGAAGCCAGCTGAGAGCTAAATATTGTTGTTATGTTGCTTTTTAGGCATAAATTTGCTCGCACGTGGTAGCAAGAAAATATACACGTGATTGTCACAGCACCACCACCCCCTCATCGTTATCAATTGTGATGTTATTCTAACCCCCTCCCCCCTGATAGAACCTCAAGTGATTAAAGAACAACCCTTTACATATGCGTCCAGCAGTGGATCTAACTCTTTCGATCCCCAAAGCCTTAAACATATTGTGGGACCTCCACAACTTATTAAATTTTAAAATTAAGTTCAAGAGACACAGAACAATGAAGATAAACCGGGGGGTCTGGGGGGTATGGAATACCCCCCAGTGCACGCTTTTATTGTATTCCCACATCACTACATCCAACAAACTAGACTTCAGCATTTACTCAATTTCTCAACAGGGAATATTTTACCATTAGAGGGACCCGAAAAGAGAACATAACATCGTAAAATAAAAATCAAAGTTTGATCAAATAACTCCAAAATTGGGCCTTCGATGCTATTAGTTACACTCGAATATCAGGGGCCTGAAAATTTGCTAGAGCCTAGCGCTCAACCCAATTAAAAATAGGCCCTGTTATAGGCGAAATAAAGAAATTACAAATGTATGCAATAATATGATATAGATTAATTAAGGCAATCGGGTAAATTAAAATAAATTAAAAATTAATTATCTTTTGATTTATTGCGAGAAGAAAAATTAAAGAATATAGCAAAGTTTTTATTTTGTTATTATTTAATTTATCATATTTATATCATTTATTACTAATCATAGAAGTTTGTATCACTTAACTCTGTGCAATGTCGTGGACCCAAACAAAGGTAAGATTTCCCGGTGTACAAGACCGACAAGTACATCTAATTTTATATAATTAATATATAAAATTTGCAATAATAATTATATTCAGCAATATTATCTAGGATTGTTAATGACACAAAAAAAAATTTTGTTACCGTTTGCCATGTGACAAAGTAGATTGGACTTATTTACATGATATTGTAAATTCAAAATAGTAGCTTAAGTCCTTAAATGCTATATTATAAAGTAAAGTATTAGTGTTATTTTATTATTTTATCAACCAATATTTTTTTTTAAACTTAATATTTCAGAAAACTCACTTTTGAAAATCTGTGCTCGGTGTGTACAGCCAGGATGTTAAGTAATCCATCTTGAAAACACTATTTTTCAACGAAACTCACTGTGCGGATGATTATTTCATACTGCGAAATGCAATTCGAGTGCGTTTGATAAGATGGTAAAATTATAGAAACTGAAATAAAAAAAGAGCACGAATATCAAGGATAATTTTTGAATAAATTAACCGGTTTCAATGCATTCACTTTATTTAAGTGAAAGCGCGAAGAAAATGCAATATTTACAATCAGATCTTCAGCAGATCTGCAAACACAAAATTGTTTTTAGTAATTAAGTGTCCTCTATCATTTTTAAATTAACAATTATAATTTAATTATCATTATTTAAATATTAAGTTATATAATTCCTACTGCATTATAAATTTAAATCAAATTAAGATCCTTAATCTTCTTTGTTCTTTTATCTATTTTCTTTACTATATTTTTTTTTAAAGAAAATTAAATTTGTAAACAAAATTATTTTCGCAGTTTAGTTCTTCTAGATTGACAGCTGGCATTCTCTTTTTTGTTCGATGTTCTTGATTAACTACTTTCTTTATTCTACTTCTGCTTTGGCTAGGTTATGCATATACCTAACATAATTACGGTAGTATTGCCAATTTAAAACATAAATGGTCAATTCCGACATACATATTATCGCCTCGTAAAGCTGTTCAATAGTTTGATGTTGCCGTTATTTGGACAATATCTCATTAATTTAATCGAATCTTACCTATATTCTATCTTCTATATATGTACATTTTGCTTAAATATTTCATTACAAATTAATTAAATGTAAATGTGAAAACTCTATTGCGCATGTTGTGCGGCCTGAAGGCCGCACTGATCTATAATAATTTTTTAATTTTGTGCTCTATTTTGTGAACTATCACTTCACCGCAGTTTTATGATAAAATAATTCAGAAAACTCAAAACAACATCAAGTGTACGTAATTGAGCCGCCATGTTGTTGACATTTGGTTGACGCGAATATTTGTAGGTTTGTAATTATCAGCTATACCAATAAAACACCTAGTAACCACGGAATGTTTTTAAATAGGAAAACAAAGCTAAGCATTATGTTTTATTGTTTTATTATAAAGCAAAGCATTTTCTTTTTTTTTTTTTTGGAAGTTATTGGTGTGACGGTTACAAGCTCGATTAACTTATGGCTACAAATGAGGTGAAAATGTAAAATTTCTATTTTCCTACTTAGAATAATATTAAACAATACATCATTTAAATTCAAATTTTTTAATTATTTCACATTACCATTTCGAAATGCTTACCTAATAAATAAAAAATTATAATAAAATGCGATAATTGTTGAAAATAAAATATTCCAAGCGTGTAATATTGCAGAATTGAAATAATGTTGCACATATCGGCCATGATCAGTTTTTCAGTGTCTTATTATAAAAATCAGTAATCAGAAAGAAAATTCATATATGTATATATTGCGAAACGCACGTGAAAATGGTGAATTTCAAAGAATTGAAAACATAATATATCTGAAAGCTTACGTGCTTACTAATAATTTATATTCAGTCCCGGATCAAGCTATTTCAGCGCCGGGTGCAGATTGGGATTTATTGTATTACAGATAATATTGAGATGAATCGGATTACACAGATTAAACCGTAGATAAGTATACATCAACAGATTAAGTATCACTGGGAGGTATTCCATACCCCCCAGACCACCGGTTTCAAAATTTAATCATTTATGCTCTTGATCTGTAGTCAACATCTGCGCCGGGTGCAGATTAGGATTTACTATATTACTGATAATTGAAAAACCGTAGATGAGTATGTATCAACTGATTAAGATGCACTAGGGGGTATTCCATACCCCCCAGACCCCCCGGTTTCAAAAACTAGTACTTTATGTTCATGATCTGTGGGCAATATGATTAAGTAGTAGGAACCTTTCACTTCAATTTTTTCATCAAAAATTAAATTGCAAATTTATTTTCAGTGCCTACGGGCTGATTATTGGTCAAAATAATCAATATTCTGCAATTACTACATCTACCACATATGGAAAGCCGCCATTGGGATGAATCAATTATACTTTTACTCTATAGTTTATGATTAGCCTCCTCAAATGAAAAAGCCACAAGCCGCCACTGGCATTTAATACTAAATATATTCTATAGAATATTCGCGATTTACTTTACCGTTGATGGTGCTCATGACGCTACCAAATATCAAGAACATGGCGGCTCTATTACGTACAACTGATGTCGTTTAGAGTTTAATTCTGAATTATTGAAATGATAATCCAAAAAATAGAAAACCAAAAGAAGGCAAACGATTGGTTTTAAACAGAACTTTCTATACCAACTATACGTATTAGATTAACTTAATATTTTTCCGCGTGGTGGCGTTTGTTTAATGTAAATCGCAAATAATCAAGAAAATTACAATTTCAGGGGGCAAATCTTCTCCCAAATCGACTTTCTTGCTACAAATATTAACTTTTCACCTTTCTAGCCCACCAGAATAAATGCAAAGGCTAAAATAATCGTTAGAAATAAAAATAAAACAGATGGAGCGGGGGGCATCCCCCGAAAACGGTGGGTGATTGGGGAAAACGGAGGTCATAATCGGATTCAGGAGGTTAATTTACATAAGAAACAGCAGGAATGGTATCAGGATTCGAAAAAAAAGTTTTATTTGCAATTAGCCGTTATGGGGAAGAGGGGGTCGTGTCGAATCTCACGTGGGAGCGAAGGGGGGTCTCGGCAAATATCACTTAATTCTTTTTTCGCATGAAACTGTAAAATTGCGAGTGAATTGGGTTAAATTAAGTAAAATGAACAATTTCACGTGAGATTAAAAGGGGGGAGAGGGGGTCAAATCAAATCTTACGATATCTCACCAGGGGGAGAGAGGGGGGGTCAAAAAATTTATTTGATATAAAGTTCGCCGTTTTATTTTATTCAAAATTTAATATTTTATAGAAAATTGAATTCTGAAGCCTTCTGAATTTTGGCGTTGGATGCAGCCGGCGGCTCCATTGCACTCATGGTTTATCCGGTCCTGTTTGTATTATTGTTTAGTTAACTAGCATAATTTTTTTAAATTTACAGAGAATGTTTCAATAAGGTACAATATTTTTTGCAAATGATTTTTTTTTCTTAAAAAATTGATTTAAACTTCAATTTGTGAGAGTAAATCAAATGCCTATAACTTATACTGCCGGTAATCGTTTAAACTATTGAGAAAAGTATTTTCCACTGTGCATGGTCCATCTGTAAGAAAACCCAAATGTAAGAATATAATCAACCTATCGATTGGTATTTACCAATCTGGTACCATTTTCCCACATTTGGAGATGATTCCACTCTTGCAGCCGATACTGCATTTTTGATAGCCAGCGCTGCCGTAATCGCCAAACACGTCGGAGGCTCTGCGGTCGCTAAAATTTTTTCATTCAGAGGTACCCAGCAAACCAGGCACGTTAATATCACGTCATATTATTGTCGTTTTTGTCACGTACTTACGTCAGAAATGACCATATAATGACGTTATAATCACCAAAATGTGACAGCAAAAAGTCACAGACCATCGACGTCTTAATTATGACGTGATTGGTACGTTTGAAAATGTCGTCGAATAAACGTCATTTTTAAAAAAATGACGTCATAATTATGACGTCGATGGTGTATGACTTTTTGCGGTCACATTTTGGTGATTATAACGTCATTGTAAGGTAATTTTTGACGTAAGCACGTTTTTAAAAGAAAATGACGTACTATTAACATCATATTCAGCCATATATATCATATACACATCAGTAAAAAAATTACCTTTCGAATTGAGAACTCCAACCGGATTAGGATTATTTTGAGGTAGTTTGATCCTAAAATCGGCAGGAATATCTTTAGCTCCTGGTACTTTATAGTTCCACGTTCTGTTGGTTAATAACTTTCCTTCAGAGTTAAAAATATGTTCTTCGCTAGTCCAGTAACCCAATCCCATGACAAAACCACCTTCTATTTGGCCAATATCTATATTTGGACTCAAACTATCTCCAGTATCTTCGACAATATCAACCCGCTTGATTTGTCGTAAGCCGGTCAATACGTCCACTTCGGCTTCTACGCATGCAGCTGCATAAATGGGATATAATTGCGGAAGTTTATCAGTTGGATCAAACATGAATGAACCACATAAGCTTATATTGGCTAAGTAACACTGGTGAACTAATTTGGACCAATCCACTGGTTCTTCCATTTTATTTCGAATCGGCTTCATTCTTTCGTTCAAAATCTCGCAAGCTTTCAAAGTTGCCTAAACAAATCAAAGTTGATTTTAGAAAGATTGATAAAAAGCTTACCATGCAAACGTCTTCACTGGTTACACTAGCTCCTGTGAAAAAGCTGTTTGGGCATACAACGCTCTGACTCGGTTTTACAGTGACAATATCCAACGGAATTTTTAGAGTATACGCACAGACCTGCGCTACCTACAATGTAATTTTGTTTATTATATTGAAAAACAACATCAGAGCTACGAACTTTAGTGTTAATTCCTTGTCCCATTTCAATACCTCCATGGGTTATTGCAACTGTACCATCGCCTTGAAAAACAGCGACGTGGATTTGATAATTTCCATGCAATGGTAATGGAAAAAGTATTGGACAAACAGCCAACCCTCTTTTTACCCATCGATTTCCCTAAAAGCATATAAATCTTATGTGAATTAAATGTACGATTGCGAAGCAGGAGTGCAGGTGAGTGTAAATCAACTTTAATATTACTTTATTAAACTGTTCAATGTCTTTTTCACGATCTCGTACGTTGGCCCAATCCACCAGTTCGTTTAGATACTTTTTAACGCTTTCGTTGGTTATATTATTTAGCCGCAAAGCTATTGGATCCATATTAGTTGACACAGCAATGTTCTGCATAATATTTTCCAAAAATGCTATAGCCTCTACCGTACCTAAAAGTGGTAAAACGACAATTTTACAAAAACAAACTTAGTTTTTGAACCTACCCGGTCCTCTGCACCAAGATCCTGTGTGATTATCTGTCCTTGTGGAGTAAACCTCAAGATTAAAAGTCTCACTTTTGTAGCATTTAGATAAAATATCCCCAAGATACAAACTCAGATTTTCATTTCCACCACTGTTTCCTAGGTCGGTATAAGCGGAAGCATTTAAGTATTGAATTACTCCATCACTGTTCACACCAACCTCATAGGCACCGTAAAATGGAAAACGTCCTCCAACCACATTCATGTTTGTTTCCAACGGCATGGAAAGCTTAACAGGCTTTTGCAATTTGTAGGCTGCTAAAGCAGCCGCACATGATACTATCGAACTGCGGATGATTTTACCTCCAAAGCCGCCTCCGAGACGTTTAACCACCACGTTTACCCTAAAAAGTTACTTCATTTTTACCAAGATAATTGGTAATATGTACTGCTACATACTTATTAACACCAATGTTGAGCAGTTTTGCAGCTGACGTCTGGGTCAAATTCATATCCTGAGTAGCTGCATAAAGATCTAATCCGCCTTCGGTTGGTATCGCAACGCAGCATTGGGTTTCCATGTGATAATGATACTGCCAGCCAATATTGAACTCCCCTTTCACCACATGCTTGACATCATCGCCTGAAGAAATAAAAATTTTAATTTATCCATTATTAAGTTTACAACTTCAAATTAATATCTTTGGATCTTAAAGTTATTTATTTTAAAACTGTTTTACCTTTAGTTTGGGCTTTAATCTGAACTTCACGTATGATTTTACCGGTGGCATTATTTTTAATTAGGTCTTTTATGGTAAGAAGTGGTTTATCGTCGCTAAGAAGATAGGTAACTTCGACTAAATCTGCTGCTTTTATTGCTAGAACTTGACTAGTCGCGACGACAATCCCAATTGGTTGATAGTAAAATCTGACGGTTCCACTGCAAAAAAGTTCTTCGGGCCTAGTTATGAACATTCCAGTTCGTAAAGGGGTGAAATTATTTTCGCCTGGTATGTCGTTTTTGTCAAAATACGCTTCGACCCCAACCATACTCTGTAATGTGGAAATATAGCTTTACCTTTGATGATATTTAATACCAACCAAAGCCTTGAATGTGTCAATGTCTTTTATGACCGAATTAGCAGGCGCCTTTGCTAGGACAAAAGCTGCAAAAAGCTGATTTGGCGCATCAGGTTTGTCCATGATATATTCGGCTTTTCCTGAAAACCCAAATGAAAATTTTACGAAACAAAAAAAGCTGGGTATTTACCGGTGGATTGCGCTAGAGCTTCCAATTTCTTCACTGGTTGGGTTAATGGATATTCTGACTTGTTAGTTCCAAAATCTTGAGTTCCTTTCGAGATCGCACGTTCTTGTTTCTTTCCCCCACTTACGTTACGAGGAGATATTTTATCCTCTGGTGCAATGCTCAAAACAAATTTATACAGCAAAGCTGTTGCCAAGTCTTTTCTAAATTTTGGGGAAGATTTGGGTAAAATGGAATCTGGTGTTAGTTCTTTCTGAAGTGTTTCCAAAACTCCTCGAAGAGTTGCATCATTGAATAGCTCCATATTGGTTAAGTATTTTTCAGAAGCAGCAGCATGGACAAAATCAGGATTGATACCTCCATAGACAATCCGGGCTGATTTAACATAATTTTTATAATCTAACTGAAATAAAAATCCCGCGTTAACCAAAGCGGATGCGTTTTGGGCCACTGGCATTATCTGCAAATATTAGGTTCAGATATTTTGAAAAAAAAACTATAGGCAACGACGCCCACCTTGTAGCTTTCGTACTTGAAACTTTCGTCGAGCGACGGAAGCAGGATACTTTTAATAATAGTGGATTTCATGTTGTGATTTAAAAATTCCACCAGGGTTTTTGAAACTTCTTGACAATACTGATCAACTGAAAATTAAAATAAAAGAAAAAAAAATGAAAAATGAAAAAAAATTACTTAAGGTTACAGTGGCTCCTGCTGTCTCAAATATTAAAAAAATATCTGAAGAAAATTCGTTATGTTTGTGTTTGATCATTAGGTTCCCTGCTAGGGTTCCAATCTACAATGGAAATTATATATTTTTGTGATGATAAAATTATTAACATCTGACTTACATTTCGTACTGCCACATGAGCAATCAAATCGATGTGATCTGCTAGCTTTTTTAAATAACCAAATTTTGGATATTTTTCAGATAATTTGTTAAACAGATTTATTGTATTTGTCAAAGTCATGTTAGCTCCAAGAGTTAACATGTCATCTGTTATGGAATATTCCACCAGGGTTTTAACACTGGTTATGTCAATATAAAGATCAACTGGTTCTGGATTCTTGAATACACCTAAAGGTTTTCAAAATTAAATTCCAAATTAAATTATTTTTTCGTTGGAATACAACCTGAAGCTGTATTTCCTCCAACCAACATGTAAGCCTTATCATGAGTTCTGATTATATCCAAAACCTCGCGAATTGTGCATACTTTGTACCATTCGCCAGTTCCATTGTAGAAAACGTGTGGATGCATTCGGTTGCAAACCTCTTTGCACATGGTTCTACACTTTCCTTTATTGCACACTGGAATATCTTCAATATCTTCTGCAGGGGTGTCGCTTGCCAAGGATTTGAAAGCTGCCAATATTGATCTATATCCGGTGCATCTGCAAATGTTTCCTCCAAACGAATTTTCTACTTCCTTCATGGTTAGGTTATCCTTGGATTCGTACAGGGCATACATATTCATTATCATTCCAGACGTACAGAACCCGCACTGGGTTCCGTTGTACTTGACCATAGCGTTTTGAACCGGATGGTATCCTGATACAAGATTTCCGATTTTATCGGCGGTGTAGATTTTCCAACCAGAACATGAATAAACTAACACCAAACACTAAGAAAAAAAAGTGAATATGCTAACGGTGAGCAACCAGAAAAATACAAACTGAATTGACGGCAATGATGGTTTCTTTTTGAGTTATTGGATCTGGAAAAGAAACGGCGACGACACAGGCTCCACAACCTCCTTCCAAACACATATTTTTAGTTCCTGTTAAACGGGCGACTGTGCGTAGGTACTCGTTTAGGGTTGTATTTGGATCAAATTTATTAGCTTTTACTGTAATAATTGAAAATTACAATCAAACAGATTTAAAAATTTGTGAGATACCAACCTAAGTGCTCCTCATCGTGAATAAAAAATCTAATATCTTCTTGCCTAAAAATCATTATTATTTGTTATCCACTGTGAAAGAAGTATCTAAGTATGCTGGTTAATCTACTATATTTGTGTTTTCTATTTGAAAATCTGGTATTTCCAAAATATGAAAATCATCAAAAATGAAAACTCACTCTGTAAATTTTGTGCTGTGATCCATCTTGAAGTTAGCTTTATATTACGCAGCTTACTCGTTGGCTGTCTATTTTAAACTGCATGCACGATGGTATTTTGTAATAACATTATCATATTGCTTTATAAAAAATAGGTGAGATCAAAGTTTAACTTTGAATTAGTTATAGTCTATCACAAAATGCATTATTGTAATAAAAACTTGATAGTGTGGTTTGGCTTTAGAATGGCTTGTGGTATATTTTTGTACCTACTTACGTTGTTTTGCTCCTCTTAAGGGCCGGCTTTACAGTAAGAGGCTATGAATAAGTCGAAGTACTGAATATTTTTGAAATAAATTTTATAAATTTAAAAAACAGTAGAGTTTTTCACTATAGTAATTAAGTTCCCTAATCATTCCATTAGTTTTAAAATTAAAAATCTAAATTACTCTTTTCTATTCCTTGCATTAATGCAACGATTAAATTATACAAATGTATAAGTAATATTAATAAAAAAGAACAGAGTTTACCATCCGATGACGCCATAGTATTTATATAATAGTATAGAAATGATGCAATTCAGCATTAATTTTATTTAAAAATTTGAATTATACGATTTAGTGAATTTATTTCATTTTATTATTTTTGCTAACAGCTGACATCCCAGTTATTAAGAGACTAGCTAGCTAGACAGTAAATCTTCTTTTAGCGGTATAATATCTAATAGTATTTAATTTCGTTTTCCGCTACTGGGGGATTCCCCGTTATCCTATATTGTCAAAGTAACGCAAAAAGTTGCTGCTAAACTTGATGTGCTGTCGGGCAATTAAAAATCTGTTTATAATAATATAAAAATATACATATTAGTTTTTCAAATTTTAATTTTCTGTAGCTGAACGTTTTAATTTCCCTCACTTTTGATCAAAAACAAAAAATTTGCAAGCCTTTTCTGACAAAATTTGTATAATGATGCTGTTTTCTGTGGGTATGAGAGAAGAGTGGGAATTTTATTATATGTACTGGAGGGTGTTCCACACCCCCCAGACCCCCCGGTTTACAATTTGAGTTTATATTTTTATAATTACCTTTCAAAGTAACACAGAAAGTTGCTGATAAACTCCATAAGTAGTAAGGTAATTAAATAAATATGTTTTCCAAGTTTTAATTTCCTCTATCCAGAGGTTTAAAATTCTTTCACTTTTGCTTAAAAATTCAAATTTCCTGGTTTTTCTTGACAAAATTTGTAAAATTAAAAATTCCCACTCTTTTTGAATACCTGTATTTATATAATTGTGTAAATTTTATAAAAATATAAAAACAAAAATATAAACCGGGGAGTTTGCGGGTAACACCCTCCAGTACGTATGGCGAAGTGTTATACCCCCCAGACCCTCCGGTTTACAATTTGACTTTATATTTTTATAATGGCCTTTCAAAGTAACACAAAATTAAAAAACTATATTTTCAAATTTTTAATTGTTTGTAGCCTAAGATTTAAAATTCTCTCACTATTGCTTAAAAATTCAAATTTCCCGGTTTCTCCAGACGAAATTTGTAAAATTATAAATTATCCATCTTCTCCAGGTATTCAAAAAGAGTGGAAATTCTGTGATATGTACTGGAGGGTGTTCCACACCCCCCAGATCCCCCGGTTTATATTATTGTTTTTAAATTTTAATATAAATTTTTAATTTAGCTTTCAAAGTAACAAAGAAAGTTGCTGTTAAACTCTGTAAGCAGTAAGGTAATTAAATAAATATTCCCCCACTTTTGCTTAAAAATTCAAATTTTCCGGTTTTTCCGGACAAAATTTGTAAAATTATAAATTATCCCTGAGGGGTGTGAAGCCCTCTCCAGTACATATTTAAGAATTTTCAGACTTTTTAAATACCTGGCGAAGTATATAATTATGTAAATTATACAAAAAAATAAAAACAGAAATATAAACCGGGGGGTCTGGGGGGTGTGGAACACCCTCCAGTACATATCACAGGATTTCCACTCTTTTTGAATACCTGGCGAAGCATTCAAAAATAATGCAAATCCAGTGCTATGTACTGGAGGGTGTTCCGCACCCCCCAGACCCTCCGGTTTATATTTTTGCTTTTATATTTTTATATAAATTTTATAATTAGCTATTAAAATAAATCACAAAGTTGCAGCTAAGCTCCGTGAGCAGTAAGATAATTAAATAAATATTTTTCCAAGTTTCAATTTGCTCTAGCCGAAGGTTTAAATTTTCCTCACTTTTGCTTAAAAAATCAAATTTCACGGTTTTTCCTTTTATTTAGAAATTTAGAAGCGCTGGGCGGTATACCGTAACGCAACGCAAGATGACGCCATGCAACGCGACGCAGCGTGACGCAACGCCATGCCATGAACAGGTAGAACAAATTTAGAGCAAATTTTTGTTTCCGAGCAAGTGATCGATTGCGAATGAACGCTTTTACCGTGACAACTAACTAAAGGTATAGGTTTGTTCGTGGGACGTGATCTGGTCCGAGCATTTCGGAGGAGGTAAAAGCGTTCATTCGCAATCGATCACTTGCTTGAAAACCGTTTGTTGGACAAGTGCAACTTGTTCGGAACTGTTTAGAGCAGGTTGAAACTGCTCGGTAGCAATAGCAGGACCTACCTGTTCTGGCGGCAAATATTTTTAAAATTGCGTCGCGTTGCGTTGCGCTGCGTCGCATTGCGTCGCGTTGCGTTACGCTTGATACCCTGTGATACGTTCTCCATTTCTCCTTTTTGTTGTTTTTCTTCTAATTGGCAACAACAGAAGCATTTTATGTATTAGGATGATAGCAGACCAAAACGGCTTTTTACATTTTTTGACTTAAATTCATATTTCACTTTACGTGCCAGTGAATATAATAGGTTTTCCAAACAAATCTTCGAAATAAATAGCCATCCATTAGATGAAACAATTCCTCTAATATCCGATTAACCATTTATTTTTCAGTTTTTCTCAAGATTTTATTTTACCTTTTTTTCTAGCCTTCAAGAGTGAGATCACCAGGTTATTTCGGTATCTTAGGGGACGTCCATTAATTACGCGAGGCGTTTAAAGGGAAGGGGTCGAGCAGAACCTCACTAAATCTCACGTGGGGGAGAGGGGGGTCTCAGCAAATTAAACGCCACTATTCCCTACGTCAAATTTCAAAATTTTAAAATTAATCAAAATTACAAAGAGATTTAACTAATTTTGAGATTTTATAATAATAAAATATGAAATTAATTACAATAAATGATCCTGTGCGAAAAGGAGCTTCCAGGTCATTCAAATATTAGGATGCAGTGGCTAATTAACAACAAATAAAACTTTTTCGTACTTTTTATATTTTATTATTTGTATAATAATCTCATATGATAATAATTAATTTTAAACCTCTCAGAAATAATTACATCTGGAAGTCGGCAACTTACAGCCTGTATTGAGTGTGATCGTTCAAACTGTTGAGGAAAGAATTTTCCACTGTGCACGGTCCATCTTTAAAAAAACATACAATCAAGTATCAATTAGAGAATTGCTATTCATATTTCTACCTATAGGATACCACTTTTCCGCCTTTGGGGAGGCTTCCTTCCTTGCATCCTCCACTGCATCTTTAATAGCCAGCGCAACCGTAATCGCCAAACAGGTTGGAGGTTCGGCAACAGCTAAAATTCTGTTGTTACAATATCACCAAAACAGTACAAAACCAAACCTTTCGAATTTAGCACTCCAACAGCATTGGGATTCTTCTTGGGTAGTTTGACATTAAAGTCAGCTGGAATATCTTTAGCTCCTGGTACTTTATAGTTCCATGTCCTGTTGGTTAACAACTTTCCTTCCGAATCAAAAACGTGTTCCTCGCTGGTCCAATAACCCATTCCCATAATAAAACCACCTTCTATTTGACCAATATCGATATTTGGGCTCATACTATCACCGGTATCTTCTATGATATCCACCCGTTTGATTTGTCGTAAACCAGTCAACACGTCCAGTTCAGTTTCTACAGCTAGAGCTGCATAGATTTCATATGGTTTTAACGGTTCGATGGTTGGATAATACATAAAAGAACCACATAAGTCGATGTTTGATAAGAAGCACTTATAAACCAATTCTGCCCAATCTACCGGCTCCGGCATTGTGTCTCGAATCGGCTTCATTCTTTCGTTCAAAACTTCACACGCTTTTAAGGTAGCCTAAAAGTAACAATTTAGATCCTGCAAGAGTTACCATGAGTCACTTACCATACAAACACTTTCACTTGTTATACTTCCTCCTGTCATAAAGTCGTGTGGACATACCACACTTTGGCTAGGTTTCACAGTAACAATGTCTAACGGAATTTTTAAAATATGTGCACAAACTTGCGCCACCTACAATTTAAGTTTGTTTATTAATTTAGTTCAGCAAGAATTATGGTAGCTATTTACTTTGGTGTTAACTCCCTGACCCATTTCAATACCTCCATGTGTAATCGCAACTGTACCATCGGCTTGGAAAATAGAGACATAAACATGATAGGTTCCATATAAAGGTAAGGGAAAAAGAATTGGAGAGACAGCCAAGCCCTTCTTAACCCATCGATTTTCCTGAAAGACAAACACCACTTTACTACCTATAGCACAACATACTAATCAAATTTACGGTATTAAACTTCTGGATAGCCTTTTCGCGGTCTCTCACGTCAGCCCATTCTACTAATTCGTTCAGATACTTTTTGACGTTTTCGTTACTTATATTATTTAGTCTGACGGTTATTGGATCCAAATTAGTCGTAACAGCGATGTTCTGCATGATATTTTCCAAATAAGCTATGGCTTCCACCGTACCGGGCCCTCTGCACCAGGATCCTGTGCGATTATCGGTTCTTGTAGAGAAAACCTTCATGGTAAAGGTATCGTCTTTGTAGCATCTGCTGAAAGTATCCAAAATCTGATGACTCAAATTTTCATTTCCACCATTGTTTCCAAAATCAGTGTAAGCGGTAGCATCTAAGTATTGAATTACTCCGTCATTGTTCACACCAACTTCGTAGGCGCCATAAAATGGAAAGCGACCTCCAACCACATTCATGTTAGCTTCCATTGGCATGAAGAGCTTTACAGGTCTTTGCAATTTGTAAGCCCCTAAGGCTGCGGCGCATGCGATCATTCCATTTCGCATAATCTTAGCTCCATAAGCCCCTCCCAAACGGCGAACGACTACGTCTACCCTAAAAAATTATTTTTTATTTGGGATATTGCAGGTTTTTAGCAAAATACTTGTTGACGCCTAAGTTGAGAAGCTTTGCGGCTGCAGTCTGGGTTAAATTCATGTCCTGGGTGGAAGAATACAGAGTCAATCCCTCTTCGTTTGGCACCGCAACACAGCACTGGGTTTCCATATGGTACTGGTACTGCCAGCCGATGTTGAACTCTCCCTTTACCACATGTTGAACATCTTCGCCTGAAAAGAAGTGAAAATAACCAGAATGAAAATCATTTGTATATAACCTAACCTAGCCTAACCTAACCTAATCCAACCTGACCTGCACGCATATTATACAAATTAACAGGTTCAAACTGGAATATTGTTACCTTTAGCTGTGGCGATAACTTCGACTTCCTTAAAGATCTTATCGGTGGCATTATTTTTGATTAGGTCTCTTATAGTGAGAAGTGGTTTTTTCGTTCCTGGGGTGTAAGTAACTTCAACTAAATCTGCTGCTTTAACGGCAAGATGTTGACTTCTTGCCACCACAATTCCTATTGGTTGATAATAATACTTAACCGTTCCATCACAGAAGACTTCTTCGTCTTTGGATATAAATAAACCGGTCTTGGCGGGCGTGAAGGTATTTTTGCCGGGTATGTCGTTTTTATCAAAATAAGCTTTCACTCCATGCAGACTCTGAAATTTAAAAATTTAGTTTTATCTTTCGGTTAAATTAAAATCTTACCAAAGCCTTGGATGGGTCGATAGCAGCTATGACAGAATTAGCTGGAGCCTTTGCCAAAACGAAAGCTGCGAAAAGTTGATCCGGACTATCGGGCATATCCATAAAGTATTCAGCTTTTCCTGTAGTTTGCGCTAGGGACTCTATCTTGTTGACTGGTTCGGTTAATGGATACAGGGATTCGTCGGTTCCAAAATCTTGGGTTCCTTTCGAGATCTCACGTTTTTGTTTGAATCCACCCGATTTGAAACGAGGAGACACTTTATTATCTGGAGCCAGACTCAGAACGAACTTATACAGCAGAGCAGTTGCCAAATCTTTCCTGTATTTAGCTGAAGCGTCAGGCAAGACGGAATCGGGTACAATTTCCTTATGGAGGATCTTCAAAACGCCTTGAAGACTTGCGTTATTGAAGATGTCCATGTCCTTTAAGTATTTCTCAGACGTGGTAGCATGCACAAAAGTGGGATTGATCCCTCCATACACTATTCTGGCTGTTTTGATATTATTTTTATTATCAAAATGAAATAAAAATCCTGCGTTAACAATCGCATGGGCGTTTTGGGCCACTGGCATTATCTACAAAAGAATCTTCAGTTTTTGAAATAATTTTTTTCGAAATGATCCAAGTACCTTATAGCTTTCGAATTTGTAGCTGCTGTCTAGTGCTGGAAGAAGTATGTTTTTAATAATCGTGGTTTTCATGTCATATTTCAAAAATTCCAAAAGAGTTTTTGTTACTTCCTTTCCGTTTTGGTCAACTATAAATTGCAATTATACAAACTGAATTATTTGAAAATTGAATCAACATACTTAAGTTTAGAGTTGCTCCCACGGCTTCGAATATTACAAATATATCGGAAGAAAATTGGTTATGCTTATGTTTGGTCATCAAATTTCCGCCCAAGGTTCCAATCTGCAACCAAAGAAAAATTTTATTTGTAGGAAAACATGAAGAACTGACTTACGTTTCGCACTGCTACATGAGCAACCAAATCGAGATGTTCTGCCAACTTTTTCAGGTATGCAAAGTCGGGATTCCCTGCTGATAATTGCTTAAATAGTTCCATTGTGTTTGTCAGGGTCATGTTAGCTCCAAGTATTAATTTGTTGTTTTTCATGGAATGTCCCAGAAGCTCCGCAACGCTGGTAATATCTATGTAAACATCAACTGGAGGTGGATTCTTAAACACACCTGAAAGTTTGAACAATAAAAATAATGAACCTGAGTGTTCTTCTTAGAAATTCAACCTGAAGCGGTGTTTCCTCCAACCAGCATGTAAGCCTCCCCGGGGTGGGTTTTAATTATCTCCAAAACCTCGGCAATAGTATAGGCTTTGTACCACTTATACTTTCCATGGTGGAAAAAGTGTGGAAAGGCTTGGCTACAAGGTTTTTCACATGTAGCCCGACAGTTTGGTTTCTTACAAACTGGAATATCTTCAATATCGGAGTAGGTTCCAATAACTTCTGGGGAAGCATCGGATGCCAAAGATTTTAAAGCGGTTAAAATTGGTCTGTAACCAGTGCACCTGCAGATATTTCCACCAAACGAATCTTCCACTTCCTTCATGGTTAGGGTATCCTTCTTCGATTCGTACAACGCATACATGTTCATTATCATTCCGGACGTGCAGAAACCGCACTGGGTTCCGTTAAACTTCACCATTGCGTTTTGAATTGGATGGTATCCAGCTTCAGGATTTCCAATTCCATCTGACGTGTAGATTCTCCAACCGTCACATGAATAGAGCAGTACCAAGCACTAAGGAAAAAAATTGTTGTGATACTCCTGAGTGCTGAGGACTAAAAATATAAACAAACCGAGTTGACGGCAATCAAGGTTTGAACTTTGGTGATTGGATCTGGGAAAGAAACTGTTACGACGCAGGCTCCACAACCTCCTTCTAAGCACATGTTTTTCGTTCCTGTCAAGTTAGCCACTGAGCGGATGTACTGGTTGAGACTTGTCTTCGGATTAAACCGGTGTGCATGTACTGGAAAATTTTTAAAAACCATTCGAGGGCGGAAAGGCAAATTACCAAGTACTTACCAAGTTGCTCCTCATCGTTGATGTAAAATTTTACATCTTCTAGCCTAGAAAACATATTTGTTATTTTTTTTTTTTTAATAAGTGGACACTGAGAGAATACTGTGACGACTGATGAGTTAAGTAATCGAAAATATTTGCATGACTGGTAATTAGATTATTAAAACATAACAAAAATTGTAAACAATACACGTAAGGTTAATTTAAAAATTTGATATAATTATTACTTGCTTTGTCGGAAATAATAGCATAATTATTAATTAATTTATTAACATTGGAAAATAAATTTTAAGAAAATTAAATATTTTGGAAACTGCAGAAAGCCGAATTAATTTGATTAAAAATGATTCGGATAATCGGGGGTTCGGATAATCGAAAGGGGTTTAAAAATTTTAATCCAATAAAAAATAAATAAATAAATCAGGTGATTATATAAAATGACCCAATTTTATAACAAAGAAAATCAATCTTATCTTAAATTTGTAATTTATTTACCCATTTTTGGCCTGGTTTTGTTTCCATTATTGCTTTTCATAGATAACATAAAAAAAGATTTTTATTTATTGACCCAGAGGGGGTTTACGTGTCGTTCGAAACACAAAAACTGCCATAGGTAACCACAAAAATAAAAATACGGAAGAGGCAACAAAGCAAATTTTTTCTATTTAAATTTAAATTTAAATTAAATTTCTTCTAGGGGGGCTTCTTGAAAAATGTTCCCGGATGACCTCCTGAATTGCCTTAAGATTTTTTTTCGCAAAAGTTAAAAAGCAAATAAATTGATATTCCTAAAATTTCTTAATTTTCTAAGATTTCTTTGAATTTCCTCAAATGCCCTTTGTGCACCAAATTTAAAAAAAAATTTCTTTGCAGTTTATCTCAAAATAGCACATAATTCAACAAGACAAAGTTTCTATTGTTAAAAAATTTTATAAAACTTAGAAAATTGTTTGTAATAAAATAAAAAGGTAAACTTTCTAAATCAATCTATTGATTTTAATTTAAAACAAAAAATTTTAAATTAACGAATTCAACCCCGAGAGAACTAAAAAAATAAACAAAAAATTTCAAAAATATGAGCGTGTGTCCCCGGGGGTAATCACATTACTGAAGGGAAATTTAAAAATGTAAAGCCCCCCGAACACTTAAACTTTTTTTTTATTTATTATTTTGCGAATTAAAATTTTAAAAAAACTCACTTTTCAAAAGTTGAATTAGATGGATTCTCCACCGACGTTAAGTTGTCCATCTTGAAGGCAATCGTAAATTCAAATTACTATTCACTTGTTTAATTTATACTGCGAAATAATCGATTGAAGAGCTTTGATAAAGCTTTTATACCAAAAAATGCATGAATCTTATCAAAGATTAATTTTGAATTAATTAGCCGGTTTCATTATACATGTACTTTACAATATTTTCTCAATTTGAAAGGATAAGGACTTGAGGATCCCCGAAAAAATTGATTGAGGGCCTCACTACGATATCGCATCGAAATAACTATGTAGATAATACATAGTTGACCCTACTTAGTATTATTGCCAGGCTGAAAAAAATAACAAAAGCTTTTGTTTAAAAATTAAAAATAAATTAATAAGAATAAGTAAATTCGTCAAGTGATCACCCAAACTTAAAGTCGCTAAGTGCCGCTTATAATAATATAAAATTAAGGGAAGCTTAAATTTTATGTGCAGGTGGTGCAAACAAGCATCATTCTATGGAAACTCTCTTCTCTCAGACCATCAACCTTTGAAAAATTTGCAATAACAATAAAAAATCAAGAAATTGCATCCTGAAAGACAACTGTTTACCTCTGATCCGAACCTAATCCTACCATAAAAATACAACAATAAAGGTTGTACTCTACAGAATAGGTTTAGTTTTTCCTGACAGGGGACTTTCAGTATCAGATTAAGTAAAAATCAGTTGTACAAATGGTGGCTAGCCTTTCCAGATCAGAAGCAGGACCACAAGATACTCAATGGAGCACTGTTTTTAAGTTGCTACGACTTAATTCTTACGGCTTACTTTAAATTACACTTTTATATTTAAACTCAAAGCATTTGTAAATTGACAGTTTTGCAATATTTATCTAATTGCAGATATAACAATTCTTATCAACGATAAATTCTAATAATCCGATAATTCACATTATAATCTGTATCTTTGAATCGGTTACTATTTTTGTATCATAATATATCTAAGCCATTTGTTGTGATAACGAACAACAACAAAACAAAATTCCGTTAAACACAGCAAAAGCAATCTAATTGGCTGTAAGGGCGAATAACTTACAGAAGAAGTCAAGTTAAGTTGAAGTAAGTACCAGTTAAAATTGTAAAATGTTTATTTATTGAAAGTAAATATTTTAATTCAAGATTGTGATATATTCTGAATCATCAAGATTTACAACAACAATGATAAGTAATAATAATTTAAAAAAATTAAATTAAAAAAATAATCGGCCCCTCTTCCTGTGTAGGATCGGACCTGGCAACCCAACACTCTAACTGCTAGCCTATGTCAGCGTTCATCAAAGTAACTTAAGCTATCCTTACAAATTTTGAAACAAAGAAAGTTTACTTTTTATTGTAATAGCTATCAGCGATTAATTGATAATTGTGATAAATGCGAATAAAAAATAATTGCTCATTGTTCGGTGTAATATTCATTGTTCTTTGACTTAAGTTTCTTTTGATTATCTAAGAAAATAGTAAATATAAATCTCGAATTCAATGTAAACATCGACGATACTTAATCCACCAAAAACATAATTGCCGAAAACTTAATGTGTTATCACAACTGATAAGGATTTTTAATTGTCCTGCAGTGAAGTATTATCATAGTTTGCAATAATGCAAAAATTAGTTTCTCATATTGAAATAGGTCATTAATATTCTAACAATTTAAGGGTATAAAAACTAATAGGGTAAGAAACGGTTCAAGTTTTTGAGAGTGCGAGCGTCGCAAATCGAGAACAAAGCATTGTCATTGCATTGTTTTCGACTCTAACGCGACGCTCGCACTCTATATACACCGAACTGCTAAGTACTACTTACCGGAATCTACGTTAATTTTAGATACTAATACTTACTATTTAGACCAATATTACTAACTGGTGTAAGGAATACTCCATTCTACAGGACCCTCGCACTTTAGAGCTCTTCCGCCTGTCCCAGGCTGTTTTTTTTATATGCAGGCATTAAAATACGTCGAATTAACTAATAAAAAGGCAACCTGAATGTTTTAAGATTTTTGAAAAAAACCAAAGGTTAACCCCAAAAAATGACAGTTTGAATTTGACTTAAATTTTTGCGGTTTCTTATGCAAATTGATGGGAAAATTGCATATCGTTGATCGATAGCAGAAGCTATAATAAAACGGTCCTAAGTTATACGTATTTATTTTTATTATAACTACTTCATACATTGATTAAGTTTTAGTGCAGCTATCGGCAAAAACCAGGGAGTCTGGGGGATATGAAAGACCCATAGTGCACGATTTATTCTTTATTCAGCAATCATGAACCCAGGAAGACCGAGGGCTTCACGATGAGAGGTTGAGTAGATGATGTAGTTTAGTTTGTTGTGTTAGGCGTAGAGATTTGGAAATAAAATAAAAGCGTGCACTGGGGGGTATTCCATATTCCATACCCCCCAGACCCCCCGGTTTATTCTTATTGTTTTGTCTCTTAAACTTAAATTCAAAATTTAATGGTATGGAATACCCCCCAGTGTACGGTTTACTTTTTATTTATTGACCAATAGTATTAGTTCTTCAGTATCGAAGGGTTACTTAGTAGTCTGTAATGACTTAGTAGTCATTTCTCGGATCCTTGATTGTGAGCGCCGCAGTTTTGAGGAGAATAGGGAAGGAAGTGGAAAGGAATTTAATTTTTAATATTTATATTTTTAATTTTATTTAATCAGAATTTGATTTTTATTTTACGATTCTATGTTCTCTCATTTCGGGCTCTTCTGGCCACTGGGCTAGGCACGTGCCTAAAGCGTCCAATGGTAAAATAGGCCCTGATTACAGGATCATTTCTAGTTTTAAATTTAGATTTAACTTAAATTTATTTAGACCGCCCACTTTACCTTGCTTCTATCTAATTTATCAACAATTTTGTTTATTATAAATAATACTAACATTAATCAAATATGTTTTATTTTTAAATAAACATAATTTATAAAACAAAACTAGGTTAAGCAATTTGGAATTTAAAAATTCACGTTTTATCATTATTGTAAAAAAAATAGCAACAAAAAATTATCAAAATGAATAATACAAAAATAAAATTAAGCATTACCTAGTGACTGTGATAACAATGCTAAGTCAAAATCATGGACAATACTGAAATCGCGAAATAATATTAAACTACAAATGAATCTTCTTGAGATTGTCGAGCGAGGCGAAGCCGAGTTCGGCAACCGCGCACTCAAAATGTATAAATTCATTCTGGTTGTCTTCTTTTGGAGATGATGAAACACTAGAAGTTTATAACTTCAAAGTAAGAACTTCAGATGTTTAAGTTTTCTAATTCAAAATCAATATGAATGGAACACTCGAAATTCATAACTTCAAAATAATAGCTTCGGATCTTAAAGCTATGTAAAATAACGGTCTTTCATCAACGCATAAATTGAAGCTATGTATGTATTCAAAACGCATGTTGCTTATCCGCATTATTATTTTAACTGATGTACTGATGGAGATGCCATATCCAAGCCTACAGAGAGGAATCATAGCGATTGGGGCAACAATGCATTGTCCCATGATTTATCCAGCCTAAAAATACAATTTTGAGTTTAGAAGAATTCCAATTTCATTGTTGACTTTTCCGTTTTTGATTGTATTGGAAAGCAAAATACAATTATTTTCTCTCTTTAATTTTAAATTTTATATTTAATAAGGGAAGTTTTCATTAAAATTTTATGCCTATAACTAAAAAGATATATTGAAAGATTTTTAAAATTATATAAGAACAAGCATAAAGTTTTTGTTCGAAATTTTAACATTCGAAAATGAAGAATGTTTAAGTCCCTAATAAATAAATTACTTATAAAAACTACTATAACTTCATTACTGTTTAGTAAACAAGAAAAATGTTAGATATTTGTTTACAATTACAAAATTCGGCGTTTGATATCAGATATGAACTGAAGGAGGAATTCTTATAAATTGTAAAAATTGGCCTATTTAACTTAAAATGTACACTCAAAAGTTTTTGAAAAGTTTGTTTAATCTTATATTATTATCCAATTAAATTTTAAAAATCAATATATTAGGTAGCTTTTGTTTCGATTAAATTTTGTTGAAAATTTACTGCTGTGCGAAATTGGTATTTTTTTATAATATAAAGAATATAGGAGTAATTCCTGTGAATTATAATCATTAATATATTTCAGTAGATAAACTATTCCGGGACTAACCCACTTTTTGCAAAAAAATTTTATTCCAATTTTGAATAAAATTTTCCTACTGCTTTTCTTGGGGAGGCTCTCACATATCAAAGTAAATAGATTTTAAGGCAAAATTTAAATTAATATCTTCCAAAAATCCAAAACTAAAATCTCAAATTTACTCTAAATAACTTTTTACAATATTGAATGGGAAAGTAAAATGAAGAGGACTCACTCAAGTGCGACGATGCCAAATTATATTTAGTGATACCTTTAATTTTAATTCCGACTATTATAATTTTACCAATTAAACCAATTATAACTTTCTAATCTTCTTATTTCAAACTTAATTTTTAATTTAATTTAATTTATATCATCCGAATCAATTATTCAAACTCAAAATAAATCGACATCGAGAAACTAGGATACAAATTGCGCTTCGACCGCTTAAACGGCCATCTTGGCAGCAAAAGACCCGGTTTCCCCACCTAGCTGATTTTTACAATAAAATAATTATTTATTTAAAAAACAAATATCAAAGCATAAAAAGAAGATTTTGTGCTTGAAAGATGGATGGATGTTAAAAATTAAATACTCAAAATTTGAAAAACCAAACAAAAAAATCGTGGAAATTTCACAGTCCACAAATTGGATATATATATAAAAAATATTTAATAATTTTTTTTGTAATTAGTAAATTCAGTGTCCATCGATCGAATTGAACGTGAACGTTATACAACACACAGTACAGGTAAGCCGGAATGGTTGCAGTGTAGTTTTGCGAAAATTTGAAAATTTGATTAAAAATTGCGCCAAAATTTAGCTAGACTTAATTTTAATCGGAAAAAAATGAAATTAAATTTATCTGGTGATCGGGCACAAATAGAATTAAAAATATTTTTCTAGAAAATTTTTAGTTTTCCACTTTTCTTTATTGAAAAATACGCAATATGCCAATTGCTACAACAATTCTGTATTTAATAGCAATCAAAATTAATTGTAATGCATTAGCATTTAGTTTTCATTACTAGAAACTTCCAATTATTCCATCAAATATTCAATTCGATATTCGAATTTCATTCAGCTGATGGAGTAGAATTAATGCATTTCAAACCCCATATCTGTGCACTAAAAATGTCAAATTTTGACTCAACATCAAAATATTGACCGACACGCTTAATTAATTTGAATCCAGCAGCGTCATACTGACTAGTTAATTTTATGAACTTAATGAAAGGATCCTCGATCCACATTTGAACGTCTAAATCAGTGGCTATCAAACGGTACCCTAAATTTAGATTTCTAATTAAAACTTGAGCTGTAATTAATTTGTCGGAACTTTGAAGCAGTTCGGCGTCGGTAGCTTTTACGAAAGTCAACCAATTGTTATCTTTGCAAGATAATTATTGATTAGACTACCTGTAGTATATTCTACCCCAAGGGTCGAAAGTGCCTAATTTCCAACAGCAAACATCATTTTTCCAAGGGTCAGAATTGGACTTGGTTGATTTTGAATTATTTTAGTATCAAACTTTCTATACCAACTATATGATTTGTTGGGGAATTTGTATTTTTGTAGTTTATCGTCCTAGGGCCCAATGCAGCAACGTCATTTAAATGGATTGCAGAAATTGCGATCACTAATTCTTTATATTTCACAAAAAACTTAATTTTCAAATATCTAACCATAACAAGTGCATTGCATTTTTTTGATTAATTAATCAAATTTTTAAATACAAAAATGTTATGTTATCGTAATATCGCAAGGAAATTCTAAAAATATTTTGTTATCACAACATATAAACGTTAATTGGACTTTGCAATGCACGTCAACATAAACAATTTAAAAAATAAAAATGGAAAAAAAATTCAACTTGTAAATTCAGATGAAGAGCTCCGAGGAAGTTGCATAACCCGAATCTTTCTTGTTGGAAGTTTTGAATAATAATTTTAAAAAAATGATTACATATCTGCAAATGCAAAGGAATTTATCGACTACCTATAATTTTGATTTATTAAAATTCATTTTAAATCAGTGAAACTCCGCACCATGTACATAGTTAGGGATTACAGTTAAGCTACGAGGGGTAATTTAAATATTTTAAGACTCAATAACTACACGTATTAAGTGTAAAGAATCAATTTCGATCGATACAAATTACATAAACTAGATTCGATTTGGGCTTTAAAACGAAGCTTGGGTGAATATCCTCATCTTGTGACGATTGCATTAAGATTTTTTCACCTGCGCTCGAGCATGCGTACACTGGATTACCTTGAGCGGGAAACGTTGACCTACGCATTCAGGTTTACTTTCTTACATTCTAATAGTATTAAACGATTTAAATCGAAACTGGATTTAAATATTAAAACTTTGAAATATTGACAACTTTTTTGGGTTAGTAAAAACTGACCCAACTTTCAATTTTTAAGTTTTTGAAAATTTAAGTTTTTTGCTCTAATTTTATTAGACCAACTCTGAAAAATCAAATATTTACTTTACAACCGGCAAATAGTTTTTTTCAAATATTCTATCTTTAAACTTAGACGCAGTTGCATACTTAACTAGGTCAGGTCTCCGGTGGCAAAGTCTAAAAAACTCTTTTTAGTTGGAAAAAATAAAAAAGTTCTTTCCTAGTGCCATTTGCTTGGTTTTTTTATTTGGTCCAAATTAAAAGTTTCTAGAACATGAATCTTAAATACATAGACTGGGAGTTATTCCATACCCCCCAGACTGCGTTCTGTAACATGATCCATGAAAAATGGCACTGGCCCACCTGGAATTTGCTGTATTTCCCACATGGCCAATCCGGGGTTCATAAGTAATTTTTTTAAATCATTTTTAAATGTTTTGCAGTCGGTATTTCGACATATTAATCTGCATCAATCGCTAATCACTCATTAGAAGATTAGGTTTGTATATTATCAATCCTAGATTGCAAATATTGTGCGGACCATTCACTCACCGTTTGCTAACCAAAATAAAGCTCCAATTGCCTGACTTTTTTTACCAACCGAAAAAAACATAAATATATGGTAACTACCGGACTGCACTTCAATCAAATTATTGCACATCAATCGAATTTCCAACCAACCAATCGAGTTGCACTTCAATACTTCAACAAGTTTCACCGTATTTAATTATTAGGAGGTCTTTGCGGCCTTTGAGGGCCAGGTAAAAGTGCTTCACTACAAAATGATAAGTTAGATTAAACTTTCTTTAAGTTAGGTTCAGATTATGGTTAAAAGAGGCTGGTTAGATTAGGTTAGGTTCTACAACATCTTGGTCAGCTACCTAAATAGCCGTTTTGCAAGCCTTGGAAAAAAGGACGACGCCAGAGAACTGCTACAAGTGGCGTTCCGCAGAGATCTGTTCTTGATCCATCCCTGTGGAACCCTGGAACTTCACCTCCCAAAGAGAGTGACACGGGAAGTATTCACCGACAGCCAGCGATTGCGACCCAAAGCCAACGAGACCATCTCGATCATCTTCCAGTGGATCCAAGACAAAGGACTCAAGCTGGTCTCTAAAAAGGCCGTTATGGTGTCTGGAAAGAATGAGATATCAAACAACCGCATCGATATGGACGGATTTTCTATCCAACTCACAGATTCCGTAGTAGTACTAGGAGTTAGGTTGGATAAACACCTGAACTTTTCCGAGCCTACCAGAAAAATGGCGTCCGAAGTGGAAGAATCTATATCTACAAGCGTCCGCTACATCCGTTTGCGGTTACTGTCAGTTGATTTATACCAAGAATTGAACTTTTCCTATATACCTTTGGAAATTTTCTTGGATTATCCATTAGTTTTCGAGAAAACGGCAATTGAAAATCAAAATTTTCCTCAAGTTTAACATGGGAGTTCATAGATATTGCAAGTTTCTGTTAACGGTACGTGTACTGTAAACTAGTTTTACTGATAGCCATCACACGCGTGTTATACCTTACCGAGTATGAGCTATCCAGTCGAGGTCGGGTCTCCCAGTCGAGGTGGATTCACTTCAGAGATGTTTTTAGCAAGTTAACAACCCGGAGCGCTTGCAGCACAGCGGAGAGCTGCGCAGTAGTAACCAGCGCGTACCGGATCGTATCAGGGGAAGCAGTGCTGATGTTGGTCAGATAAATTTTCATCTGACAGTATCCTTCACGGGTGCAGGGCTTTTTTTACCATTAGACGCATTAGGCACGTGCCAAGGGCCCAATAGCCAGAGAGGCCCAAAAAAAGAAAACATAAAATAGTAAAATAAAAATCAAATTCTGATGAAATAACCCGAAATTTGGGCCTTCGATGCTATTAGTTGCACTCGAATATCAGGGGCCCGAGAAAATTTGCTAGAGCCAACCCAGTTAAAAATAGGCCCTGTCTCACAATTTTTTTCTTTACACATCTTTTTCTCTTCTTCACAAAACTGCGACTTCCAAATACGGAGCTCACAATCAAGGATCCCAGCATTGGCTACTAAATAACTCTTCATTACTGAAGATCTAATACCATTGCTTAATGAATAAGGAGTAAACCGTTCACCGGTTTCTCTTTCTATCTATCTCTTTCTTTTCAATGTAAGTTTATGAGGCACAAAACAATCGGGATAAATCGCTACGCCCAACACTACAAATTAGACTACATCATCTACTAAACAGAGACTGCTCAACCGTGCACTGGGGGGTATTCCATAGACCCCCCGGTTTGCCGATGGCAACACTAAAGGTCAATCAATATTTGAAGTTATAATAATAAATAAATACGTTTAACCTCGGACCCGTTTTATTATGGTTTCTGCCATATCAAGAATCCCAGCATTGGCCATACTAAGTAATTCTTCAGTACTGTAGAGCTAATGCTATTGGTTCATGAATAAAGAATAAACCGTGCACTGGGGGGTATTCCATACCCCCCAGACCCCGCGGTTTGCCAATCGCTAACCGGAAGCTCAATAAATACTTGAAGTTATTAGATAAATTACTTATTACAACCTGTACAAGTTTAAGAGGAATAGAACCATGAGGATAAACCGGGGGGTTTATTCCATACCCCCCAGTAAACGCTTATGTTTTATTCCCAAATCTCTACGCCCAACACAATAAACTAGAACTAAACTACATCATCTACTCAACCTTTCAACAGGACTTGTTTTACTATTAGACGCATTAGGCACGTGCCTAGAACCCAATGGCCCAAGGAGCCCGAAAAGAGAGAACATAAAATCGTAAAATAAATATAAAATTCTGATAAAATAATCCAAAAATTGGGCCTGAGATGTTATTAGTTACACTTGAATATCAGGGCCCCGAAAATTTTCTGGAGCCTAGGGTCCAACCCAATGTGGTTATTGTGATAAGGAATACACTGCAGAGTATTCCCTAATCACGTGTTACCAATTGGAGCCAGCAAGGACTGCTGCCTGCCTCTCAACATAGTAGGTACAGCTAGAAAAAAAAATAATGGCTAAGGACAGATCCTGGTGGTTAAAATGGCAGTCTGTAGGAAAGGTTTAGTCAGTGACGTCTGACACTACCGTCGTCGGTAGCAGTGACTTGCATGGTTGCATGAGACAAAAAAGGTTGGGTTAGGTTTGATTAGGCTAGGTTTAGGTTGAAGTCCCAAAAGGGCAGGAGTCCGGAATAAACCTGCAAACACTATTTAAAACCATCAGCTGCAACTGCCAGCTGGCGAAACAGAGGAGATAAGTGAAACCGAGGCTACAGCCGAAACCGAGGCAGAGGGCGAAACTAAGGGAGATTAGGATTCCCAACGGCTGGTAGTAACCGAAACCGAGGCAGAAGCTGAATCCAAAGAAGTAACCGAAACTGAGGAAGTAGCCAAAACCCAAATTAGCCCAACCTCAAAGAGCCGAGGCCAACGCAAGCGCCGAAGCCGAAGTAAAAGCCAAACAGAAAACCGCTATAAACATCAAAAAAAGCAAAAAGAAACGAAAATGAAGACCCTAAAGGGCAGAACAAACAAGTGGAAGTGTTCCGGAAGTAATGCGAAAGCGGTTCCAGACTCTTTCACTGAGTGGGGTTTTAGTCAGTAGGAATCTGACACTCCCCTCTCCCAAAGGGGGGGGGGGGCTATGCAAGGTTTCTCCACTCACACCGAACGCAAAAAAAAGGTTTGGTTTAGGTTAGGTTTGGTTTGGGTTAAGTTAAGTTAGGTTAACTTCTGTTACTTTATTTTATTTTATTATAGTGAATTAATTAAACTTTTTTTCAGAAAATTTCAACCTTGGATTCGAACAAACTCGTGACTCTAAGGCCGCTTTCATAGAGCTACTAATTCTTGTAGTCAATCAGAATTATAAATTCTTACTGGCCCGAGTCCACATCCGCATCATGTAAAAAGGCCCGTACATTTCAAGCCCAGTTGCACTTTTATCATTAGACTGAACGAGTACCTAAATATATTTGAATGCTCAAGATTTACAAAAGAACCGAGTCATTTTTATGCTCTTCATATACTCTAATTCCCCGTTAAATTGATAACAGCATATATTTATGCGGAGGTTTCAGTCGATGCATAGTCACTGGGTGATTAATCAGTGCCTGATGATGAGAAATCTAAACCATCTGCATGTATGTTCTAGAAGCTGAAGAGTGCTGCTTCTGCGTTACCCTAACGTATCTTTTTGGCAGGGCCGGATTAGGTCATACTTGACATTTTGAAGGCCCACCTTCTGTAAGGTGACAAATTATTATAATTTGGCAACCTTTGCTTTTTTAGCTAAATTCATTTGATAATTTCTTTGATACTGAAAGAAAAGAGGGCGGTCATATTTAAGGGCCCCCAATGAGCCCGGGCCCTAAGCTATAGCCTAACCAGCCTTACGGTTAATTCGACCCTGCTTTTGGATATATATTTTAAAAGAAGTATCTATCCACTCTTTATTTTTTTGAAAATTCTGATATTAGTCCTGAACAAAAAAGCTTTTTTTGTTCAAAACAGGAAAGGAATTCTTAAAAAATCGTAAAATAGCACTCCATGACACCTTAACATCATAACTCTCCCTTTTATTAGAATTATAAAAATTGGGTAAGTATATTTCTCTCTGAAACTGATTTCTGATATCTAAGCAGTAAAAAAATTTAGTGTTGATGGATTGAGAAAAACCTAATGAAAGCTTAATTTTTTATTGGGAATAAAAATAATGGGGATAAAACAAAACACTTGCAATTTATGTTTTTATTTCTACATTCACCAATAAAGAGCTTAATCGTTGATTGATTAAGCTAAAATCACTTGTTTTTTATTTTCTGCCGAAGGGGAAGCACTGGGACGTTTTCCAAGTTGATTATTATGAGGAAAAAGGTGTAAAGGAAAAATAATATTTATTCGTAATTTTGTCGGCGGCGCTTGAAGAGCCCATAAAATTTTATTGATGATGATGGATTTAACCTTAGATATTGATGGATTTAAAGAGACTGACTTTTAAACGGGCCCGCATTGTTCGAGCCGACCACAAAATATACCTGAGACAATAAAGCGGTCCAAAAAGTTCGTGTGCCTACCGAAAGAAGAAGCAGAAGCCCTCTTGGACTCCACGCAAGTCAGAATGCCGCAGAAGGCGGGTTTTAAGCTCGAACGGTTCGAGCTTCAGTTTGTAAAGCATTCGTTGTCGAAAGCACGCTCGATAACTTTGTATGCGAATTTTAAAACTTTCAACTTGTTTACTTGCCTATCGAAATTCAAAAAATAATCCCCGCGATGGTGTTGTATAGTGAATTATTGTAAAATTTTTGGTTTGGTTTTTGAGTTTGCTTTGCAAGGATTACTGCGGCGCTCTTGGGTTTATATACCACAAGGTAAGAATTTAATAATTTGGTTGATTGAACTGTAAAGTCGTGAATTAAAGTCACGACTTTTTGGAATGGAATCTTTTGAATTTTGAAAAAAAAAGATGGAAATGTTAATTAATTTAATTGTTTTGTGCATTGTGAGATTAGTGGTGTAATAATTTAATTGTTTTATTAATCCACCATCATTTATCATGTCTTACATTTTCTTGTGTTCTCTCAAAAGAGTTAGATTTAACACCGACTATTCATCTTTTGTTACAATAAATTCTATTCGGTGTGGGAAAGATTTTATTTCATAAAATTATGCCTCTGATAATATCACTTCCTAGCTTTACTTTAATGAGGCTATTTATATGTTAACTGACATTTTGCACACAAATTAATGTTAGATAGTCGCGGATGAATTCGTCATTTAATTACTCAAATTTCAATGTTTACCATTCCGAACAAGGTGGCTCGACGCACACACTTTTACTTAAATCCAGTTCTCCCACACTTAATATGAGAATACACAATTCAATTACTTGACCGACAATGCGAGCTGTTATGTAAGCTCGGCTTTAAACTTCAAATCGAAAATGGGGTTGCCAAGTCGAACAAATCCGTGAGAAAACCAACAATTCCATTTTTCAAAAACAAAATTAAAACCAATCCTTAACGTCGTCGTCCGCCCGCCCATCCGTCCTCCCCTCGAGGAACTCATTTTATGTTTTAATAAAGCATATCACAATAAAACTTTAGGAATTCAGCCACTTATTGAAATTTGCAAAATGTAAGTTTGTTTACCTAAAAAAGAGAGGGATGAATTTGCCTTTTGTATTTGCGAAGCTCATTTCGACCCTCAACTTGATTTCTTAATTGTTATTTCTCGTGCACCCTCTTTCAAACTCCCCCACTTTTCATACATCGATGAATCTTTGCATATTAAACATTTATTTTTAGAGTTAGAAAAGCTCAACATGCTTGTCTTTTGTTGTCGAAGCTCCTAATGACTGAATACACTCATTATCCTTCCTTAGCGTTTTCCAAAAAAAACTTTACTCGAAATCTTATCAAATAGGCAAAAAGAGAATGAAAATCGACCAAAAGTTGAACATCAAAGTTTCCTTACACTTCATTTTCCTGAAGTTATCCAGCGCTTCTGACCCAATTTGGTGAAGCTGGGAAGAATCATGTCTCAACATTTTAAATTCCAAACTGAGAATCCGCAGATACAGCTGTAAGGCTTCTCATTCAAGTGCTTCCTGATAAACAGGGTATTCTGTGATAGATTCACTCTTTCGGAAAATTTCCTGTCAAAACACCCTCATCTGAGGTAAATTGACCTATTATTTACCTCACAGAAAAGTCTACTGGAATAAGGGCAGAATCAGTTGTAGGTCTCCCATTTATGTGATTAGAATCCTAATCATAGACATCATAAACAATCATAAACAGACTGCCAGAATGGCATCACTGGTAAAACCTGATACGCATTTGGTCGAAAGTCGAAAGGTTTTTCAAATTTTTTTAAAAGCTAAAGTAACGAAACAGTTCCACTCCTTGCTGGCAACTGCGGCCAGTTCCACCTTTTAAAAGCCCAACTACAAGTATTTACGCCAAAAGCGTAAACAGAATAGAGCTAAGCATCGCTCATGGTAAATCGGTGTTGTCTATCAGATGCTGCCGCATTTTTGTAAATCTAAATGCCCTTCTTGGTGCTAACGTGACTTAACATAAATCGCCGAATACGAATGTTACCATTTTAAAAAAACTGCCTTGGAATACCAGCAAAAGTTGATCTGACTTACTCTGAGAACTGAGATACCCTTTAGTTCAGACCAGAAGACTGGTTGAAATCAACTTCTGAACTCAAAGGATCCTGGGGCTGTTGCTAGATTCAATATCTTCATTTTGAGCTGGATCGATTGTTAAAAAATTAATATTTATTTTATGGTGTTACTTCCTCTCCCCCCCCCCGTTCTCCTCATCAGATTATATCAAAAAAGCGAAATAAAATCAATCAATGAACAAGCACACAAACCTTTTGTCTCTGAAACCGAAGTGTCTGCAGTTTACGGACTAATCCTCCCCTTAGTATGCCAGTAGTTGTGTTTAAGGGGAAACCTCTTCAAGCAAGCATTCGTGAGTATCCTGTGTATCCTAAAATGTATATTTAACACTTGTAGTTTTAATCTTTACAATCTAACGGCTGTTCCATACATTACTACTCTCCAGACCTGCCGGAATGTATTGAGTTTAGATGGCTTTGTTCTGAAAGAGTGAAAGAATTAAATTTAATAAAATAAATCATAGAGCATCCACATAAATCCTGTATCTTTAAAACCGGGGGGTCTGGGGGATATTCCATACCCCCCAGTACCTTAAGAATTTTATAGAATTTTAAACACCAATAAAGGTTTGTGTGTATTTTCTGTAATTAGTTTTATTAAATAAAAACCATTTACTTTTTCCAAAAGCAAATACATCACCTCTTGAGTAGATTTTGCAGACTGAAAATAGCTAATCGGCGCCAGATGACCTCAATAAAACGCCAGAAAACAAGAAAATTTTCTGAATTATGTCATTTGTAAATACGGAAAGCGTACAACTTATAGAAAGTAATGGTGGCTATCAAATGGCAGTTTTAGATTTGCAGTTTTAATATTTCATTACTAGTATATTACCCCCCCCCCCCAGATTCACTGGTGCGTACTGCCGCTACATGCATATTTTAGATAGCTTTGATCTGAAAGAGTGAAAGATTTTCATTTAATAAAATTAAAAATAGAACATACCTACACACAAATCTTCAATCTTTAAGAAAATATCTGAAAACTAGTAAGCTATTTTGTCCCACTCGTGTTTCGTCCCACTTAGTGGGAAGAGCTTTTCAAAGCTGGATTAGTTATTTTGAAAAATTGAAGTTTGCAGATTTATTATTCCATACCCTTCCAGACCAGACCCGATAGTGCATACTGCCGAGATATCAGTACCTTAGTAACTTCATACAGTTTTAAAAAGCAAAGGTTTGTGTGTATGTTACATACATCTACTTTTGAGTAGATTTTGCATGCTGAAAATAGCTAATCGGCGCCAGATGACCTTAATAAAACACCAGAAAATAGAAAAAAATTTCTGATAATCACCACATACGGAAACCACATAGTTAACATTTAGGAAGTAAAGGTGGTTATCAAATTGAAAGTTTAGATTTGTAGTTTTAATCTTCCATTATTAGTATATTCCATACTATTCCCCCCCCCCCAGATCAACTGGTGCAAAATTCCGCGATATGCAGTTTAGATAGCTTTGTTCTGAAAAATGAAATAATTGTATTTAATAAAATAAATTATAGATCATACTAACAAATCTTCAATGTTGCAAACCGGGGGGTCTGGGGGGTATGGAATAACCCCCCAGTGCATCAGCAATTTCAATTATTTTCTAAATTTTTTACTGATTGTTTTTCTTTTAAAAATTTGCAACCGGACCAAATGGGATGTAGATATGATTATATTCAGGAACTGCTGATTACAATAGAGATCTCTGTGAATCATATTTTCGTGCTTCCGGTGCGATAGATGGCCTATGTACTTCCTCTGGTGAACAGGGTACCCAAAGCATTTATTCTAATTTTCTTTTAATTTAAAGTCTCGATCAGCCGGATCAGTTAAGAACAAAGCACAAAAGTATATTGTTTGAAGCAAATAAATTTGATTTAATTTAAATAAAATATTTTTGGTCCAATAAAATTTTATTTAAATCAAAAACATGTTAACTGAAGAAACCGAGGGGTAAATATCTCGAAAATTTTGTGTACATTTACTTGGAATTCCCTTGAAAGTCTCTGGAATTCATTTAGATTCTTTAGATTGAAACTAGTTTGAAAATCAAGGGCAGATCCAGGCAAAGTTCATGTAGGATAAGAATTTAGTTATATTTTTGAAATTTAAAAAAACATTTAGTAGATGCTGGTTTTTCTCATCAGGAAATTCTAGGAAATTTAGAAAATTCTGATTATCATAAGAAGGCCAAGGAAATCTCAGGAAATAAAGCTCATCTAGAGTATTCTTAAAATTTTCTAAGATTTTCTTTCACTTTTGTATATTACGATTTTCCATCGGTTTCCCAGCAAAAAACTAGGGAGAAATCGTAGGAACACTCCGAGGTAGGTACTAGTGAAAAGAAATCTGAAGATATCCGGGGATATTCCAGAAAATCTCTAGGAGTTTTGGAATTTTAGAAAATTTCAAGAAATATAAGGAAACCGAAAATTCTAGGAGATCTTAAGAAATCTAGAAAAACAAAATTCAAGAAAATCCAACGAAATATCAGAAAATGTTAGAAAATCTTTAAAATTCCAAAAATTTTTTATAAAACTCTAGAAAATTTCAAGAAATATAAGGAAACAGAAAATTCTAAGAAATCTAGAAAAAAGAAAAATTCAAGGAAATCAACGAAATATCAGAAAATGTTAGAAAATCTTTAAAATTCCATAGAAATTTCATAAAATTGTGAAAATTTCGAGATATTAAGAAATTCTAAGAAATGTGAAATCCGAAAAATGTAGAAAATTCTAGAATATCTTAAGAGATTTCGGAAAATCTTAATAAAGCCAAGGAAATCTCAAAAATCTAAAAAAATACAAAAAATCCCATCTATACCGGGTGAGTTAGCCGAACATAGGAAATTAACATGTAAAAACTTATTTATATAGTTATATAAGTGATAGTGAAATGACTTTAAACTTTGTTAGTAACGTTATCAGACGATAACGTTAATTTATCTTATTATGTTAAACATTAGACTTATTGTAATCTCATAAACCAATTATTGTAAAATTATTAATAGGGGTACAACAGAAGCAATCGTCAGTTTAGATTTCTTTATGTTGTAATTAACTTGTAAGTGTAAACTCAAAATAAAATCTTTTTTAAAACACCAACAATTGTGATTGGTACATTATTGGCGCTGCGGACAGGATAGTTTCACGCATTCTGGCATTACTTATTTGGCAATTTCAAGACGATCAAGAAAATACGACTTCTACATCACCTACTTGTGACGACCAAGAGTGAATCAGAATTCGGAGTGTCTCAACACCTTGGAAATTATCCACGAACCTGAGAGAAAAGAAAATTTATTCCACACCGAGCAAGGAGTCGCCTGGAACGAAAAAGTGAACTAAGAATGACAACGATCCTTCTACTATCACTGTAAGTCTTTGAATCCTTCTCATTTTACTTTGTTTTATTATTTTTATTATTGCTACTAATGTCCGATAGTGACATCGAATTTGAATACGAGGATACAAAAAAATCCTTACTAAAAGATAAAGCGTATACATCTTCTCAAAATAATCGTTTTAAACCTTATAATATTAACAACGATACAATGCCTTTGTCTAATACAACGGGTACATTAGGTCAATCGTCAATTACGTTTGAAGTCAAAGAATTGACCGCTTTAACAAATTCACTACCTGAATTTTATCCAGGTAATAATCTATCTACGTTCATAACGAGCGTTGATAATTTAGTTAAATTTGTAAATCATAAATTAACGGAAACACAATTTTATCTATTTAATGTATCGGTATTAGCGAAAATTAAAAACGAAGCAAGAGACTATCTCAATTTTCATAACTTAACTGAATGGACCGGTATTCGCGCGGCACTTTTAAGAAAATATGGCGATCAACGTAACGAGGAACTTTTAATTTCTGCTTTACGAAATACCATTCAAATTAGAAATGAAAACTTTAACGAATATTACGATAAAATTTTATTAGCTCAAAATGACTTGTTGCAATACATTCAATTACATGAAAACGATCAAAATATTTTTGCATTTAAAAAATCATTATATCAAAAACAAACTTTACAAATATTTTGTTCGGGTTTATTAGAACCTTACCGTTCATATTTAATGAATTTTGAGTTTAATACTCTCGAAGAAGCCTTAAACAAATGTCGAATGTATGATAATAAAATTCAAGAAAATAATTACACCGACTACATACGAAGAATGCAAAACGACCGGCAATTCAAACCTACTGTGCAACCGACAAAATTTCCACAAACAACAATGAAACCTGCACATCCAAACCAAAATGTTCCATGGACAAATAATTATCAACAACGAACACAGTTACCTCAATTTCAACCCAAACCGTTTACTGGACCCATCAACAAACCTTTCCAACAACAATCTAGGTTTCCCACAAATAAACAAGTTTTTGGAACAAAACCTGGACCACCCTTGCAGAAAACCTATTACAAACCGACACCAATGTCAGTACAAACTACTGCATACTCGAGAAAACCAAATCAACATCAAACAACGAATCGACCCACATTTATTTCTGAAGAACTGTTTAATAACGAAATAGCTTTCGAAGAAAATTTAAATGACAATAATTGTGAAAATTACTACGAAGAATGTCCTCAAGAAGTAGAAAATTTTCAATCACCGGACTGGATGTACGAAAATCCACAAGAAGAAAATTTTCGCGTACCAGCCTCAGAAACTCCATCACCGTAGATTTAAATTCAATCTGTTCTCAAGCTAAATTACCATTTTTCTATTTACCAAATTTAAATTTAAAAGTTTTAATCGACTCCGGCGCTACCGATTCTATCATTAACTTTGATGTTGCTCAAAATTTTAAAAATTATTTCTATTCAGAACCTTTTACCGTTTCAAGTTTAAATAACGTAATTAGATCAAACCAAAATTTAAAATATCCGCTTTTATCAGAATTAGGTATCAATGACCCTATGAAAATTAGAATTGTTAATTGGCATAAAAGATTTGACGTTCTTATCGGAACCAAAGATTTGGAAAAATTCGAAGCAAAGTTAGATTACAAAAATAAAACCCTTACATTACGAAATATTCAAATATCCTTTTTTCTCGAATTCAACAATAATCAAGTCAATGAAAAACATATTAATAAAAAATATTTGAATATTCCCGTCTCGGTTGACGAAGGTGAAGTTTTTATACCGCGACTAAATTTAGAAAATAATCTCGAAATTCCGGAATGTCTTGCAATAGCGACTAAAGGTATATGTAAAATCCCAAACCCGATCGAAGGGATCGAAATCAATTTTAAAGAACGGATTAACGTATTACCCACGGAGTACTTAGACATAGATCAAAAAAACAACACCCCTTCATCTAACAAAAATATTCATAAATTAATTCGAACGACACATTTGAACGAAGAAGAAAAACGAGAAATCTCAAATTTATGTTCAAAATTTCGCGAAGTATTTTATCACGAAGATACCGACCTCACCTTTACTAGCCATGTAAAACATAAAATAAGAAACACCGAAGAAGACCCGATCTACGTCAAGTCCTTCAGACACCCACAATCGATGCAATCCGAAATCCAAAAACAAATACAAAAACTTTTGGACAATAAAATTATACGACCGTCAATATCCCCCTACAGCGCACCTGTATGGATCGTGCCAAAGAAAATGGACGCAAGCGGTAGAAGAAAATACAGAATGGTGATTGACTATAGAAAAATTAACGAGAAGACAATCGAAGATAAATATCCCATTCCGCGAATCGAGGAAACGCTGGATAATCTCGGCAAATGCGTTTACTTTACAACATTAGATCTAGCTCAGGGATTTCATCAAATTGAGATGGATCCCGAATCAATCGAAAAAACAGCTTTCACTGTTAATAATGGACACTATGAATACCTACGAATGCCATTCGGTTTAAAAAACGCACCTGCAAGTTTCCAAAGATTAATGGAAGACATCCTCAAGGAATACTTGTACAAGTTCTGCCTTGTTTACATGGATGACGTGATCATCTTCTCGAAATCTTTACACGAACACTTAATCCACATTAGGAAAATATTCCAACTTTTTAAAGAGGTGAATTTAAAAATTCAACTAGATAAGTCCGAATTCTTGTCCAAAGAAGTAGCATTCCTTGGACATGTCATCACACCTGACGGAATAAAACCTAATCCAATGAAGATTAAAGCAATACAGGAATACCCGATACCAAAAACAATCAAGGAAGTTCGATCCTTTTTAGGTTTAGTAGGATACTACAGACGTTTCATTTCTAACTTTGCGAAAGTAGTGTCACCAATAACAAAATGCCTCAAAAAGGATTCTAAAATAGATGTTAAAAATGAAGATTACATAGAAAGCTTCAATTTGTGCAAAGAATTGTTAACGAACGCACCAATTTTAGCCTACCCTGACTTTGATAAACCCTTCATTTTAACCACAGATGCGTCGAACGTTGCCATAGGCTCGGTTCTTAGTCAAAACAATAAACCCACCGCGTATTATTCTCGAACACTTAATTCAGCCGAAAAAAATTACAGCACTATTGAAAAAGAACTTTTAGCAATCATAGACGGTACAAAGCATTTCAGACCATACCTATATGGAAGAAAATTTACTGTCGAAACTGATCACAATCCATTAGTGTGGCTGCACAAAATCCGCGAACCAAATTCGCGATTAATACGTTGGAAATTAAAGCTAGGAGAATTCGATTTTGACGTTGTTTACCGAAAGGGGAAGGAGAATGCAGTAGCAGACGCCCTATCACGAATCGAAATAAATAACAAAGAACTTGATGAAATATCGATGGTACCACAAATACAAGAATTACCAGATATTGAAGAATTAGATCGAATAATAAATAATCCGTCGCAAGAAAACGCGCAAGAATTAGAAGAAATTTGTCAAAACCTAGAAAACACGGTACACTCAGTAAGTAATGAAGATGATGGAAAAGTAATTCCAATATCTGAACAACCCGTGAACAACTTCAACAACCGATTAATTATAATCGCTGGAGACAATTATGAAGTTCGTCTGAAAAAACCGTTTAAGAAAAACCACTACACTATTGTCATAAAAAAGGAAAATAAACAAGAAGAATTACCGAAGATGATTAAAGAAGTTATTAGACCACACCTAACCTACGGAATCTACTGCAAAGATCCAGACTTGCGAGATAATCTAATTAAACTATGTAAAACGTATTTCAACAATTCTGTAAAATTCGTTTTTTCAAACTCATACCATATTGACGTTTTAAAGGACGAAGAACAAAAAGACATAATAGCGAAATACCACGACGAAACTCATACCGGTATCGTGGAAACGTACAACCAATTAAGACTCAAATACTTTTGGCCAAACATGAGACCAATGATAACTAATGAAATAAATAAATGCGAGTTGTGTCTACAATCAAAATACGAGAGACATCCGTATAATATAAAATTTCAAGGACCTTTATTAGCACGTAAACCGTTCGACACCCTTTTTATCGACACATTTTCATTTCAAAACTGTAAATTCTTAACGATAATTGACTCATTTTCTAGATACGCCCAAGCTTACTTCATAAAAGACGGAACCAGTCTTACAGTATTAAACAAAATTCGCCATTACTTTACCCATCATAATTATCCAAAACGAATAGTTTGCGATCAAGGTAAAGAATTCTTTAATAAAACTTTCCGCGAATACTGTCAACTTTTTAAAATTGAATTACATTTCACCACCGTCAACAACCCAAATTCAAATTCACCTGTAGAAAGATTACACTCAACTTTAATTGAAAAATTAAGGATTCTAAAATTAAAAGAACCCAACGAAACCCCGCAAAATCAAATGATTACCGCAATTTTAATTTACAATCAATCAATTCACTCAGCAACCGGTTTATCGCCTTTTTCTATTTTATACGGGCCTTACGAAAATGAAATTGATATCGAACTCGACATGACAATTTACGAAGCTTACAACAATAAACGAAAAAACGAAGTATTGCCATTTATTGAAAAAATTTATCATAAATGCCTAGAGAAAGAAAAATCAATTTTAGAGAAGAAAAATCAAAATAAACAAGATCCCCCAGACATAAACACAGACACGGTTTTTATTCAAAAAAACAAACCGGGTAAAACGGACCCTCTATACGACAAAATTCAAATTACAAAAAAATCGGATAATACAATCGAAGGAAAATCGGGAAAGGGAAAATTAACAAGTTCACATATTAGAAAAGTTAAAAGATTAAGAAAACACATTTCTTTGCAGGACCCTAATGAACCTGGGACTAGTACAGTTCACGATTCCAATGAAAGTGACACCGATTCAAACTAATGGATATTTTGTAGAAAATCTGGGAATCGCAAAAATTCACTCACATTATCATAAATTTTACTTTTTTCATAATCTCACTCAACTAGAAACCGCCCTTAGACAATTAACTGCTAATACTATCATCCTTGAACATAAAATTCCACAAAACACTTTTTTATCGCGACGTTACTTTCAATTAAAATCAGAATTAATATCAACAGAAAATACATTAGAAAAACTTTTACACCTTAAACAAAAACGCGGATTAGTAAATTTCTTAGGGAATACAATAAAATTTATTACTGGTAATCTAGATGACGACGATCTACAGAACATCAATAAAAATTTAAATTTAATTTTTTCTAATCAAAAACATTTAACAGATAAAATTTCAGAAATTACTTCATTTGCTGAACATATTACTGCTCGTTATGAACAAGATTTAAATGAAATAACCAATTTTCAAAACGAGACAGCAAAAGCATTCAAATCTTTGACAGATCAAACAAACATTAATCAGTTAGTAGACTTACAATTTTTCAACATTCAAAATTTTCAAAATAGACTTAAAATAATAGAGAGAACCATTAATTTAGCTAAATTAGAAACCCCAAATATTGAACTCATAACTCTTGCAGAATTACAGCAAATCTACCAACTTTTAATAAGAACTTATTCAAATGATCGACTCTTATTTTTTGAAGATGCACACCTTTTTGAAATTTTAAATATGTCAAAATTCACTTTAATGATTACCGATAATGCAATAATAATGATATTAAAAATTCCCATATTGAACCCAATTCCATTCACTCTCAAGAAAATTTATCCGATACCAAATCCGAAATCCCAAATTCTTATTCCACCAACATCTTATCACTTACAAAAAGATGAAGATGAGAAATGGCTAAAACAGTGCTCACAAGGAATAAATCAAACCATTTGCTACAAGGAAATTCTTTCAACATGCAAATTGGATAACTTACAAAATTGTTCGATGGCTCAAACAAGTGGAAAAATCAACGTTTATGCCGTGCTAAATACAGGTTTAATCACAACCTTTGAACCACCAGAAGAAGTCGTCGAAAATTGCAATCACAATATCAACAAATATAATCTCCGTGGAACTAACTTTTTACAATCCGAATGCGAAGTCATAATTCACGAACAAATGATTAGCATGGAATATTTCAACTTTACGGTTCCACCACCAACCATTTATCAAGAAAATCAAGATAGTATGTACGAAATTACCCTCAAGATGGAACACATGGATGGCCTGGAAGATCTTAAACAAGACCTCAGAAGAATCAAAGAAAAACCCATCGTGACACCACTGATTGTTAATTATGTGCATTATTCAATTACCTGTGTTATAACTATTATTATTGTTACCTGTTTGTGTATTTTAATAAATTTCAGGAAAAGACTTTATGATAGGATATTCAAAAAGAAAACGATAATAAAAATATCAAAAGAAAATGCCATGGAGTTGAACTTGGTACCTAAAGTGAACGAGGACGTTCCAAATTCTTAAGGATGGAGGAGTTATATAAGTGATAGTGAAATGACTTTAAACTTTGTTAGTAACGTTATCAGACGATAACGTTAATTTATCTTATTATGTTAAACATTAGACTTATTGTAATCTCATAAACCAATTATTGTAAAATTATTAATAGGGGTACAACAGAAGCAATCGTCAGTTTAGATTTCTTTATGTTGTAATTAACTTGTAAGTGTAAACTCAAAATAAAATCTTTTTTAAAACACCAACAATTGTGATTGGTACATTATTATATAAATTCCTGATACCCTAATTATTTTAGAAAAAAAATCAAAGACACAAAAATCATGCAGAAACTACGAATGATAAGAGCATTAGATTTCATCTAGGTTTTACTTAAAAAGTCCAAAAATGCTTTTGAAATTGTTAAAATTTAGATTTATCGGACTGGCCATGGAATAAATTCAATTTAATTTCTATTTTCAAAAATAATTACCTTGGAAACTTTCATGGCCAGTCTGATAAATGAAACTTTTAACATAATTTTAAAAGCATTTTTTGACTTTTTAAGTAAAAGCTAGATGAAATCTACTTAATGCAGTAAATATATATTTTTTTATCAGAATTTAGGTATATTTTTTAAATTTTATTGGTTTTGATGGGTCATGGGGGAGGGCGGCAGTTTTTACCGTTACCTCCCTCTTACTGTAAATCATTGGATTTCCGTAAAATAAAATATATAAAAATTTATTTTGATTTAAGCAAATTCTTATTCGAACACAAATATTTTATTTAAATTAAACAAAAATTATTCAAACAAAATAGTTTTTTTGATTCAAAGAAAACGTTTTTACTGTGCAGTTCAATTCTCGAGTAAAGAAATTTATGAATAACCGAATTGTTCTTCTAAACAATAACTCTTATTAACCTACATAACTGCAAATTGTCGAACTCCTTAAATTTTGAAATTTGGAATTCTCAGATTTCTTATTTTTCAAAATACATTCGAGAAAAAATTTAAAAAAACGGAATCTAAACTATGTGATCTATTTTTTGTATTGTGGGATCAAAGAACATATTATTGCGGATTCCAGGAAATTAAAAATCGAGAAATTTGGAATTTGTTACAAGGACGGCCTGCGGTGTGGGTGCTAAAATGTCCTAACTGGTTTTTGTGGGAAAGGTTGTGGTTTGATATTATGGTGCTAAGTGTGAAATAACTAAAAAAGGATATATCGAGATATTCATCTACTATATTGATCAAAAGTAGAATAAGGAAGTTTTCCATTTGATGAGGAAAAAAATTTAAAAATTAATAAGTAAAATAAAAAAAATTAAAAAGAAGAGAATTTCCATTATTTCTTTTTAAATAGATTCTTTGTTTTGGACCACCCAATATGCAAACATCTCATGTTGCCTTCATTATTAAACATTCATTATTTTGAAGTTATCTTTAGAAATAATCAATGTACGTTGCATGTTTGATCAATAATTTAACATTTTATGTTAACCAAGTAGTGGAATTTTCATAACAAAAAACTTCAATAGAAGAAAACAGCCATAATCGATATCGAAAATTACTTTTTTTTGTTACTTGATTATTATGTAAAGAATTCAATTACATAACTAAGTAGGTATGCATGTCCACAAATAATAAGTAATAATTTTTTCGAATAATTGACCCAATTTTCAATAATTTAGTTTTACTAAAATTAATATTGTACTTTCTTTTTTTGATTGATTGATTCTTCTGCTTTTAATTTTATATAATATCACTTTCGGTTTCTCAATTTTCTTCTTCGTCCTACGAATTTAAAATGGGAAAGGCTACAAAAAATCGATTTTATGCTTTACATACCCGATTATATTGCTTTTTATCTCATTGCCGGATCCGATATCTTAACAATGAAATTGGCTGAACAGCACCGAACATTATTCAACCGTTAAATTTTTTTATCTTCATCTAACTGTTGTTTTTTTGTTTTACGAAATGAATCAAATAATTGAGAATGGGTTTTACAGTTACTGCATTGTTTTTAAAATCCACTTTTGCACCGTTCACACTCAGAGAGTTAGATTCTGCAAGTGCAACATGGGTGCAGTACCGATCGGTATCCCGGTATCGGTACGAATTTGAATGGAACTGATTTGAATTAATGAAGACAGCCGTTTTACTATTTTAATATTTACAATTGTGCAGACGTTGGCGTTAAAATGAAGTAGACGGCCTTCAATTTGGCTAAGGTGTAATTATCGTAACGGTCGTCGTGGAATGTTATACATTTTGAAAAGTCAATTAGGGTACTCAACGTCTTGTAGTTTTATTATTAGAAAACCCACCGCATGTCTTCGAACTTTGATTTTGAAAATGTGACGGTTATAGCAATAAAAAGTGGAAAGTTTACAACGTTTAATTTAATTTGAAATTAGTTAACCAGTTTTGTTAACCAGTTGCCAGTGAGAAGTTTTGTAAATTAGTTTTTTTTTGAGATAATGCAAAAATCTGTTGTCGAGGTGCGAACCTCGGATGCGCAGAATTTAACCCACATTCGCATATCACTTTATTTTTGATTCGATCGATTCGATTGTTAAGGATGGCAAAATACAAAAAAATAGTGACGTAGGATGGTCGTAAAAGTGAAAAGGATAAGAAAGAGGAATCAATAGAAACTTTATTATTTAAATTAATTTCGTAAATGTTGATTACATTTTAGTTTGGGGAAAATTCTGCATAGTTAACGCCGTTATTTGTATTTTAACTTTTTAAGTGCTCGCAAGGGAAGTATTCAATTAAAGTTATTTAACTGAAGATGTACTTACTTTTCGTATAAAATTCATCGTAATCTTTAATATTAATGATTTGATGGAAATTAATAGCAATAAAAAAGTTGGTGCAAAATGTTAATTATTATTATCGGAAGAACAAATTGGAAGCATAATTTTGCCGTATTTTACTTAAAAGACTTTGTTATTATTCTCACGTAGCAATTTTCTTTGTGGTAGCAATAGGTGGTCAATTAAGTCAAAAAGGAACGGAAAGGACTGAAATAAATTACGTCTTTTGTAACCTAACATATTACGTAAATACGTGTTTTAATTACCAAATTACTTTCGTTTTCATTTTCCACACAAAAAATTGCAGATGGCGTTTCTGATGTTGCTGCGGTTTCGGCATCAGTGGCTGTTATAAGTTTTGGGTGGATTGTAATGAATAATTTCGAATTTGTACGAGAGGCAACTTTAAAATCCCACAGTGCGAGACCGTAGACCTAAATAGGGTTCATTTTCAGAGCTACCCAGTTAAAGTGGATAACTTGGAGGATAACGACAGTTTATCTGTCTCGAAATGCGAACATTCTCATTATTTACCCAGCCAGACGCCGCAGAGTGAGTTATTTGACCTTGTAGACCAAATTGCATGTGAACATGTGAATTATAGCAAAAAAAATTCCTTTTTGTCAGATCACTAGAATCGCACTTGGATGGGTGACCGCTTGTTGATGCTTTCCTGCCGTTCCGGTTGGAATTAGTGTTATAAAATCGTAGAAAACCGTTTCAGCTGTTTTGGGCTAACTTTAAAGAGCTATTTATTGTCTATCGATAGAGCTATCGTTGAAAATCACAGCTTTCGGTATGACGCTCATCGGTCTTATAGTTATTGAGTGTTTTGAAGGAGAACCATCTGCAGTCTTTGTCCTTTCCTTTGATCAGCTACAGAATAGTACATCGACATTTATTGCATTTAACTGCACTTTACAATACAGTTTGTTGTGACGTGGGGGGGGGGGGTTAATTCATACCTTTAACCCCCCCCCCCAACATTAGCAGCTGAATAACTCTTCGGGTTTAGTACGTGAATAAGAAGCAGATGGTGCACTTAACGATTATCTATAGCCTCCAGAGCCTGCGGGGGGGGGGGCATTCTAAACTTTGTTAATATAATAAGTTTCTTTACTAGTGAAATTGATTTAGAAGTTCTAAATCCAGGGAAATTATTAAAAAATCTTATAAAAGGAAATCTGGTGAACAAAGTTTGCCTTAAAACCCTGAAATCTAGAAAATCAATAAAATATTAAGAAGTCAGGAAATATTAGGAATATTTAGGAATCTTTTTTATACTGTTTTGCACGATAATATAAGGAAATCTTAGGAAATAGAAAATCTCAGGGAGTGTAGAAAATTCTTAGAAAATCTTAGGATATCTGGGAAATTTTAGAAAATCTCAGAAAATTCAATGAAATTTTAAGAAATCAGAAAATATGACTATTTTCTTACTTTTTTAACTTTTTCGAACAAAATTCTTGAGAAAATCCAAGAAAAATCTCAGGAAATCTTAGAAAATCTCAGGAAATCTAATGAAATTTTAAGAAATCAGGAATATTTAGGAAACTATTTTTTTCACTTTTCCAACTTGAAACAAAAATCTTGATTCAATTCAGGAAGAAATCCGGGAAAATCTTTCAAAGGTTGTGTAAAAGGAAATCTAGTGTACACAAATTTTCATTGTGACTTCCCCCTCGCTTTGAGTATGACTTAAAACTTTGCAATCTAGTAAATCTTAAGATATTTTAGGAAATTTTAGAAAATCTCTGAAAATACAAGGAAATTTTAAGAAATCAGGAATTCTTTCTATTTTTCTTTTTTACTTTTTCAACTATTATGAATGAAAATCTTCAGGTAATTCAGGAAAAAATCGTGGAAAATCTTTCCCAAGTCTTGTGAAAGGAAATCTAGTGTACACAAATTTTCATTGTTACTTCTCCCATATTTAATATAAGGAAATATTAAGAAATCTTAGAAAATCACAGGAAATTTCAGGAAATAGGAAATCTGAGGTAGTGTAGAAAATTCTAAGAAATTCTAATATATCTGAAATCAGGAAATCTTAGAAATACTCCAGACTTTTTTACTTTTTCAACTATTTTGAACGAAAATCTCGAGGCAATTCAAGAAGAAATCCGGGAAAATCTTTCAAAAGTTTTATAAAGGAAATCTAGTGTACACACATTTTCATGTGGATTCCCCCTCGCTTTGAGTGTTACTTGAAACCCTGAAGTCTAGGAAATCTAAGAATTTTTATTGGAAATATAAGGAAATCTTAGAAAATAGAAAATCTGAAGTAGAGTAGAAAATTCTAGGATATCTGGGAAATTTCAGAAAATATTAGCAAATCTTAGAAAATCTCTGAAAATCAAAGGAAATTTGAAGAAATCAGGAATTATTTATATTTCCTTTTTTACTTTGCAAACTACGTATTTTGAAAGAAAATCTTGAGGTAATTCTGGAAGAAATTCTGGAAAGTTTTTCCAGTTTTCTAATAAAAAATTTAATGTACAAAAATTTTCAATTTGGCTTTCCTCTCGCTTTGAGTGTTACTGGAAATCCTGAAATCTAGGAAATCTTAAAATATTTTAGGAAATATGAGGAAATCTTAGGAAATATGATATCATTGATTATAATTATTAGCTCTTGAAAATACAATTAAAAATGAATATCAATAGTGATATTCATTTTTAATTGAAATATAATATCTGGGAAATTTTAGAAAATCTCAGCAAATCCAAAAAAATTTTAAGGAATATTTAGGAATACTAAAGACAACTTATGGCTTCCTTCTCGCTTGGGTGATACTTGAAACCGTGAAATCTAGAAATCTTAGTAAATATATGGAAATCTTAGAAAATAGGAAATAGGAATTCTGAGGCAGTGTAAAAAATTCTAGGATATTTAGAAAATATTAGGAAATCTTAAGAAATCCAAAGAAATTTTAAGAAATCAGGAAGCGGCAGTGTGGTATAACGCTTAACCGACATGCTACGAGGCGAGAGACCGCGGTTCGATGCTTGGTCGCGCCGCACTTGACCAGCGTGGGAAGATACGACCTGATCTTCAAGTTAAAGAACTTGAAGAGGCTTATATTATCCAAAAGTGGATGGAATAGCTATAAAAGGAAGGAAATCATAAGAATCCTTAAGAAAAATTATTTTTTTTTACTTTTTCAAATGTTTTGAAAGGAAATCTTGAGGAAATTCAGGGAAAAAAATCTGAGGTAGTGTAGAAAATTCTAGGAAATTTTAGAAAATATTAGGAAATCTTAGGAATATTACTGACAACCTACTTTTTTGTTTTGAAAAGAAATCTTGAGGTTCTTCAGAAGATCTTAGAAAATCTGTGGAAATCAAGGAAATCATAAGAAATTAGGAAATCTTAGGGATACTATAGACAACCTATTTTTTTGTTTTGCTTTTTCAACTGTTTTGAACGAAAATCTTGAGGTAATTCAGAAAGAAATCCGGGAAAATCTTCCAACATTTTTGTAAAAGGATATCTAGTGTAGAAAAATTTGCCTTGCGACTTCCTCTTCGCCTTGAATGTTACTTGAAACCCTCGCTTACCGAAAATGAGTGCTTGTTCGTTCGTGACTGCGTTACAATTATTATAATAATTATTATATGTTCTTAATGTTCAAACTTGTTTGTATCAGTATTACGAGTAATATAAACCAAACGTTGTGATTGACTACAAATAAACAGACTATTTAATAATATAATTAGGTTTTTCTTTTTTATGAAAAATTCTAGATTGATATAACAAATAAATAGGAAAAACTTATTCTAGATAAGTACATACCTACGAGTATATTACATTAGGAAATCGTTTTTCCGTTTTTATTCACTTTCAATTTACTTATCTACTTAACAAAAGAGTTAATTTTGAATTTATTTAAAATACTCAGAGGAAATTTTGCAAAATTATAAACTAAAATAGGGTTTCGCATCCCAGGTCTGCTGGTAAAATTTATAAACTTACAGAACAGTGACGAAAGTACAAATTAGTAATTTTAACAGGAAGACTAAATCGGAAGTTATTATAAGAGAGAAAGTAAATTATAATTAAAATTAAAATTGGATAAAAATAAAATTATAATTTGAATTTTGTTTGATAATGATAATAATCAAGCACATGCATGCCGGTATCAAATTTATTTTCGATTTATTTAAGTAAAATTTAAAATTATATACCTACGAAATTCTATAAAATTTATTATCACTTCAATAATTGGCTGTTATCTATTTATTTAGTCCATTTCATTCCAAATGTAAAATTTCCACCTGAAAATTTAGTCGTGGGGCAGGGGGGGGGGGCAATGAAATCTCGTTGGTATATTAATTTACTCTTTATAATTATTGATTTTCAAATTTTTCTTCTTACATCCTCTATGCTTTTTTCTCAAAAGTTCTCACATCTTTCAATAATTATAATTAAACTAGCGAGACGGGCAGCTAGACGGTGGATCTCTTTTTTAGCCGTATAATATTAAACATTTAATTTCGTTTCCCGTTACTGGGTAATTCCCCGTTTTTCTATATTTTCAAAGTAACGCAAAAATGTTTCTCCAAGCCTGAATATTCTCTAGTCAAAGGTTTAAATTTCTCTCACTTTTGTTTAAAAATTCAAATTTTCCGGTTTTTCCTGGCGAAATTTGTAAAATTATAAATTCCCTATCATCTCCAAGTATTCTAAAAGAGTGGAAATCGTACGATATGTACTGGAGGGTGTTCCACACCCCCCAGACCCCCCCCCTTTTACAATTTTGACTTTATATTTTTACATTATTTTTATAATTATTATAAATTATTATAAAAAAATTTTAAGTAAACCGGGGGGTTTGGGGGGTGTGGAACACCCGCTAGTACATATCTCAAGATATCCTCTCATTTAGAATATTGGACAAAAAATATGTTTAGTCCTAATTTTTAATTTAATATATTTTTCCGGTTTTTCCTAGCGAAATTTGTATAATTATTAATTTCCCATCTTCTCCAAGTATTCTAAAAAAGTGGAAAACTTACGATATGTCTGGAGGGTGTTCTACCCCCCACTCTCTAGATCTCCCGGTTTACGATTTTGACTTTATATTTTTACAATATTTCTATATTATTAAATTAATTATAAGTTTATTATCAATAAATTAAAAGTAAACCGGGGGGTCTGGGGGAGTAGAACACCCTCCAGTACATATCGCAGAATATCCACTTATTTAGATTAGAATATTGGACAAATATTTTTAGTCCTAATTTCTTATTTAATATATTTTTCCGGTTTTTCCTGGCGAAATTTGTGTAATTATAAATTTCCCATCTTCTCTAAGTATTCTGAAAAAGCGGAAATCTTACGATATGTACTGGAGGGTGTTTCACCCCCCCCCCCACCCCCCAGATCTCCCGGTTTACGATTTTGACTTTATATTTTCACAATATTTTTATAATTATTATAAATTAAATTAATTATAAGTTTATTATAAATAAATTAAAAGTAAACCAGGGGGTCTGGGGGGAGTAAAACACCCTCCAGTACATATTGCAAGATATTCACTCATTTAGAATTTTGGACAAATATTTTTAGTCCTAATCTTAGTTTAATAAATTTTTCCGCTTTTTCCAGGCGAAATTTGAATAATTATAAATTTGACATCTTCTCCAAGTATTCCGAAAGAGTGTAAATCTTACAGTATGTACTGGAGGGTGTTCCACACCCCCCAGATCTCCCGGTTTACGATTTTGACTTTATATTTTCACAATATTTTTATTATTATTATAAATTAAATTAATTATAAGTTTATTATAAATAAATTAAAAGTAAACCGGGGGGTCTGGGGGAGTGGAACACCCTCCAGTACATATCACAGAATATCCACTTATTTAGATTAGAATATTGGACAAATATTTTTAGTCCTAATTTCTTATTTAATATATTTTTCCGGTTTTTCCTGGCGAAATTTGTGTAATTATAAATTTCCCATCTTCTCCAAGTATTCTGAAAAAGTGGAAATCTTACGATATGTACTGGAGGGTGTTTCACCCCCCACCCCACCCCCCAGATCTCCCGGTTTACAATTTTGACTTTATATTTTCACAATATTTTTATAATTATTATAAATTAAATTAATTATAAGTTTATTATAAATAAATTAAAAGTAAACCAGGGGGTCTGGGGGGAGTAAAACACCCTCCAGTACATATTGCAAGATATTCACTCATTTAGAATTTTGGACAAATATTTTTAGTCCTAATCTTAGTTTAATAAATTTTTCCGCTTTTTCCAGGCGAAATTTGAATAATTATAAATTTGACATCTTCTCCAAGTATTCCGAAAGAGTGTAAATCTTACAGTATGTACTGGAGGGTGTTCCACACCCCCCAGATCTCCCGGTTTACGATTTTGACTTTATATTTTCACAATATTTTTATTATTATTATAAATTAAATTAATTATAAGTTTATTATAAATAAATTAAAAGTAAACCGGGGGGTCTGGGGGAGTGGAACACCCTCCAGTACATATCACAGAATATCCACTTATTTAGATTAGAATATTGGACAAATATTTTTAGTCCTAATTTCTTATTTAATATATTTTTCCGGTTTTTCCTGGCGAAATTTGTGTAATTATAAATTTCCCATCTTCTCCAAGTATTCTGAAAAAGTGGAAATCTTACGATATGTACTGGAGGGTGTTTCACCCCCCACCCCACCCCCCAGATCTCCCGGTTTACAATTTTGACTTTATATTTTCACAATATTTTTATAATTATTATAAATTAAATTAATTATAAGTTTATTATAAATAAATTAAAAGTAAACCAGGGGGTCTGGGGGGAGTAAAACACCCTCCAGTACATATTGCAAGATATTCACTCATTTAGAATTTTGGACAAATATTTTTAGTCCTAATCTTAGTTTAATAAATTTTTCCGCTTTTTCCAGGCGAAATTTGAATAATTATAAATTTGACATCTTCTCCAAGTATTCCGAAAGAGTGTAAATCTTACAGTATGTACTGGAGGGTGTTCCACACCCCCCAGATCTCCCGGTTTACGATTTTGACTTTATATTTTCACAATATTTTTATTATTATTATAAATTAAATTAATTATAAGTTTATTATAAATAAATTAAAAGTAAACCGGGGGGTCTGGGGGAGTGGAACACCCTCCAGTACATATCACAGAATATCCACTTATTTAGATTAGAATATTGGACAAATATTTTTAGTCCTAATTTCTTATTTAATATATTTTTCCGGTTTTTCCTGGCGAAATTTGTGTAATTATAAATTTCCCATCTTCTCCAAGTATTCTGAAAAAGTGGAAATCTTACGATATGTACTGGAGGGTGTTTCACCCCCCACCCCACCCCCCAGATCTCCCGGTTTACAATTTTGACTTTATATTTTCACAATATTTTTATAATTATTATAAATTAAATTAATTATAAGTTTATTATAAATAAATTAAAAGTAAACCGGGGGGTCTGGGGGGAGTAAAACACCCTCCAGTACATATTGCAAGATATTCACTCATTTAGAATTTTGAACAAATATTTTTAGTCCTAATCTTAGTTTAATATATTTTTCCGCTTTTTCCAGGCGAAATTTGTATAATTATAAATTTGCCATCTTCTCCAAGTATTCCGAAAGAGTGTAAATCTTACAGTATGTACTGGAGGGTGTTCCACACCCCCCAGATCTCCCGGTTTACGATTTTGACTTTATATTTTCACAATATTTTTATAATTATTATAAATTAAATTAATTATAAGTTTATTATAAATAAATTAAAAGTAAAGCGGGGGGTCTGGGGGGAGTAAAACACCCTCCAGTACATATTGCAAGATATTCACTCATTTAGAATTTTGGACAAGTATTTTTAGTCCTAATCTTAGTTTAATATATTTTTCCGGTTTTTCCTGGCGAAATTTGTATAATTATAAATTTCCCATCTTCTCCATGTATTCTAAAAGAGTGGAAATCTTACAGTATGTACTGGAGGGTGTTCCACACCCCCCAGATCTCCCGGTTTACGATTTTGACTTTATATTTTCACAATATTTTTATAATTATTATAAATTAAATTAATTATAAGTTTATTATAAATAAATTAAAAGTAAACCGGAGGGGTCTGGGGGGAGTAAAACACCCTCCAGTACATATTGCAAGATATTCACTCATTTAAAATTTTGGACAAGTATTTTTAGTCCTAATCTTAGTTTAATATATTTTTCCGGTTTTTCCAGGCGAAATTTGTATAATTATAAATTTGCCATCTTCTCCAAGTATTCCGAAAGAGTGTAAATCTTACAGTATGTACTGGAGGGTGTTCCACACCCCCCAGACTCCCGGTTTACGATTTTGACTTTATATTTTTACAATATTTTCATAATTAATATAAATTAAATTAATTATAAGTTATTATAAATAAATTAAAAGTAAACCGGGGGGTCTGGGGGGTGAGGAACACCCTCCAGTACATATCGCGGGATATCCACTCATTTAGAATATTGTACAAATATTTTTAATCCTAATCATAGTTTAATATATTTTTAGGTTGGTAAAAAAAACCGACCAATTCGAGTTTTTTTTCGCCATAAAATGACACGTTCGAGCAGTGTGATTGGATTTTATAGATTAGGATGATGGTATTCATGAAATTGGGACCGAGGTTGAAAATTTCACATGGCCAAGTAGACCACACTTATTTAAATTTTTCAATTGCAAAAATTGTATCTCATGACTCTCCTTAAATGCAACTCTTCTACTTTCAGAAAAATAAAATTATTTCAAAATTACTTTTATGCTATATAAATAAAGCTTTATTAACCATTTAGCCTTTGCGTTGAAATTATTGATTGAAGTCAAGTAATTTATTGGATTGATTGTACTCACATTTAACAACTCTTTAGTGGAAAAACTCCTGACCACTTAAATTTAGTCATTTTGTGTTTTGTAATTAAAAGGGAGTGAAAATAAAATCTTTAATTTTAAAAATTTACGTTGTTAGAAATAATTCAAGCTTGAATAATTTAGAGTCCACTCTTATATTGTCCACGTAACATTTTTTCTCAATTATGGCCCAACAATAAAAATTTCCATTATTTTATATTTTCTAGTTTTGTCATAAATTTTAGAATTGCAAGCCATTTTTTACAATTATAGGGCGAATATATTACAGCATACGACAGCACTAATACATTTTATTACGTTTTTACTATGTAAACATATAAATTTGTTAATAAAACGGAACACACAGAGAATTACAAATACAAATCTAAAATTTTTCAAAAAAATTTGTTATTACGTTCTCGCGTGCCCAAGTTCAAATAGAGCAACAAAATGAAGGGAGCAACGCTAAATAATTAATAAAATATGTCCATTTCTATAACAATGAAATAATATTATTGTGCCGGGCTGAAAAGCATTTTAAACATTCTGGTTTTTATTTTATTGTTGAAATTTAATAAACCTGCATGTTAAATTTGCCAAAGAATAAAAATTTAATTAACCCGGGCATAATTCTTGTTTTCTTTTAATTCTTATTGTGTGTCGCAAATTTTCTAACATTATTTGCATAAAATTGAAGTTGTTAATATTTAATCACTTGGTATTATAATACGAAAACTATTAAGGATAAATTCTATACACGTCCTTTGAACCCTACTTTCAATGGATGAACGTCTATTCAGGCCCAAATTATAATGAATCTTCACGTAATTTATTTATGTAAAATTCAATATGCTTTATTACCAATTTAATTTATTTTTTTCTGAAAGCCTAGAAAATTTAATTAATGGATCCATTAATTGCCGAAATTTTAATACCACAGTAAAGTTGCTTTATTGTGTACGTGTTTGGGTTAAAACATAAATTCAATTCCAATATTTTATTCTTCTTCTGTAAGTATAAGCACTCTAAGCCGGTATCGATCGGGAGGAATATAAAAGTATCGCTTAGCTAATTATTTTTGGTGGATCAGACAAAGGAGATTACATCTTTGAACTTAACTTATCAATTAAGGAGAGGTCATTTCTCCAATTTGGCCAACATCTCCCCCGATGAAACTAAAGGGCACACATGCTTCGTTCATTTCTAAAAGGTCACTTGTGCCGAATTACCAAATTCGATTCATTCAAAACAGAAATTAATTCCAAGGGTCAAAAATATAAAGAATGACATTTAAAATATTTAGTTACGTTTTTGGGTCACGCATAGCTCCATTGAAAATTAGTTCATGACAAGCTGCTTCAAGTTACACAACCTTAGCCATAATTAACAATTTCCGCACCAGCATACACTTCACGTAAATTTCCGGGCCTCATATAAATAAATTTACATTGTACAACGTTCAAAGACCACAACCAGACAATGCATTTAGCACTAACAGAGTTTCAGTCAATCCGGAGTTCGTCAAAGTTAGTTTACTTTTTCTTGAAATTGTTTTCCATCTAAAACATTATTTTAATTCAAGAAATTTTAAACAAAAGAATTAATATATCTGCGCGCCACATGAAACGAATAAAACTAGAGAAGAATAATTTAGTAATTAAATATAATAATTGCTTCTTACCTTTTGATCAACGTAAACATATCCTGGTAAGGACCACAGTCTCAATATTTTCTTCAAATAATCATAAAATTTATAAAAGGTCATAGCTGGGATGGGGGGGGGGGAATATTATCAATATAGTGGTAGATTGATGTATCTCAGCTTTATCTGTGGTTATCCATAACAATTTATTAAGAATAACTTTACTTATTCAGCTCATAACTAACTCAAAATTAAGCTCCTAACAGAGAACGGGCGGCAATGATTATGATTTTAAATTAAACTGTATAGAGTTTAACTAGCGGCATCACTAAATTATACCAAAAACTGTCAGTGTGTCTGATTTCTTGAAAATCTTCGGAATTGTTTAAGAATTTTTGGAATTTATTGAATTTCGTGAAAATCTCTGGAATTTCTTGAAAATCATTGAAATTCGTGAGATTTGAACTTGTTTGGAAATCATTTGATTTCTTGCAAATTCTTGGAATTTTTTGAGAATCTTTGGTATATCTAGAATTCCTTGGAAATCTTGGAAATGCATTAGAATAGAACTTGTTTGGAAATCATTGAGATTTCTTGAAGATATCTGAAATTTCTTGGAAATCATGAAATTATAACTTGTTTGAAAATCATTCGATTTTATTAAAAATTCATGGAATTTTTTGAGAATCTTTCGAATTTCTAGAATTCCACGGAACTCTTTGAAATTTATTAGATTGGAATTTGTTTTGAAATCGCGGTGATTTCTTGAAATTCTGCATAAGTAACCGAAAAAATTTTAGTTAAATTCAAACTTTCATTTTAGAATTTTTGAGAATCATTGGAATTTCTAGAACCCCGTTGAAATCTTTGTCAATTATTAAATTTCCGTAAAAATCATTGAAATTCATTAGATTGTGATTTGTTTAGGGATCACTGGTATTCCGTGAAAACCTCTGGAATTTCTTGGAAATCATTGAAATTTATGATATACTTGTTTGGAAATCATTTGATTTCTTGAGAATTTTTGGAATTTCTAGGATTTCATGGAAATCTTTGAAATTCATTAGATTGGAATTTGTTTGGGAGTTATTATGATTTCTTAGAAATCTTTGAAATTTTTTGAAATCACCGAAATTCCGTAAAATTCTCTGTAATTTCTTGGAAATCCGTGGAATTTCATGTAAAACATTGGAGTTTTAATTAGTATAAACAAACTTTAAATTATAACGCAAGAGGTAAATATCCAGTAAAATTTCTATACACAAGGCTGGGAATTCCGGAGATTTCCAAGAATTCCAAAGATTTCCAAAGAATTACAATGATTTCCAATAATTCCAGGGGTTTTCAAAGACTTACCATGATTTCTAAGAATTCCAGGGATTTTCAAGGAATTCCAAGGAATTCTAAGGATTTCCAAGAAATTTTAAGGATTTCTAATAAATTCCAAGGATTTCCAAGGAATTCCAAGGATTTCCAAGGAATTCCAAGGATTTCCAAGGAATTCCAAGGATTTCTAAAAAATTCCAAGGATTTCCAAAAAATTCCAAGAATTTCCAAGAAATTCCAAGGATTTCCAAGGAATTCCAAAGATATTCAGGGAATTCTAGCGATTTCCAAAGAATTTCAGAGATTTTCAAAGAATTCTAAGATTATCAGGGATTATTTAGAAAAAATTCAAAATAATTCCAAGGAATTCCTAGAGATTCCAAACAAGAGTACACAAAATTTTCGTGTTATTTACCTCTTGTTAAAACAGGAAATCATAGGGAAAAAAATATGGTTTTTGAGATTCCGGCTTGACTGAGAGTAAACAAATGAATTTTGCATGAAACACATTTCGTCGAAATCTGGTATACAAGTGAAGGGAAATTTAAGGAAATCTTTTAAAATCAATGGAAATCTTACAAAATCATGGGAAATCTTAGATAATAATCTAAAAAAATCTGTTGAATTTGTAGTAGTAGTATATAGTAGTAATATTTTAGGAAATATTTAGAATATTAAGAACAACCTGTTTTTTAAATTTTTTATGAAAGGAAATCTTGACAATAAGAACTCCCCATGCAGTAAAAACATTTCCATGCTGTTTTATAGAGGATTTATCGTAGAAATGGCATATTCAATCTTTTCTTCAACCTGTATATTCTTCTTTGAACCCAAATATGATTAAGCTTTGAGAAATAAAACGCTTAAAGGGAAATTTAAGCTATTGATGAATTTATCTTCCCCGGATTTCTTTCTGAATTGCCTAAGATTTACTTATACACCAGATTTCTCCAGCGATTCCCATTAAACTATGAGGTCAGTAGGCCTGTCTTCTGCCATAACCTGCTAATATTTAAATGGAAAAACTGAATTACCTAGATTGTGCGGCCTGAAAGCCGCACTGACATGTCTATCTCTCTCTCTTCTCTTCTCTGATAAGTGATGAAATGGCAAACGTGGCTTTTCTATATAGTAGTAAACTGAGCATCCTGGAAGCCGTATTGACTTTTACGTCTGTCCAGGTTGTAATACAACTTTTCATTGCTTTTCTGTGAGCAATTAGTTTTTTTGCACCAGAACTTGAAATCTGCCAGTCGAAAGCTTTATCGATTTGTATGTAGTAAATAAATAAGTTAATAATCATTTAGGTAAATAAAAACACTGACGTTTAGGCATAAACGTGGGGCACATCATAATTTGACGCCTCAACGTGGGGCACATCACAAGTTATATAATCTACTACCATCATATAAATACCATAACACGAAAACTCTTAACGCTACTTTTAGGATGTTTTCGGTTACCTAGGAGATTGGTTGAAATCTTAAAATATTGGGCATTCTCTCTCGTTGTGCGGAAAATTAAGAAGATCTAAAAAGAGCCCAAATGAAATTAAATTGTAATAAGAACCTGGCAAGTCCAACTACCTACATGTTCTTGTAATAACAGTAAAATATTTCTCAAAAACGATGTAATTATCTTTAAATTACTTGATTTACTAAGTTCTTAGATATTAATACGCTATAGCTACTGTCGTGGTTCACTGGAGTGTGATTAGTTGCATCTCTTGGGCTATAGCTGTGATAAAATATGTGAAATCCGACTTTCTCAAAATCATTCATGATTTGCCTTATTTGATGTATCCTGTCTGAAGACGTCCCTGAAGTAATAGAGACGATCTAATAACTTAAGAGTAAATATCTCTGAATAAAATTCTACTATAGGAAAAGTGCAATTTTTATTATTTAATATAACTCAACTTCCATTTCAATATTTTTTGTGGGTAAATCACATATAAATATGACTTTTACACGAATTCGCCACAATTGGCGCTAGAACATGGAGTCAGCAGTCTGACTGTGTTGAGAAACTTTGCATTTTGGAAAGTTTGAAATGGTTTTACAGGCTTTGATCTGGTTCTTAAGTTTTCCTTTGATTAATTTCTAGTGTATTGGATGTCTTCTAACATCTACCATCTTCTAAGTAGAATTCGATAGTGTAATAGCAACGCAACAATGAACTTATGAAATTTGCTTTGACACGCTTCCTTTCCATGTACATCGAAGCTTAAATTGCAAGCTCGTATCTGGAATAAATATTAAAATTAAATTGGAAATGATCGTTACGATAACTAAATGAAATAGAAAGTAGTGGTTACCTTATGAGTTTAGGATGTTGTGGAATATGTTCGGTTTTCCATTTGTGAGGAAGTATTACAGCGATCGACCTAATTGTTGCATAAAAATTCGAATAAACATTCCAAGAACGTTTTTTGCCAAACACGAATTTTCCACCAGCCGAAAATAGCCTAAATCGTGCTGATGGTGTAAAACCACGCCCTTTCGAATCAGTTTTTATTGTAATAAAATTTCACGGAATGCCTGACAAATTTTCGTCTGACTGAAGATAAAATATCAAATTTTGTGAATCGGATGGTATTATGTAAATAACTTGATAATTTTGTATTTACAATGCAAAGACATTGAAAGTGATCGAGAAGCTTCTGCTTTCTACGAGTGCAGATATTTAACCTTCATGGAATTTAAATTTCTGCACATCCACTCTTGATCTTCATCTGAAAGTGGATGAACCGGTGTCGGTAAAAGTACGTACAATTTGAGCAAATCCATAACACCAAGTATAAAATTTTCATTAACTTAATTTCCATAAAATTCCAGCCAGAACAATTTTCTTTAAAAAAATTTAGCACTTGGCGGTTAAGAGGAAGCATTTAATTAAAAAATTTAATTTTCTGAAAACTATGACGTGGGAAATTTAATTTTGATGAAAAGGTTTCGCATTTTAATTAAATTTTAAATTAATGTTAACAATTGAGGCTGACGAAAAAAATAATTATAATTTTTTAATTAAAAAATTGGAGCAATTAAAGAGCAAAAATCACCGTTTATCGATGGAATTTTTCGCAATAACACAAAAGGTTTACATAACCAGAAGCACAAGATTCTATAAGTCTTATATTACATTTTATGGCGATACAAAGGAAGCGGTGGACTCGACTTCCTGTGAGAACCGCACATTTATAACAGCAGGTTTGACTTCCATCAGAGTCTCCATTGATCTTATGAAAGGCAATAAATAAAGTCCCTTCAAATCTTGCTGTGTATTTATCTAAGCACTTACGGTGGACAACAGACTTTACTTCTCTTAAATAAACGAAAGGCAATCTCCTAGAAGCGCTCGAGAAACACTGCCCAACGTCCGTCCACTTATCCTCGAATATTTTAAAAAATGGATTCCCAGATGTATCCCAATAAAACGAGAAGAGGAATATTAAAAGGTGCCGGTAATAAATTTCTTTTAAATGTAGCAACTTTTCTAATTGTAGCACCATTTTGAAAGATTTATGGGTGACAAAGAGTTGGTCAACCTTCGAAACGAAATTTATGGCTACCTAGTGAAATCGTAAAGCACTTTTTACTACAGGTGTGCGTTTCAGCATTCCTCCCTTATATTATCTCCTTTTCTCAAAACAAACGAATCGATCCTGCCAGGACTGGACTTGCCTCTCCACACCACACAAATTTAGGCAACATTTTGATTTCTATTGCATAAACTAGCTGAAGTAACTGAAGCCAAATGAGATTTTCCAATATCAAACTTTTTTAATAAATTAATAAACAAAAAAGTTAATTAAACTCGACGTACAAGTTTCAAGACAATTTCAAAGATTTGACACAGAATGGCATCGTAATATAGGTAGAACTTCTTAATAAATATGTTATTTATGTTAGAATATTTGTGTTATCCTGAGGGCACGAAATACCTCTCCACTTTTGCGAAGTTTCAATGCAAAATTATGAGAAACCAAAGTAAAAGTCAATTTATTAAAATTCTGCTATGCATATTGATTAAATACTAGCTGTAGTACCCGGATTCGCCGGTATTCTTAAAAGTTCGTAATTTGTTTAATTAAAATCCTCGAAATCTGAAGTAAAATTAAAATTTTATTTAAAACATTCGGTTGAACGAACACTGAACTGAAATCTCTTTATTAAATTAATGAAGAATTTCAGCCGTTCGCTGTATTTATGAAAGTTTTATAAAGAAATTCATTAGTTGAAAATATTAATGGCCTAGAGATCCGGTGGTGCGGAAATTTAAAATACCTAATAAATTATTATTATTGCCAACTCTACAGACTGTGAGAGGTTGAGAAGATGATGTAGTCGAGAGTTTGTTGTGTTGGTCGAAGCAATTTGAGAATAAATATACCCCCCACACCCCCCGGTTTATTCTCATTGTTTTGTGTCTCTTAAACTTAAACTTAAATTCAAAATTTAAGAAGTTGTAGAGGTCCCACAATATGTATAAAATGGATTTTCCACAAGATTTCACCGACTAGTGACTGAAATATCTCCATAAATCTTCTGTTATCAGCGCCTATTTTTCACTGGGTTGGGCCCTAGGTTCTAGCAAATTTTCGGGCCCCTGACATTCAAGTGTAACTAATAGCATGGAAGGCCCAATTTTCGAGTTATTTTATCAGAATTTGATTTTTATTTTAAGATTTTATGTTTTCTCTTTTCGAGCCCTTATGGCCACTGGGCCCTAGACACGTGCCTAATGCGTCTAATGGTAAATAGGCCCTATTGAGGGGTTGAGTCGAAGGGAAATCTCTGGGGAAATTTGGTGTACAAGAGACGGGAAATCTTAGGAAATCTCAGACAATCTTAGGAAATCTAAGGAAATTCTGGGGAAACCTGAGGCAATCCCGGGAAATCCGAGGAAATCTAGATGATAACTTAATGTTATACAAGTTTCGTTATAATGTTAAATTAGCATTTAGAAAATATGAATGCATACACCTTTGTTTTAAAGTTCTTGATGTTTTTGAATTACAGATTCCCACCTGTACATTTTTTATTGCGTTTATGTGACTTAGTTTGAAAGTAGTTATTGTTTAAAGCAGTTTTTCTAAAAGAAATTTTATTTTAATTTGTTAATGATTTCACTGATATTTGTTATAGTCTGTATTAGGGGCGGATCCAGAATTTTATTCTGAGCGAATTTTATTCAAAGGGGCAAGACAGGCAAAAAGTATTCTCAGATTTGGGATTGTCTTCTTGTTTCCTTGTTAATTTTAGCACGTGCCCCCGTGCCCCACCCCCTTAAATCCGCCTATGGTCTGTATTGTGAATATACTACAGAGCGGAGGAAACCGCAAACCAAATTTTTGTACACCAGATTTTTTTTTCTAAAATTTCCTGAGATTTCCTAAAATTTCCTTGAATTGTCTAAGATTTCCTTGAATTTCGCTTAATTAGAGAGTAAGTAGACTTTCTTACACAGTTTTACAAATAACACGTTTAGAATAACTTAATAATTCGAAATATACAAATAAGTAATAGTAATTTCAGTTTTATTGTTAGAGTGCGTGCCAAATAGAAATAGAACCGTCAATCATCATAGGCCACACCTCTAAAATATTTCCAACCACTTAAAGAACCCAACCGGCCCAAACAGTGGCGCCCAAATGTCATATACCGTTTTTAAGTGGTTGGAGATATTTTAGAGGTGTGGCCTATGATGATTGACGGTTCTATTTCTATTTGGCACGCACTCTAGATGTATTAATGTCCCAAATATTACAATTTTTTTAAGTTCTTCTTTTTATAAACGTGTTATTTGTAAAACTGTGAAAGAAAGTCTACTTACTCCCATAATGAAGCGAAATCCAAGGAAATTTTAGGAAATCCAAAAAAATCTTAGGCAATGCAAGGAAATCTTAAGAAATTTTAGGAAATCCGGGGAAATTTTAGGAAATCCAAGAAAATTTCATAAAAGGAAATCTGGTGTACAAAAATTTGGTTTGCGGTTTCCCCCGCGGGTTGAGTAGATGATGTAGTCTGGTTTGTTGTTATTTGGAAATAAAATAAAAGCGTACACTGGGGGGTATTCCATACCCCCCAGACCCCCCGGTTTATCCTCATTGGTTTTGTGTCTCTTAAACTTAAATTCAAAATTAAATAGGTTGTAGAGGTCCCACAATATATTTACAGCTTTGGGCATCGAAAAAGATAGTTTCACGGCTGACCGTATTTTTAAGAAATTTTATTTTTGCATACCCGGGAGTTGAATATTCAACTCCTGGATATTTATGTTTTATGACAATGAACAAAGCAGGTACATAACCAAAACCCTAAATAAAATGAGTAGTTTCCATGAAAGTCGTAGTTACCACACCGGGTGGTCGTCGAGACGTAACGGTAACGTTATTAGAACGTAGCGGAAGAAGTCGCCGGCACGACCCCGGGACGTTATTATTACCACAAAAGTGTTCCCTATTTTGGTAGCAGGCACGTAATAGAGTGGTGCCTATTACTTGCCCATCTCCAGTATCGACGACTTCGCGGTTTCCTACAGTAGTCACTGCTACGTTCCGGCGACTAATTGTGCTAGTTGGGATATCGTCGATCAATAGCAGAAGCCATAATATGGATCATCATTTTATTAATCAAATATTGATTGAACTTTAGTGTAGCCATGGGCAAACCGGGAGGTCTGGAGGGTATGGAATACCCCCAGTGTACAGTTTACTCTTTATTCATGGATCAATAGTATTAGTATTAGTTCAACAATATTATGTTGAGTAGATGATGTAGTCTAGTTTGTTGTGTTGGTTGTAGTGATTTGGGAATAAAATAAAAGCGTGATTTGGGGGGGGACCACTTTTGGATTATTTTATCAAAATTTTATTTTTATTCAATGCGTCTAATGGTAAAATAGGCCCGGTTGGGAAGTTGAGTAGATGCTGCAGTTTAGTTTATTGTGTTGGGCGTAGAGATTTGAGAAAAAATATAAGCGTTCACTGGGGGGTATTCTATACCTCCCAGACCCCCCGGTTTATCTTTATTGTTCTATTCCTCTCAAACTTAAAATCAGAATTTAATAAGTTGTTCTTTATTTTATAACTCAAATATTTATTGAGTTTCCGGGTAGCGATTGGCAAACCGGGGGGTCTGGGAGGTATGGAATACCCCCCAGTGCACGGTTTTCTCTTTTTTTATAGACCAATCGTATTAGTTCTTCAGTACAAAAGAGTTACTTAGTAGCCAATGCTGGGATCGTTGATTGCGAACGTCTAATGTGTTGTATAAGGTGTAGTGATTTGGGAATTAAATAATAGCGTGCACTGGGGGTTATTCCATACCCCCCAGACCCCCCAGTTTATCATCATTGTTTTATGTCTCTTACACTTAAATTCAAAATTTAATATGTTGTAAAGGTCCCCCAATATGTTTAAAGCCTTGGGCATCAAAAGAGATAGATCCTCAGCTGGGCGTATATGTAAGAAATTGTATTTTTGCATATCCGGGAGTTGAATATCGTCGATCGATGGCAGAAACCATAATATAACGGGTCCGAGGTTAAACGTTATAATTATAACTAGAAATATTGATTGTACTTTAGTGTAGCCATCGACAAACCCCCCAGTGCACGGTTTACTCTTTATTCGTGGATTAATAGTATTAGTATTAGTTCAATAGTATTATATTAAGTAGATGATGTAGTCTAGTTTGTTGTGTTGGTTGTAGTGATTTGTGAATAAAATAAAAGCGTGAATTGGGGGGGGGGCACAATTTTTGGGTTATTTTATTAGAATTTTATTTATTAGTCTAATGGTAAAAAAGGCTCTGGCAGACTCCACTATTCTCTCTTTTACCCTTTCAGTTTATAGTGTAAAGTGGACGGTTATTTACAATGATTAATTAATGTAACTCAGACTCTCTAGTGGAATTAAAATCCTCACCCATCATAAGGGATTTTCTTTTGAACAAAATTACTGCACACATGAGGGGGAGCGGCACACAAACCTTTGAGCTTTAAAACTCGAGGTCTGGGAGGACCTGACTTCCGATGAATAAAAAATTGAAGTTCCGTCACTGTCTTTGACTCTATCCTGACCATCCTGACTGGCTCTAGTTATCCGTGTTCGTCACGCATCCCTTACTCTACTTTTCCGGTTTTTTCAATTTGTAGTACTTGCAGGTGCGAATACAAGGGGGGATTACTTGCATTTATTTAGTTTTAACTCTACAACCTTTGCTTAGCAACCTGCTAATCTTTTTTATTTAAATATTAAAGCTGGAAAATCTATTAAATTTAATAACAAATTTTGTGGCATATTTTGGAGAACAATAACGAAAAAGTAAATAAAATGCAAAGAAATTATTTCAAGTACTAATTTACTATATTAATTAACATCTTTTAACTAATTAATTAACTTTTGTAAATGTTTGAAGTCGACGAATGTTCTTTTCCTGTTCTTTGATAAATGAAAGCTTCAAGTTTTTAAAGGGCTTAGGTTAGGAAAAAGACCCTGCGGTGCGAGGACTTTCAAACGAAGTCCCCGGAAGGAAAACTAGAGAAGAAGTAAAATTTTCTTTGAAAAAAAATGGGTATAGGATTAATATATCCAGTTATTTTAGTCCATTTTTTCGCACGTGGAATATTATTATGTTGGTGTTAATCAAGCTAGAGTATGATGAAATAAAGAAAACATTGCAGTATTACGTAACAAGGGGTAAACTAGTCATTCATCTAGTCATATGGCGTCGTCTGCTCCTTTACTGACTTCAGTTATTGTCTATACTATTGGTGAAGTGCACTTTCTGTCAACAGCACACTCCAACATGAATTTCTGACATTATATCAAAGAATATTTCTTTTTTACTAAATCTACTTTTTCCAAATGCCAACCAGGTTTCCGACTTTGAACGCCGGCAGCAAATCAAGGAAACGATAAGACGAACTAAAAAGATTTCGTAAAAGTAGCAGTTTTTAAGTAATCGCAATGATTTATGCAATTATAAATATATTAACTTTCTTTCTTGTTTCAGTTGCTGATTCTCACTGCTGTTGCTTTTTAAGGTAAGTAAGTGACGAAAGATCTTAAATTTTTAATTGTTCTATTTGAAAATTTTAATTTGCTTCGGCTGTTTGTATTCTGCTTCGAAATAAATTAGAAGCTTAAATGAGATTTTAATATCGGATGAGACTTTCTTGTTAATTATTTATCGATCTTTGAAATGTAAATTTTAATATCCTGACGATTAAAAAAAATTAGAATTGGAAAATTCAAAGTGGGTACCTGTCTACATAAGACGAAAATTCTTGCGTTACTTAGGGTTCTCTCGACATGAAAGCTCCGTTTGTTTTTTAACTAAAAGCTTTTTAAATATAAAAAAAAGAAGATTGCTTGTTTCGTTAGCTTATACATTTTTTAACAAAGTCTAAAATCTACAGATAGCAATTTAGTTAATCAGCTTGAGATTACGTACGAAAAAGGGAATAAAGATAAAGCTAAAGTCGTTTTCTTCAGAAAATATTAAATATTAACGACTAAAAATGTGTTTTTTAAAAGTCAGTTTCAGTTAACAATTTTTTATTTGTGTGTATTTAACCGTAATTTATTGGTTGATTTTACCGCATTAACTTAACGATGTATTTTTAATTAAATTATGACCACCCCGTATGAAAGTAATTATTTAAAATTTTAATGCTCAGCGTGACTTTTAAAAATGTCGCCAGTTTAAGACATTTGAAAAGCGATTCGAAAATAAAGTTAGGAAAAAGTTGCTAAAAGTTAAATCAAGATTAAGAAAATTATGAGGATGCGGGCGAAATTTACAAAGCTCTAATTAGGATCAACATCGGATTTGCATTTCGGAACAAAAAATATTTTTCCAGCAACGGCAAATAATTAAGAAATTTAATTATTGGTTTAATAAATTGATGGCGTTGTTGCACATTTTTATTTTCATCCCTTAAATAATCATCCCCCGCAACAAAGTTTGGGTTGCATTTTGAAACGACCGCCGCTTTTCTCACATTTTACAATTTAAAAAATAATAAAATTAATGTTTATGCTCTGTTAACACCTGAGCTGCACCCTTCTCAAATATTTCTTTTATACACACCCTCTAAATTTGTCTTGGTGAGACACATAAATTTCAAAGTCACGCAAAGTTTAACTTTTTGAAAGGCTTTTTTTGTGTAAAAATGTTTAGAATTATTTAAAGTGTTTTTATAAAAAAGGAGTATGCACGATTCGCTGGATTTTAACTATGTGATTCTACATTTTCGGATACCTTTAGGTTCTTAACGATCGATAATAGGTTTACTAAATTTTTCAACAATTCAACAACCTAACAAAAAATTTACAATAAAATTCACTCCGTAGCTTTTAGCGGTCATTAAAAATATTTAAAAAAAGTGTTAAATAAGCGAAAGGACAAATTAAATAAAGGTAATAATAAACAAAACCGTAATAAAAATTTTGCGATTCAGCAATTACTCGTCTTTAGGCAGGGTCCCTTTTCGATATTCTGTATCAAGTCTAAAGCACAGAAAGCACAACATACCCGTTTTCGTTCATGGCCTAAAATAGTGACAATGAACAAAGCTGCTGAAAATGTTATATAAATTTTCAGAATAAAGTATCTAATTAATAATTAAAATCAAGCGAAAACCAACACATAATTTAGTGGGAAAATGCTCTACCACTTAAAACATTTACCGAATATCATGTGAATAATTTAAAAAATCAGTTTGAGCATCACCGGGGAGATTTTTATTTCGAACTAACCTGATCCAACCAGAGCCGCAACTAGGTCCAACATTTTGGGGAGAACTACCAAAAATTACAACCTTAAAATCCAACCCACTAAGGTTAACTTCTGCGCTACATCCGTATAGTGAGCACGACTGTGCGGTGTTTAAAAAAATTACTTTATAAAGGAGAATTCCACCAGAATATTTCATACATTTTTGTGATTAAACAATTTAGGAACCCGGATTTTAATGAATTCCTGAAATTTATCTTTTTGTTCTGGAGGATATTCCATACCCCCCAGACCCCCCGGTCTGCAATACCATTTTGTGCATTTTTATGGTTTCCTCGTTATCAGCATATATTCAAGGCCTATTTTACCATTAGACCCATTTAGCACATGTCTAGGGCCCAATGAGCAGAGAAGCCCGAAAAGAAAAAACATAAAATTCTAAAATAAAAATCAAATTCTGATAAAATAACCCAAAACATGAGAATTCCATGGTATTAGTTACACTTAAATATCAGGAGCCCGAAAATTTGCTAGAACTTAGCGCCCATACCAGTTAAAAAAAATATTGGAGAAAATCTCCTTTGACGCCCAAAGCTTTACACATATTGTGGGACCTCTACAAGTTATAAAATTTTGAATTTGAATTTAAGAGACAAAACAATCAGGATAAACCGGGGGGTCTGGGGGTATGGAATACCCCCCAGTGCACGCCTTTATTTTATTCCCAAATCATTACACCCAATACAACAAACTAGACTCGGTGCAGGACGAAAGTACGCAACCGAAAGGACGCAGACCCAAAATGATGCAGAACCAAAGGGACGTAGATCCAAATGGACGCAGACCCAAATAGACGGGGCCATAAAGACGCAGCCTAAAAAACCGTTTTTTGGTTTGTTTGAGTCTGCGCCTATATGGCTGCGTCTATTTGGGTCTGCCTGCACCTATATGGCCGCGTCTTTTTGGGTCTGAGTCTTTATGGCCCGCTTCCATTTGGATCTGCGTCCAAACTCTCGCGTCCTTTCGGCCGCGTCCATTTGTCCTTGAATAAAGAGTAAACAGTGCACTGGGGGATATTTCATACCCCCAAACCTCCCGGTTTGTTGATGGCTACACTAAAGCTCAATCAATATTTGAGGTAGGTAGGTAGGTAGGTAGGTAGTAGCAATGGCTACTAAATAACTCTTCAGCACTGAAGAACTCATACTATTCGTCTATAAATGAAGTGTAAGTCGTGCACTGGGGGGTATTCCATACCCCCCAGACCCCCTGGTTTGCACATGGCTACACTAAAGCTTAATCAATGTTTGAAGTTCTAATAATAAATAATTACGTTTAATTTCGGGCTCGTTTAATTATGGTTTCTGCCATCAACCTCCGGGCACACAATACAATGTGGATATGGAATGTGGTATGGAATACCCCCCCGGTGGACACTTTTATTTTATTCGCAAATTACTATAACCAACACAACAAACTTTCAGCAGGGCCTATTTTACCATTACTACTTTACCCAATTGGCTCAAAAACCCAAAAATTGGGCTTTTGATGCTATTAGTTACACTCAAATATCAGGGGCCCGAAAATTTACTAGAACCTTGAACCCAACCCAGTAAAAAATAGGCACTGCATATATTGTTCAGGTGATTCGTCAGAAAAATTTTTTTATTTAATTTTATATGTTTTTATATAAAAAAATAATAATAAAAAAGCTGAAAAACAATTTTGTGACTTACCTACTTTTTACATTGGTTTTCAGTAATTAAATTTATTAATAAATATTAATAAATTAATTATTAACCTATTTGTGAAATGCAAAATCAATAAAGTAGTCTTATTAGTAGTAGTCATCAACAAGATTTACTTTGAGAGGCGGGGATATTCCTAATTTCTGGGCGGTCGGGGGGGGGGGGCATTCCTGAAAAAATTCTTCTTCACAATGTCATACACTTTTCAGTGTGAAGGCAATCACCCGACCGAAGCTAAGATGACGTTCCAAGGAATTTTAATTGATGGGGTGGTTTCCCGTTGCCTTCTTCGTTGCCGAGAGATCTATCTGGGACTTTAGATCACTACAGTGTATACGACGGCCAATATAGGCTTCACGCCATACTGCTGGTATTTTGAAAAACTAATCAAAATATTTAAGAATATTTAGGTATTTAATAAGATTGGTTTAAAATACTATAATACGTTAATTTTCAAAGCCCCCTTAGCCACTTCCTCTTATTACCGCCCTTTTTTTCTTAGAAAATTACCGTGGGTGGGGGGCACAAATAAAAATGTATTAAATATGAAAAATAAAAAGTTGTAGGTACTAACAGCGAACATAAATTCTAATAAATTTAAATATATGAATAAAAATTTACGGTTGTTGCCGGGGGGGGGGGGGGGGGTTGAAGTATCTGTAATTCTTAAAGCTTTAGAATTTAAATTATTTAATAAAAAAGTGACTTTTTTGGTAAGGGGGGCCTCTCAGATTACTTCTCTTCTGTGTTTACCACTTTACTTTTTCAGTTCATGGTGTAAAGTGAAAAAAAAATTAAATGAAAGCATTAAAAGATAAAATCATAAAATTTGAGTGTTTCCGAATAATCTCACAAGCTTTTGCTGCGTTTTTTTCCTTTTCTTTAAATTAGATGCCCACTAATGGTTTCAGACCATCTAATGAGATATCGTTTAACTTAATTTTAATGTAGAGAACTGATGTTAATTTTTTGAAGAAGGACGTATCAATTTTCTGCACGCGGATTAGCAACTTAATACTTTAAAAAAGAGGAAGCAGTTTTGTTTTTACCGCATTTGATACACAGGAAACTTGTTAAGCACCTGAACGGCTGTGTAGGAAATTTGCCTTCGTAATACTCTGTCTCTCTTTTTCGTGAGAACATTTTTCGAACCAATTGAAATCGATTAAGATTTATGGTTCTGACCGGAAAATATTTCATTCATTTTTATTACCTTGTGGTAATACTAATGATAGCCACATAAGCTTTCATTGTATTTTGCTAACCCACTACGAGTTTACTACAGTTTACCTGTAGTGCTTATGGTCAGGTAGACTTGGAGGGGCGGTCGTAATCAAATGTAACTGACCTCATTGTTCTAATAAATTACAGAAATTCCGAACGAGTTCACCCCTGACGTGGAATCCTTTCAAAATTTGTTTAATCGTGATTAATTACGACACAAAATTCCCATATAATTTTTTGCTTGTACCTCATGTACCCAGTGATTTGCAAGATTCATGGTCGGTTTACTATAATATTTAAGATTTAACCCTTGTCGGTTCTGTCAAGGTGCATATTTGACAAGAGATATAATTTGTTGAATATTAATGGCGAGGGTCGATCTAGGGTTGCTACAAGTTCGAGCCTTGCCATATTTTATGATATTTAGCCTGTCATATAGGCTACTAACATTACATACCGGTAACATGTTTTCGTCTTCATCTCCATTCATATCCAGCATCTTACAACCAGTGTCTCATTTAATTTTTTTTTTATTATTTGATATTTTTAGAAAATGTTAAGCTTTGAAACGCAAAACACTAAAATTCCGTGTCTACCTTGAAAAAGGCGAATATTCTGCATTAAAACGATATTGTCGTGATATAGCCTGACGTTTCTCTATTTTCCACATGGTGAAATATGTCGTCACCTGCAAAGAAGTAATTTTCCGAATGAAACATTATTCTGCCACCAGGACACTTTAAATTAATATTTTAGTTTAACAAACTTTTTGCCTCGGGGGCAGACCGACCATGTGGAGAATGCGGAAAATTACGCCAACGCCGTCCTGTCAAATGACTATTAAAATTTTACAATAGTAATAATGGAAAATGAATTACATTCTTAAATAATTCAAATATTAATGTTAAGCTTTTCCCTATTAAATTTACATTTGCAAATAATTGGCGATGCGGAGTAGATTACCACTTCACGTGTATATTTTAAGTTAAACATATTTTAATTATTTTTTTCGATCAGGCAGTCTTTAAGTTGTTATTAGAAAATATTGATTTTCTTTTTAGAGTTCTTTGAATAGGCCAGGGGATTGTCACTCACTTATTAACATCGCACTTGGGAATACCACTCGTACTGCGCACTCGTGTTATTAAAAACACAGAAGTTATTGATTACGAATTTTTCAAAAATTATAATATATAATATCAGATCAATAAACCTGATGAGAGATTTCAATTCTCTGATTTGTAGAGATTTAAATTCAATCTCTGTGTACAATAGTTGGTATAGAAAGTTTTGTTTATAAATTAAACGTTTGCATTCTTTTTGCATTTTACCTCTACTTTAAGATTGAAATAATTGAGAATCAAATTCAAAACAACATTAAATGTACGTAATAGAGCCGCCATGTTTGGTAGCGTCAAATAGGGGGTGATTGTTGCTGAATTTTTATAAAATCTGGTTTACATCCACTTAAATTAATTAGCATAATTACATATACATCACAGGATTCGTTTATATAATTGTTTCGTTTAATTTTTTTTTCACGTTAATTTAATTTAAATTAATGTAAATTAGACGTTAAGTAAGTCGATATTACACTTACCATATTATAGTTAAACATAATCGCTAAATAATGCTAAATAATGAACTGCTATTGGACTAATTTTATGTAAATTTTTTAAGACTTCAAGAAATAACCGTCGATAATAGAATCACAATAATAATACTAAATGCCGACTCGAATATTAAATTTTAACGTCGGAAGTCTATTAGAAATGAAAACCTACAACTTCAGAAAAAAATAAAATAAATAAAATTCAACCTTGAGATGGTTGGCCCTGTCATAGACTGTAACGTTGATAGAGGCAAAAAAGGGGGTAGGGTCAAGCATTTAAGAAATTCCCGGAAAAGTTTGTAACATACTATTTAATTAGTATTAGAAATATGCATCATCAGCATTTTCACTTGATCTTTTGAGAATAGTTTTCAACATTTAAACCTGTAGTGGCAGATTTTGAGTTTGAATCCCGCGCTCCCATATTTTCAAACCTCAACTCCTCAGCAGGGCCTATTTTACCACTAGGCGTATTAGGCATAACATAAAATCGTAAAATAAAAACCAAATACTGATAAAATAACCCAAAATTTGGGCCTTCGATGCTATTAGTTATACTCGGATATAAGGGGCCCGAAAATTTTCTAAAGCCTCAGTTAAAAATAGGCCCTGGGAATAGACTAAAATTCTGACCCTGTACAATACCTGGTATTTTTGATTGTGGGGTGTCCTGAGCGAAAACCATACTATTCGTTAGGATCAGGGCCAGCGTTAGGCACTAGGGAAACTAAGCAACTGCCTAGGGCGCAACCAGATCAAGGTGCAAAAATTAAAAAAAAATTTATAGCAATATTTGCCGCAAGAAGGCCAGATTTTTTTTTCTGAAATTTTCTGAGGCCTGGAGATCGTAGAGTACCGCTAGCATTAGTTTTACTGTGCCAACAAAGAGCAAAAAGTACACTGGGGGAGTATGGAATATTTATTCAAATAATTCGAATATTCAGAATTCAGATTAGATTATATTCAAATACAGGGCCGGAATCTTTTAGATTTTCCGTGTGATGCTCACATAATCTTAAATATTTCAGATCATGTAGCTTTGCTAAATCTATTTTGAATATTATTAGATTATTGCTAAGTATTAATTTATTATTTTTAGAATTTAGATTATTTACCGTGTGTGTTGGTAAATTATAAATACAATTTTTGTAAATTCGTAATGTGGTGCTCGAGCACTCAAGCAACTCAACTGTTGCCGGCCCTGTTCAAATATTTAAATCTATTAAATAATCGAATAATTTAAAATTCAAATAGTATGTCAATATTCGAATAATCTGAGTATTCGAATATTTTGAATGTTTGATGCCCAATTGCATCACCTATCTTTAAAATTTAAGTTTTATTTAAATCTTATTCTGACCAATGGGCAATCAGTGTGCAATGAAATGGGGTGGGGCTTAGCGATTTCGAATATTCAAATTATTCGAATATTCAAACTATTCGAATATTAAAACTATTAGAATATTCAAATTATTCGAATTTTCAAACTATTCGAATAATCAAATTATTCGAATATTCGAATATTCAAATATTCGAATAATATTCAAATATACGAATTTGATTCCCAACCTTATTTACAACCAAATTTAGAAGTTTTAACAATTAATTACCTAGTTTGCTACAGAAATTTCTAAAATCTGTGTTAAAAATTTGATAAGCTTCAGTTTAGCTGCTATTACAAAACTGGTTGAGATACAAAATGTAAGTGGTAATCCGGGGGATCTGGGGGGCGTGGAATACCCCCCAGTGCATCTTTTAGTTTTTTATTCGCACATCCGAATTAAGGTATTATTTTAGTAAAAAATATTAAAAGATACCGACTTCATAGTAATGAAATAAATATCCTCAATGCTAGAAGGCCGTACAACCATCCAGGGTTTCCACAAAAATTTTCCAAAGCAAATTCTCTAACTATGAAGGGTTATTTCTAAAAAATAACCAAAATAGTAAAGAAATTGCAAGACTTTAGATTCTAAACACTAAAGTGTGTACTGGGGGGTATGGAATACCCCCCAGACCCCCCGGTTTACTAATAGCTATGTTGACCCTTTTTTCTTAAGGTGCCGTGCCTTCAATGAGCGTTGGCTAAAGCCAAGATGACATACTATGGAATTTAATTAATGGGGCGGTTTCCCGTTGCCTTCCCCACAGCCCACAGATCTATCTTGGGCTTTATATCACAGCAGTTACCTGCTGAACCGCGGTTACCTGCTTCCCAGCCGGTTGGTGTAGGCTTTACGCCATACTGTTGGTAATACACTGACGCTCAATTATTAATATTACTTGTGTGGCTTGGTAGCGGACCAGTTTTTATTGCTTAAAATTAAACTCTGGGACTATTTTACCATTAGGCGTATTAGGCACGTGCATAGGGCCCAATGGGCAGATGGACTCAAAACGAAAGAACATAAAATCGTAAAATAAAATTCAAATACTGATGAAACAATCCAAAAATTAGGCCTTCGATACTATTAGTTACACTTGACTATAAGGGGACCGAAAATTTGCTAAAGCCTAGGGCCGAACTCCTCACGATCACGTTCGTGATCGTCAAATCCAACCAACTTATTCAAATAATGCAGCAATTTGTGAAACCACACACCAAGATTAACATAGGTCAAATTGGGGGCGAGGGTAAAACCATTGATGCTCTAACTAATATGATTGTCTCATTTCCTAATGAAAACTGACTACCCGGATAAAAGCAGGATTGGGTTGCATCAACTGCCCTGTGCAAATCTCATATCATTATTACCTCGAAATCGCATACAAACTACTGGTTCGAAACAGTTGCATTATCAAATAAATTACATCATTGTATACAAGCATCCCCTCTTTCTTGAATCTTTCAAAAATACTAATACTAGTCCCGGTAAATTCAAACCTAAATTCAACCTGCCCCCTGGTTTGTATCAGTCTGCAATAACTTGTTGGGGTTCTCAAAAAGACTTCGAGCGTTTATGGGTAGCTGTAATAAATTCTAATAAATTGCCGATTGCATTTGTATAAATTTTATAATTTTTCCTGCGTTTCCGGTCACTCCGACTCTTAGATGAATCCACACCCTGGTCACTAGAGCCAGCCAGCGATTAGTTTTGCAGCAATGCAAACGATTGGTTTATAAACAAAACTTTCTATACCAACTTATATTTTGATTTTATTTTGAATTTTGTAAAAATTTGTGTTTTCTCGTTTTCCTGCCATCAGGTTGGCATTGTGACGCTGGTGGAGGAAAACGACACTTTATGACAATACTGTGAAAATACAATACAATACAAAAGTGGCCTCTTGAAGTTTGAATTTTTATTACAATATTTTGAAGAGAACAAATATTTTATTTTAGTAAGTTGATTTGATTTTGGCATTGTAGGCGAATTGGATTAATTTAATTAGTAAAATAATAACAAAATTGGAAAATATCGAAGAAAGTGTATGCGATAAGATGATGCGAGTGCATGTGGCTACGGTTATCACTAATTTAACTTTTCAATTTTTGAGTTTGCAAATCTTATATTTAAGTAATTTTGAATTTGTTTATAGATTTTTAACTATAGCCGGGCAAAACCAGCATTTTTGGCAATTTTAACTATAAGTAGGTTCCGGATTCTTGTAAGAATAGGTGAGTTGTGAACAAACCTTTAATTAAATTGGGTTAACTGGATAATTGTGTTTTGTAGTGTCGATTTTAGTGATTAAAATGCAGTTTGAAATTTCACTTTGTACATTTCGTGCTTTATGCGGTATCGAATAATGCAAATAACCTCAATAATTATTGCATCAGAGAGCTTCGGCGAAGGCTATAATGGATAATGAGTCTTAAAATAATCCCTTTATCAAAAGTAGTTCAAAATACAAAAACACCGGAAGCATTGTTGTTTGAAAAATGTGAAAGGTTTCTAATATTCATTGCTTTATTTTTCTCCGTTCGCTCGATACAAAATTTACTGTAAAAATAATTGGTTTGTTTTCCGATTAAAAAAATTATTATGTACAAAGGCCGATGCAGTAATTTGAATATTTTTGCAAGGCTTGTAAATAATGTCGGCTATTATTGCAGTAGGTACTCTTTGATAAGAGAGCTGGGGGATATCTGGAGTTAAAAAATCATTACCTCTGGGTTTACAATGGCGAGCATTTCCAAATTTTCCTATGCTTACAATTTGAATACATTTACATTAACATGTGTGCCCTTTTGATATATTTGGACCATTCATCACTTAGAAAAGTGAATGGAATGAGCTTTACGCACAAAAAATTAAATAATCCAAACCATTATCCATGTAACGCGCGTTTTTAATTTGCAAATGTTTGTTAATTTTTATTATTGACTTGGCGAAATTTTCCATTTCGACTGTTAGGCGTAATTGTTTAGTTTTTTTGCTAAGCCATCTCTTTGTTACCCTGTCACCATGTTTCGCATTTCTTGATGAAACCAACCATTAAAGCTTGAAAGCATGCATTAGTGATGCTTTTTTAGACTCGAATTACTTTCATTTTACTGCGTTGAAATTAATTAATAAAAGCTGTGATTTATGAGCCAACATCATACACGTATCTTCGATTTTTGCCAAAATGTTGTTAAAAATTCGATAGAATTCACTTTTATTTTCGTGTCGTTAACTTTATTGATGATTGCTATCAGCGCACTATTAGTTGGAAGGTATCGAATTAGCTCGGTCTACCCTCTACACTCTATTTTCGTGCAAGAATTTTAATCTTAACTTTCTTCTTGTCTCTGTTATTAATTTCCCTTCCTGCAAGGATCACCTGCAGTGACGGAAATTGAAAATCATCTCAGCGAACGCTTAAACTAATCTGGATAAACTATTGAAAATTTTATTTAAATGGATACGAGAGTATTGAAATTTTATCCAATTTTTCTTGTCACTTACAATTTTCATTTAGAATTGGTCTCATGACGGAAGCACTAAGCAGACTTGCTAATAGGATCAAAGAAAAATCTAAGAACAAAATTCCGGGTTGACCTAATTTTTAAATTAAAAAGTTCGCATCATTTTTGTTATTAAGCCTCCTTTACATTTTTAATATCTGCACGCCCAAATCAGCTCATTTCCAAGTTTTACCAACATCTACTTTCGAATTTTAGTTCTTTGCTATTTATTGTTCAGGCTGCTAGCCTTTCAGACCGGCGCGGTTGGGTGGGACGAGATTGTTTACTTATTTACCAGGTTTTACAATTATTTCATTTTAGAGATGGCCGATTCCGAATTAACTTTTCAAGACGAGGTATGTTCAATATGTCTCGATGACTTCGAAAGCCAAATAATTGCTATCTCCGAAGTTTGCGGCCACAAAAGTTGTTTAACCTGCTTATGGTCATGGCTACGGAGACTTAGTAACCTGACTTGCCCATGTTGCGAATCGGATTTCCAAAATATACTAATTTTTGAGTTCCATAATGGTGTTTATCGGAACGGGGTTCATGGAATACACTTTTATCCTTTAGACGTTGAATTTGTAACAGAAGAAGAGAGCCTAAGATTTTTGTTAACATACCAAATTCTCAGATTTAGAAGAGGTGAGAAAATTACGAAGCAAAATTTGTTTCCTCTGTGGATAGAAAATAGGATACCAAACGATCCAGCATTAATTAGAGAAGAAGTTATGTTGAATGAACTGAAAAGTCTCGCACACGCCAGAATTAAATTTATTATGGATAAATATGGAAATTTCGCGACATCGGGTCGTGATACCCCAATGGAGGAAGCAGATTGGCTACAAAATGATGTTTATCCTGGCGTTGATCAGCAAATTATAGAACAAAGAGAACACGTGAGATACTATTTTCAATTTCCCGTTTCTCTATATTTGGAATTCATGTCAAGAAAGGGAAGAAGTCGATTAGCATCAGGTCAAGCTTAAAACTCACGAGAGAAAAACAAAATATGTATATATTTTTTAATGTTAGGATGTTTCTTAATGCAACTTAATAAATAAATAATCAAATGCTTTGGTTAATTGTTAATGAACCGGTTTCGACTTGACGTCATCGTCAGCATATAATAGAAAATACAATAAACAACTTTGAGGTAATTCAATTATTGTGAAATCTAGATATTCATTTTTTATGACTGCAATTGTTTCGCTTTACTGACTAAAGTACTTTAGCGCCCCCCAATAAAAATAACTTCGCAATTCTACAGTGCATAATCAAAATTACCAACCTATGGGAGATTGGAGGGGAATTCTTGGATCGTTGACACGCACGCACCTGAGGTTGATTTTGTTAAAAAGAAAGAATGTAGCAGTGGCTTATAATTTGTGAATTATTTTTCACTTAGTAGTGATCAAGCTGCCCCCCCCCCCATGACACTTTTATCTTAGTCAAATTATTGTTAAATGTGTCACCCCCATAACCAAGTGGGATTGATTCCCCACTCAGAAGTTAAGTTGTTTTTTAAATAGCCTTATAAAATCAGTACTCTAACCCTCTAGAAGGGGAGGGCTAAGAAACCCTAAGTCGTTATGGTAAGGTTGGAAATTTTTCATCTTTGTTTACTTTTATTTCTAAGCTCAAAGAAATTTGTATTAAAGTATAGCGATTAAGAATTTTAAACGCTTTTCTTGCCCAATGAGGAGAAAGATTCTCTTTCCCAGGATATAGACGCTTAAATTGTATTTGGTTGTGTTGGAAATACTAGTAACATAATATGAATAGAAGGTCATTAGCTTAGTAGCTGACTCTAAGGTACTCAGTTCGAATCCGGGGAGAGTCTAAAACTTTCATATGACGGCCTCCGTGCTTCGGATGGCACGTAAAGCCAGGGCCGAGCATAAAATCGTAAAATAAAAATGATGAAATAACCCAAAATTTGTAACTTAGGTACTGAAGAACTAATACTATTAGTCCATAAATAAAGAGTAAACCCAGACCCCCCCGCTTTACCAACCGCTACCCGAAATCTCAATAAATATTTGAAGTTATAAATTAAATATCTTATTACAACCTCGACAACTTATTAAGTTTTGCATTTAAGTATGAGAGGAATAAAACAATGAAGATAAACCGGGGGTACTGGGGGTTTTGGAATAGCCCCCAGTGAACGCATATATTTTATTCCTAAATCTCTACGCCCACCACAATAAACTAAACTACAGCATCTACTCAACTGGGCCTATTTTACCTTTAGACGCATTAAATAAAAATCAAATTCTGATAAAACAACCCAAAATTGCCCCCCCCCCCAGTGCATGCTTTTATTTTATTCCCAAATCACTACACCCAACACAATACACTAGACGCTCACAATCAAGGATCCCAGCATTGCCTACTAATTAACTCTTCAGTACTGAGGAACTAATATAATTGGTCCATAAATAAAGAGTTGGGGTATTACATACATACATACGTATTATATACACTGGGGGTATTCCAGACCCCCCGGTGTGCCAATCACTACTTGGAAGCTTAATAAATTACTTATTACAACCTCTACAACTTAATAAATTTTGAATTTAAGTATGAGAGGAATAGAACAATGAGGATAAACCGGGGGGTTCCTTACCCCCAGTTTTTTTTGTTTTTTTTTGTGAGCGTTGGGAGTGGGGAAATCTTCAATAGACACCACCCTGATGATTAGGGTGGTAATGTCGGATTTTTACCGACTAAAACCCCACTCCTTGGAGGTGCCGGGAATCGCTAGGCATTTCTTCCGTACACTCTCCTGCCTCTGGTTTTTTGCCCTTTCGGGACTTTGCTCTTCATGTTGGTGACTCATCTTGTAGTTTGGCCTTGGCGGAGATGATGTCGACCAGCATCCTCTCGATCACCATCCAGAGCTCTTCGCTAGCCAGCATCAGCTTCACGATGTTGGTGGGGGTCAGGGTCTGCCCCAGCTGCGTTTGGGCGGCTAATCTGCGGTCCGTCCATTTGTTACAGAAGAAGATAGTATGTTCTGCATCATCGATCTCTCCACAGAAGAGATAGTTGGGTTACCCCCAGTTTACCCTTTTATTTTATTCCCAAATCACTACACCAACACAACACACTAGACGCTCACAATCAAGAATTCGAGTTTTGGCTACTAAGTAACTTTTCAGGACTGAAGAACTAATACTAATGATCCATAAATAAAGAGTAAACCGTGCACTGGGGGGTATTCCATACCCCCCAGACCCCTCGGTTTGCCAACCGCTACCTGGAAGCTAAATATATATTTGAAGTTATAAATTTAATAACTTATTACAACCTCTATAACTTATTAAATTTTGAATTTAAGTATGAAAGGAATAGAACAATGAGAATAAACCGGAAGGTCTGGGGGGTATTCCATAGTGCACGCTTTTATTTTATTCCTAAATCACTTCACCCAACACAACAAACTAGACTACATCATCTTCTCAACTTCTCAATTTTTTCTTTCGGAAAGAAGGCTTTCGATGCCCAAGGTTTTAAATATATTGTGGGACCTCTGCAACTTATTAAATTTTAGTTTAAGAAGCAAAAAACAATAATGATAAACCGGGGGGTTTGGGGGGTATGTAATACCCCCCAGTAAACGCTTATATTTTATTCCTAAATCTCTACTCCCAACTATGGTTCATCTATCATCTACTCAACCTCTCAACCGGGCCTATGTTACCATTACCAAATTCTGTTAAAATAACCCAAAAATTGGGCTTTCGATGATATTGTGATGGGGGAAGACACTGCGGAGTATTCCCTTATCGCGTGTTAGCAATTGGAGCCAGGAAGGACTGCTGTCCGCCTGACAACATAGTAGGTACAGCCAGATACGAAAGTAATGGCTAATGGCGGATCCTCACGGCAGTCTGTAGAAAAGGTTTTAGTCAATGATGTCTGACACTCCCGTCGTAGATGGCTGTGTGACTTGCATGAGACAAGAATGGTTGAGTTAGGTTAGATTAGGCTAGGTTTAGGTTTGGTTTAGATTAAGTTAAGTTTGGTTATCTTCTGTTACTTTGTTTCATTTTATTATAGTAAATTTTTTAAATTTTTCTCAAATTCGTGTCCCTAAGGCGGCTTTCATAGACCTACTAATTCTAGTAGTGAATAATAATAATAATATGCATTTATTAAGAGGTATATACAAAAAATAATCTCTTAAAAGGATAATTTTTAACAACTTAGAATAAAGAGTAAACCGTACACTGGGGGTATTCCATACCCCGGTGTGCCCATGGTTACACTAAAGCTTAATCAATATTTGAAATTGTAATAATAAATAATTACTGTTACTCTCGGGCCCGTTTTATTATGGTTTCTGCCATTAACTCCCGGGCACACAAAACAATGAGAATAAACCGGGGGGTCTGGGGGGTATGGAATACCCCCCAGTGCACACTTATATTTTATTCCCAAATTACAAATTCACCAAATCCAGCCGGCGGTCTTCCTGGGTTGGTGATTGCCGCCATCAAGTATTAAAAACAGGGTTATAGGTTTAATCCCAAGCCGGATTAAGCAACCGTGGAGTCTAAATGCTTAACCTTTCTCTCAGAGAAAGAGGCTATAGCCAAAAGTGGATGAAATAGCTATAAAGGAATATGAACAAACTCTTCGACCCGGCCCGATTTGTATTTTCAACGAGGGGCTAGTCCCAAGTAAAGCTTTTGTGCACTAGATTCCTTTTTTTGAGATTTTGTCAAGGTTTTCCCGGATGGCCTACTGGATTGCTTTAAGATTTGCTTTGGAAAAAGTTGAAAAAGCAAAAGAACCGCATCTAACATTTCCTTTCTTTTGTACACCAGATTTTCCCAGCGATTTCCCCCTCAACCCACAAGAAACTAAAGGATTAAGACTTTCGAAACTTTGAAAGTCAAAAAATCAGGCTACAAAGGGACAGTTGGTTTGGAGAGGTATGGGGTACTCCATAGTGCCAAGATCAGAACCGCTAGATAGAAATTCCACTAAATTGTTACCATTTACATAAAGCAAGTTTTTGCACCGATGCTCTACAACTTCAATCTTATAGATAGATACTCCTTTCACAAATACACATCCAAATCATAACGTTAGGCTACTTTAATTTAATCAAAATTAGCCGACTTCCGGCGGCTTTAGGGATGCTTTTAAAAAACATATTCCTTTTCAATTGAGCAATTGGGCTGCGCACCGAAATATCATAGATTACTGTAGACGTGGTTCTGATACCACCTCAAGCTTATATAACAATCTAAAAAAGTATGAATAATGGTTTCATATTTTCCGAGTTATATTTAGATCGCAAAAGTAAATTGAAACAGTAAAACTGAAATTTATTCCAAAAATTTTCATTTTAGAAAATAAAGCGGTATTAACTAAAAATTCATTATATATTTCCACGTTCAAATTGAATTATGTGCTAAATTTTGCAGATACTTGAATTTAATTATTTTGAAATTAAGTGATAATATATGAAACATTAAAATTAAATTTAAATTAGGACTGGAGATGAAGCAAAAATTTTAACTCAATTAAATGTTTCGTATGTAGAATCCTGGATGGTCCTTAATTTTCCTTCGTTAGCTAAAATACAAATTTCTGGTCCTTCAAACCTTTTACTTTACATTAATTAATTAGCAAGCAATTTAAATTGCTTAAATAAGGCGATTTCGTGCAGGTACGAATTTATTTTTCTTGGTAATGGTAATTATTAATACAAAGCTTTGAGTTTTGTAATTTTAAATTTACAATTATTGCGCCGAGCAGAGGAAAACTTCCAAAATTAATTATTGCTTGAAATCTTATATTTCAATTTAATTTTGTAACAAAAATTCAAAAAGATACTGCCTACTCGAGTTTTAATAGCAAAAATGAGAAAATTCTTGTAAAATTTGTTCCCTATTGATCCGGAAATAAAATTGGCTCTAACTTACGTTGTCTAAGCTTAACAAGCTTTACCAGATACATAACTTAGCTTAACTATGTGCATCAACTATGTTCATTTAAAACTCCTTAGTACACAAAGATTTATACTTACGATTTTATCTTTATTCGAATTATTCGGCTCTCACTTTCGAAAACATAAAACATTTTTTTTTAATTTTTATTTTTCCCTTCAGATATTTCGCAATTTGAATTATATTTCTTGTTACATAACAACAAGTGTTTCCTCTTCGCTTATATCATCTTGTTAAAACTAACAAGTGTTTCTTTGTTGTTACGCCTGAGTGATTCTGTTGGTTTTTCTCATTTTTACGTAAAGATTATATCGTAGGGGTAAATCCCTATCCTAAAACAAACTCGATATCTGATTGGCAAAAGAGGAGTCTCTATCGTTATGGTTGATCGGGTGGCGCTCGAGTTGTACTGATCGGTGGTCAGTTAATTCGACGTTATTTATTATTTATTGAACACCAAAACGCCAATCATTGTTTAAATGTCGAGTCATCTAAACATAGAACAAATTATTGCCGATAGTCCATCAAAACCGGAGTTAATCGACAGTCATTCGATTACTGAATATTTCAGCCGTAATGGGAAAGAAAGGGTAATAGACCGTTTGTTGTGAGGTTTTTCGGTAACTCCGTTGGCATTTCCACCACATTTTGAAAAGTAACGATTCCTTTCAAGCATCACGCGTCACATGTATTATTGAGCTTAGAATTTTCTAAAAAAAATATGTTCACCTGTTCGTGAAGTTGTTAGGACGATATAAGCACACATATTATTTCAGTTGGGTGAATTCGTGATATCAAAAACACGGTCACGTTTAAACATATGTCACCTGTCGTGTTTCGAACGCGCTTCCCAAAATCCCAAAAAGCTTAATCTTGTATGTTATCTCAAAGAAACATGAAGAACAACGCTGCTCCTCCTCATTTTTAAAAGTGCTTCTCTCGCTTATTGCATTTAAATAATTGTCATATTAAAATTTTTATTTCTATAACGCTTTCGTAATTTTATCATTATAGGGGGTCGTATTTTGAATATAAGACGGGATTAATAACTTTTTATTGTTCGAAGGGTGCATATTTAGTATTTGCCGAACCTATAAACGTTTTGTTTTAGAAGCTGCAATCGAATTTTATTTCGACATTTCACCATCATCGTGAAAATTCTTAAGGTCAATTACATAAACTGACACCCTTATTTTCCACTCAAAGGTTCCACATGCCAGGAAAATAATTAATTGCCTGCTGCATGTACATGCAAAACTACATGAAAGGAGCTCTTGTTGGAGTTGGACGCATAAAAAAGGAAAATAGCGAAATAAGCTGAAGGTTTAATCTCAAGAAAGATGACAAATTAAAGTTGAAACTACACTGATGGAGTAATATCCAACAGCAACTGATAAATAAACTCAAGAAACTTAACTCACAACAACAAAAGCGCTCACCTAAATACCATATTTAGGTATTCCATGTTTAATTATAATTAAGTAAATAAAATATTCATATGTTCTTCTCATTCAAAATAATAATCGCATATAAAATGCTAGAAATTATTAATCAATTAATATTAGTACTTAATAAGAAGGCCCAGGTTGTGCGGCCTAAAGGCCGCACAGATCCATTACTCTTCTGAAATATTTTAGATAAATAATTTAAAATAAACTTATCAATGGGACCTTACTTACCGAAAGTCATGAACTTTTATATACGAGCATAACAATAAATTTGAAATTTGATGACTGTGGCGACATCAGTGCTGCTGTAACGTCACTTTTAAAAGAATAATGACTGTTTGCACATCTGTTTATCACTAAAAACTCGAAATAGCAGGCATTCAATTAATAAATCAAATTCAATATCCATGATTATATCCTCAAAATCCAGACTTAGTATGAGTATCATTTCATTTATATATATATATATATATATTGCCATGATATCTTTCCCAATTACAAAGGTGCATCATCGTACAATAAAGTTCTAAAATACTTGAAAAATTATAATTAATTTTATTTTCTATTAATATTCAAAATTCATTCAGGTTCCAAAACTAAAATTCTATTGTAAAAACTCTCTATATCAATCAATGGAATAAAATTACTCCTTCCACATTTTTCCAAATTTACTTTCTATTTAAATCAAAATTTTCTCACATCTAACAAAATTATGGTCTAAGGCATTATAACCACTGTCCAATCTTTAAATTCAAAAGAGTCCTTCCGATTGATTTATTTTAAGTGGAAATTCTTTAAAAACATTTATACACAGGATTTAGAAGTTTGCCAATTTCGATTGAATCCTTAGAATTTTAAAACTCTTCTTCTTCAAGTGCCATCACTATGTAGTGCGTAAGCGATCACTTAGCTGAAGCCAAGATGACCTACTAGGAAATTTAATTAACGGAGTGGTTTCCCGTTGCTTTCCCCAATAGCCCACAGATCTACCGTGAGTTTACGCCTTACCGCTGGTTGTTAAAATTCTTAAAAAAGAAATTTCAGGGATTTCCAAACAATTCGAAAGATTGCTAAAGAATTCCAGAGATTTCCACAGATTGCAGTTTATGCAGCTGATATAGACAGTGATCAGTGCGTGTCCTGCACGTGATTGCAGTATATGTTCAATTGCGATAGGATGCTCGTAATGTCTAGGCAATCCCATACACCGTCCGTACTAACAGTTTTTGGTAGAAAGTAGGTGCATATACTTTTCGTCTGGCGTTTGAATTTGTGAAAATACAAAGAAACCTAGATTAGTCCTTCTCTGTCAAGCTTCTTCCCAATAATCACGTGCAAACTGCATGTATTTGTTATTATCAGCCTCATGTGTTAAATGAATGGAGTATAAGAATTGAATCCCAGCAATTCTGAAATAGAATTCAAGGAATTCAATTTTCAATGGAATTTCAAACCAATACAGTTTTAAAGAATTTAAATGAATTTTAGAGCTTCTAAGATTTCTTAAAAATTCAAGGATTTTTTTAAAGAATTTCAGGATTTCCAAAAATTACCGAAATTCTATATGATTTCAGGAATTTTCAAACAAGAAATTTTAGAAGAGTTTCAAGGATTGTCAACAATTTCCTTGGAATCTCTAAACTTGTATAATTTTGGAAGACTCCGCTTTCAATTCCGATTTGTACGGGATCCGATAGATTGGCAAGGAATTGAAATGATTTCAAAGGAGTTCCAATCGAATATTATTTTAAAGAATTTCAGTCAAATCCAGTGATTTTCAAGCAATTCCAGAGTTTTCAAAGAAATGTCAGTAATTTCTAAGAAAACTCCAAACCAATGCAATGTTAAACAATTTCAGTACACTCCATGAATTTTTAATGAATTCCAGGAATTTCTACGGAATTCTAAACATTCTCAAAAATTATCATAAGTTTTAACCGAATTCCAAACAACTGCAGTTTTAAAGAAGTTTAGTGAATTCCACTGACATCTAAGAAAGTCCAGCGATTTCTAAGTGATTCTAAAATTTCTAAGAAATCGCAATGATTTCTAAGAAAATGCTGAACAAGTGAATGTTAAAAACTATCACCGAATTTCAAGGAATTTCAAAGATTTCTAGAGATTCCCAAGAATTTCCACGGAATTCAAAGTATTTCCAAACAATTGCAATAATTTCTTAATAAATTCCAAACAAGTGCAGTTTTAAAGAATGTCAGTAAATTGTAGGTAACAATTTCCAAGGAATTCCAAAGATTTCCAACAATTTCTAAGGGAATTTAAATTAATTTCAGAGATATCTAAAGCACTTTTAAGATTTCTTACAAATGCTAGGATTTTTCCAAGGCATTTTAATGATTTCCAAAAATTACCGAAATTCCTAAATGATTTCTGGAATTTTCAAGAAATTCCAGTAATTTCAAAAGAGTTTGATGGATTTGTAACAATATCTAAGGTAATTCCAAACTGGTATAATTTTAAATAATTTTAGTGGATTCCGTGGTCAATTCCGTAGAATTCTGCAGAATTCTGTAGATTTGCAAGTAATTGCAATAATTTCTAAGGGAATTCCAATCTAATGTAATTTTAAAGAATTTTAGTCAAGTCCAGTGTTTTCAAGAAAATCCCCAAAAAATGCAATGTTAAAATATTTAGTCAATTCAAGAAATTTAAGGAATTCCAGGAATTTCTAAGAAACGAAAGTATCAGTGAATTTCAAGGATTTTCAAAAAATTGATTTCCTAACATTTCTACGGAATTCAATGTATTTCCAAAGAATTGTAAGAATTTCTAGAAAAAGCTCCAAACAAGTGAAATTTTAAAGAATTTTAGTAAATTCTAATATGAAATTTCCAAGAAATTCCAAACAATTAAACCGGAAATTGTTGGAATTTTTATCGTTGGTACCAACCCACAATAAAGTGAGGTTACGGAAAAAAATTGAGGATCAGTGCGGCCTTCAGGCCGCACAAACTATATATTGCTATGATATCTCCCGATTATAAGGTTAAACCAATTTCCAACATAGTAGAGTGACAATTTCGGAATGCATTTGGATGAAAATAAACCATTAGTTCCTAATTGTTAGAAAAATGAATAGTAATTTAGGAGAATGTGCGTATTAATTCTGTTATACATACGAAGTGTTGCGGTAAATAGACAAGTTTATGATTTGGTTTTGTGTTTTCATAGAGGAAGATTTCATTTACATTACGCATTAATCCTAAAGATTCAGGTATGTAATCCAACAATTTCAGAATGCAACCACACTGCTGTGTAAATACGCCGAGAATTATTTGCACATGAGTATAAGTTTTGATATGCTTTGTGGTTTTGCTTCGTCGGAATTCTCGAGTCCATCATCCGTGCCACTGAAGACGTGTGCATTTGCATATAGAAATTTATAGCATAACCGAATTTATAAAGTTGAGGTAAACCTTCTTAAGCTCACGACACTCCACGCTAGTAAAGTTCAAGTGGTTTTAAAGTAGCAACAGGAAATTGTAGTTTGGGATGCGTGGATCAAAGGAGCAAAGGACTTTTTTCGGGAGCACCCGAATTTTTAATTAAAACTTTGCATAAGTGGATTGTTATCCTATAATTGTGTTGAAAAATTGTATAAAGGTAAAATTACACAAAGAACAGCTGTTAAGAGAAAACTAAAAGATATTAGAGGGTTGGCAAGGCAAAAGAGAAGCAGGGGCGCGGCTGCCTCGCCTTCTACCGGGCCAGTATCGATCCCTTTTAGTCTAAAACATAACATCACGACGCTCCTTTCGCATTCAAGTTAAAGCTACTATAGGGTAATTGAATCCCATAACCCTAAATAACTATTTTTTATTAGTTTTTCCTGCATATTTTCAAACATGCTAATTTCGGCCCATGCGAACGCAAATGCCGCGGGCGTCTGCTTACGCGACCAGATTTACCAATTTTCGCTAGGTACTTAAAGTGTCAAATAATAATACAGGGCGAAGTAAGAAATTGTAATTTAAATACATCAAGCTTCACTTCCTCAAACGGAAATTGATTAACCGTCTTGTCTAATCATTCGCAAGATACGTTGAGTCGTCGACACAACCTAACTAATTTACAAATTCATACTTGAGCACATTTCCACTTGTGATACAAATAACACTCTCGCTAATTTAATTTTCAAATTTAAAACTTTTTAATCGCCCTAAGCTTAACTCAATTTTGTTCAGATTTTCAAGATTCGCCAAGAACGAGAACGAAATTAAAAATATAAAACATTTTTTACAGCTTCGGCACCGCTACAATTGAACATATAAATCAACGAATTGGAGCATATAAAAAAATATAACTCAGAAACTGAAATCTCCTGGCTATAATTTGTGTAAATTTTGCAAAAAAATACATAAAATTTTAAATTCCTACCCTGGCACTGCTGAAATGGTAATAGAAATCTGTTTAAATCCACTCGAACAACGTCGAAAGTATTTTTACATAATTTATTGTAAATACTACGTCCTCGTCGACCGAAATCGTAATATTTCAGCTACTTCTAATTTTTCAGCAAAATTTCCATTCCCTCATTTAATAACAATACCGTTGTCTTTGATATGGATATGGGTCCCTTGTCGGGCGCCAATTTGTAAACGGGCGAATATTTAATGCGGTCAAGTTTTTTCTTGCAATTAATTTTGCAAACAACAGAAACTTCAAAATTAAAACATTTTAATTGGAAATAAATCAGGCATATGAGGAAAAATTGTTGATTTGTAACGAATGGGTAGCGAGATGGATCGAAAATGAAGAACGAATTGACAGGTAATTCATTTAACAATAAAAAGTAAAAGGTGGAAAGCTTCGAACAAACGAGAAACGCAAAAGGAAACAACAAACATTTCTGTTACGTTATTAATTCCGAAATTAAAGTTTTTTGAAATTTTTGAGAGATGAAAATGTTTTGTGCAGTTGGTTTTTCGACGTTTTTAGAAATATACGTAAAAGTTACAAAAAAAACAAGAGTAACAGAGTATTTTTGCATGTTTTCAACTGGGTGGAAGGTTGTCAGCATGTCGGACACAAAACAAGATTATTCAATTACATTCCAAGCAGAGTTAACACCGCAAAGTTTTAATGAGTGCCTGTGCTCTTTACCAGTAGAAAACCAACAATTTTAAATGAAAAGGCAGAAGTATATAACAAATTAGTTTGTAAAGCCCCATTCACACCTCCAATATTTGGCATTCTTGCCGAACATTTCTTAATGATTAAAAAAAATTAAATATTTGTTCAAGTTTATTAATAATCAAGTTTAAATTGAGCTTTATTAAAGCAGCCAAAAAGCAGCATTCAAAGTCTCTCCAACTTTCCAACTCAGAAACAATAGAAAAACATAATCAGACATTTGGAACACCGGTTCCTCATTTTATTAGCTTTAAATGGTTCACGTTTCGATTATATCTACAATTTCCACTCTTGGTTTCTATTCAATGTCTTATCTTCGTCGTGTTTCTAACTTTTGATAAAAAAATTTTCACAAATTTAAAATTCCTGAATTTGAATAATTTCGCCTCAGCTTTTATGTTAATCGAAAGTTTTAATTTAAAAATAATTTCATTTTATAATAATTTGCATAATTTTACTAATTACTTTTTATTCTTATATCGGCCTTATTTTTCTTTGGGAAATTATTTTTCTTTTAATTTCTTTTTAATTACGAACAGTTTTTCTTCAACTTAATAAATTCAAATGAACGTCGATACGCTTACTGCTTTCATTCGGCCTAAAAGTTAAAGTATACAGTTTTTATAATATCGAAGATGGGGGGGGGGAGGTTCTATTTATAATTTCCATTGTATACGAGCAGGGCTTGGAAAATCCCGTTCGAATGAAAGAAAAACAACTTTCGTGAATTATTGCAGTTTTGTTTTGCTGGATTTTTATTTCAACTGTTTTATAAAAATTAATATGGTGACCCCTGCTGTTTTCCATGAGTAAACTGTTTATAACTCTTTTAAATATTTTTTATGATTAAAATAATAAATTCAATCCTGTTAAGTAATAATAGACGACTGCAGTTAAATTAATTAATAATTCATTAATTAAATTAAATAATATAACATTATCATATATATTGCTATGTTTTATTTTTTTGAATTTTGAATTAATCAATTTTTAACATTTGAACATAAAATTTTGTCTGTTTTTCTATTAAAAAATTTCTATTTTTTCTATTTCTATTGACTGTTTGAGTTCATCCTTCTTATTTTTAATCTGTTTGCCTAACCTATCCACAATTTAATAATAATGTTTTTCTTCCCCAACTTCCCCCCTAACTTGAACTAACTCTATTTCTATGTTTACCACTTTATCTTCAATTATCTGTTTGAATTCTTTCTTTGTCTTCACCATATTATTTTCGTTGCGCAGCTCTCCGCTACGGTCCGAGCGCTCCGGGCCGTTTTGCCCGGCGCTTGACTAGCTAGAAATATTCCTCTCCAGGGACGTCCGCACTCGGCGAGGTACGACTAGGGCTGGGACTTTTTATCGATTAATCGAAAAACGATATTTTATTTATGAAATGTCGATTAATCGATATATCGATTGTTATCGATATTTCAAATTTAGGTTATATAGGTTATTGATTTCCTAACATTTCCTTTCATTTGTTCACTAGATATTCCCAGCGACTTCTCCCCCCCCCCCTCAACCTACAACAAACTAAAGGATTAAGACGTTCAAAACTTTCAAAGTCAAAAAATCAGGCTACAAATCTGTGGTCACATGCTAGAAGGGAATAAGTCAACTTATACCGTTTTCGGTATTTTTGTAGAATTAGATTCTTAATAGTAGGTGTCAAGTTTTGGTAAAAGTAGAAAATTCTATGTCAATAAATAATAGCAAATTTATGTTATTGTTTTACAGGTTTAAGTATACTTAACCCATCAAAAAACAATAATTTTTTATTTTAATGTTTTTAAATTCTGCTATAGGGGATTAAATGGACATTATATACATTAGGATAGTTATATTAATTATTTTAACTAACTTGGCGATTAAAAGGTATATGTACATTTATTTCTTTTTAGCAAGTTGGCTTTTACTATAACCTTAATTCAAACGATGAAAGTGTCACATATAAGCGTCTGCAAATACTGTATAAGTCAATTTATATCTTTATTGTTAAACTCAAGTTAGAATATTTCTGCACTAAGGGAATAAGTCAAATGAAAATTAGCAATTAAACAATATATATTCAGTTTATACGGTGTTTATCCATTTGTTAGGCAGTAATTACACTTTCAAAATATAAATTCAGTGGCTATAACCTAGTAACTTCATAATTGAAATAAAAAAAATGTTTTTGCGTCTCGTAAAGTTGGCTATTTGTACTTATACCCTTCTAGCATGTGACCACAAAAATGGACAGTTGGTTTGGAGAGGTATGGGGTACTCCATAGTGCCAAGATCAGAACCGCTAGATTGGTCCATAAATAAAGAGTAAATCGAACACTGGAGGGTATGGAAAACCCCCAGACCCCCCGGTTTGCCAATGGCTACACTAAAGTTCAATCAATATTTGAAGTTAAAATAATAAATAAAAAATACGTTTTACCTCGAACTCGTTTTATTATGGTTTCTGCCATCGATCGACGATATTCAACACTCGGATTTGCAAAAATAAAATTACTTACATACTTACACAAAATAATGAGGATAAACCGGGGGATCTGGGGGGTATGGAATACCCCCCACCGCACGTTTTAATTTTATTTCCAAATCACTACGCCCAACACAACAAACTAGACTAGATCATCTACTCAATCTCTCAATATTTTTTCTAATCATGTTTCAAAAAGTAAAAATAACCAACTATTGGTTGGCAACGAATGGGCTACCAACCGTCAAATTTAAATTTTAAGTATCTATTTTCACAAAGAAAAAAATATGTTGTTGGTTTTTTTTGAAACATAATTAGAAAAAATCTTTTTTTCCATTCTCGGCTTCGGTTTACGATCTCTGCCGAAGGCGTCGATCGTAAAACTTCGCCTTGAAAGGAAAAATGTTAGTTTTTCTACCTTGTATCGCAAATATCTATTTCTTTCCACATCCTTTTCTCTTCTTCTCAAAACTGAGACTTTCAAATACCGCGCACTAAGTAACTCTTTGGTACTGAAGAACTGATACTATTGGTTCATAAATAAAGAGTAAACCGTACACTGGGGGGTAATCATACCCCTCAGACCCCCCGGTTATCGATACCTGGAGTTATAATATTAAATACATTTAACCTCGGACCCGTTTTATTATGGTTTCTGCCATTCAGCTCCCGGATTTACAAAAATAAAATTACTTACATATCGTCGGCTTAGTTATAAACCCTCGTAAGTCCATAAAATGTCGAAAATGACATTTTGGCGCAAAAATATTTAATAAAATAAGCTCTATCGGCGTAGAAAACCTCATAAATGTAAAAAAAATTGCAAACTAATGTTTTAAACTATCAAAAAATTTCTTTTACTTTTAAAAATATGTAATTTGGACTTACGAGGGATTCTAACTAAGCCGACAATATGCGCCCAGCAGTTGTGGATCTATCTCTTTTGATGCCCAAATTTAAACATATTGTGGGATCTCTACAGCTTATTAAATTTTGAATTTACAAGACACAAAACAATGAGGTTATCCGGGGGGTCTGGAGGTATGAAATACCCCCCAGTGCATTCTTTAATTTTATTCTCAAATCGCTACGCTCAACACAACAAACTAGACTACATCATCTACTCAACTTCTCAACAGAGTCCCTTTTACATGGGCATGTGCCTATAGGGCCTAAGGGACACATTTTTACCTAGGGTAAAAGTAGGACCTGGCAGGGGCGGATCCAGAATTTTATTCTGGGGGGCACAAAGGGTCGAGACGGGCAAAAAGAGTTCTCAGATTTGGGATTGTCTCCTTGTTTTCTTGTTAATTTCAAGCGTCTGTGGGGGGGAGGCACGTACCCCCGTGCCCACCTCCTAAATCCGCCTGGGGGACCTGGTAATGTTCGTCCGTTAGGGGAAACTTCCAGATGCAGTCGTCATTTTAAACACTGAAAAAAAAATGCAGACGGAATAGACGATTGAGTTTAGCTAAGTCACCGTGTTCTCCTACCTCATGGTGGAAGCTTTGCAAGGCGTAGGAAATGAAAGTAATTTTATGGACCAGTGGCGTACCATCAAATGTTTTCAAACTATTTTCAGTTGTATATTATTAATACTCATATCAGTAAAATTTTACTTTCGTGGGTTTGTAATATCATCAGCTCTGAATGTGATTTTTGTAATTTCCATAGTTTTACTGCAGATTGATATTATTCACGGTCTGTTTTTTTGCTGGAAAGTGTCCAAGAACCAAACTGCAGAATTAATACGCTACATATTAATTTGACAACGAACGTTCTGCATAAACAGAAACAGGTTAGCGCAGTATTGTCGCATTTAAAATTTTTAAACATCCACATAGCCGCAACTGCTAATTATTATCCTCTTTGATGTACTTGCAGTAGTTTTTCGATTATTTATTGATGGTAAAATTAGCGAACTGACAAATAGCATAGCGTGGTCACGAATTACTAGCAACAGTGAAAAAAGTAATTTAAACTTAAAATCGAGTTTAATTTTATCGACGTGGTAGGAAATTGTCAAACTTATCAAAGCAAATGTTACCCTTGTAATTTCCACCAAGTTGGACGTAATATTCGTTTCTCTTCTTCAAGATGTTTTTCAAAGTGTCACAATAAATTTAATTTGCAGAATTTGATTTTTTGAAGAGTTCTTTTTATGTTGTTGGTGAAGTGGGACAAACGAATAAGAATTTATAGGGGTTTCGCAATTTTTAGGTCCGGGTTGGTTTTTTTTGGTTCCCAATTTAAAATCGGGGCTTAACTTTCGTAAAACTTTTAAGGACTTTCTGAACTTGATAAAAAGGAGACGGATCTTTGAAATTTTGCGTATTAAAGCTTTCAAGTTTGTTGAGTTATCAACAAATTTGCAACTCGTTAGTATCGCTTCCAATTATAAGCCTAAGATCGAAGGGAGCAAAATAAACCGAACCAAAATTTTCTGTGTAGTGTGAGCTTTGTCAGCACAAGTCGTTAATTATTTCTTCTACACTGATGACTTCACTTATAAGTCCTCCTTCTCATAGTTCCCTGGTGAACATTGTTTTAAGTTTCCTTTGCGTTATTGAATTTCGAAGCTTTGTTTCAATAATTTTCAGTTGGAACAATGAACCCGAATGTCGGAATTGATTCAACATATGTGGAACATGAAGTGTTCGCTCTTGTAGTTTGCATATCTTTTCAGAAAAATGAACAAAAAAGTGGAAGTTTAGGAAAATTTGAATGTATGAGAGTAAACTCGATAAAAGCACTTTTTGAGATACACGTTTTTCATTTCAAAACCAATGCATGCATTTCATAAGGGAAGAGTATCTTTGATGGATTGCTCGGCCAATCGTGCGTGTATTTTTACAGGACCAGATTTCGTATGAAATCGCAACCCTTTGGGCACCGTCTCTTTCGGGGTCCTAATTACCCTATTTCCTTTCATCCCAATTTGTATAAAAGGCGAAATTATGAAATTCAAAGTCTTGTGTATCAAATATATTACATAAAAACCAGTGGCGTAACAAGCAGGTGAGGGACCCGTGTGCGAAGTTGTTAACGGGGGCGCTGCTTTATAAATGACAAAAAAAAATTTATATACAGGACGATTTCTCAGATTGTCTAAATTTCCTAAAATATCCTAGAATTTTCTGTGATTCCCCGCTTCACAAGATGTTTTGGATATTTTTTTTAAGATTTTCTAAAATTTTCTGGGATTTCTTGAAATTTCCCGCTCGTTTTTTACTAATAAATGGAAAAATGAAGGATAAATTGTCATATGCAAAACTAAAGGGAAATTTTTTTAGATTTCATTGGCTTTAAAATTTTCTCGAGCTTCCTAAGATTTTCTTGAAATTTCTATGGATTTCTTGAGATTTTCTAAATTTTTTACAAATTTTCTAAGAATCTGTTTCTTGAGATGTCTTGGAATTTTTCAGAATTTTTACAGATTTCCATTCACTATAGTATACACACAATTTTTCCGTCGATTTCCCCTTAGTTTTGTACTAACTGGAAAACCGTTGGGTAAATCGTGATATATAAAAGTGAAAAGAAATTCAAGCAAATTTTAGGGAAATAGAAATCTTAGGAAATTTAGGATATTTTTAGAATACCACAGATTAATTGTTTTATTTCCTTTTTTAATTTTCTAAGATTGCCTGGCAAAAGCAGATACAACAGGATATCAACCCCCACTCGTGAGCTTAATTGTCTCCGTTTTGTTTTGTTGAAATTTTAAAAATATTAAAAATATAAATATTAAAATAAAATATTCTTCTTAAAGTACTAATATATTTATTCCCCCATCCTAGATCCGCCCTTGGTTTTAGATTTCAAGGCTGTATTAGACTGCAATGACTTCATAATTTTAATTGCATATCTCTGGTGAGCATAAAAGGATTAACGAGATTATCATTCCAAAGAACTTTGAGGGAGAAAAATAAACTAACAAACAAAATAAATATATGAAACAAAATAAAAATGTGTGAGATTTTAACTTTAACTTGTTTTTTCAACAAATATAATTGCTGGTGCACTGGAGAGTATTCCATACCCCCCAGACCCCCCGGTTTGAAAACCAAAAGGTGCATGTGTATACGTTGTGTGATTTACCTTCATATGAAAACTTTATATTTTCTTACAACAAATACATCTACATATCATTTGTATACAAAAAAAATGATTTAGTGCATATTTATACATATATATATTATATCTCTCACCGGGGGGTCTGTAGGGTGTGGAACACTCTACAGAATATTATAGTAAAATTCCTGGTATGGAAGTCCCAATTTAATAGCATGGAAAAGCCCTAAGAACATTGAAATTAGAAAATCTTTTAACGATAATTGCTGGTGCACTGGAGGGTATTGCATACCCCCCAGACCCCCCGGTTTGAAAACCTAAAGGTGCGTGTGTATACGTTGTGTGATTTACCTTCACATGAAAACTTTATATTCTCTTAGAACAAATACATCTACATATCATTTGTATACAAAAAAAATGATTTAGTGCATATTTATACATATATATATTATATCTTTCACCGGGGGGTCTGTAGGGTGTGGAACACCCCCCAGAAGATTATAGTAAAATTCCTACTGTGGAAATCACAAGTTTAACAGCATGGAACACCCCTAAGAACATTGTAATTATAAAATCCTTTAACTATAATTGCTGGTGCACTGGAGGGTATTGCATACCCCCCAGACCCCCCGGTTTGAAAACCTAAAGGTGCGTGTGTATACTTTGTGTGATTTACCTTCACATGAAAACTTTATATTCTCTTAGAACAAATACATCTTCATATCATTTGTATACAAACAAAATGTTTTAGTGCATATTTATACAGCATATTATATATCTCACCAAGGGGTCTGGGGGTGTGGAACATCCCACAGAATATTATAGTAAAATTCCTAGTATGGAAATCACAAGTTTAACAGCATGGAACACCCCTAAGAACATTGTAATTATAAAATCCTTTAACTATGATTGCTGGTGCACTGGAGGGTATTGCATACCCCCCAGACCCCCGGTTTGAAAACCAAAAGGTGCGTGTGCATACCTTGTGTGATTTATCTTCATATGAAAACTTTATATTCTCTTTGAACTAATACATCTTCATATCATTTGTATACAAACAAAATGTTTTAGTGCATATTTATACAGCATATTATATATCTCACCAAGGAATCTGGGGGTGTGGAACACCCCACAGAATATTATAGTAAAATTACGGTATGGAAGTCACAAGTTTAATAGCATGGAACACCCATAAGAACATTGTAATTAGAAAATCCTTTAACTATGATTGCTGGTGCACTGGAGGGTATTCCATACCCCCCAGACCCCCCGGTTTGAAAACATAAAGGTGTGTGTGAGATTACGTTGTATGATTTACCTTCATATGAAAAGTTTATATTCTCTTAGAACAAATCCATCTACATATCATAATTTGTATGCAAACAAAATGTTTAAGTGCATATTTATACAGCATATTATATTTCTCACTGGGGGGTCTGGGGGGTGTAGAACACCCCACAGAATATTCTAATTCCTGGTATGGAAATCACAAGATTAACAGCATAGAACACCCTTAAGAACATTGTAATTAGAAAATCCTTTAACTATGATTGCTGGTGCACTGGAGGGTATACCCCCCAGACCCCCCGGTTTGAAAACATAAAGGTGTGTGTGAGATTACGTTGTATGATTTACCTTCATATGAAAAGTTTATATTCTCTTAGAACAAATCCATCTACATATCATAATTTATATACAAACAGAATGTTTTAGTGCTTATTTATACAGCATATTATATTTCTCACCGGGGGGTGAGAATATTATAGTAAAATTCCTACTGTGGAAATCACAAGTTTAACAGCATGGAACACCCTTAAGAACATTGTAATTATAAATCCTTTAACTATAATTGCTGGTGCACTGGCGGGTATTCCATAGCCCCCAGACTCCCCGATTTAAAAACCTAAAAGTGCGTGTGTATACTTTGTGTGATTGCCTTCATATGAAAACTTTATATTCTCTTAGAACAAATACATCTACATATTATTATCATTTGTATACAAACAAAATGTTTGTTTCTCCAAACTTCACGAAAGACAGCTGTTTCATTAACGATTTTAAACAAGTCAAACTTTTCCTTAGCAACATACATAAAACCATGTGGCGTAGAGTTTTTTCGAAAGTAAAACTGAATTTTTTTTAAGATTGAAAAGGTCATAGTACAACTAGGGGCCGTTTTAGCAGGGGGCCCGCGTGCGTCGCACCCACCGCACCCCGGTAGTTCCGCCTCTGGTGAAAACGAAATGCCTGTGTTGTTTGATTAATGAAATTTTATCTTAGGAGAACGTAGCACGTTAATTGATGAATTTAGTGGAGCGTTGTTGATTGGATGGCAGAAGGAAAAACACGAGAGTTATTTTATTTCGAAAAATTGAATTTATGATTTATATTTTATGTAAAACGATTAGTATGAGAACAGAAGTCCCAAACGTGTTTTGCTGTACATTTCGGGCAATATTTTACGTGCTTCAGTTAGACAAACTGTGGGATGGGAATACCGCCAGTTATAAATCAGCTTCGATATGTAATGGTGCTCTTTAGAATATCGAAAACATACATTTTCCGTTCAAGTAGAGATCGTAAATTTATTGGAATTGTAGTTTAGTCGATTAATTTGCAATTTTAAAATGTTCATCATTATAAAGTCATTAACAAATCTTTCGCGACGCCCAAATGGGTTTTCAATTTTGATAAAACAACCGGTGCCTTCTGACACCATGTCGACTAAGTCTAAACAATTTGCTTTAATTTTCAGATATACCGGCTAGGAAAGGGAGAGAGCAAAAAAATGTTGTCGGTAAGTAAATTTCATTTTTCATGTTCCATTCTGCAAATATACAACAGCACGATTCTTTATTTACTTGACTGAAAGTCTTAATCTTAAATAAAAGGGATTACTTACAAAATCTTCTAAATCTTAGGATATCTTGTATTTGTGCAATCTCGTCACGTCTTCGAAGATAAACTTCTTGTAATACCGAAGGATATCCGAAAAGTCAGACAGCTCGATGTTCGCATCAGGTCTTGTACCAAGTTTAAAAAAGTTATTGATACGATTTCATAATTTAACTTTATTGAAAACTACGAATCCAACTTTTTCTTCACTTCCAAATACTTCCTTTATTGAAATATGATTTGCACATATGCGGAGAAAAACTTCCAATCCGTCACTCGTTTCTGGCGTGTTAAAATTTTAGATTTTGTTTTGGCTCTATGTTCTGATGGATCGACTTAAATTCTGGGCCATTTTATTTAATTTAACAGAAATGAAAAGTCGAAGCTTTGTTTCTTTTTCTTTTGTATTTACGCTTATTACTTTTATTTATTTGTCAAAGCTTTCAAAATCCCATAGCAAAATGGCTTCTAAGTACTTTTTTTTCTAAGGCAGTAAACTCGACCATTGCGGATGGGCTTTCAGAAGTCATACTACTTAAAAAATGTATTACATCGGAGAGGAGAATTCTTATGGGATATTTCCTTACCTATAAATTCGCATAAGCTTCGGCTAAGACGATTTCCTACTTTTCTACACTAAAAGGTTAAAGAGTTGTAAATGAAAGTTACATTGTCACCCTAGCCTTGTAAAGACATGTGTTAGTGTTTTCTCTTGAGAAGTAAATGTTTATTGGCACTTTCGTCTTGTTTAGACATGTACTTCATTTTCTTTCATTTTATTCCCAACGGAAAACTCTTAAACAAACAACTTTTCGATTTTTTTATTTTCTTCCGCAAATTACTTAAATTAAACCTAACTACTCCGAACGTGTACAAAACACTCAAACACAAATAGGATGAAATTTTAAAAGAAAATCGAAAGTCAAGTGTAAAACAACTCATAAGCAGCTGAACAGAGCGGCTTTTCCTGCCACGTTTCTAAAAATATTCGAATTATTAAAATCAAATAGCTACTAGGAATAAATTAATTAAATGGAAACTTTGCAATTCGCAAGTTTAATTTTTATGAATTAATTGGTTTAGAAAGTTTGGAAGAACGTGACTATCACCCTCAGGGTAATCCTGTCGAGAGGACTAATCGAGTAATCAGTATAGTAGTTTCCTTCGATCTTGATTCTTAAACTTTTTGAACAAAATTTTGACTATAATTTTGACAGTTAACGTAAAAGTTGCAGCTAAACTCAGAGCCGTAAGGCACTTAAATAAATGTTTTTCCAAGCTTGAATATTTTCTAGCCAAAGGTTTAAATTTCCCTCACTTTTTCAAATTTCCCGATTTTTCCGGGCGAAATTTGTAAAATTATAAATTCCCTATCTTTTCCAAGTATTCTAAGAATACTAAAAGCCGCAGCTAAGTTCAGACCTTAAGCTAGTCATCTTAAGGTGTGATACCTTAGCTGCGGCTGGAGCTGTACGACTGCAGTCAAAGTGACTGCTTTCCATGCTTTCTTATGAGACGATCACAGTCTAAGGAAACACTCCTATATGAAAGCATGATTGATATAAAAGCATGAAAGATATGATTCCTTAGCTGCGGCTGGAATGAATGCTTTTAATGCTTTCTTATAAGACTGTTACACCTGCGACGATTGCATTTTAAGGTAACACTCCCATAAAAAAGTCACAGAGCTCCATCCTCAGCTAAGGAATCACACCTTAAGCTAGCCATCTTAAGGCGTGATTCCTTAGCTGCGGCTGGAGCTCTGCGACTGAAGTCGCAGTGAATGCTTTTCATGCTTTCTTATAAGACTGTTACCTTGGAGACACCTGCGACGATTGCATTTTAAAGTAACACTCCCATAGAATCACATCTTTAGCAGGGCGAAATTTGCTGCACCAACACTAAAGGCTACTTAAACGTTAAGTAAACGCCGCTGCTAAAGAATGACACCTTAAGCTAGTCATCTTAAGGTGTGATTCCTTAGCTGCGGCTGGAGCTCTGCAACTGCAGTCGCAGTGACTGCATTCCATGCTTTCTTATAAGACTGTTACCTTAGAGTCCCCTGCAAAGATCGCATTCAAAGAAAACACTCCCATAAGAAAACATAGAGAGCAGTCACTGCGACTTCAGTCGCAGAGCCAAAGCCTCAGCTAAAAAATCACACCTTTAGCTGTGCGAAATTTTCTGCACCAACACTAAAGGCTAGTTAAATGTTAAGTAAAAGCCGCAGCTAAGGAATCACACCTTAAGCTAGTCATCTTAAGGTGTGATTCCTTAGCTGCGGATGGAGCTCTGCGATTGCAGTCGCAGCGCCTGATTTCCATGCCTTCTTATGAGACTGTTACCTTATAGTCCCCTGCAAAGATCGCATGCTAAGGAAACACTCCCATAAGAAAACATGGAGAGCAGTCACTGCGACTTCAGTCGCAGAGCCCCAGCCTTAGCTAAGAAATCACACCTTTAGCTGTGCGAAAGTATCTGCACCAACATAAAGAGCTAATTAAACGTTAGGTAAAAGTTTCCGATTTTTCCTGGTGAAATTTGAAAAATTATAAATTCCCTATCTTCTCCAAGTATTCTAGAAGAGTGGAAATCCTGCGATATGTACTGGAGGGTGTTCCACACCCCCCCAGACCTCCTGGTTTACAATTTTGACTTTATATTTTTATAATTAACTTTCAAAGTAACACAAAAACTTGCTACTAAACTCCGTGAGCAGTAAGATAATTAAATAAATATGTATTCCAAGTTTTAACTTTTTCTAACTTCTTAAAATCTCAAAAATTTAAATTTCCCGGTTTATATTAATATTGGACAAATATTTTTAGTCCTAATCTTAGTTTAATATATTTTTCGGTTGGTAAAATAATCGACCAACCAGAGTGTTTCTTTTTTCGCCAAAAATGACACGCTGTAGCAGGAGCAGCGTGCTGGGATTTTATAGATTAGGATTTTCCTTTAAGTCATTTAAATTTTCTGGCAGATTTTAACAGGCGAATGCCAGAAAGAATTAATATTTTTCATTTATTTCCATTTGTTCGTAGTTTCACTGGGTCAAATGGAAAATTTTCGATTCGCAAGTTTAATTTTTAAAAATGTATTGGTTTAGAAAGTTTGGAAGGACAACGTGATTATCACCCTCAGGGTAATCATGTAGAGAGAACTAATCGAGCAATCGGTATAGTAGTTTCCTGCGATCATGATTCTTAAAATTTTTAACGTCAATGATAACCCTTCAAAGATTCAATAATGCCAACCCAAAAACATCAGTTTTTTTATTAAGAAACCTATTATGTTCTACATTATTTTCTAAGTTAAATAAAAATCAGTTAACTTTAAAGCTGTTCTTAGCTCTGTCCGGGAGTTTTGTATTAAGTGCAAGAAAAAATTGTAAAAATTCTGATTAGTAACTGAGTACACTGAAGGAAATGGTTCCATATTGACGAAAAGTTTATCATTTTTGCTCCAATGAACAAAATTCATTATATTGATGAACAAAATTCATAAATCTAATGAATTTGAAGAATTTTGTTTATCTTTATGTAATTTTGATATCTAGTTTGATTCAGTTTCCGTCTTATAATGCCTGATTTTGAACAAATTTGCTCGTAGAATTTGTAAATTTTTAAATTATTTAAAAAGTCATACGGGGATCATCCATAAAGTAAGATTACAACATTTACAAGGATCGAAAAATGGTTGTATTTAATAGAAATTCATAGGCTACTTTATAAATTCAGTAATCGCTGAAGCTTTTGCATGCCAGTGTTATAGCCCTCTACCGCCAGCTCTTTCAGCTAGTTTTTGGATTTGGAAAAACGTTTCCCACCTAAAAACTCCTTTAGTTTAGTGAGAAGGTAGTCTGAAGGCGCCAAGTCGAATGAATAAGGGGGTGGGTAACAATATCCGATCTAAACAATGTCAGCATCTACTGTGAGACTCCAGGGTGTGGGGCTTGGAATTTTCATGCAGGAGTGGCAACCATTGCCTTTCTTTTTTTTTCAGAGATTCTAACGATTATTAGTTGAAATTCTACAGTGGATGTAGGTGGGAGAGACTCACCTGCGGTTAAGAAAGCATTTTGACATTTAAGGTAGTACAACGCTAACTATCATCCTCGGGGGAATTATACCGAGAGAGCTAAGTAATTGAATGATCGTAAACCATGTTTTTATTTTTGATAAATTTTAAATTCAATTTGTATTACTAAACTTGATAACTAAGTTTATAGTTTAGAAGATGTATTACAATGCGAACTATCATCCTCAAGTAAATTCTGTCAAATGAGCTAATGGAGTAATCATTCGAAAGCAGCATAAGCAAATCAAAATTGTAACCTTTGTGAACACACAAAAATGTGAACAAAGATTGTTTGTTAATGATTTGTAAACTGAAATGCATAATATTAAAGATCGAAGTCAGAAATTAATTAAAACAAACTGTTAAAAAATAGACTTATTAAAAAGTGTAGTTTAATTCTTCTTTACTTCTTCATTACTGAATGGATCAATTATTTGATTTTGATAATCTTTTTTTGCAATACTTGAAATAACTCTGATTCTCAGCTTTCTACCGGTGTCCTTTGCGTCTACTGTAGTCTAAAAAGAATTCTAGAGACAGACTTTAGCTGCCATTTACACTACCTCAGAGAATCATAGTGTTCTATTACGAGTTAAGACAAAGCAATAAGATGATCCTAGTGGGTATTAAACAAATTTCTATTTGTTGGCCAGCTAAGCTTTTCAGAATAAACTAGTACTGTTTAAATTGCAGTTAACTCTACAGATTATCTTAGATTAAGTTAAGATTAGGCAGCAGCTGACGTGAGCAATGTTGGGTTACATTAGGTTTACGAGTTTAACAGCAGCAGCTGTTTGCGTATTGAGAAATTGCAATAAGCTTTCCAAAGTTCTTAAATGCGCTAGGTTTCAACTTCAAACTGTTACTAAATTTTGCCAACTCTTGTTAGGTAGTGTGCTGATGAGATGGAAGAACTATCATCCGCAGGTAAATTGTGTAGAGAGAACTAATTGAGAAATCTTCTGTTTACAGAGTTGGTGGTCGACAAAAATAGTTGTACGTTTTTAAATCGATATAACCTATATTTGACAAAACCCTTTGCAATTTAAAAATTTTACATTAATAAAGCGATTTATAATAAATGGTTCTATGGAATACTTGAACGAACTTTAAAAGCTAAATTAATCGTTTCACTTTATCATTACTTCCTATTTATTTTAAAGGGTTTTTTTGTAAAAGCTCCACTAATTTATTGAAGCTTATATTCTTATTTTCTTTATATTTAGTCCAATTTTGTATATTCATTTTTTAAATGAAATTGATTAACTTTGATAAATTACCTTTTTAATATAACGCTCCGTGTAATCATTAATTTTATTTTTTTGAAGCTTTTGTCGGGAAATCTAAAAATTAAATTGCGCGTAATTTTCCCGACCCGATTTTCCACAAGAATATAATATGTGTAGTAATTTGAGTTAGATGATTAGCCGTAACAAGCTTCGTGACGAAAGAATGGCTTTCGCAAGGTCGATCAAGCTCGCGACATCGTAGAGAAAGCTCCAATAATGTTTGGTTTGCGGGTTGTGTGCAATATGAGGAAAAATTTTCCGAAACAATATTATAACTTTTCATCAGAAGCTATGGTTTTAATGCTACTCCATAAAGTTGATCTTCTTAGGGGACACGTTGTAAAAGTAATAGGCTGTAAAAAATTACCAAGGATAATATCAAATTTTGGAGGCGCTTTTATCAATTCCACTTGGAAATTTAATGCAGCACCGTTTTGCTTTAGTCGTGTACTACATTTTTTGTTATTTTCCGACCTCTAATAAATGTTTGCTCAAACCTTCACGAAAACGTTTAATGTCTTACACGTGCAAGCATGACGGTTTTGTTTTATTTTTCCTTTCGGAATGACGATTCCAAACAAATTAATTATTTAATTTCTCGAACGCCACTCCAACCAGAAACTAAATAATGCACGCACTTTCTCATTTCAAATGTTTGGCGATTAAACAGCTTAAGGTTTTGGGTTCGAAGGGACGGTTCTTGTGTAAACTCGGACAACTTGTGCGCATATTTGTCATCATTATTGCAAAAAACACCGTCATCATTTGCACCGGATCCGGTGTTAAACTATGTTTGGTCCAGAATCTGGAGCAACAAGGAATCGATATAATTGTGACGTCATAGACCCACCCATTACGTCATCTATGATCTAAAAAGATTTTTCCGATTCGGTTTTTCTATATAATATAAAATTAATCCCAGCATTTTTCCAAAGTTCGCTTTTTAATTATTTTCTCGCCCAACTAAAAGAAATAAAATACGGATGGCGCATTTTCTTCTAAACCAGGCAAGAAAATTTTATATCAAATTTGACCTTTCGTGTTACCTTCTTTAACAAAGTTTCATGTTGGAATCTTTAATTCCTCCGAGAGCTTCCGTCAACTGTACCCTTTAACGTGTTTCCTCGCGGGAAATCACATCAATTTCCGCGTACATACAATACCTGTACCTACTGCTAATTTAAATACACAAAAAAAATTTATTAAGCAAACCTATCGATTATTTCGCGATAACAGGGCTTCTTTGTAATCGTTATTGGTTGTCGTTACGAATAAACTGCATCAGCATTTCCGCTTCAATTTTCAGTTCACCTTTAATAGCCACTTATGTGTATTGGTAGACAATAATGTAAAGCAAATATATTAGTAAATACATTTCCCTCATTGTTTAATGGTAAATAAAAACGCAATTGTTGTTTCACAATGCACTCTTGAAAAATCTCCATGCGGAACATAAAGTTGTCCACGACGGAAAGAAATTTGTAATCGTAGAGTCGTTATTGCAATTAGATTTTTATTGCGGCTATCCATTGGTTCGATAATGTAATTACATCTCTGGAGTAATTTCAAAGCCCAATCCTTAATTGCAGTGCAATCTTAGAGCTTATTGCTTTATTCCTTAGGGTATAAGAATTGGGGATCAGAATAATCTTTCGCAAAATGTCTTATTTGTGTGGATGCTAGATTTAGCATTTTTCTAAATTTATTTTAAAAAACGGAATTTAAATTTTAATAAAAATTCAACATTGCGATATTTTGTAAAACTCTTAAGTCGGAGCTTTCTAGCTTTTGTGTTGTATATATTTTTGCATCGATATAAAATTTGTATAAGGATTGTTAAGCATAAGTTCAATTGAATCGTAGAACGTCTCAACAATGATACACAATTGACTACGACACACTTTACTACGAATGAATACTTCAATCATTGTCAAAATTGTATATGAAATTTTTGAATCGGAAGCTGTTTCACTTGATGTAATAACGAGTTTTTTTTCAATCAATTTTAAAGATGCAGATAGTGAATCCACTGCACCTGCTTTTTCTCTTGAATCTCCCTTCAAGGAACCGAATTGTCGCTTCATCAACTTTCAAATCTACGAAGAGCCATTGATCAATTTGAATATCAACCGTTGAAAAGACTCAACGACTCATAAAGCTTTTCAACTTGTAATTTCCAGAAGCATTCAAAACTGCCACACACAAATTTAGCTGAACATTTCAATTTTTTTTAGTTAAAGAGGTGTAGTTTCACAATTTCATCCTTAAATTCTTTGATTCTACAGTGAAATAGTCTAGGGATGCCCGATCAGGACGTTCACATCGTTTTTTGCACGGACCACCAGACCCCCCGGATTGAATACCCCCGAAGGTTAATATGCTTATTCTTTCACTGATATACTTAAACCATCTGGAAAGTATAATATTTAAATAGTTAATTTCGATTCCCGCTACTGTGGGATTCCCCGTTTTCCTGTATTTACAAAGTAACGCAAAATCTTTTTTTCTCTCAAAATTTGAAAAATTATAAATTCCCTATCTTCTCCAAGTATTCTAAAAGAGTGGAAATTTCGAGATATGTACTGGAGGGTGTTCCACACCCCCCGGTTTAAAATTTTGGCTGTATATTTTTATAATAAACTTTCAAAGTAACACAGAAGGTTAAATTTCCCTCATTTTTATTTAAAAATTCAAATTTTCTGGTTAGTTCTAATCTTAGTTAGTTTAATATATTTTTCGGTTGGTAAAATTGTAAACCGGAGGGTCTGGGGGGTGTGGAACACCCTCCAGTACATATCGCAGGATTTCTGCTCTTTTAGAATACCTGGAGAAGATAGGGAATTTATAATTTTTCAAATTTTGCCAGGAAAAATCGGGAACTTTTACCTAACGTTAAACTAGCTCTTAATGTTGGTGCAGATAATTTCGCCCAACTAAGGACATGATTCCTTAGATGCGGCTGGTGCTCTGCGACTGAAGTCGCAGTGCATGCTCTCCATGTTTTCTTATGGGGTTGTTTCCCCATGGGACTCTAAGGTAACTGTCTCAAAAGAAAGCATGGAAAGTAGCGACTGCAGTCGCAGAGCACCAGCCGCAGCTAAGAAATCACACTTTAAGAAGCCTAGCTTAAGGTATGATTCCTTAGCAGCGGCTTTTACTTAACGTTTAACTAGCCTTCAGTGTTGATGCAGAAAATTAGCACAGCTAAAGGTGTGATTTTTTAGCTGAGGCTGTGGCTCTGCGACTGAAGTCGCAGTGACTGCACTCCATGTTTTCTTATGGAAGTGTTTCCTTACAATGTGATCTTAGCAGGGGACTCTAAGGGAACAGTCTCATAAGAAGGCATGGAAAGCAGAGCTCCAGCCGCAGCTAAGGAATCACGCCTTAAGATGACTAACTGACAGATGCCTAACCGCAGCTAAGGAATTATATCTTTCATGCTTTTATATCAATCATGCGTTCTTATAGTAGTGTTTCCTTAGACTGCGATCGTCTCATAAGAAAGCATGGAAAGCAGACACTACGACTGCAGTCGCAAAGCTCTAGATGTAGCTAAGAAATCACACTTTGAGATGACTAGCTTAAGGTATGATTCCTTAGCTGCGGCTTTTACTTAAAGTTTAACTAGCCTTTAGTGTTAGTGCAGAAAATTTCGCCCTGCTAAAGGTGTGATTTCTAAGCTGAGGCTGGGGTTCTGCGACTGAAGTCGCAGTGACTGCTCTGCATGCTTTCTTATGGGGGTGTTTTCTTAGTATGCGAACTTTGCAGAGGACTCTAAGGTAACGGTTTCATAAGAAAGCATGGAAAGCAGTCACTGCGACTGCAGTTGCAGAGCTCTAACCGCAGCTAAGGAATCACGCCTTAAGATGACTGGCTTAAGGTGTGATTCCTTAACTGATGATGGAGCTCTGCGACTTTTTTTATGGGAGTGTTACCTTAAAATGCAATCGTTGTAGGTAACTCCAAGGTAATAGTCTCATAAGAGAGCACGTAAAGCATTCACTGCGACTTCAGTCGCAGAGCACAAGCCGCAGCTAAGGAATTATATCATTCATGATTTTATATCAATCATGCTTTCTTATAACTAGGAGTGTTTCCTTAGACTGCGATCGTCTCATAAGAAAGCATGGAAAGCAGACACTACGACTGCAGTCGCAAAGCTCCAGCCGCAGCTAAGAAATCACAACCTAAGATGACTAGCTTAAGGTATGATTCCTGAGCTGCGTCTTTTACTCAAAGTTTAACTAGCCATTAGTATTAGTGCAGAAAATTTCGCCCACCTAAAAGTGTGATTTCTTAGCTGAAGCTGTGGGTCTGCGACTGAAGTCGCAATGACTGCTCTCCATGTTTTCTTATGGGAGTGTTTCCTTTAAATGTGATCTTTGCAGAGGACTCTACGGTAACAGCTTCATAACAAAACATGCAAAGCAGTCACTTCGACTTCAGTCGCAGAGCTTCAGCCGTAGCTAAGAAATCACACCTTAAGATCACTAGTTTAAGGTTTGATTCCTTAGCTGCGGCTTTTATTTAACGTTTAACTAGCCTTTAGTGTTTGTGCAGAAAATTTCGCACAGCTAAAAGTGTGATTTCTTAACTGATGCTGTCGCTGTGCGACTGAAGTCGCAGTGACTGCGTTCCATGCTTTCTTATTCGAGAATTTTCTTTGAATGCGATCTTTGCAGGGAACTCTAAGATAACAGTCTTATAAGAAAGCATAGAAAGCAGTCGCTGCGACTTCAGTCGCAGAACTCAGCCGCAGCTAAGGAATCACACCTTAATATGACTAGCTTAAGGTGTGATTCGTTAGCTGCGGCTTTTACTTAACGTTTAACTAGCCTTTAGTGTTGGTCCAGAAAATTTCGCACTGCCAAAGGTGTGATTTCTTAGCAGAAGCTTCAGCTCTGCGACTTTTTTATGGGAGTGTTACCTTAAAATGCAATCGTTGCAGGTGTCTCCAAGGTAACAGTCTCATAAGAAAGCATGAAAGCATTCACTGCGACTTCAGTCGCAGAGGTCCAGCCGCAGCTAAGAAATCACACCTTAAGATGACTAGCTTAAGGTGTGATTCCTTAGTTGCGGAGTTTAACTAGCCTTTAGCGTTGGTGCAGCTAAGGAATCACACTTTAAGATGGCTAGCTAAAGGTGTGATTTCTTAACTGAGGCTGGGGCTCTGCGACTGAAATCGCAGTGACTGCTCTCCATGTTTTCTTATGCGAGTGATACCATATAATACCCCGCCAGACCCCCCGGATTGAATACTCCGAATAGTTGGTATGCTTATTCTTTGCCTGATAATATTAAATGGGAACTTTTTAATCTTTCGGAACAAATATATTAATTCAAACTAATAATTTAAAAAGTTTGCAGAAGTTCAGTCGATCCATAGTTAGTTCAGCAATTCGTAAAAACGGTGGACTGCTACCGATTAAAACAAAATCAGCTCGAATTTGAATCTTCCTTGAGCAAAATCAGCCCCGAAAGATAAAATCCCAATTTTTTCTGGCATTTTCGAGACAAAACTCAAACTTAAAATAAATAATTTATTCATTGAATGCTTGATGAATTTCAAATTTGTATTAAATAACCTTTGACCTTAGTCAATAAAAGTTTATGTCAAATTATAAATGAATGAAATTTAATTTAGTTGGATATTTCTGTTGTTTGAATTTAATAACTTTGTTATTAACTTAACTTTTACATTTATATCCTACGTTGTAGATGAATTGTACTGGAGGTAACTTTACAATTATTATTTCATTAAATTGTGATAGGAACATTAACAGTAATTCGCTGTTTCAAATTCCTGAGCAAGGACGGCAGCGTTAAAGGTAGTCAGCAATTTCATGCCGAATCTAAATTTTCAAACTAAGCGGTTTTAGTTTTCAACGATTTTAAAACCAAAACCAAAAGATGTTTGATATAGTTAGCTTAGGTTCAGGTTAGATTAGATTGTTGGTATTTTTTTCTTTTCCAGCGCTGAGAGATAGGTTAAATCATCTAATATCAGAATGGTGAAGGTTGAAAATGTCTTTGATCTCAAAATTCATTGGCCTAACTTGAGTTTTGAAAATATCTGGTGTAAGTAATTGAAAAGATTTTTTTCGGTTTGTACCTTGTACTAGAGCATCCTGTATCTTTGTCATGGGGCTGGTTTTTGGTAAATTTAGGATTCTGGTTCTTATAATGCAGATGTAGCTGATGTTAGCAATTAAAATATTTATATTTATATCAATAATTTTTTATAAAGTTTGTTTATCTTTCGCTCTCTCTCCAGTTTTTTCTCTCTAAGTTCTGAGTATGGAATCGATTGTTCAGATTTCAGAGTTCTATAAACTATATCAATCTTTCCTTTTAATATTTTTTTATCTAGATTGAACTGAAAATATTTCGTACTTTGTTTGATTTACTTTTTCTCTTGTATTTCATTTTGTATTCTTCCATGTTTATCTGTTCACATTTTCATTCAGCACCATGTGCATTTATCAGATAACTGATAAGATTCAAATTTCTTTTCATTTTATTTCGCATTTCTAATTCATACAATTTTATTTTTCTTTCCCTTTTCAAGGTTTAATTACGGAAGAGTGGATTTTATTGCTCCTCTGATACCACCACACCCTTCTAGCTAAGATACGGTTCCCTAAGAAGTAATTCATCAACGTTAGAATATCATGATGTTTATTTGCTCGTTAGATAAAAGGAACAGGATCGTATTCACCTTATTTTTTAAATTTAAACTTATTTTCCAGGATATAAAAACCAAATTTACATTGTACGACGCTTTGCTACAAGAAACTGATCAATCATTAGAAAAATATTCCTTTGAAAAATTATTACATTCAAGAAAGATTCTCGTGTACTTCATTTCTTGTCTCGTAAATCCAACGACGCGCACTATATTGGATATTGCGTTTGATAGCGTTTATTTTTAGATTACTTTGTTTTAAGTGAAATGAAGTTGATCCAGTTAGAGATAATAGCGAAACCTACACTACTTTTCAAAGTAGTAATTATTATTTTATATTTAGATTTTATTTAATACACGCGAACTTTATAAATATTAATTGAAAAGCTGGCCGAGTAATTACCACTAGTACTATTGTAATAATAAAAAGTGTAAAAAACGTAAACAATAAATTTAAAATATATAAGTTAACTACATAAAAAGCATGAAATTATACAAATACTTTGTGCATTAGTTGCCGGATTTATAATTAACAGTTTTTTACCCGCGTGGTATTTACGAAGATAATTTCATAAATTATTTTGTAAAACAACTTACTTACTGCATTTCTTTTGTTTTATGTTGGCATGGTAACGTAGTTTATTCACAGTATTTCGCTAACAAAATGCAAATGTGCTGCCCTACTTTATTAATTCAAATATTAACTTCTAATTAAACTTGCAATTAGCTATTGTCGTTTTTACGAGCTAACTTCACAGTTTAATTTTTAATAAATAAAATTACGATATGGACGTCACCGCTGGGATTTTTCAATTAAATATACAGTAATGAAAATTGTACTCTAAATAAAACATTCAGTAAAAAGCTTCTGCACAATGCGGAATACATGGATGAACATTTGTTGTAGAATTCCGGTATGATTGCTGTTGCAGTTGTTAGGAAGCTTCGAACCATACATTTATTTTTTGTAATTATGCTCTGCAAATACAATTGCATAAAAAAATTTTGAGGGATGGGCGAAAGAGCGAAACTAATTAGGGCGAAATATTAGTGTTTTTTAAGAAAAAACTACTGTAAACCAGGAATTTATGTCATGCAAAATTCAAATTACTGAAGCTATTAAACCACAAAGCTATCAGTCGAATAACACACATGCCAACGCGATCGTAAATGAAGTTACCTTCAGAAATTAATAACAACTGATGGAATACATTATCCTGTTAATGGATTTGTAAACGAACTAAATTTTGGATAATTTATAAAAGTGGAGTTTGTCTGGATCAGGAGCTTAAATTTAAAAAAACCCAAAGCTAGCTTGCCGATTGAACGATCAATTTTTACGTAAATGTCTAGTCGAAGTTAAATAAGTTAAAGTTTGTATTTCCATTTTTAAAACTTTTAAACATTAACTTGCATTGTTGCACTTAGCTGAACGATTACGGATAATTACACTTTCAAATCTAATCACGACACTTCAAACGAAGTCTTACGATAAAAGTTTACTTCAAATTAGTCGATAATTACATTAGGACTTAGAATAATTTTAGTTAAAGTGGAGTAGTGCTATTATAGCCTCTCTACTTGAAAGACTATTTGAACAGGTGAGAAGCCATTAACCGAATCAGTAATAATTTAATGGTAAAAATTGGTGCCTGATTTATATTACCGAACCTTTGGAGTATTCCGGTTATGTACCATGAGACTTTGCTCCATACCTCCCCCCCCCCACCAGACCCTTTTAAAAGATCTAGGTTTATGTGTCTGTGCCTTGTTTGATTTAATGATTTAATAAAATAGAATCCTTTCGATCTTTCAGAATGTATATATTATCTATTTATAATAATATGTTTTGGGGAAGGGGAATCTGGGGAATACCCCGCAGTATTCGAGTAATAATGTTTAAAAATGATAATTTTCTAAGAAGAATCAAATAAATTAATTAATTAGTTAATTATGTTAAAACCGGGGGGTAAAGTATGAAATACTCCTCACCACATTTTGTTCCGATACTGGGGGGTATTCCATACCCCCCAGACCCCCCGGAATAACATCTGCATTTTTAAGGTTCAGTCGCAAAAGGAATATTAACAATTTCTATGTTACTCTTAGGTATTTTTAAAGTAGAATTTAATAAAATTAAAAACCGGGGGGTCGGGGGGTATGGAATAAACCCCAGTACCGGAAGATATTGTGCTAATAAGTACCTAATTCATCAGCCCCAAAATGCTGATTTTTTTGAAAATATTCATAAAATATTCATGAAATTAAATGTACGACTTTTTTTGAGTTTTTTATTACAAATCCGTTAATACAAAATGTCAAATACAAAATGGCCGAGGCAAAATAACGAATTTTAATAATAAAAAAAATAAATTAAAAATACCCCCCAGTGCACTCTTCCTTAAAACTAGAGATTAATTAAGTTTGTAATTATGTACTTCTTGTAAACATGGTTAGAGTGTTTTATTATTTTTTTATATAATTAAGGCAGCCCTTCGCTGAGCTCCATGCGCTTCGAGCCGTTTTGGCTGCCGTAAGCACGGCAAATCACGGATCCACCCTAAAATGAGTTTGCATTTGTCTAAATTAAATAAAAATCCCTGTACACTTCTGAACCATTTTTACAAGAAATACCTGAAATGTAGATTGTAAGTGTCAAACCGGGGGGTCTGGGGGGTATGGAATAACATCCTGTGCACTCTTGGTTCTTAAACCCGCCTTCCAGCGTTGGAAACATAATTATTCTCTAGTTTTAAGGACGAAGAGTGCACTGGGGAGTATTCCATACCCCCCAGACCCTCTGGACTGACATCTGCATTTTGAAGGTTTAGCCTAAAAGGGAATCCTAACAATTTCTAAATTACTCGATCTTAAGGTATTGTTAAGTTAGAATTAAAACTAAATTTGACTCCAGGTTTCCAGTCGTGTAAGCACTTTATTACAGTCAACTACAAACCATCGCGGTTGTTATTATTAATTATTGCTATATCAGAGGCTGAAATTTTTGTTTATTTGAAATTAAGAAAAAATGTTATTTATAAAATTTTAAATTAAACTGGTGAACTATTCTGCTTATAATATGTAAGTTATTAGATTAAGGAAACTAGAGAAGAAATTTTGTTTTATGAATACACAATCAAATAATGACAGGTTATGGGCCCAGGCCAGCCTTGGGTATATTACCCATTAAACATGGGTAAATAATTTTTATTGATACACTATCGTAAATTACAACATAGAGATAACTTTGGCTACCACAAGAAAGACAAAGCCGCTAAATTCAAAATTCACATGTCAATCCGGGGGGTCTGGGGGGTATGGAATACTCCCCAGTACGGGAAGATATTTTGCTGGGGAGTATTTCATACCTAAATCCCCCCGTCTTAACATAATGATTGCCAGATATATAAATTTACCAAAAAAATTTTGGAACTACTTAATTAGTTAGAAGCTACCATCTGAAAATGGAGAACTGGTTTGGATTTCACGTTACATTGCATATCCATGGGATAATGCATGGGTTTAGCTAGATACAGAACGCACTACATTAGCAAAACAAAGCATCGATGTAATTTTGTAATGAAATTTACTTTAAAATCGCAATTTCTCACCACAGCTGGAATAGGAGACTTCCAGTATTATTTTTATGTGGCAAAACCCAGATATTAACTAGCTTTCGGAGGCAAGTTGGTTGTTGGCAAATTAGCCCTAATATGTGCAAACTGAATGCACTCACTACAAGATAGTCGTAGATTGTTGATTGTAGGTACGGAAAAGATAATGGTTACGACTAAACCCGTCGTACTGGAAATTCGTAATGAACTCGTTGCAAATGGATGATAAGATATGAGCTTCAGGTTTGCAAAATCCCAAGGAGGCACCTGGTGTTGATGAATAAGGAAGTATAATCTTCAACTTAGAGAGCTGACTGTGCGGAAAGAAATCCATAGGCGCAGCACACAAATAATTATAGTAGGGCAATAAATTTCAAAGGAGAACAATTAATATATTGCAGTGTTTTTTTATGAATAATAATAATTACAACAAACAAACTACTTTTTTGTTACCGTACAGGCCAGGGCCGGCTTACTAAGTAATAAAGCTGTGTGTGTGTTTTAATATTTTTGGTTAAACCAAAGCAGCCTAAGATTTAAAATGAAAATTCTTTTAAGACATTTTGAGATTCTTATGTGCAGGCATTTTTCATAATTAAAAGTAATAACAGTTGCAAATGACTACTACGTGAACAAATTAAATCAACATAAATCAGTGTAAAGGACGTCTTCTAATCTGAAATTATATATTCCTCTTGTTTGTAATTTGAATTATTGAAATTGGCGAACAATGTTATCTCATTAAGAAGAGTTCAAAGGACAACTCATAAATACAGCAAAGCTTTTGAATGTAAATCTCAGTTTACGAACTAATATGTCTTTCTAATTTAAACGACAATGTATACAGAGTGTTAATCCTAATGTTAAAAGCCTAATGCAAACGTAAAAAAAATCCAACACCTGAAACTTTTTTCAGCTACGTAACAAAATCTGTATTCCAGCAGTCAATGTCAACTTAAAGTCTGAAAAACCGAAGAAGCCATAATGACACGTTTTGAATTCTAAATGCCCGCATGGAATCTTACAACGGATTCTGAAAGTACGTTCTTTTGCGTCATCCCCACGACCCTTAAGCGCTTAGTTATTTCCGCACCTTAAACATTTCTCCGTCAATTTTACGTTTATTTTATGTCATCGATTCGGTGACGGCTACGATTTTATAAGTGGCCAAAATTATGACAGCTTAAATATTTTTAACTTGATTAAGTCCGGGCTCAAATAAAACTCAAAAAGAAATCAATCAGAGAAAACAATTTTCCTGACGTGGGCAATCGAGCGAGGAAAAATTGATTTATTAAATTTAAATTTATACTTACCTTATTATTTGGTTATTATTTTCTCAGCCTCCAGATTTGCACCCCCGGCATCTTACACGACCGACGCCGACGTGCGGTTTTTGGAAAGAAAAAGTCAAACTACAAAAAAAAGTTAGTTTTAGTTTAGGGTAAACAATATCGAGGGCCAAAACTTTAATAGCGCTCACAAGTTGAACACAAAATTACCAATTCGAAATGTCAATCGGAACTTAATTAAATTAGTTTTGTTGAATCAAGAAGAAATAATATTAAGTTTGTTCTCCAAGATTAAAATATTGGAATTAATTAATCAAGTGCTCGAAGAAGTTAATCGATGGCATAATTTTGGAAATTAAAAAAAAAGGAACAAAAGTGAAAGCATAATATCCGTAATCAGCATGGCCTAACTTGAGGGATATAGCGAAGAATTTGGAGAAACGATTGAAGCGAATTTTGCTAGAAGGTTTTTAAAGAAAATTCAATCGAGTCTAAATTGGAAAAGAAGCGTTTAGTAATTTAACATCAAAAGTGTTTTATAACGATAAGTGTCGTGTCTGAACAAAAAATAAGTCAATTTTGTAACAAATATTGATTTAGACGCAATTTTATTTTCGGTAATTGGCTCAAATTGAAATCATTTTGGTAATTTTTTAAATAATAGAAAAAAGTTGTTCGAGAGGTAGAAATTTTCTTTTTATTTATTTTTTTAATATTATGGTGGATGAGAGTCGTTCAAAAAGTTTTTTAAGGTTTAAGTATTCTCTAATAGGAAACTGAAAGAGCTTTTAAAAATCCTTCCTAAGACACTTGACGTTTTTCTAGATAGGAAAGTTTTTGTTGAATAATTGCGAAATTTTTATTTTCCCAACAATCACAATTTTCCACTTAACTATTATCTAATAATTTTTTAAAAACATCCCACCATGCGGGTGGCGCCCAAAAATTACATATTCTTAATTTAAAATGATTATTTGCTCCAAATCAATTGAATTTTTACGCGGGAAGGAGAAATCATCGCAAGTAACTGCATAGGTTGCCCGAGGACAATCTTTGTGTATTTTAATTTTATCAAGTAGGTTTAGCGATGGAAAAGCTGTGTCACCCTGTATTATACAGAAGGAATACCTTTCCTACCTGTTAGTAACAATGCTAAATTAATCAGAACAAGCGAGAACTACAAAGAGAATGAATAATTCGAATGAGACTTAAGACTAACAATAAGCAAAATATTTTTTCCAAAGTCCTTGTAACGAAACTTTGGAATTACGTCAGAGTTTCTAAATTTAGCATAGACAGCTTATCTCTGCCACATACCAGCTTGAATCGGCTTGCGGAGTTACGAAAACTTGAATCCAAGTCAAGATAAATAAACCTACTTGGAGATCAATCTTCGGGTGTACACCGACATCTGCAGCCCATGGATTAGCGGGTGGTTAGTGAATCCACATGTTTTCTAAAATTTCAAAGCTTCCATTGAGATGCGGTTTTAGTTCAGTCAATCTCGCCAGCTTTCCGTGTTTGCAAAACTAATCTCCTAAACTGTCTTGGCGATTTATGTTTAATCACAGTAGAACCGAAAGGGCATTTTACGCAACTGAAGAAGTTCCGATAACCAATTGAGTTCCACACTATTCAAACACTAAGAGGTCGATTTCAACCGGTAGTATTGCTTCATTTCCGCATAAAAACATTTTTTATTGTAGCATTTGCGACAGCCACAGCCGCTCTATCGATAGAATTGAACATTCAATTTTGCATAGATAATCTCTATTTATTTACTTAATAATCAGGAAGAAATTGTCCTTTAGGTTAACAGGAAAGTAAATAAAACTGTATGCTTCTCAATGACGGTTGGATAACTAAACGGGAAGGTTTTTTTGCTTATTCACTGCGAACCATGGCGGCTAGTGCCGGGAAGGCGATGGGGCGCCCACCTTCAATGAGAGTATCAGAACAAAAATTTTTTTTAAATAGAATTCCATTAGTTAACCTCGCGTTAATCTTCACACACAAATGCAGGTCCTAAGAGTTTCCTTTTTTAACGCAATTACAGGGGTGCTGAGGTGGGGGAGCATCTCAGCTCTCAGAAACAGAAGATTTGTTTCCATGTTCTGAAATTGATTTTATTAAATAATAATCTTTCTTTTTTTCAGAATTTTCTGAAAACAATCGTTTGCGATAAATATACACAACGTTGGACATTTCAAATTGTAGAAATTTTAAACCCAAATTGTGCAGTTTTTTTTATCTAGCGTTTGTTAGAAAACCAAAAGGGCAAAATTTTGTTCTAGAAATAAACAAAGTTTTGTTCGTATATATGTAAATATGTAGAATAATTTTTAGAAATAGACAGAATTTTGTATTAAAAATATGCACAATTTTATGCAGATTTTCTACTAATTATTTGTAATATTTTTCTTGACAAATTATATACTACTTGAAAGAATATACAATTGGGGTTGTTTACCTACTCAAATTAAAGTTGCAAACTTGCAATTTAAATACATATATCTAATAAGCACATAATATAAACGTTAATTTAACGTTAAATTGACGTCATATTAACGTCGTTCCTGTATTATAAGAAACTATGAGCCGCCACTGACGGATAATAAAAATATAAAGTTAAAAAGAAATGATTTATGAAGGACTGTCTTCTTGCTAGTGACTAGAAAATTTTGTCTGAAATAAAATACCCTCCAGTACCTCTGTAATTTTTTAGAATTCCTTTTAGGAGGTAAAGCATTGAAATAAATAAAAATAATAAAAAATAAAAACAATGCAGAAGTCATTATGTTAAGATCGGCGGGTTTGGTAGGAAATACTCCCCAGCACAATATGTTTCAATACTGTTTTACAATTAAATTACAAAATAAATTTGACTCCAAGGTTCTAGTCGTGTGGCCACTTTATAACAGCCAACTACAAACCACCGCGGTTGTTATTATTAATTATTGCTATATCAGAGGCTGAAATGATTGTTTATTTGAAATCAAGAAAAAATTTTATTTATAAAATTTTAAATTAAACTGGTGAACTATTCTGCTTATAAATTATGTAAGTTATTAGATTAATGAAACTACAGAAAAAAATTCTGTTTTATGAATAAACAATCAAATAATGACAGGTTATGGGCCCAGGCCAGCCATGTGTATATTACCCATTAAACAATACATTCCATTTTTATTGATGCACTATCGTAAATTACAACATAGAGATAACTTTGCCTATGTCAAATGCATATGTCAATCCGGGGGGTCTGGAGTACCCCCCAGTGCCGGTAGATATTGTGCTGATGAATATTTCATCGGCACAGTTAATGTTACACTATCGTGAATTATAACATAGAGATAACTTTGCCTACCACAAAAAGGGCAAAGCAGATAAATACAAAATGCAGATGTCAATCCGGGGGGTCTGGAGGGTATGGGATACCCCCCAGTATCGGAAGATATTGTGTTGGAAGAGAATTTCAAACCAAACTCCCCGGTCTTAACGTAATTTATTATTAAAATTAATTAACGCTAGACACTTGTACTGCTTCTTCGACATCCTAACCATCACACCATGACATGTGTTTCTGACTCATTTGTCGTCATCGGTATCGCATACTTGTTGTAATCACTTAATTGAGTGCACTTTATCGGCTACTGGTTTCAAATTCCATATGGACTGATATATTCACGTCACAGCCGATTTGCCGCACACCCGTTCAGATCCAAGGATTATTAGCCGCGATCCTTTTTGACGCAAGACCTATTAGACACCTATTAGAGATTGGAACACTTTGCAATGTAAATATTAATAAAAAACTAGGGGTTTTCAATAAAATCATATGAAAACTCTTATGGGAATAACGCAAAAAATAAAGAAAATTTAGTAAAATCAATAATGCAATTATTTGTGTAGTTATCTTTAGTCTCTACGTATAGTTTAGTTTGAACACTGAGGGCAGGCGCCAAAATGAGATTTCGCTCGACCTGAAAATCTTTTTAAGTCCGTCCCTGCTATTTTTTTTTTATAATTATTTGAAGAATATATAATTTTAAAGTTGCAAACTTGCAATTTAAATACCTAATTTAATAAGCTCACAATATAAACGTTAATTTAACGTTAAAATTACGTCATATTAACGTGTTTCTGTATTATGAGAAACTTTGAGCCGCCACTGACAAGAATAATAAAAATATAAAATTAAAAACACCTGATTTATGAGGAAATGTCTTCTTGCTAGTGACTACAGGGTATTGAAACCATTCCATAAGTAAACGTTTGTATAACTGAATATAATTAAAACTCACTTGACCTACTTGTTATTGCCCGTATTTCCTTAATTTTCTTTTTCTCTTCAAAAACCCCATACTCTTCCATTCCAACTTTATTAGAAAACAATGGAAGATTAATATAATAAACAGATTACGTAACCAACTCTTTAATGGTATCAACGTTGCCCACCGTAAATAAAATGAAATAAAATTCATATAGCATCTGACGTCATAAAGCACATCACCCGATTTGCCGCACACCCGTTTAGATCCAAGCGTTTCGACGCAAGGATTCTTAGCCGTGATCTTTTTTGAATATTAATAAAAGCACGGGAAAGTCAAAAAAATCATGAAAAACATCATGGAAATGGAAACCGGTCTATTCTGAAAAAACGGTAACACCGCAAAAAATAAAGGAAATTTGCTAAAATCAATAATGCAATTTATTTGTGCAGTTATCTTTAGTCTCTACGAACAGTTTAGTTTGAACACTGAGGGCAGGCGCCAAAATGAGATCTTGCTCCAGCTGAAAATCTTTTTAAGTCCACCCCTGCCATTTATTTTTTTTTTATATAATATTTTTTTTTATATTTATTTTTGAAGAATATATAATTTTAAAGTTGCAAACTTGCAATTTAAATACATAATCTAATAAGCTCACATTATAAACGTTAATTTAACGTTAAAATTACGTCATATTAACGTCGCTTCTGTATTATGAGAAACTTTGAGCCGCCACAGGAATATTAAAAATATAAAATTAAAAACAACTGTCTTCTAGCTAGTCACTACGGGGTACTGAAACCATTGTTAGTAAAAGGTTGTGCGGCCGCACTGTCGACCTTTTTATTCTTCAAATTTTCAAAAAATATAGCAAAAGTAAACCTTTGTATAGCTGAATATAATTTATTAAAACCTTGACCGACTTGTCTTTGCCTGCATTTGCTTAATATTCTACATTGTTTCTTTCGCCTCTTCTGGCAAGTGTTGAAATAAAATTCATATGGCATCTGACGTCATAAAGCACATCACCAATTCATTGATAGGGGAGGAATTTAAATCCAACTTGATTTTAAAAGTAGTTCAAATGGGTTAAAGCGAATGCCCGATTACACTTCGACACTTTTAATTGTTGTTTTTCTTTAATGCCGGCGATGGGCGGCGTTAAAGTACATTAAAGTACATAATAATAATTCTACCAGGACTTTATATATCCTCATTGGTGCAGTTTCTAAAGTCAATTTCTGTTTATTTATTGCAGCTTTTCGATGCTGAAAATTATAAAAATTCTGTATTATTGAAAAAAATGCAAATTTCATGTTTTCAATAACTTAAATAGCTAAGAAGTTTGTTTATGCCCTCATAATGTGCCACAATATTAAGCTGCTTATAAATTTGCATATTATCGTAGGAATTTGGATGGAAACCAACGCATAGCCGTATTATTTTCTTAAATTGTGTAAGAAATTAATTCAATATTGATGAAATCACATTACTGTCATACAAGGGGGGGGGGGGCTTCGCAACAACATAAGGGTATTGGACTGTTACAAAAGCAAATTTGATGAATTACCCCGTGTTTGTATTAGAATAGAAAAACCGTTTTCGGAAAATATTTGATTTTAAAATTTTCTGGATTCCGCAAGTTAATTTAAATTTGAAATTTAGAAATCGACTTTTCTCCGTGCGATTTACGGACGTGTACCCCGAGAATACATTTACAATGATGTTGCTCATTGAATCTGTTAGGAAGTTTCTGAACAACTCATCGATAACAATCCTAATCAGTCGAGTAGGTAATAGAAATGCATTTCGATGAAAACGAAAGGAAACATCTTGCGAGCTGGAGATTATATAAACTTAACTGGAAAGCCTGGAAAATAAGAAAAGTTATTTTGACAAATTTGTGTTAAGCGACATTTAATGTGGTGTAGACACAAAATGGGGTTAATTTGCAAGACGCAATTAACAACTTAATAAAAATTTATTACTCACCTTTCCGTGCGAAGCGGCGCGAAAATTTAAAATAACCTTTCCTGATTATTAATAAATGGAAAATATGTGAGGAATTTTTATTGCTTAGGAAAGCGTTAGAGGCAGAATTAAATCGATTAAGCGAAAATGGAAGTTTTTGTCGAATTTTTTCGATATTTTAAATATAATTTTAAAAGCGTCGTAAATTTTGGGGATGGCCGAGAATAAAATTGCAGACTATTTTCTACAATTTTTGTCTGAATAAATTTTCTTTCGAGCGGTTTGCGTTGACATAGTGCTGACCATTTCGTATTTTAAATTTCATTTCGATTAATTGATCATAATTTTGCTGTTTATTTTCTTTTTCTAATAATACAATTTTTGGTTTTCCAAAATTTCCTTTCGAAAAAAAAGGATTTTTTTCGGGGTGGTTTTCTTCCAGGTGCGGGTAGAAAGGGTTGGTGCTTTGGGAGTATAGAATCAAAAATTTTCTGGATTCGGTGTGTAATAGTCGCCATATTTCGCATGCTTTCGGATAGTTTGAGTATCCCGCGCTAGACCCAGGGTGGTTCGATCAATATGACAGAAATCGGAGGGCGTTGGAAAACCGGCGCAACTAACAGAAATTTTCTCGGTGCGTGGTCGCGCACAACTCAAACCAAAACGTACGTATGCAACTAGCTGAGAAATTTTACCTATGTGGAAAATTACAGATAATTTTATTCTCGTAGAATCGTAGTACGTAACGCTAAAGACTTGACAGGATGAATTCTAAAATTTCCACCAAGTGCCAGTTTTTTAAATTAATGTGCTTTTTTACAAAAGGAATTTAATTACTTTAAGGTGTGTTCTGCGCATGGTAATTTATTTTCATCGCAAGTTATTTTTGTAAGTATATCGCCAAATTTTCTATTTCCAATTCACTTTTTGTTTTCCAAAAACCCGAAGCCAGGAACATAATTTCCAGGCTTTTCTTTGTAGCCCGGGATATTAAATTGCCGAATTTTTCCTGCAAAGTTACTTTGGTTTTTCAAAACACAAAAATTCAGGTTCAAATTTCACCGAATTTCAAAAACCGATTTCCATTTTCTTTTTTTTTTGGCAAACCAATTTTATTTTTTGTAAATTTTCAACATTACGATTGTGAGTAAAAAAACCGTTTGGCATTTTTTATTTAAATTTTGATTTGGTTGACGGAAAGAAATGTTGTGAGACTACGAAGAAAAGAAAAGAGGTTTAAATATTTTACAGTAGCTGAAGCTAAAAAATTGAGCCAATAAAAAGAGTTGTAAAAATAGCGCCATTAGAAGAATTTCACTAAGTAACGACTTTTTTATTTCGCGTTTTACAAAAATTATTTTGGAATTTTAAATAAATTAAATTATTTTATTGCGTTTGGCATTTCAGCTGTAAAAAGCTTACGATTTCTTATGCTCTTTGAGAAAGGTTTTTGCTTAAATCGTAACAAATCGATCTCGCGGATTTTTTACATAAAATATGAATCGGAAGGGATTTAAAAAAAACAAGAAAAAACATGTCGCATTTTAATGCTTTTTCAGCGATCGTCAATCAGGAAATTTTCCAAAAACCACGAAACCAAAATAATTAAAACGAATGGAATTATTTGAATGCCGAGTTTACGAGCTTATCAGTTTTATGAAACAACATTAATTTTCACATTTCCACAACTGAATGGATGAAATTGAAATTGTCTTTCATTAAAACCGTGGCAAAGACTGATACTTGCGGTTGTGTTGTTTCTTGTATCAAAAGCATCGTCAACAATAAGTAAATCCTATTTAATTAAATCGCACAAAGCGTTACGATACAAATTTATTTTAAAATTTATCCGTATACGCGGACGTAGCGAAAAAGGCTCCGACCTCCCCAAAGAAATCCACATAAAAGAATAAATCATAAAACAGAAGACAATTTAACAATAAAATATTTTCATATAACGTCAAATCAAATTATCTTATTTTCAGAACTTTTATTACGCAGATTACAGTCGCAGATTGGGAGTTCTAAAATGAGAACAATTCATAATAAAAATTTTAGCGATACAGTTTCAAGTGTCAGCAAAAATTAAATACAACATTTTAAGTGAACGTAAAAAAATTGTCGGAAGTTTATTTTGCTGTGTTGATGAAACAGGAAGATGATAGAAATTTGCATCCAGATTTCATTACAAGGCAATTAACGGCCCTTGTTATTAGTTTTCGTTATATAGAACTAATTGGATTAACGAGCAAAGTAATGAGAAATATTTAAAGGTGTTAGAAATATCTAAAGCTGCATACGTCCAAAACTCTTTTGGCTGAAATCCAGTACATGATGCAGTTATATTAGTAGACACCAAATAGTACTGTGTAATCCAATAATTTAATTTTGTTTAAATTTAGTATACAATCATTTATATGCAGTCCTTCTTACATTTTTTTTGTTTATTATTGGGGCGAGATTGGTCAAGGATAATGAATTTGGTTCATTGCCAATAAAGTTTGTGTATCACAAGTCGATGTAATATAACGGCTTTTATCGACAACATAATTTTACTGGCAGTGGGTCAAACTTACCCTATGTGGTCACTCTCACCCCCGAGAACCAATTTTTTCAACATGATTTAATTATTGGAAGCATAATTTTTTGCTATCGAAAAGCCTTCGAGGCTAACGATTTTATTATAATATACGATGATATTTATATTTATATCGCGATTTTCGCTATTTTTTACAATATATTTTATATTCACTTCAGGTTTCTTCCTTTATTTTTTGTTCCCTCCGTCATTTTTCTCTCGACTTCGATTTTATTCCAAAGCTCTTTTTTGTTACTGCATTTTTATTCATTTAATCCTTTATGTTCTTTTCTCTTCTAATCAGTCTTTGTGACAATTTTCTGTTGTTACAAGAATTCTGCTTCCGAAATGTAATTCTTCTTATTCAGAAGCAGACTAACCGCATCTAAATCATTTTTCAAAACCTTGAGATCAATGTAACATAAAGTTAATAATAAACATTTAAGCTAACCTAACTTACCACTTGTGAAACTAACCTTCCTATTGCTATAGTAAGTGACAGTTAGGTACTGGAGGGTATTCCATACCCCCCAGACCCCCCGGTTTAAAAACTAGAATGTGTATGTATATGTTCTGTAATTAAATAATGTATTGAACAGGAATCTTTCATTTGAGAAAGAAAGGTATGGGAATATTCCTATTTAATAATACAAAATACAAAAGTTTTTCTTTCGAATCTGAGGTACTGGAGGGTATTCCATACCCCCCAGGCCCCCCGGTTTCAAAACTGTAAGGTTCTTGTAATTCTGTCATCTGTAATTGAATAGTTTTATTAAACAGAAATCTTTAATTTGGGGAAAAGAAGTATGGGAATATTTCCAATTAATAATACAAAATTCGAAAGGTACTGCAGGGTATTCCATACCCCCCGGTTTAAAAACTGGAAGGTTCTTGTATATGTTCTGTAATTAAATAGTTTTATTGAACAGGTAGCTTCCATTTGAGGAAAAGAAGTATGGGAATATTCCTAATTAATAAGACAAAATTCAAATAATACTGAAGGGTATTCCATTCCCCCCAGACCCCCCGGTTTAAAAACTTGAAAGTGTATGAATATATTCTGTAATTAAATAGTTTTGTTGAACAGAAATATTTCATTTGAGTAAGAGAAGTATGGGAATATTCCTAATTAATAATACAAAATACAAAAGTTTTCCTTTCGAATATAATTTCTAAGGTACAGGAGGGTATTCCATACCCCCCAGGCCCCCCGGTTTGAAAACTGTAAGGTTCATGTAATTCTGTCATCTGTAATTGAATAGTTTTATTAAACAGAAATCTTTCATTTGGGGAAAAGAAGTATGGGAATATTTCCAATTAATAATACAAAATTCGAAAGGTACTGGAGGGTATTCCATACCCCCCAGACCCCCCGGTTCAAAAACTGGAAGGTTCTTGTATATGTTCTGTAATTAAATAGTTTTATTGAACAAGTAGCTTCCATTTGAGGAAAAGAAGTATGGGAACATTCCTAATTAATAAGACAAAATTCAAATAATACTGGAGGGTATTCCATTCCCCCCAGACCCCCCGGTTTAAAAACTTGAAAGTGTATGAATATATTCTGTAATTATATAGTTTTGTTGAACAGGAATATTTCATTTGAGGAAGAGAAGTATGGGAATATTCCTAATTAATAATACAAAATACAAAAGTTTTCCTTTCGAATATAATTTCTAAGGTACAGGAGGGTATTCCATACCCCCCAGGCCCCTCAGTTTCAAAACTGGAAGGTTCATATATATGTTCTGTAATTAAATAGTTTTATTGAACTGGAATCTTTCGTTTGAGGAAGAGCAGTATGGAAATATTCCTAATTAATAATACAAAATTTAAAAGTTTTTCTTTCGAATGTAACTTCTAAGGCCCCCAGATCCCCCGGTTTCAAAACTGAAAAGTGTATGTATAGGTTCTGTAATTAAATAGTTTTATTAGACAGAAATCCTTCATTTGAGGAAGAGAAGTAGGGGATTATTCCAAATTAATAATACAAAATTTAAAAGTTTTTGTTTCGAAAATAACTTCTGAGGTACTGGGGGGTATTCCATACCCCCCAGACCCCCCGGTTTAAAAACTGGAAAAATTAAATAGTTTTATTGAACAGGAATATTTCATTGGAGGAAGAGAAATATGGGAATATTTCTAATTAATAATATTAATCTAATTAATAATTATTAATCTACGGTTTTTGAGACCGGATCAAATACTACAAATTCATAACGGCTACTGCCAGTAATATCCCAGTACAACAAATGGCCAGTATAGTTTCTCTTGATTAAGTTACTGTTAAAATTTCTCGGTAAATTAATACTCCGAAAAGTTTAACTTACATAATTTAATCTTAACCTAACTCAACTTAACCTTAACCTAACATGACCAACTCTAACCTAATTTAACCTTAACCTAGCCCAACATCATCGTAACATTTATTGTTAGTGGCTATGTAGAAATTGTACCAACTAAGCCTCTCTCCCGATTTTCACTTGCATCCTGTTGTATACTTATCTGTTTCTTGTTTCCGTCAGTAGCGGTTGATACAGAGAGGACAATAAATAGGCTTATTTTCTAAAACAGAATACTACAATAATAGTATTACGGAATATACCGGCGAATATGACTAATCCATTGTTGTTTTGAGTTCATGCTGTAGTCTACCATAATACGAGTTTTTTTCTACGGTTTGGGGGTATTCCATATCCCCCAAACCTCCCGGATCTAAACACCAAAACATGTGTGCATGTTCTTTAATTGATTTTCATTACATAGAAATTTTTTAGAAGCAAAACCATCCAAATATTGCGACAGTGAAGATCGTTTGAAGATCTCGAAAGCTTCAGCAGACCATGGGCGAGAATTTTTTCTATAAATCCACAAACAAGTTAACAGATGACGCCACATCTTCTGTTACACAACAGATGGCGCCTTCATCTCTGTTAAAGATGTCTTTGGTTCTAAACCAGTGAAAGGTTTCTATTTAATTAATTTAATCCCAAAATATGCACAATCATTCTTTGGGCTGTGAAACCGGGGGGTCTGGGGGGTATACCCCCCAGTATACCTTAATAATTTTGTTCAAAAGAAAAGTTCTTATTGCAGTTGTACAACAACTGAACACTATACACCAAGAACTAAAGGAGTAAAGTAGTTATTTTCATGATCAAAAATGGAGCATTTTCCGTTCCAAAGTAGAAAAAGTCCGAGACAAAAATTCAGATATGATTTTGTTATATTGAATCTGGATAGAAATGTTAAGTATTTTCGTTGGTCCATCAGGTCAGGATTTATTAAGCAACCGAATCAAGGTTAAACTATCTATTTAAAATTATATATATTGCTATGACTTGCCATATCAATTTGGGGTTATTTTGATTGTTTTTATTTAATATTTGCATTTTCAAAGTCATACGGCAGTGCAAATCTATACTTTGCTTGGAGTTTGGAGATTAATTTATTGTAATACATCTGGAACTACATACAATTAATGTAACAGTGAGACCGCAGGCCGAGTTGTGTATATTAACCTCACAATTTATTTATGCAGATTAGGTGAAACGACTGATTGAAGTTCTGTTCAGCGACATGAATACACTAAGGCTTCCGTTGTGTTAATACAAGCCAAATACACAAACTGCTCCATTAAGGCTACCCTTCAGTTATAGAGTATCCAGTGTCACCACACTATTAATCATAATTCTAAAATGGCACTGCAATCTTAAGGGAGCTTACTTTAAATCCAGTTTAAATTAATGCTTTCGTGTGGAAATTTCTCTTAGCAATAATCGGTTTTTTTTAATTTTAACTCGAGTACGTGTCTGCATCACTGAGACAGTCTTGGTTTCCTGAATTTTAAAATAAAAATAACAGAAATTAATAGAAAATAGTTTTTTGTACTGCCATGACGTCACAAAGGAGAAAAGCACTGGTTGAAAAATACAGATTCCGATCTTCCTAACAGGCGGGAAAATAAATTATATATAACAACAATGAATTTTAATTATTATGTAGCTATTTATATTTTAAAATACCTTTGTGAATCCGCTATTAGGGTCAACCCTACCAAGCAAAAACGAAACTACTTTAAGCTAAACTTTATGAATTAATTTACCCAATTAATCCAAGTTTGGCCTAAACTTGTTTTGTTTTTGCTCGGCTATTTCCGTCTTTAAGAAGAGAAAGAAAGAAGCAAATTAGAAAACATTAACAAAATTACAAAAATTGACAAAAAACGTGGGGCCTTCATTTTAATTTTAAATAACCGGGATAATTTTTCGTTCATTACCGCGAGAGCATCAATCTGAGCCTTTCAAGCTAATTATTTGTAGTTATTAATAATTCAGAGATTTATGTAATTAGATAATACTTGGAACTTTGGATGAAAAAGTCGCAGTTGGGTGAGAGGGAAGTTAACAAATTGAGTTGTAACAAGTGAGAAACTTAAAAAATAGTCGACGACCGGATCGAAATATCTTATAGATTAGGGTCAATTTTTCAAATGGGAGATTGGTGTTTGAGTTAGGTAACCATGGCTGCGGGAAAGAAGCTAGTCAAAACACGTCTTTCCAACGTGAGAGTGATAAAATAGAAAATTATCGAGAAACTGTAATGGGTGGATTACGAAACTCGAGTTAATTGTATTAATTAATCAGGAAATAATGCATGAGTTTCACTTGACAAGATAGCGCTGAATTAATACATCAAATTTACGGGTGATAATCCATTTAATCAAAGTGTGTCGTGTACAATTCACTGCACATCCATGTATACCTCTCCAGACAGACGAATGAAGAAATTGTTTTATCGAACGGAATAATTACTTGTAACTTGTAGATTCATTTGCATAAATTATTACGTGCTCATGAATTTCTATTACATCAACCTTTTTGTTGTAAAAAGTCAACTCGATTAAAAAACGACAAGAGAACTTAACGAAGGTGTCTTGTCGTTCCGGAGCGACAGGTTTTCTTTCGACGGCGACGCGACGCCGGATTTCGGCTCAAGCTGTTAATTTGTTGTGCTCATTAGTATGTTTGTAATGTTTGTACAATTTGGTTATAATATCACGTATGTTTATTACAGAAGAGCCGGCAATGAGGATGCGCTAGCTGGGAGAATGGGACCGCCGGGATGGGCATGCGCACAGACCCAAGGGGCAAGTCTCGTCCGCTGACCACCGCTACGGTACCGCTGCTCACCGCTTGCGCCTTTATTATTTTGCAAACAGGTAAGAAAGTAATCAATCAAAAAGCCATTATCGTAATTAACCAAAACTTGACACGATCAAATCTTGCAGAGGTCATTCTCGAAACGCCGCCGCCGTCGGAATGGCATTAACATTTCGTTAAATATTTCATCTCCTCATCCAAACAATATTTTATTTTCGGAAACCGTTAAGGCTTTATGGTTTATGTATATGCAAATTAGAATGAAAAATAGCTTGTACGTTAAAAAAGTCTCTCTATTCTAGAACGACTGGAATGTAAAATTACCATACGTTGTAGTTGTAATCTCCAACCACTGTGTGGTGATAAACCCAACTCCTGGATCAATATCTTGGGTAGACAACATAATGGACCCTAATAGAACGTGATTAGTCTTATAGGAACAAAATTAGCTAGGCCGACGCAAATTAAAATAAAAAAAACCATCATCATCCATTAATCGAACATTGTTTTTCTCCACGTTTTTTTATCTCCCCAATTTGTCCGCACTTAAATTTTTTCATAATTGGACTAAAATAAATTTTATTATTAATCTTGCGAGCGTTCGCAAATTATTTTGTTTGCAGTGTTTGAACAAATATTTAGAAAACAACTTAAAGTTAAATTAGGAAAATTTTATTTTTGAGACGCAGCCTGATGTATTTGCGTTGGAAATTAATTAAAATTTTTGTTTATCGATCCCAATGCGAAAACTAAAAACCCTGTTTTTGATTTATCACCTTTTTTGTTGGTATTACATTTCGTTGACAATGCAAAATTGTTTGATATCCATTTCAACGGAGATCGTCGAAAGTTCAAAAAAAGCAATCGACATAGTCGATTGACATTCATGCATTAATAATATCGCGAAACAAACAATTTGTTTTTTATTTTGCTTCTTTTAATATCCTTGTAACAATTTCGATTGCTCCTATTTTCAAATGCCCTTTGTGCTGGAAATTCAAAAGGATTTTGATGAGATGTTCTCTTATTAACGCCCACAGGCAAGTCAGCACAAACACCAAAATGAACCACAAATACAAAATATCCGAGTTAATTTACTCCTTCGTCAACAGTTAATTTCGGTGAAAAATCAAATTTAACCCCAACCAAACTTTAAAATACAAGGCTAATTCAATTCAACATTTAGCTACACAACGAAAAAGGTTACCTATTCATCAATTATTGCAGTTTAACTTTTTGTTTTTGTATTTTGGCGGCTAAATTGCTAGGATTTCGTTTACACCAATCACAGAGCTGGATTCTTCCTCCGCCTTCAAACTACGCCAGCGCCATCTCGGAAGAACAATCGCTTGGAGCGTCGGAAACGACCGAGTTCAGAATACCCTGGATCTATCAAACTAAATAACCGCTGCGATAACGTTTATACGAATAGGCATCGACGGCGAAACCTCCTTTTAAACCTAACCTTGAACGTTACCTCTTTTGTTTTTGTAAATCACTTATTTTTATGATAGAGAGGGTAAGGTTAGAGTAGAGGTTGGTTAACTTTGAGGATAGGTCGGAACAAAACCGCCTCTAGGAGGACAAATGCTAAGAACCTTCAAATAGTAGGGTCAAGGCAGCAAACTTTGGATTTGTGCAAGATTCTTTGACTTTAGATGCTCCAGGGATTTTTCCTGATTTCTTCCTGGATTGCTTTAAGATTTTCCTTCAAAATTGCTGAAAAAGAAAACAGCTATCTGTAGAAATCCTAAAACTTTCTAATTTGTTAAGACTTTTGGAATTTCTAAGATTTTCTTAAATTTCCTTTCAATTTTCCGGATTTCTTCAGATTTCCTTTCACTTGTACACCAGATTTCCGCAGCGAAACGGTAAGATTAGGAAGTTAGGTGATGGTAGAGAGGAGAACGCAAGTCAATTAATATAAATGTGGACTTTCTCCAAAGACTAGAATTCCAAAAAAAAAATTTAAAGAATTTCAAGTGATTCCCCCCTTCCCGCACAGAGAAAGATTTGATTTTCATATTCTAAACTTTCACGAAGTCCTGGTTTTCAAGTTTTCCACGATTTTGAACAAATTAACTTTCTTTTTGCTTTCTCAGCTTTTTATAAAGGAATTCCAATGATTTCTAAATAAATTCCAAGGAATTCCAGAGATTTCTGAATTCTAAGAATCCCAACTCAAACATTTTGTGTTCACTTGTTCGGAATTCTTTATATATTACTAGATTTTCTGAAGTTATTTCTTAGAATTCTTTCTTAGAATATTGTACAACTAGTTAGGAATGCCCTTTGGAAGTTCTAGGAAATCTTTGGATATCTCTGGAATTCTTCGTAAATTTCTTGAATTCCTTGGAAATCCTTTGAAAATTTTCTTAGAATTGCACCAACCAGTTTGGAATGCTCTTGGAAGTCCTAGGAAATCTTTGGAGATCCCTAAAATTCTTCGTACATTTTTTGAATTTTCTGGAAATCCTTGGAATTATTTAAAAATCCTTGTAATTCCATGGAAATTTCTAGAATTTTTGGAAAATTTATAAAACTCCATGGAATTTTCAGAAGTTCTTTTCAGATCATAAAAAGAATTTTGAACTTTTTAAAATTCTCTGAAATTGCACTTCCATAAATAATTCTTGAAAATCTGAATTCCTTGGAATTCGAGTCGAGGTGCTCAGTTTCAACTAAGATTTTCCCAGGTTCCCGCAGGAATTCTTTGGATATTACTAGATTTTCTGAAGTTATTTCTTAAAATTCTTAGAATTCTTTCTTAGAATATTGCACAACTAGTTTGGAATGACCTTAAAAGTTCTAGGAAATCTTTGGATATCCCTGGAATTCTTCGTAAATTTCTTGAATTCCTTGGAAATATTTTGAAATATTTCTTAGAATTGCACCAACTAGTTTGGAATGCCCTTTGGAGTCCTATGAAATCTTTAGAGATCCTAGAAATTCCATAAAAATTTCTAGAATTTTTTGAAAATTTATAAAATTCCATGGAATTTTCTGAAATTCTTTGCAAACCATTAAAAAACTTTTGAACTCTTTAGAATCCTCTGGAATTGCACTTCTTTAAAAATTTCTTGAAAATTTGAATTCTTTTTGGAATTCCGAATTCTATGTAGAAATTTTGTTAGAGATATTCGAAATTGAGTTAAAAGATAGATTGGTGTCTAGGTAAGATCTATGAGTTAGATCAGTGATTCTCAAACTTTTCCGAGTTGAGGTGCCCATTTTCAAGTAAGATTTTCCCCAGGCTCCCGGTGGATAAATAATATTTTCTAAGTTATAGTTTTATACCAACTCTCTTAATTGTCGGATCTTAACTTATTGAATAAAAAACGAAAAAATAGCTAAGCGTCGCAATAGCTTGCGGTGCCCCCGTCAAGACGCTGCGGTTCCCCAGAAGACCGCGGCTCACACTTTGGGAACTGAGTTCGGCAACAGCAGTATATTGTTGCACCAGGTGACTTTTATGGTTAGTCAGCCCTCGTGTGCCTCTTAAGTATCCTTTTTGTTTATCGCTGGAATTGAGTTCGGGAAACTTTTTATATCTGACGTCAGATCTTTTCTTTTTATTTCTATTTTAGGTTACAACTGTTAAAAAATTACCTGAAGAATTAAAGTGGTCAGTCGACTTCCGAAAGTGCGAAAAATACATACTCACAAAATTCAAATTTCAGATAAAGGTAGCGGTACCGGGGGGTCTGGGGGTATGGAATACCCTCCAGAGCAATTACTGCTTTGTATGTCTCAGATCTCCTGATGACTTCCACATTAGATTAGAATAGTAGATTTTCGGAGCCAAGTCAAGCAGTAGTGGACTGGAAATTTTATTCCACCAGGCTTTCAGACGACTGCCCTCATTTGGCCCCAATTGTGTACCGGCCTACCGCCCCTTTCCCTGTGATTAGAAGTAAATTCTCCTTCTGAGATTAAAAGTTAATGTTACTGTCGGCATAACTACCTGCTGAAATTAATATTTTCGGCCTAATTAGTAATTATTTATCTACATCGATAAAATTACTTGGCGATATAATTACTAATTACATAATTGACGGCAAAGATAGATAATGTAGAAGGATTTCTCGTGTTTCTAATATGGTAAGCGGTAAATAAATTACTTGATGAATTGATGCTGTTCTGTCATTGTCCTGTAGCCAAGTTATCAAATGTTAACTTTGAGATCCAGTACTTTTTATTGTCAATACTGCAACTTTGATTGTATATTGAGAAAATTAAAAAAATTACCTATTATACATACTTAGTTTTTGCTTAGCTCAGTCGGTTAAGCAAGCAAATTTTGCATGAGACTCTCAATAAAACAATATGAAGATTAAATTTTGCATTACAAATAAGCTGTTAATTAAATTAATAATTATAAATATAAATTTAAACTCAAATTTAAAATAATATGCAATGCAATTATAATATAATCGTAGTTACAGAAAACTGCAAGTTTCTATATCAACCGCTTGTAAAATGGCTTTACAAAAAATAATTTAATTTAATAATAATTTACGCAAAATTACACGAAAACCAATTTGTAGAGAATTAGAAATCTAAAACCCTTCTATTTTCTACGTCTATGGGGAAAAAATGAAAAAAAATACTTCATATACCAAACCAGCACAGCGTACCGGTTAACTTTGTTATCCCTGTTTTTTTATTTATTCCTAGATTATAGAACAAAAAACATGTGAACAGCGCATGTGGCTGACAAGTAAATGCAACTTCACCAAAACTTGACAAACAAATCAAGAAACAAGAAATCACATCTGCAGCTTTCAAAACTTAAAACTACAAAACTTGCACCAAGCCAGTCAATTCAATCGTTGAAAAAAGTTACAAATTCCTAACTGGAAGAGTAAACAACTTGAAAACAACTTTCAATTCTTGAAAATATTATTAGCAATCGCGTTTATACAATTAAGTGCAAATCTCTATCACTTCCTTCCAACTATTTCAAAACCAGCCGCTTTCCAGTCCTACAGCCCTTCTGTTTTTCAATAATTTTGCATTGAAACATTTCGAAAATTTTTAACAAGACCGCTTTGCAGATTTAATTAGTTCTCAAGTTGAACTCACATCGAACGGTGTTAGTATGTTTTTCCGAGAAGTGGATTTTCAAAATAAACGTTTTTTTTAGAAAACTGAAATATAACCAAGGGATTCGTGAGTCTACTGGAATAAAAGCATAAACTAGTAATTTATACGGTTGGAATAACGTGTAATATCCGTTAAACCAGACCGCGTGTTATACAGGTCTATTTTTTAGTAGAATAATAAACACGTTAAAACAACGTTAATATGAATTAAAAAATATGGATTGGGAGTTGTGAGAATTTAAAGCTTTTCCTGAATCGGTTAAAGTTTTTATTGGTTGCGGTAGTTTAACTTGCGTTGTTTGTGCTTTAATTTAGTATTTACTACGGTATTAACTTTTAAGATTATTAACCGCAAAGGGAAATAGTTTGTGTTTACAAATCGATTATCTGTTGAAGTGCTGACCTTATCTAACTTGGTTTAATTTTGATGAGCATCCGAAAAAGCTTGCGTGAGTTGTCGTATTTTAACTAGACGATACAGGACTTTAAGATGCTAATTAGGTAGGGTTAGTAATGGTACCTGTTGTTTCGTATTAGCCCAGATTTGTTGGCCAAATTTTCAGTATTTGTCTCGTTTATTGTTCCTTTAGTTCTCACTTCCGCCGTCGGTCGGTCAAATTTAAATTCGGTCAAAATTTACTACTTTCATTAAAACAGTAGTTGGAAAAACTTGTTTAAAATAAATTACGAACTTTGTGAATGCGAATCACCGGTGATGCACATGACGTGTTATAAAACCGTTAAAACGACGTTACTAGAAAACATTAAAACGGAAAATGTAATAGTGGAGCGCAATATTTTATTTTATTTAAATTACACAGAACATTTTAACATTTCCTTCGTAGTAAAATACATTTTTCATTGAAATAGGGTAACAATAGCCATTAACTTGACCAGTTTTTACAAAACAGCTTCATTTTATATGCACAGATAAGAAAATTTTATAACGAGGAAAATTTAATTTATATTTTGCGTGTCGTCGTTAATTTTCGTTTTAATTTGTCAAAATAACGTTTTCTTTTCAGAAAACCGCTCTTCGTTAAATCTTTTAACCTTCAGATTTAACTTTTTTTTCAATTTTGTTTCTCTCTTTTCCGGACTTTTGTTGCTTAACAGGAAAATAAATGCTCGAAAATGAAAGTCACGGTCAGATCTTATCGCTTTGATCTATGCATACCAACACCAATATTTTCGATGATAAAACTAGGTTGCCATTTTGAATAAATATAAATTTAGGTGTTACTTTTGTTAAAAAATTGTCCTCCGACATGCAATAGTAAAACTAACACAAACACAATTTCTGAGACTTATCGCGTATATCTAATTTGACCGGAAGTTGCAAGTGAGTTTTTAGTGGTACGATTCCGGTTCTGCAGCCCGACACACAAATTAACCTCAAAACTAGTGTGTGTCTGGATGAAACATCAAAGCATTAATCGGTAAAATCAAAATATCGTTAGTGGGCAATACGATGCGGTTATTAAATTACTGAGTTTCCAAGTGAAGTGTGTTTTGTTTCAAACTGACAATAATTCAATCAGAACGTAATGGATTTGCTTGCAAACGACAGTAATTCATATAAATAACCAAATAGATGAAATGGAATCGGGGGTGGTGGTTTCTGTTGTAATAATAAATAGGGTTAATTTAGGAAAATGCCCCCGGCGAGACTATTTTGCAAGATGTTGTTAATTTGTTTCCAAAAATGAAATGCAACCTAATCTGTGAATTGGAACTAATGGGATTTGATTAATTGAATTTATATATCACGCAAATGCGCTTTGATTTCAAAATAATTTAAAAACGTCACTCCGTTCCGTTGGTACGAATTGATCTGGTTGGACCACCGTAAGCGGATACCGACGTAGCGTAGCGTCGTCCCAAACCGCTGATGAAGTTTTATTAAGGAGGCGCTTATTGAAGTGAAGCGTTTTAATTAACGCTTACGACGTAAATCTGATTTCGCTTTAATAAACACTGCAAGTAATATGGCGGGCCTTAACGATTGCAAAATTTTGTTAATTTATAACTAAAAGCTGATTAGTGACGTGTAAAGCTGCAAAAAAGTGCCTACTATCCGAAATGAATAGTGCTATATAAAGACGTTACTAGGGGATGCCATGTTGTTTTTAGTTTAATCCGCTGCGCTCCAATAACCCAGTGTAATTACAAAAGTTTGCTGCTTGGTGCGCTTGGGACAAATACAAGAAAGTTTATGGCAATAAAGACACGCTTACACAGTTGGCCTACACCGTCTTTTCTCACAATAACTTACAAAGATATAAATTTAATAACAAAATTACGCTTTAAACGCTCATTTTTGCTTTCAGTTACCTGCAACGGCCATCAAGATGCAGTGCATATCACCGCCATATTGGGTGAGTCTGTGGTTTTCAACTGCCACGTGGAATTTCCGGGAGATCAACCTGTGCCGTATGTTTTACAATGGGAGAAGAAGGTAGGCGACACGGTAGGATTTTACCCTCTGCTCTCTTATTGTGGTGGCCATCGGACGGGCTTAGGCCCTAGGTTTGGGTTCCTGACGAGTTGCAATCGCCTGTAGAATTAACCAACCGGCGATCGACTCTCAGGACGCATTTGCTACTTCCGATTGTACTTTTATGACAAAATTTAACTCGAAAACTTTTACCACAATAACAACATAAACATACAATTGGATGTATCGCTCGCTCGCTACAATTAACTTAGAATTGTTCTGAGGAATGAATTTTGGCGCCAAAGTGCATACCACAGCGCGTCATTTTGCGAATTTACTTTTATTACGTGATTGTTTGTGATTGAACACAGTGATGTGATCCACAAAAAAGAGATAAGAGAGAGCAGATAGAACATCTTCATTTTTCATCACCCACTCATCCAATTCATTATTAGAAAACAGTTCAAGTGCAACATAACCTAACTCTTGTGCACTTTTTCAAATTCACTAACTTATTTTTAGTTACACACTGAACTAACAGTCACGAAATTACTGCTTAACCTATTTTTTCTTTCCTAGAAACTAACTTAATTCGAAATTAATTTTACCAAAATTAATATCGAATCATATTTTTGGTTTTAGAACAGCATATGAGTGTCTCTCTCTTTATCTCCGCATGTTCTGAATATTTTATTATCGATTCTTGCATGTTTACTATTAAATTGGTATAATTAACAGACATGAACATTTACTCAAGTCATTCTCAAACAGAAATTTTATTTTATTTTTAAGCATATAATTAATTTCACTATCAGGGGCGGGCTGGCTCTAGTATTTAAGATCTTTAACAAAATTATTTAGTTGTTTTTAATATAAAGAAACTTCTAAAGGGAAAATTTTAAGTAAAACACAAAAATTTAGCCCCACGTTGGGTGTCGCAATTTGGGTCCCAGGTCGGGCGCCAAATTTGTAAGCATATAATTAATTTGACTATCGGAGCGGGCTGCCTCTAGAATTTAAGATCTTTAACAAAATTAAATAGTAGTTTTTAATATAAACAAACTTCTTAAAGAAAAATTTTAAGTAAAACACAAAAAAAATTTTGACCCCACGTTGGGTGTCGCAATTTGGGTCCCAGGTCGGGCGCCAAATTTGTATAATTACCATTTCGATTTTATAATCAAATTTTTACAATTTTAATAAACTTTTTGAACTTTCAAAGATGAGTTTTAATGAAAAAATATGATATGGCTATTTTTTGATCTTAATTAATTGTCTGTGTAGAATTTAAAATCTTTAGAAAAAATAAATAGATTTTTCAAAATACAAATTTTGCTTACATAACTTTTAAAGGGAACATTTTAAGTCAAACACTAAGAAAATTAATGAATACAATCTGGCCCCACGTTGGGTGTCGCAATTTGAGTCCCAGGTCGGGCGCCAAATTTGTAAAATTAACATTTCGATTTTGTAATCGAATTTTTACAGTTTTAATAAACTTTTCGAACTTTTGAGTAGGTAAGAGTTTTAATGAAAAATCTCAATTAATTACCAGTCTAAGAGGCTCAGAAATATTAAAATTGTTTTACTTTTGTGAAAGTTTTATTGTCATCGGAGTGATTTGGGTTGTTTGTGTGATCTTTTTGCTCGAGAGATTGACGTACCCCACAAATTTTTAAATTGTGCTTTATTAATAAGAAGTTAAGCCCTCTATAATTTACAAGATAAATATTTGATGATTTCTGACAATAAATTGCGATAAAGAACTTTATTTTAACAAACTTTCCGAGCAATATTGGTTAATAATTGATTAGCTGATTGTAATTATGTGAATCTGCATTGAATGAGAAGAAGTTGGAAACCAGATTATTGTTTTATTTACTAAAATTATGATTATCATCATCCACAGGTAGTATAATAGCAATTTATTAGTGACTTTTCCCTATCTTGCGGTTTTCCACGATCTCACAAAGAGAAATCAATAATACAATAATAAAAAACAATCAATCTTATTCAATCACATTATACAGAGCAGCCGGAGAACTGGATATGCCGAAACTACCCGACAAAAATACAAATGCACATTTCCTGGTGCATTGGGGGAAACCCCCTGGTTTCCCTAAAAGGTTGTGTGCCTGATTTGTAATTTATTTTATAAAATAAAAACTTCCACTCATTTACAAGAAATATATTTATTTTATATGTTGCGGGGGTATGCAAGATTCCTCTGTATTGTTTATAATTATTGCAATAAACTCTATTGAAAAACCTTACATGAGATACAACTGGAATAATAAACGGAATATTAAATTTGATATAAAATAGCTAAAAATCCAAAGTCTGTTAAAATTGCAAGGGAATTTAAATAAAATAATTTTACCTGCAAATTCGAAACTAAATCGTCTTCTTAAACAAATGACAACAAAATAAATTTGTTTGAATCTAAAATAGCTTTCATATTATAGTAAATTCAAATTTTCGTTGATCAATGCAGCTTCGATACAAATAAAAACTGCAAAAAATATAAATATTGTACTGATATTTCCAAATTATAAAAAATATTTTTAACTGATTGACCAGAATACAGTGGCTACAGTGGGGTAGCGTGGGTTTTTGGTACCCGAGGCAAACTCTGAATTTGCCGCCCCTATTTAAATTATCTGTCCCCCTTTTTTTGCAATTAAGCAAAAAACAAGTATTTTAAATATCAATTTATTAGATAATATTATTAAAAATAATTATTGAAAAGAAATGAATACGGATTACTTAATAATAAGGTCAGGATTAGCCAGCTCGGCCATTCCCTGGCGCCTTCCACAGAAGTGCCGCCCGGGTTAATTACCCCCCCTGCCCCCCGCACACTACGCTACTGTTGTGCTAACCTAACCCGAACTTAATTTAACATAACTCTTACCTAGCTTAAGCCAGCTTAAAGTTTTTTAGTAAAAAAATAATGTTATGGCAAAAATACAATTCCATTTAAAGTAAAGTAAATGTAAATGTTAATGTTAATAATATTAACCTTAAAAACTCTGTAATCAAAAAATGTTTGCTCACTTCTAGACCACCTGGGATGTTGAAACTTTGCCAAGATGTACTTCTTAAAGTGGCTCTTGCAAATACTCAATGCAATAATGTATTTTAATTATCTAAATGCCTTCAGTGCGGCCTTCAGGCCGCACAACCTTGGAAATCTATTAGTTATTAAATTAAAAAAATTAAAACTACGTAGACCATTCGTATAATATATAGTTAAACAAACCGTTTTATCTAATTTCCCGTGAGATAGTCATCAAAGGGGTAATCAAAAATGTATGTAAACACCGTAAAGCTAATACTAAAGTCCTATTACTTTTTCATTGTTTGCATAATTGCAAGACGCCGGTCGGTTGGGGTTAGTTTAGTAACAATAGAGGAACAATGGCACCCGGAAATATTATACCTACGCACCTTGACGATTTCCATAGAAATTGTTGTGTAATAGAAACAGCTTTGACATTTGACAATGAGTCAGTCTAGATTGCCAAACCGCGCCCCTGTTGGGCATTTTTCAATCGAATGCTATTGCAAAATTTCTGAACTGCGTGGAAAGTTTTTTGAATAGCTTGAGTAAATTAGGGTGTAAATAACGCATGTGGCTTTCTTGCTATATCTAGGTTTTCGTGAGTTTAAACTGAAAAACTCATAAATGATTGACGTGTGCATGTTGTGTTCATTTGCTGTCGCTTAATGTGTAATTTAAATTTGATAGATTTTTGTGTTATAAAGGGTCAAGAAATTCCAATCTATATTTGGTATGAAAGTTACCCAACTCATAGCGGCGAAGGGTACGAGGGACGCGTGTCACGAGTGTCGCCGGATTCTCCCTACGGAGCAGCATCTCTCAACTTGACGAATATTCGCGAGTCGGATCAGGGCTGGTAAGAAAGAAAGTTTGTCGCAATTGAATGAATATAAACTACACGTTATATGTGTATATAGGTATGAATGCAAAGTGGTATTCCTTAACCGCTCACCGAACTCGAACAAAAATGGAACGTGGTTTCATTTGGACGTTCACGCACCCCCTCGTTTTAGTGTCACTCCTGAAGATGTTATATACGTCAATTTGGGTGACGCTATTATCCTTAACTGCCAGGCAGAAGGTACACCCACTCCCGAAATTCTCTGGTATAAAGATGCTAATCCAGTAGAGCCAAGCGCGACTATAGGTAATTTATTCTTTGATTAAAATTTTCTTAACGAGTCGAAACAAAATTTTTGAATGAGACGTTTACGTGCTCGTAAAATATGATAGACTTGTAAATAAATCAGCTAGGTTAACGAGAAATTCAACACTTTAGGAATATTTAACGAAGGAACGGAGCTCCGTATTTCGAATATTCGACACGAGGATATAGGAGACTACACTTGTATAGCAAGAAATGGAGAAGGGCAAATTTCTCACACGGCTAGGGTAATAATTGCAGGAGGTGCCGTAATTATGGTGCCTCCTACTAACCAAACTAAACTAGAAGGAGAGAAAGTGCAATTTAATTGCGAAGCTAAGGCCTTGCCAGGAAACGTTACTGTGAAGTGGTTTCGGGAAGGAGCACCCGTCAGAGAAGTTACATCTCTCGAAACCAGGATTACTATACGACGAGATGGTTCTTTGGTTGTAAATCCCGTAAGTGCGGACGACTCGGGACAGTACCTTTGCGAAGTGAGTAATGGCATAGGGGAACCGCAGTCCGCATCAGCGTATCTCAACGTTGAATGTAAGTTCATTCTTGATTCACTTAGTATACCAAACACGATTTTCATGTAAATTAGCCTTAATCAACTTATGTACTTTGCATGTACCTTACGAAACTTTGATTTTATCTCGCCGACGTCAAATCGTCAAATTCAGTCAAATCGTGAAACTGCCCACCGCTGCCACCAGCAAAATATCGATAAATCGATGCGTTGCGTGACGTCACACGTTAGAATTTTGAAAATTAATTTTATTTCGTGCTAAATGCCATAAGTCATTTTTAATTCCGTTCATAAAATTATAATATCGTGTTTTGTATTCATATCCGAGCTGATTATGAAAATTTATGATAATTTTTTGGCTTTCATACTTTATTGCTCTATGTTCGACGTTAATAAAAAAAGTTTTGGGAAAAATATTAAATTGAACTGACGTTTTACCTTTTCTTTGAATAAAAAAATTTAAATTGAAAGAACTTTTGCGTAGGAATTCAAGGATAACATGCAAAGCTATTCGAATAACTGAAATTGTTTTTGAATTGTAACAACGGCTAAAGGAATATAATGTTGGGGCTTAATGTTGCGTTGTAAATTATTTGCAGATCCAGCTAAAGTGACATTTACGCCGACGATACAGTACTTACCCTTTCGGTTAGCGGGTGTAGTGCAGTGTTATATAAAAGCCAACCCTCCTCTTCAGTACGTTACGTGGACCAAAGATAAACGCCTACTAGAGCCTTATCAGACTAAAGATATCGTTATCATGAATAATGGTTCTCTACTGTTTACTAGAGTTAATCAAAACCATCAAGGGCGTTATACGTGTACGCCTTACAATGCTCAGGGAACGCAAGGCTCCTCTGGTCCTATGGAAGTTTTAGTAAGAAAACCTCCGAGTTTTACTATAGAGCCCGAGGCGATGTATCAACGCAAAGTTGGCGAGACGGTGGAAATGCATTGCGACGCTCAGGAAGCGGACGGAACCCAAAAGCCGACCATCCAATGGCAACGCAGGGACGGAACGCCGTTGCAAAAAAATCGCGTACGGATATCGGGCGGCAACATCACGATCGAAGGACTCAGGCGATCGGATTTTGGTTTTTACCAATGCGTCGCCTCTAATGAAGTCGCAACAATCGTTACAGCAACGCAATTAGTGGTAGAAGGGACCCAACCTCACGCCCCTTATAATTTAACAGCAAACGCTTCCGAATTTGCAGTTACACTTAGCTGGCTACCGGGTTATAGTGGAGGACCGGATTATAAACAAGATTATACGATTTGGTATCGGGAAGCCGGCGTATCCGAATGGTCCACGATTCCCGTTACTCCTTCGGGAAGCACGCAAGTAACGATAAATCGTTTAGGTCCGGGCACGACTTACGAGTTTCAAGTTGTTGGAAAAAATGCATTAGGAGAAGGCATGATGAGTCACATTATAACCGTACGAACATTAGGTAAGTCCTTTGTTAATTCGCTTAATAAAATTCTAATCGTTACACATTTATCATATAACCTAACCGGAAAAGCAGATGTCGGTTTGATACACAAAGTTCAAGTAAATCCAACTCCTTTCTTTTCTCCTTCTGACGATTCGGGTAAGAAGCTTAGGAGTATTTAACTATATTAGCATGGAAAGTTTGCGTGCTTCCGCATATTGATTATTCTGTTTATACTTCTTTTATATTTTTGGATTTAGGTCATGGTTTTGCATGTACACCTGATTTATCCATGTTACCACGTAATTCCCTTCGGCCCGCATGCATTTCATTATCTAACTAGCTGTAAAGCCCGTCCATGGACGGGCAGCTATTGCCCGCTACTGGGTGATTCCCCGTTTTTCTATATTTTCAAAGTAACGCAAAAAGTTGTTGCTAAACTTGCTGTGCCGACGGGCAATTAAAATTTTTTTTAATAATTTTAAAATAAATAAGTTTCTGAAATTCTCATTTTCTTATTTTCACTTTAATATTCTTTAGCCAAAAGTTTAAGTTTCTCTCACTTATGCTTAAAAATTCAAATTCCCCAGTTTTTCCTGGCGAAATTTGTAAAATCATAAATTCCTTAGCTTCTCCAAGTATTCTAAAAGAGTGGAAATCTTGCAATATGTACTGGAGGGTGTTCCACAACCCCCAAACCCCCCGATTTACAATTTTGACTTTATATTTTTATAATAAATTATTATAAATAAATTAAAAGTAAACCGGGGGGTGTGGGGATGTGGAACACCCTCCAGTACATCGCAGCGGGAGCTGCATCCTTCACTGTTGCTAAAAAATTCAAATTTTCCGGTTTTTCCTGGCAAAATTGGTAAAATTATAAATTCCCTATCTTCTCCAAATTCTGCGATGTACTGGAGGGTGTTCCACAACTCCCAGACCCCCCGGTTTACAATTTTGACTTTATATTTATATAATTATAATAAATTAAATTAATTATAAGTTATTATAAATAAATTTAATGTAAACCGGGGGGTCTGGGGGGTGTGGAACACCCTCCAGTACATATCGCAGGATATGTTTACCCCTAAACCTCCGGTTTACATTTTTGACCGTTAATTTTGAAAGTAACACAAAAGTTGCTGCTAAACTCCGAGCAGTAAGAAACTTAAATAAAATCAAGAATGCAACTATATGATACTGATGAGACCTAATAAGGTCGAAACATGTCTATCATTGTTATGTTCTTGATTATATTGATTTAACTTTGAACTTAAAATAAATGTTTTTTTAAGTTCAAGGTTTAAACTTCCCTCACTTTAGATTAAAAATTCAAATTTAATTGGGGGGAAAACCCGCCAGACCCCCGATCTACAATTTTGACTTTATATTTTTATAATAAATGATTATAAATAAATTAAAAATAAACCGGGGACTCTGGGGGGTGTGGAACACCCTCTAGTACATCGCATCCGGAGCTGCATCCCTCACTTTTGCTAAAAAAATCAAATTTTCGTTTTTTTCTGGCGAAATTTGTAAAATTATAAATTCCCTATCTTTTCCAAATTCTGCGATGTACTGGAGGGTGTTCCAGATCCCCCGGTTTACAATTTTGACTTTATATTTTTATAATAAATTATTATAAATAAATTAAAAGTAAACCGGGGGGTATGGGGGTGTGGAACACCTTCCAGTACATCGCAGCGGGAGCTGCATCGCTCACTTTTGGTTAAAAATTCAAATGTTCCGGTTTTTCTGGCAAAATTTGTAAAATTATATATTCCCTATCTTCTCCAAGTTCTGCGGTGTACTGGAGGGTGTTCCACACCCCCCAGACCCCCCGGTTTACAATTTTGACTATATATTTTTGTAATTATGATAAATTAAATTAATTATAAATTATTATAAATAAATTAAAAATAAACCCGGGTGTCTGGGCGGTATGGAACACCCTCCAGTACATATCGCAAGATATGTTCTCCCCCAGAATCCCCGGTTTACATTTTTGACGGTTAATTTTCAAAGTAACGCAAAAGTTGCTGCTAAACTCCTAGTAGTAAGGCACTTATATAAATGTTTTTTTTTAAATTTCCCGGTCATTCCTGGCGAAATTTGTAAAATTATAATTCCTTATCTTCTCCAAATTCTACGATGTACTGGATGGTGTTCCACACCCCCCAGACCGTCCGGTTTTCAATTTTGACTTTATATTTTTATAATAAACTAGCTCCTCCTAATATTTGAATGACCTGGAAACTCCTTTTTGCACAGGATCGTTTATTATAATGAATTTCTTATTTTATTATTAGAAAATAGAAACTTTGAGTTTTATATATTTAAAATTGACGTAGAATACTGGGGAATAGTGGCGTTAACCTTAGAACTTTTAGCTGAATAACCAGTTAAAATTTCAATTCAATCGTGCTTTCCGTTGGGGAGATTTTGATGGAACGGACATACATACATACAATACAAACTTTGAGTTTTATATATTAAGAAGATAAATATAAATTAATTAAAAGTAAACCGGGGGGTCTGGGGGGTGTGGAACACCCTCCAGTACATCGCTGCCGGAGCTGCATCTCTCACTTTTGCTTAAAAATTTAAATTTCCCGGTTTTTCTGGCAAAATTTGTTAAATTATAAATTCCCTATCTTCTCCAAGTTCTGCGGTGTACTGGAGGGTGTTCCACACCCCCCAGACACCCCGGTTTACAATTTTGACTTTATATTTCTATAATTATAATAAATTAAATTAATAATAAGTTATTATAAATAAATTATAAGTAAAGCGGGGGGTCTGGGGGGTGTGGAACACCCTCCAGTTCATATCGAAGGATATCCACTCATTTAGAATATTCGACAAATATTTTTAATCCTAATCTTAAGCTCCGTTGACATGGGTAGTGAATCACGACAGTGAGTCACACTTTTGTAGAATACGCGTCGTGTAAACTACTGATTCGTAAAATATAAATCGTGATTTTTCGCCGAGTTAATGTTCACAACAGCAATATAAACATCCGTGTAACCTTCGCCACGAATATAAAAATTATCATATCGTGAAAATTAAAATTTGTAAATTCACAAATGTGGATCACGATCGTAATTCACTACCCATGTCAACGGGACTTTAGTTTAGTATATTTTTTGGTTAGTAAAAAAAATCCACCAATCCGAGTGTTTTTTTGCTTCACTAAAAAATGATACGCTGTAGCAGGATCAGCGTGCTGGCATTTTATAGATTAGGATCGAGTTTAATGTCTGGAACTTTAATTATTTCGTTGGAAAATCGCCTGCGTCGCTTTAACCTGCCACTCCCGGGCCTCTCAGCTTTAGGATATCCCAAAACGTAAAAAGAAAGTTTTAATGAAGTAAATTGAGCCCAGATATATTAAAATTCTGCAGCCGAATGTAAAAGAAAAACTTTTTGTGTAGTTTTGTCAAAGTTGGCGACTAACAATATTAATAGACAACATTAAACTAATATTATTCTTCTTGTTAAATGTGGCTGACAGTTAAAGTGATAAATGTTAAAAGTTTTATGTCTTTGCAACTCATCTTAAATACACATTTTAAAGTTATAATACACTTAAAGTTTTGGCGCAACCGAAACGTTAATTACAAAATGCATGATTTTTTTTTTTTTTTATTTCAGATATTTTAGATTATAGTAGTTTGATTTTGCCCACCGATGCTAGCGGTGCAGTATTTTTACCGCCAATTCTAAAACCCAAAGGTACTTTTGCTTTATGTTGCACGATCCCTTTTTGGCGTCCTTGTGCGCTCATTTCTCATCGCAACTCGTTTTCGCAGGTCCAAAACCAAGTCCACCGAGAAACCTGACCGTAACGGAAATCAGCAACGGATTTTTGATTACCTGGCAACCACCGCTTGAACGCAACAGTTTAGTGCAATATTACACAATTAAGTATAAAACTGATGGGCCTTACAGAAATTTAAACAAAGGTCAAATTAGACCAGAAGAAACTTCATATTTAGGTAAGTTAATTTTTGGCCTAGTACACGCGAGGCCGGTTTCGACGCCATCGCTAGGTCGAAACAAAGTTTAGAATCTAATTTCCTTGTTTTCTAAAATGTTAAATTGAAAGGAAAACGAGTAAATTTTCTCGCCTCGATTGAGACATGAAAGAAAATTTATGTTCGCTGTCTGTGGTGTCATTAATTTTTTTTTCTTGGTTACATAGTGAAAAATTTAGTGGGAGGTCGAACCTACTATTTTAGAGTGTTAGCATATACCGTCAAAACTTTCGAAAGTAGTGATGAAATAAAATATGTTGTCCCTGCTCGAGTAAAGCATAAAGCCATCACCGCCGGCGTAGTTGGAGGAATTCTGTTTTTCATTGTAGCCATAATTCTTTCGGTATGTGCGGTCAAAATATGTAATAAAAGAAAACGTCGGAAACAGGAAAAAGGTAATAAGAAACTAATGCGTCGACTGAGTCATTTTAAGAAATTTTATTTCAGCTTATAACATGGTTGCTTGTCGAGTAACCGAGTCGAGGAATGGAGGAAGTGCAGGGGACAGCCAAGTGCCTTTGAAAAAGTAAGTTATTTGTTTTTTCTTCTGCTGTTTAATTGTTTTTACTCAAAAAATTATAACAATTTGTTTTTTGTCAGTTCCTGTATTTCATGAATAAATTCTATACAGTTTAAGTTGTTTTAAACGCTTCCAGTGGCTGCATAAGCAAATTTACAAATGATTAAGCAATGAGTTATCAATGCCTTGCCAAATTATTATGCCAACCGCAAGCATTAATCCCCATTAATTTTTAAAGAATTATTTATATATTCCAATTCCAGAAATATTTTTATTTTATAGAGCTGGCCAAATTCATCTGTCTATACTTCACTTGACAAGGATATTGGCCATTATTTGGTCATAGGAGGCTGTATTCAGTTTCTCGATTACACCATTCATCTGGCTTCTTGACCTAAGTGTCCAAAGCTCTAACCACTTGGCTAACGCTTTATTATATTCTAACGTCGAACTTGATTTACTTTAACTTCTACCCTCAATTGGCGTATGCCGGTCTTCTAATAAATAATTAAAAAATAATCCCTGGGTATTTTTTATTGTTTGGCCTAATACTGCAGGGATTAACTCTGGGTCAATTATAAGACCCCCAACCAGTTTGAATTGTAAATATTTACTAAATACTAAGGATTTACAATATTTATTGATGCTAGTCCTAGCAATCACGTTTAATTATTGCTTTATTGACAAATGACCTCGTAAATTGGGCAAATCTACATTTATTAGTTCGAAAAAACAGTGGCCGGCTGCTTCCAGGGGCTAACGTACCATGGTCATATTACCAAAATAAATTTTTGCTTATTTAAAGCATAAGTAATTTTTATTTCCAGAGCTTTAGAACAAAAGCCTAATCGTAGTTAACCTAGAGCCCAATATCGATCTAGGGCTCTAGGGAAAACCACCCTATTAATTATAATTTCCTAGTCAGTCATCTGACAATTGATCACTGCATAGTGTACATCACTCGAAGATGCATTGTTTGCTGTTGTTAAATTACCAAGATGTAAAAAGGAAAATGATTTCACTAAATTGTTTGCCCCCCCCCCCCATGAAATTACTTACGTTTTACTCCCCCCCCCCCCCAAAAAAAACAAAAGTTTGCCTACCCCTGGTCAAAATAATTTTGTTCGCAGGACTCGGAATTCCAACGACTTCCATGTAATTCCAAAGATTTTTAAATAATTCCAACAAGGTGGAGGTAACTAGGTAATTACCCCCCCTCCTCTAACAAAGTCTGCCGAATTTTGTTAAAATTTGAAAAATATACCTAAAATCTTATCCCTCCTCCGGCCTCGTTTATCTGCTTCATGATTTTTTCCTTGTATAGAAGTAAAGGAAAATTTGAAGAAATCCCAGGAAATTTTACAAAATAGGAAATTAGAAAATCTTAAGCATTCCCTAGACGATTTTCTTTTTTTACAATTTTCTAAGATTTCCATGGCTTTTCTAAGATTTTCTAGATTTCTTAAAACTTTTTAGATTTTTCGGAGATTTTTTTGGAATTTCTCGAGCTCCTAAGATACTTAGATTTCCTAGGAGTTTCTTGATATTTCTATTTTCTAAGATTTCCTAGAACTTTTTAGCATTCTCAGAATTTTCTATTTCTTGAATTTCCTAGGATTTTTTAACATTTATTCGGATGACTTTAGATTTTGTTTCACTTGTACACCAGATTTAACCTAGATTTTTACTAGGTGGAAAACTAACTGGAAATCGTCATATACAAAACTAAAGAGAAATTGGAGGAAATCCTTTTGAATTTTCTGAGATTTCCCTGGCTTAAGACTTTCCGAGATTTCTTAAGACTACATTTTTTCGGGTTTGCAATTTCCTAGAATTTCTTAAGATTTTCTGAAATTTCTTTGAATTTCTTTAAGATATCTTAGAATTTCCATGGATTTCTTGAGATTTTCTAAGATTCTAGATTTTCTGACGAGTTTTCCCTAGTTTGTTGAATCGAGCGAGAGGTATCGCCGAGGAAATCGTGTTATACAAAATATAAGGAAATTCTTATCAAATTCGGAAATCTTAAGAATACTCGAGATGAGCTTTATTGTTTTGCTTTTTCAATTTTGCAAGATTTTCTTGGATTTTCTAGATTTCCTTGGATTTTCTAGGTTTCCTGAATATCTTACAATTTTTTAAATTTCCTTGAATTTCTCATTCTCTAAGTTTGCCCGTCAAGGGCAGCTGGAAGAAGGGAGTAATGGGGTATGTACGCCCCTCTCCATGGTGGTGAGAAGGGACCACCCTCATTTACCCCCGCCTCCATTAACTTTGCCTGGATTTAAAGAATTTCTGTGATTTTCTTGGATTCCAGAGATCGAACAGGGTCGATTGGTTTATTTTAAATTACCAACTTAATTTTTTTTAATGTTTAAGATGAGTCAGTGCGGCCTTCAGGTCGCATAACCTCAGCAATCGAGTTCTACGCCGTTCAAACATTCGCCCGATTTCCTAACGATTTAATACTCTGTTTCCGGAGAGTGGCACTTCAATAGTTATTTCTGCATTGGCCTTCTTTTTCATCCTTTCGCTGTATTGCTTTTAACTCTTACTAATGTACTGGGGGGTAGACCCCCCGGTCTAAGTATGATCGACTGTTTTCCATAAAAATTTGTTACACCTTCAGAACAAAGAGAATCAACTCTCTGTTAATTAAAGTATGGGGGAAAATATGGTAATATGACCAATGTGGGAACGATGGGAACATTTCAACAGTAATTGCAACTCTCGTTATGATTGGAAACCGTTCATGATACACCATGAATTGAAAGAGTAAAGTTGTAAGTTCGATTGATTTATTTTAAATTACATTTTTTTAAATTATTATAATGGGTCATTGCGGCCTTCAGGCCGCACAACCTCAGCAATCGATTTCTACGACGTTCAAAGATTAGGGGTTCTTGTGTCTTAGGGAGCCAGTTGATTTTCTAGCGATTTAATGCTCTGTTGCCGGAGGGTAGCGCTCCACTAGCTCTTTCCGTATTAATCGCTCGAGTTGCCAGTCTTCATTCATCTTAGCCTTGCCAGTTTTGTTGCAGTAATTCTTGTCATGTGTGGAACAAATATTATTTGCTCATCAGTTCCTACTCTCTTTTTATCCGGGAAAAGAGGAGGAAAATTTAGGTATGACTTATGGTAGCTTCCAACCTAAATGTTTCTGCCACTTTTTTTCCGTTAGCATTGCAGCCTCGGTTTTCATAGTAGGTACAATAAATTGAATGCTGCTTTGTGATTTATTAACATGCGGACCGAAAAAGAGTCAAAAGTATGACTCCTAGCTGTAGACAACTACAAGGCAGTGTCAAGAGTTGTTTTGAACTCTTGCTAATGTACTGGGGGGTATTCCATACCCCCAGACCCCCCGGTATGCATATGATTGATTTTATTACATCAAAAATTGTCTTTTTTTCTAAAGTATGGTGGAAATATGGTAATATGAACAATGTGGGAACGATGGGATTTTTCAATGAGGGTCTGCTTCCATTTTTATTGTTCTTATTCGGCTAAATTTATTACTCATCATATGGCTATTTGCCTTGCACTACAAACCGAAAACCTCAGCATTGCACTTATCCGCATGGTTGCCGTCTCTGCAGCAGTCCCAACCAATCCTTAGCTTTGCGGTCTTTTCGTTCAAAACTTTTAAGTGCCTGCCAATTTCTCCAAACTGTTCGATCCCAACCAGAAGGCCTCTGAACTCTGATTCGTATCTGGATTACCTAAAAATAGGGAAAAATTTTTTTTGTTCTGCTGTAGCCAAAAATCCAGACCACTTGGCCTAAAATTTTATTTTTTAAAAGTTATCTATATAAATAATTCTTAGTAAAATTACAGATCACAAACGAACGTATTTGCAACGTTTCTGGAACGTAACACTTTATGAAAAAAAAAAAATTCCTTAAAATTAAGTTAGATTAGCTCTTTCAATATTATTTTGTTGTCTGTGAATATTTTTTCAAAAATTTTGACAGTGTTTTGTTTAATCAGCTTAACCCCGCAAACCCAACGTGTCTGAAACGTTTCTGACACCTAACCTTTCAAGAGCATTGGTCGATTCCACAAGATAAGTTAAGATTTTAGTTACTTTCATTGCCATCCTGTCGATTCATGCTTTATCATTAAGTATTAGTTACTACTAACCAAATTCGTTTGGGCAGCCGTTACGTATAGTTGCATAACAAATTAATTTTTGCTTACATTCACTGGTATGCGTTGAAAATCCATAACCAAAACGAGTTTCATTAACTTTTTGGTGTTAATTTAAGTACAATCATCTTATAAACAATTTTGTTATAATATTTTACGATAGCTATAAGCAAAATCCATAAGAGAAGTTTTTGTTGAGGTAAAGGTCGGATGCAGTTGGGCCGGATTAACTCCAACTTTTGTTATGGATATTTAATTTAACAAAAATCTGAGTAGTATATTAGAGTGTGACAAATATTAAGAGGAGTACATGGGTTGTTCCTCTTGTAGGACAGTTGAATCAGAGTCCTATCGAGATTACGAGAGCGTGTTTATAATTCCTGGGACAAGCGTTGACACAAACCGTAAGCGTCAGTGAAGGCAATTCTACCGTAAAATGCAATAATTGTTCATTTATCAATAAATGACATTAATACGGTGGAATCGCCTCTTTAGATTAACTGTAGAGTTCAAATATACTGTGAAATTTGAGCGCAGCATAATTGAACTTATGTGTGCTTCATTTGTTCCTGGAATGGCGACTGATTCCCTAGGGACAGTTTCTATGTGTAGGTGCATTAGCAACATAGTATTTATTACTTTTAACCGTTTTTTGGTTTCCAATTAACCGAATGCGGTTCTTGCATTAAATAGTTTTTGATTGTATACGTGTGTTACTTGCCGCTCGCTGGATCATCGCAGGAGGAAAAAAGGTGAAGAGTTGCGCGGCTATTGAGACATCATCTGTTCACACTTTCACATGTATTAGCTCTATTTCTATTGCCTGATACTCACATCTTGCACTGCATTTTGCTTTTCGTTTGTTAATACTTATTTGAGATCAAATCAATGCACGTATTTTTTTGTACTCATTACCATTTGTCTGATTTATTGCGATTAAAAGCTTCCCGGCGTGGTATAAGAAGTCTCGAGCATGCGCGCGAATCAACCACAGAGAGTATCCTTAAAGTACTACGACTGCGCATGCGGATCTCTATACCACGCCCCGAGAAGCAGTCATTTAACAGTTTCATATGTTTTGCTCATTAGTCATTACTGATCGACGCATGATTGATGATAGTAAACGGTAAAATTGGGAAAGTGACAGTTGTTGAGGACTTTCCGAGTTTTACTCGAACTAAGTGTTGCATGTAGCTTGTAAATGGTAAAACGACTTTTCGACTGGCAATTAAATAATAATTTTCCTACAGACTTAGAAAAAGCCGAATACCAGGTTTAACGGTGCTTACCTTCATTGCGAACTGGGTGTGGCCACGAGATCGCTGCCGGTCGGGCAGCAGTTTAAGCTGGCATCCGGATTACATCCAATCGGGATCACCGTCAAAATCTCTGGCCCGGATTTCAAGAGCAGCCGACGGTCGTTTCGTTCTCGTAGACTCCGCTTTCAGTTCGCGTGGAAACAGCCCTTCCAACTTCAGTAGCAGTGACGATGGAGGCTTCCTCAACAGAAAGGATTTAAGAAATCGTGCTTCGTGGAGAAAACCCTTAATTGGATATCCAAGTCAATTAAGTTTGCGATCGGACGCGTCTGGTCAAAGCGCAAGACCTACAATACCAATATTTCCCGGCACATTTGGAGGCCCTCGTTTTCACTATCCCGTTAGACCCATTCCAACGATATACAGTCCAGTTACTCCTTTTTTTCAATCAAGCTCACCGACAGATTCAACTGCTTTTTTGCTAACCTCTCCCTGGTCCCCTATGTATTTTAGCGATCTCAGTTCTGTTCGATATCCAAGCTCGGCAGAACGATCGTTCCCAACGCCACCTGGATTCATGCAATTACGTTCTGTACACGAAAGATACTCACAAGAATTACCTTCGTTGAGCGCTATACACGAAGAGTCCAGAAGTTTCATTCCGGTACATCCAATCCAAGATAGTCCCGTTTCTCGTATACACTTTCCACCGCCATATCCCGCCCATCCCGGGCCTCGATCAAGAGCGAGACTCTTACCTCGACATGCGAGAATAACGAGAAGTGCTCCAGAGTTGGGATCGCCAGATCACTTCGATAGATCGCCCGAAAGTCGATCAAGCTCAAGCGGATTTGGTAGCAAAAACACGTCTCAACAAAATCAGAGCTCTCAGAGCGGAAGTATATTTACGGAATGGAAACTTCCCCCTTACCGGCCACCTCCTCCACCGCCATCAGCTTTACCTCCACCTCCCCCGTTAGTAGGGCATTGGCTCGAACTTGCTTCTTCATCCCCATCCACGTCCGAACAACTACATAAAGCCGTCGACGTTGGCAGCGTGGACGGCCATTATGAATTTGATCACACGACTCCCACACCGACTCCTTCGACGCCTACAGAACGAAGAGACGGTGATTTAGATCCGGCACCAGTAAGAAAAAGTTACGGAACTTTAAGGAGCACGCGATACGACAACATCGAAGCGAGAGTTCAGGCCATGAAAGAAGAGTTTAACGAGTTTCGCAAACGTCAAGCCAAACGGAAACAAAGCCACGAATTGGAAAGTGCCTGCTAACTCGAGTTTCGCGCGTAAACCGGTAGAGTATGGTTAGTGTGCTCGTTCTCGCATCGACTCGATTTTGTGTGATATACAAACACGTTCTAAATTAAAAGAACCAAAACTCCAAAGACATTAAATTAAATTTAAGTATAAGGAACAGAAACGATTATTAAAATTAAATTTATTAAATAAATTAAGTACACTAATTGTACACTTACTATACCTTTAAAATGATTGATCATACTTTTAATGTAGGATAAACGTGAGCGCTCAATACGTTTTTATAACGTAAAATAAATAAATAAGATTATGTACATTAAAGAGGCTAAAGGGCGGCGGCCCTAACGGAACCTGGCTCTGCCCCGCCAGATCCGATTGTGCCGCCACTGCCTACTAATAATTCTAACGCTTTAGCGCGGCCACGGCCGCGAAAAATAAACATTTTACATAACAGGCTGTTGCGATATTTGTAATATTAAGTGTTTAGACTAAAAAAAAATGTACTACGTACCTTCTTGCTCGTTGGAGCAACAAACGGACCGACACGTCCGTCGCCATATTTTAAATCGTTATTTATTTATTTTTTTTGTTTCAAATTGTAAAGTAAAATTTTTCTATTTTTTTTTGTTTTATTATTAGATTTTTGATATTAGTAATGTTTAGGGCCGATCTTAGGCGAGAAAATTGAAAACGACACGCTGTTGCAGGAACTGAAGGTCGGTTTCGCGCCGAAACGGCCGCGCCTAATCGTCTACCCACCCCCAACACCGTTGATTTCTGCAAAAAGCGTCCAGGTTACACCTTGCATCAGGCGGCACTCACCCTCGGGCCGGCCCTGGTGATATTAGTTTCCTAAATTTTGCATTTTGAGTACAAGTTAAGTTTAGTCGTTTTTTTAATTGATTCATGCGCTTGAGCGAATGAAAACGGAGTGATGTGTTGTCTGTTTATGAACAATAAAGTATTTCTAATCACGATTATAATAAATACACGAGATTCTAAGATTTTTACATTTCATCCTATGACCTTAAATTATGAAGCCAAATGTCTTGCCTTTATTTATTAAAGTTATTTTAAGGACGGAACACGTTTTGAATACAATTTGCATGTTTAGGCACTCCACTTTTTCTAAAAAAAAATTGACCTTAATATTTTACTGACTGTATATTTAAAAAAAATTATATCATTTCACAGCACATTGAAAATTAGTCATAGAATTTTTAGTTTTAAGTGTTAAGTAGAGAAAAGCAGTTGTTACTGTGTAACTACGCTGTATAAAGCATCACATCTGAAATAAAACAATAATGTTGCCAGATCTCATAAATTGTTCATTATTTTTCTCTACCTATCCTACATTACAAACTACTCTCACAAAAGATGCAAGTAAGTATGTAAGTAAAATTGCCTCCTAAGTGAAGGCTAAGGTCCACGCACTGTTACCGCAACCCGCATAGCTCTCAATGCTAAAAATTTGTCTAAAGTTACTAATTTTAGGTGAAGATGTCACTGCTCCCGTTACAGGAAGTATAAATTTTACTTCAAATATTTTTTATAGATGGCAGACGAACTGCTCTGAAATTTACAAAGTAATCGGAATATTCAAATCAAATTTCTTTTTTAGCGGTGTAATATTTAAACATTTAATTTCGTTTACCGCTACTGGGTGATTCCCCGTTTTTCAATATTTTCAAAGTAACGCAAAAAGTTGCTGCTAAACTTAACATTTTCAAATTCTAATTTTTTAGCCCAATGTTTTCATTTCCCTCACTTTTGCTCAAAAACAAAACATTTCCCAGCTGTTTCTGACCAAATTTGTATAATTATTCTGTCTTCTGTAGGTATTCTAGAAGAGTGGGAATTTTATTATATGTACTGGAGGGTGTTCCACACCCCGTGTGGGTGTTCCACACCCCCCAGACCCCTCGGTTTACAATTTTGACTTTATATTTTTTATAATGCTTTTTTTCAGTTTTAATTTTTTTCTATACGTCCTCGTCGAGCAATGGCAAACCACCAAGGTAATCTGCCTTGAAATCCCTAATAAAATGAAGTGCTTAGCAAAATACCCACCCTGAGGTGTAGCCTTAACTGTGTGTTTGTGTACTAATCTCAATCCTTTCTACGTCAAAATAAATAGTTTGTTTTTCAGGTTTTTATTGAAATACAAAAATCTTGAAATTATCCACAAACTAGATTCTAACCCTTCGGCCTTTTCTGTCCACTGCAGGACAATCAGTAGGACATTTCGACCTCATGATTGCTTAATCTAGATAGGGGTATGCCCATAACCCTTTTTTAACATTTGATGGCGGCAAACATCAATCCAGGAGCGACTGTCAGCATTACGTGTTCTCCGAAGCGTGGAGACGGTCATATGAATGTTTTAGATTCTTCACGGATTCGATCCGAGCAACTTTGAATCAGCAGTTGTTCGACCAACCTAATAAGCCAATGTTAAAAAAATCGTTACAATACAAAAAATAACTAGAAAACTAGAACACTAAATAGAAATAGACAGGAGCGGCTCGTAAACATTGTCTTAGGAGGGCGACGGCTAGAACTATAGGGTTAAAGTGTGATTTTCACTGTGATCTACTGAAAGATATTCCAAACCCCCGGCAATGCTTTTGTTCTAAAGAAAAATAAGGTTTCCATTTATTTAAGTTTATCACAGAACATGCGCACAAAGACTTGGTTCTTCAAAAATCTAGCAGCTCCAATCGATTTTTTCCGACAAACTGCATAAGAAACAGTCAAAATAGTCTTCGATTTCAGACTTTCAATTTTTGGGGTCAAAAAACACCAAAGGCGTTAATTGGACGTTTTTGTGAAAAATCACAAGAACTTGAGAATGCCATTTTATGACTTAAACCGACGTGGTTTGATGCGAGGTATCTGAAAAACACGCTTTGGTGTGGTAAAAACGCTGGTAAGAGGTTCAAAATGCGAATCCATTTTTTGAACTTAACAATTTTTTTAAGGTCACATAAAACCTTAAATATCCTACCTACCTAAAATCTGGCAGCGCCAATCGATGTTTCTCGGCAATCTGCATAGGAAACAGTCACATAAGTCTTCAATTTGAGACTTTCAATTTTTGTGATCAAAAACACCAAAAGGGTCAATTGGACGTTTTGGTGAAAAATCGCAAAAATTTTAGATTGCCATTTTATGACGGTAATGTTATAAACGTAGTTTATATTTGGCGCTTAATGAACGATTCTAAATCATTTGAAATTACCACCAAATGCATACTTGTTTCTTTGGAAATAATGCACGAGATGGCAACCTATGGCTTTACAGCGCTCGACATAACCGAGGGAGGAAGGATGACGACGAAGAATGATGGAGGGGAAAAAGGGGTAGTCAACGGGAGAGTGAACGGTAGAAAGGGAGACATTTTGAAGAAGATGTGTTGAACACGTGCTTTTAATGTTTAATTATATATATTCCAAAGCTACGAGTCTCGTGTAATCGAATTCAATGAACATATTTGTTTATATAATAAATTCTAATCATTATGAGAAGGAGTTAGAGACGAGCCCTATGACCCCAGTAGCAAAACTCACAGGAGACCTTATGGGTCACTGTGAGACTACTAGATGGCGTCCATTTAGGAACCTCAAGAGCTCTAGACATTGCAAGATTTGATAAAATAAGATTGTAATTCTTGTGCGGTAGCCATTTTATTATGAAAGGCACGACACCAAACTTGATTCTTTGGATTCACATTGGGGATTTCACTGACTATGTCAATCTCCTTATATTCTGAATCACACTGTTTATTTTATGTATTACCAAATTATGCAAAATGCAACATATAAACTTAAATGATGAAATCATTATGAATATTAACATGTATGTAATTTGCCTACAAAATGACATGATAACCACAAGGTAACAAAAGCTAACCACAGGGTTGAATAGACAAATGTAATTATAAACATCAAAATTTTCTTTCTTTCGATTCATTTGCTTTGCTCAAGTTTATTCTTCGATAAGAGAAAAGTACTACGTCTGGGGATGTAATGTCGGGGTAGGTTCTGTGCACAACGTGGGGGTCCTGGTATTAGACGATACTGCATTTCAGGTTTGGTGGCCACCATAATTGCGCTTAGGAGGGTTCGGTTAAGCTTAAGAAGCGGGATTATTCGTGGGAGATTTGATTTGCCGTTTGGACATTACATGACTTAAACCGTCGTGTTTTGATGCCAGGTATTTGAAAAACATGGTTTGGTGTGGTAAAAACGCTGGTAAGAAGCTCAAAATGCGAATCCATTTTTTGAACTTTTAATTTTTTTAAAGTCACATAAATCCTTAAATATCATACTTACGTAAAATCTGGCAGCTCTAATCGATTTTTCTCGGCAATCTGCATAAGGAACAGTCAAAATAGTCTTCGATTTCAGACTTTCAATTTTTGGGGTCAAAAAACATGTTTTTGTGAAAAATGGCAAAAATTTAAGATTGCCTTTTTATGACTTAAACCGACGTGTTTCGATGCGAGGTATCTGAAAAACATGGTTTGGTGTGGTAAAAACGCTCGTAAAAGGTTCAAAATGCGAATTTATTTTTTGAACTTTAAAGTCACATATAGCCAGTGTAGCTAACTTGCTATACCAATTTAACTGAAAATTTTATGACTGGACTTCCTATCTTACTTTCTAGTATTCTCTTTCTTCTCTTCATCAGGCAGGAGCTTACTTCCCTTTCTTATTTTCACTAATGTATGCATAGTTTGTTTCTATCTAGAGGGGTAACGTCCTTCTGCATAAGAAAAAGTCAAAGGAGCTTCCTATTTCAGAATTTATAGTTATAGTTATGGTAATTGTCATGGCCATGGCAATGGCAAGGGCTATGGCAAGGGCTATGGCAAGGGCTATGGCAAGGGCTATGGCAAGGGCTACGGCAAGAGCTACGGCAAGGGCTACGGCAAGGGCTACGGCAAGGGCTACGGCAAGGGCTACGGCAAGGGCTACGGCAAGGGCTACGGCAAGGGCTATGGCAAGCGGTATGGCAAGGCCTATGGTAAGGGCTATGGCAAGGATTATGGCAAGGGCTATACCCACATAAAAACTAAAATAGCATACTTACATAAAATCTGCCAACGCCAATGGTTTTTTCTCAAAACAGGGACAACTAAAACTTTAAAAACAAATGTTAATCGTTAAAATCTCGGCAGACTAAATAGTCTCTTTATTTATTTATAGATAATAAAATGAAAGAAAAAATAGTAGTTTCATGATATTATATAAAATAAATCTCATCACGCAATGCACGTAAATATGTCATGGCAGATCATAATTACACAAATGGGGAGCTGGTTAAATTAATTATAAGTTCAATTTGCATAAAAGTAAATAAACATATACCTACTGCATTATAACAATAATTTATCTTATAAGTAATAAATTAATATCAGTGGCGGCTAATACGGGAAGAGCAATGGGGTGCCGCCTTCCCAAAACCATTATTTTCAACTCCGAATAAAACAAAATGATATACAAAATACTCCAGCTGTTATTGAACACAATTACTGAAATTTCAATATTTTTCTCGAAGTTGGCCAAATGAATTCTGGGTTTGGATGTTGTACACGTTCTTCCACGTGATTTTGCCAACTCCTTGCATCTTTTACAATTTTACTCTAATTTATTTTAATTACTGTCCAAAATTAAAAAGTCATTCACACTGGAATAGACAAAAACCGAGTGGCCAAAAGCGACCAAACCATGATGTGTCCTCTTCAAATGTGATTTAGTATGCACAGTAATATTTAACCTAAAAAACCCACAGAATTAGCTTTATTAACCTAGATTGTAATTTAAATTAAAGCAATTACTAATTAGTTTACGTGAGTACTCCGACTTCCTACATACATAGAAAAATACCAAAAAATTTTCCCATTTTAAGTTTATTTAAATAATTAAATTAGTTTTCAAAAATACAAAATGTTTACATTTAAGTCATTATTACAATTGCAGGTAGAGTGACCTTGATTTGGACATCTTTTATGCAAAATTGAGTTAATTGCGAAACCAATTAAATGGTTCAGGGGACAGGGGGTGAAATTTGAGATTACAAGATGTGGTTATAACTTAATCCACACCGTAGGCGACCTTTGACTAACTGAAGAGCTCTTGATGTTTGTGGGTGGAAGTAATAGTAGTACATAATTGAAATAGAACACTCACAAATTATTTTTTCCTCTATGAGAAACAGTATTAAATAGCCAACTTACAAGTTTGTATCCAAGAGAAAAGGTTTTTCCAGTTATATCGTCAATATATTTTTAGTTAATTTAATTAACGAAGAAGTCCAAAAAATTTAAATAGTTGAAGAGTGTCGTGTTAAAGTGGTAATAGGGTACTTACGCTAATTTTTTATTGCTGCTCCCTCCATCTAATGTCATCTCTTTCTAATCCCATAATTTGTTTAATCTTCGCATCAAAGTAATGCTAGTGCGATTTAAAAATAGTTACGTCAAATTTACATAACAATGTTGAATTTGGGCGTTTTGGTGCTGTATTTTTATCAGTTTTTAACTATTTCTTCGTACATCTACGAAGAAGAAAGTGTCCCGACTTTTTTAACTGCTTCTGTGGGTGAATACGTCGTTTTCAACTGCGAAATCCAATATCCTCAAGATATTCCAATTCCCTACGTTCTAAAATGGAAGAAAGACGTAAGTACCATTTTATAATTTTTACAAGATTACGTAACACCCGACGCCCTGTCACTGTTAGGAAAAAACCATCTTTTCATGGGACGATGGGATCACGACAGCATCGGATCCGTTCATCGGAAGGATGCAATTACTGAACGAAAACATTCCAGAATTCGGAAAAGCCTCCGTTAATATTACTTCCATCCGGGAATCGGACGCTGGATGGTACGAATGCAAAACAGTCTATCCGTATCGAACTCCAACCACTTCAGGAAATGGAACCTGGTTCTATTTATCAGTAAACGGTATTACAATTCCACTTACCTAAAGCTCAAACTATATTTTCCCTTTTTCAGGCGGAAATCTCCTTTTAATCCCGCCAATCAACCAAACCGTAATGGAGGGCGATGACGTTCACTTCACCTGCATCACCAAAGAGATGGGTGTCAAAATTAGATGGTTCAAGGATGGAAACCTACTCTCAGAATTAAATAACGTGTTTCACAGATCCAGAGTAGACGTGGAAGGCTCCTTAACCATTCATACGACCGAAATGGGTGACACGGGTGAATACCTCTGCGAGGCTGTAAATTACCTGAAAGAATCTCAAAGTGCGAGAGCTTACCTTAACGTTCAATGTAAGAACCAACCCCTAATTTACTCTTTGTACCTATGTTTGTTCTAGTTAAAGCAAAAGTTGTTTATACACCTCGAGAAATATTTCTTCCATTTGGTCAGCCTGCAATCTTGGATTGTAACTTCAAAGCAAACCCTCCATTAAAAAGCCTTCGTTGGGAAAAGGACGGTTTCCTGTTTGATCCTTACAATGTTCCTGGAGTTTTTTACAAACAAAACGGAAGCTTGTATTTTACTAAAGTTGACGAATCACACAACGGATTTTATTCTTGTACGCCCTACAACGAACTGGGAACGGAAGGACCTTCCCCTAACATTCACGTCATGGTCCTGCGACCTCCGAATTTCGTTACGACTCCTCACCACTTATATTTAAGAAGAGTTGGAGAACAAATCGAACTGATGTGCGATGCAAGGGATGGTGAGAGTGGACACAGACCAAACATAGTATGGTACAAAGTAAGTATCCCATCTCCACCAGCTGCAGTTGGAGTAAATCAATCTTGTTTTTCAGAAAGATGGTACCTCTTTACCAGATGGTCGTTACACGATCACAGATGGTATTTTAACCATAACGAATATTCAAGAAGAAGACAGAGGCGTATACCAATGTTCGGCAACCAACGAAGCAGCTACCATAACGGCTGAAACCGAACTTTTGATCGAAAACGCAACTCCGCGTGCTCCTCACAATGTAACCGCCAAACCGTCCACAAATTCGGTTAAGTTGCATTGGATACCGGGAAGAAAGCGACCCCGTATAAAATACAGCGTCTGGTATAGGGAAGTGGAAGCTTTGGATTGGAGAAATGTCGAAATTGCCCAAACGTTTACGTTGGAAGCGACCATTTATAACCTTCAATCAAGTTGAACCTCGAAGTTTACTTATTTCGCATTAATCCCAATGATTACTTTCAGGTCGTGAGTATGAGTTCATGATTTTGAGCGAAGATCCTCATGGAGAAGCGTTATTCAGCAAACCCATCAAGGTTTGGACGTTGAACGTTAACGGGATCCCAGCCGAAGTGGTTCAACCGTCCACTTCTCCCATAAGCGAACCGATAAATGTTAACGCCAAGTTGAACAACGACGGTTGCTTGGTGACCTGGGAACCACCCGAACATGGTACGAAATATCTAAAGCAGTACGTACTCAAGTGGTACGAAACGGATACCGACATTGTGTATGGAACCATAGAGACGACGAACATTTCCTATTTGGGTACGTAATTTTTTGAATTTTTGACGTAACTAATCCAAAATGAGCTTCTAAATTAGTAAAGCAAATTATACTAATTGATAAATGTACTAAACTTAAATTGCGAGACACCAAGGTGATATTCGTAATTCGACGGAATTTATTAATTTTTCTGGAATTTTTTTTAAAGTTAATTTTTGTAGTTACGAATTTGGAAGAGGGCGAAAGTTACGATTTTCAAGTCTGGGCCGTCACAACGGATAATTACGAATCTGCAAGTATAAAAGTTACCATCAGCATACCTGCATACAAAAAAATTAAATTTTTATCGCTGAGTGTTACTGTGGCAATAGGGATAATCGTGGGGCTGGGGGTCGTACTTTATTATTTCAAAAGCAAATGTTGTCGCAATAAAAAGGAAGCAGATTAATAATAGTTTTAGATTTTCGAATTTACCATATCCCAATAGATTTTTAGTGTCAAAAATTTTATTTATATTTTTTTAATTTAGAATTTGTACCTTCGTTGTAAGGTAAAAATTAATTTTGAAATAAAAATTTAAAATATTTGCATAGTTTCTTTTTATAGGCTGCTATTTTCCCAAATTTTATCAAAACTTTTTTAAATATAAACATTTTTTAATTTTTTTGTAATTTATTTATATTTAAATATATTTATATTAAATATAAATAAACAAAATATAAAATGTTTTAAATATTTTTAAATGTAAATATATAAAATGTTCATAAATAAAATTGATCTACCCACAACTTATTGTTTTAAACTTGGTTCCTCAACAGGAGGACTAAAGAATATTGTAGACTATCTTTTTGTTGCTTTTTCCATTTTCTGAGATTTCATTGGCTTTCAATTTTTCTAGATTTTCTAGTTTTCTGCATTCTCTCGATTTCGTATTTACCAAAATTTTCTCGAGTTTCCCAAGATTTTCCTGAAATTTCTATGGATTTCTTGAGATTTTCTATATTTCTACAAATTTTCTAAGAATCTGTTTCTTGAGATGTCTTGGAATTTTTCAGAATTTCTTAAGATTTCCATTCACTAGTGCACACAATTTTTCCAGCGATTTCCTCTTAGTTAGTGATAATATATAAAAGTGAAAAGAAATCCTAGCAAATTTTAGGGAAGTTCTATGAAATCTTAGTAAAACTTACGAATGCTACCCAAGGAAATCTTGGGAAATTTAGGAAATCTTTAGAGTATCAAAGATTAATTCTTTTATTTCTTTTTTTAATCTTCTTAGATTTTCTTTGCTATTAGCTCTTCAAAGATTTTATAGAATATTCTAAATTTCCCCTTTTCTTTGTCTGGCAAAGGCAGACACAACAGGATATCAACCCCCACCCATGAGTATTAAAATACAACTAAATTTACTACGTTTTGTTTTGGTGAAAGTTTAAAAATATTAAAATATATAGGCCTGGCCTCCTAGGCCGCCCTCCCCCGACACGTAAAAACGCCACTGATTATTCTTGAGAAATTTGTAAAATCATAAATTCTTTAGCTTCTCCAAACTCTACGATATGTACTGGAGGGTGTTCCACACCCCCCAGACTCCCCGGTTTACAATTTTGACTTCATATTTTTATACTTATTACAGATTAAATTAATTAAAAATTATTATAAATAAAATAAAAATAAACCGGGGGTCTGGGGGGGTGTGGAACTCCCTCCAGTACATATTGTAAGATATGTTCACCCCCAGAGCCCCCGATTTACATTTTTGACTATAATTTTGACAGTTAATCCCTCACTTTTGATTAAAAATCCGAAATTCCCGGTTTTTCCTGGCGCAACTTGTAAAATTATAAATTCCCTATTTTCTCCAAATTCTGCGATGTGTACTGGTGGGTGTTCCACAACCCCCAGACCCCCCGGTTTACAATTTTGACTTCATATTTTTATATTATTTTTATAATTATTACAAATTAAATTAATTAAAAATGATTATAAATAAAATAAAAGTAAACCGGGTGTCTGGGGGGTGTGAAACACCCTCCAGTACATATCACAGGATATCCATTAATTAAGAATACTCGACAAATATTTTTAGTCCTAGCTTTACTTACTTTAATATATTTTTCGGTTGGTAAAAAAATCGACCAATCGGGGTTTTTCTTTTTTCACAAAAAATGACACCCAGGAGCAGGAGCAGGAGCAAAAAAAAATTTTTAATTCCTTGTAAAAAGGATCTAAGCCTGGGATCGAAAAGTAATATTAAAAATTTGATTTTGACAAAAAACATAAAAAACTGAAGGGGTTTTAGCTTTAATTTGTTTTTCCAACAAATATAATTATTGCTGGTGCACTTAAAATAAAAATTTTAAGTAAATTTGCAAATTTTCAATAAATAAGTGTGGACCTCTTGAATTATCTAAAATATAATTTATAGTCAAGTTTAGTGAGATGATGCTAAAACCTTTAATGACTATTTACAAATTTGTAATTTGTTAATAACACGTGTTAACGATTTATTCTAAATGATCATTAATGTTAATGGTCATTAAACTTGTAATTAATGTTCAATAATATGTATATAATATTAGTAAGTACTTAGTGGCAGAGAGTTACTATAAAACTAAGAAAAATCAGTCGCTCGTGTGCCTACATTGATAATCCTTCTGACACTGGTTATCAGGAAAAAGAGATATATTTAAATTCCAGGATATAGAACAACATAAACACTAAACATTAAGGCTAGAGATCAACCAAAATGAAATGGCTCACCTAGAGAGATTTGTGTTATTAGTCCACACAATTGTGCAGAAAAAGTCCCAATTGTGTTATTTTTTTGCACAATTGTGTGGATTAGTAACTTCATTGTTGTTAGAAACTACTTCACTTTGCGTTTTGTCAATATTTACTACCAAATCTTTGTTGTACTTCCTTATGACGTCATGACAAAGTATTAAAGCCTTCTCAGCCGAAAGATTTAGCTTTAAACCATTGCGCCAATTTGGTTTATGTTGTATATTTCGACTATTCCACCCAAAGACTTTGGAATGTTTTTAAGTAAAATGATGTGTGATCTAATGTAATGACTAATCTCTTCGAATACTCATCATTCCAAGAAAAGCATAGATATGGAAATTCCGCGCAACATAAAGCAAATCAGTTCATTGCAAGCGAATTATTAATTTATACGTATATGTAGACGATTTCGCCGAGAGGAAATTTCAATTAAGTAAAAAATTAATTTTCCCAAGCCATGATCATTCTTCTGCATAGTGGGTTGCATACCCTTCACCTGGCTTTCTCAAAATTATTTTGAGAAGAGGAACAGCAATAAAGATCAAGAACTGGAAAATATTAATATTCAAGTTGCAACGTTTTGTCACTTCCTTATTCTTGATATCCTTGATCTTTCCTCTTTTCCAACACTTCAATTATTTATTGTGTTGCATTTACAAAGAAAATTATAAATAGATAATTACACTAATTATTATACTATTTTTTTTTATTATTATTATACTTGAATGACTACAAGCACAGCTACAAGTCTTTGGACGTCACAAAATCTATTAGAATATTTTTATCATTATAGTGCATTAATAACAAATTTTCATTCCTCATCACTTTGTTTTTATCGTAAATTTAGTCCTTGAACAAAGTTTATCAAATTAAAAACAATACAGGTTAACATTTGTTAATAATTTATTTATTAATCAGCAATAAAAAGTAGTTAGAATCAATAAGTAAATTTTTTGCTATTTTAGGTGCTTCCCTAAAGAAAACCTAGCTCTGCGGTTAGAGCAACCTAGTAAAACAATTAATATTAAATAATCGAATGAATCATCTGGCTTGACCCAGACAGACAGGATGAAGTAGGAAGTGAATATCTACATCGAGCAAACTATAATAATAATAATTATCGTAAAGAATAATAAACACATGGAAAACTGATGTGGATAAAATGACTATCTCAGTTGGACCACTCAATCCTTCAGTAGATTTTTCAATTTATTGTATATTTTTAATTAATTAATGTTGAATCTCAGGGGAGGCTGAGCCTCTCTTGCCTTCTCTGACGAGCCGCCGCTGCTTCCGATAGTATTGAATTTACTGTTCAATACTCAGCGCCTATTTTTAACTGGGTTGGGCTGTAGGCTCTAGCAAATTTTCGGAACCCTGATATTCGAGTGTAACTAATAGCATCCAAGGCCCAATTTTTGGGTTTTTCATCAGACCTCGATTTTTACTTTACGCTTTTATGTTCTCTCTTTTTGGGCCCCTCTGGCCATTGCACCCTGGTACATGATGTAGTCTAGTTTATTGTGTTAGATGTAGTGATTTGGCGAATAAAAATAAAAGTGTGCTCTGGGGGGTATGCCAATACCCTCTAGACCCCTCCGTTTAACCACATTGTTTTATGACCCTTAAACTTAAATACAGCATTTAATAAGTTGTAGAGATCCCACAATATGGTTCAAGTTTGGGGCATCGAAAGAGTTAAATCCAGTACTAGGCGCATATGCAAGTAAGTAATATGCAAGTAAGTGCTCCAGCCGCAGTTAAGGAATCACGCCTTAAGATGACTAGCTTAAGGTGTGATTCCTTAGCTGAGGCTGGAGCTCTGCGACTTTTTTATGGGAGTGTTACCTAAAAATGCAATCGTTGCAGGTGACTCATAAAAAAGCATGAAAAGCATTCTCTGCGACTTCAGTCGCAGAGCCCCAGCCGCAGCTAAGGAATCATATCTTTCATGCTTTTATATCAATCACGCTTTCTTATAGGAGTGTCTCCTTAGACTGCGATCATCTCATAAGAAATCATGGAAAGCAGTCACTCAGCCGCAGCTAAGAAATCACACCTTAAGATGACTAGCTTAAGGTGTGATTCCTTAGCTGCGGCTTTTACTTAACGTTTAACTAGCCTTTAGTGTTAGTGCACAAAATTTCGAACAGCTAAAGATATGATTCCTTAGATGCGGCTTTTGCTCTGCGACTGAAGTCGCAGTGACTGCTCTCCGTGTTTTCTTATGGGAGTGTTTCCTTAGAATGCGATCTTTGCGGGGACTCTAATGTAACAGTCTCATAAGAAAGCATAAAAAGCATTCACTGCGACTGCAGTTGCAGAGCACCAGCCGTAGCTAAGTAATCACACTTTAAGATGACTAGCTTAAGGTGTGATTCCTTAGCTGCGGCTTTTATTTAACGTTTAATTAGCCTTTAGTGTTGGTGCAGAAAATTTCGCACAGCTAAAGCTGTGATTCCTTAGCTGAGGCTGGAGCTCTGCGACTTTTTTATGGGAGTGTTACCTTAAAATGCAATCATTGCAGGTGACTCCAAGGTAACAGTCTCATAAGAAAGCATAAAAAGCATTTACTGCGACTTCAGTCGCAGAGCCCCAGCCGCAGCTAAGGTATCATATCTTTCATGCTTTTATATCAATCATGCTTTCTTATAGTAGTGTTTCCTTAGACTGCGATCATCTCATAAGAAAGCATGGAAAGCAGTCTCTGCGATTGCAGTCGCAGCGCTTCAGCTGCAGCTAAGGAATTAGCTTCCTTAGCTGCGGCTTTTACTTAATGTTTAATTAGCCTTTAGTGTTGGTGCAGAAAATTTCGCACAGCTATAGGTGTGATTTCTTAGCTGAGGCTGGGCTCTGCGACTGAAGTCGCAGTGACTGCTTTCAATGTTTTCTTATGAGAGTGATACCTTAAAATACCCCGCCAGACCCCCCGGATTGAATATTCCGAATTATTAAATGGGAATTTTCTAATCTTTTGGAACAAATATATTAATTCAAACTGATAATTCAAAAAGTTTGTCGAAGTTCAGTCGATGCATGGTTAGTTCAGCTTCTGGGTAATCTCGAAACCGTTGGTATCATACTAAAACCTCGTAATGCACTTCCTAAAAACGGTGACTGCTACGGATTAAAACAAAATCAGCTCGAATTTGAATCTTCGTTGAGCAAATTCAGCCGCGAAAAGTAAAATCCTAATTTTTTCTGTCATTTTCGAGACGAAACTCAAACTTAAAATAAATGATTTATTCATTAAATACTGGAATAGTACCCCCCCCAGACCTCCCGGTTTATTCTCATTGTTTGGATCAATGGCAGTAACCATAATAAATCGGGCCGTGGTTAAAAGTATATATTTATTTAAGATAACTTCAAATATCGGCAAACCGGAGGGTCTGGGGGATATGGAATACCCCCAGTGTACTGTTTACTCTTTATTCATGGAAAAAATTGAGAAGCAGGACCTATTTTTAATTGCAAATTTTAACCAAAAGCATCGAAGGCCCAATTTTTGGGTTAAGTCTGAAGTTAAACATATTTATTTATTATTACAATTTCAAATATTGGTTACGATTCAGTGTAGCTATTGACAAACCGGGGGGTCTGGGTCAAAGCTGAATAGTTATACTCTGTAGCTAATGCTGGGAGGATTCTATACCCACAGACGCAACAATAAGTCCGTGAGAAAATTTGGGAATAAAATAAAAGAGTACACTGGGGGGTATTCAATACCTCCCACAGACCTCCCGGTTTATTCTCATTGTTTCGATCGATGGCAGAAACCTTAATATAAAGGGCCGAGGTTAAAAGAATATATTTATTTATTATAACTTCAAATATTGATTGAGCTTTATAGTGTAGCCATCGGCAAACCGGGGGTCTGGGGGGTATGGAATACCCCCCAGTGTACGGTATACTTATTATTTAAGCACAAATAGTATTAGTTTTTCTAAAGAAAAAAATTGAGAGGCAATACTGCACTTTTCTACTTACTACTACCTAATACTGCTAATTCTAAATACTAACCAAAACTTTCTATACCAACTATACGTATTAGATTACCTTAATATTTTTCCGCATGATGGCGTTCGCTTAATGTAAGTGCTTGATGCTTCCTATACTGCACTAACGACTGATACAGCCAAAATTGATTTACTTAATCAATTTTTTTCACCTTGTTTTTTCAATTTAATTTTTATTGCTTCGGCTTACACTTTACACCTTGAAAATCTCTAAGTAATTGTGGTTCAGATAATTTTAAAAAGTTATAAGCAATTAGCTTACAAAAAGTGTAAGTAACTTATTCATTATAATGAATATACTTATAGAAGAAATGTTTTTGAAAAGTTTTTTAATTAATCAATTCAGACCGGATGACTTTCCCAATAAACGTTTATTACTCTAATTGCACTCTAATAATATATAATAAGTACCTACCTATAAAAATAGTTCTCGATAAACTTAAACTTTGAAAAGAACCATTGCTCTTTTTTATTTTTTAAACTTCAAAACAAATTCCATTATTGGTATTTATTGTTTTTCAGGAATTTTTCAACTATCTTGTGAAATACAAAGGATTTTTTGAAAAAATGTAACTACCTGATTGCAATATTTGGAGTGGGAGCATAAGATTTTTTACATAAATGTCGGTGATTTACTCATTCTGTTGCCTGTACGTGTGCTCGACATCAGTAACGTATTTAGAGGAGGCAAACTTGATAAAAATACTTGAAAAAGTTGAATGGATAGCCAATAAAAGGGCTTTGGGCCTAGTAGGCCCTACGTATACACTGGCATTACTATTTTGGTTTCCAATCGAATTAAAGCTTTGTAAAAAAATTCTTTCGGCTGGTGATAACAATTGCTGGTAATCATTACTCGCAAAATAATAATAAAAATGTATAAATAACCGTAATGCATAATATATTATCCATCAACTTCAATAACATCAGCGAAGTGCAATATTCGGGTGATGTTGATATTTTGAATATTTCGTAAAAATGTCCTTGATTTATAACAAAAATTTTGTTTTTTTTTAAATATTTTATTTTTGTAAAGTTTAATCTATTCAAAAATTATCTTATTTTCCTGAAATATCCAAACATCCGTCGATTTAAACCTATGGGTCTGACAGGCCCTACGTATGCTCTGGTGTGATTTTTATTAACGTATGCATTGTAGGGTTAAATAAATATGCTTTCCAAGTCTTAATATTTTCTAGCCGAACCTTTTTCCTCATTTTACCTTAAAAATTCAAATTTTCCGATTTGGATTAATATTGGAATCGACCAGAGTGTTTTCTTCTCACTAAAAAATGACACTGTAGCGTTGGGGGATTTTATATATTAGGATTTGGTTACCACTGACGCCCATGAATGGATTAATGAGATTTATTTATTTAAAATTAGATTTCGTTAATAATTATATTCCAATTTGACTTTAATTTTTTTTTAATTTTCGAGTTGGAGCGGCTTAAGGGATCAGAAATACTTGTACAACACAAAAACAATCCATGAGCGGCACTAACCTTATGGAAACAGGTAATACAGTAGCTGTTTTAAATTTTTGGGGTTTTTGCGATTGTTTTTTCCGAATTTTTGAATAATTCATAAATTTTAATGTTTACACTTGTAATTCACGGCAAAAATAAACATAATTTCGTTTGAAAATTTTAAAAATTCGGGGTTGATTCATTCTATTGTACGTAAATAGTTACAGAACAGTTTCTCACAGTCAGTTTTTTTAAATTGGATTTTGTTAATTATTTGCGAATTTTACTTAAAAACAGAGATTATATCCGTTCCTTTGGAATATCTGATATTTTACCCAAATTTTTTAATTATTTTTCAACGAAATTTTGCCATAATTATTCCGGGTTTCCAGGACATTGCAGTTTGTTGATAGCAACTTATGTATATCAATTTTATTACTTCCTTCCGTAATATTATTGTGCAATACTGATTGACAATTATCTTCGGATACTTAATTTCCTGCAAATTTAGATTAGCACACCCATGGTCATGCCCGACATCTCGTCCATATCAAGTACAATAATGACGCTGAATCTTCAGCATCTTAGGTATCTGGCTGAAATCCAAAATGCAAATTTTCTTTGTATTTAGCCACTGCTAGAGGTAAACAGGATAACTATTAGATTAAGGTTCTTTATCGGCTTATTTTTGTTTTTATCGAGATATTCACAAACAAATCAGACTTGGGCTAATTAAAAAGAAATTATAGTTAATAGAGTACTTGAAAAAATTATTCACTCAATCATTTTATCAGGCTTATTTCAGTACACGCGTTATCACAAATGACAATTTTAATGAACAAATTCTGCGATAAAAATAATATTTTAATTGCTCCAAAGCGGACTCGAGATAATTTTTTTTATTCTCTAACGAACTTTAATCCAAAACAATCCCTTTTTTGGATTTGGAGAAATATGACCTAAACAATTGCAATATTGAAGGGTTGTACAAAAATAAGGGCCTTGACATGTTCGAAGGGTGCACCCTAGTTCGGGAAGGGTAGTACTGCAAAGGAAAAAAGAGAGAAGGATATTTTTTGGAATGATGAAAAGAGATGGTGAGCGTTAGTTTGGTATAACTCGTAGAACCCTCGTCGAATAGATGTACCGAGCGTTGATAAGGACGAATTTAGATTGGAATTGGACGGAGTTTGAACCTTGCGTCCAAATCGATCGTTGAGTACACGCGAACTGGAGGTTTTTAGGTCCGATTTTGTTTGACTTGACTCAGTACATGTTCAAACGTTGCGGTTTGTAGCGAGTGCACATGTATCTAAATCATTAACATACAATTCATACTCGCACTTAGTGCATCCATGACCTAACTGCTGACGAACGAATTTAGAGAGGAGGAATACAATTTCCTAACCACGATATACCTACCTCTAATGTCCATGCTCAGTTCGCTGAAGGAATTATAGCGGTGTGTGTGCTCATAGTTACGATCACTTACGAACTTCTTTGTTATTTTTTAAATGTGATTTTAATTTTTTGTGAACCAAAGAAAAAATAAACCATTGTAAGTAAATAGATTAAATGATAATTGTTATCATAAATCATCCATAGGTTGCATCAAAACCTGCAGTCTAGTTCATTGTTTAGGCTTCTCAACACAAATAGCCTTTTCACCGAATGACTCATTCATTCATTCTCTTCATCGATTTTAATTTTTAAATTATTCACACAATGCAGTTCTTTATCCGACATTCCAACTACCAAATTCAGACTAGAGTAAATCAATTTTACGCACAACTGATGCTGCACGTGCCAGGACTGTCAGGACAAAGAACTTAGATCATAGCATCAAAAATGAATGCATTTGTCTTCTCCTCACCACATGAGTTTTCTTTGAAAATAAACGAAGCGTCGCATAAATATAAATAGAAAAGTCTAACCACATCTGCAGAGTATGTTTACCTCTGCTTCACTTCCGTATTTTTCGGCCCATTAAATTTTTACCCAAATTTCCAAACGAAAAACTTTCGTTTAGACTTTTGCCTTCGCCTTTTCTCGTTTTCTATTTCATTCGTCCTTAACATTTGCTGCCCTAACTACTTTCACTAATATGTGGTTGATCGAAACCCCTTCACATTGCTAATTATCTTCGTAACATTTCCAGGGTTTCTCTTGTCTTTCCAATACTAATGGATCTGAACAAAAAATTTTTTCGATTGGAAATCATATTTTTAAGCTCTATAGCTTGGAAAATTCGAATTTGGGGGAAGGAAAATGCTAAATTATGCTTGGTATACCCAGCACAACACTAATAAGACAGAATATTTGATTTGTTTGCAAAAAAAATGGAAACAAAAATGGCTAAGTCCTTAGCCAGGGGATGCACAGGCACAGGATACAATGTGCCAATGTCAAGGATATCGGATAATGCACTTGAAAGAAGCAGCTATTAGATAATATCTCTAAATTATTAAAAAACAAAAAATCTGGGATTATTTCAGTAAAATTTGAAGTTGAAATGAAAGTTCAAGGCAAACCATCTCTCGTACCCGGGTACGCCCGGTTCAAATCTCTCGATATCACGCCATTTAGTACAGTCAACATTTTTAAGTCTTCTTCTTCTCTTCTTCCACTTTATGCAAGGATAAATCGTAAATAAATCCTAAATGTCTTCTATCGAAGACTAACATACCAGGTTACCGTCTCTCCGGTCAACAGAGACAGGGCCGTCTTCTTCATTGGGGCCCCAATTTTTACAGAGATTACCCCTTTTGCCTGTTGTTATTAAAATATTTGTCTGTCATATCATAGTCATAGGCAGTGGCGTAACAAGCAGGTGAGGAACCCGTGTGCGAAGTTATTAACGGGGGCCCTGCTTTTAAAAAATTGTATACAGGACTCGAAATTCCTACGATTTCCATGCAATTCCAGTGATTTCCATGCAATTCCAGTGATTTCCATGCAATTCCAGTGATTTCCATGCAATTCCAGTGATTTCCAAAGAATTCCTTCCAAACAAGAGCGGATATAGAGACGAGTAACTACCCCTCCCCCCTCTATCGAATGTTTTTTTGAATATTTAAGAAAATATATAGATGAGTTTTTTATTTTTCAATTTTATGAGATTGTCTAAATTTCCTAAAATATCCTAGAATTTTCTGTGATTCCCCGCTTCACAAGATGTTTTGGATATTTTTCAAAGATATTCTAGAATTTTCTATTTGTCAAGGAATTTCTCATGTTTAGTGCCAAGACTAGGAAATTTAATTTTCAGTAGAGATAAACAATTTAATTTAAAAGTTTTTTCAATTTTAAAATAAATTTGTTTTTAAATTTATTTTATTTAAATATTAATTGTTTTTAATTAAAAATTTTTAATTCTGTGTAAAAAGGATCTAAGCCTGGGATCGAAAAGTAAAATCAAAAATGTGATTTTGACAAAAAACATAAAAAACTGCGGGGTTTTAACTGTAATTTGTTTTTTCAACAAATATAATTGCTGGTGCACTGGGGGGTATTCCATACCTGGGGGGGGGGGGGGGTGTGGAACACCCCTCAGAACATAAGTAATTGTAAGACCTTTTAGAAATTTAAATTCCTGGAACGGAAAATCCTTTAACTATAATTGCTAGTGCACTGGAGGGTATTCCATACCCCCCAGACCCCCCGGTTTGGAATAAGCCTGATACAATAGACCTGATTTAGTATCCTAAGTGTGATAGGGATATCTCCCTGCCCTCCTACCTAAAATCCAGAATCCAGCAGAGTGCACCCCCCGGATTACACCAATTCTTTTGTGACTTAAATAATATGTTTACAGCTTTGGGATCGGAAATAATTTTATTTTTGTCACAAAAGAATTAGTGTAATCCGGGGGGTCTGGGGGGTATGGAATACCCTCCAGTGCACTTTTTTGGATTATAGATTTTAGGTAGGAGGGCAGGGAGATATCCCTACGCGCACTTAGGCAACTAAATCGGGCCCATTGCGATTGCGGTGATATGAATGAGCAAATTTAAGCAATGCTTGGGGCCCGGGACCATAAAAGATAGTAAATCCCAAAAAAGAGATTTTTAGATAATATACACAATTCAAAATTAATACATTGTTGTGTTTGGCGCCCGTTTTGTATATTTGCTTACGGGCCCTAGCTACTCCTGCACCGCCACTGCTCGCGCTCAGCTTGGGGCACATTTTATAAACGTTACCTACACTGAGGGAACTTGGGCCTAGGGCGCCAAATTTTAAAATACGTCACTGTGGAACACCCTACAGTATATAGTAAAAGGTCACAGTACAACTGTGGGCTTTTTCAGCAGGGGGCCCGCGTGCATCGTACCGACCGCACCCCGGTAGTTCCGCCCCTGGTCATAGGGGGTCCGTTATCCAAAAGTTCCCAGGACCTCTAATTGGTTAAAGACGGCCCTGAACAGAGACAGTTATATTTAAGTGAAATTCTAAAACTATTTTGTAATTTGTCTCCGAAGGAGACGTGATGGGGTGAGCTTTAGGAGTCGAAAATTAAGATTTTGAAAAACCGCTATAATAATTTCTCGGCTTTCGCTGTCAAACCCCTTGGCTCTTGGAGCAGCGAAGCGAAAGAGTCGCTTGTCGTCTACTTATTAACGCGTAAAAAATTTTAATCCGAAGAATCAGTTTGTGCATCCAACCGAGCCAATTCTGCCTCGGGGACAGGGTCGTTTTCCATCTTGCTGGATAATTATGCTGTAATTTCTTTTTCTATTTCTGTTGTTTGTATTTTCACATCGAATAAAATTAAAAACTTTTAGCTAAACTTACTTTAAAGTATGATCTTTTACGTTGAATTATTTTATGGATTACCCCCCCTCCCCCCGTCAGCTGGAAAATTTAGTATATTATGTTAATTGGTATGACACTGATGGAATAAATGTATTTAAGCGCTCTTACACCTCTCAATGGGAAAAAAAGAAAATTTTAAATCCCCCCTCCCAAACAGAACATTGATAATGTCTTTCTTCCAACTGATCTTTTGGGAGACTACGATAGTTAGAATTATAACGGCAAAAATGCTTTAAACCGTGAAAGCCCCCAGTTTTTACTTTCAAACTAAGTTTTACTTTTACTTACAAGCTTCACTGTGATGAAAACTTCGTTAATGACATTTTGAGTTGAAAATTGTTGCCTTGGCCTACACTAAAAAGAAATTTCATTTGTTTATATTTTTGAAAAAATCATTTCAATTGAACTGATGAATAAATTTCATTTTAAGGATGAAAATTCATAAATGCAATGATTTATTCATTAATTCTCTTAAATCTAAATGTCAACAACATGGCGGCTCTATTCCGTACACGTAATGTTGTTTTAAGTTTGATTCTGAATTATTTTATCCTAAAACCGCGGTGAAATGATAATTCACAACATAAAACACTAAAGAAATGCAAACATTTGGTTTATAAACAAAACTTTCTATACCAACTATACGTATTAGGTTAACTTAACACTTTTCCGCATGGTGGCGTTCGCTTAATGTAAGTCCTGAATACCTAAACTGCGAATTTTCAATTTTATTGACATAATTTGGAAAATTTTCTAAACCAAATAAATAAATCTTACTTTTTGTTTTGTCATTTTTATTATTTTCAGTGTTTTCGTGAAATAAGATTCATTTTCCAAAAAAATTTACTAGACTGAAGTTTCAGCTTATTGAATTCACTATCCGGAAAAAATTGTTAGGTTTTTGTAAAATACCTTTTTTCTAGAAAACAGAAAATAAAACTTCGAAATTTTTTACTTAATTTAATCCTTAACTCGGCAGACCTTCCTTTTAGACAATAAAAGATCAGAATCTATCGTGTAACTGCTATTGATCCAGTTGAAACATTAATAGGCGACGTCAGGTTAAGGAGAACGGGATTGTTATAGAATTATACAAATCAGCAGATTGAATACGTGACCGAATCACGAGAAATCGAGTAATCACTGTAGAAATTGATCCATCTTACGAGGGGACCTTACAGTAGGTTCACCCAGCATTTTTTTGTGCTATAAATTTAATTTTTGTTGTATCATTTTAATTAATGTCTGAGACAAAGGGAGGTTTGTTTTACTGTGACTTTCATTCGAAATGAACCCGAAGAAACTTACAATTTTCCAGTTCTAACGGTATCAACTCGGAAGAATGCAAATGCGTCAGTGCATATTACTGTTTAATAAATATTTTTTTAATTGGAATTTTTCTGTAAGCGATCGTTGACCATAAATATATTTGTTTATTTATTCGCACTTGTTTATTTATATATTCACACTTGGATAAATATTTTTTTTGCGAAATGATGTTATCGACATTGAGTGTGAAGCGATAAGAACATTTATTTAGTTCTTAACACCCACGCACTTCTCTAGTAAGCGGTAAGCTGCTTATTTCTCTCCCAAGAAAATAAACCCAGAAAACCATTTTGGGTCACTGGACAAATGGATCTGGAACTTGACATAAAAGCGATTGCTGCTGATATAATTTTTTTCAGAAATTGTATTACTGATGTGTACTTTGAGCAACAAGTACACATGATAAATGTAACAATTATAATTTGCTTTAGGTAATTACCCCGTCATAGCCCGTCATTTGTATCAAACAACCAGATTGCCGTAACAATAATTTTTTTTCAACTTGATGAGTTAATAAGCAGAAATACATCGAAACGTGTAATTTTCTTTTTGTTACTTGCGCACTCGAGGCTCGAGAATATAACACAGAAATTCCGGGTTCAAATTTTGGTCCTCCGGTCAAGGTTCGAACATCAGATATTCAGACCATCCAGCGCTTTGGGGTTATCTCTTTTTGTAATTTTTTCAAACTTCATTCCTGATGACAACGAACAATAAATAGTAATTTTTTTCACTTTGCTTGCGGTTTGTAAAGTGCTGAACAAATATTTGAACGCTTAATCGTGCAAATATTATTGTCAAGTACGATGTATTTTTATATCCTTTATTACGAATGATTGACATTGTCGCTTTATATTTGAATATTATTTTATTCTAATTTAATAAAATTATTTCATCCAAATTCGATTTCTCAAATAAATTAGTGCTCCGGCGCTTCACTTTCAAAATGTATTTAAAAATCCAATTTGAACTGGATAATTCATACTTATTAGTGTTTTAGGGAGGGGGAATACCCCCCAAACCCCCCAGACTTAAGAGCCTAAGATTTGTTTGCATATTATGTGGTTCTTTTATTAGGTAGAAATTTTTCACTGTTCCAAAACAAAAACAGCTGTATATTGCTGTAGTACGGACCAGGGGGTCTGTGGGACACACATTCTAACCGCCAGTCTACGACGGTTTTTTCTTTTTAGTATTTAATAATATTTTTGTATTCTCCTATTCCGGAGTAGTAAGCAGTACTTTTTTTTATTTGCATTTATTGGATATTATTGACTGTTTTAAGCGTCCTTGACACTATCTTTACCCCCCCGCCCCGAGGAGATATTTTCTCCAGTTCAATAATTTATTTCAATTGTTTTTCAAAAAAATAAAGCTCATTTTGGAATGAGTTGGAAAAATCCAAACTCAAAAATCAATTTTATATTCCTTCATTGTGTTAATTCCAAGGTTTAATTAAAATTAAGTTTCAATATTGAATGGGAAGGAAAGCGAATAGATAAATCGATCCACCAGGTGTGATGATATTGAATCCAAATTTGATATTATTTTCTAATTCAGTTTAAAATACCCAAATCCACACTTTCATTTTTAAATTTCTAACTAAATTTCGAAAATATCAATCCGAAAATCCGAAGTGCAAATTTTGGACAATTCAAAACTCAAATGATAATTTCAATCAAAATTCGAGAAAAATCAATTTGTCTCTCAACCGCTGTTGACCGCTTTCCCTACCTGGCTGTTACAATCTCAACTATTTGGCGGGAAAACCAGAAAAATTTGAAATATTTACAAATTTAAAAATATACAAAATTTTCACAAAAAATATAAATTTTGGAATTTTGGAAAACGACAATATACGGTTTGATAGGACTAAATATTTTGTTCAGAATATAGGTTTTTCTAAAGTTTTGAGAAAATCTTAGCAAATAGGAAGCCGAGAAATTACAAAAACTTTATGAAATTCTTGGTAAATTCAAAGAAATCTTAGGAAATTTTAGAATATTCGCGATTTACCTTACCGTTGGTTGGTTGCACTCGTGATGTCAACAACATGGCGGTTCTATTACGTACACTTGATGTTGTTTTGAGTTTGATTCCGAATTATTTTATCGTAAAACCGCGGTGAAATGATAATTCACAAATTAGAACAGGAAAAGAATGCAAAGGTTTGGTTTATAAACAAAACTTTCTATACCAACTATAATAATATATTATGTAGTACGTATTAGATTAACTTAATATTTTTCCGCTTGATGGCGTTCGTTTAATGTAAATCGAGAATAGAAAATCTGAAAGAATGTAGTTAAAAAGAAGATAGTCACAAAAACACCAAATTTTATTTTCGGAAATTATTTATTATTTTACGACGGTCGCAGTCGCCTACGCAGAATAGCGCTAGAATATGTGAGCATCTCACGAAACATTTATGTTGCGCATTAATAAATATTTTCCGGAAAATTTGGTGTTCTTGTAAGTACCTACCTTTTTTTTAACTGGGTTGGGCCCTAGGTTCTAGCAAATTTTCGGGCACCTGATATTCAAGTGTAACTAATAGCATGGAAGGCCCAATTTTTGGATTATTTTATCAGAATGTGATTTTTATTTTACGATTTTATATTCTCTCTATTCGCGCCCCTTTTTTTTGGGCTTAGCGATTTAGGAATACAATAAAAACGTGCACAGGGGGTATTCCAGACCCCCGGTTTATTCTCATTGTTTTGTGTCTCTTAAACTAAAATTCAAGTTCTTCAAACTTTATTTTAGAAGTCTGAGGTTAAACATATTTATTTATTATTACAATTTCAAATATTGATTACGATTCAGTGTAGCTATTGACAAACCGGGGGGTCTGGGGGTGTGGGATACCCTCAAGTACACCGTTTCTTGGAAAAAAGCAAAGGAGTTACCCAGTAGCTAATGCTGGGAGTATTCTATACTGACAGACACAACAATAAGTCCGCGAGAAAATAAAAGCATGCACTGGGGGGTATTCCCCCCATTCCATACCCCCAGACCCCCCCGGTTTATCTTCATTGTTTTGTGTCTCTTAAACTAAAATTCAAGCTCTTCCAACTTCCAATCTGAAGTTAAACATATTTATTTATTATTGCAATTTCAAATATTGGTTACGATTTAGTGTAGCTATTGACAAACCGGGGGGTCTGGGGGGTATGGAATACCCTCCAGTACACCGTTTCTTCTATGGTCAAAGCTGAGGAGTTACCCAGTAGCTAATGCTGGGAGTATTCTATACCCACAGACGCAACAATAAGTCCGCGAGAAAATTTGGGAATAAAATAAAATAGTGCACTGGGGGGTATTCCATACCCCCCAGACCCGCCGGTTTGTCTTCATTGCTTTGTGCCTCTTCAACTAAAATTCAAAATTTAATAAGTTGTAAAGGTCCCAATGATAAAATAGGCCCTGACAGAGGGTGGCAGTAGGGTGCAATGTCCTCCTTCCTTGAGTCACAATCGGACCTCTCTGGCCATTGGGCCTAATAGGTAAAATAGGCACTAAATTAGTGTAGCTATTGACAAACCGGGGGGTCTGGGGGGTATGGAATACCCTCCAGTACACCGTTTCTTCTATGGTCAAAGCTGAGGAGTTACCCAGTAGCTAATGCTGGGAGTATTCTATACCCACAGACGCAACAATAAGTCCGCGAGAAAATTTGGGAATAAAATAAAATAGTGCACTGGGGGGTATTCCATACCCCCCAGACCCGCCGGTTTGTCTTCATTGCTTTGTGCCTCTTCAACTAAAATTCAAAATTTAATAAGTTGTAAAGGTCCCAATGATAAAATAGGCCCTGACAGAGGGTGGCAGTAGGGTGCAATGTCCTCCTTCCTTGAGTCACAATCGGACCTCTCTGGCCATTGGGCCTAATAGGTAAAATAGGCCCTGGTTTCCATTCCGGAACACTGCTGTAGTTTTATATTTTAATTTTAAATGTAAATAGTTTTATTTGAAACTCGAACTGTTGTTCGAATCCAATCTTTGAGGAAATTAATGTAAATTTTTAATAAGTTTATTATTATTATTATTATCTTAGTAAATCCCAGAAAATCTAGGAAATCCAAATTAATATTTGGAAGTAGGAAATTCGAGGAAATGTAAATAATCTTACGAAATCTTAGGAAATCCACGAAACTTTATGAAATAATAAATCTGAAGAAATGTAGGAAATCTAAAGAATCTTTTCTCGATGGCAAGGATCCTGTTTCCCCACTAAGCTGTTACAATCTCAACTAGTTGGCTCAACTAAAATCTCAGAAAATCTTTAGAATCCAACGAAATTTGAGAAAATCATAGAAATCTAAGGAATTCTTTTTCGACCGCAAAGACCCGGTTCCCCACCTAGCTGTTACCATCACAACTATAGTTGGCTCAACCAAAATTTCAGGAAATCTTAAGAATCCAACGAAATCAGAGAAACTTTTAGAAATCTAAGGAATTCTTTCTCGACGGCAAAGACCCGGTTTCCTCACCTAGCTGTTACAATCTCAACTATAGTTGGCTCAACCAAAAATTCAAGAAATCTTAAGAATCCAACGAAATCTGAGAAAATTTTAGAAATATAAGGAAATCTTAGAAAGTAGGAAATGTAGAAAATCTAAAGAATTCTTTCGCGACTGCAAAGACCCGGTTCCCCACCTAGCTGTTACAATCTTAACTATAGTTGGCTCAACCAAAAATTCAGGAAATCTTAAGTATCCAACGAAATCAGAGTAAATTTTAGAAATCTAAGAAAATCTTAGAAAGTAGGAAATGTAGAAAATCTAAAGAATTCTTTTTCGACGCAAAGACCCGGTTCCCCACCTAGCTGTTACAATCGCAACTATAGTTGGCTCAACAAAAAATTTAGGAAATTTTAAGAATCCAAGGAATTCTGAGAAAATTTTAGAAATCTAAGGAAATCTTAGAAAGTAGGAAATGTAGAAAATCTAAAGAATTCTTTCTCGACGGCAAAGACCCGGTTCCCCACCTAGCTGTTACAATCACAACTATCGTTGGCTCAACCAAAATTTCAGGAAATTTTAAGAATCTAAGGAAATCTGAGAAGATTTTAGAAATCCAAGGAAATCTTAGAAAGTAGGAAATGTCGAAAATCTAAAGAATTCTTTTAGGACGGCAAAGACCCGGTTCCCCACCTAGCTGTTACAATCTCAACTATAGTTGGCTCAACCAAAAATTCCGGAAATCAAACGAAATGTAAGAAAATTTTAGAATTCTAAGGATATCTTAGAAAGTTGGAAAGCCAAGGAAATCTTAGGAATTGTAGAAAGTCTAAAGAATTATTTCTCGACTGCATAAACCCGGTTTCCCCACCTAGCTGGTTGGCTCAACTAAAATTTAGGAAATTTTAGATAATCTCAGGAAATTCAATGAAATCTAATGATTTTCTTTTGCTTTTTCAATTTTTTCGAAAAAAATTTTTTAATCTGCTGTACGAAAAGTTCGCAAAGAAAAGTAGGAAATGAAAATTATTCGTGAAAGGAAATTCAAATTCTTTTGTTTTATGGGTTGAACTGGTTGAACTAAAAATACTTATTTACGATATTATTCTTATTGAAGTTTCTATTTGAATCTGTTTTATACATTTTCTTGTATAGGAAACTGAATTACTACTTTGAAAAAGTGCGCATCTGATTATGGTAAATATCGAAACCTTCTGTATTGCAATTGCTCGATTTAGAACCTCCGAACGGATATTTTTTCGGGAAGTTTCGTCTGAGTGTTTACGTGTAACTCACACATGAATTGTTTAAAAATACTTTTACCGACGGATACACATTGGCAAATGGACAATCCAAAAATTTCCCAACACTACGTTCATTCTTTGGGGCCCACTTAATTCATATTTTTTTGTTTTGTCTAACAAAAATAGGTAACCATGAGCAAATCACGTTATCTCAATATTTTCCACGTTATTGTTTGAATGTAGTGGATTTTACTTTGATTACTTAAATAATTTATTATTGTTCTGTTTCAGAGATTACGTGTCGTCATGTCCAACGCATCTATCGTTGTCGCTAGAGTGATTTAATAGTAATAGAAATTGTGTCAGTTTTAAATTTCCAAAAATGAGTGAACGAAAAGAAGACAGTGTGGCCATTTCCATGTATCATGAGAAGGAAGCCGGAAAAATTGCTGAAGGTAGTGCAAGTTACAGAAACAGCCTCGTACGTTCACCTCCTCCAAAAGAACTGGAGTCGCTCAATAATGCCTTAAGGTTAGTTGTTTTCTCACGAGGAAACTTTTCTTTATCGATCTGTGTCGCTTTTTGCAATAACTTAAGTATGATAACCTTTCGCTTTGGTAGGTCCAATATCCACTGATGAATTTATTTTTAAATTTTTCCTCGCCTATAAGCAGCTTTGAGAGCGTGAAAATTAGTCAAATAACAAAAATCGTAAGTGGGCAAACAAACCGTGAGTGCGCTATCTCGATTTGTATGTAGCTCTAGGTCATGGCGATAAAAAGCATCCGAATTAAAAAATTATTGTTGGGCATAAAAACAGAACAAAACGGACAAAAAACAATTAGAAATTGGAACAATGGGGACTTCGAGTGTTGACAAACTGAAAGTGGAGCAACTCGAGATATGGAAGCTAACAAAACAATTTTTTCAATAAGCAAAACGTAAGAAGAAGAAATTATGAAATTAAGTTTTGGATAATTTTCAGGCTTAAATTGACGAAGCTTTCAAATGGTAATCAACAGGAAGCCATTACTTCTATATAACTTAAAGTAGCAACTTCCGGTAACCACGGACGAGTTTGCGTCTTTCGCCTGGAAAAAGAAATTTCTTCCACCCACAATCAAATCACTTAAACTGGATTGTTTACACGTTTTCCAAAACCACTTTGATAAGGGAGATAGTGCCAATTAATCGGCTTACATTGTCTAATTTTCGCTCAAGTACCACTTGATTATTTTTCATTAAGTTGAACAACCTTGTCGTAAATGACAATGAATTTTGACTCTTCTATTAAAAAGTTAACCAATTTTAATTTTTTAATTTGCAAACTCTTGGCGAATTGACCAAAAGGAGATGATGTAACCCTAAAGGAATCCTTAAGGCTAATCACCAAAGGGCAGTATCGGGTTTTCCTCCAATTCTTATCGTGGTTGATTGTGCGAATTTGTCGTAATTGAAGCGTCATTAATTTATTTTGTTGCTATTGTTGGCAATTTTTATTCGATTTGCTTTGTTCTATTTCAAATGTAAAAGTGTTTGATGATAATAATGGTTACAATTGGGTTCAAAGTACCGCTGTTCCACTTGACCCCTGCACTAATTATTGTTACACGCCAATGAAAGCTTCTTTCTCCATCTTCTACTCCATCGATGGAGAAACTTAATTTTTGAATACATTCACGCTTTCCGAGACTTTTGAATAAATAGAGATTTTTTAAATTTTACTTCCTTTTAAAGATAAATGTGGTTTTTGCCGCTTTTCTTTGCCAAAAACAAATCAAACACAAACTTATTTTTCGTCTGGGACCTTCAATCAAACAATGGGAAAATATGGACAATTACATTAAAAGTGTAAATTACTTCATTAAAACTTGAAATGTTTCATTAAAAATTTATAATTACTTATTGTCATTGTAACGATAACAATCATTACACCTGCTTTTTGAGTGCAGAGCCGGATTTAGAAATACCGCAGAAAAAATCAAGGCAGTAAATCAATTTTTCTTTTTAAGAAAATCATCTAAGCGACCACTAGAGCAGAATAAGTGACCTGAATATGTAAAACAGGATTACATTATTTTTTTTAAATGTCTGAATGAATTATGTATTTATTCGAATGAAAAAAAGTTAATAAGCAAAATAATTCCATAAATAAATTATAAAACTACGTAAAAAGACATAAATAACCAAAGAATTTAATCAAAAATGATATAAACGAAAAATAAATTTCAATCAGACTAGATGTACAGAGCGAAATATTCGTGCCGGGAATTTTGTAGCTCCCTCACTCAAACAGTCTCAAAATGTTTTTTTAGTATTAAAAAATATTTGGTTAATTTTGGTTGGTGAGTAGGAATTTAATCCCGTAATAGGGATTATTGTAAACCGGGATGTGCTCGAAAGCCGTCATTCGATAACCTTGAATCCGGTGACCGGTACAAAAACGGTAGCAGGTTTAGCAGGTATGTGTGAAAGCAACGTCCTGTCTCCAACCAAGGTGTTCAAGTTTTAATACGCAGACGTCAGGAGCTCTATTTTTTTAGAAAAAGTTTTTCGCAGTCAGGTGGAACACGCAACCTCAAGGTCTTGTTTTAAGGGGGGGGGGGTAGAGAGGAAACCTTTCTTCAATATGTGCAATTTGTAAAAGTTGATAAATCCGCTGGAACGATATTGTTACAAATCTAGAATATTTTCTCACAAAGGAAGTGGAAAAGTCAAACTAAAAGCTCATTTGTAGGTGTCTCTGCATGATATCTCTGCAGCGGGAAAATTGAGGACTGCTTCCTCCCAAAGAGTTTTACTTCGGTTCGGCTCTGCGTAGTAAGGGGACAAAAACTATAAATACTGCATTGTCAACAAGTTTTCAGTCTCCAAGACTGAGGAGTTTACAACCCTGAGAGTTATAGTCCGCATGGGACTGATCCCGGTGTCAAATGATCTCCTGTAACGAACGATCCCGACGCAAATGATCCTAGCAGGTTCAATTTCTAGAAGTAAATATAGGTATTCTAACCTTCAAAACAGACCTATGCCTTTGCACAGACTTCTCTTTTACCGATATCTAGGACATCGAGAGTTTCAAAGACTCATTAAAAACATCCCTGAAGTCACCAGAAGTCGAAAATTTCTGAAACAGAAAGACAGGGTCTGGTTAAATTGTTTTTTTTTTAATTTTGCAAAGTTCGTTACTGTTATGTTAAAATAAAATTCAAGAACAAAATACAATTACCTTAGTTAAATCTAATAGTAAAGCTTATTTGTTATCTTATTACATGGGTGGATTTAGGGGGACGGCCCGGGCACATTCAGCCCCCCCCCCCACCCAGACGCTTAAAATTAACACGGAAACAAGGAGTCCATCCCAAATCTGAGAACACTTTGCTCGTCTCGACCCTTTGTGCCTTTCCCCACAAAAAAATTCTGGATCCGCCCCTGTTTTATTACTATTAAACAATAAGAAAACATTTGTTATGGGTATCATTTGTTGTGAGGAAATTGTATTCAACGTTGAATTCTTCTTTGACAGGATTCCTACTCGTCTGGAAAATCTGGAAAAGTCAGGAAATTTAAGATTTCCTTATTTTGTCTGGGAATTTCTCATTTTTCGTGCCAAGTCAGGGAAATTTAATTTTCAGTTAGGGAAAACAAATTAATTTAATTTTTTTTTAATTTTAAGATAAATTGGTTTTGTAGTTTTAAAATAAAAATTTTTTTAAATGAAATTAAATTTGTCCGGAAAAACCTGGAAAAGTCAGGGATTTTGTTTATAAAATTAAGTGGGAACCCTGTTTAAGTACTTAACTTTTTTACTTAACTTTTTATAAACTCTTAAACCCAATCACATAAAATGCACGCAAATCTTTGGTCTGTGTGACCGGGGGGTCTGGGGGGTATGGAATACCCTCCAGTGCATAAGTAAGCCCAAGTTTGATTCATGAGTTATGCTTAGAGCAAGGTTAGTTGCAATGGAACGGATTTCATACGATTACTGATGTTCTGGGGGGTATTCCATAATAATATTAATATAATAAAATCAGACATACACAGATAGTGTACACAATACTTTCGGTCTTTCAAACCGGGGGGTCTGGAGGGTATGGAATACCCTTCAGAACACCAGTGATGGTATGAAATCCGCTCCAGTGCAACTAACCTTGCTCTAAGCATAACTCAAGGATCAAACTTTGGCTTACTAGTGCACTGGGGGGTATTCCATACCCCCCAGACCCCCCGGTTTAAAAGACCGAAGGTATTGTGTACACTATCTGTGTATATTTGATTTTATTAAATAAGATGTTTCCATAGCATCCAGTACATTGATCGACAGGCTACAGAGCGGAATAATGCAGTTCAATGCCTGGTCTCCGACTTTACTGTTGTGATCTAAGCTCTAAGTTCACTCTATGAGCTACTATGCATATAGCAAAAATAAAATAGAAAAGTAAGCCCCTGCCGATGAAGAGAAGAAAGAGAATACTAGAAAGTAACATAAGACAATTAGCCAAAAAATAAATTTGACAGGGGAAACCTTGAAAAGTCAGGAATTTTAACCTATTTAAGTACTGGGGGGGGGGGGGGGGTATTCCATACCTCTCTGATCTCTCGGTGCTTACTGACGGATTATATTGGTATATTTCTTAACTTTTCTTAAAATCTCTAGATCGATCACATAAAATGCACACAAGTCTTTGGTCTCCTTGACCTGGGGGTCTGGGGGGTATACCCCCCAGTACAACAAAGATTATTTGGAATAACTCTAGTACCATATTAATTCTGTTCAAAAGGAAAACTACTTAGAAACTATCAGCTTAAGCTATAAAACTTACAATTTAAAGTTGGCAGCTTAACCACAGCAGTGGATTGGTGTGATCGCTGGTTGAGTTACAGAGCGGAAATTCAGAGTTTGAATCTCGGACTTGACAGAATTTCTTAGCTCGGCCTTCCGGTGTGCATCAACACGTTGTGGATTTAAGAATTGGTTCTATATTTACGTAAGTCTGGTCAATTGACAGTCAAGGCCAAAAATGAATAAAAAAAAGTTGACAGCCTATCCGGCAATAATTTTTCTCCAAAAAATTCTCAATTTTTTTTAGAATTTATTTATTAAATTAGAAATTACTATGTTAGCAATGTACATTGTACCGTTTAAGGGCATTTTTCTCGCATAAAATTGGTTTTTACAGCAAAACTTATCAGACATTTTTTGTTGAAAATTTCATTCCCTTCATTTTTGTTTATATACATTTTTCTATTTCGTCGCATCGTTTCCGAGATATGTTGACTTGAAAAAAATTCGGAACAAATTTTAATAAAATTAACATTTTTTTATGGAAGTTTTTAAGCCACTGTATCTCGGAAATGGTGCAACGAAATAGAAAAATGTACATAAACAAAAATGAAGGGAATGAAATTGGCAAGAAAAAATGTATATGAAAAAATCTTGAAAAAGTAAAATTTACATTCCTAACATAGGACTGTACGTCCTTATCACCTAGTGTTTCTGCTTGCAACTGCGGATTATGTTTGGATTTTTCATCTACCTTGACAACTGATTCAATAGGAAAGCTCTCGTCAAACATTCCTTGAAAAAAAGATAAAATATAAAATTTTTAGAATTTTTAATTTTGTTCATTTTCACATTCGTCTACGTATGTACGTGGTTTTTTGCTGTTCATTTTTAATTTTTCGGTCCACCGAATTCGCTGTTTCTTTACTGTATTTTGGAGGTTTTTATTATATTATATTTACAAAATATTTCCATTTGTTTGCGCACTTCCTTGACTGATTATTATAATTATGATAGTCAAGTTGTAGGTGTCGGACGAAAAAATGTTGATAGAAATTATCTGTTACAAAAATTAATTTATTAAATTTATATTTACGTAACTTCCATCTTCCTGTGAGTGATATTCATTTAAATTTTTGATAACACTGCGTAGGTGTTGCATGAAAAGTCGGTCACCTTAGAATAAATTAACGCAAAAACAGTTACGTTCAAGGTAAATAAGTATTTCCTTTTTACGGAAAATTTAAAAAACATTTGTCTCAATTTAAAATTTTCAAAATTTTCCGTAAAGGGAAGTACATTCTGTCACGATTTCATCTGCTTCCTTTAGATTTTGAATTATTAATCATCTAGTATCATTTTTGAATTTTAATAACCAATTTAAATAATTGAGATGCTAATATGGTTCGGCATTATCTTATTATGGATGTAGCTAACACCAAATATATTTAAATTTTTAACGAAAACGGTGGCTTTTATAGTTTGATTTGTGTTTCGATAAGAGTAATTTACATTGTAAATCGATTGATTTCTTATAATATTTACGTCGCGCAAAGAACAATGGAAATTTGAAAAAAATAGTATATTACACAACGAGGAGCCGAAGGAGAATTTAGTTTCTTCCGATTATGAAAGTTATAATTTACAATAAATACTTGATTGTTATCAGAACGTTTTCAAATTAGTCAAACGATATCGAGTAATGTTTCGTAAACTATGAACACATGTTCGATTAGTACTTCGATTTTATCATGGTAGTTATAATTTAGTATTCATTGCAGATTAAATACATAGTATCAACTGCTTTGATAACGACAAAATTGGATGATGACAAGGTTTATTAGTTTGTTCTTTTTGAAGAGCGTAAAAGTTTCTAAATTGATTTCTAACAGCAGCTTCTGTAATATCCTTAAAGGACAATCAGATGATGTTATTGATTCATCCGCTAAGTACGCAGAAGAAAATTTAAAAGTAAAAGCACTTTAATAAATCAACGTTAGGAAATTATAAATTATTTATAACTTTATTGAATAAACTGAAGGAATTTAATATTTTATTGGTTACCAATAAAATCAATATCCTCCATCAAAATTATATTTTAATTTTTAACCAACGAACGTAGTAAATGCAGGTGTTTGTTTTAATTTTTCCAATCCAATGTCTAATCAATGCGGTATTTAAATTTTACAAACCTTATCAACAATTGGCAGCAATTAATTTTTGTATGAGTAATTGATTGATTATTATGTTATTATGAATTATTTAACCTTGTAAGGTCTAAATGGTGAATTGGCTTATTCAATTCGTTCCTTAGACACTTCGCATTTGATTATGCCCTGAATTAATCTCATCTAATTCAATGTTCCTTTGGTTGAGAGAACTTTTCGAAAGCTTTTGTTGCACGTTGGGTTAAATTAACAGAGTTACGAACAAATTAATAATTATTGTTACGTCATACTAAATTAAGCGAGTTTTTAATTAAAAAAGCAAATTGCGGAATTAAATTTTTAATATATAACTGACTCGTTTATAATACAACCAAGCTTTTGGCAATTATATTTTTAGTATTAGCTAAACTACACATTCCAGGTCTAATTTTATCGTTTGCCTAATTTCAACAAAAACTATATCTAAATTTTGTTATTTTTTGTAAAATCTAATCGCAAAGAAAACGTATTTTTTAAATTTGTTCGTTTGAGCGTTCGCTGTTCCAGCTGGATTATTTCTGTTATAAGAGAATACTTCTTGTTCGAACCTGATTTGTCTAGATTTTTTCAATTTTATTACTAGAAGTTGCAGATGTAAAAAAATTGATTTTGTATTTTTTTTTTCAAAAGTGCGTCGCAGCTGGCTCCTTGCGCCCGTGCTCATCGAAAAATGTAACTTATTTAGGAAAAGGAATAAAGAAATAAATAATACATAGAATTGGGTTGAAGACGCAATTAGAGAACCTCTCAAGATAGATGTGTTAGGTTGAAAGAGCACTAAAATTAAGCAAACACCTGGTTTTTAAAAATGTCCTGAACACCTGTTGGTGAGGAAATGGCGTTTGAAAGCATACTTCGGCTAGTTTATGCAATAAAAATTCAAAGGTTTTTTGACTGAGATGGTAATGCGTCCGCGACAGTCCCCAGAAGGAGAGAGAAACAGCTGTCACAGAAAGAATAAAAGTTCCGAGTTGAATTTCCAAAATTGCCAGAATTCCGACCACAAAATCGAGCATTTACTATGAAAATTCGTTAGGAAATGAGTTGAATACGTTGGCATGGAAACGCTACCTTCAAAGAAATCCGTCTATATCATTTGAATGATTTTGAAAACGATTGATGAAAAACTGTTTTGTTGTAAACCGATAGGTTTGTTTTAAATGGAGACTGTAACCAAGGGCGGCTTTAACTTCATTAGATTAAACGTAATATATTCTAACTTTAACGACCGTCTTTGATTAATCAAAAAAAGTTAAAAAAGAAAGTTGATTTTCGTTCGTGTGATCTATCTTCTTAAGGTAGATACTTCTTTCACGATACATATCCACAGCTTAATGGGAAGCTACTTCAGCCTGGAACCATTATGCAGATGGTAAGTCTGCTACTGTGCTACCGGTTTTGAGATTATTCCAAAGAGTAATACGCTCACTAAGGGCCAGTTGTATAAAAGTTTAACTCTTACCTGACTCTAAGCTGGCTAATGTGTGCCTGATGATGGGATTCGGAGTAATCTCGAAACCGTATGGCAGTAAAGCCTTGCAGTCTATGAGATTGGCCTGCCATCTGCATGTATATGTTTCTAGGCTGAATAAACAGCTACTGCTGCAGTAGCTTCGGGCTAAACTTGCTCAGCACACGACCGAAAATCCACTTTGTTTTAACTTATTAGATTTAGATTAAATTAGTAGGTTTGACACAAAGTCCTGAATAGTCCTGAAGTCCGTGTAGTGTAGGGTGAGAATGGGATAGCTCGTCGCGGCCGTTTTGCCGCTGCCCGTTTGCCGTAAAACCATTTTGACGCAAAATTAATTGGCCGACTGGGTAATTTGTCGCAGGACTGTTGGCCGCAAAATTAATTCGCCGCAGGCGGTTCGTCGCAAAGCGATTTAAATAGTTATTTTATGAAATATTGCGGGTGACCCAGTCGAGGTGGATTGACTTCAAGCATGTTTTTAGTGAGTTATGCGCCAGCCAAACCGGCCCGGAGCGTAGCGGAGCGGAGCGCAGGGTAGCCTAGGGTCAGTTTTGGCTGGTGCAACCACGGCAAATCACGGATCCTCCGTAAAATGAATGAATTATGTGAATTTAGTAAGAAAGTAGAAGTGGTCGCGAAATGTCCTGGGAGCCTTGTAGATGTATTTCAGAATAGACCGGTTTCTATTTCAGTATGATTTTTTTAAATTATCTTATCTTATTTTTTTCTAATTTATCATCTTGCGTTGAAAGGATCGCGGCTAATAGCTCTAGCGCCAAATAATCCTTGCGTCGAAACGCTTGCGTCAAAACGGGTGCGCGTCGAAACGGCTGCGGTAAAACGGCCGCGACGAAACGCTCGCGACGAACAGTTCTAGACCCAGTGTAGGATGGTCCGGCTGTATGAGAAAGTATGCAAGTGAAAAAAAAAAAGAAATAAGGAAAATATTTAATGGAGAAAGTCAGAAATGAGAGTTTAGAGTCTGGAGATGTTTGAGAAAGGGTCCTGGGTAGTCTGCAGGAAATAGTCTGGTATCAGAGGTTGAATAGATGTAGTCTAGCTTGTTGTGTTGGGCGTAGCGATTTGGGAATAAAATGAAAGCGTAAAATATAAGCGTTTACTGGGGAATATTCCATACCCCCCAGACCCCCCGGTTTATCCTCTCAAACTTAAATTCAAAATTTAATAAGTAATAGAGATTATAATAAGTTATTTATTTTATAACTTCAAACATTTATTGAGCTTCCGGGTAGCGATTGGCAAACCGGGGGGGGGGGGGTCTGGGGGGTATGTGCTGAAGAGTTACTTAGTAACTCTTTACTGCCGTAAAGTAAAACTCGTTTCTGCCTCTTAAACTTAAATTCAAAATTTAATAAATTCTAGATTTAGATCCAGTGCTGGGCGCATATGCAAGTAATTTTGTGTTTGCATACCCGGGAGTGGAATATCGCCGATCGATGGCAGAAACCATAAATAAGATGGGCCGCCCGAGGTTAAACGTAGTTATTTATTATTATAACTTCAAATATTGATTGACTATTAGAGTAGCCATTGGCAAACCGGGGGGTCTGGGGGGTATGGAATACCCCCCAGTATACGGTTAACTCTTTATTTATGGACCAATAGTATTAATTCTTCAGTACCGAAGAGTTACTTAGTGGCCCAATTTTTGGGTTATTTTATCAGAATTTGATGTTTATTTTACGTTTAGGTAAAATATGCCCCGAACCTGGTGTACACAATTTTTGCTCGAAGTTTACTACTCGTTTTCAACTAAGGGATAGATATCTCTAAAACAACGATTCTTCTTCTTCGAGTGCCTTGTCCGATTCCGGACGTATGGCTATCATTTCGACTTATTTAAGTCAAGATGACGTACTAGGGAATTTCCCCATAAGCCCAAAGATCGAACATCGGCTTTAGATCACAGCAGTGTAGTGTAATCGGCGCGACCAGGCTTTGCAATTCCAGGAATTGCCAAAGAATTCCAAAGGATTTTTGAAGATTTATAAGCAATTCCAAAAAATTTTAATGATTTCCCACGAATTTCGCTGATTTTGCAGAAATTCTAGAGATTTCTACGGAATTCCAATGATTTCCTAACAAATTCCAATTTAAATATTTTCAATGATTTCCAGTGAATATTAGTGATTTCCAAACAATTCTAGTGATTGGGTTCTACTTGGGTTCAAAAATTTGAATTTACACCCTACTACATCCTCGGTTTCAAAAACCAAAGATTTATGTACATTGAACTGTATTTTTCCAAAAAAAAATATGAAAGTTTTTCAATTGTTTTCAAAAAATACAATTTTTAAAATTTCTCGTGAGAATTTTAAGTTTGAATTTAATAAATTTTCTATCAAATATGATAATGTTGAATAAAATGGATAACTTGCCCATCTGTCACTGTATCAAATATAATTTCGTATTTCGAATTATTATGAATTATTTTCCAAATTATTAACTGCTGCTTCCGTTTACTAACCATTCTAAAATAAAGCAATGTTTATTCGAAATTATAATCAAACATTTCTAATCCAAATAATCGAAACTTTTTAAACCAACTAATAAATAAAATTAAATCAAAATAAAAGTTCTTTTTAATAAAATACAAAAATTTACAAAAAAAATCAAATTGTTCTATAGACAACAATATCTACATATATGTAACGTCAGTAAGCACTGGGGGGTCTGGGGGTATGGAATACCTCCAGAGTCACGTTTGTAAGACAGACCTGTCTCTTTTCACTCCTGTTGCAGCTGCATATAAATGGTTTTCTTCTGAAAGAACCTTCGTTAGTGATTTTCTGGTAGATTTCTATGAAGTAGTTGACTAGCCAATTGGAAGTCCCTTCACCTTTGTTGTCCTCGACTTTAAACAACTCTTTTGTTATGTTTATTTCTCTTTATAAGGTTACAGTGATCTACAAGATTTATTTCGATGAAAAAATCGATCTGTTATCGGTAAAAAAACTACGTGGTCAGCTGGAAGCGAACTCAGATTTGAGCTCTAGAGCATTATGCTGTATGTCAACTCGAGACCGCGAGCAAAATTCGTGCGGAGCTTTTTCGACATTTTGGTACCACACTTTGTGCATTCTTAACAAAATTAATTGTCTTCTTGGTTTCATTTTAAAATGAGGTCGCGACCTGACCGTATAAAATTCCAATCACGATCGATTTTCAATTTAAATTCGAAGCGATGATAGGCATAATTAGCAACAAACGATGGTGTAATGTTTCACGCCTTAATCACGTTCCAATATAGTTCATTTAACTGCAGCAAACTAATTTATATTTTTTGTTTCAGTGGATCCCAAAGTAATCTCTGCAATGGTTCCACCGTATCGATCAACGGAACCGGATTAAAAAAAGTACAAAATTCGAGTCCAAATGGAATAATCAAAAGACCAATGATATCCTTAACTCATTTGCCAAAACGGCTCCCCGTAGATATAGAATTCCAAGATATGTCCTACTCAATTTCCGAGGGCCGACGAAAGGGCTACAAGACGATTCTTAAATCGGTTACTGGAAAATTCAAATCTGGAGAGTTGACTGCAATAATGGGTCCTTCTGGGGCTGGAAAGAGTACTCTCATGAACATATTAGCAGGCTACAAGTAAGTTGTTTTTATTGTTCAGTAATGGGTTTATTAACAGACTATGATTCACTTCACTTGTCTCATGTCTAACCTTTGCGCTTCAATAAATGTAAAAAATCAAATTCATATTCAAATATAACTTTAGGACGTCTAATTTGGAAGGTTCGATTTTAATAAATGGAAAGCCTAGAAATCTCAGACGGTTTCGAAAAATGTCGTGCTACATCATGCAGGATGATTGCCTAACGCCCAACTTGAGTGTCAGCGAGGCGTTGCTGGTATCGGCCAATCTGAAATTGGGCAAAGATCTGAATATGGAAGCAAAGAAAGCTCTCATAGAGGAAGTGATAGATGTCCTTAGTTTAACCGACTGCAAGTCCACTTTGACCTGTAATATTTCGGGTGGGCAGAGAAAACGATTGTCAATTGCGTTAGAGCTAGTGAATAATCCGCCTGTCATGTTTTTTGACGAACCTACAAGTGGATTGGATAGTTCCTCTTGTTTCCAATGCATTTCTCTGTTAAAGTCGTTGGCACGTGGTGGACGAACTGTTATTTGCACAATCCATCAACCTTCCGCTAGGATTTTTGAAATGTTCGACTACCTTTACATGCTCACCGAAGGGCAGTGCATGTACAAAGGGGTCGTGATGGGCCTAATTCCATTTTTGTCTACTTTAGGCTTAGTTTGTCCGAGTTATCACAATCCTGCGGATTACGGTAAAAATCAAAGTTCCTAATTACGTCGTTCGATTGTTTTTAATTTTGTCTTTTAGTCATGGAAGTGGCCTGTGGAGAGCATGGAGATTACACGGAAAAATTGGTGCTAGCGGTTAATTCGGGGAACTGTAGCGATTATACTCTGAGGACGCCGGAAGGCGGGTTGGGAAAAGACGGGGTTTTAGCAAAAATTACGAACGACATTTCGAAAGAACCGACGTCGGTCGTTGCGCCCGCCCTTACCTCGCCTCTACCAAATGGTATTAGCAAGCCAAATGCAAGCGCATCAGTGACGACTGCACTGTTGGATTCGTCCGAAAATGTACCTGAATCTTGTAAGGCTGTCAGCAGGTTTCCGATTTCTGGTTGGAAGCAATTTTGGATTTTACTCAAACGGGTCGCGATTACCACTCTGAGAGATCAACAGCTAACCAGAATGAGACTGGTGGCTTATTTTACCATCGGGTGTCTTTTGGGGTTGGTATACTACGACATAGGAAATGATGCATCGAAAGTAATCAGTAATATTGGCTGTGTGTTTTTCACCATAATGTTCATAACCTTTTCGGCTATGATGCCTACAATTTTGACGTGTAAGTTACTTTTGCAGATGTCCAACTTACCCCATATTTGATGTTTGCTTTTTTTTAGTTCCTTTGGAGATGTCCGTATTTATTAGGGAACATCTGAATTATTGGTATTCAATCAAGGCTTACTACTTCGCCAAAACAGTCGCAGATATTCCGTTTCAGGTAAGTTGGACAAATTGAGAGTGCAATGGGGTAATAATACCCTGCCGTTTTATTGCAGCTGATATTGACAATATGCTACATGACGGGCGTGTATTATATAACGTCTCAACCAATGGAACTGACTCGATTTTGTATGGTAACTTTGATAGCAGTGCTGACGGCGTTGGTGTCCCAAAGTTTGGGAATCCTCGTCGGCGCCGCGTTTAACATTGAAGGTGGAACATTTATCGGTCCAATATCTTCAATTCCTATGGTGCTATTATCGGGATTTTTTGTAAACTTAAAGGACATACCAGTCTATATACAATGGTTACCCTACGTTAGTTTTATTCGTTATAGCTTTGAAGGAATGCTCATATCAATATATGGGTTGGACAGACCAATTTTAGATTGCCAAGACGTTTTTTGTTATTATAAATATCCGAAAAAAATTCTAAAAATGTTGTCGATGAATGACGGGCTAGATACTTACTTTATTGACGTGGGAGTTTTATCAGGTATTTTTGTATTGTTAAGGGTGTGCGCTTACTTTGTCTTGAGATTAAAAATTATTGCAAACCGTTAAATTCAATTGAGATTAATCGATAACATAGTGATTAAGTAGTTTTAGCTACATGTGATATAACTTTTTTTAGTTACCTTTTAAATAAATTTTTTGTATTTTCTTTTGTGTGCCAATTCTCAATTTGGTTCCATCAAAAGAAGCTCACGTTTAAACTAAATTTTGAACGAAGGGGAAGCCCCGACGCGTTTCACTTGTCCTTTTCATTTTCGTTAAAACCAAATTGTTAATTTTAACGGATTGAGATTATTATGATAAATTTACTCTTTAAGCCAAGTATTTTTATTATTTTACGATAAAAGTAATTCAAAACACGACATTCCTCGCATACAAAAACCGCCGTTCGAAAAAAACTATGGATCTTATAGGAATGGTGATTTTTGTATGCCTACCTTGTAAAAAGATGTTTAGTGTAATTTTTTAGCCACTCTAGCAACTGTAGGTAGATTTTTAAGGCAATTTATTTATTGTACTGCATTGTTTTTTATATCATTGATAACGAATCCTTAACGAAATTTGAAATATAAACTCAAATTCTCTAAATGTTTTTAATTTTAACTTAAGCAAAAGTTGATGTCATTTCAAGAGGTAAGTAAACGGAAGAAATTGATGATTTTATAAAATATTAATATAGAACAGAACAGATACAATCAAAAAAACAAAGCCACTACCACTTCTTGGGGCCATTTCGCCGTCGAACGTTTCGCCGTCGCAGATTTAGTATTAAATTCTTTAATTTCAGTAGAACTATTTTCAACAGTTGGGAAGCAAATTCATCATTTTTTTAAATCCTAATCTATAAAATCCCAGCACGCTGCCTCTGCTATAGCGTGTCATTTTATAGTGAGAAAAAAAAACACTGGGATTGGTCGATTTTTTTACTAACCCAAAAATATATTAAAATAAGATTAGAATTAAAAATATTTGTCCAATATTCTAAATGAGTGGATATCCTGCGATATGTACTGGAGGGTGTTCCACACCCCTCAGACCCCCCGGTTTATTTTTAATTTATTTATAATAATTTATAATTAATTTAATTTATCATAATTATAAAAATATAAAGTCAAAATTGAAAACCGGGGGCTTTGGGGGGTGTGGAACACCGTCCAGTACATCGCAGAATTTAGAGAAGGAAAAACCGGGAAATTTTAATTTTTAAGCAAAAGTGGGGGAAGTCCACCTTTGCTTAAAAACCATTTATTTAAGTGCCTTACTGCTCAGAGCTTAGCAGCAACTTTTGCGTTTCTTTGAAAATAAACTGTCAAAATTTTAGTCAAAAATGTAAACCGGGGGTTCTGGGGGTGAACATATCCTGCGATATGTACTGGACGGTGTTCCACACCTCCCAGACTGCCCCTGTTTACTTTTAATTTATTTATAATAATTATAAAAATATAAAGTCAAAATTGTAAACCGGGAGGTCTGGGGGGGGGGGGTGGAACACCCTCCAGTAGATATTGCAGGATTTCCACTATTTTAGAATACTAGGAGAAGCTAAGGAATTTATAATTTTACAAATTTCACCAGGATAAACCGAGAAATTTGAATTTTTAAGCAAAAGTGAGAGAAATTTAAACCTTTGGCTAGAGAATATTAAAGTGAGGGAAATTAAAACGTTCGACTAAAGAAAATTAGAATTTCAGAAACTTATTATTTTATTTTTTTAATTGTCCGTCGGCACATCAAGTTTAGCAACAACTTTTTGCGTTACTTTGAAAATATAAATAAAAAGGGGAATCACCCAGTAGCGGAAAACAAAATTAAGAATATTATACCTCTAAAAAAGAGATCCACCGTCTAGCTGCCTGCCCGCGGACGGGCTTTCCAGCTAGTATACAATAAAATATAATAATTAAAATTAATTTAGGTTCTCTTCTTGAATTTTGAATTAAATTTTAATTAAGTTGAAATTAAAAAATTAAATATCAAATTTCCGACGGCGAAATGGCGACGGCGAGATGTTCTATAATGTAATTTCGGTAATTTAAAATTGAAATACTGCACTATTCAGTTGATACCTCTTTTGGAACCTGAAGCTAAGTACTATATTCTGGAGCACCAGATAAAACTTAAGCATTTTGTGCCATTGTTGTAATAAATAATTTAAAAAAACATAATTATGGGAGCACTGAAACTTCAGCTTCTTTAGTTTCATATGCCCCTGAGAAGCAAATATGTTCAAGTCAACCTAATAGGATTTTTTTTACTTTTGAAAGGCGGCAGTATTTAGCCATCTCCAGAATGGCATAACCAGGTTGGGTAACTCCTTGGGGGCAGGAGGTAAAGCACGGATCCAGATCCCAAGACAAAAATGCTTTATAATTTATTTTATTTGTTGACAAAAATGACTTCCGATTTTGTTTTGCGCGGATACAGAGGGCAGCGCCAATTTTTAACTATAGCAAATTTTCGGGCCCCCGATATTCGAGTGTAACTAATAGCATCGATTTTATGTTCTCTTTTTTCGGGCCCCTCTGGCCATTGGACATATGCCTTTTTGAGAAATTGAGTAGATGAAGTCTAGTTTGTTGTGTTGGGCTTGGAGATTTGGGAATAAAATACAAACATGCATATCCTCATTATTATGTGCCTCTTAAACTTAAATTCAAAATTTAATAAGTTGTTGAAGTTCCACAATATGGTTCAGGTTTTGGGCATCGAAAGAGTTAGATCCAGTGCTCGACGCATATGCAACTAATTTTATGTTGGCATACCCGGGAGTTGAATATCGCCGATCGATGGCAGAAACCATAATAAGATGGGCCGCCCGAGGTTAAACGTAGTTATTTATTATTATATCTTCAAATATTGATTGACTATCAGCGTAGCCATTGGCACACCGGGAGGTCTGGGGGGTATTCCATACCCCCAGTGTACAGTTTACTCTTTGGACCAATAGTATTAGTTCTTAGTTGGTAATGCTGGTATCCTTAATTGTGAGCACCGCTGTTTTGGGAAGAAGAGGGAAGGAAGTGGAAAGGAAAAAATTAATCGACAGAGAGGGCAGCAGAGTACAATTTCTCCCCTCCTTGACTCACAATCAAAACCCTTTATTTTGGACAGTTTCAAGATTTTGAAATTGAATAGCAAATTTTCTGGATGATAGGTAATATCACAAAAATTAGCAGCCACTAAACGAAATCCTGTGTCCGTGCCTGGGTCTACACCTACATAGTTTTCAATAAAATCTAAGGAAGGGGAACTGATATTTCACTTAATTTCTCTGGCAGTAAATATCTCTAAATGTTCAACGATTTATATGGAATTCTACGGTTAGAATTCTTATGAATTCCAAAGATATCCACGGAATTCATAAAATTTCCAAGAAATTTCTTAGGAATTCAAATGATTTTCAAACAAGTTTTAATCTAAACAATTTTAATAGTTTCCAAAAATTTCCAAGGATTTCTAATGAATTTCAGGCAGTTCCAGTCTTTATTATTAAGTAAGAAAACTAGTAAGTAAATTAAGTAATTTCTTTTTAATAATTATTTTTAATTATATCTAATAAATTGATAGCAGAATTTTAGCTTAAGTAGTTGCGAAAATAGGGGGGCAGCAAATTTAAATAGGGGAGCGGAAAATTCTGGTACCCCGGGTACCAGAAATCCACGCTACGCCACTGATTTCAGAGATTTGAAAAAGATTTCCAAATGTATCCAAGAATTCCCAGGATATTACACAAAATCTTAGGGATATCTGCTTTTTGTAATTTCTCTTTCAATTCCATATGCCATGTAGGAAAATAAGGAAATGTCTTCTTTTGTGCGTTAGATAACGGCAATATTTATGCCGAGAGGTTTCAGTAGTTGCATATTCAGTGCGGTTTAAACTGTGCCTGATGATGAGAAATCTCTTTGGAGGAATCTCTGCGGTATATTATGTGTTACTTTTGGATAGGCATTGTGGAAGGAGTATCTCTCTGTAGATAAATTTTACAATCGAAAATCTGTTTTGAAAATTCTAATAATTTAATATTTTAGAATTTTAGAAAAGGTTAAACCTCCCTTGCCTCCTCTGACGAGCCGCCGCTGCTCTAAGGTGAACCATGCAGTAGCGTAAGCAAAACTTCGCTTAGGGGGTGGGCGAATTACATGACTTAAGTTTATTTAAATACTTGAAAAAGCTAAAGAAGCTATTACTCAAAAAAGAAACTCACAAAATTTGGTATTTTTAATGTCCAGTCCCTAAAGTCGTCTCTTCCCCAGGGTTAGGTTAGGTTAGGTAATATCCGGGTAATGCCACTGTAAAGTCAAAAATACTTTTTATTAAATAAACTAAAATTTTGAAAATCCCGCAAAAGTTTTACATTTTATTTATATTACATTTTCTAACCGGGGCAGTGGCGGTTCGTCGTTTGTTATAATCAGCGGCAGCTCGTCAGAGTAGGCGAAGGGGAGGCTTAGCCTTTTCCGCATTTCTGAACCATTATACTATTAGAATTTTCGAAAGTGGATTTTTGAGTGTGAGATCTACCATAAGATAGATACTCCTTCCACAATACATATCCTAAATTTGTAAGGCTACCGTAGAAGCAGTATCCTTAGCCTAGTACATATATGCAATGGGCAAAAGTAACTGAATTCAGACAAGAAAGGGCAATCTACGGGCAATTGCAGGGATTTTAACTGGACATTGCAAACTAAACGAACATCTAAACACTCTGGGATTTGTAGATATGTCGGGGAAGCAACATATCAGACGAAACAGCGGAAAATGTGCTTTGTCGCTGTTCGTCGCTAGCGTCAACAAGAGGTGCTATGTTAGGGGATCTGGCATTAGTGACACTCCGCCTGGCAAGGTAAGATAGTCTTCGAAAGTTTAAGGTCATTGATTTTACCAACGACGGCTCGTCAAAGGGGACAAGAAAGGCTTAGCCTGCCCTAAAATTCTTAACTATTAAGCTATATTCTTGGAAAAACGATGGAGTGTAGAATCTATAGAGACTATAGTCCAAACAGTTGCAGTTCAAAATATAAGACAAACTTAAACATAATACATATTAGTTACTTAAGAAAGTGGGATTAAAGTATTTATTTAAGTTACACAAACCGACACCAGAATGGAGTTAAGTCCAGCCCACTTTGAGAAATAAAGGGTTTCTGAGAAATTTCATTCATAATCCTTTCCAAATATATAAAATCCCAGCATGCTGCTGCTGCTCCTGCTACCGCGTGTCATTTTTTGGTGAACAAAAACACTCGGATTGGTCGATTTTTTTACCAAACTGGGTTTACGGAGATTCTGAGGGTGGACATATCTCGCGATAAGTACTGGAGGATGTTCCACACCCCCAAGACCCCCCGGTTTACGTTTAATTTATTTATAATAATTATAAAAATAATATAAAAATTTAAGTCGAAATTGTAAACCGGGGGGGCTGGGGAGTGTGGAACACCCTCCAGTACATATTGCAGAATTTGGAGTGAGGGAAGTTTAAATCTTAGCGTAAAAAAACATTTAGTTAAGTGCCTTACTGCTCAGAGTTTCGCAGCAACTTTTGCGTTATTTTGAAAATTAACTGTCAAAATTATAGTCAAAATTGTAAACCGGGGGTTCTGAGGTTAACATATTTATCGATATGTACTGGAGGGTGTTCCACACCCCCCAGACCCCCCGGTTTACATTAATTTTATTTATAATAATTTATAATTAGTTTAATCTATAATAATTATAAAAATAATATAAAAATATAGAGTCGAAATTGTAAACCGGGGGGTCTGGGGGGTGTGGAACACCCTCCAGTACATATAGCAGAATTTGGAGTGAGGGAAATTTCAATCTTAGCTTAAAAAACATTTATTTAAGTGCCTTACTGCTCAGAGTTTCGCAGCAACTTTTGCGTTATTTTGAAAATTATAGTCAAAAATGTAAACCGGGGGTTCTGAGGGTGAACATATCTATCGATATGTACTGGAGGGTGTTCCACACCGCCCAGACCCCCGGTTTACATTTATTTTATTTATAATAATTTATAATTAGTTTAATCTACAATAATTATTAAAATAATATAAAAATATAAAGTCGAAATTGTAAACCGGGGGGTCTGGGGGGTGTGGAACACCCTCCAGTACATATAGCAGAATTTGGAGTGAGGGAAATTTCAATCTTAGCTTAAAAAACATTTATTTAAGTGCCTTACTGCTCAGAGTTTAGCAGTTACTTTTGCGTTACTATGAAAATGAACTGTCAAAATTATAGTCAAAAATGTAAACCGGGAGTTCTGAGGGTGAACATATCTTGCGATATATACTGGAGGGTGTTCCACACCCCCGAGACCCCCCGGTTTACTTTTAATTAATTCATAATAGTTTGTAATTAATTTAAATTATCATAATTATAAAAATATAAAGTCAAAATTGTAAACCGGGGGTCTGGGAGGTGTGCAACACCCTCCAGTACGTATCGCGGAATTTGGAGAAAATAGGGAATTTATAGTTTTACAAATTTCGCCAGGAGAAACCGGGAAATTTGAAATTTGAACTAAGATTAGAACTAAAAATATTTGTTTAATATTCTAAATGAGTGGATATCCTGCGATATGTACTGGAGGGTGTTCCAGACCCCCAGTTTACTTTTAATTTATTTATAATAATTTATAATTGATTTAATTTATAATAATTATAAAAATAATATAAAAATATAAGGTCAAAATTGTAAACCGGGGGGTCTGGGGGGTGTGGAACACCCTCCAGTACATATCGCAGAATTTGGAGAAAATAGGGAATTTATAATTTTACAAATTTCGCCAGGAGAAACCGGGAAATTTGAAATTTGAACTAAGATTAAGACTAAACATATTTGTCTAATACTCGAAATGAGTGGATATTTTTTAAATTTATAAAATTAAAAATTTTTTTTTATTTTAGAAAAAAATTTATAGAACAAAAGTTGTAGGTAATTTTATACGGATAATTTTTATCATAATAAATTTTTACCTATTTCATTGCGTTTCGGAGTTATGATGGATTATGTTTTATCGCTTCAAGTAAACCCCCGTACCCCCTTTCCGATTTTATACAATTTCAATAGGCTTCGTGCTACAACAGATCAGATAAAAACTCAAATTTAAAATTTGGAGTGATATCGTTACTTCGTTTGGTTGCTATCGTGTTCACAAACATACATACTCACACACATACATACACACATACAGACATTTATCAAAAATAATAGAAATGGTTTAAGGGAACCTCAAAACATAAAAATTTGATTAAAAAAATGGGGGGTAAATTTTTTTTTCAATTTCGGATTACAATACTTTCTTTACTAAGGAGTTCGGAAAGTAAATATAAAGGCAAAATTGTAAATCGGGAGGTCTGGGGGGTGTGGAACACCCTCCAGTACATATCGCAGAATTTGGAGAAAATAGGGAATTTATAATTTTACAAATTTCGCCAGGAAAAACCGGGCTTTCCAGCTAGTTTACCAAATAACTATCTGTATAATGCTGGGAGATGACTATTCCTTTAGCCAACTAACCAATCAGGACTCAATCATTTGATTTATTTTGTTATTTTTGCTTCAACGTAAATATGTACTATATGTTGTACAGAGAAAAGATGCCGATTTCTTTACAATTAATTGCATGTTTTTTATTTGTAGTTGTTTGCACAATAAGAAACTTATCTTGTCGTACGTAAGTAGCTGGGTCCAAAGTTAGTTTATCTCTAGTAAAAATGTTGAAAGTATTGAAGACAAGTTCACATTTTCAATAAGTGGGTCATACATTTTCAGTTACTGTATGTTTATCGAAGTGTAAATACCTCCATAGAAATTATTCCATGTTGGAAAAAATTTATAACCGCAATGGATAAAATTTTTGTTTTTAATAACAATAAGTAAGTACTTAGATTAATTTTTTACTTATCCAGCGAGAGAGATTTGTGTTTGAGTAAGCGTTGAGAGTTAATTGAGAAAGCGAAAGCTATTCCGAATATTTAACGTTCAATTAAAAAATTAAGGGAATGGCTAATTATAAAATAAAACTGTAAAATTAAAATTAATTTTTAGGTCTACTTTTTAAGCAAATGATATATGCTTAATTGCTCTGGTTTTTGAGATCGGAACAATTTTTAGTTACGGCCCAGATTTTTCGAATCAATTTGGTTTAATTGTTTTGAATTTAAAATTGACTAATTGTTTAATAATATTGTATTAAACTTTATCTCGTTTTATCATCCCGGATAAGTCGAATGATAAACTTTTAACACCGTTAAGTAAATTGGTAAGCAGCTTTCACTGATAAATTTAAATATGGTTTGGCAATCACCGAATAATTAAGTTATGGAATTAATTCGCACGTTTTGAACAAATTATCTAATTCATTATTTTGCTTATTACCAGAATTAGAGAAAGTTATCTCCTGCCACCGCATCATTTATTATTTCAAATATTTCTGGGGAGCAATGTCAACAGAATAAATTTATTTAGCCAAAGAAATGAACTGGCACTAAGTAACCCCACTGTTGGTTAAGATGTTTTGGACAATAAAATTGAAGATGTTCATGAATTTTGAAACTGTATACGAGTATATTCACTTTTTCGAAATAGAAATAGGAAACTCAAATCTGAATTTGTGATACTCTTTGACCTAAAGATCTCATAGTTCAAAGAAAAAATCAACCAAGGATAAGATTCATTCGAATTATTCCTTCTGTGCCTCTAAGAGATAAAAGTGGCTTCTTAGCTAGGAAAATTTACAAAATTGGGGGGTTTCCCCATTATTTACATAAGATTTGGGCAAGAATATGTCAATGATTTTTTGAAAACTCTGTCGATCCATCTGGAGAAATCCAAATTTGTACTTGACGATAGAATGAATGAGATGAACAGTGAAATTTGCATGCAAATCTTTTTCTTGTCCGGCCATCTTTTCAAATTATGTAATTCCAAAAGGCCGACGGCTTTACGTACCCTCCGAAGCACAGAAAATTTAAAAATAAGAACTGCGCTATTAACAAATTTAATATTAAACTTTAAGAGATATCAGCAGTAGAAATACCTGTCACTCCCAATTTTTTGTGAACGGCTGGGATAATCTGGCTAAAACTGAAAAATTAAAAATTTTATTCTTACCATGGTCTTCGCGGAAAGCTGAAAACGAATTAGGAAAATAGAGAAATAAGCTTCTGCCAAGAAGTATATACAATGAAGAGAAGAGAGAGATTAATCAAATGTTAGCAATATGCAAATAGAAAGTTCAGTCTTCAATACCTGCGGCTGCACTGACTTCATGTTCTTATTAGATCTATACCACTGGAGCGTATTCTGTACAATTACTGATGTACTTGAGGGTATTCCATACCCCCCCGACCCCCCGGTTTTATGAATTAAATTTTTGTGTAAATAATCTCTTTGAGTAGGGACTTTCAGTCTTTCAAACAAATGCATCCAGAACTCCCGAATACTGTACATTGACTGATGTGCTGGAAAGTATTCCTTACCCTCCAGACCCCCCGGTTTGATGCATTAAAGCTTTGTATAAATAATCTGTGATCGATTTCATTATGACCTTTCAGTTTTTCAAACAAATGCATCCAGAAGTCACGACTTCAGGTTCATATTAGATCTATAACACTGGCACTGGAGCGTATTCTGTAAAATTTCTGATGTACTGGAGGGTATTCCATAACCCCCAGACCCCCCGGTTTTATGAATTACAGTTTTGTGTAAATAATCTGTGATCAATTTCATTATGAATAGAGATCTTTTAGTCTTTCAAACAAATGCATCCAGAAGTCGGGACAGTACGTACCCAGGAGCTTACAGTACACCAGTACATTTATAGGATATTATTAAGGATGTAAAGATTAAAAACTGAAATTTTTCATAGACATACTCATCAGACCCCACGGTTTTGAACATCGAAAACCGTCTAGTTTTTCATGAAGTCGTGATTCCGGATGCATTTGTATGTACTCAATGAAATTGATCACAGATTATTCACACAAAGCTTTGGTTCACAAAACCGGGGGGTCTGGGTGGTATGAAATACCCTCCAGTACATCAGTAATTGTATCCAGTGATATAGATCCAATATGAACATGAAGTCATGGATTCTGGATACATTTAAATCAATGCAAACGAAAAACTGAAAGGTTTCTATTCAATAAAATCGAAGCTTTGATTCATAAAACCGGGGGGTCTGGGGGGTATGCAATACCCTCCAGTACATCCGTAATTGTACAGAATACTCTCCAGTGATATAAATCTAATATGGTTTTAAACATCAAAGCATTGTGTACATGGGTTTTTTACACTCTCAGTACCGGTGGCACAAGGCATTTTTTGAAGGCCGCAAAGTGGTCAGCGATGAAGTCCGCGCTGGAAAGCCATCAACGACCACTACCGACGAAAATGTGGCGCATATGACTGAGATCTTAAACTCAGACTGCCGTTTGAGTGTTCATTCTGGTAGCCGCTTTCCCTGGCATGCCTTGACTCTCCCGACTTCTTGTTTTCTGGGGGGGGGGGGGGGGGGGAGCGCAAAGGGTCGAAACGAGCATAAAGTGTGCTCAGATTTGGGATTGTCTCTTTGTTTCTTTGTTAATTTTAAGTGTCTGGGAGGGGGGGGGGCACGAGAACATCAGTCGAATGTTTGACAATTAGTGGGAGGGACAATAGGGAGTTTTCAGTTACTATAGCAGTAGGAAAATTGTATATTTAACATCGATTAAGTGTTAACTGCTACGCAGAAACATATTATAAAATTCATTATTCACGAACAACCTGACTATGAATCATTACGACACTCGAGGGAAATGCTTTCCAATTTGAAAGATATCGCTTTGTATCAACAGTCCCACCGTTTCCTGTTGACTTTATTCTCAGGCAGTATTGATTATAATATTAGTTCGAAGTGCTGCATACCTTTCCGTTACATTCAGCATTTTTAGTTTTAAATTTCCAAGGCTTATAATATCTACTATTACTATTTGAATTCATTCCACATCCGTTTACACCTTTTGCATTAATTACGTCGAAAAACGAATTTTGACCTTATAATCTTATCTACTTTAAATACATCAGTTGTGTGAAGTGTGATTCATTTTCGTTCTTTGGGATTATCTTGAATTTAAAAAAAAAATTTTTTTGTATCAAATTTTGATATTTACCCTCGGAACTACTCAACTCTGTGTTGACTAATTTGGTCAAAAGTCAAACATTGTAATCTTATCGATTATGAGCACAAACTTGATTGTCCTAGGTAACAATAAAAATTATTTAATATTTCAATTGTTTTACGAAACAAAAAATTTAATGAAAAACAAAATTATTGCACAAACTGAAAAAGGGGCGGGTTAGGTCCTTTTTGAGGAGGAGTTAAAGTGTCGAATGGATCTCGAAGTGACCGCCTGTTATTTTTGATTTGCACTTATTTTTAGCTTATTTTTAACTATTTGCGATTTAACCGTTGGTGGCGCTCGCGACGCAAAAGTCAACAACATGGCGGCTCTATTACGTACACTTGATTTTGTTTTGAGTTTGATTCTGCATTATTTTATTGTAAAACCGCAGTGAAATAATTTAATAATAAAAAACAAAACTTTCTATACCAACTATATTTGTCCGCGTGGTGGTTGATTCAACTTTGGGTTTTTGTTTTTCGAAAACTTTTGGGTACCACGCATATCGTTTGAGAAGCACTGTTTTGATAATCAGTTTATAAAGCATTCAACTTGGGTTCGTTCAAATGAACGAAGTTCTCGTTTATGAAACCGACGTCGTGATCGTGCGTACAAAGTGCACGAGAACAGAGTAGGAGTGAAGTTTATCAGAGAGAAAAGCAAAATATCTACAGCTGATGGTTGGATGTATGATGTGCTATTGTGTTGTTGATAGTCGGAAAGAACGTTCGCTTATTTTTTAAACAAAGACTTTGACTTTTAGTTTTATTTTCGATTTGTTAATGTTTGAGTGAAATTTATAATTAAAATGAAGATCGATAAGGTTGATCAGTCGGGTACGGATACTAATAGTATATTATTACAAAACAGGAATTCATCTCCAGTCAAAGTGCAAATTGTACCATGTCAACCCAAAACCTTAACCCATCTGCCGCAGAGGCCCAAAGTGGATTTGACGTTTTCAAATTTGACCTACACAGTGCGACAAAACAAAGGTAAGTTATCACTTTCTTAGTCATTTTTTGGTTACATCACGTCTTTTTGTTTTTTTTTTGAATTTTTTTCAAATATACTTTTGCGCCCTTCAAGTGCATCGGTGCAAAAGTAGGTATATACGCACTTTTTATCTTCTATTATCGCCCAATGCGATTAGCAATTAGAGATTATTAAATTTGTAACTTTTACGTATTAAATTCACTACACTACAAAATTTTGCTTCAAGTTTTTTTCGATTACGCTAATTATTACCCGCAATAAATTGCCTTGCGTTATTTTGCTAATTATATGTAAAAAATGGTATATTATATAAAAACCAGTTCGTACTAACGGAATATATTGCCATTATACGCAATATTTTTCGTTTTTAATATACAGTAGTAGATATATTTATAATTTTTGAAAACCGTAGGACTATGCAAATACACACCTGTGTAGTCGTGCGGTTGAATAATGACATAGTAAAGGTGTTTTAAACGATCGTGTAGCGGTCTGAATGACATCTACGTTTTAATCACCTTATAATTGAACCTTTTGACAACTGAACCGTAGTTTAACCAGAATTTATAGAATTAGAAACAAAGTTAATAATATACAAAGCTTTTAACATCAGGTTGATCAGTTGATCAACTGATAAACAAAGTTATCTGAGACAACTTAACCAATCAGATGGGCATTACGTAAGGAAAGACAGCCAGAAATAGCTTTATTTATTATAGTGTTGAAGAGATGTCCAAGGTTGTGCGGCCTGAAGGCCGCACTGACCCATCACATTTCCGTAATATCCTAATTTTGTTAAGTTGGTAATTTAAAACGACCCAATCGGAAGATGTAACAGAAGAAACCTTCTTCCCCTCCTAAAGAATTTATAACACTGAAAAAAATGGTTTATCATATTGATGAAGAATTCATCATTTTTACACTGATGAACAAAATTCATCATATTGATGAAGCAATTCATAAATACATGGATTTGTTCATCAATACTATGAATTTTTCATCAATATGATGAACCATTTTTTGGATATGTGGATTTTAAGGGGAGATCAAGTTCAACTTAGAGACTGAACTGTCAACCAAGAACTTCTGCTTTATATCTCAACCAGTGATCATACCACCAGGTTAATCTTGTGCATTAAACTGAACCATGTCGATGATCACCGAAGAGCTGAGCTAAGAAGTTTTCATGAACGTATCCCACCAATGCCACGTATTTGCATGCACTGGGGGGTATTCCATACCCCCCAGACCCCCTGGTTTATCCTCAATATTTTTTACCTCTTAAACTTCCCACAATATGGTTTAAGTTTTGGGCATCAAATGAGATAGATTCACAGGTTAAACATATTTATTTATTTATTATTATAACTTCAAATATTGATTGAGCTTTAGCGTAGCCATTGGCAAACCGGGGGGGGGGGGTTTGAGGGGTATTCCATACCCCCCAGTGTACGGTTTACTCTTAATTTATGAACTAATAGTTCATAGTTCTTCGATACCGAAGTTACTTAGCAGCTAATCCTGGAATCCTTAATTGTGAGCGCCGTATTTGAAAGTCGCAGTTTTGAGATGAAGAGGGAAGGAAGTGGAAAGGAAAAAATTGAGAGGGAAAAATGTTTCCCCTTACTTGACTCACAATCAAAGCCTTTTATTTTGGACAGTTTCAAGATTTTGAAATTGAATAACGAATTTTCTGGATTTGGATATAAAATAAAAACATGCACTGGGGGGTATTCCATACTCCCCAGACCCCCCGGTTTATCCTCATTTTTTTTGCCTCTGAATATCGTCGATCGATGGCAGAAACAATGAAACGGGCCCGAGGTTAAACGTATTTATTAATTATTATAACTTCAAATTTTGATTTGGCTTTAGTGTAGCTCTCGGCAAACCGGGGGGTCTGGAGGGTATGGAATACCCCCCAGTGCACGGTTTACTCTTTATTCATGGAAAAAATTGAGAAGCAGGGTCTATTTTTAATTGCAAATTTTAACTAAAAGCATCGAAGCCCCAATTTTTGGGTTATTTTATCAGAATTTGATTTTTATTTTATGATTTTATATTCTCTCAAGGGAACAATTGATTGCAATACATTTAGTTTTTGCTAAAGAAGTCGGGAATATTTAAATTAATAACTACAAGGTTTCCGACTAAACGCCTCATGCGCCTAAAATTCTTAAGATAAAAAATATATGCTGTCGCGGACGTGTTGTAGTGATTTGACTGTCTTAGGATAATACTCTGGTATTATTCTTTTCTTTGGGCTGTTTTCTCCAACCTCAAAGAAGAACTTATGTTCACACAGTGCTGTTTGTTGTTTTTAGTTTGCTTATTTTCTGATCGATTGATTTATTATTTTCTTTATAAGTAGAACAGTTAAATTAATTTAAAGCAGCCTTAACCTCCCAGAGCAGAATTGGGGATTGCCTTTATTATTCCAAACCCATAGACCTCCAAAAGTTTTAGGTTGACGATATATGGGCAGAGTCTGTGGACGTTTGCCTTGCTATATGCATAGCTCACAGACAGAATGAACTTGTTTTCTGCTCCGTAGCCTGTCGATCAATGCACTGATGTGGTAATAAAATCCAACACACACAGATAGTGCACACAATACCTTCGGTCTTTCAAACCTGGGGGTCTGGGGGGTATGGAATGCCCTCCAGTACAACAGAAGCCCAAGTTCGATCCATGGGTTATGCTTGGAGCAAGGTTAGCTGCACTAGAGTAGATTTTATATTATTACTTGTGCACTGGAAGGTATTCCATACCCCCCAGACCCCCCGGTATCAGGTCGCACAATCTTGGAAATTTAGTAATAAAATATTGATTGCAGCGATTTCAAACCAATGTTATAAAAAATTTTATGATTTTCTTTAGGTTTTATAAACTTACTTAGACAATAATTTATTACAATATACATAAATAAATTATTTTATTTTATTTTATAAAGAAAAAAACTAATAAAAATTATATCGTTTTATCAGAAACTGATGCTACGTGATTTATAGTTTATTGCTATTATTATTATTTTCTTTGTGTCTCATAAGAATATAAATTATAATCATGATAGTATAATATTACAAATATAAAAATCTTTGCTTTCGGATCACTGTTAGTTTTGGTTTAAACAGTATTAATAACGATAAAGTGACGCGCATCAAGACTGGATTAACGAGATTTTCTTAAATGTAAATAAAAAGTACTAAAATGTGGAAATAATGCTTCTCTGCATTGTATAAACGAGCACTTAACAGACTTTTTTAACTTTTAATTAATTTATTAGACTGCCGAATGATAATTTTATTTGGTATTATAATATATAAAAGAGTGAACAACCAGTTTTCGAATAAAATTAGCATACCACCTTTGTGTATTCACCCCTTACCTGATGAATAATTTATATTTCACATATACATTATATTTATTAATATGCTTTAAGTGTTTTTCAAGTTCATTCCAAAATATTTTGAAAGTTTTTATTGTATTTATTTTTATGCCTGCTGTTTATTTATTTATTTTGCTCCTAGCACCTTTTATTGCAACAAATGAAAAAATTAACAATTCAACTACAACAGTAGTTTCCAAATATTGACATAGCTAACGCTTTGGTGTAAGAATTTCAAGTGAGCATTACACTTGGATCTAAATATAGGAAGTAAATAAGGAAACGAAAAAGTACCAAATTACAGCTTTTTTGAATTTCATGAAGGTTAACGATCTCATATATTATTTAAAAAATTGTTACAATGCTCCACTTTGGGGGAGGGGGGAAGGAAAAAGATTATTTCAATTTTTGTTTTCAATATTATTGGTCCTTCGCGTGGCTAACTTCATTACCGTAAATTTGTGCACGAAACCCAATCTCCTTGAAATTCAAACATAGTAAAAATAATAATTATTTAATCAATACCCGCAATTATTCTAATCCTACATTTTTCCCAATTAATTCAATTTGGCCAATTGAATTTTTTGATAAAAGAAATTTTTGATCTTTTAACCCCGACGTTTTTAATTGTCATCGATTATTGCTAAGTATTGGGCATTGCAATATTGTTAGTAAAACATTTTGAACTTTAAATTGTACATTGAGGATGCTTCGTGTGCTGCCGATAAGATAAAATATCTACTTAGCTATGTTATTTGTAATTGTTGTGCAATTATTTTTTACTATGTGTACTCGAATACCAATTTGTTCTAAATGTAATTATCGGACAACCTTGTGAATACAAAAAGCAGGCAAAAGATTATAATCAAATTTTGTGTTGTACTTTGCCCAAATTCCAGTGTTAGAGGTACCCAGCATTATCAATTTACCATTATTAAATCTTTGAGTTTTTCAATAATCCAATAATAAATTTTAAAATGGGAATGGAAAAAAATGTATTTATAAATAGTTTATCGCCCAATTCAAGATTGATTACCGATTAGATGTAAAAGCTTGTTGCCAACAATACAACCATGGACAAGTGGTGATCTAAAATTACATTTTTTCCCCATGATTTTCTGTAAAATAATTTTTTTAAATCTGCATTGGACCAATAAAATGCCTTATGCAATACGGACTCGCGCAAAACGGAACCGAAGAAAAGGTGAAGGAGCAGACGCCTTTCTGTACCAACCGCATTGTAATTGCATTGCTTATGTATATAGTTCTTGAATTAATTTGAAAATTCTGCAATAAATAAAACCAGTTGCTTTGGATGAAACTGCAGGAAGTAGAAAGTGATATCGGAAGTTGTTTATTTTTTTTTCATTCCGGTAGTATAATTGTGTTGTTATGTGTAGAGATGGAATCATTGTTTTCCTTCTAAAAACTAGAACTTTTCCCCAGTAATTGTGTAGTTGCACCTACGTTTGGTTAAAACTTTCCAGAGTGATATTCCAAATTATTGTATTGTTTACTACTTACTTATTTTTTTTTGCTATAATTTTAGTAAATATTATAATTATGCATTAATAAGGAGTATTGCAAAAAATGGTAGAAGGACGACAACTTTTTTAAAAATGAAAATGTTAATTAAAACCGATTATTGGAGTCCGATGATCATGAACCTCTATTCCATATTTCTTTTTCTTTTCGGAACACTAAAAATATAACAAATTAAAATTTTAGGTTTTTCCCTCTTCACAGTTTCGATTACAAAATTTTGAATTTATTGCCACCGTTAATTAATTATCATTCGAATTACGTTAAAATGTTACAAAAAGTAGGTACTTTAATTGCACACTATAATTATTATCAGTCATGTACGAGTAGCATTGTATTATAAAAAAAAAATTGTAATTTTGAAGGACATCAAGGTAAATTTGAACAAATTACATGTGTAGTTCAAGAAAGTTACGTTCTGAGTTCTGAGCAGCTTGGTTGGCATTGATACTTAATGATTCTCAATTAGTTAAATGAAGATGAATTAAATGACGGCTTAAATTGGTTCCAAAATTAAATGTATGACTGGAAATGCAAGAATTTTTTTGAATCAAGATTTTGTGAGCATTTGAAAGCCTATCCCAAAATTTTGCATTTAATTCGAGGTTGTGAATGAGTATTGACTAAAAAACCCATTTTTCTGTTTCTTTTTTTTATGATTTTATTACCCAGTTTGGAAAAGGCTACTATTACTATGACATCAGCTAATTCTTATTTCGGTTTTATATTTATAAATATTTACGAACCTGTTTTTATAATATTGTTTGTAAATTTTGTATTTATAACTAAGTTCTTTTGATAAAACTTCTCAACTCTTTAAATTCGAACATACTAGCATTTTGTTCTAATAAATCAACAAAAATAACTTATTCAGTTTTCTGATTTTTCCATTATTTTTATTAGTTGGCTAGGTTCAACCGGAAGATGAATCACTGCAGCAGTCCAGCCCGGTGTACACTAAGCAATAGTATTATAGGCAAAATCTAAGCAGTAAAGTGCGAAATTGGTCAGTAAATGACAGTATTACAACTGGCAAAGTTAGAAATTTATTATAGTTTTTACTGCCTAACACTGCCATAACTACCTGGTACCGCCGATACTGCCACTTACTGGCAGTAAGTAGCAGAATTTTATTAAGTTTTACCAAATACAATATACTGAAACCTATTTAGCACTAAATGTGCCTGTGACCCTATTTATTACCGATGCTTGATGCTAGTTAGCATTTTCCGTGAAGAGTATTCGCCACGTTACATAATAGAGCTTCAGCCTATACGAGGAAGATTTTATTTTAGCTGCTTTTAAACCCAAATACTGGGATACTGAGAGTTATTCCATATCCATAGACCTCCAAGTTTTTTTAGGTTGGCTGTTATGTATGGGCGGCAGAGTCTGTGGACGTTTGATTGAATGAACTTGCAGTTTTCCGCTCTGTAGCCTGTCGATCAATGCACTGATGATGTGGTATGGTAATAAATTATGGCAATGCACTGAGTGGTATGGAAGCATTTTATTCGATAAAATCAAATATTCACAGATAGTACACACAATACCTTCGGTCTTTCAAACCGGGGGGTACTGGGGTGCACCAGTAAGCCCAAGTTCAATCCATGAGTTATGCCTAGAGCAAGGTTAGTTGCACTGGAGCGGATTTCATACCATTACTGGTATTCTGGAGGGTCTTGACAATATCTTATTTAATAAAATCAAACATTTATAACCGGAGGGGTATGGAATACCCTCTAGAACACCAGTAATCCGCTCCAGTGCAACTAACCTTGCTCTAAGTGTAACCCATGGATCGACCTTGGGCTTACTCCAGACCCCCCGGTTTGAAATACCGCACATATTGTGTACACTATCTGTGTATATTTGATTTTATCAAATAAGATGTTTCCATAGCATCCAGTGCATTGATCGACAGGCTACAGAGCGGTAAATTGCGGTTCGATGCCTGGTCTCCGACTTTACTGTTGTGATCTAAACCCTAATTTCAATCTATGAGCTACTATGCAGATAGCAAAAATAAAAATGGGAAGTAAGCTCCTGCCGATGAAGAGAAGAAAGAGACGAAACCGTCTTGACAATATGCAAAAAATAAATTTGTCAGAGAAAACCTGGAAAAGTCAGGACTTTTATTTATAAAACTAAATGGAAACCCTTTTTAAGTACTGGGAAAGGGGGGTATTTCATACCCTTCGGATTTCTTCGGTGCTTACTGACGGTTTATATTGGTATATGTTACTTAACTTTTCATAAAATTTTAAAATCGATTACATAAAATGCACACAAATCTTTGGTCTCGGTGACCGGGGGGTCTGAGGGGTGTGGAATACCCCCCAGTACAACAGTGATCATTTGGAATAACTGTAGTAGCACATTAATTCTGTTTAAAAGGAAAACTACTTACAAACTAACAGCTTAAGTTGTTGAACTTACAATTTAAAGCTGGCAGCTTAATCACAGCAGTGGTTTGGTGTGATCGCTGGTTAAGTTACAGAGTTACACTCCTGACCCTTAAAATGACTTCTTATATATTGTCAAGACCCTCCAGAACACCAGTAATGGTATGAAATCCCTTCCAGTGCAACTAACCATGCATCGAACTTGGGCTTTATGTTGTACTGGAGGGTATTCCATACCCCCCAAACCCCCCGGTTTGAAAGACCGACGGTATTGTGTATACTATCCGTGTATATTTGATTTTATTAAATAAAATGTTTCCGCACCTCCCAGTGTATTGATCGACAGGCTACAAAGCGGAAAATTCCTGGTCTCGCCTACCTATATGAGGAAGGTCTGTAGCGGCTAATACGGAAATTATTATTGTCAGCTCGGAAAAAACATCACTAGCTGCTTTAAAACACAAATGCCAATACTGAGAGTTATTCCATACCCATTGACCTCCAAATTTTTTAGATCGACGATATATGTATATGGGACGTTCGCTTTTGTATGAAATCAGATCCAGTACAGCTAACCTTTCACAACATTGAACCACAGTTTTCCGCATCGTAGCCTGTCGATCAATGCGCTGATGTGGTATGGTAATTTTGGTAACGCACTGGGTGGTATGGAAACATCTTATTTAATAAAATTAAACATTCACAGATAGTACACACAAAACCTCAGGTCTTTCAAACCGGGGGGTCTGGGGGGTATGGAATACCATCCAGTGCACTAGAAAGCCCACGTTCGATCCATGGGTTATGCTTAGACCAAGGTTAGTTGCACTGGAGCGGATTTCATACCATTACTGGTATTCTGGAGGGTATTCCATACCCCCCAGACCCCCCGGTTTGAAAAGCCGAAGATTTTGTGTGCACTAAAGTATGTTTAATTTAATAAATAAGATGTTTCCATATCACCCAGTCATTGATCTTCACTGTTGTGATCTAAACCTTAAGTTCAATTTATGAGAAGAGTGGTAAGCTTCTGCCGACGAAGAGAAGAAAGAGAATACTAGATAGTAAGATTGAAAATTAAGTCTTGACAATATGCAAATAGTAAGCCATTTTAAGAGTCAGGAGTGGTCTAAAGCTTAAATTGCATGGAAAACTGCACTGGAACGGATTTTATATTGTTACTGGTGCACTGGGAGGTATTCCATACCCCCCAGACTCCTCGGTTTGAAAGACCCAAGATATTGTGGGCACTATCTGTGTATGTTTGATTTTATTAAATCAGATATTCACAGGTATGTGAACCATACTTTACTGTAGATATTTATGTATACTTTGACTTTGATTTTGTACAGCTTTTGTACAACTGCCATTCGCTTAGCTATAATAAATAATAAAAATAGAATACAGATTAGGTTGACAAAGTTCATTTGACTGTATATTGCTGTAAAGACCTGTGAATCTTCGCCAAATCAGGCATTTGTCAAATAACGCTAGTACTAAGTTGAAGACTTACGTTCTAGTAATCAATATTCTACCTGCATGGAAATTCAGTCATACAACATTTTTTTTATTTTTAAATTTTAGATCCGGTTACTCACTGCTAATAATTTTATTCTGTGGGTGATTTGATTAGGAATTCTTTGTGAAAATTCCATATTTCACCGGAGATAATTTAATTCTCTGTTGCACTTTGATCTTCATACTTCAATAATGGCTCATAACATATGTAATTTCTTGGTGCACATGACAAACTTACAATCAAAAATGATTCACACGATTAAAATAATACTCAAAGTATTACCTTCAGACCTTCACGAAGCGTTTGAACCAAGTGGCTCTCCAAGTTATCACAGTAATTAATGTTCTTTCCAAAAAATTTATTTAAATTTTGATTCCACTTTTGTTTATTTTCTTATTATTATCAAACTTTATCTTTAAATATTTTTGATTAAATGAACTTTTTTTTTATCTGACCGTTCATCTGGGTTAATTTTGGATGTGGAACAACCTAGAATGCCCAAAATGGATGCTACAGTAACTGGCCACAGATTAAAATCGCTCCAAATTTTAGTTCGAATTAGAAATTAAATTACTTAATTGTGCGTTCTTGGCCGAAAAGTTGGTCAAAAATAATGTAAAAATTATATGGTGCATTTGAACTCAGCTGATGCGAATAGCGAAAATAGCGTAATTTTAGAAAGTTGAATTAAATTCCCCGATTTAGAACATTTTTACAGTTATCTTTTCGTCAATAATTTTAATGTATAATAATTATTTTCTGATATTTGTTTATCCATTGAATCACCTTTACCTTTGCAAGACAATGCCCGAGTGGACGTGACTTCCATATTTTAATTAAACACGCTTCTGATATTTATATGTTTACAATGTACGGTTTCACTTTTATTTGTGTTTAATTATTTTATTTTTATTAATAAAATTTTCTAAGAGTAGCAGCTCAATTATCATTTTGCTTTATAATTTATCCATGGCCTCATATCGTGCCTGTATAAAAAGTTACCAACGTCTGCATAAATTTTTCTCTCGCCTGTCCATTTATTTACATTACGTGCGATTTGAAATTAAAATTATGCTTTACATGAAAGTAATATCCATAATTATACTTACTGAATAATTTAACAATCTCTTGCGACGTCCATGACGTAGACTCTTAAAGCATCAAATTTTAAATATTTTTTTTGTTGCAGCTTCCAAAGTTATATTGAAATCTGTGAGTGGAAAAATCCGATCGGGAGAGTTGACCGCCATCATGGGGCCTTCTGGTGCTGGGAAATCGACGCTGTTAAATATTCTGACAGGATACACGTAGGTTTCCATTCTTTTATCAATTTTAATTTGAGTTATGCCATGTTTCTTCTTTGGCCACTTCAAAGTGGCAAACTCTTTCAAGTTCAATTTTGGAATTTTTTTAAAAAGATTTTTCTCAATTTTCCAGCTCCATGACGAAATCTTTCTGTAATAATTAGGTTAGACGTTCGGAACAGAATTTAAACGGTAAATTCCGTAAAACTCAGCCTTGGGACTGCTCAGAAGAGTATGCATAGTACGTCATATACATACATAATTTGTTGTTGAAATTAGGTGAACTTCCGATCGGTTTAACTTAGCTTGATCTACTATAATCCATAAAAAATTCATCGTGACACTATTGGTGCGGAGCATTTTGCCGGTTACTCCTCCCGGTTTCGAATGTTTGGTGCTCCTCCACCAGCCAACCAAGTTCCATCCCAATCAAATGAATTTTTTATTATTTCACTAATGATCGGAAGCCAAAATAAAATTGTTTTTTTTTAATCCCAACCAACTGGGAGCTGGAGGCAGATTATGCGTTTCAGAATTCTGCTCTTTAGTAATCAATAAAATTAATTAATTACCTAATGATTGCTTCGTATTGCAAGGCTGATCAGTTATTGCATAATTTGATTTTTGTTTCCTTCAATACTTGAGGCGTAAATTTTTTAATTTTAATTGCGTTGAAATCCATTGTGATGTGCTAACAAACATGCCGACATATTGCATCAAGTCCGTTCGATATAAATTAGCATAATTCATGCCAGTGGCGTAACATGCAACCATTTAAATTTTTCGGGGACTAAAGTCAAATTTTAACAAATTTTATGATTTTCCAGAACATCTGGAATGGATGGAAGTATTATGATGAACGGTAGCGAACGTAATTTAAGTCAATTTAGAAAATTATCAGCCTACATTATGCAAGACAATCAGTTGCATGGAAACTTAACAGTTGACGAAGCTATGGAAGTGGCTGCAAAATTGAAAGTTGGCAGTAAAAGCAAAAAGGATAGAAGAGAGATTGTATGTTCTTGCCTTGAGCACTTTCCAGTAGATATTTTAACCAAACTTTTTATTTAGATAAACGAAATTTTGAACACTTTAGGATTGCTTGAACACAGAAAGACGAGAACCAGCGGCCTTTCGGGTGGCCAGAAGAAGCGGCTTTCGATAGCGTTAGAACTTGTTAGCAATCCGCCAATCATGTTTTTTGACGAACCAACAAGTGGCCTTGACAGTTCTTCCTGTTTTCAGTGCATCTCTTTGCTGAAAACGTTAGCCCAAGGTGGGCGAACTATTATTTGTACCATTCATCAACCCTCCGCGCGCCTTTTCGAGATGTTCGATCAACTTTACACCCTGGCCGACGGTCAATGCGTTTATCAGGGTTCTACAAAACAATTAGTACCATTTTTGGCAACCTTGAGTTTGCAATGCCCATCGTACCATAACCCAGCCTCCTTCATCATCGAAGTTGCTTGTGGAGAATACGGAGATAACATAAACAAACTGGTGAGTGCCATCGCCAATGGCCAAAATGACATCAGGGAGGGCACAGAAGTCGCGGGTATTGAGTGGGCCGATGCTGAATCTCGTAATAATTCTGTAAACGGCAACAAAAATGTTGCCAATGGAACAAAGAGTAATGGAGAAAACGTAAATACAAACAACTACACGTACGATAAATTTGAATCTAAGGAATATTCCAAAAATTTTATCGACAAAGATAATTCCTTACAAAAAGTCGTTCAAAATATAGCCAAAGGAAATAACGACAGTGAGTACTTCTTACCCTTTTTTGTTTTTTGATTAAATCGAACATTTTCAGCGGTGGCAATTCCTATGGAGACCGAAAAGGTTCCCAACGTAGAAACCGCGCTATTAGAGGACGAGTTACCACTTAACCAACCGCGTTACGGCAACACTCAACTGAACCAATTCGTTATAGTGCTGAATCGCGCTCTTCTGTTTAGCCGGCGAGATTGGGTAAGTTTCCATTTTTCACTTGTTTATTTTTGAGTATGTTTTGTTTTTCTTTCCAGACTCTTATGTATTTGCGATTGTTTGCCCACATCTTGGTGGGAATTTTGATTGGTGGACTGTATTATGACATTGGAAACGATGGTGCTAAAGTGTTGAGCAACTTAGGTTTCCTCTTTTTCAATATGTTGTTCTTAATGTACACCGCCATGACAATAACAATTTTATCGTTTCCGCTCGAGATGCCCGTGCTACTAAAAGAGAATTTCAACAGATGGTACTCTTTGAAATCCTACTACATGGCTATCACCATTTCCGATTTACCGTTTCAGGTATGTACCACAATTTTCTTATCATAAAAATTATTAACTTTGGTTTTCAGACGGTATTTTGCGTCATTTACGTGACCATTGTGTATTTTATGACATCACAACCATTGGACTTCTCGAGATACGGAATGTTTTTGATTTCTTGCCTATTGGTGGCCTTTGTAGCCCAAAGCGTAGGATTGGTGGTGGGTGCTGCCATGGACGTCCAAGTAATTTTGAGACTGCATTTTGAAAGAGAAAGTCTAACTGTTTGTTTTTCAGAACGGTGTATTTTTGGCTCCAGTGATGTCTGTGCCTTTCTTGCTGTTTTCAGGATTTTTCGTGTCCTTTGATGCCATTCCAATTTACTTGAGATGGATTACTTACCTGTCGTACATTAGATATGGCTTTGAAGGCACCGTTTTGGCGACGTATTCCTTCAACAGGACGAAACTCACTTGCTCAACAGAACATTGCCATTTCAAATTGCCTTCTACCACTTTGGAAGAATTGGACATGATAAATTCAGACTTCAACGTCGACATTGGTGCACTTTTGGCAATTTTCATTATTTTGAGAATTGCGGCGTATTTGTTCCTCCGTTGGAAACTAAAATCCAATAGATAGATAATCATAATATTTTTATATACAAAAATAAATTTACATTTTATATTTATACTGTAATAGGTAAGCATAATATAGGATAGTTTATTTTTATACAGTGTGTTGGTTTTTTCCGACGCTTAAATCAACGCATTAATTTCTTTACTGAAGATTTTGAAAATATTTTGATTGAATGCAAGTAGAATAGTAGCGGGCTGTGATGACTGATGCAATTAATTTTTAAGTAAATAAATATAATAATGCGTTTGAAAACAGAGATTGACTTATTTTAATAAACTTGCCGCCATCATGTTTTTGATGGTCCATTTATGTGTTAATTGTTATATTAAGGTCTGGTAATTTTAATGTAACTTTTTTTGATTTGGGTCCAAATGTGTTGACTTTTATTATTAATAAATAGTTTTATCTGTTTATTATTTTTTTGAGACGTAAAAATTACGTCTTAATCACGTCTCCTTTACCCAAAATTTCACCGCTACACAACCACAATTTGCAACGTGAGAAACACCTGACTTAATAACGTTGACAAAACCGAATTTTGTTTCTGATCCAAGACATAACGACGACTTTTCGGAGTTACCAGAATGAATTCTGGCATCATCACTGTACGAATTTCCGATTGCTGGATTAAGCTGGATGTTTTCTTGTTCTGGGGGGAACATAATACCCGTCAGACCTCCCAGTTCTCGATACTATTTCTATATTACCCAAAAATCAGCTTTTGGTTAAATATTTTGTTTTTTGATTTTATGGATGTTACTCCCACCCCCTTTCCGTGCTTTGCATTGAAAGTACAGTTTTTCATAGTTAAAATTAAAATTAAATTTGATTTGGAATACAGAAAATATAAAAATAATAAGTCTGAAATACTTACCAGGACAAGTAAACAAATTCTGGCACCAACACTATTAATATCAATCTCCCGAGTCAGTGGCGTATTTAGAGGGGGGCAAAGGGGCAATCCCCCCCCCAGATAAACAAACTGGGTTAGATAAAACCTCGAAGTAAACTTAGAAAAAGTGGGATCGAACCTTTTTAATTTATCTACTAATTTAACAATAAATTAAAATATAAATATTTTGTATTGGAATTTTTAACATGAAGTACTTTTGTTTCTCGCTAGTCAATTAGTATAAAAGTTTTTATACTTTTGTAGAAATTATTACCAATTCTGAGAAGATTCATACAGCAAAAGTAGATTTAATTTAAATTACATTATTTGTTAATTTCTCAATTTTTTCTGGCAAAGTTTGTAAAATTATAAATTTCCTATCTTCTCCAAGTTTTCTTTCAAGAATAGAAATCTTGTAATATGTACTGGAGGGTGTTCCACACCCCCCAGACCCCCCGGTTTACAATTTCGACTTTATACTTTTATAATTAACTTTTCCAAGTAACACAGAATGTTGCTACTAAACTCCATGAGCAGTAAGGTAATTAAATAAGTATGCTTTTCAAGTTTTAATTTTTTCTATCCGAAGATTAAATTTCGCTCATTTTTACTTATAAATTGAAATTTCCCGGTTAGTCCTAATCGTAGTTAGTTTAATCAATTTTTCGATTGGTAAAAGTTGTAAACCGGGGGGTCTGGGGGGTGTGGAACACCCTCCAGTACATATTGCAGGATTTCCATTCTTTTAGAATACTTGGAGAAGATAAGACATTTATAATTTTTAAAATTTCGCCAGGAAAAATCGGGAAATTTAAATTTTCAAGCGAAAGTGAGGGAAATCAGAGTGGCTTTTTTCACGAAATATAAACACGCTGTAGCAGGAACAGCAGCAGCGTGCTGGGATTTTATATATCAGGATTTGGTTACCACTGACGCGCACAAATGGATTAACGAGATTCTAAACAAATTCCCCCCCCCCCCGAAGTATTTTCTAAATATGCCATTGCCACGAGTTTCTCCTGCTAGGAAAAGACGATTCTCCGAATTTAAACAATTTATCTTATCTTTTTGTTCTGGAGGGTATTCCATACCCCCCAGACCCCCCGGTTTGTAATATTACATTTTCAATTCAATATTCTGGAAGTATCAGCTGCTGATTAAATATTTCAACTTTATTATTAGCCTTTCGGTTCGCTCCTGGACAATCCGTTTTCACGGTTTACTTCTTCCCCCAGCTCCCCGATCTAACTGATCAGGTTCTGGTTAAGTATTTGTTGTTTTATTCACGAATGTTTTCTACCCCCTCCTCGAATATTGAAATTAAAACAGGACAAGTAAACAAATTCTGGCACCAGGACTATCTATCTAGCGAGTCTCCACTGCTAGGGAAAGACGGTTCTCCGAATTAAAACATTTATCTCATCTTCTTGTTGTGGGGGGTATGATACCCCCCAGACCCCCCGGTCTGTAATACCACACATTTAATTCTTAATTCTATATTCTTGAAGTATCAGCTTCTGATTAAATATTTCAACTTTTTTATCAGCCCTTCGGTTCGCTCTTGGACAATCTGTTTTTACGGTTATTTGTCCCCCCCCCCCCCGCTCCTCGATATTATACTCGCAATGCCATATTCCCTAAATATGAGGTTCTGGTTAAGAATTTGTTGTTTTATTTATGAATGTTTTCCTCCTCCCTCGAATAATGAATTTTAAACAAAAAAATTTTAATTGTAATTACATTGTAATAATCGGGGGGTATGGAATAAGACAAGAAGATAAGTTTATTGAAATCATAATATTGACAATGGTAAGTTAAGTACTGACATGCAACTGGACAATTCATAATTAAATAGTGGAAATTGGAGATTTATTTATGCAGGAATTTTAATTTAAAAAGTATAATTGGTTAATTAATTGGTAAAATTTATTACTGAATGAATTTGATACTGCTCCATGTGCTGCGACTTATCAGTTTGCTTTATAGTTTCATTTAAATTAAAACTTTAAAAAAGTTACGTTTTGGATTTGGGAATTCCTGTCCTGTCCAAATTTTGGGAAAAATCATCTTAGCGAGCCTTGGTTTTCCCACCTTTTTCTTGCCATCTGAACTTGTTGGCGAAAAAACCAGAAAATTTTAAAATAAATTGCAATAAATTATTTAAATTATAAAATCGAAATGTCAAAAATCCAATTAAATATTTGGAACACGACAATATAAAATAAATAATTGAAGTTTAGCCATCAATATATTGCTATGACATACCACTATAAATTTATTTTTTTAGGAAGTTGAAAGATTTATTTCAAAGAGAATGTTAAATGCTCCACCTCTTCTTCATCGAAATCTGTAATTAAATTTTCTATTATAACCAATTTTTTTCTAATTAACCTTTTTCCAAACAATCGCGAATACATCATCGTTTTTTATTGTTTTTTTGTTCATCTTAGTGCTTAGCTCATATAAAAAAACACGACCATATATTTATAAAAATAGTTCTACAATAGTAAATTTTGCAAATCCTTTAATTGCATACCTTGAAAAATTAATTACGCTGACCTTCACCTTATGGGAAGTCAAAATCGCCTGTGGCGCTGTTTGTAAACAAACGGCACGCCTTGATGCAAATCTAAAAATTTATTGTAAATGTTTACTTGTTTAGCAAAAAATAACTGTTAAATATTAATTTATTGCTAATTTATTACCTGGTATAGACATAAATTAATTGAAGTTTATTGGTTTGATGCTTCTGCATCATTTAAAAAGCAGCAAATCGGGAATTACTGGAAAATAATAATTACCTAGTATTTGTTCAATAAAATAAATAATGTAATAAATGTTATATAATATGGATAATTAATTAAAATTAAAATTTTCTAAGTAATTATTTATTTTCGGTAGCTGAATTGAAGAGCTAAATGCGGTGTTCCTCTTCAAGTTTAATTAAAATTTGTATAAAAATTATAAATTAGGTAAAACCAATACTGACTACAAGGACACAAAAAAAATTAAAAACTTCAATGTTCAGTAACCAAGATTTCGCAGTTGAACGGTAATGCGTTGGGCATGGACCACGACCGCTACAGCAACACTGTAATTGGATATCCGGATTAGTCACTAATATGTATAATTAGAAACCACAAAAAATAAACATAAAAACATAATAGAACAATTGAACAAAAAAAAAGAAACAAAAAGCTAAATGCATACAAGAAGTTTTGCACTTCTCCACTTGAAACAATAATCTAAGGGGAAAAAATTAATTCACCGCAGGGCAGAGTTAAAAACTCTGGAATATTTTAAAAATTTGTAATATGATGGTTTCTTAATTGCCTTTCATTTTATTAATTGTTTTATTGTTAATTGACCATTCTTTTCTTAACAATTAAGAGTTAATCATCATCAGTTAATTATTAAAAAAAATTAATGATTGATTTACAATGTACTAATGATCGAGCTTCAATTTCTTAATTTGTAATAAATTATATAATGCAATAAAAGCCATAATACAAAGAAGCCGAAAATCTATCATGTGGATTAGTAAATTAATTAAAAATTATAAAATTGTTCATGGCAATGTAAACATGCAGATGGTATTTTCTCCACACCAATTTTCTTTGCGTAAAAAGATAGCATACGAGAGCAGAGTAAAATTTCAGTTTTTTATTTGAGTTTGTTTCAACCTAGTAATTTTAATTACTTCTGGATAATTTGTTACCATCCTAATTTTTTTAAAGAGGTTTAATCTTCTTTCTTCTTCAGACGGAAATTAAAAATAGAAAATGTCTGTAATAGTAGCTATAAGCTCGAGGTTACAAACTTTTGTTGTCTATTCCCGTTAGGTTTCACCTTTCACGTAATAAATAAATTAATTAAAACTGCCAAAGTTCAAAAATATTATACTTGGCTAACCAATGACGCCAAGCAATTTTGAATTTATTTAATTTCACAGCAACATTTTCAATTCATTGCGTTTTTTACTAATCCGATAATTGCACGAAAATTATTTTGTACTCAGTAATCACAAATTAATTGCAATAACTTAGGTGTTTGAATTTTAAATATAAGTTTTAACCTCATTTTAAAAAGAGAATGATTTATGTTTGCACTTTCAATCAAAGTGGATATTATTTTCAGAATTATTTTAAATTTAACAGAGCGAATGTTCTGGTTTCGAATCGTTATCTTGATAAAATCATAAAATCTGTCCCATAACTGGGACACCCTGGTAATGCGGGACATATTTAATGTAACGTGGTGTATATAGTAAGATTATTTATTTAAGAACAAATGTAGCACAGTCGTAAGCATAGAAAGTTAATTAAAAGAAGAATTAAGTCGCATTAAGCTTTCAAGTAATTTAATTATCCTTGAAGATATAAATTCAATTATAAAAATTAACATTAAACAAAAATGCAAACCAATGCGGCGGAATTGTCACGAATAGCTTCTAAGTTTTGTTTAATTTTTGCAATAATTTAAACTAAACAATACTTTTTCAGACAGCAATAAATTATAATAATAATTTAAGGTCAACACAAAATCCAAAATTTATTCTGCCGTAATAATTTGAAAATATTATTTAAAACCTAATCGACCAATTAAAGTTTGCCGAAATCGGCTCCGCCTCACTCGGTTCCGCCTCACTCGGCAATTTTTTCCACTCGGCCTTCTGGAAAAATTGTTTTTTTTGTAATACACCAGAAAAAGTTTATCCTCCTTTTTTAAAATTATATAGATTAATTTTAAAATTATTTTGTGTGCGTAATTCTTTAATTGCGATAATTAAACCTTAAAAAATTTAATGGTATTATTTATGTAACAATAATAACATTTAAAGAACAGTAGATACAATATTTATTTATTTATTTATTAAAACGAAATTAATCATATCAATTAGTGATAAATTAGGATTGTTTAACTCATAACCGAAATTACGAAATTTTTTGCCAAAACTTTTGCCACATAGCTAGAAATAAATCTTAATTTTACGGGGGAGTGTGGGGGTGAGGGGGCTAACTTACTGAAAAATGCAAATATGACAAAATAACATTGCCTTATTTATATAAACATTAAATAATTATTAAGTTTATAAATTTTAAATTTTTTAGATTCCCACATTATAACGAAATATCCTTGGTTAAAAAAATATTTTAATAGAATAGACTATTTGGTTGGCATCTTGATAATTAATTTAATTTTATAGTCTTCTATTCTATAGAATTTTTTTTTATATAATAGAATATTATTTTTTATTTGTTTATTATACTTATTACAATTTTTTTTTAATTTTCTCTTAAATAAAATAATTTAGCCCAATTTGGATTTTAAGTTTTATTTTATTTTATAATTTATAAAATATTAAAATTTGCATTTTATATTTTTGAATTATGTTGAGCCAATAAATTTTTTTTGATTATTTATAACAACAGAAAATCGTCATAAAATTATATGTACCTAATTCTACAGCTGTTGTTATCTATTATCGAAAAAATTTATTGAAAACATAATTATTCAAAAATAATTATTGTGTGTTCGGCCGTGGAAACGGAGACGTCATCGCAAAAGAGCTGCACAGCCGCCATTTTGAAATTAATCGCTTCAAAAAATTTATTGTAGGCAGTCACTGATATGTATGATAAACACCCTTTTTTGTAATTTAGATTTAAATTGTAGTTTTTCAGAAAAAAAAACAAAAACAGCCTATTTTTCGACCTCTGGAGTGGCCTAACCCCTTAAGGGTCGACAACCGCCTCAATCGGTAACCACAGGATCAGGGCGGGTGAAGATTCTTTCTAAATCGAAGGTAACAGAAACTTGAAATTTTGCAAAGTGAATTATTATTTTTAAGGATTCGGACTCGAAAACCCTAGGTTGAGATCTAGTACTTTTTATACTGAAAAAATTTAAATCACACCCGAGTGATCATCATCATCCGGTCTGTCCCTGATAGTATGGTCCTTAACAACTGTAATGCGCAAATTTTGTTTTTAAAAATGAATCGCGGAGGAAATCAAATTTGAGAAAATTCGGAGAAATTAGAGGAAATCCCAGGAATTCTTCGACAATAGGTCATTCGAGAAAATTTCAGACAATAGGAAATCGGATAAAATTTAGAAAATCTTAGGAAATATCAGAAAATATAAGAAATCCTTTTTATTATCAAATTAGTTAATCTTAGGAACACTAAAATGAGCTTTTTTGCTTTTGGTACTTTTTCGAAAACAAATCTTTCTCGTAAGAGGAAATCTAATATACAAAACTTTGCCCTGTGACCAAGGGGGCAATCACTAGAAAAGAATACGAGACTACAGTTTCTTCTTGCAAGTCTAGTAAACCAGCCAGCGGCGGCTTGTCCGAGGAGGCAAGGAAGACTTAGCCAGTGCCGGATTAAGCTATTTCAGCGCCGGGTGCAGATTAGGTAAATGGCGCCTTTAATACTAGTTTTGATAATTCATAAAAAAGTAGCAAAAGAAGGCAAACGTTTGGTTTTAAACAAAACTTTCTATACTAACTATACGTATTAGATTAACTTAATATTTTTCCGCGTGGTGGCGTTCGTTTCATTTGCCCACTTTGCACTTCATAGTTTGATGTTCATCAGAGGGCTGAGTTAAGAAATTCTGCCGAGTTTAGGATGTGAACCCAGAATTTCCGCTCATAACTTCAACTAGCGATCACATCAAACCACCACTTCCAATAATCAAAGAAAACCAAAATTTTTATTATTTGGGAGTGCTTGGAAGAGAATGAGGGAGGCTAGAAGCTGAAATATGTAGAAAATTGAGCAAAAAGCGGAAAATTCAATTATTTTGAATGATTTTTTTACAATTTTGGGCGACAAATCCTCTTCCAAATCAACTTTCTTGCTAAAAATATTAACTTTTCACCTCTTTAGCTTACCAGCAAATATGTAAAACCTAAAATAATCGATTCCATCCCTCCAAATGATCGAAAAATAATAGCAATAGATGTGGGGGCATCCCCCCAAAACGGTGGGTGATGGGAGAAAACGGAGGTCATATTTTGATTCAGGAGGTTATTTTACGTATGGATCAGTAGGAATGGTATCAGGAATCGAAAGAAAATTTTTTATTAGAGGTCGAGTCGAATTTTACGTGGAGGGGGGGGGGTCTCGGCAAATATCACGTAATTTTTGTTTTGCAAGAAATTGTAAAATTGCGAGAGATCTGGCTTTAATTAAGTAAAACAAACGATTTTACATGAGAGTTGAAGAGGGGAGGGGGGATCGAACTTAGCCTTCCCAGGAATTCGGGACTATTATTAATGAAACTATTAAAATAAATATAAACTAAAAAGCGAATTTTCTATTGATGAAAAAATAGATATTTTTGCTCAATACCTATCCAAAGAGTAAAATGAGGCTACCGCAGAAGCGGAATCCTCGACCTAAAACATACATGCAGGTTCAAAACCGCAAGGTTTTTCGGTACTAACACTGACAATTTCGAGATTACTCCAAAGAAATTTCTTATCAGGCACAAATTAACCTGAAGTGACTATGGATCGACTGAAATCTCCGCAGAACTACAAAAAGACCGCTATTAATTTATCGCGTAAATTCTAAGAAATTTTAGGATTTTTTGGGAAATCCTGGAACAGAAAATTTTTTTATATTTTGAAGTGATTTTTACTATAATTGAAGTTCAAATCAGCCTCATACCAATTTTGAAGTAAATTTTACTAAATTCGAAGTAAATTTTACTAAATTTGAAGTAAATTTTACTAAATTTGATGTAAAATTTACTATAATTGATGTAATCTTTACTTCAAAATTATTGTGAGGATTGTTTTTTTTTCTGTGTACACCGAGAAAAATGTTTGGTGCTTTGAAGTAATTTTTACTATAATTGAAGTTCAAATCAGCCTCACACCAATTTTGAAGTAAATTTTACTAAATTGGAAGTAAATTTTACTAAACTTGATATAAAATTTACTATAATTGATGTAATATTTACTTCAAAACTATTGTGAGGTTTGTTTTTTTTCTCTATGTACACAGCAAAAATGTTTGGTGTTTTGAAGTAATTTTTACTATATTAAATTGAAGTTCAAATCAGCCTCTCACCCATTTTGAAGTAAATTTTACTAAATTTGATATAAAATTTATCATAACTGATGTAATATTTACTTCAAAATTATTGTGAGGATTGTTTTTTTTTCTGTGTACACCGAGAAAAATGTTTGGTGATTTGAAGTAATTTTTACTATAATTGAAGTTCAAATCAGCCTCACACCAATTTTGAAGTAAATTTTACTAAATTTGATATAAAATTTACTTCCAAATTATTGTGAGGATTGTTTTTTTCTCTGTGTAGAAAAAATTCTAGGAAATCTTAGTAAATTCAAAGATATCGTAGGATTTCTTGAGAAATCTATACTCTATGATTAACCTCCTCAAATATATTGCAGTGCTTTCTTTAACAGGCTGATTTTTGCCCGATGGAGCTGTAAAGAATTACTTAAAATTAAAAATATTTTATTGACTGCTGACGGTCAAAGTTAGCTTTGTTAGTTAGGAACTTTTCACTCTTTCAGAAGAAATATATATTTACATTTTGCTTAGGCACGCATCGGAGGGGGGGGGTAGAGAATACCCCTCAGTATGCCAATAAGTTATGAATAAAATCTTTTATTTTCGTTTGTATCTATAATATTCAACTGATCAGAAGAATCATTATGCTATACTAAAAATTATTTGTCAATTTGACATGGCAGTGACGGAACAGCCACTCAAATAAATTAAATTAAATTATTATTCATTCAGTTTTCGTTAATTTTATTTAAATTAAGAAGAAAAAAGTTTGTTACAGACCCTCATTTGTTGATAGAAATAAAAAGGATAGGTTGATATTTATAAAATTACATTAAATAAGACAACTACGGAAATAAAAATTAAATTTTATATCAACACATAATAAAAATGAAAGAGATAACAAAAATTGAAATTTTATATTTTTGATTAATGAATAACCATTTAACAAAATTTTTTACAAAAAAATTAATGCTCTTCCGTATTGTTAACTTTTGAAATACAGTAGCCAGTAGCTACGCTACTGATAGATCCAATAATCACTCTTCAACGCCGATGTTATAAATAGCTATTTAAATATTATATGAAACAATAAATCAACATATGACTCACACGTAGGAAATTATATATTATCAAGATGTGATACAGTGGGCGTTAATACTTTATGTATTAGTGTTATATTACAATGGATTTTATATCGCATCAAATTCAAATTTGGAAACTGATGAAAATCAGACTTCCAATGAATTTCTGGTTGTAACTAGTTCCTAGGATCTGGAGAAGTTTTTTGGATTTTTTTTGGACCGAAGTGCATCAAATTTTGCCATAAATTCCAACTTTCGCAATAATATCCATATTGGTTTTGAAAAACCAAAAACTGGTTTAAGCTGATCAATATGCAGCCAAGCTTAAGCAAAATAAAATACCGAGCGTTCTGGTCGGAGGTGTTCGAGTATCGAATTAAATATTTTTTAAGTCAACTTACTTTAATTGTTAATTTCGAGTGCGTGCTACAATTTTTTATTTTTTACGTGCGTTCCTCTGTACGACTCGCTCCGTATAATTTAAAATTTGGAGTAATAAGCGGTTTGTGTATATTTAGTAGTAAAAGGTAGGGGGGTATGAATAATCTTCCTACAGTTATGTCGGTTATGTTTAGCACAGTCGTGTGTTTATAACGCTTTAATAAACAAAGCATTGAAATTATCGTGACCAACACAATTTTTTGAAATTATTAATGAGAAAAGCAACAAATGCGCATGTAGTGTAAAAATTAAGCTTCAAAATCATGGAAGAAGTACAACATAGAGGAGCCGAAATTCAAAAAATTTTGTCACACTTCCCTCAAAGATCTCCCGTAAATTTGGAATTTCAGGATTTGACTTACACCGTTCCTCAGGGCCGGAAAGGTTAGTACTCTCAGTTTTTAACCAAAATCCAATTGTGCAAAAATTTTACATAATCTGCAACTCTTCGTTTTTCACCCAAATTGTGCAATTAATTATTATTTTACTATTTTTCCAAATGTTGCATTTATCGTTCTGATAAGATTTACTGCATTACTGTAAAATCACAAAAAATTATACAAGGTGACGTATAATAAGGAACAAAGATAACTATAACAATGCTTTGTAAACGAACATAATCTAAATTTCATTTGTGTTTATGTGAACCAATTCAAAAAAACGTAAATAAACATGAGCCCGCAAAATTAAAATATTGCCCGCTGATTTGCTTTGCAAACTAGTTGCACTTTGGATCACTGGGATGCCACGAAATTTTCAAATTTGGGAATTTTTAACTGCGAAAGGCATTTGATTAATTTTATTATTTCCCATTTCCCAAATGGGTAATCAAGTAACCAACATAAAAAAAAATTTTTTTGTCCTGTTAGAATTGGGCCCATAGCACATTGGTAGTTACGCCACTGATCCTGTACGGTAATCTGAACACTCTGCAAAGTCTTCAGTCGTTGACCCGCATTATTTCATTTCAATTACGTTGTTGTTTACCTCCTGGTGTATGTAAGTCTTCTTACGCTCAATAATGCGACAAATATGTTCTAGTATACCAGCAAAGTAGTATCTATGTATGTGCGACAAATATTCTGATGTTGTGTCCACACACAAACAAAATTTTCAGATTGTGCAAGCATATCTCTCTCCCCCTCCCCGCCCATACATTTGTTGGGAGCAAACCATCTTCAAAACTTTTTTGATAATTTCTAAGTTCAAATCACCATAGCATAGAAACTATTGTGTTTTGGTGTAAACGATTTAGGACTTTTTTAAAGAGCGTGAAACTATCTACAAATTAGATTCTAACTCTTTCTTGTCTAAACTTAACCGTTTTCGAGCTACAAATTAAATTAAGCAGAAAAATGTTATAAATCTGGAAGTTTTATTATTATGCTTTTCGCGAAAGCTGGAACGTTTTGCGAAAAAATTAAATTTTTTTCTATTTACTGGCTACACCTTTAATCTGATAAACATTTTTGAAAATCCGTTGCGTCTCACGGAAATGGAGAAGTTTAAAAGTACGGAGATTCTAAAGAAATAAAATAAATAAAAATTTTCAACAGTTTTTTACCTAATTTAAGTCATAACTTAAAAACCGTTGATTTTAAACAAAGATAAGTGAGATTTTTGTTTGTAGACAATTGAACGCTTTTCAAAAAAGCACTGATTAATTTTCATTAAAAAATCAATAGTTTCGGTGCTATGACGATTTTAAGAAAAAATTTTGTCTTAAATGAAAGAGTTAATAAATTATAACCGAATTTAAGTTAAAACGAAGACCCCGCCTATTTGGTTTCTTTGTTTTCGAGTTGGGACAGCTTTGGGGATGCTTTTAATGAGTAGAGCGGTTCAAATATATCGTTTTTCAAAATCCGTAATTTTCGAGTTGTGGCAGCTTCAGGTATGTTTTTAATGTATGTTCCACTAGATCTGCATATTTGCTAGTTAAAATTATGCATAAAAATCTTTGTGTAACGTAAAAACCTAATTTTTTTTCACCAACTAAATCATATAAATGATTTAAATAAAGAAACAGCTAATTTAGATTAATATTCAGTGTCGACTGGTTTGCAGTTTATATTAATTTAGTTATGAACATAAAAATTACTGGTATACTGAGGGGTATTCCATACCCCCCAGACCCCCCGGTTTCAAGGTCAATAGATTTGCGTGGATGTTTTGTGGTTGATTTTTATTAACTAAAGATATTTCATCATTCAAAATACATTTAAATTTATTCTCCTAATCTATAAAATCCCAGCACGCTGCTCCTGCTGCTCCAGCGTGTCATTTTTTAGTGAAAAAAGAAACACTCTGATTGGTCGATTTTTTTTACCAACCAAAAAATATATTTAGGAGGTTAGGACTAAAAATATTTGTTCAATATTAATCCAAACCGCGAAATTTCAGGTTTTAAGCTAAAATCAGGGAAATTTAACCTTCGGTTAGAAAAAATTAAAGCAGAGAAAAAAACAATCCTCGCAATAATTTTGAAGTAAATATTACATCAATTAGAATAAATTTTATTTCAAATTTAGTAAAATTTACTTCAAAATTAGTGTGATGCTGATTTAAACTTCAATTATAGTAAAAATTACTTCAAAACACCAAAAACTTTTCTCTGTGTGTATTTATTTAATGACTTTACTGCTCACAGAGTTTAGCAGGAACTTTCTGTGTTACTTTGAAAGTTAATTATAAAAATATAACGTCAAAATTGTAAACCGGGGGGTCTGGGGGGTGTGGAACACCCTCCAGTACATATCGAGAATTTCCACTCTTTTAGAATACACAGAGAAAAATGTTTGGTATTTTGAAGTAATTTTTACTCTAATTGAAATTCAAATCAGCCTCACACCAATTTTGAAGTAAATTTTACTAAATTTGAAGTAAATTTTACTAAATGTGATATAAAACTTACTTACATTGATGTAATATTTACTTCAAAATTATTGTTAGGATTGTTTTTCTCCAAGTACACATAGAAAAAAATCCTCGCAATAATTTAGAAGTAAATATTACATCAATTAGAGTAAATTATATATCAAATTTAGTAAAATTTACTTCAAATTTAGTAAAATTTACTTCAAAACACCAAAAACTTTTCTCTGTGTGTATTTATTTAATTACTTTACTACTCACAGAGTTTAGCAGCAACTTTTGCATTACTTTGAAAGTTAACTGTCAAAATTATAGTCAAAAGGGTAAACGGGCCGGGGGTATGGGGGTGAACACCCTCCAATACATGTAATAAAATTCCCACTCCTCTGGAATACCTACAATTGAAACGTTCGCCTAAAGAAAATTAGAATTTGAGGAACTTATTTATTTTTATATTATTATAAAAAAATTAGTTTAGCCGCAACTTTTTGCATTACTTTGAAAATATGGAAGAACAGGGAATCCCCCAGTAACGGAAAACGAAATTGAATGTTTAAATATTACATTACTAAAAAAGAGAGATCCACCGTCTAGCTGCCCGTCCGCTGACGGGCTTTCCAGCTAGTTTATAATAAGCACGTAATATAAACGTTAATTAAACGTGAAAATATCACTCAAATTAACCTTGTTTGTTATTGACGTTTAAAAGGCTCTGCAGAAAGCTAAAGTTAATATCAATAAAATACCAAAACTACTATCGTATTTGGAAGAATTATTTCAGATTATCATGAATTATTATTATACTTTTCGAGTGCGTAGCACGAATGGTATTTCCAAGTGTAAACATAAAAATGTTGACAAGTTATCCTTAAATTTTAATGCATTTCATTCAAATTAATAATTTGTAAACAATAATAATTATTTAATAATTTGATGTGACATTGCCAGGACGTTATGGTAATCAAGGTCCCGTGTTTCGTGCTCTTTAGCGATCATCAGATCATCAAACAGGTTACGTGTTCTATGCGTTTAATCACAGACAACTGGATTTATTCAGATAGTTTTTATCCGGAATTTTAGGTTTTTCTGCGATTGTGGCTGTTTGTTAAATTTTGTTTTGAATTTATTAATATTAATATAACCCCCCTTCCACTGCAGAAGACATATTGCGCTGGCATTCGTAATCAAGAATTGCAAAAAACCTTAAGATAATTCAGGTCAGCAGTATTACCTATTCTTTTAGCAATAATTAACAATAATTATAGATGAAATTATTTTGATGAGCAACTTTTTCCGCTTTAACGAAAGGAAATGTTGCTTCTAAATTGGTTCATTTCTCTTGATTTCCACACTTTTTCTCATCAAGGTGAGACACAGAGACACTTTTTGCAAAACATAAAATTTGTTTAAAAAAAAGTGGAATTTTCTTATAAAACTACCTTGAAGGTATTTTCAACTTGCGGCTTTTAAAAAGCAATTACATAAAATGTTTGGAATTTTTTGAACTAATTCGCATTTTCTTATTTAAGTTTGTGTGGGTATTATTATGGTTAATTTACGTGGAAAATTAATTAACACATAATAATCATTTGATCTTTCGATAAAATTATTATTTTTACATTGACCTTCGCATATTATTAAAATATTATATTTGGTATAATTTTTGATTTCGCTTTCGAAAAACGAAAGGACCTTTTTTCTACGCCTATGTGTTAGCTATAATTGGTTTTTTTCTTCATTTTCGTTATTAAATTTTTTATTAAATTTAAATTAACTGTACTTTTGTATTCTATTTCTTTGTACAAGTCATAGTCAAGAGAAAGGGTTCCATTATGTCTGCATAAATTACGATAGATAATAATACTATATTTATGTGTTGATTGTTTACAATGTTTATGTTCAACAATGTAGGCAAGCAGCATTTCTAAGCTATAAAATAATTATTTTAGCTGAAAAATTGGGGCGAAATTGACCGGCCACATAAGCGAGTCACTTCACGCTTCGATAAATCGTTTTATTTTTTCTTTGTTTCGTGCGATTAAACATTGTGGAATTTGCAATATTGCATGTTAATTAAATAGTTTTTCTGATTAACAATTTCAATTTGTAGGATTAATACCGCGCAATTAATATTATTATATAAATACACAAGATTCGTTGCATTAACTACAGTTTGCAAAATTAGAAAACCGCGGGAAGCCGAACGTAAACAATTTAATTAATTTGTTGGATAATAATTAGCAATTTTGCAATCTACACTTTTGTTTAATTTTTTTGAAATCGGTCATTCTGGTAGCATCATATTTTTCCTGTGTAACGGTCGTTAAAACGTCGCACGAGAAGCGGGGTGAAATCATAGAAATCATATCCCAAAATAATAAATAAAAATTATTTTGCAATCCATGGTCTTTTGATGATTACGCGCGAAAAGTTGATCGGGGAGTTTCGAGTGGAACGCCATCTACCTGCGAGATTCCAATATTAAAACTTGTAGCCTAAAAATGATCTACTTGGACTGAATTTTCTGCTGAAGCAGAATTTCAAAATTTTATAAAATTTTAAATAACTAAATACAAGAAACAAGAGGGAGGGGGGGGGGGTAAGAAGCTTTTATAACTTGGGAATTTTTGTTTTGGTAAATTTTGATTTCTTTATTTCTAATAATTCCAAGCTCAAATACGTCTACAAATGCAGTAGACCGTCTTGATTTCTTAGTGTTTGAGTGGCGTGGAACTCGATTAGTATTGAATCCGATTGCTCAGGTTGTGCGGCCTGAAGCCCGCACTGCTTCAATTTTTTTAAAAATCAGATACCAACGGATTGGATTTTTAATTCAGATTTTTTTAATTATATACAATGTTTTGCTTAATTACGCGAGGCGATTATGGCGATTTTTCGACCCCCCCTCCCCTCTTGGTGAGTTGTCGTGAGATTTGGCCCTCCCTTCTAATCTGACGTGAGATTGTTTTATTTAATTTAACCCAGTTCTCTCGCAATTTTACAGTTCTTTGCAGAAATGAAATTACGTGATATTTGCCGAGGTCCCTCTGCCCCCCACGTGAGATTGAATATGTAACTCGGCTAATCGCCTCGTCACATACTAAAAGAAAAACAGAAAAAGCAAAAAAGTAAAAAAGCAGAGAGGCAAAAGAAAACAGGCCATCTATGGTATTAATTTGAAATTTCTTAAAATTTCTTAAGATTTTCATGAATTTCTTCAGACTTTCTTTCAGTTATTCACAAAATTTTCTCAATGTCCCCCCCTCCGAAGTAACCTGATTTCTAGATTTTATGCTGACGTAAAAGGGCAAAGTTTTGGTTAGCTGCGTGACAAAAATTTATCAAGTGTATTTTTTTGTAGGATAAAGTTTACTTGTTTTTTATTTATTTAATTAAAAAATTAAATATACTAGATTGCCCATGTTGTGCGGCCTAAAGGCCGCACTGACCTGCTATAACTTTTCAAATTTGAGGTTGGTAAATGGCAATAAATCAATAAGAGATGTGGAATGACAAACAGCCATGGTTTTTTATTTTTGTATTACATATAATTGAAATAAATTCGTCGCATCGTCACTCCCATGCCAAAACGAAGAACGTGCAATTTTCCCCTGTCCCCCCTTGTCAAATACATTGTCGATTATCCACCTAAAATAAAATTGTTTTACGTTTCTGGGTCTACTTATAGGTAGGGTTGGGACTTTTTATCGATTAATCTATAAATATCGATATTTATCGATTAATCGAATAACGATATTTTATTTTTGAAATATCGATTAATCGATATATCAAAATTTTGATAGTTATCGATATTTCGATAGTTTAGATATTTTTAATTTAGGTTATTGTCTTATGTTTTCTGGACTTCTCATTGGTCAATTTTGGGTTCGACCAGTTTCTTTATTCGAGAAAAAATAGTTGGGGTTTATTATTTCGATAATTCGATAATTATCGATATATCAATACTTCGATAATTATCGATATATCAATACTTCGATAATTATCGATTAATCGAAGTTATCGATAGTTTATGAATGATAGAAATTCGATATCGATGTTTGAATATCGCTCAGCCCTGCTTATAGGTACCTATTAATCTTTTAAGGACGGGCTGGGACAAAAATCGACTACTAATGTTTTTCTACGTAATTTGATGCGCTGAAGACGAAAAAATAGTGAACATTTTTTTGGAAGCGCAGATGACCTTGAGAATTGCATTTGAAAGTCAAATTTATTGTTATTTATATTTATTTATTATTTGTACATAGCGATGAGTCAGTGCCGGATTACCCATAAGGCAGAAAAGGCGCTGCCTAAGGGCCCCGCTTATTTTAGGGGCCCCGTGAAAACAGAAAAGAAAACTTTTTTAATCATAAATTTCATTCTATTTATACTAATTCAGCATTTAGAAAATATAAAAGAAGAATAAAAAAAGGAATGAAAGTAACTCAAAAACACAGATAATAATTGAAGCTAACGTTCAGCTAAAACATCAGCTGAACAGAGATTTGCTTTTAAAAATCATTCTGCAATTACTCTTCCTTTATTAGGTACGTTTCCAAATCAATTACGTTCTGGATCTAACAGTTCCAGATTATCTTCTAGAAGAATAAATCTACACCATCCAGATAATTACCCAGATAATCCAGGCTTCCTGGCAACGCCGACGTATAAATGTCGTATAAATATAAAATTAAATTACATATAAATAATAAAATTATTTTGTTTTGAAACCAATTGTGAACCGCAAATTCTACAACAGCTGCTGTTTGTCGCTAATTCTGACCATTTTCAACAACCAAAATTGTTAAATAAATTCGAATTTGATGGGGAATTAATTAAAATACAGAAATAAATCAACTACGAGAGGAAACGAATGTAAAAATTTTCTGTTTCCGTTTCCTGATCTACCATGGTTAATTTAAAAAATTTTTCATAAAAAAATGAGATATTTGCCACAACCAGACAAAAACGATGCGAACTTTCATTTTAAAAAAGAAATCTGAATGTAATTTTTACGTATTTTTGTGGTCTATGCAGTGTTTTCAATTGAGTGCTGGTACTTCCCCTTTCTAGCAGCTGCTCTGAAGTAAGAAAATATATAATTTAAATTACTTTTATGGGCCGAAAACATCAAATTAACAAAAAGTGTGTCATGATCTGCACGAAATAATTAGTAATCATAATTACCAATCTAAAGAGGTTTATCACTGGGTCTAATAACTAACATTACAATTTGTTCCCAAAATTAATGCAAATTAAGTGCAGTATAAAAAATCTCTAATAATAATAGTTGCGTGAACGAAACAATTAAAAAAAAATTAAGTCTATAATTTTCTATGGCTAATTTAGTGGAAGAAATTATGTACTACATATATCTACCTGATTAATTTTGTAAACTCGTTTAGACTGCGCCAATGACATCTAATTTTGTCGTTTTGTTTTAGAATTGATTCAAATTTGTTTGTTCTTGAGAGTATAAGGTCCGAATATTAACCTTAAATGCTAATTTAATATCAGGGTCCCATTTAAGAGAGTTTAGAATGGTCAAATTCCGTAAACAACCAAATTTTGACTTAAAGGGGGGGGGACCCTGCGCTTGATAATCAAATTTTTTCTCTGCAAAAATAGTATTTTAATTATTTCATTAATTATGATTGGGAATATTAAATTCAATGTCAAAGGTTAATAGTAATTTATATTTGCAATGATTGTTAATTATTCATAACTCATAAGCTCTCAGTTATTTCTGCTGTCTATTACGGATGACCTTGCTCTAAATCGCAAATATTATTTTTTGGTTTAATTACCAGAAGTGAATTTTTAGATGAGGGTCTTCAACCTTTCACCTATCAGTTTTTCCTGGTTTTTGTTGTTTTTCTATTTTTTTTATTACTGATGCTATTTCAAGGCAAATCAAGTTGTTAATTAACGACTTTGTCCCTGTCCTCTACAACTTCACTAATTGCATTTTTAAAAAATTTTATTTTCAGGTTCCAAGTTAATTTTACGAAGTATTAGCGGCCAGTTTCGTTCTGGACACCTCAGTGCGATTTTGGGGCCCTCCGGGGCAGGAAAAAGTACCCTTTTAAATGTACTTGCCGGATATAAGTAAGTAAAAAGTGTAAAAGTTTTCCAATAAAAATGTATAATAATCCTAATAATAAAAAATAAATCTATAACGCCAACAACGAGACATTGGTATTAATCACACAGGATGTATGATACATACGAAATGTAAAAACTATCAATCAGCATTAGTTTAGTAATTATTTAACTTTCGTGAACAATATGTGACAGCCAACAATATGTGGAATTAAACTTTGGAATTATTGGAATAAATGCTGCAAATACATATTAAATTAATGCTGATTATTATTTTTAATATCAGGATGTACATATTTTAAATGATAATATCTAACATTGCACTTACAAAGCTTCAGCTTGTTTTCGTGATTTTTATTGAATACTAATTGATCTGTCTACTTGTGACTATTGATCTCCGGACTGACGATCTCATCACTGTATAAATATAAAATTTTACGAACAATATTGTCACAAGATTGTGAAAATCATATTTGCCAACGGTAGCGCCCACCTCAAGAGGCGCGTATTGAGATCCTTAATTGTTGGTAACCATATTAATGGCCTACGATCCTTAATTATCTGAATGAGTTTTTACGAAATAATTGATATTTAAATCGATGTTCGAAGTGCTTGAGCTGACTTTTGGGTTAAAGTGAGCATATTATCTTGTTTGCTCAATCTGTTAAGTTTAGTTTAAAAACACTTAATTGTATAATTCTTGTAAAATGTGTGCTAATTTGCAATTTTACAAATTTAACGCATTCTTGTTACACCAGGCTAATGTGGATCAACAACCTTTCTCTTTATAAATCATTCATCTTGCAGAAAATGTATTTAATGCCTATCTCCAGCTTCAATTTTATTGCTCTTCAGCTCTTTAGCTAATAAAATTAATAATAAACTTGTTTTTAATTTTACCAAAATAATTCGTGTTTTTTTAATTTTGTGCATCTTTTTTGGATGACACAGAGGTCATTTAATGATTTCCAAAACCTAATAAACAATAAATACTTATTAATTTATTTTGTATAATTTTCCATTTGCTTACAAAACCAGCTATCAAGAAGCGGATTTTAAAATTATGTTTCTTTTTAGAGAAAATATATTAAATTTGCGGTAATTATAATACAATTACCAAAAATGGCCGTTGTTTTGCGCTCATTAGTAACGCATCATTATCTATCAGAGATCTATGGTCCTGATCGTCTAAAATTTCTATTTCCAGTCACAACCTTTAAAGGTCAAAAATGCCATTAAACTTGGATTTACTACATCCAAGGGATTTTCAATTTAATATTCGAGTTTGCTGTCCATCTGGGGTTTGTGCATTTCGTCCTTGAAAGGATATTATTATTTTACAAGGCTAGATTGCTTCTCGAGCAAAATATTGCTTTTTATGGGCATTTTTTAGGTCTGATGCTATGGTTCAGCTGTCAGAGGTGGGTATTTTTTATTGGGATTGAATACCTAATCCGAACTCTAAAAAGCAAAACAGGATTTCGTCGCATATTTGATTAATATTTCCATAAATGGAATTTTATTTTATTTTATTAAAATTCTGTAAACAATTTTTTTAATGTCGACCAATTAACAAGCAATCAATTAAATGATTTCTATTGGCTTGTTAGTACTAGCAGACTTTTAATTGGTCAGTTAAATTTAACCATAAACTATGAAGGTGAAATATTCATAGCTATAATAATTTTTGGGCTAATTTTTTCAAATTACTGTTCCAAATCTTGTAGGGTAGAAAGTCCTATTAAGATTTTATCGTATGAATTTTGCTTGAATTACACTGATTATTATTATGTCCCGAAGTTAGACGAATTTGGCACAAAGGAGGCAATAATTTATCGCATCGACGTGAACTTAATCTAAATTTTAATAGCAAAATTAAACGTGTAGCCTTAAGGACATCATTTTTATTGGTATTTGCATTTTTAATCATTAAAATTAAATTTAATAAGCAATTAATATTCAATTATAATATCATCGCATCTAGTAAGCTTCAATTATGTAAAAACAAAAGTGCCCTATATAAAGGAATTCAAGGTAAACTGGTCCAATCAAGGTCTAATTTTGCCACCTTGGTTATTCAAAAGTTATACAACTGATACAATTTTAAGAATTCATGCAGTGTTCAGTAGGTCAATGATTGAGGAAATTACCAAAGATGCCAGCACTGGACTAGAGTCAACTTTGACGCTGGAACTAAACTATGGCCCCCCTTGAACTTAAATCTCTCATTTTTCACCTGCTCTTATTATTTTACCATTGAGCAACGGATCCCTGTGCCGTGATCCATATAAATGATGTAACCTAATGGATACATCCAAGTATAACTGAATAATTAAAAAATTAATCAATTTTAACTCAAAACATTGTTATGTATGTAGGTAATTTGTTAATCTGTTACGTAATTAGCATAACACATGCATTTATCTTTAAGGTTTTGCAATGTGACATTGATGATGTCACAAATTATATAACTTTTTTTTTGCAGAACTATTGGGGCGGCTGGTTCATTGATGATGAATGGTCAGCCATTAAATTTGAAACAGTTTCGGAAGTTATCCAGATATATTATGCAGCAAGATTTATTACAACCAATGCTAACAGTTCAAGAGGCAATGATGTTTGCAGCTGATCTCAAACTTAACAGAGAACTTAGCAAAAAGGACAAATTGATTGCGGTAATTATCTCATTACATTCGCACAAAATTGTATTTAATCCCTGTTGGGTATGCAACTCTCGTTGTTTCCAAACACTCGGTCGCCATACTTTTAATTCAGAAAGCGTCAAATGTAATTCAGATTTTATTTTTATTTCTGTTTCAGATATCTGAGATACTAGAAATGCTTAGACTGACTGGCACCAAAGACACTTCATGTGATAAAATATCAGGAGGCGAACGAAAAAGAGTTTCAATTGCTTTGGAACTAATAAACAATCCTCCCGTTATATTTCTGGACGAACCCACCAGTGGTTTAGACGACTTGTCCAGTTCCCAATGCATTTCCTTACTGAAAGGTTTAGCAGAGGGTGGGAGAACCGTGATATGTTCCATACACACACCCAGCGCTCGAATTTTCGAAAAATTCGATCATGTTTACATTATATCTGAAGGCTTGTGCGTTTATCAAGGGTACGGAAAAAATATGATCACGTACATGGCCAATCTTGGTCTGACTTGCCCAAAACATTACAATCCAGCAGATTTTAGTAAGTGAAACCACCGCTACGATTTCCTTTTTAACATAAAATATTGTAGTAATTGAAGTATCCAGCGGGGAATATGGAATAGAGTACGTGGAAAAAATGTCGACGGCAGTAGAAAATGGACGAAACGTAAGTTTTGCCAAGGAGAGCAGCGCAAAATTTGAAGTTATGGAATTGGACAACGAAACATACTGTAATAACGCAAAAGTTCCGCAAAAACGGTGTTCCATACGATTGAATCCGTACAAATACGATTGCTCCTTTCTATACCAATTCAAAATTTTATTCTACAGATGCTGTTTGCAAACATACAGAAATAAAGTAAGTTTAAGGAAAAGAAAAAACTGACTGGATTATTCATTTCTTTTTAGCAATATTTGATACTTAAAATTGTGGTCCACGTCATATTAGGCCTAATATTAGGGGCCTTTTACTTTGATATGGGACAAGACGCGTCCAAAGCTTTGTTTAATTTTGGGTTTTGCTACACTTGTACTATAGGCTTCATGTACTTACCTTTGATGCCGGTTCTGTTGCATTGTAAGTAGCAAGGTTTATTTTTGGCAGGCCAAATAATTCTGCTATTTTAGTTCCAACTGAAATCCAGCTCATCAAGAGGGAACACTTCAATAGATGGTATGGGCTAGCTCCGTACTATTTGGCTATGAGTATGGCCACCCTGCCAATACATGCATTTTTGACATTCGTGTACATTGGAATAGCGTACGTCATGACTTCCCAACCCATGGAATTGGACCGTTTCCTATTATTTATTGTAGCTTGTTCGTTAATCTCGTTCGTTTCCGATAGTTTGGGTTTGATGATCGCATCAGTTTCTAGCATTGTGGTTAGTAGGCAATGTGGATGTGTTAGCCTCAAATAAAATTTTTTTCTTTTAGAACGGAATGTTCCTAGGGCCCGTGACAGTTGCACCATTGATGCTGTTAGCAGTATATGGTATTGGACACGGATCACAGATTCCAATTCTCATAAGGATAGCGATGTATTTCAGTTACCTACGTTATGGAATGGAGAGTTTGATAACAGTGATATATGGTTTTGATAGAGGGTATGTGGACTGTCCCGAAGAAGAGCTCATTTGCCCTTTTAGGGATCCAAAAGTTCTTCTCTCTTTCATGGGAATGGAAAATATCATCCTTTGGGTTGATTTTATGGCATTGATAGTTTGGTTTCTCCTTTTTAGATTTATTAGTTTTTATTTATTACGACAACGATTACAACCAAATAAAACTTTTGCGTATTTGCAAGTTATAGGCCGACTCATTAAATCCCATTTGGGGATGACACGTTAGGATTACGCAGTTAATGTTGATATAGATTATATATTTTGGAAATTTTTTTATTGATTAAATAATTTAATATTTTATGCTGTGTATTTTCTAAAACAACCCTAAGGTTGCCAAAGGCGGCGACTTTGTTGCATTGCTCAAGTGAAAGTTTGAATTTAGCTAAAATTTTTGCGGTTTTTTATGCAGCTTGATGAGAAAATTAGAATGGACCAATGCGAATTTCCTCAAATATGATATGTTTCGTTTGATGCAGCTTTAAAGTTCCAATTTTGGATTTGCATTTTAGTTCACTTTGGAGCTCTTCCGCCAATCCCAGGCTGTTTTTTTATATGTAGGCATTAAAATACATAAAATACATAGGCATAAAAATTTTTTTAAATTTAAATAAAATCCCTTTGGTGACTTTTGACCCCAAAAAATGAAGTTTTGTACGACTCACCCTGAACGACGTCTTCAACAGGTTTTTCGTGACTCCGTTGAGTCTAATAATAATTATTGTAATAAATTATTATTATTAATAAAGTGTGACATATCAACATGGTTTTAATTTAATAAATTAATGTAGCTAAATTTAAAGATTAATTTAACCTTTTTTTAATTATAATAATTAAAAATAGCGCAACAAATTATTATTTGAATTGCTTTGTTATGAAGCAGGTATTAAAACGTGTGGTTAACAGATTAAAAGATTAAAAATAAAAAAACAAAAAAAGGTAAAATAAATTTGTTCAAGATTTTATTTTGGGAATATGATAATAGTTTATTAATAAAATATATATTAATATTTTTTGTTTATGCAATATAAAATTAAATATTCAAGAAAAGTCAGACGGGGGTCCAAGAAACACAATCTAAAATTTAAAAAAATACCATAAAAAAAGTAATTTAGTTGTATTTTATAAACAAAACATTCAAATCATGATCGAACGAGTTTAATTTTTTTCTACATGGGATTTTCTCACAAATACCATTAATTTATGGGTTTCAAACACGTATCAGCGTTACATTTATATCTAAAATTAGCAACTTCATAACTTATTTAATCCGGTATTTCTTATTTTTTACTGTCTAGCTTATTTGTTTTGTCAGAACTAAACAAATCTATATAAAAATATTTAATTAAAATAGTTTACCTTTATATTTTGTTAGTAAATGGCTTCCAAATTTAGATTTTTCCTAGAAAACTGAAATTAATTTTTTTGTCAGTTTTATCTCGGCCCCTTGGTCCTGGATCCTGTGAGTACCCGAATAATTTTTGCAAATACCTGAACTGTTTAATAATTTAGCACCAGGTTGTGCGGCCTGAAGGCCGCAAGGCCGCACCAATCCACTATAATCTATTAATTTTTTAAGTAAATAACTAAAAAACTAAAGTACCTACCTACCTACGAGTGAAATGGAACAAGTAGAAAGTAGATGTAATTGGTTGTTTTAACCTCGACAACAATTTTTAATCCAATGCAATAATAATTCATCCAGTCAAGTTCAACATCTTTGCTCTTATTTATCTCGAGACTAAAACATATTATCATTTGTTATTGATATAGAAGGTTATCGTAGAGAGTGTAATTAAAAGTGCCGTAAGCGTTCCACTAGTCGACCTAAACGTGACCTATTTTCGATCGTATCATAGAAACGGTCGGATACGTGCAAAGTTGAAATTGAAGTCTGAAAACATGATGATAAGAAAATACCACTGTGTACTTATACAGCAAATCTAAGATGATTTAATTTAATATGCAAATTTTGTAAAAAGAATTATTTCACATACAATACCTACAATACATGTTCCCCTCCGAATCGTGGCGAGATAAAGCTCACAAAGCATCGATCGGGTAACACGATGAATTCCCAGATTGGTCGGATATGAGAGCGTCGGATAACAGGGCGTCTACTGTATAGATATGTCTAGTTGTGCAGGTAAGTTTCTGTATTTGTTTTTCGTTGCCGCTTGATTGAACTGCCTACAGCGTTCAAACGGGTAGCCCCGCCTATGTAGAATTTTTTTCGGCATAAATTGCATCCCAAAATGGCAGATCTAGCTAGATGATGTGTTTTGAACGGCACTAGGTGATTTGGTCTCCGGTAATTTGATCCCCAAGGTAAATTATTGATCCCCGGTTATTTCACCCCTGGCAATGTCTCTTTTAGGGGCGATTTTGCTAAAGAAAAATCATAAACTAACACTAACCTACATAACCGATGCATATCTTCGCTCTTTTTTATATTCCAAGCGATTCCTACCACGTCATCAACAATAAAAATCAGAGTTGCAGCCATATCCTCAGATGTAAAGAAGAGTAATATACCCAGAGTACTAACAGTGTTCGTTTTTGTAGGTTGGTTCTTAATAACATAAAATGAAGGTGTCAATCTGGGGGGTCTGGGGGGCGTGAAACGCCCTCTATCTCGTTATCTCGAATATCTCGAAACGCTGATAACTGAATTACCCGTGAAGAAAGAGCAAATAGTGCACTAGAGGGCAATCCATGCCCCCCCAGACCCCCCGGATTGTTCCTACGTTTAGCGTTGTTAAAAGTTTTTGTTACTATAGCATACGCTGGGACACTAAAACCATTTAGCATTTAAAGACTGATGGGTTTTTAAAAATATGGGGTATGGAATGCCCTCCAGTGCAATTTAAGATTTTCTAAGATAATTCTCGAATTTCTTATTATCTAAGAGTTTTGTGCGTTTTTGTAGGATGCCCCTTAATATCACAAAATGAAGGTGTAAATCCGGGGGGTCTGGGGGCATCATTTTTTAATTATCTCGATGGTAAATATCTCGAAACGTTAATAACTGAATAACCCAAATATATTCTTATAAATAGGGTCCGGATTTATAGGCACTAAAAAACTTGAAAATATGCAGGCACATATGCTCTAAAAACTTCAAAATAAGCACTTAAATATGCGCAAAAAAGTTTTAATATGCCCCAAAATCTACTTTTCTTAAAAGTTTAGTTGGTGTTGAACTGTGGTTACAGCTAGAGTACATCTTTAGAAATAATAATAAACTATTGTTTTATTTTCTATTCTTTTGATTTTTGAAATTTCCACTCAAACTTTCTTTAGTTTTAGACATTTGTAAAAGTAAAATAAAATTCAATAGATATTTAGAAATACGACGTCTCAAGGAATATTTTTGAAATTAAAGTTTTTGAGGATGAGGCTCATTTTCAGTTTTTCAATATTTTATTTACTTGTTTTCTATTATTCTTGACCGGTAAAGTTGAATATGTTTCTTAAAAGTATTAAAAACTCCAATAATATGTAGTATAATACAGAGCGTAACAAATATTGATGTAACGGTTTAAATGTGTCAGACGTATGCACAAGTTAATTGAATATTGCAATATTTTAAACAGTTATTTCAAAATAAAAAAAAATCCCTTTAGTAAATCGTTTCAAACCGTTGCAAAAACAAAATGTTTACTATTTAATTTGCAAAATATATGCCAATAATAAGCAAATATATGCATTTATAGGCAATAAACTGCCAAAAAATATGCACTTAAACACAAAATATGCATTTATAGACAAAATAAAAAGTACATAAAACGACTCAGAAAGGAGTAAAACAGGTTCCCCTTTTAAAATTTTTCATGTGCCTGTACGCAAAAAAAACATGCAAATGCTTAAAAATTCGATCCCTACTTATAAAGAATACAATCATAACCGATGCATATCTTCGCGCGGATATTTCTTTTACGAGCGAAAAATCATAAACTTACAATAACTTATACAACCGAAACCGATGCCAGGGATTAAATTACCGGGGACCAAATTACTGGGGGTCAAATTACCGGCTACGGTTTTGAACCCACTCATTAAAAACGTTACTGAATCAGCTTTAACTCGAAAATTACAGATCTAAAAATATGCAAATTTTTAGGTAGATTAACTCATTAAAAACTGGCTCTAAATTTCTCTAATAGGTCTCTGAAAATTACAGTTCTCGAAAGACGCGGATATTTACTTTTAAATTAAATTCGATCATAATCAAAGAAACCTTATTTTAAATAATTTTTTTTATAATAAGTTAAGTAAATAAGTTAATAAAATAATTAATAAATAATTAATATTAGTTAATTCGACGTATTTTAATGCCTACATATAAAAAAAGCAACCCGGGACTGGCGAAAGAGCTTTAAAGTCAACTAAAATGCAAATCAAAAATTGGAACTTTAAAGCTGCATAAAACGAAAAATATTATGCTTGAGGAAATTCTGACTGGGCCATTCTAATTTTCTCATCAATCTGCATAAGAAACCGCAAAAATTTTAGCTAAATTCAAACTTTCATTTTTTGGGGTCAAAAGTCACCAAATGGGTTAACCTTTGGTTTTTTTCAAAAATCTTAAAAAATTTAGTTGGCATAATTCAAAGTTAAATCAATATAATCAAGAACACAACAATGATAGACATGTTTCGACCTTATAGGTCGAAACACCCCCCTGTACTGTCCTTATGACATGTCAGTTCGACCCTTTCGGAAAGTGCTCCGTAGGACACCCTGTGTTTATATTTTGAATTTAGTTGGCCTTTTTATTAGTTAATATTATTTGTTTCAGAGAAAAAAAATTAAATACAAAAAATCCATTTCGGCACGATTTAATTATAAAATTAAGAGTTTTTTTTGGTTGGATATTTTTTTGGGGGGAAAAACTAAAAGTTCATGGGGCGGCAGCAAACAAAAAACCACTTGGAAATAACGGACACCCTAAAGCTACATGCGCATTGAATATTTTTGTTTATATCTATAAGGTTATCGTTATTGTTGTGGCAACATCTTTATTTAACGTTGACGTGCGATTAAAAATTGTCTACCAATATTCGTTTTACGTATTTTGACGAGTTAGCAACTTTCATTGTGTAAATCGCGAAATTATGAACGAAGTTATGGAAAGTGAGAAACTAAATAAAATCCGAAAACTTTCACATTTTCAAAAACAACCACCAGTAAATTTGGAATTTCAGGACTTGACTTACTCCATTCCCCAATGGAGAAAAGGTTAGTACAATTTTGAATTTTTGAAATGTGAGTCCAACGATCCGGCACCAAATATTAGAGGTTCAAACAAATTGAATTGCTAATAAATTTTTTATCTCTCACTTGCAAATAGAAATCTTTTAGAAATAATATTATATTAATTCACTTGCGATTTCTAAGTACCTAATTTACGTTATTTTACAATTTTACACAGAATAAACTTTGATAAGTGATGGCCAAACCCGGACTTGAACAAAAATGTCTACCTGCTGGCTCCAGGTAAAAAAGGCAAATATCATCCATACGCATCTTAAGGTCATCTTTTCAGAAAAAATTAAATTCAAAAAATCACTTAGAACTTTTGATGTTCGGACATGCCCAGGGTGGACGACTGCTTCGGGCAGTTTTTGGATTCGAGGGAGTGTGGGTTAATAATAGACGAAGGGAAGTTGGTTAATGATAAAAATGCATTTTGTAACAGGCATAATAATAACATTTAGAAAGGTCACACTGAATTTATGGAATTTTGAGTTGTTAAATGTGTCTTTATTGAATCCAAAGTACAACCTTATGTAATGAATACTTACTATGAGTACTATATATTATAATTTGTGCTTAATCCGGAACGCACAGTCGTTTATGCATACATACATATGTATTTTCTTATTTCATTGACATCAAAACCTTTTCTGTGCGTCAAATAGCGCACGTGGCTCCCATGTACAAATTTTACACCGAACACTCGGTATATGAACAAAAATATCCTAATTTCTTTTGCACAAAAGTATTAAACGAAATTTACGATCAGTTCATAAAATTAAGTTTGCTATGTCTTTTCTCAAATTACTCCGGAAACGAGGCGTCGTTAAGTTTTTACGCCAGATCTTAAATTTTTTTAAATAAAATTTTGTTTATAAAATTATTATTATATTGTAAGATTATAATTCCGAGTAGAGAAGTCCAAGAATTGGATGATCGACATCAGTAGCGGTTTGTTTTGTTTCAAACTAGCTCAAGCTCCAGAAGTTTCTTTTTAAGTTTCGCCGTCGCCGTTTCGCCGTCGCCCCATTCGCCTGATTTTTAAATGTCAACATGAGCATCCATAGGATTATTCATTTTATACTCAACGACAAATGTAGCGTGGGCAATATAATTATACTTTAATTAATTATATGATTCACAACCGGCCAGTTTACACCATACTCTGTTTTGGGACTCTTCTCCCCCCCGATGACGATGGTAACCAATATAACTTTTAAGCTCTAGCCCAGTGGTTTTCTTTTATCATTATTTTTTTAAATTATGATCGACTGCGTACTACTATCAATATTATTTTTTATTAAAAGAAAACAATTGAAAACAAATTTAATTTTTTAGTAAAATACGAATGGCTAGTGATTAGCCTCTTTTACGGAGAAAGTTTAGATTAGAAATCGGTTTCTCTAGCTAAACGTGAAGAATTTGCTGCTATTCAGAATCTGATATTAAAAAATTACCAGATGTTAATAACAGAGATCTCTGATAAAGTCCGCAACAGTTCTAATTCGCGACTTACATAAAGCGACCGCCCCCACGCGGAAAAATATTAAGTTAATCTAACACGTATGGTTGGTATAGAAAGTTTTGTTTATACTCCAAACGTTTTAACAGAAAACTATAGATTTATTTATGTAATTATCGTCTCTTATGATACATATAAGGGGACAGTCGTGGACTAGCGGTTAGAGCGTTGATTGCGATAATATAGCAGTAGCGGAAGTTGCTAGGTGCCGGCAACATCTTTGATATTTTTATTGTGATTTATTACTAATGTTTGATTATATTTTCAGAACCGAAAGTAATTTTACAAAGTATCAGTGGTCAGTTTCGTTCGGGACATCTGAATGCATTAATGGGTTCTTCCGGGTCAGGAAAAACCACCCTTTTAAATGTACTATCAGGTTACAAGTAGGTATTTCTTAAAAATTATGGTTCAGAAGAAAATAAATTTCCAATGTTTCTTCTGTTTTTGTTTTGGATGAAAAACTTTTGTGCCAGATTTAATGTCCCAGTTAATGAGACAATTTTTTGCTTGTGACGGATGCTTTAATCGTATTGCTCTCATTTTCTAGATTCTTACCAAATCGTAATTGTTTATTCAAAAAGAAACGCCAAACAGTTCCAAGTTCGTAGTTATCATAAACAAGTAATTTTAACATTTCAGTGAAGGTCAGCATTGTTGTTGACCTAAACTAATCGATTTTTAATATATTATTAATGTTTTGATAAAATTTTGGGAATATATGAATAACTCAAGGTCGCTTGCAAAATTGCCTTAGCGTGACCGATTTCCGCAGCAGAATTCCGCGATTAGTTAATTGATAAAATGATAATTATAAAACAAAAGCCTCAATTTAGTTTAACATGAGATTCATTTTACATAATTCATCTTTCGTTTTTTTGTCAAGGCGTTGATAGATAGTTTATCGAAGGGCCCATAACCTGTGACCAAAGATTGTCATAAAAAAGAGTCTGGAGAGTCTGAAACACTTTCGTATTTTTTGACACCGAGAGACAATTTTGACAATTGTCACATTAGAAAAATGGGGGGGGGGATTTTCATATAAACAGAACTCTAATAACTCTTATTTTCAGAACGCGTAATGTAAGTGGTATTGTAACGATGAATGGCCAACCAGTAATTTTGAAAGATTTTTATAAATACTCCAGATATATTATGCAAGAAGATCTACTCCAACCGCGTCTGTCAATAGAAGAAACGATGATGTACGCCGCCGATTTCAAACTCGACAGAAACCTTAGTAAAGCACACAAATTGAGCTTGGTATGCATTTTTTATAATTTTCAAACCGGTTCAAATTGCTGCAGAAACAAAACTAAACATTTCTGCCATCTGAAAAATCTATTTTCAGGTCACCGAGATATTAGATATATTAGGATTGATTGATGTTAAAGACAGCTATTGTAATCATTTATCCGGAGGCGAAAAAAAACGAGTATCGATTGCATTGGAATTGATAAACAATCCTCCGGTTTTATTTCTGGACGAACCCACTAGGTTATAATTGGGTATCTCAGGATAAACTTCCTATTAATAATAATAATAATAATTTTTTGCAGTGGTTTGGATGACGTATCCAGTGCCCAATGTATTAAGTTACTGAAAGCTTTAGCCGATGGTGGAAGAACTATTATATGTGCAATACACACACCAAGTGCAAGTATGTTCGAAAAATTCGACAATGTCTACGTTTTATCCAATGGGTCCTGTGTGTATCAGGGATATGGGAAAAATTTGATATCATTCCTGCCTAATATTGGTTTATCATGCCCAACCCATTATAATCCAGCAGACTTCAGTAAGAGTTTACGTTAGTGATTTTTCCCGATAAAAAAGGTTTTTTCGCAGTTATTGAAATTTCAAGTGGAGAGTATGGATTGGAATACGTAGAAAAATCATCAAAACTGATGGAAAATGGAAAAAATATTGATTATTGTCAAGACAGCGACACGAAGGTTGAAGGCTTAGAATTGGATGATTATCATCAGACACAATTAGCTTCCTATAATCAAAACTCTTCAATTTTTCATCAATTCCAAGTCCTTACGCGCCGATGTTTTGTGCAAACGTACAGAAATGGGGTAACCTATTGTTCAATTCTGGTTTTCAACAGAAGTTAATGATTTTAAAATTTTTTCTAGTTCGCTTTCGCATTTAGAATTTTACTACTGACTTTGGGAGGAATCTTAGTCGGGTTAGCTTTTAGAAAAGTAACTCAAGATTCATCTAAGTTGCTGTATCATTTTGCATATCCATACTTTTGCTGTATTATGTGCATGTACTTATCCGTATTTCCTGTTTTGTTATGGTGTAAGCAATATTGTCTTTGTAGCTCGACCGAGCTTTAATTTTTTTATGATAAATTTATGATTTTAGTTCCGCAAGAAATCAAACTACTTAAAAGAGAGCATTTTAATAAGTGGTACGGATTGCCTGCATATTGCTTAGCCACAAGTGCAGTATCGTTGCCTATCCAAGCATTATTTACACCGATATATATAGTGCTCTCCTATACAATTTCAAGCCAACCAATGGAAGCGGGTCGTTTCATTCCATATGTTCTCATATGTATATTGATGTCGTTCACTTCTGAAAGTTTGGGATTAATGATTTCTTCAGTTTTTGATGTTGTGGTCAGTATGAAGACAACGTGGTCAAGTCAAAAATGTTGTTTATGTCATTTTTACCTTTAGAACGGACTGTTTATGGGACCGGCTTTAGTTTTACCACTTATGCTGCTGTCCACATTTGGAGCTGGAAATCCCGATGGAGCAATACCAGTTTTAATCCAAACGGCGATGCACTTTGATTACTTGCGATACGGAATACAATTTTTGTCAAACTTTTTGTATGGTTACGACAGACCCATCATGCATTGTCCAGAAGAAGCGTATTATTGTTTGTTTACAAATCCCAAAAATCTTCTACAATACATGCGAATGGACAATATTGTGGAATGGTTAAACTTGGTTATGTTAATAATGTGGTTCTTTATATTTCGAATTGTCAGTTTTTTCATAATGAGATATCGATTGAAAACAGACAAAAGGTTTAAACTTTCTTAAATATTTAATAAATTGCATCCACTTTAGTTTACTTTAAAATATTAGAACAAATTTTTTTAATAATAATTTATTATAACTTTTTTTTATTAAACTGTTTTTCCACTTATACCAATATTCCTTTTCCTTTTAGAAAATCCCAAAAATTAGAAAAACATTAACTAAGTATATATTTCAATATAAAAACGTTAAGCTAAAAATCGCAAAATTAGTTATACCAAAATAAAACGATTTTGGCCTTTTCTCCGAAACCGAACGATTGGCAACTGATTTAACTGCCCTAAACCTAACTGTAGTTTAACATTGCCACGAAGATGAGAAAAAAATTGCATAAAAAAATTTAACTCCGTTTTAATGCGAGTGGGGACTTGCTGAGGAAACCTGGCATGCAAGTGAAGGGAGATCTTATGAAACCTAGACAAAAATTGCAAATTGAGTTTTTCGAGCCATTTCGACTGTTTTAAAAGAAAATCTTAAGGCAACCCAGAAGAAAATTCGGGAAATTAAAGAAAAATCTTGTAAATGGAAATCTAGGTGTACAAACATTGCATTGTGACTCGCTCTTCGTCTTAACGTCTTCAACAGGTTTTTCGTGACTTGAGTCTGACAAACTCGTAGTTATTATTAATTATAATAAATTAGTTTTAATAAAGTGTGACTAATTAAATTCCTCATAATTATATCAACATGTTTTTAATTTAATTAATTTATGTAGCTATAGCTAAAGATTAATTTAACCTTTTTATTATAATTATAATAATTAAAAATAACGCAACAAATTATTCGAATTGCTTGCCGTGAAGCAAGAATTAAAAAGCAGTTAAGAGATTTAAAAATTAAAAATAAAAAAAATAAAAAAATTTTGGGGACATGATAATAATTTATTAATAAAAAAATATCAACATTTTTTTGTTTATGCAAAAGGCTATTGTATTTAAAAAAGAATTTTTTCACAAAAACTATTAATTTAATTTAAGTTTTAAGGTATCTGAAATTAGCAACTTTATAAATAATTTAATCCGGAATTTTTAATTAAAAAAAAAAATTAAAATTATTTTATTAAAAATAGTCCACATCCTTATTATGTTAGTAAGTGGCTTTAAAATGTAGATTTTTCCTAAAAAGCTGAAATTAATTTTTTTTGTCAGTTTTATTTCGGCCTCTTGGTCTTGGACCTGGCCTGGCCGCACCAATCCTTTTAATCTTTCAATTTTTTTAAATTCATAACTAAGAATCTAAAATATATTTAAATATAATAAATAGGAAATAGATGTAAGTTTGCTATTTTATCCTCGACTACAATTCTTAATCCACTATAATAATTAATCCAGTCAAGTTCAACCTCTTTGCTTTTATCTATCTCGAGACAAAACATATTTTCATTTGTTATTGATTTATAGAAGGTTATCACAATATTATTATCAGAGAATGAAATTAAAAGTATTGTAAACGTTCCACTAGCCCACCTAAAACGTGACCCATTTCCGGTCGTATTATAGATAAAAATTATATACAAATATATTTCACATACAATACAAACCGCAAAAATTTTAGCTAAATTCACAGTTTTATTTTTTGGGGTCAAAAGTCACCAAACTGGGGACTGGAAAGCCTATAAGAGCACCCGTCTTAAATATACGTATTCTTTACGCAAAGCCAAGGAGGACACCTAGAGGAGGTACTGTGAGGAGGTCGAAAGAACTTCGTAATGTGCCAGACTCCAGAAAGCAAACCACGGAAAGGTGGAAACGTTGATAGATTCACAGGGGGGGGGCACACATCCTCGGAGGAGGAGACTCTTGGGCTTTTGCTCAGGACACACTTCCCGGGGTGCATACCGAAACCTGGTACAGATCCCGCTACTCAAAGGTCCCTCAGTATACCGATGTATCGGGCTGGTAGGGAACACTGGAAAGTGGCGGATAAAATTATTAACAAAACAACAACTCCGGGGGTAGATGGCATCTTTCCTGTCCTGCTGCGGGAGGGACTGGGGGAGCTGTCTGCCTCATTATGTGCTATATTCAGGGCTAGTTTAGCTTTGAGTTATGTACCATAAAGTTGGCGGAAGGTGAGAGTGGTATTTATACCCAAACTAGGGTATCCAGGCAAAGTCCTTCCGTCCAATCAGCCTGATGTCTTTCTTGTTAAAGGCATTAGAAAAATTGATTGATAGGCATATAAGGGATTGCGGCCACTGCACAAATACCAGTATGCGTACCAATCAAGTAAATCGTGTGAGTTAAGTATACATGAACTTACTCACAGGATTGAGAAGGCTCTCGAAGGGCAAGAAATTGCTCTGGGAACCTTCTTAGACGTAGAGGGGGCGTTTGACTCTATAGAGGAAGCCGTCAGAAAACGGGGAATACACCCAACCATAACTGGTTGGATTAGTGCCACTCTAAGGGGTAGAGAGATTAGTGCCAGTCTGGGACAAGCGGGTATTCGTAGGGTGGGGTTCTTTTACCCCTACTGTGGTGCCTGGTGGTAGACAGCCTTTTGTGGGAGCCGGGAGCAAGGATTTGCCGACATCACTACTTTAGTGATCGGAAAATTCGGGGAAACTGTATCATCCGTGATGCAAAGAGCCCTGAAAACTGTCGAGAGATGGTGCACGCGAGGGGGATTATCGGTAAACTCGGAAAAAACCTCAGATGTTGCATTCACGCGACGCAGGAAACTGCAAGACGTAAAAACGTTAAAAATGTGGGGGAAAGAACTACATGTGGTTAAAGAGGTCAAGTATCTGGGTCTAATTCTGGACAACAGGCTGACCTTCACCTCTTAAATACGCAATGTAACAATCAAGGCGACTTGGGCCCTGTGGGCTTGCAGATGCAAGATTGGTGAAACTTGGGGACTGAAACCGAAGATGGTACTGTGGCTATACACCAGAGTGGTGGTACCCATAGTGACATACTCTACCCTAGTGGCACGCTACCAAGAAAAGGGAAAGCATAACGAGGCTTGGCAAGCTGCAAAGACTTGCATGCCTAGGAATAACGGGGGCAATAAGATCAACGCCCACCGCAGTCATAGAGGTCCTACTGGGGCTGCACCCACTACACATAGTGGTAGAGGCGGAGGCCCTACTAGCGGCCTACAGGCTAACAATCAACGGATATGGTAGGGGTACCCCTCATGATTTTCAACTCAATCAAGAGTAATAACATGCTTATCGCAACCGGATAGAACTAGCATAGTAAGGAACTTCCGAAAACCATTCAGGTTTATAATACCTGAGAGGAGCAAGGAAAAAACCATACAAGAGCCGGGCAGCCGAACAAAGATAAGTACTAGAGCAGGTATGTGTAGAAGAAGATCGGGAGATGCCTTTGGCATTTACCTGGGCTGTCACGCTACTGTGTTCCAGGCAGAAGTAATTGCAAATTGGGCTTGTGCATCTGAAATGGTGCAAAGGAACTACAATGGTAGTCGAATCTGCATCATGACAGATAGCCAAGCAGCTCTAAAGGCTTTGGAAGGAATAGAAATTCACTCCAAAGTTGTTAAACAATGCCTTGATGAACTAGTGAAACTGGCGGTCTGCAACAGCGTTTTGCTTATAAGGATTTTGGGGCACCGGGGCATCAGGGGAAATGAAGAGGCTGATCGCCTGGCCAGATTATCGGCCAATACAACCATGATAGGTCCTGAACCCACCTGCGGGATTGCATACACGACCGCGAGGGAGGGGATCAGGGACATGCTATGGAAACAACACCTTGAACACTGGGAGGGCCTTCCTGGACTGAGGCAATCGCGGATGTTCCTTGAGGGCCCCTCCAGATAGTCCAAGAGCAAAAATATAATCCAACTGAGTAGAAAACAGTTGAAAAGGATAGTAGGACTTTTTACAGGACACTGCTGTCTTAAAAGACACCTCAAAATGATGGGGTTGACTGAAGATCCTACTTTTAGGATGTGTGCGAAGAGGATGAAACCCCTCACCATATCTTATGTGAATGCCCAGCTTTAGCTGGGAGCAGGCTTACCTCGGCTTTCCATATCCGAGAGCCGAGGATATAGCTAAAGCACCCTACAACTGCTTACTTGACTTTGTTGAGGAGACCCAGTTGTTGGAGTAAAACGGACCCGTTTTAATAATAATAATAATAATTTAAGTTTAGATGGCCTTTTTATTAGCTAATTCGACGTATTTTAATGCCTACTCGTACATATAAAAAAACAGCCTAGGACTTGCGTTGTATGTACCATTGAACTTAACCTAAATTTTAAATTGCAATACTAAAACACTGGTTTATTTTTCTATTATTGTTATCAATTCCCAATTGAATATGTTTGTATCCATTTTTAATTGATATTTCTCAATATCCACTTAAGATACGTGGTACTTATTGCTTAATCAGCATCGGCACAACTTTGATATTGCATTGGTTTGTAGTAAATTATATTTAATCATCGAAGTAATTTAGTTGAAACACAAAGTAGATTTAAGTAATGGGTTGGTTTCCCGACGATAGCTCACTGATCAATTTCCAACTGGAGATCATAGCAATATATAACCATCAATAAAATTACGGTTAAATTTATGCTGTGCTGGCCTGATCTAACAAAAATGAAAATGTTTACATTTTAGTTTTATCGAGAAGTTGTAATCGATTTTTAATAACCCCGAAAAAATTACTATTTAAAAAGCTGTAATTGACGTTCAAATTAAACTTTAATGATATTACATACAGGAACAACGGAGCTTTGCGTTTTTGTAAATTTTGAACATTATTGTTGTAATTTTTTGAGAAAAATTAAAAAATCCGTTTAACAAACTTTTAAAATATTTCGGTACAAGCTACATGTGCGTTGAATATTTCTGTTTACGTCCATAAGGTTATCGTAATTGTGGCAACGTGCGATTAAAATTTGGCTACTATTAATCTTCATAAGTATTTTGACGAGTTAGCAACTTTCATTGTGTAAATCGCGAAATTATGAACGAAGTTATAGAAAGTGAGAAACTAAACAAAATTCGAAAACTTTCATATTTTCAAAAACAGCCACCAGTAAATTTGGAATTCCAGGACTTGACTTACTCCATTCCCCAATGGAGAAAAGGTTAATACAATTTTGAATTTTTAATATGCGAGTCCAAGATCCGGTTCCAAAAATTTGAGTTTCAAACAACAAATTTTTTTGAAAATATATATTATTACTAATTCACTTGCGAAGTCCATCAAGTACCTAATTTAGGTAATTTTAAAAGTTTTCACAAAGTAAACCTTGATAAATGATAAAATATCTACCTGCTGACTCCAGGTATGATTATATTCAAAAAATTACTTAGAACTTTTGATGTTTGATTCGTACAGTTTTTGGATACGGGGGAGTGTGGATTAATAATAGACAAATTTTACCTCGAACACTCGGTATATGAACCAAATTTCCTATTCTCTTTTGCTCAAAAGAATAGTTATTATAATTTAGAGCGAAGAAGTTGAAAAATAGGATTATCGACATCAGTGGCGGTTTGTTTTGATTCATTCCTGTTGCAATTCCAGATGAAACATTTTTAAGTTTCGCCGTTGCCGCTTCGCCGTCGCCATTTTTCCCAATTATTTATTGTGGTTTTCATTGCACTAATAATTTTATTTGATTATATTTTCAGAACCGAAAGTAATTTTACAAAGTATCAGTGGTCAGTTTCGTTCGGGACATCTGAATGCATTAATGGGTTCTTCTGGGTCAGGAAAAACCACCCTTTTAAATGTGCTATCAGGTTACAAGTAAGTATTTGCTCTGCTTTTGTTTAGGATGAAAAGCTTTTGTGCCAAATTTAATGTCCCAATTAATCAGACAATTTTTTGCTTGTGACGGATTCTTTAATCTTATTGCTCTCATTTCGCAGTAATATTTTAACTAATAAAATGATAATAATAAATTATGTAAAGAAAATCTACAATTTAGTTTAACATGAGATTCATTTATATAATTCATCTTTTATTTTTTTGTCCAGACGTTAATAAATCATAACTTATATTCGCAGGGCCCATAACCTGTGACACTAGAAAACTAATTTTCTACTTATTCAACATATGGCTGATAGATCGAAATTTAGAAAAATGGAGAGGGGGGGGTGATTTTTAAATAAGCAGAATTTTAATGACTTTTTCATTTTCAGAACGCGTAATGTAAGTGGTACTGTAATGATGAATGGCCAGCCAGTAATTTTGAAAGATTTTTATAAATACTCCAGATATATTATGCAAGAAGATCTGCTCCAACCGCGTCTGACAATAGAAGAAACGATGATGTACGCAGCCGATTTCAAACTAGACAGAAAACTTAGTAAAGAACACAAATTGAGTTTGGTATGCATTTTTTATAATTTTCAAACCGGTTCAAATTGCTGCAGAAACAAAACTAAACATTTCTGCCATCTGAAAAATCTATTTTCAGGTCACCGAGATATTAGAAATATTAGGATTGCTTGATGTTAAAGACAGGTATTGTAATCATTTATCCGGAGGCGAAAAAAAACGAGTATCGATTGCATTGGAGTTGATTAACAATCCTCCGGTTTTATTTCTGGACGAACCCACCAGGTTATAACTTATAACTGAGTATTTCAGGATTTTCTAGTAATATTCATAATAATAATTTTTTGCAGTGGTTTAGATGATGTATCAAGTGCCCAATGCATTAAGTTACTGAAAGCTTTAGCCGAAGGTGGAAGAACCATTATATGTGCAATACACACACCAAGTACAAGAATGTTCGAAAAATTCGACAACGTTTACGTTTTATCCAATGGGTCCTGTGTGTATCAGGGTTCTGGGAGAAATTTGATATCATTTTTGCCCAATATTGGTTTACCATGCCCAACTCGTTATAATCCAGCGGATTTCAGTACGAGTTTACCTTAATGATTTTCCCGATAAACAAGGTTTTTTCCGCAGTTATTGAAATTTCAAGTGGAGAGTATGGATTGGAATGCATAGAAAAATCATCAAAACTGATGGAAAATGGAAAAAATATTGATTATTGTCAAGACAGCGACACGAAGGTTTTGGATGATTATCATCAAACTCAATTAGCTTCCTATAATCATAGCTCTTCAATTTTTCATCAATTCCAAGTCCTTACACGCCGATGTTTTGTGCAAACGTACAGAGATTTGGTAATTTTTGTTCAAATCTGGTTTTCAAAAGAGGTTAAAGATTTTTAAATTTTTTCTAGTTTGCTTTCGCATTTAGAATTGTACTAGTGACTTTGGGAGGAATCATAGTCGGATTAGCTTTCAGAAAAGTTACTCAAGACTCATCTAAGATGTTGTATCATTTTGCATATCCTTACTTTTGCTGTATTATGTGCATGTACTTGTCCATATTTCCTGTTTTGTTATGTTGTAAGCAATATTGTCTTTGTAGCTCGACCGAGCTTTTACTTTTTTATGATAAGTATATGATTTTAGTTCCGCAAGAAATTAAACTACTCAAAAGAGAACATTTCAATAAGTGGTACGGATTGCCTGCATATTACCTAGCTACAGGTGCAGTATCATTGCCTATCCAAACAATGTTTACAACAATATATATAGGGCTATCCTATATAATTTCATGTCAACCAATGGAAGCGGGTCGCTTCATTCCATATATTCTCATATGTATATTGCTGTCGTTCACTTCTGAAAGTTTTGGATTTATGATTTCTTCAGTTTTTGACCTTGTGGTTAGTATAATGGCAATATCGTCAAGATAAACATTTTGTTTGTATAATTTTAACCCTTAGAACGGACTGTTTATGGGCCCGGCTTTAGCTTTACCACTCATGCTGCTGGCCACATTTGGAGCAGGAGATTACAATGGAGTAATACCAGATTTAATCCAAGTTGCTATGCACCTCGATTACTTGCGATACGGAATACAATTCTTGTCAAACTTTTTGTATGGCTACGGCAGGCCCTCCGTACAGTGCCCAGAAGAGGTGTTCTTTTGTTTGATTATAGATCCCAACAATCTTCTAATTGTAATGGGAATGGACGATATTGTAGAATGGTTAAACTTGGTTATGTTAATAATGTGGTTCTTTATATTTCGAATGGTCAGTTTTTTTATAATGAGATATCGATTGAAAACAGACAAAAGGTTTAAACTTTCTAAAATATTCAATAGATTGCACCCACTGTAGTTTATTAATTTTTTGATAATAATAATAATTTATTATAATTTTTTTTTATTAAACTGTTTTACTACTTGTACCAAGACTCCCTATTCTTTTTGGAAAATCCCAAAAATCGAAAAAAAATTAACTAAAATTAAAATTAGCTTGAAAGCCCGTCCGCGGACGGGCAGCTAGACGTAGGATGCAAGCAATCGAGCCTAGGAAGTTGTTAATTTTATTAATTCAAAAAATTATGTCAAAATTCAAAAAAATACAAATTCAAAGAAACTTAACATTTAATTTTATAAAAAAGTTAATCTTGAAAGAAATAATTGGTTAAAATAAACAATTGAAAATTAAAGAACTTCAGGTGTTGTAATGTAATTAGGAAAAGTGCGTGTACAGGCGAATGAAATAAAGATAACGAATCGCATTATCATTAACAAGCATTGATTTGAAGAAGGCCGTTATGTGGAAAACCACGAAATGATAATAAAAACAAAATATTTAGTCACGAAAAGAAGAAATTCAATTTGGAACGAAAACGAGGTGTGATTTTGGAATTATCTGGTAGCAGTTCCATTTAACGCGAAGAGGAGTGTAGGAATTCGCATCCAATTTAATGTGGACCCTCCGGGTCGAATAAAGAAAAAGATGAAGACAAGTTTGCATAATCACCATTATAAGTCTTAAACGTGTTGCTTGAGGCGAATAAACCGATAGTTTAATATAAAGCGCAATTGGAGAAAGGAAAGATTCAAAATTTGTAATTCAATTATTTATTTGACTTTTAAATAAAATGTAACATTCACAGAAAGTTCTATATGATTCTTTGAAAAATAAAAAATTGTACAATTACATTAATTCGATCCACTAAGAGTTGGAAGAAGAACTTTTAAAGATCATCAGTCTTTAACAGTGCAATATTTAAACATTTAATTTCATTTCCCGCTTCTGGGTGATTCCCCGTTTTTCTATATTTTCAAAGTAACGCAAAAAGTTGCTGCTAAACTTAATGTGCCGTCGGGCAATTAAAATTTTTTTTTAATAATATAAAAATAAGTAAGTTTCTCAAATTCTAATTTTCTTTAGCCGAACGTTGCAATTTCCCTCACTCTTGCTCAAAAACAAAGAATCTCCCTAGAAGATTCTAGAAGAGTGCAACTCCTGCGACCCCCCGGTTTACAATTTTGACTTCATATTTTCATAGTTAACTTTCAAAGTAACACAAAAAATTGCTGCTGAACTCCGTGTAAGGTAATTAAATTAAATAATTATGTTTTCCAAGTTTTATTCTTCTCCAGACCTACAGTGTTAAAATTTTTTTGTAAAATTACTATTGTTGTACAAAACAAAATATGAGTAAAATTACAAATCAACGTGTGCTAATACGAAATACAATACAATTCGAGTAACATGTGAAGAAACCTACTATGAGTTGTAATTTTCAATAGACGTTTAGTAAATTTTACAAATGTTTAGTAAATTTCAACCAATGTTTAGTAAATTTCCACAAATGTTTAGTAAATTTCAACAAATGTTATGTAATTTTTCTAAATTGAGTTGGAATATCGTGTAGTAAATTTACAAAACTGTTGTGTATACAGAAATTACTAAATGTGAAGGTTAAATTTCCTTCATTTTTGCTCAAAAAATTCAATTTTCCGGTTTGGATTAATATTGAATAACTATTTTTAGTTCTAATCTTAGTTTAATATATTTTTTGGTTGGTAAAAACCATTGACCAATCAGAGTGTTTCATTTTTCACCAACAAATGACACGCCGTAGCAGGATCAGCAGGAGCGTGCTGGCATTTTATGCATTAGGACTAGCTGGAAAGCCAGCCCGTCCGATCGGATCTCTTTTTTAGCGGCATATTTCGTTTCCTGTTAGTAGGGGATTCCCCGTTTTTCAACATTTTCAAATTAACGCAAAAAGTTGCTCCTAAACTTTGAGCAGTAAGGCACTTAAATAAATCTTTTCCAAGCTTTAATATTCTTTAGCCGAAGGTTACATTTTCTTTATTTTTGCTTAAAAAATTAAATTTCCCGGATTTTCCTGACGAAATTTGAAAAATTATAAATTTCCTATCCAAGAATCCAATCTCCAAGAATTTTAAAAAAGTGGAAATTCTGCAATATGTTCTGGAGGGTGTTCCACACCCCCCAGACCCCCCGGTTTAGAATTTTGACATTATAGCCCATTTACGTTGGCCGTTAATAACACCCGCTAACGGTGGGCAATGATGTAAATATTTTCATAAGATTGTAATATTTACGTCTTTGGCCGGTCAATGACATTAAGAGCCAGCGTAAATGAGCTATGACGTCGAAATTGTAAACCGGGGGGTCTGGGGGGTGTGGAACACCCTCCAGTACATATTGCAGAATTTCCACTCTTTTAGAATATACTTGGAGAAGATTGGGAGTTTATAATTTTGTTTATTTTCTTATTATTTATAATAAACAGCAAAATGGCGATGCACTTTATTTTTTATTTCTCGTTCACGCGTTTTTCCGTATAAATGACAGCAACTCGGCCTTTTTCACGGCTTCTTAAGTGCAAAGGGATTTTTATTTAATTCAGACAAACGCAAACTCATTCCGTGATACGTCCTGGTTGCATCAGTCAACATGGCCCGGAGGAAAAATTAATTTAATTTAATTAATTTTTTTTGCGGTGGATCCGTGATTTGCCGTGGTTGCGCCAGCTCTCTAAAAAGCTATTTAAATAAAGCTCTGATACTCACCAAAAGCATCCCCGAAATCAATCCACCTCGACTGTGTGTGACGACAGAATATGGAATCTATAGAACCACCCTGTATTGGGGAATAACGTCATTGCCCGGACAATGACGTAAAAACCACATATGAAATTTTAAACATTGCTCAAAATGCATGGTCATTGACGTCAATGACCGGTCAATGACGTTAATACCCAACTAAACTGGGCATTGACGTTATTATCCGGCCATTGACTGTTAATAGCCGAATTGTCATCATTGACTGTAACATATTTTTATAATAATTTTTTAATTAGCTTTCAAAGTAACACAGAGAGTTGCTGATGCTGAACTCTGTAAGCAGTAAGCTAATTAAATAAATATACTTTCCAAGTTTTAATTTTTCTAGTCTAAGGCTAAATTTCCTTATTTTTGCTTAAAAATTCAAATTTCCCGGGTTGGTAAAAGAATCGACCAATCAGAGTGCTTTTTATCACCAAAAAATGACACGCTGTAGCAGGAGCAGGAGCATTAGGATATAAAAATGTAAAGCTGAAAGTCACAAAATTAACTACACCAAAATAAAGAGATTTCCTACTTAAATTTTAAGAGTATAAAGAGAAAATTTGCTTCTTCACGTGAGAAGGAAACGTGGAAACTGGAAACTACACAAATTTTTGAGTTTATTTTTGAATTTGAATTTACCGATTATTATATTTAAATAAAATTTAATTGAAGATGCCCAAAAATGTTTAATTTCTTCAAGTTTGCTACCAATGGTGGCATCAAAACAATTTAAATTAAGTAAGAGAGAGAAACAAATTGTACTTTTAATATTAATATATTGACGTGTTTTAATTTAATGGCAAATTTTTGTTTAATTTAAAACTAGATTAACTATGTTTCTTACGCCAAAGTACTTTACTGCCGGCGATAGGCAATTGTCTAACATAAGAAAAAATTTTTACTTCTCTTTTTCTTTTATTCAAGTACATAATATCATATCAAAGACATTTTAATCTAATGGTTTTATAAAAATTACACAAAATTGACCTCTGATTACTTACGGATACTGATAATTTTAGAATGTTTATGTATTCGCGTGTGGAAATGATATCTGTTTTAAAGTAGCGCAACAGTTCTCATTGGACCAAAAAACACTACTACAAAAATTTACGTCAACAGTTTAATCGCATCGACATGCTCGGTGGTTAATTTACTAATACTAGAACGATAATCGAATTGAAAATATGGAAAACAAAATCAAAAAGATATCGTATTTTCGAAAATTGTCTCCCGTAAATCTACAATTTCAAGATCTGACGTATACGATTTCACAAGGAAGACAAGGTTAGTGGACCGGTTACTGTAACTTAAACTGTTTTTCAATTTACAGAACCTAAATTAATTTTGAAAAGTATTAGTGGCCAGTTTCGTTCGGGACAACTTTGTGCAATATTGGGATCTTCTGGATCTGGAAAAACAACTCTGTTGAATGTCCTGGCAGGCTATAAGTGCGCTAACGTAATTATTCCATTTAAAGGGATTTGAGTTAATACTACTGGATTTTAGAACGGATGGTGCAGATGGTACTCTAATGGTAAACAATCGGCCAATCGTTTTTAAAGAATTTCGGCAGCTATCCAGGTATATCATGCAGGAAAATTTACTTCAATCTTTTCTGACGGTACAGGAATCCATGAGCGTTACTGCCGATTTAAAACTGGGGAGAGGATTCGGTCAGGAAGATAAAGTCCTGGTGGTGAGAATCAATTGGCATTTATTCTGTCGTTCAATTTTAATTTCGTTTCAGATATCGGAAATTTTGGAAATCTTGAGACTGACTAGCGCGAAAGACACATTAAGCAATAATTTATCGGGGGGTGAAAGAAAGCGATTATCGATTGCGTTGGAATTAATAAACAATCCACCGGTAATATTTCTGGATGAACCTACCACGTATGTACCAGGTATGCTGTCCAATTGAAGATTCGGGAATATAAATTTTACTTCAGAGGTTTGGACGATTTGTCAAGCTCGCAGTGCATTTCGTTACTTAAAATTTTAACGGAAGGAGGAAGAACAGTAATTTGTTCGGTTCACACGCCAAGTGCGCGAATTTTCGAAAAATTCGATAATGTTTACGTTATGTCTGAAGGTATGTGCGCTTATCAAGGTTATGGACGAAACGTCATCTCGTTCCTATCTAATCTGGGTTTGTCGTGCCCGAAACATTACAATCCTGCAGATTTGGGTAAGTACCAAATTGGTGACCCCAAGGTATAAATTTAAAGAAATTAATTTGTAGTAATTGAAGTATCGAGTGGCCAGTATGGTGACCAGTATGCAGAAAAAATGTCAGAAGCGATGAAAAATGGAAGAAATGATAGTTATTTTGACGATACTGATCACGAGATAGAAATCAGTAACGTGGGGGATTCCCCTAAAATAAATTTAGCTTCCCTTAACCATCAGGATGAATGTTTTCGTCAGTTTAAAATTTTATTATACCGGCGTTGGTTGCAATTATCCAGAAATAAAGTAAATCTGATGATGAGGGTACAAACAACATTCAATTGCACTTTTTTTTGCTTTTAGCAATATTTACTACATAAAATACTAGTAGCCATCTTGATAGGTTTTACTTTTGGATGTTTCTTCTTTGATTTAGGACAAAACGCCTGGAAAATGCGATTTAATGCCTCATTTTGTTTCACTTGTTTAACGACGTTCTTATATTTAACTATAATGCCAATTTGCTTGAATTGTAAGTACCAATTGCAGTATATATTGCTATGTTTTTTTCTATGAGCAATTTTAGTTCCATCTGAAATTAAACTAATACAAATAGAATATTTCAATAAATGGTATGGATTAACCGCTTATTATTTAGCGATGACCGTGGCAACCTTACCCGTGCATGTAATTATGGTATTTCTGTGCATCGCAATTTCTTATACAATGAGCGCTCAGCCAATGGAATTGGATCGTTTTATTTTAATTGTTTTGATATGCTCGTTAGTTACACTAGTTGCCGACAGTCATGGATTGATAGTAGCTTCAATTTTTAACGTTACGGTAAAGGAATCATACATTTACAAAGCAACAATTAGCTAAATTTTGCTTTTCAGAATGGATCCTTTGCAGGTCCTGTCACTATTATGCCGTTCCTCTTGATAGCTGCATTTGGAATAGGCGAATATACAAGTTTGTCAAGTTTAGTTAAAATGGCTATGTACTGTAGTTATGTGCGATATGCGTACGAAGGTTTCTTATTGGCTATAGTTGGTAATGGAAGATCCTTTCTGGAGTGTCCAGAAGATAAAATCATGTGTCCGTTTAAGGATTCTAAAAAATATATAGAATTTGTAGGATTACAAAATACATTTATTTGGATTGATGTTGCTGGCTTGGTAGTTTGGTTCTTTATATTTCGAATAGTTGGTTTCTATCTGTTGTGGATTCGGTTACAAGCTAATCATCCATTGAGATCTGTTAGATTACAGCTTCAGAATTTATATCGTAAGAAATTTTGACCTGAGGCAAAACTTTAATTTTGTTAATAAATATGTTGTATTTAATTTTATTAAAATGTTTTTCTATTTTCATTTCGAAATTTACGGGACAATCACTTTAGTTTGGAATTATTCTTCTTTTTATTGAATTCTTCTCCCCTATGGCTATGTACAGGACACCTACATTTCATTTTGAAATGGTTTATTCGGTAAATTACACCTCGGTGGTTTGCCATCGTCTTCCGAAGATAATCATTTAGAAATAAAGTTTAATCTACTCAACAAAGTCAACAACTAAAAAATAATATAAGGTTAGAGTCCGAGACAAAAGGTTAATAAGTATAAACTAATGCTGTAGTTAGTATGTAGCCACTAAAGTATTTATGAGACTTGAACTTTGGCAAGTAACTGACATGAAACGAACTTTTTATATATTTTCAGAAAAAAACACTATATAATCACAAATGATTGAACAATCAATTTTCTAGATAAGGTCCCTCACAGAAAATAAATGCTGAACTCAGGCCGACTCAGACTTATCAATAGTTACAACCTAGAAGATCTTTGAACATTTGAATATTTTTCAAATTTTGAATTTCTCAAGATTTTTGAGATATTTTTCTAGAATTTTCTGGGATTTCTTAGACTTTCCCGATCCTTCTTTACTAATAAGTGGAAAAATTATGGAGAAATTGTCATATCGAAAACTAAAGGGAAATTTGAGAAATAAATTTTGAAAAAAAATTTTTTTTCGTTTTTTCCATTTTCTGAGATTTCATTGGCTTTAAAATTCTCTAGATTTTCTAGTGTTTTCTGCATTTCTCTCGATTTGCTATTTACCAAAATTTTCTCGAGTTTCCTAAGATTTTCTTGAAATTTTTATGAATTTCTTGAGATTTTCTATATTTCTACAAATTTTCTAAGAATCTGTTTCTTGAGATGCCTTGGAAAACCTAAGGAAAAATCGTGATATACAAAAGTGAAAAGAAATCCAAGAAAAATTTAGAGAAATTCTATGAAATCTTAGTAAAACTTAAGAATGCTATTTTCTTCCCAAGGAAATCTTGTTAGTACGGAGGTGTTCCATACCCCCCAGACCCCCCGGTTTACAATTTTCACATTATATTTTTATAATTATTATAAATTAAATTAATTATAAATTATTATAATTAAATTAAAAATAAACCGGGGGGTCTGGGGGGTGTATATGTACCCTCCAATACATATTACAGGATATCCACTTATTTAGAATATTGGACAAATATTTTTAGTCTTAATCTTAGTTTAATATAATTTTAGGTTGTTAAAAAAAATCGACTAATCAAATTGTTTCTTTATTCACCAAAAAATGACACGCTGGAGCAGGAGCAGCCCGCTGGGATTTTATGTATTAAGATATTGATTGGCTACAGAGGGGGCTTGGGCCTCCCACGTAACTATAGAGCAATTATAGGGTTCCCACTTCTTTGGAAAATCTGGAAAACTAATGGAAAATTTAAGATTTCTCTAATTTTGTCAAGGAATGTCTCATTTTTAGTGCAAAGTCAAGGAAATTAAATTTTCAGTCGAGGTAAACAATTTAATTTAAAAGTTTTTTTAATTTTTGAAATAAATTTGTTTTTAAATTTTAATATTAAATTTATTTTATTTAAATATTAATTTTTTAAATTAAAAATTTTTAATTCCTTGTAAAAAGGATCTAAGCCCCAAAAATTTGATTTTGACGAAAAACATAAATAAAACTGAAGGGTTTTAACTTGAATTTGATTTTTCATCAAATATAATTGCTTGTGCACTGGATGGTATTCCATACCCCCCAGACCCCCCGGTTTGAAAGCCCAAAAGTGTGCGATTTATTTTTACTTTTTCAGAACAAATTAATACATTTATACGTCAGTTGTATACAATTCATACTCCCAGTTGTATAAACAAAAAGTCTTGGTGCATATTCACACATTATATACCGTAAATATTTGGACCGGGGGGTCTGGGGGGTGTGGAACACCCCTCAGAACATAGTAATTGTAAGACCTTTTAGAAAGTTAAACTCCTGGAACCGAAAATCTTTTAACTATATTTGCTAGTGCACTGGAGGGTATTCCATACCCCCCAGACCCCCCGGTTTGAAAACCCAAAGGGATGTGTGTATCTTGTATGATTTACTATCATATGATAACTTTTTATTCTCTTATAGAACAAATACATCTAGATATCGTTTATATACAAACATGAAGTTTAAGTTTTAGTCGTGAAAACTCTCACAGAGGGGTCTGGGGGAACATCCCACAGAATATAATAAAAGTACTGTTATGGAAGTCACAAATTTTTTGAACATAATTTTGCTGGTGGCCTGGGGGCAGGGCCGGATTAACCATAAGGCTCGTAAAGCTAGCCTAGGACCCGAGCTCATTGGAGGCCCTTAAATATGGTCCCCGCTTTTTTGTAAGTATCAAAACATTTCATTTGTCGTCCTTAATGCTAATAGATTTTATTGTGAAAAAAAAAGTTGCCGAAAAATAATAATTTGTCACCTTACAGAAGGTAGGCCTTCATCATAGGCTAAGGCCCAAGTAAGACCTAATCCGGCCCTGCCTGGGGGTACTCTATACCTCCCCAGACTTCAAATAGCATCTAGTTGTGCACTTCCTATTTTTGAGATTTTTATTAAGATTGAAAAGATGACAGTACAACTGGGGGCCCTTTTAGCAGGGGGCCTGCATGCATCGCACCTACAGCACCTCGGTAGCTCCGCCCCTGGGTGGGATGTATGCTTCTGGATAAACCGCAGATCAACATCTTGTACACCAAAATTCATCTGCGGTTTATTCCGCAGTTGTAAACATTTTTGAAGTTATTTGAAATGAACCTGATAATTTTTTGAAATTTAATTTTTGAAAAGAGAGGGGGGACTGGCAAAATGCCAAAATATCTCCAAAGAGAAGGGTATAAACAAATATAAAAAAGTATAAAGGTTTTCGGCTATTTTGGATTCGAAATTCAAAATGGGGTGGGGCAGGCGAAATGCACCTAAATGGATTTAAATACTAGGAAGCACTTTCACTCGGTTATTGTCCTCTTAAAGATTCCAAAAGAATTATAAACTATCTGGGATTGCAAAATATGAAATGATGATTCCTTCAATCCCCTTCGAGTTGTCAAGTACCTGATCCACAATAATTTTTTAATACAGCAATAAACATAAAAAATTTCTTGTTTATTGGTTTAATACTGATATTTCGTCTATCAATAAAATAAAATAACAACTATGTATAAAAATCACAATAACCTCAGCTAAATAAACACACCGAACCCTCTTTGGCTCCATGCTATACATATTAATTTGCCGAACTGGATCTGACAATCTTAAAAAATAAATTTACAAAAACACTAGGCCACTCGGGGTTTAGTCGCAGTCGTAAGCTAATGTAGGCGATGAGACGAAACAGCACCAAAAACATCACGAGGCCAAAAGTTTGCATTTCGTATGTTGTATCCAACATTCCCAAATCTCTCAAAATGTGATCGGAATTTTTATAATGGCAATAAATTTCCTCATCTGCGCAATAAAACTCTCGGTTGTTAAACAAAGCAATAACCATGGCGACGACTCCATAACGAACAAAACTTGTCCCCATCATAATTCTCATGAAAGTTCCCACTGCATTGCTGTATCCCAAACCGTAGATTGAGAAAAATACCCAGGGCGATATTATCGCTGGCCCAAAAACGGATCCGTTCTAAAATAAAAAGAAATGAGTTTCTTGGGTCTTACGGGTGATATCCTGCAGTCTATACCCTGCAGTTAAATATGGATCCAATGGCCAAACCAACTGCTTCAGATGTTAAACCAACCAGAATACAAGTTAATGAGCACTGGAAGAACCTGTTCAGTTCGAAGGGTTGATCGCTCATGAAGTAGGTTATAAGTAGACATTCCAAACCCAAAAATAACTAAGAACGAGAAAATTTACTAGAAGTCAAAAACAAAGTTGGAGGAAAATATTTAAATAAAAAAAAAACTACTTACCAGCAATGGTATATTTCGTAAGGTTACAGCTGTGTAATAAGCTTTCAGGCCATACCAGCGATTAAAGTATTCCCGTTTTAATATTTTGACTTCGAAAGGAACTGCAAAAAATTATTTCAATCTGATTCTTCTTAAAATTTACATACAATTACTTACACAGCAAAATTGGAATCATCACGTGGGTGTAGAGAAAAAATATAACCAAACACAAACACAGCTTAAAATTCGTAAAAACGTGATTGGCTTGGTTTCCGATACCATAAAACAGACACCCAAACAATAAGGCACACCCGGTGTGATGGCCCAATTGAATCCAAAACCCTAACTTGTTTCTTCGTTGCTGCAACCACATCCGACCCAATAGAATGTACAGCTGTGTCCAAAAGGAAGTGGAAAACTGCATCTTTTGAGCAAGCACGTCTTCCTTTGATATTACACCTTCTTGTATTGTACTTAGCGTAGTTTCTTTTACGTAGTTTTTCCCGTTATTGGTTGCTTTGACTAGAACTGGTATCATTACTGAATTCGTTTCCACGACTTCGATCACTAAAAAAATTCTACCATTGCAAACATAAATTGCCAAAAGGTTTTCTTACTGAATTCGGCGTGACTATACGTCAAGGGACACTCTAACTGGATGGAATTTAAAAAAGTGGCTATGTTTGCGGCTGGTCCGTTGAAGATGCACATTCCGCTTGCAATGAAATATACCTGAAACGGAAAAAAAATTAGTAAAGGAGAATCAATAATTCTATATAACAGAAATTTCGTGTGGTTTTTGTTTAATTGTTTGTTTTTGGAATTATTGAAATATTTTTTGATGCGCTGGCAGTTCCGCATTAAGTAAATTTTGAATAATGAGCCGGTTTTAAGATAATCGTAAGTTGATTTGCATAATTAATATTCCACGGCTTGGCGACATATACTGGATTAAAATAAATTAGTTCTATGTAGTTTGTAAAGAGGCGGTTCCTCTTTTATAACCTATGGCCGAAGTTAACCAAAAAAGTACAAGCTCGACCAGCAAGAGCAAATGCAATTGAAAATTTATTGAAAAATATACCTTCCTTAGTAAAAAATATTTCCCCCCCCCCCTAAAAGAAAAACCTTGTTTATGAGCGTAGACCTGCAATCATATAGTATATAGCGATTGCAACCGTAAAAACCATCAAGAAACTCGAAGGAGGCCTAATAGTTGCTTTTTAACTCTGATGCCGACTTGTTTCTGGGGTTTTTCGGCAAGGATTTTAGTTTGGCTTCAAGGATCCAATTTAATCACAGGCTTTGTCTAGGTGTGAATGATGGAGATTCTGAATCAACAATTTTAAAATCTTGGGTTTTAAACTTTTCTGTTTTTCCCCGAAGATGGAACATTTTGCCAAATATAGATTGGAAAACAAAACCCTCTTCAAAATCAGTGGTATGGATATCCAAAAGCGGTGGCAAACGTCATGGACAGGGTCGGACAAGGATCGGTGGACTCTCCGCCTAATTTATAAATTGGAGCCTTTGATAAATAGGAAGCACGGTGAGCTCCGCTACAAAACCACACAGGATCTTAGCGGGTATGGATGCTTCAGGAGCTACCTGCATCGCTTCAAGAGGTCCGATACCTCCAGCTGCCTCTTCTGTGGAGAGATCGATGATGCAGAAGATACCATCTTCTTCTGCAATAAATGGACGGACCGCAGATTAGCCGCCCAAACGCATCTGGGGCAGAACTTGACCCCCACGAACATCGTGAAGCTGATGCTGGCTAGCAAAGAGCTCTGGAAAGTGATAGAGAAGATGCTGGAGAACATCATCTCCGTCAAGGCTAAAATCCAAGATGTCACCAATATGAAGAAAAAAGTCCTGAAAGAACAAAACAGATGGAGGCAAGAGTAAGTTCGGAAGAAATGCCTAGCGATTCCCGGCACCTCTAAGGAGTGGGGCTTTAGTCGGTAAAAATCCGACACTACCACCCTACACATCTGGGTGGTGTCTTTTAAAGATTTGAAGAAAAACGTACATTTGAGGGTATTCCATATACCCGACTATATTCTAGTCCCATGTATGCAAAAATAAAATTACTTACATATACGCCCAGCAGTGGGTCTAACTCTTTCGATGCCCAAAAGTTGAACCATATTGTGGGACCTCTACAACTTATTACATTTTGAATTTAAGTTCAAGAGGCACAAAACAATGAGGATAAACCAGGGAGTCTGGGGGGTATGGAATACCCCCCAGTGCACTCTTTTGGATTTTAGGTAGGAAGACAGAAAACTTAGGCCACTAAATCGGGCCCATTCTACTACCTCCGATTCATTGTGAGCTACTTATTTACACTTTGGCCTGAATATTATACAAATTTCAACCTGTATCTGCAGAGATAAACCGGGGGGTCTGGAGGGTATGAAATACCCCCCAGTGCACGCTTTTATTTTATTCCTACAACACTACACCCAACACAATAAACGAGACTACATCATCTTTTCAACCTCTCAATTTTTTGTTATTTTGCACGGTTTACTCATTATTCATGGACCAATAGTATTAGTTCTTCAGTGCCGAAGAGTTACTTAATAGCCAATGCTGGGATCCTTGATTGTGAGGGCCGTATTTGGAAGAGAAGGGAGTGAAAACCAAAAAATTGAGAAGTTGAGAAGATGATGTAGTCTAGTTCGCTGTGTTGGGTGTAGTGTTTTGGGAATAAAATAAAAGCGTGCGCTGGGGGTATACCCCCCAGACCCCCCGGTTTATCCTCATTCCCCACAATATGATGTCCCACAATATGGTCCAAGTTTTAGGCATCGTATGAGATAGATCCACAGGTTAAACGTATTTATTTATTATTATAACTTCAAATATTAATTGAGTTTTAGCGTAGCCATTGGCAAACCGTGGGGTCTGGGAGGTATCCCAGTACGTGCTTTTATTTTATTCCTAAATCACTACACCGAACACAACACACTAGACTTCATCATCTACTCAATTTTCCAACAGGGCCAATTTTACCATTAGACGCTTTAGGCACATGCCTAGGGTCCAATGGTCAGAGGGTCCCGAAAACAGAGAACATAAAATCTTAAAATAAAAATCAAATTCTGATGTAATAACCCAAAAACTTAGCCTTCTATGCTATTAGTTACACTCAAATATCAGAGAGTAAAATCGCGATGGCGAAATGCCGACGGCGAAATGTCCTAAATCGCGCCATTTTGTCGCTTTTAAGTTTTTCGAAAAATACTTCGAATAAAGACTAGATCAACTTATATTATCTAAATCTTTTTTAAATTTTGATTTCGGATTTAGGAAATTTTCAATTTGTTGTACAAAAATATTGCAAAAATTCTCTCTTTTCAGCGTCCTGGGTGAGCCCAACCCCTTAAAAGAGTGAAAATGCTAAATATTTATTGATTGATGTTTAAACCAGATGTGTTTAAAATGTAAGCGTCGTTCAGACTGCTACAATTGTAAATAAAATTTCCTGGTAAAAATAAGCTACTTATTGCTTAATTGCTTTTACCTAAGCAGATACCAAGGAACTAATGTTTATTTTTTTAAATTTCAAGTCTGTTAAATTGACGGATCATTTACGGTACTTTATTGCCGGTGACGAACGGCACTAAAGTATTTTACGTTTACTTGGGAAAAACTATCATTATTATATTTTTGTTTGTTTTATGTATATTTTAGTATAATGTACCTACTACTTGTTATATAATACTGCATTATTAACATTTCTCGACAATTAATAATTAACATAGTGAATAAATTGAGTTAGGCTGAAATTTTTAATTGTTTCATAATTCATCTAATTTAAGGTTACGAAGTTTTATTAAATAGAATGGCTAATAAAATTTTTTGTAAAAATTAAGAAAAACTAATCAAAATTCATCTGAAAAATCAGCAATCCGCTACTGGGAGTAGGGCGGGGATTACCCAAAGTAGGGTAGTTCAAATAATCATTGCCAGATGGCGCTAACAAATTGGACTATATCTCCTGTTTTTGCGCTACTTTTGTGCCGGAAAAAAATTTTCCGCTTAGATTAATTATGATTAATGGTAAACGCTAAAGGTAAAAGTTCATCTACCTATTTGCCGTTACCTGTTACACTTTGTAGTGATATGTTTTAGCAGAAAAAAGTTGACAAGGTCATTGTTCTGCTAATAAGTAGATAAAATAACCTGGTTTATTTAGGCCAAATTAAGACTTCACCTGGTGAAACTGTTGCATGATAGCCACGGATGGTTGATGAATTGTGCAAATAACCGTTCTTCCTTCACCGGTCAATGTTCTTAATACATCAATACACTGCTTTATGGCTACAGAATCCAATCCACTAAAATGTAAAAAATTAAGTAGAGAAAATAAAAAGTGAAACTTTTACGTTGTTGGTTCGTCGAGGAAAATTATAGGTGGATTACTGACCAATTCCAAGGCGATAGACAATCTCTTCCTTTCGCCTCCAGACAGCCGTTCCACGCGAGTCGCATGTCCGTTGCTCAATCCCAACACCTTCAGGACTTCTTCCACCTTAAACATTTCAGTTGGAGTTTAACTGACGGATAACTAACTGGGACTTACTATGGATTCCTTTTTGGCTGCACCTATGTGCTTCCCTAACTTAAGATTCGCCGCCGCCATCATTTCTTCCTGCACCGTTAAGTAAGGCTGTATCAAATCCTCCTGCATTATGTAAGTGGATAATTTATGAAAAGCGTCCATTTGCCGCAACTTTCCATTTATTTTAACACTTCCTTGTGCACCGCTTACGCTAAAAATTATCGGGATGTAAAAATTCGAGTGCTAATTTAATGTTAATTTATGCTAAAGAAAGATTAAGTAATTAATGTGTTACGTCTCGTAATTGATGGTATAGGTAAAATTTTCGGCAATAAAAAATTTTCTAATTTTGCAGGAAGCTGTGTATGGCTCGGAGAAAATTTGGAACGTGTAACTTGGGTTACTGATCGAGGTTAGAGATTTTATTGTGGTTATATAACATTATTGTACTTATAGAAAAATTGTTCGGGTATATTTGCTTTTAAAAAATTTAAACCTTGAAGAAAATCATGAAATCAGAAATTATTCTGATATAAAAAATGACTTATTATTATTCTAATAAAATTTGTTGGAAACTGGTAATTTAATATAAATGAATATTTTTTTAAGATAAATAATTATATATGGGAGCGATAATGACATAATTCAAAAGCAATTTATGTTGCTTTACAATTTCCAATTAAAAGAGACGTCAACGTCCATAAAGGACGTCAAAACCGCCTGCGGTTTTGATTTTTTATGATTTTCTCCTTTTTTTTAAATACTCACACATAGCCCGCTAAAATATTCAGCAGTGTAGTTTTCCCGGCCCCACTGGCTCCCAATATCCCAGTTAATTCGCCGGAAAGAAATTTTCCGTTAATCGATTTTAGAATTTGTTTGCGTGCTAAAACAATTAAAAACGCATTATTTAAAATGATATTATAGAAAAGCAATAATATATAAATTGTAATAACATAATTGCATATTAATAATGTTTTTATATTTAAGTGGATTTGAATTATTCATGATCTATTATATAATATTCTGATATGGGTAAGATATTTTTTAATAGGAAGTCGTTTTTCTAAAAAAAACTCACTTTACTGTCCTAGTTTTCAATAAATTTGTGGTTTCGGCAGTCAAGTTTGTTATTAAAGAAATCAATAAACTTTGAAATTAAAATTACTGCAAAATAAAATTATAAAATTAGTAAATTAAAAATATTAGCGGTATAAAATCTAATCTCTGTTTATTATTTTTTTTAAATTCAAATAAAAATTCCTAAACAATATTAATTGCTGAAACCGTCCGAAATGTGGACATACAGAAGAGTATTGCAAAATTTACCTGAATTTTTAAATATTTATAATCATTTTTTACTTATATTTCATTATTCATTCTCACTTTTATATGTAAGTAAATTACAAAATAAATTAAATTGATTATAAATTAAATAAAAATTAATTTGATTTTATGTTAACTTTTCAATTTTACCTATCTTTTTCTTTCCTCTTAACTTTTCCAATTAATCAATAATCAAATTTATTTTATTTTTAAAATATTAAATAATATTAATTTTTAAATATAATTAGCATTAATTATTTATTTTAATGGTGGCTGCTTATAAAATAGGGGGGGATAACTAGTATATTTTTAAGAAAAACTTTCTCATAATCTGTGAACTTTAGCGTTTCCTGAAGTGGAAATCATTCGTCGGTATGGAAGAACACCGTCACAACTCAAAAATTAATATTTAATATTTTTACTTATTAGATATCAATTATTATTTTCATTAAGAATTAGTTTTTTCCAAAATATCTGTATAACTTACAAACAACAAAAATGGACAAATTCCTGCTGATTTAACCAAAAATTTTAAATATAAATAGAATAAAAGTAAATAAATATAAATACGATATAATAAAAAAGTAAATTAAAATTGATTTTAAATTTCTTAATTTTCCTAGATTTCTTCAAATTTATCTATATTTTTTTAGAATTCCTTAAACTTCCCAGCATTTTCTCAAAATTCTTTAGTTTGTTTAAAGAATTTTCTTCACTTTTACAGCAGACCTCTGTGACAAAAATAAAGGAACCTTTGAGTCAGGCTTAGAGTTGATCTATTTTTTAGCTTTTTTGAAAGAAAATTTTTATTTTTTATCAGATTTTGCCATATGCCTATAATATTGAGGAGAAGCCTCCTCCTACGGTGCCGTTTCTACTCGGAGTTCTGTCAATTTCTTCAAACAGTGGCGTATTTAGAAAATGCTTTGGAAAGAGATGGGCAGATAAAAAAAATATTGTTTGGAATCTCGTTAATCCATTCGTGCGCGTCAGTGGTACCCAAATCCTGATATATAAAATCCCAGCACGCTGTTGCTGCTTCTGCTACAGCGTATCAATTTTTGGTAAAAAACACCACTCTGATTTCTCTCACTTTTGCTTTACAATTCAAATTTCCCGAATTTTTCTGGCGAAATTTGAAAAATTATAAATTGCTTATCTTCTCCAAATATTCTAAAAGAGTAGAACTCCTGCAATATGTATTGGAGGGTGTTCCACACCCCCCAGACCCTCCGGTCTAGAATTTTACCAACCAGAAAATTGATTAAACTAACTACGATTAGGACTAGCCGGGAAATAAGAATGTTTAAGTAAAAATTGAGGAAATTTAATCTTCGGATAGAAAAAATTAAAACTTGAAAAGCGTATATATTTAATTACCTTACTGCTCATAGAGTTTAGCAGCAACTTTCTGTGTTACTTGGAAATATATAAAAATATAAAGTCGAAGTTGCAAACCGGGGGGTCTGGGGGTTGTGGAACACCTTCCAGTACATATTGCAGGATTTCCTTTCTTTAAAGAATACTTGGAGAAGATAGGGAATTTATAATTTTACAAACTTTGCCCGAAAAAAACAAGAAATTAACAAATAATGTAATTTAAATTGTCCCTTTACCCCCCTCTAAATACGCCACTGTCTTCAGATTTATCCAGATTTTCGAGAATTTCGGATTTTTGGATTTCATGAAATTTCCGGAATTTCCTAATCAATTTCTTTACTTTTACGTTGGAATTCTGTAAAAATGTAGAGAAGCAAAAACAAACACATAGCTCATGAGATTCCTCTATAGATTTCTCTATATTTTCTCCGATACCTCGGGATTTTCACAGATTTTTCTTTACTTGCACAGTAGACTTCTTCGGAAAAATTTCCTTTAAAGCAAATTAAACACAAAAAAAATATGTTTGCTTACTTTAATTTCATATACTTAAAATACTTTAAATATCCCCCCACTCCCAAGAAAGCAAGAAAGATTGGTACAGTGTGAAGTGGATAAACAAGATCATAACAGTCTCAGAAAGAAAATTTACTGAATTTTGAGAAACATTTTCCAAATGAGTGAAAAAAAATATACATAGAATTTTCATAGTGTTTCCAATAATTCCTTAGTTTACTTGAAATACAAAGGCAGTTATTAAAAAATTGAAATAATCAAGAAACTTCAAGTCATTAAGTCATATTTGATTTTCAAGTAAAAAAATTTAAGATCACAGGTAGTTAATTTGAATGTATTAATTTCAAGTTGTTAGAAATTAAATTTTTTTATCACTACGTGGATGGTTTCCAGTTTCTTTGAAACCACCACTTAAACAACTTGATTGGACTTAAGTCCGTGTTCCAATGTATTGGACCTTTGTCCAAAATTGAACTACCTTGGAACGTGTCCAGAGATCAACCTTCTCGGACCTCGTCCAAGGATTAACTAAATATTTCAAAATTGTTTTTCAGCCGTTTCCAGGCAATTCAACTTTTTTTTCAGATTCGCATATTTTTATTTACTGCATGTTACTCCTCCTATGATTCGTTCTTTTCTTGTTCGTTTACATGCGCGCACCGTAGCGTAACGTCGCTAGCCACATGGCTTGCCCTAACATTTCAATGTTAATCGTAAATCGTCAAATTTGACATTGTCATAATTTATCACATAAGTTTCTTTGACATTTAAATGACGACATATAATTTTTGACTTGACAACTAATGACATCTGCATTTGATTTGATTAAGTTGCATTAAAGGACACTGCATTATATTTTTTAAATCTATCTAGATACAACATTATTAGATACCAATTTCTATTATTTTGTTAATTTGTATTTTTTCCTTAGATTTTAAATATATTTAGTCCGATTTTACGTTTATTACATTTTTAAGTTGCATTTTTTAAATTTTCATTCTATATTGTTTTTATTTAATTTAAATTTTTTTATTGTTGTTGCATATTATTCATTATTTTTTTATTTTTCCTGTTTATTATTTTGCTTTATTTCATTATTTTGCTCAATCATCAGATAAGCAATCCGGTAATTATTTCAAGTCCTGTCGCCTTAAAGTAAATATTGTTTTTAAAATTTAATATTTGTTAAATTATAGAATTTAAATGATTCACCTCGTAATCGTCCTAACTGATTACTGAAGGTGAAGGATATAGAAAAAACTTCATAAGTAATTAACATGATTGTTTTTATTCGATTAGTTATTCGAGCACTTAAATTTAATTTGACTTTTTTTTATTGTTGGATTTTTTTTTAATTTTCTGGGGTCAGACCTTTAATTAGTTTTTGTTTTTTTTTCTTTTGTTCTGTTTCAAAATTCTAAATATCTTCTATTTTGTTTTATTAATTTCACCTGGTGCCCATACATTCTTTAAAAGCTGATTGTCGACTGCATGTGAAACTCCCGATATTCCGACTTTCAAATTTCAATGCTGTTTTCAGCTATTACATTTTTGTTTTTGAGTTTAGTAACAGACCGAAGAATAAAACAGCGGACGAAGAAGCTGTATATTCCAACTATCTCATAAACCTTCACCTTCAAATAAACAATAAAAATTTAAATTGTCAACAAGCGACTTTGACTTTTAACAATTAAAAATATATATATATTTAAAAAAAAATTTTATATAATAAATAATTTTGGAATTTCGTTAGAATGTTATCTCATTAATTCCTGCCAAGGTTGCAATTTTAGCATTGTTTTAGCAAAAAAAAATTTATTAATAATAATTATTTAAACAGAATTTTCAGTTGAGTAAAGCAAGAAACCTAACAAATTTTTAATTTTTGTTAAAATAATTGAGAAGCCTGTAACGTACGGATATCCGCAGTACCGTATCCTTCCGCAACAATTTAAATTTTTGGAAAAAAAACAGAAAATTTTGCTAACCTAATTTTGTGGATCCTGTTTGCACGAAATAATTCAGATCTTCAAATTCGATGTCGATCGATGGTATTTTAATTAATCGGGTTTCTTCACCGATGTGATAGTCCGCACCGTAACAATCCATGATCTACACTGATTTTTTTTAATAATTAAGTAATTATCAATGATAAACAAACAAACATGACAAGTGCATTCGTCGATCGAATTCACACTGTAAAGACAAACACGCTTTCTCTGTAAAGAGGCTGGATACTTTCTTTGCTCACACCAAACTAAATAATTTAAATAGTTCCGATCCAGTTCAGCCTGTGGGGGGGTTTCCTAAGTACTACCCTCCCGAAGCTGCTTCACAAATTTTTTAATTGTCCGTCTTCGTGCGAAATTTTAACATATTCAAACACAACGAGCGCATCCAGTTTGAAGAAATCTTTCTTTAATTGAATCAATTAAGTGAGGGCCAATTTAGAGTAATTGTGGGACCCGGAACTTGACGTTCGCGAACTAATACCGAATTTCACTAGGTCTAAAAATTATGGTAGATAAAACAGTATTCTCGGCAGAGTATATCATTAAAAAAGCATTTAACCGCTTCGCAGATTCGAACAAACTGCATAAAAACGTCCCACTTTGCGATTTATACATATATATACTTCGGCGACTTTAAGTGGCACAATTGACTCGGTGAGTATACAGAGCAGAATCTAACAGTTTGAATACCTCTAGCATCAATCAAACAACACTTGAAAAATGATTTTTCTAGTTTTAGAGGATCATCAATCCTGATAGCACCACCCACCGTGCTAATATCTCATTTCTTTCCAATCGTTCAACTGTTGCTATACCCAGAAGCGGACTGGAGTTAAATGTTATTTTGATAAATTTTTTAATGACGGCCCTTACAAATAAAAGTAATTTTCTTTTCTATTTTTTTTAAATTATAATTGCGAGTAGGTAAGAAAAAAGAAAATCTCGTTAATCGATTCATATGCGTCGTTGTCTACAGATACGCAACAATTTTGATTTTCATTAACTACCCGGATCGGAGATTACTCATTTTGAGTTTTTTGTTATTCTAAAGAACTATACTGACTTAATTATTCAAGCTAACAGAGAAAACTAGTTAGTATAATTTCTTTTTTTTGAAAATTGCATAAGTAATTATTCTAAATACTCTATATTTACATAAATTGAATATTATATACACATTATAAAATTGTATGCCATTACTACTTTGTTTGTCTTATAATTTGGTTAAAAATATTTTCCTGCTATACTCAATACACAATTTTATTTGGTCAGTAGGTACTGATTAGATGCGATCACTTTTGCTGGAAAATGGAGAATAACATCTAAATTTTGATGGATTTTTATTTATCACTAATTCTGAATACGGACCTGTCTAGTTTCGCATGATGTATTATTGTATGTGTGTATTATATTCCGATGTATTACAATAGGTAGACTAGAAAGGAAGATAGCTTGAAATAATCAGATAAAATATAAAATTTTTACCTTTTTCTTATTATATACAGGTGGAAAGCTGTTTCTAAACACAACAAAGGGGTTAACCCCTTTGCTACTTTTTGACCCAAAAAAATGAAAGTTTGAATTTAGCTACAATTTTTACGCTTTTTTATGCAGATTGATGAGAAAATTAGAATGGCTCAGTCAGAATATCCTAAAGTATGATATTTTTCGTTTTTTGCAGCTTTAAAGTTTAAATTTTTGATTTGCATTTCGGTTGACTTTAGAGCTCTTCCGCCAGAGCTAAGCTGTTTTTTTTTATCTCTAAGCATTAAAATACGTCGGATTAACTAATAAAATAAACATCTAAATTTTCGAAGATTTTTGAAAAAACGCAAAGGTTAACTTTGCTACTTTGCTATTTTTTGAACCAAAATAATGAAAGTTTGAATTTAGCTACAATTTTAACGCTTTCTTATGCAGATTGATAAGACAATTAGAATGGCGCAGACAGAATTTCCTAAAGTATAATATGTTTCGTTTTATGCAGCTTTAAAGCATTTTGGTTGACTTTGGTTGACTAAGCTGTTTTTCTTATCTCTAAGCATTAAAATACGTCGGATTAACTAATAGAAAGGACATCTAAATTTTCGAAGATTTTGAAAAAAAGCAATGTCCAGTAAAATTAGATAAAAATGAAACATTAATTGGTAAAGATCTGAAATTTGGCTTCCTGTTAAACATACTAAAAGTCCCCGTCAAAATCTGTTGCGCTCGAGCCGCCATCTTAGAAAAAAGGTACACTATTTCAGTTTTTTGTCTATATCTCGGCAACTTGTGCTGATACTAAGAAATAGTTTAGATAAAAATTGTAATTTATTAAATTTTCTTCAAAAAAGTTAATATACATTTTTTTGTATATCTAATACTTTAGCCTTAATTTAGTTTAGACACTTTAGAAGGGAGATGTATTAAGCACGATGTTCATGCTTACTAGAGTGCGTGCCAAATAGAAATAGAACCGTCAATCATCATAGGCCACAACTCTTAAAATATTTCCAACGACTTAAAGAACCCAATCGGCCCAAACGGTGGCGCCCAAATGTCACGTACCATTGTTTAAGTGGTTTAAGTGGAAATAGTGTACCCTTTTTTCAAAATGGCGGCTCGAGCGCAACAGATTTCGACGGGGACTTTTAGTATGTTTAACAGGAAGTTGTAATAAACATGTATACGAAAATTCAGATCTTTACCGATTAATGTTTTTATTTGCCGAAAATTGATCTAAATTGACTAGACTTTTTGACCCGAAAAAATGAAAGTTTGAATTTAGCTACAATTTTTGCGCTTTCTTATGCAGGTTGATGAGAAAATTAGAATGCGCAGTTCAGTGGCGTATTTAGAAAATGCTTTGGGGGGGGGAGCAAATCAAAAATATTGTTTAGAATCTCGTTCATCCATTCATGCGCGTCAGTGGTAACCGAATCCTGATATATAAAATCCCAGCACGCTACTGCTGCTACAGCATGTCATTTTTTTATGAAACAAAACACTCTGATTTCCCTCACTTCCTGATATATAAAATCCCAGAACGCTGCTGCTGCTTCTGCTTCAGCGGAAATTTAAATTTCCCGATTTTTCTTGGTGAAATTTGTAAAAATATAAATTCCTTATCTTATCCAAGTATTATAAAAGAGTGGAAATCCTGCAATATGTACTGGAGGGTGTTCCACACCCCCCAGGCCCCCCGGTTTACAATATTTATGCTCATGGAGTTTAGCAGCAAGTTTCTGTGTTACTTTTAAAGTTAATTATAAAAATATATAGCCAAAATTTTAAACCGGGGGGTTTGGGGGTGTGGTACACCCTCCAGTACATATTCCAGGAATTCCACTCTTTTAGAATACTTGGAGACGATAGGGAATTTAAAATTTTTCAAATTTCGCGAAGAAAGAAGTTTTTGCGTTACTATCCTCTAGTAACGGAAAACAAAATTAACTGTTTAAATATTATACCGTCTACGGACGGGCTTTCCAGCTAGAAAATAAATAATAAGAAAATAAATAAAAATGATTAAAACCTCGTAGTAAACATTAATTTTATCGTGGAGGGTTTCAGGGATACAATCTAAGTTATCTTTGGGGGGGGGGGGCAATTGCCCCTTTGTCCCCCTCTAAATACGCCACTGCCGCAGTCAGAATTTCCTCAAGTATGATATTTTTCGTTTTATGCAGCTTTAAAGTTCACATGTTTAATTTGCATTTTGGTTGACTAGAGCTCTTCCGCCAGAGCTAAGTTGGTATTTTTATCTCTAAGCATTAAAATACGTCGGATTAACTAATAAAATGAACATCTAAATTTTCGAATATTTTTGAAAAAAAAGGTTTTTTTTACTACTTTTTGACTCGAAAAAATGAAAGTTTGAATTTAGCTACAATTTTTGCGCTTTCTTATGCAGATTGATGAGAAAATTAGAATGGCGCAGTCTGAATTTCCTCAAGTATGATATTTTTCGTTTTATGCAGCTTTAAAATTCAAATTTTTGATTTGCATTTTGGGTGACTTTAGAGCTTTTCCGCCAGAGATAAGCGGTCTTTTTTATTATTTGCTATTTTTAGTAGTATTTGGTTTTGATTGACACAGGGAGAGGGAATTGCATCAATTGCCTTCCCCCATATCCGCGCCTGACTCCAATTCTGCTGATCCTTCTCAGCTCTGCTTTAGATCTGCTGACTTTTCCAGCTTTAATCTATTACATATTTGTTGACCCTTTACAGCTTTACTGACCTCTATTAGCTCTGCTGACCTTTCTAACCCGGCGCGAATACAAGATTTCGGTTAGGGAGGGGAAGAGAAGACTCAGAAAGATGCAATTTCATCCATTGCCGTTCCCGTTTCCGCGCCTGTTTCCAGTTCTGCTGCTCTTCTGACCCTTTAGATATGATGACTTTTCCAGCTTTGATCAATTATAGATTTGCTGAGCCTTCACAGCTTTGCTAACCTCTTTCAGCGCTGCTGACCTTTCCAACCAGACGCGAATACAGGATTTTGGTTATGGAGGGAAATAAATTTCTGTTCGATTTTACTTATCTTCCAGAAAATCTTACAAAAACGTCGGTTGTGCTTGACTCATGGAGGGGAATTTGCACTTATTGCTTTCTGCCTGTATCCGCAGCTGCTCTAAGATTAATTTGCAATATTTTGAATATATTCTCGATTCACAAAGTCGCTGGTTGTCCGAGAACGGCCTAAATAAAAGTTAATTACTAATACAGCTCAGTAATTCCATAGATTATTATTGGCTGTAAAGCACTTTGCACCGTAAACTGAAAGAGTAAACTAGTAAATTATGCCGTCAGAAGCATATTTAATATATTGTTCAAAGTTAATTATTATTATGTATTTAAAATTTCGAGATCTTGTCCTTTTCTGCTTACTACCGACGCCCATGAATAGATTAACGAGATTCCCACTACCACGATTTCAATTTCAACTCTCCTACTCACCTAAAAGATTGCCCCTCCAAGTTAGCTAGCGATTTTTTAAACAAAATATTTCTCGTTTATCTACTCGTGCGCGTCAGTGGTAGACAGATAACAGATAAGAGCCAAATTGAATCCTAATTTTTATTATTATTTTTTTTATTTCGTCTTTTATTTCCTGCATATTATATTATAGCGACGTCGGTGAACCACACAGCACTGTGCTGTGGGCAGCCTAAAGCAAAAACAAAAGTTTCTGGTGCGCTAGTTTACTTCACAGAAATATCCGCACATAGCTAAAACTTTCAATTATTACAAAGAAAGTTGTGATTTATCTTGCAAAAACTTATAACTTAAAAAAATGACCCGCAATTTGGTTTCGTGACCGCAAAAGAAAAGAGCAAAATACGCCATTATGGTGAAAGTTATTAAATCTCCCAACAAAAAGTAATTGCGGTACTATAAATTACAAAAAAAACACAAAACTAAATTCGTAGAGAAAAATTTCAAATAAATATAAAATTAAAATTTTAATTTTAAAAAGCGTGCGCGATTTTAGGTAGTTTCCGTTAACAACGTGAAGGTGGCTGCGCTACACTGTCGGTAAATCAGTTGTCATTTGTCTTTCGCATCGAAGATTGGGACGACCACGTTTTAAGAAAGTAAGTATTACATTTATTTCAATCCCGGTAATTTCAAAGCGATTTTTTAAGCATAATTTCGTTACATTTACAACCGATTTTGTGAATTGTAGTTAATTCTCGGTTGGGAAAAATTTTTTTGGTGTGATCGTAATGTAGGTTAGGTTAGCATGTGACTGATTTTTTCTTATTTGTAGGCATCGCGATGCAAATTTTTGTGAAAACTTTGACGGGTAAAACCATAACCCTTGAGGTTGAGCCCTCCGACACTATTGAAAATGTGAAGGCAAAAATCCAAGACAAGGAAGGTATCCCACCCGACCAACAACGTTTGATTTTTGCTGGTAAACAGTTGGAAGATGGACGAACCCTTTCCGACTACAATATCCAGAAGGAGTCTACTCTTCATTTGGTGTTGCGTTTGAGAGGAGGAATCATTGAACCATCTCTTCGTATTTTGGCTCAGAAATATAACTGCGATAAGATGATCTGTCGTAAGTGCTACGCCAGGTTACATCCTAGGGCTACCAATTGCCGCAAGAAGAAGTGTGGACACACAAACAACTTGCGCCCAAAGAAGAAGCTTAAGTAGACCATTCACTCGCTGTTTGCAAGAGATGAGTTTTACATTTCTATATTATTATTATTTTAAAATTTTTTTAGACGAAGCTGTAAATTTTCAGTAAATAAAACTCATTTCGTATAATTTTGCTTTTACTTTTAGTCCAGGCAATGAAGGTTATTTTTCTAAATTTAAACCCTCGAGAGTTGGGCCTCTTTAAAGCATGTTTTTGTAATTTCCACCTTCACATGGCCGTAGCTCGGAAAATATTAGTTCTTTTATTTGTATTTTTCATAAAAACGAAAGGAAACTTGAATAAAATTTATTTAAATCAGTAACAAAAAATATCAGGAGGGAATAATATCGACTAACTTTTTATTTATAACTGCTGTATCTTTGGTAAATTTCCAGATCTTTTAATTTCGGAGGTAAACCGCCAGTAAATGCTTTGTCCACATAGTTTCCATAAACTTCGATAGATTTCATTTTAACAATCGGGGGCGTCGTTTTTATTGAGGTATCCGTAGTAAATGTGCTTTTCTGGTAGAGTCCTACAGAAGTCGGGGTTGCATTTTTTATGGTCCCATTAGCTTTACGACCCACCAAAATGTATCTGTAACACACAAATTAAATATTATAGCAATTTTTGTCATCTAAAAGAATAATTTGCTTACTTTTTGTATGTCAACATATCGGCTCTCCCTGGTTCCTTGGGTTCGCTGCCGTAAACTTGCTTCATGGAATGAAAAATTAAATCAAACGTAATTTTAGATCCGCTATCTTTGGAAGCTGTCATGAGCGACTCGGTGTAGATGCTGCTCTCATCGTTAGATGAATCGGAACCATCACTAAAACTACTTTATAATTCAGAAAAAATCCTTTTCCCAATTATCGGCATATTTACCTATCACTGGAAGCGGTAGAACTAGTAGAACTTTGCCCGGTCAACGAGGGATTCTTCATGACTTCGCCCTTCTGACCACTTTCTTCCCTTCTACGGCCAGGCCGAATGCAGATCGTAAATGGACTGTAATTTAAACTAACATTCGGAATAAAATTCCTACTCAGGTTGCTTATTTCGAAAGAAAACACTTTGTCCATAATACTCAATTCGTAAGGCTTGTAATAATCCGAATACGCGTCGATCATCTCCACGTCTTTACTTTGCACTTGGATCAATTCCGAACAAGTTTTCGTTAAATCATTGTAAGAGTAAGGCAAACATTTGATCACTTCAGAGTCCCACCACTGGGTTAAGGGTTTCGTACGTTCCAGTAGTATAATTTTGTGATGAAGGTGGTAATCTGTGATTTGGTCCCATATGTGCGGTGCGCCTTCGACTGGAACAAACAAGCCGAGAAACAGGTTAATCGTATTTTGTTTCTCAGCGTCCGAAAATGTGTTTCGGTAGTAACGACTCAAAGTTTGCATAATGTCGTTGCCTTGGGACGTCCATGGTGCCGTTTTTCGGTAGGTTTTAATACGATGGACCAACTGGGAGCCTCCGTACTGCAGAGCGAGAGTATCGCCATGGTCTTCGTACAAACTTTCAAGCATTCGCACGCAGTCCGTGTCGAATTCGAGTTTCGGCGAATCTAAAATCCCCAAAGCGCACATCTGGTATCCTAAGACGCAGCGACCTATGGCAAACTGTGCCGTATTGGTGCGGTCCAAGCAATCTACGCAATTCGTTCGTATCACACCGGTTTGGACGCTGAAAGCCTTATTGATGTCTTTGGTCTGACCAACGACTGTAGTCGACTTCTGTCCGTAATACTGTTGCTGGTTGTGGAAGATTCCAGTTTTCATAACTGCACTTTTCGCGATATCCGCTAGCCGCCTCATAACATCCACCTTTGCCTTGTTTTTTCTCGCCATATCAAAGGTCTTATAGATTATTTGGTGCTCGTGAGGTAGGAACTGGTTTAAATATTTCACAGCCGAATCCAACTCCTGACTCAGCAGTTTTTCCTGAGGCTTTTTCTCGCGTTGCTTAACTAAATTCAAAATAACAATCGGCGCTCCGTACCGTTTCAATAATTCGTTGAAATGCGCAGCTGCCGTTTCGGCGTACGGATCACTCAAGTCGATGGTGATCGTTGGCGGTTTTGCCACCATCTTGCTCATGTCTTGGCTCCAATGACTGGGAATTGATCCGCGCATTTGAACAAACGAAGTGAAGTGACCTTGACTTAAAGAAGAGACGCAGGAGTCAAAAACCATTTGTTCCGTTTCGACTTCGTTGGCGACATCACCTTGGAAATTAGCCCCTCGTTTTAGAAACCTCGTGCCGGCGTATTTCGAAGACCTCCTGGCGATCAGAGTAACGTAGATGGAACGGCCGAATATGTTGATATTCGACTGCGCGACAAAACCGTGCGTTATGTGAAGTATCCAGTCGGGATGGAGAATTTTCTCAACTTCGTGTAACAAGTGGCCATTCCACACAAATTTTCGATTCGGTTTCGTCCTAATGGCGTACTCGACGGTTGTGCCGTCGGAAGTTTTGTTGTTCTTTCGTAGAAAAGTTGGCGTTTTCATGATATCTTCGGCTGAAAGCTTGCAGTCATCTTCGGAAGTATTTGGAATTATTTCACGTGGAATACTTAAGTTGTATTGTAACGTGTGTGTGATGTCGTAGCTGTAACTAAATTAATTTTCTTTTTTTTCCTTGCTTCTCTAAAATTAACACTTACAGTTTCTTACCTGAAATAAAAGTTGCTCCACAGGTCCATATTTTGGAACATTTTCACGTAGCGCTGCTCGTCTCGATGTAGCACTTTCACCGTGTCGTTTGGAATGGACAACATAGTTGTATCTTCGATTTTGTAAATCGTGTGGTAGCCCACGATGGCGGCTTTTCGCCTCTTTGTAATCAACAAAATGTAGTAACCTTCCAAAAATTTAATAAAGCCGACGATCCCGAACGCCGAGATATTTTTGGAAAAATTCGACGACCTCTGTCGATTTCCGGCATCAATCCGATGCAACAAATCTTGTATTTCTTCTTGATTATATTCCACCTGATCGTCGATTATAACCAAATCGGTAGGTTCCATTCGATCGATCTTGATGACTCGAAACCTCGTTTGGGTATTGTTCGAACCAACCAAGTAAAATTGCTAAGGACATTTAAATGTTAGCTGGCAGAGGTAGTGCAAAATAAATTAGCTTACCGATTTGGTTTCGTAGAGTGCGATTTTTTGTATAGAACTGATGATCGGGTGAAACACTGCATTTGTTTTGTTCATTTTGCTGTTGGTGCTGAGGCTTTCAAAATTAAATTAAATTATACTTAAACAAAGTTATATCTTCTAAAAATCATCTCCAATTTCATTGAATTAAAATATTATAGGCAAACTGACAGTTCGAAATTGAGGTTAACTTGGCTGTATTGTTTTTATTATTCTGCAATGTTGGTTGCCTATGCACCGAGGGAAAAGTTAAAAATACTAAATAATAGTTAGTTATTTCACAAGTGGACAAAGTAAGTAGTTGTCAAGTTCAATATTATATACAATGTTGCCAAAAGCTAAAATTCAGTAGCTTTCACTATATTTTCGGTAATTTAGTTTTTCAAATTTCATTTGTAGCAATAGAATTTTTGGCTTCCCAGATACTGTTTGGAATATAATCAAGCAATTAATGATTTATCTATTCAATTATTTTCTTATTTTGCAAAGCAAAGCAAAAATCGGTAGATCTGGCAACATAAGTCATTAAAAATTGAAGAATTTTTGGATCCAAAACTTCAAATAGGATATTATCATTGTTTCTTTCTGCATTCAATTCGAATGTAGCAGCCAGATTTTTCGTAAGTATGATATTTTCTTATTTATGGGGCTTTAAAGGTAAGAAATTCGGAGTGAATTTGTCCCAATCTTTTTTCTCAATTTTCCACGGTTTTCATTTCTTGCGCGAGGTTCTGGCGATGGTTTCGAACACGGGCATCAAAATACGTCGATTTAGGTAATAAAAAGACCAACTAATTTTTTTATAAAAATTCGAAAATTTATGAATGTTAATTGATTCAATTGTTTTGGACCCAAAACTTCAAATCGGATATTTTCATTGTTTCTTACGTGGTTTGGGCAGATAATTCGAATGCCGCAGCCAGATGATTCGTAAGTATGGTTTTTTATTTATGATTTTATTTTATTTCATTAGCAGCAATAAATTTTGAAAATGTAGATTTTATTTCGAAAGCTTTCCGTAGCCAGTAGATTAATTGATTTCAAGGATGTTTTTAGTGAGTAAGCGCCAGCCAAAACTGCCCGGAGGGTAGCGAAGGGCTGCGTAGGGTGAGTTTTAGCTGGCGCAACCCCGGAAAATCACGGATCCACCGTAAAATGAATTACTAATTAAATTACATTCATTTTTCCTCCGGACCGTTTTGGCTGACCCTAATCCACCCTAGCATCCATCATTTTAGGATCTACCCTAAAATGAGTTTGGGTTTGTTTAAATTAAATAAAAATCCCTGTACACTTAAGAGGCTTTGAAAAGGGCCGGGTTGCTTTCATTTACACAAAAGAACGCGTGCACTACACATACTTGTCCCGGGTTGAAGTGCATCGCCATTTTGCTGTTCCTTATAGTCAGTGGCGTAACAAGCAGGTGAGGGACCCGTTCTTAACGGGGGCCCTGCTTTTATAAAAGACAAAAAAATTGTATACAGGCCGATTTCCATGCAATTCCAGTGATTTCCAAAGAATTCCTTCCAAACCAGAGCGGATATAGAGACGAGTAACTATTTAATTTTATTAAATATTTTAAAAAATATATAGAAGAGTTTTTTTTTATTTTTCAATTTTCTCAGGTTGTCTAAATTTTCTAAAATATCCTAGAATTTTTTGTGATTCCCCGCCTCATAAGATGTTTTGGATATTTTTTCTAAAATTTTCTGGGGAATAAGTGGAAAAGTGATGGAGACATTGTCATATGCAAAAATAAAGGGAAATTTACTTAGATTTCATTGGCTTTAAAATTTTCTCGAGTTTCCTAAGATTTTCTTGAAATTTCTATGGATTTCTTGAGATTTTTTTATATTTCTACAAATTTTCTAAGAATCTCTTTCTTGAGATGTCTTGGAATTTTTTTAGAATTTCTACAGATTTCCGCTTAGTTTTGTATTAACTGGAAAACCGAAGGGAAAATCGTGATTTATAAAAGTGAAAATTTGCTTGAAAAGAAATTCAAGCAAATTTTAGGAAAATGGAAATCTTTGAAAATTTAGGAAATCTTTAGAATACCACAGATTAATTCTTTTCTTTCCTTTTTTAATTTTCTAAGATTGCTTGGCAAAGGCAGATACAACAGGATATCAACACCCACTCGTGAGCTTTAGATAAACAGAAAAATTGACTACGTTTTGTTTTGTTGAAATTTTAAAAATAGTAAAAATATAAATATTAAAATTTATTAATTTAAAAAAAAAAAAAAATTCTTATTAAAATACATAATTTATTTACTCCCCCATCCTAGATCCGCCCTTGGTTTTAGATTTCAAGGCTGTATTAAACTGCAATGACTTCATAATTTTAATTGTCTATCACTGGTGCGCATAAAGGGATTAACGAGATTATCATTCCAAAGAACTTTGAGGGAGAAAAATAAACTAACAAACACAATAAATAAATGAAACAGAATAAAATCGTGTGAGGTTTTAACTTTAACTTGTTTTTTCAACAAATATAATTGCTGGTGCACTGGAGGGTATTTCATACCCCCCAGACCCCCCGGTTTGATAGCTCAAAAGTGTGTGTATACGTTTTGTGATTTATTTTTATAATAAAAATTTTTCACCCTGTCAGAACAAATACATTTATACGTCATTTGTATACAATTTATAGCCCTAGTTTTATAAACAGAAGGTCTTGGTGAATATTCAAATTTAAAATTTGCACCGGGGGTTTGGGGGGTGTAGAACACCCCTCAGAATTTTGTAATTGTAACCTTTTAGAAAGTTAAATTCCTGGAACGGAAAATTCTTTAACTATAATTGCTGGTCCACTGGAAGGTATTCCATACCCCCAGACCCCCCGGTTTAGAAACCTAAAGGTGTGTGTGTATACGTTGTGTGATTTACCTTCATATGAAAACTTTATGTTCTCTTAGAACAAATACATCTACATATCATTTGTATACAAACAAAATGTTTTAGTGCATATTTATACAACATATAATATCTTTCACCGGGGGGTCTGGGGGTGTGGAACACCCCACACAATATTATAGTAAAATTCCTGGTATGGAAATCACAAGTTGAATAGCATGGAACACCCTTAAGAACATTGTAATTGTAAGACCTTAACTATAATTGCTGGTGCACTGGAAGGTATTCCATCCCACCCAGACCCACCGGTTTGAAGACCTAAAGGTGTGTGTTCTGTATACGTTGTGTGATTTACCTTCATATGAAAACTTTATATTCTCTTAGAACAAATACGACTACATATCATTTGTATACAAACAAAATGTTTTTTCTCCAAGCGTTACGAAAGTCAGCTGTTTCATTACCGATTTTAAACACGAAAGTCAAACTTTTCCTTAGCAACATACATAAAACCACGTTGCGTAGAGTTTTTTTCGAAAGTAAAATTGTCGGGGGCAGGTAAAAAAATAACTCCTCTTACTTGTGAGAATTTTTTTAAGATTGAAAAGGACACAGTACAACTGGGGGCCCTTTTAGCAAGGGGCCCGCTTGCGTCGCACCCACCGCACCCCGGTAGTTCCGCCTTTGCTTATAGTATTTATTCTATAAGATCATCATTGTCCAATCCATTTTGGCCATTAACGTCATTGACCCGCCAAAGACGTAAATATTACAATGAGATGAAAATAATTAGATTATTGCTCATCGTTAACAAGCGTTGACGTCAATGGCCGGTCAATGACGTTACTGGCCAGGGTAAATCTGGCCAATTTACGTCATTGATCGTAACAACTGTTAATGTAATTTTCATGTAACTTTCGTTTTCTTTTCTTGATTCTCTAGTTGTTTATCAATTTTTTCACTTTCTCTGAGTTATTTATATGGCATCATTTCTTCATGTAGTGTTATCCAATTGGAACGAATCATTTCATTCACATTTTTCAGGTATCAACAAAATAACTTTCGGTTTTATCAATTATTGCAGCACAATGGCGAGATTGCATGTGGATTGTTAAAAAATAATAGCATGAATACTTCGCAAGTTGTAAACTCCTTGGATATATTGATTATAACAAAGTAGCTAGCGTGAAGTCATTCTTTGTTTATACTTTTCAGGTTCGAGCTTCAGTTTCTATTTTTATCCACAATTTTACATTCACCAACACATAAATCTTCATGGATGCCAAAATAATCATAACCAGACCAATTTTTACAAATTATAATGTCATCAGTGCAAGAATCGGTTACTTCTGGTAATACCGAAGAGGATTGGAAAATTTTCGAGATTCTCACCAAGGATATCGAGGTGAGCTCAGTGTACATTCAATCGTAGTTATTGTTTTACTAATTTTGACTAAATTTAATTTATCGATTAAGCGAAACGCATTTAGGTTTTGCATGTGACCTACATATGACTCCCTCATGCTTTCAATCAATTTTCATTTTTTATATATCACGCTTTTTAGTACCAGGAAGAGTAAAGTCGGCTTTATGAAATATTCTTGTCAAATTATTGAATATTTTTGTTACCCAATCAGGAGCAGGCATCATCTGCATTGACATGTTTAAATGAATCCAATATTTTCGGTTATTTATGGAAGAGACGTCATAAAACTTTCATAAACTATTTCAGGACTGAAGGACTTTTATAATTGTTTCACGAAATGGAACTTGTCAAAATTATTCAAATTCGGTGAGTACACTTCCGCGTTCTTTTTATCTTTTCCCTATATTTTCTTTTCTTCTTTCAATCTGTCTTCCTGGGGAGTCATAAGTCCTTGAAGATTATTCTCTTCTGCACATTTTCTCTTAAATTTACTTCTCCCTCTTCCCAGATGGATGGCGATCAAATGGACGTAGCAACGTCCCTTCGCAGCGAAGTGGCAGCACTGCAATACAAGAAGGAACGGCTATCGGACGAAGTGAACGAAATGAAGAGTCAAATGAGAACTCGGGACCAGCGATGCTTGGACTTACAATTAGAGAGCGACCACTTAAGAGAGCAGTCCGCACGGCAAAATGCCGTAATTTCTTCGCTGAAAAAACGGATTCAAGAATTGGAAGAACGCGAGAGGGACCATTACTCCATGCAAGGACGCAACGAGATTGCTTTACAAACGGCTCAAAGGGAATGCAAATACAACGAGGATAAAGCAAAGGAATACGAGAAGAGGGTGCGAAGTTTGGAGATGGACTTGACTTCGGAAGAGCAAAAGAAAGACACTGCCAGGGTTTCCTATCAAGAGTTGGTGAGGAGGTTGGGAATCGCGCTTGGTGCGGAAATTTCGGATAGCAGTCTGATGACTGTCGAAGCTTTGGTCCACAAAGCTGCAGAATTAGTCCAGGTAATAACTGCACATCGGTGCAGTTTGGTCCAAATTACAGCAATTAATTTTTTAGGAAACCAGTCGTCTTAAAAGCAAAGCAATGAATATTCAAGATACTTTGGCAACATCTGAGTTAGATGTGAGAACGTTAAGAGAAACATTGGATAGGTCAGTGAGCGATAAGGAATGTTTGCAACGGCAATCGGCGACGCAACTTTTAGAATTGGATCGGCTACGTCAAGAAAAAGAATCGTTGGAAATGCAAAACAGGGTTTGCGAACGCGAAATTATCGATTTAAAAGAAAAATTGTCTTCCTCCACTAGAAATTTAGGATCTGCTGGCACAAACATCGCTCAGTTAGAATCTGCAATTTGTCAGTTGCGCGGTAACTCTTCCCCGTTTGTTTACTTTCGGAAACTTAAAAACTGAAAAGGAAAATGTATCTTTTAGATGAGTTGAAAATGCAAGAGGAAAAATATCAGCGGCTTCATAACGAACATCGCAACGCTTTGGAATCGATTGCTTTGCTACTAAGTACGCCCATTCGGTTTGTGGATTCGTTGGAAGACACAATTAAGGATCGAATTCGGGAAATTTTGAGCGAAAATCGGGAAAAATCTGGGGTATCTTTTTGACTTCGTTTGAATTTTTATTTAAATTTTCTTTTGTAGCAAGTCGAAACGCTGAAGGAAAAGCTTTCCCATGAGAGTCAGCAATTGAATCGCCACTTATCGTTGTACGAACAAGCGAATCTGCGAGCTAGAAGTTTGGAAGATGATAAGAGCCATCTGGAGCATCGTCTCCATAAAACTGACGTCGAACTCAGTACTTGCGAATTGTCTCGGGAAGGTCTCAAACGTGATAAGAGCACGGTTTGTGTTTAATTTATTTTTATCTTGTTTCACCAAACTTAACATTTTAGTTTATGACCTTCTTGGAGCGTCTAGCCAGGGCGCTCAACATGGATGAGATATCTCAAGAGGTTGGGGTGGAATTGCACACGGAATCGTTGTTGCATCGGGCCGAGCAACTGGCTCGATTGGAAAGCGACAAATTGGTAGATAAGGTAAAGACCGGCTTTTCTTTATTTTGGCTGTTTTCTTATGGTCTTTGTGTTATTGCTCAGCTGCTTTGCTGTGGATATGGAACTTTGCCGCGTTTGCTTAGACGTGAAAAAACCTTTCATGACGTTCCATGTTATCGCGAAGTAAGCGGTCGTAGTTTTTGTCTTTGCTTTCTCAATTAATTTAGTAATGAATTTATTTCATGAAAGGAACAAATTAACAGTTTTCCTTTGAAAATCTGCTTCCAGCATTTAGTCAATGAAAACTTGGACGAATTCGTCCTTTAATAAATTATTTCCTAAATTAACCGGTCAAAATGATTGATGACCTAAATTATGTTGCAAATTTGATGAAACAGAATGAAATAATTTAATACTAAATTGTATACATCATTTTCCATTTTCTTTTTATTAAAAATCAATTCCTTCATTATTATTGTCACAATAGCGCCGAGCACAAAAAATTTTCTTTGCACTTTGATGTTACGCTTGCTTTTCGTTCAAAGTTCGTAAGAAAGTTTTTGAAAAAAATTAATTGGAAATCATAATTTATTATGATGGTGAGCAAAAGTTACTTTACTCTTTCAATTCTGGGTGTAAAGTGAAGAGTTATATACCCGAGTTATCTATTTCATACCTTCCAAACCTCCCGATTTAAAAACACGAAGATTTGTGTGCACATTCTATGATTGATTTTATTAAATAGAAATTTTAGAATTTTAAAAATAAAATTTTTTTTTTTTAATTTTAAACAAGCAATTATACTGCTGGAGGATATATCATACTCTCTAGACCGTCCAAACTAGAAGATTTCAATTTGTATTATTTTGTAAAAAATTTTATTTATCATAAAAATTGTGAATTTATGGTTTTCCCGCCAACTAGTAGACATTATAAACCAACTGAGTGGGAAAACCGGGTTTTTGTGACGTCATATTTTGAATTTTCTTTTTGAATGTTTGATAAAATAAATTGGAGGTAGAAAAATAATTTGGAATTTTCATTTTAGAATCTTAATTCGCGATTTACGTTAAGCGAGCGCCACTACGCAGAAAAGCATTAAAGTAATCTAAAACGTATATTTAGTTGGTATAGAAAGTTTTGTTTATAAACCAAACGTTTGCATTCATTTTGTGTTTTATTTTGTAAATTTTATGTATTTCACCGAGGTTTTACGTTAAACTAACTCAGAATCAAACTCAAAGCAACATCAAATGTACGTAATATAGCCGCCATGTTGTTAAATGTTGACATTTGGTAGCATCACGAACGCTACGTTTGAATATTACAATATTCAAAATTCCCAGTCTCATAACATAAACCGACATGAACGGTTCGCGATAACCGGGTAATTCCAACTGAACGACGGCGACGGTCAACTCGGCGATGCCGGCGGTGAAAAAAAACGCCACTTTTATTCCGTATTAAAAGTAAGGTTAGGCAAAAGTCTAGAAAGACACGGATTTCTGCTAAATACAGCCCAGAACAACCATATAACTCGAAATTTAAATTAATTTTATTTATATTATCAAAATATAAATATCAAATAACAAACTCCGCAGTGTTGCCAAAATATTGGACGTCGTTGCGCCTATGGTTATGGATTTCAGTGGCGCAACCAGGATTTTGTTATGGGGGGGCTAAAGGATGCGAACGAAGCAAACTTCGCAGAAGGCGCGCGCCGCAGACGAAGATTTTTCGGAAAAAGGGGCGTGGTCATCTTATTTACGGTATAATTATTGTGTCGGGGGGGGGGGGGGGCTATAGCCCCATAAGCCCCCCCTTGGCTGCGCCACCGATGGATTTTATATAGCAATTTTGATTAAACTACCAAAAATATAGTGTAAGCTACCGAATTTTTACTTTCGAACAATCTACCGAAATCTGCCGATTTTTTTGCTATTTACCAAAATTTTGTTGAAGACGTCTGGCAACACTGTACACACTTGATAAAAACATCCCTGATGGACGACCGAACTCGAAATTCACGGAGCTAGAATGACGAATCGTATAACAAAAATAGATAGGTTTGGAGGAGAGTGTACATTTGAGATTAATGGCAATCTTTTTGTTTGGAGAGCAGTTTACATCGCCGAGGTGGCCGATTGCCGAGTTGAACTTTGTCTAGTTATCCGGTCGCCACATTCTGAAAGATTAAAAGATTTCTTCGGTTCCCACTTAATACTTCGGTTTCTGAAACCGGGGGGTCTGGGGGGGGGGGGGGGTTACCCCCCAGTAACTTATCAATTGGTTCAAAAGAACAAAAATAGGATTCCGTTTTGCTTGATTTCAAGCTTGTGTCTATCTGCTAATAATCTTGTTAATAACTAGCACTGTTGAGCTGCCTCGAGCGAAGTCGTAGCTACTATCGAATAGTTTAGTTCAATTTTCAGCCGAAAAAGTAGTAGTCTTTGAAAGATTTTATATGAAATAAAAAACATTTCTTTGGCCTGTAGACAGCTGAATCTTGTTTTTCATTCAAAATTAATTTGTTTTTTCTTTTCTTTTCAAATTTTGGTCTGAGTAAACTGGTCTACGACGATTCTGTGATGGGTAATATTTCTGTGACCTACGGCTCCTTCCAAGATTTTTTTCTAGAATTTCCTTCTTCTTCGAGTACCATCAGTGTTTAGGCGAACAATATAACCAAAAGCATTGACTATAGTAGTTATCAAGACACGCAGCCATATGGAAGAATTGTAAATTCTATGTCCCTCTCACTCGAACGCACTCCGCGCACTATACTGTCCACACGTTCTAACGGAATGGATCGCGAGATTAATAATTGTTAATGAGGATTTACATTGAAAATTAGCGCCATCTAGTTGTCGTGACAATTTAGTATTGCATTAAAACATATATGGCTGCGTGTCTTGATAACTACTATAGTCAATGCCAAAAGCCAAGATGACTGACTATGAAATATAATTAATGAGGTGGTTTTCCGTTGCTTTCATAGAAATCCTCAGATAGATATTGGATTTTAGATCACTGTAGTATATATCCATAAAGACGGTCATGGCCTGGCGCTTGTGTGCGTAGAATGATAAGCCGAAATTACCGGTTCGATCCCGGGCGGAGTAAAAACTTTATTCTCGCCATCTTCTCTTGGCAGGCAATGGCAAACCACCGAGGTATCTGCCTAGAGAACCTTTGTAAAGAAACTGAAATGGCCTCTATAAGTCGTATAAGTAGAACGAAGGAATTTGAGAGAGAGAGAAACAGAGAAACAGAGTATATGCTGGTATCTCTCTCATAGTTCTTAAGAGCCTTTCGATCAATGAAACCTCTGGCAGTGGCGGTGCAACAAAACAAGCCCTTAAAAATATTTTTAATTTTGAATTGCGTATTATATAATTTAAAAATCTCTTTTTTGTTTTTGTTTTTTAGAGCTTTGCAATCGGAAAAAATTAGTGTCGCTGCTAAGCCTAAAAGTAATTTTATTTTTGCATATCAGGGAGTAAAAGGTTAAACATATTATTTAAGTCACAAAACAATTGGTGTAATCCGGGGGGTCTGGGGGGTATGGAATACCCCCCAGTGCACCCTTTCAGATTTTAGGTTGGAGGGCAGGAAGATATCCCTACCCGCACTTAGGCCACTAAATCGGGCCCATTCTACTACCTTTGATGCAGCGGTTCTCCGTCCTGTCACTCTTCAAGATATCCTGTCCATTTATTATTACTATTTATGGTCCCGGACTCCTAAGCATTACTTACATTCGCTTATTTATATCACCGCCACTGCAATAGGCCTAATTTGGTGGCCGAAGTGCGCGTAAGGATATCTCCCTGCCGCTGCCGTCCTAGCTAAAATTCAGAAGAGTGCACTGGGGGGTATTCCATACCCCCCAGACCCCCCGGATTACACGAATTGCTTATTAGAGCTTTGGAATCGGAAAAAACTAGTTTCACTGCTAAGTCTAAAAGTAGGTAATTTTATTTTTGCATATCAGGGAGTAAAAGTTTAAACATATTATTTAAGTCACAAAACAATTGGTGTAATCCGGTGGGTCTAGGGGGTATGGAATACCCCCCAGTGCACTCTTTCATATTTTAGGATGGAGGGCAGGGCTGTTTCCTTTCAATCTATGGCCACGGCCGGCTCACTTCCATTGTGAGCTACTCATTCACACTTTGGCCCGAATTTTATACAAATTTCTACCTGTATCTGCAGAGTCTTTATCTTTCAGTCATTAGCTGGAGATCCTCTCGCTTCATCACGAATTTCAAAATTGATCAACATTCAGGGCCATTTTCAAAATCAGTGCCAAAAATTCCAAAAAAATTACATTTTTGATTCTTTTCATGATTTTACCTGTGAAACCAAATCCATCAGATCCGTATTGGTTAAATTAAAAATATAATTTAAATTTTAAGCTGATTTGAGAAGTCAACTCGGTTGAAAATGCTTTGGAGATTTCTAAACAAGTTTAAATTATTCATTCGTATTTGATTAGTAATAAATTAAAGTAGTCGGTTTTTTAGGTCTACGAAGCAATTTGAAAAAAATCCCAAAAAAATAATATTTGGATTTCCTAATTTTTTTGCACAGCAAAAAATACAATTTCCTAACCAATCAAAATTTTTTTAGATTTAAAAAAATTCCTTCACATCTTGGAAGCATAATTTATTCACACAGCACGAAAAAATGTTAATCGGCGGGAATTTTACATTTAAATGCATGAATTTCCTAAATTAGTCAAATTTAAGTCATTCCAATTAATTTACAAAAACTTTCTTAACAATTTAAAATTCTAGAACACTTGATCTACATTTTAAAAAAAATTTTAATTTCAAAGTACAGTACTTATTTAGTAAACTGTAACACTTTACCGCACAAATGGTAGGACAGCAAATTAATTTAAAACATTTTAATTCGGTCGTTCATTGTTTCAAATTTGTAGTTGTAACGGCATTTTGTGCACACTGGTTTTCTGTCTGTATTATTTCGCTTAATTTATTTATTTAATAGACCGCCGTTGTATACCAATTGCAAAGAAAAGTGCGTACGCTCAGAGAGCAAGTACAGAGGAAGGATTTACACTTGGATTTGTTGCGTCGTAAGCTGGCTCTGCAAGAAGACAGCACCAAAGCCAAGTTTTTGTTGCAAGGCGAAAGGGACGAGGCGAACATGCGGATCAAAAAGGCGTCGAAACTGAACGACCGGCTTCATCTTCAACTTTCCGATGCTAAAGAGCAAATTCGGGATTTGAACGCTCAGTTAGCGGAAGCCGCCGATTACAAGGTAAATATTTGCATCCGTAGACTTCTTTTCTAATTTTTTCTAAAGATTACAGCCCTGGAGAGAGGACGCAAAGTGGAAGAGTTACAAAAACGACTGATCGAATCGGAATCGTTACGAACGAAATACAACAGGAAAGTTACGTTATTAAAGGATCAGATCAGGACGACTGGACAAACGATCGATCAAGAGCGATCGATCAGCGACCATTCGGTTCAGTTGCTCAGGGACGAATTGGCCAGGATTAAGGACAGTTTGTCGGACGTTAACAGGCGAGAGGCTCAGTTGCAAAATTTCAAGAGTTCTATCGCTAAAATTTTGGGAGCCATCCTACCCATGCCAGATTACGAGTTGGTTTCCAGATTGCAAAAATTGGTTGACGCGCATCACGAGTTTACCATTGTGTCTAGAAGATACGATGATCCTGTTTTGCGGCTTACTTCGAGAAGTCCCACTGTGGGGAGCAGGTACACTCGGACTCCCGATAAAGCCAGATATGACGATTCTGGGTATACGGATGGCGTGGATTTTGATGATATTGATGCGGATTTGTATAAGCGATCTTCTACATGACGAACGCACTTCCGGTAGTTTGAAAAAAATTGTGTTCAAAATTTGTCTTCAATAGTTTGTAGGTAATTTAGACCTTGTATATACAGTACCAAACTACCAACGTATTTTTGGATGTGATCAACATGGTCCACAATTTTATAAAATCGTATCGGATTTATCTTTTATAAACATTTTGTAGCTCTAACGGAAGAAAAATAACAAAATGGATTTCATGAGCAGTTCACTAGAAAGTGAAGATTATTGTAGACAGCATCTCAAAAGGAAAAATCGGCCGAGTCCGAGAAAAGTCAGTTATGGCTCCGCTTAGTTGTATCGTAGATTGTTAAATTGCATTTGATTTATCTCTGTAATTGGTTTGCAATGTCAAAATGTCGTTTTTGTACTGCAGGATAACTTAATGCAAATAAAATAGGAAATAAATATTTTGGTATTGATTAATAGACCAAATCCTAAACATCAGAACATCCATATATCCTTCAAAACAACTTTAATTGGCATTTTTGGATTTGATTTGTAAATTTTGTATTTTTTTGTAAAAAAACTTTCTCTCCAGCGTGTCTGACAGTAAATTAAAACGATAAATTTTAAGAATAAAACTCTAGAAATAATTTCTAACAGGGCCTATTTTGGGCACTAGGCTTTCGCAAATTTTCGGGTCCCTGATATTCAAGTGTAACTCTAGCATCGAAGGCCTAATTTTTGGGTTATTTTATCAGTATTTGATTTTTATTTTACCATTTTATGTTTTTTCTTTTTGAGCCCATCTGCCCATTGGGCCCTATGCACGTGCCTAATGCGCCTAATGGTAAAATAGGCTCTGAGTGTAATTTTAAGCAATAAAAACTGGTTCCGCTACCAAACCACACAAGTAATATTAATAAGGGGACGTCCATTAATTACGTGAGGCGATTTTAGCGATTTTTTGACCCCCCCCTCCCCCTTTGGTGAGATGTCGTGAGATTTGGCTCGATCCCCCCTCCCCTAATCTCACGTGCGATTGATTGTTCTACCTTCTTAATTTAACCCAATTCTCTCGCAGTTTCACAGTTTCTTGCGGAAAAAAATTACGTAATATTTGCTTACACCCCCCTCTTCCCCACGTGAAATTCGGTGAGCTTCTTCTCAACCCCCTCCCCCCTCTAAACGTCTCACTTCATTAATGGACGTCCCCTAACTAGCTTGAAAGCCCGACCGCGGACGGGCAGCTAGACGGTAGATCTCTTTTTTTTTGGTATAATATTTTTTAGTTTTCCTCTACTGGGGGATTCCCCGTTCTTTAATATTTTCAAAGTAACGCAAAAAGTTGCTGCTTACCTTGATGTGCTGTCGGGCAATTAAAAAATTTTTTTTATAATAATATAAAAATAAATAAGCTTCTCAAATTTAAATTTTCTTTAGCCGAACGTTTTAATTTTCCTCACTTTTACTCAAAAATAAAAAATTTCCCAGCTTTTTCTGACAAAATTTGTATATTCATTCTGTCCTCAGTAGGTTTTCTAGAAGAGTGGGAATTTTATTATGTAGTGGGGGGTGTTCCACACCCCCCAGACCCCCCGGTTTACACTTTTTACTATAATTTCGGCAGTTAACTTTCAAAGTAACGCAAAAGTTGCTGCTGAACTCTGAGCAGTAAGCCATAAGTAAGAATTCTCAATCCAAAGGTTTAAATTTTCCTCACTTTTGCTTAAAAATTCAAATTTATAAATTCCCTATTTTATCCAAATATTCTAAAAGAGTGGAAATCCTGCAACCCCCCCCCCTCCCCCAAACCCCCCGGTTTACAATTCAGATTTTTAATTTTTATTTTATTTTTAAAGCAACACAGAAAGTTGCTGCTAAACTAAAATTTGCTTTACAAGTATTAATTTTTTCTTTCCTCATTTTTGCTCATTTTAAGTCCTATAGTTTTAGTTTAATATATTTTTCGGTTGGTATAAATAATCGACCAATCAGAGTATTTCTTTTTTTACCAAAAAATGACATGTTCTATAGCAGGAGCAGGAGCAGCCTGCTGGGATTTTATAGATTAGGACTGAGCTTCAATGTAGCTATTGGTAAACCGGGGGGTATGGAATACCCCCAAATAGGCCCTGATTTCTAAGCTTATTTGGAGAATTTTCTAAAGGAAGCAGTTGGCTGTTTACTTAAACGATACGGTATAAACCTAACGAAGCCTGGAATTTTTAATTAATTTAATTTAATTGGTAAATTTCAAAATCGTGACAGTGTAATCGCAAGTTATAAAATTAAATTACCACTTTGTCAAATATGAAAACTTAAAAAAGTATAAAAAGTAAATTCGTAATGACCATCGCATAAAATAAATTAAATAAATTAAATAAATTATAGTAATAAACATTTTAATTACATGTGTGGTACCATGATTATCGACGTAATTATGCCAGAAAATTGATTATTTTTAACAATGTTTATATGGAAAAACTTCGTGGCGTTTGACGCAACATCATTTGACAACAAAATTGTGAAAATGTAGGACACGGTGTGTAATTAACACATTAAATGCTTTGTCTCATTATTTATGTAAGCATAACTATTTTTATCTTTTCTTACACCTCAATTGCTAAATTGGAAGAAACTGGGCATATACAGTGTGGTTTAAGAATAACTCACCTAAACATCTAAAAATATTTTTAATATTATAGAATTTCATATCCCCCAGACCTCCCAGTCATGAAGACCATGGCTTTATATTATTCTGCGTTGAGCCCAACAGATTTTCATTTATGAGATTTTCCTTGATTTTTTGGATATATTGGATATTGGATCAATATCTGGATGTGAATATTTTCCAATATTGGTGCAATATTGATTTCTAATATTACCGCAATATTGATTTCTAATATATTACCGCAATATTGATTTCTAATATTACCGCAATATTTATTTGTAATATTGGTGCAATATTGAAAATCAATATTGGTTAGAATATTTTCCTGACGGGTCTGCTGCCAGTCGGATGCTATGGCCTCTTGCAATACATACAGAATATTTCCCTGATGCAGGTGAAAGAAAACTTACGTTTGGTGGTTGACAGCATAGCATCTAAAGCACCTGAATAATTTCAGAACTCTCCGGCCACTGTTTAGGCTCATTTTCAGCCTTGTTTCGGTTTGGAACTTTTTAGTCCTATCTCCGTCGCATCTGATTACCACCGCAGGACTTCTGGACGCATCGTTGAAGTTCCTCTTCGTCCGTCAACGCATCCATATCAATTATTTTTAACTCCGTCGCGTTTGTGAGGGTACAAACAGCCGCTTTCTTGTTGTTTTTGAGTGCTTCGGTGAAGCCCGGGCGGGTGACCCCAAAAATGAAAATTGGAAATCGGAAGCTTTTTCCACTTTTTTTATGTAGTTTGAGCAGAAATTCGAATCCCGTAGGCAGATTTCTCGGTAATTATTATATTTTTTATTTTATGTGGCTTTAAACGCAATAAATTTTTGGGTGTAATTGCTGGACGTAATTTTCTTCCTGTACCGTCTGAGTATGTGAAGTCTGGGGGAAGATTTCCAAAGCGACTAATGCATTTACACCAAGTACAGCACTCAATATGGCGGCTGGTTGCGAATTTTTGCGAATACAGGGACGCGCACGAATGGATTAACAAGATTCTTGCCGAGAATTTGCCGTCGTGACGTGTTCCAAACAAAAACAATTCAATTTTCTGAAGAAAAACAATTTTTTAGGTGCACAAATACAAATGGAAAATTGCATTTGCAAAAAATCCAAAAATTCTTGAAAGGTTCTGATCTGCATAATTTAAAATTATGGGAATTCGATGAATGGACACCCTGTACATGAACTAAAATGTCAACATAAAATTATGTAATCAAAATTCTGTAAATAAATAAAATAACTAAACTGCTACACTATCTACCTAACTAGTTTATTTAATTTATACAACTTTTTATGCGAAAATGTAACAACAATGACCCCGATTTGCGTAATACCCAAAACAAATTACATGCAAATTTTACGCTAATAAAAAATTAATCGACATGATTTTTAGAACCAACTTTGTAGTGCAGTAGATTCCTATGGGAAACTTCAGGATAACTTTTTTTTGCATTTTTTTGTTTGAAACAAAATTTTGAAAAACCTATAATCCGGGATTTACTTTCAAAATTAACTTCTCAAGGTAAAATAAATTCCTCGATTTAAACCAATTAGCTCGTAAGTACAAATTAATAATTTTTCTTGATTCATGCGATCCTTTCTTTTGAACTTGAACAACGTGGCTATTAGTCCGGGAGCTAGCGACATTTTTCATTGTCACATTTTATAAACCTTGGTTTATCTTTTATTTTATTATGTTCATGAAACTTATCAATAAAATGAACTCCTGCCATCTCGTTGGCGGGGCAGCGATTCACAGCGGTCTTCTGATTATGTTTAAAAAAAAAGGTAAATGTTGAAAATTATAAAAGCTGAAACTTTTTCTAATATTTAATAATATTTCAATAGGGTATAAAATGACATCCTGCCACTTCTCCTGTGGAACGGTCTACTCCTGCCATAGCCATATTTATGTGAAAAAAAAATATCAATTGTTACAAATATTAAAAGCTGAAATTTTTTTGTCATTTCTGTAATAATTAAAGCAATTAAAAACACATATCCTACCAGCTATTTGGTGGGACCTTGCTAAGGCAGGAGCAAAGTTGTTGAGCGTGAACATCTAATATATTACACAGAGCGACAGTGATTCTGCGGTCTGGGGTTTATGAGTCGATTTTGGGTAATTATGGTCTCCTGAATTAAAAAAAAAATTCAGATTTGTCGAATTGACTCCAGTTTTTGAGATAAAGACAACCCTTTTATATTGAAAATAAAATGAAACAAAAACATTTAATTTATTCAAAGACTACATAGTGGGAACAGTAATTTTGAGGTGTGGGGTTTATGAGTCAATTTTGGGTAATTATGGTCACCTAAATTACAAAAAAAAATTCAGATTTGTCGAATTGACTCCAGTTTTTGAGATAAAGACAACCTCTTTATATTGAAAATAAAATGAAAATTTCTTTTTGAGATGTCCGCGGAGATTCGCTGTCAATGGCTCATTTCTTCATAAAAATTAATAAAAATTTCACAGTATATTCTTCAAATGTCACTTTATTATGTAGTAATTATAGCAATAAATATATATTAATAGTTTCGTCAAAAAAAATTATCGAAATATGCTGATTTTGCTTAAAATTAACTTTACCCCCCCCCCCTTAACATGAGAACTAGAGTCAATTTGAACAAAATAACTATGTGACGAGTACATTATTACATTAGTGTATCCAAATTCACTGCAAAACCCAAGACCGCAGAAAAAAGCTTTTGTTTTGTTGCCCTGTGTTATTTGTAATTTCTCCTGTGATAGGTAGATGTTCTGAATCCAGCATTTCATATAATACATACAATTATATGCAATACTTGTTATACTCAAAGTATTAAGTAGGGGAGCTGTAGCAGGTATGAGATGGCTCCACTTATATTTTTCCATATTGCGATGCCAATTTTCTGGCTTTGACAACATATTTTCATGTTGGAAGCTAGTTTTTTTTTAAGACACCGGAGTCAATAGTCACAATTTTTGTATGTGATCCAAACATCGAGTTAAAATTTCATGAAAAAAGTTTTATTTGATTTTTTTGTAATTGCTGTTATTACTAGTTATTCAACGAAAAAATGAGATTGCAGTGCATAGAAATTCATCATTTTCCTTATATTTTACGATGAAGTAGTCGATTGGACTGATTTATGTTCACACATAAATTTTTCTGTGTTTTCTAAAAATGGTGTCATGTTCCGGATGTGAGACAGCCGAGAGTACCAGTTATGAGACTGTTGCCAATTCCATCAAATTCATCGAATATAATTTTTGAAGTGTGCAAATATGCGTGGCAGCTTCTTTACGTTCAAACATTGCGAATTGGATATGAGCCGAAGATGAAGACGAAAAATATGATGTATAAATTGTAGAAAAAAAGTGTCATTTTCTTTCGTAATTTTGGTCACTGAAGGCCTTCATGATGATTAAACATTGATATTTTCCTTATTCGTGGCTGTTTTATTTCATATTTCCCCATATTTAGCAGATTTTACCGGGTGTCTCATAGCTGGTGTCAAATTTTTTTTCGATCAAAAATCAACTCATCACGGAAATGCTCATAACTTTTTTTGGTTTGACGGAATCAATATATTTTCTACAGCAAAAAGTTGCGTATGATCATTAGCTTTCGAATGGTATGTAAGATATTCGGTATATTTGGTTTCTATAAAAAGTTTTGGCTTGAAAACAAAACCCGTCTCATACCTGGTATATCTCCCTTATAATTTGTTATACCGGGTGCTCAATGAGTTAGCCGAACATATTAAATTAACATGTAAAAACTTATATATGCAAATTCCTGCTTTCCTAATTATTTTAGAAAAAAAATGAAAGATACAAAAATAATACAGAAATATAAACTACAAGTGAAACTATAAGTTTTCTACTTAAAAAGTCAAAAATTGCTTTTGAAATTGTTAAAATTTTCATTTATCAGGCTGGTCATGTACGTTTCCACGGTAATTGTTTTTTTTTATAAGTAATAATAACAATTGCACGTTGCTACTAGTTTTACACTTTACTAAATAATCCATTTTGCATATAATCCGCTATTTATACTGATAATGATAATAAATAATAATTAATATTGTCAGTTTGCATACTTAGTGCTGTGATACTTTACAAAACCTTGTGCGTTGAAACAAACGATTTTGTTTCAAGTGATATTACCATACTATTTCCTAGCTCCTGCCGAAGCCAGGTCCCATCATATAGCTGGCAGGATACGTTTTTTTAATTGCTTTAATTATTACAGAAATGACAAAAAAATTTCAGCTTTTAATATTTCTAACAATTGATATTTTATTTTCACATAAATATGGCTATGGCAGGAGTAGACCGTTCCACAGCAGAAGTGGCAGGATGTCATTTTATACCCTATTGAAATATTATTAAATATTAGAAAAAGTTTCAGCTTTTATAATTTTCAACATTTATCTTTTTTTTTGAACATAATCAGAAGACCGCTGTCGATCGCTGCCCCATTGGTGCCTCGGCAGGAGTCGATTTCAGGTTTCTGCAGCTCTAATATGACACAAATAAACTAAAATTAATCTTTATAAAATCTGACAAAATTTTGTGTCGCTAGCTCCCGGACTATATGATATCACGTTTTGAAAACTGAAACAAATATGAATTATTTATTTATTAATTTTTTTAAACCTTGACAGATGACCTAGGTTTTTCAATGCGATAGATTTGAATTTTAAAGTATTGAACTTCGATTACATTTTTTTGTTAAAAATTACTAACGAAGCGGAGATTAGACAAAACTTCCGTGGTAAAATTTGAAAACATAAATTTGTAATCAAGTATACAATTAAACGTAATTTAACATGGAGGAAGTGATTTCACTTATCCATTTAATTGACTTTACTCCGTTACGCAGCATGTCGTCCTGAAAAGGTTCGGCTAAAATAAATTAACAAACATTTAACAAATTTCTTCAACATAAAACCACTTTCGTTTTGCATATACGACGTAAACTTTCTCCATCATCTCATCACAGTGCGAAGGCAAGCCGTAATTTGGTCTTACAGTCATCAATTCTTTTGTTGATTTATCAATTAGCATCAGCACCGTAAAATTTCTCTTAAACTCTAGAGTCATATAATCGAAAGGTAATTGTCCACATCCAATAAATGCAAGTGCAATTAATTTGCCCAATTTTCAACAATCTGTCTTTCAAAACTCGTTTCCAGACCCATCAGGTTCACGGTCAAGTTCGAATACCACAAAACTGCATTACTATGCAAGATGTTCTGGTATAAAAATGGAAAACAGTTGGAGTTTCCTTTTAGGTTACTTAAACCTGGTTAAGTTTTATATACATAGAAAAATCAGGACATAAATAAGATATTGAATAGGAGCTGAGATGTAATAAGACTTCCCGAAACCTAAAACATATTTTTATTCAATCAAAACGTTTTTTTTTCTGTTTTAGGAATTAGACGTCAATTCATTGATTTCTGTGAAAATAAATTTAATTAATACATCAAACATCCGTCGATAAATAACGGAATTGTTAAGGCTAGGTGCCAGTCGATTGAATATTTTGCTTAAGTGATCTACATCCGATTTTAACCCAACCTAAACCTAACTTGATCGTAATCTGAACCTAACTTTAACCTGAATTTAACCTGAACCTAACCTGAACCTAACTTGAACCTAACCTAAACCTAACTTAAACCTGAGCCTAGCTTAAACCTGAACCTAGTCTAATCGTGAACCTAACCTAAACTTGAACTTAATCTAAACCTAAACTAACTTTTCTTTGTAGCTTTCCAATGGGGAAGTTCTTCAAAAAGACACAACCATATTAATGTGACATTGAGAACAAATCTCAAAATCTACTTGTAGGTTAAGAACAATGCTAAAGACCTTGTGAAACAGGATGCCACTAATATCCTATAATCCTAATACAAAAAATCCCAGCACACTGCCCCTACTCCTGCTCGAGCGTGTCATTTTTTGGTAAAAAAATAATCACTCTGATTGGTCGATGTTTTTAACAACCGAAAAATATATTAAACTAAGATTAGTCCTAAAAATTAGGAAATAAACCCCCAGACCCCCCAGTTTACTTTTAATTTATTTATAGTAATTTATAATTAATTTAATTTATAATAATTATAAAAACAATATAAGAATATTAAGTTAAAATTATAAACCGGGGGGTCTGGAACACCCTCCAGTACATGTCGCAGAATTTGGAGAAGATAGGGAATTTATAATTTTACAAATTTTGCCCGGAAAGTCAAAGTCATTAACTGCCAAAACTATAGTTAAAAATGTAAACCCGGGGGTTCTGGGGGGTGAACATATCCAGAAATATGTACGGGAGGGTGTTCCACACCCCCCAGTTTACTTTTAATTTATTTATAGTAATTTATAATTAATTTAAGTTATAAGATAATATAAATAATAGAAAAATATTAAGTCAAAAATGTAAACCGGGGGGTCTGGGGGGTTTGAAACACCCTCCAGAGCATATCGCGGAATTTTCAGAAGATAGGGAAGTGCAGGAAGTTTAAACCTTAACTTAAAAATTCATTTATTTAAGTGCCTTACTGCTCGGAGTTTAGCAGCAACTTTTGCGTTACTTTGAAAATTAACTGTCAAAATTATAGTCAAAAATGTAAACCGGGGGTTCTGGGGGTGAACATATCCTGCGATATGTACTGAAGGGTGTTCCACACCCCCCAGACCCCCCGGTTTACTTTTAATTTATTTATAGTAATTTATAATTAATTTAATTTATAATAATTATAAAAATAATATAAGAATATTAAGTTAAAATTGTAAACCGGGGGGTCTGGGGGGTGTGGAACACCCTCCAGTACATATCGCAGAATTTGGAGAAGATAGGAAATTTATAATTTTACAAATTTTGCCAGGAAAGTCAAAGTCATTAACTGTCAAAACTATAGTTAAAAATGTAAACCCGGGAGTTCTGGGGAGTGAACATATCCTGAAGGGTGTTCAACACCCCCCCAGGCCTCCCAGTTTACTTTTAATTTATTTATAGTAATTTATAATTAATTTAAGTTATAAAATTATAAAAATAACAGAAAAATATTAAGTCAAAAATGTAAACCGGGGGGTTTGGGGGGTGTGGAACACCCTCCAGTACATATTGCAAAATTTGGAGAAGATAGGGAAGTGAGGGAAGTTTAAACCTTTACTTAAAAAATCATTTATTTAAGTGCCTTACTGCTCGGAGTTTAGCAGCAACTTTTGCGTTACTTTGAAAATTAACTGTCAAAATTATAGCCAAAAATGCAAACCAGGGGTTCTGTGGGTGAACATATCCTGCGATATGTACTGGAGGGTGTTCCACACCCCCCAGACCCCCCGGTTTACATTTAATTTATTTATAGTAATTTATAAGTACTTTAATTTATAATAATTATAAAAATAATATAAGAATATTAAGTAACAATTGTAAACCGGGGGGTCTGGGGGGTGTGGATCACCCTCCAGTACATATTGCAGAATTTGGAGAAGATAGGGAAGTGAGGGAAGTTTAAACCATAAAACTTAAAAATTTATTTATTTAAGTGCCTTACGGTTCGGAATTTAGTAGCAACTTTTGCGATAAAATTGTGAAAATTATAGTGAAAAATGTAAACCGGGGGTTCTGGGGGTGAACATATCGTGCGATATGTACTGGAAGGTGTTCCACACCCCCCAGACCCCCCAGTTTACTTTTAATTTATTTATAGTAATTTATAATAATTATAAAAATATTAAGTAAGTAAAAATTGTAAACCGGGGGGTCTGGGGGGTGTGAAACACCCTCCAGTACATGTTGCAGAATTTGGAGAAGATAAGAAAGTGAGGGTTAACTAAACTGCTCGGAGTTTAGCAGCAACTTTGGCGTTACTTTGAACATTAACTGTCAAAATCATAGTCAAAAATGTAAACCGGGGGTTCTGGGGGTGAACATATCCTGCGATATGTACTGGAAGGTGTTCCACACCCCCCAGACTCCCCAGTTTACTTTTAATTTATTTATAGTAATTTATAATAATTATAAAAATATTAAGTAAGTAAAAATTGTAAACAGGGGGTCTGGGGGGTGTGGAACACCCTCCAGTACATGTTGCAGAATTTGGAGAAGATAGGGAAGTGAGGGTTAACTAAACTGCTCGGAGTTTAGCAGCAACTTTGGCGTTACTTTGAAAATTAACTGTCAAAATCATAGTCAAAAATGTAAACTGGGGGTTCTAGGGGTGAACATATCCTGCTATATGTACTGGAGGGTGTTCCACACGCTCCAGACCCCCCGGTTTACTTTTAATTTATTTATGATAATTTATAATTCATAGTCAAAATTGTAAACCGGGGAGTCTGGAGGGGGGGTTGATGAAACACTTTCCAGTACATATATCGCACAATTTCCACTTCTTTAGATTAATTACTAATAGCTTAGTTACTCTAATCCAGAACTTTCTCAACATGGATGCAAAGGCTGATCCAGGAAAATTTATAAATTTTTGTAGATTTTATTGCATTTTGATGCTTTTATCCTTGTATCAGCCCTTGCATGGGTGCTTTTTAAAATTTACATGCGCCGCTCTCAGTGCCCCTTCAGAACCTCACAATTATTTCCAGTTTGTCCCATATTATCAGATGTATTTCGATTTGAAAAATAGTTTTATGTGCCAATTATTTGTTGAACATTTAAATTGGGAGTGCAGTTCTCTTTCATGCCGTAGCACTACATATTCACGATTTACATGAAGCGAACGCTACCATGCGGAAAAATATTAAGTTAATCAAATACGTATGGTTGGTATAGAAAGTTTTTTTTATAAACCAAACGTTTGCATTCTTTTGGTTAAACTCAATTATTAAACTCAAAGTAACATCAAGTGTACGTAATAGAGCCGCCATGCTGTTGACATTTGGTAGCGTCACGAGCGCCACCTACTGTACTGCATTTTCTTCTTCAAAGATTTTCAACTCTATTTTTTGATTTAGTGACTCCACCCTTTGCGTGGATTTCAGATTGTTAAATTTGACTTTTTTATTTCGTTTACTGTAATTATAGTGTTTAAGTCTTCAACTTAACACTAGTTTGTTCTCTAGGTTCTAACCTTTTTGAAAGGGAAACCTTTGAATTAAGTTCATCTGTGTGGCAAATTTTGTTCGATGTTAAATATCTGCATACAAGCATTGTTTTCCCATCATACTAATGCGTTTAAAATTAATAAGCATCGAAATGTGAATCATATGTGAGTCAATTAGCAGCTTGCGATAAAATTTGTTAGATAAACAATCCTGTTATTTTTAATTATTTACTGTGCATATCATTGAAAGTACGTCATGCCTCTATAAACAAAGCAAACTTCGTTTATAATAAAAAAAATAAAAATCTGGAATTTTATGATCAATTATATTACATGTTTTAAACAAACTGTTTTTAAGCAACCAAACGGTAAAGTTACCGACTTCTTTCACGCTAATGAAAAACCACTAACCATTAGTAAAGCAAGAATTATTATAAAACCCGCCTATTAGGACAATAAGTTGGTATATTAATTATTATACTATAAACATAATAGTTATTCCATCAAGTCAAGCGATTCATCGACCACCCTGACCTTCTTCTCTGACCAATCATGAGTGTTTGTCCCACAGGGTATTATCTGAAGATGACTACCAGATTAACGCCAACACAGAGTGTGCTACATAAGCAGACGATACTGTTATGAATGCATATTTTTAGACAGGCAAATTTACAAATTGTGTGGTCCAAACGTTTTCAAAAAAGTTTGTTGATGAGAACTGCTTGCGCAATGATCTCAATTTTGTCTACAGCGCATGTAAGTAATACCAGTCTACGGATCGAAGTATGCTGCGCTTCTTTTTGTTTTTATCTTGCTGAGCATCCAAGAAATGTAATGAACTGTAGGTTTTTTTGATAAATAAATAATTCACGAAGAGCACGAAAGTTTAATAAATATGTATAAGCGACGACGTTCTTATTTCCGCCATGTCAACTCGCATAAATAATAATTACCGCGTTCATCCTATTTTATAATTATGTGAAAAAGCCGAACGTAAGTAAATCTTAAAGATGTTAGCTGTCCTACCGTCCGTGTAAAATGTGTACATGGGAATTAAACATAAACCAAGGTAAATACAAAAATAAAGATTACCTACATGCTCATTTATGCTTCATATTGTTCTTGTCTTTATGTTTTAAGGCCAAGTCTTTCACACAAAGATCTCATTAACACTTAGAAAAATTATTTCTTCTAATTCTATCAATTGTATCTAGTATAACAAAACTTTTACAAGTCATTTGTAATTTATAGAAATTTTCGGGCCTACTAATTAATATGCTATTTATATACGTACTACGTATGTATCCGTAAGCTAATAGAAAAATTGGATATATGGGACAGACTCTGTTATTGGCTCTGAAACGAATGGTGATTAATCAAGTATTTAACATCAATTTAATTTATTTCGAATGGTGATGATTGTTACTTTACGTATTCGCATTGTATGACTATCAAATATATGGTTTGATGAGTACCAAACAATCAATATTTAATTTTGACGTCCAAAGCTTAAAAGAAAGTTGCAAAAAATAATGAATACTAGTGTTAATCGTCTATTATACCACAAGTCATCCTTGGGTTTAAGATTCTTGAAGCAAAATTACTTTCGGGAAAGCATTAGGGCAGAAATTAAATCCGTTTTGTGGTTCAATTCCACACCAAACCGTGGGTTTCACGTTATTGTTCTTTCATTTGACCCTTTGATCTGTAACAATAAAGAAATAACATACAGGATATTATTAACGGCCAATCTAAACTTGATAGGCAATCCGGGATTTATAATAGGTTTTCTTCAATTTTCCAATAAAGTGGTGACCCCGATAAAACATTAAATAAATAATAATACCCTATTAACACCGACAGCCATACAAGATTGAAATCGTTGATTGAATTATTACTAAAATAAAACACCTTGTATTATCGTTGATGCCCAGGAGGCCCATCGTTGAATCCAATTACAAGATCGTCAATTCAAAAACCGTAATTTTAGTATCACCTTCATCAGTTAGTTATAGCTATATTTGTTAGATAAAATCATCAGGTACAAAACATTCAGCTGAATGCATAATATTCGCGATTCACATTAAGTGAAAGCCACCACGCGGCAAAATATTAAATTAATCTAATACGTATAGTTGATATAGAAAGTTTTGTTTATAAACCAATCGTACAAACCAAAATTATTATTTTGCCGCGGTTTTACGATAAAATAATCCAGAATCAAACTCAAAACAACATCAAATGTACGTAATAGAGCCGCCATATTTATTTTGTATTTGGATAATTTGTTTGGGTACTGAAGGTTTTTATTCACATACACCAGTTTATGGTCAATAATTTTGAGTTATTGGAATTCTACGATTCATAACTGTTAAGGAATAACTATGGTCATCTCAATTTAAGATTATATTTTTGTGGTTAAGCAATAAAGTAAAGAGAAATATAGATTTATATAAAAATATATGCTGATTTAAAAAAAAGTAGAATGTGATTGAAAAAAAAGAAGTAAAAGTTTGGAAATTATTGCAAGTCGAAGTTTTGATTAAAAACGCAAAATGCTACTACAAATACTACAATTTATCACCAATAAAAATTAAACTTCAAAATAATGCAAACAAGATCAAATATGCATTGTATTGAAAAATTGGATTGACGTAAAATGCACGGCATGTGGAAATGCACATCATACAAATCAAATATTTATTTTATTTTATGAACAAATTTGAAATTTTACATTAATTAAATTTCATTATAAAAGATTTCTTCTAATTCAATATGTGGTCATAGCAATATATATATTTAATAAAAAAATTGACATGACATGCCTATAGAATTTCAATAATAACTTCATTCTAGCTTCTGTATTTTTTTAACTCTTAAATATCTTCATCAGGCTTGAACCGTAGAGATATCTGAACAAATCAGGTAATGTTAAATTTTAAGAAAACATAAAGCATAAAGAAAATTTTTTTCATTCTTTAAACTTAAAACGAAGGGAAATCCAAGAAAATCTTAAGAAACTCTAGAAAACCCGAGAGAGTCGGGTTGCTATTTATGTTGCGATTCCTCCTCGCAGAATACTTATTCCATTTAACTCAAGATGTAAAATCTGTAAGTCAGCAGATTTGTAAATACACTCATATATGAGTCATCACGGATGAGTCATCATACGTTTTATAGGTATATAGTAACAATATTACTTTATTATTCTATACTACTAATAGTACCAACTTTCAGTTCATACCATAATAAAAGTTTTCTTTCGAACAGAGTTGTTGAGGTACTGGAGGGTATTCCATACCCCCCAGACTCCCCGGTTTTAGACACCAAATTTTATATGCATGTTCTGCGTGATTGATTGAATTCTATATAAGCATCTCTCTCTTCGAGAAAGCTTAGAAAAACATAAAGAAAATTTTCTTCTTCTTTTAAACCTAAAACGAAGGGAAATCCAAGAAAATCTTAAGATTTTCTGGAAAACCCGAGAGAGTCGGGTTGCGATTCCTCCTCGCAGAATACTTATTCCATTTAACTCAAGATGCAAAATTTACCATGTACCAGTGGCTTTTTATTAGAAGAAACTTCTAATCTGTAAGTTAGCAGATATATGAGTCATCACTGATGAGTCATCATACGTGATATAGTAACAATATTATTTTATTATTCTATACGAATAGTACCTACCTAGTTTCAGTTCATGATGTAAAGCAGACAGTTAATATCAACCATAATAACAGTTTTCTTTTATCAGAATTGTTGGGGTACTTTAGGGTATTCCATACCCCCCACACCCCCGGATTAAAAAACCAAATTTTATATGCATGTTCTGCGTGATTGATTGCATTCAATATAAGCATTTCTCCCTTTAACAAGAAATTCATCTGTATGTTGCTACGATGCGTACCGGGGGAATTGGGGGGGGGCGGTAAAGTACATCTCCCAGTGTAATAAGATAATAATTATATGAGATGCTTTTTGAATATTAAAATTTCAAAAGCGATAATTCCACATCAAAATGAACTCGAATTAATATGTTTCTTATCTAGTAACCTTAGGTTTCACATTCGTTTGGTGTATTGAAAGGGGGGGGGGTTCGATTTTTGGATTTTTGTTATTATTTGATTTAAAAGCTTTTATTTTTCTCATGATTTTTTCATGTTTTAGATGGGATATTCACTTCTCATGTATTCCAATGCTATAGGTATACTATTTAAAGCAGGTTGATTAAAAAGGGGGGGGGGGATGAGCCCTTAATGAAGATAAATTGAATTATTTTTATTATATTAACTTATCAAAATTATTATGTAGACTAGAAGTTAGCCCCTAACTAAGTAAAATAGGGGAGCTGCCCCGCTTGTGCTTTTTGCATTCTGCAACTGCTATTCAGAAAACGTCAATTGTAATTCAGATATGTCAAGTGATATTCAGAAATAGTCCACTGTAATTCAGATTTTCCAACTGATATCCAGAAATCATTAATTGTAATTCGGATTTGTCAAATGAAAATCAGAAAACGTCAAATGTAATTTATAAAACATCAAATCTGTGGCTTATGTTTTATATATCTCTTTTCTATAAAGATTGAAATTTTATTTATTAATTATTAATTAATTAAGTAAGTAATATTTAAAAAATTTTGTTTCGTTTTTAAGAAGCCCTTTTATAAATTAAAATTGACGATTTCTGAATATGAGTTAACAAATCTGAATTACAGTTGACGTTTTCTGAATATCATTTGACAAATCTGAATTACAATTAACAATTTCTGAATATCAGTTGACAAATCTGAATTACAATTAACAATTTCTGAATATCAGTTGACAAATCTGAATTGCAACTGACAATTTCTGAATATCAGTTGAGAAATCTGAAATATAATTGACGATTTCTGAATATCAACTGGCAAATCTGAATTACAGTTGACGATTTCTGAATTACAGGTGGAAAAGGTATAGGCAATCATTGTGTTTTTCAACAGACGACCGTAAAAATTCAGGAGACTGTCTTCGGAACAACAGAAATTCTGATAGATTAAGAGAATCTTATTTAGAAAGAGAAGATATATGATACAGCTGGCCTAACCCTAACCTTTCTAGAGTTTCCAAATAATGTGAAATCTTCTTTTTGTGCCAGATCATTGATTAGTTTAGTTCTTGTAGTTTACTATTTGTTTCTGAAACTAGATTTGATTTTTTAAGTGTGAATTTAAGCATAATCATGAAGTAAGCTTTAAGGTATTAAGCAGATAAGGACAATAGAATCTTGTTAATCTGTTCATGTGCGTCACTCTATAACAAAATTTACCTATTTTCACCCTCAAATTTCGAAAATGTATATTTTTTATTCTGTTTCAGAAAAGTGACGGAAAATCGTGGGTATTTGGGCCAATATTAAACACAAAACTTCCTATATTACTAACTACTTTCAACCCAAGTGTAGGTCTTTATCAGAGTCTGAAAAAATAAATACATAAACCGAACCATCAAGCCATTCTATGTTTATTTTTATTGCTTTATTTACTCTAATAAAAACCATAGATTATGAGAAAAAAGTTAATAGTCCTTTACACTATGAGTTGCAAAATGTAGATTACTGAAGGAGTAGATACTATCTGGTATCAATTTCTATTTGATATATTTTCATGTGGAAAAGTAAAAATATCTATTATTCGGTTTTTTTGAAACTGATTTGACAATAATGAGTCACTTTTAGCATGATTTCTAATGCCTCAGATCTTAGAAAATATTTTTTAATATATCATAGTAGGCTTGCGTGTGTGGATAATGGATTTTATATACTTCCAATGTTACTGCAAACTAGTTTTTTCTCCCGACCCATTGCGTGGTGAACTAAAATATTATTTTAAAATGTATATTCTGCCCGCTTGGGCGTAGTTTATTTTATGTCGATAGCGTAACTGATGATATCATGCAATGCATAATATATTGCACTTCTATGCAGCTAAATTTAAATTTTGTTTTTTTTGAATTTGTAAGTTGCAATAATTTGGCTTTGTAGGTAAAAATAACAAATTGAATCAAAAATTGCCATTGCTATAATTACACAAATCACTAAACAGTAACTTTACACGTCACAGAGTGTGCAATTTTGGTTACCTGCTTAGGTACCGGCAAGGAAACCGGTTTTATTCATGTTGAACGATTTAATACTTCAAACGGAATGGAAGCAATCCAGCAGAATTTGAAAGCACGAAAATAAAAATTGAATTCAGTTTCAGTTCCGCAGTTCAATTTTGTTTGGAGTTCTATATTTTGAAACATTTTTCAAAAGTTGTACTTGAGAAATCCCTGACCTTGCAGTCTTGTTGTTTAAAGGAGGTTAACAAAACCGTGAGATTTTGTGACAACCACTTCTACGTGAATATTTTTTTGCACACCATTTCTGTCCTCGAACTAGTAATTTTTGTGTAATTGCACGTAATTACTTTTTTACAGACTAATTTCTAAAATTATGGCTGTTATTCAAATTTAATTTTCATTCAGCTTACGTCAGGACCAAGACAGGCATATGAACATCGACTTAATTGTTGTCATTTTCAACGTCGTCTTACACACGAGAATTTTAATTAATCCGTGATTAATTCAATTCATGCAGTTACTTCTAGGAAGTTTCACGACGACGACTATGAGATTTTATCAAATATTTTTAAATTTGCAAATTAAATTTAAAAATTAAGGTGGATGAAAAAACAAATTATAAAGTAAATAAAGAAAATTTAAAAGTCTAACTACGAATTAAATAGAAGGACGCAATGTAAACCACAAATCATTATCCTTGGTCTGGATATAACGAAATCTTCAGATTAAATTTTTTTTTCTCAAGCGAAATTTCCCAAATGTCGATGAATATTGAACAAAAAGTCAGTGTCACGTCCTGTGTGAAAACGATCTGGATTAGTGTTTCGTACGAGTAACCTCAGTGCCCCCCCCTTTAAGATGGTTTGTTCGTGAGAACTATTATAAATCTGTAAAGCAAATGAGTGTTATTTATGTGTTGTTGAATAACTGGTAAATTAGCATGATTAAATAATAGGACCACCGGGTTATCGTTAAGATTTATGAAGTGCATCGCCTGATAAGAAAATTGGCGTCGGATGTGCAACCAATTGAAACAATAAACATAATAATCTGGCGCCTAATTTAATTCTTCTTAAGTAATTCACGAAAAATGCAATACTGAGGTTGCACTGTAAATGCACCAGACAAAAACGTTACAACAGACTTCTTTTTACTTTTAATTATTTTCATGATGAAGTAGTAATTTATAAACGAGGATCTTATTTTTAGTTACATTGCGTCATTATTTAATTATTGAAAAGTCGCACTTGAAGAATTACGGGAGATGGATTAATTGGCACATCAAGTTTGGAACGAAAATGTAATTTGTATAGAAAACTTTTCATGATGTAAATTTAATATCTCCAAATCTATATCTCCGTTATTTCTTTATGTGTTCGATAAATCACACTTTTTCACTTTCACCGCTCTTACTTTTCGTTAAAACGATTACGGCAGTCACGTTTGCTGGCTGCAGATTTTCCCAAAATTTTTTGAAGCGAATCACTCTGTAGACGCCGAATGGATTGAAATTTAATTTTATGAATGAACTTGCAAAGTTTTTCTTTACTGTCGTTAACGTTTAGATCCTTAAAGAAAACAAGGAAAGTTTTACTGGAAAACCATTTTCGAATTAAAAGCTGACTACTTAAAAGTTTCATATCCCAGTTAAACTTCTAGTAGAGTCCTTTTCGGGAGCAAAATGTGTATACTGTAGCGGACACATAAAAACGGATTTCAATTATTTTTGATATAAAATGTAAGTGGATAAAAGAGTTATATTAATGGCGGCTCTGATAATTTATAATCGTTTGTCAACACAAACAACGGAACAACTAAAAATATCCCCGAGCTCAGATAACTCAAACAATCAAGTGTCTGAGTAATTGGAATTTTATTTGCATATTGATAAAATAACATAAAAAACTGATAACCGGTCAATTACATAAAAATTGACACAAACTGCTGCTTCATTCCATCAGATTGTCGAACATATCAGTTTTTTATTTCAATCATCAGAAAATTCAATATTAGCTTATTGGGGGTCTCGGGCCGCCCTGACCTTATAGTCCTCGATTAAGGTGGTTTACGGGAGAATTTATTTAAATTTTTTCTAGATTTACAATTTTTAATGAGCGAATATGAAATATTTCCCAGCTCTCCGATGCGCTGGAGGGTATTCCATACCCCCCAGACCCCCCGGAGTAGTTCTAGCAGCTTAAAGTAAAAACCGTAATACCAACAAAAAAACTTCGAATTATATTCTTTTATTGTTCTGAAATTAAAAAATAAAATAGAAAATTAAAAAATTTTTTTCTTAAGTAATTTTTTCTTCAAAATCTGGATTAATTAAAATTATATATTGATATAGGGACAGCAATTTACCTGATAGTTAGTCCTGATCTCATAGTCGAGAGAATTGGAAGAGTTTATTCCTTGTTTATTGAATATTTTCTTTATTTTTAATGAGTGAATATGAAATATCTCCTAGCTCACCAGCCCCCCGGATTAACACCTACATTTTAAGATGTTTACTCTTTACATTTATTGCAGCTTAAAGTAAAAGCCCTAAATCCAGCTCAATAGTTTTCAATGTTGCAATTAAGAATTTCTCAAAACAAAAATTTGGTATTATATTCTTTTATTTATCCTGAAATTTAAAAGGAAAATGGAAAATTTTGTAAATTTTCTCTTAAGTTCATATTTATTGTTGGTAATTTTTCGTTCAAGGCCTGGACTTATTAATAAATAGAATTATATAATGATTTAAGGACAGCAGTTTACCTGATACCTAGTCTTGATCTTATAATCGACGATTGAGGTGGTTGTTCGGCCTTCGACAGCATTGGGAGAATTTATTTTAAAATTTTTCTAAATTCCCAAATTTTCGAATATTTTCATTATTTTTAATTAGCGACTATGAAATACCTCCCAGCTCTCAGATGCACTGGAGGGTATTCCATACCCCCCAGACCCCCCGGATTAACATCTACATTTTAAGATGTTCGCTGTTTACGTTCATAGCAGGTTAAAGTAAAAGCGCTCAATTGTTTTCAAATATTGTAATTAAATATTTTACGAAAAAAAGAATTTTGAATTATATTCTGCTCCTATTATTTATCTGCCCTTTTTTTAAATATAAAATTATGCAATATACCTTATGGTCAACAAACGACAATTGATGTTTTTTCTAATAACCCACGTGGCTCATTAGGTAATAAAAGATCAAGGATGCTCTGGAGGGTATTCTATACCTCCCAGACCTCTCGAATGGACATCTACGATTTAAGGAGTTTACCCTTATGGTTATAGCAACGTAAGATAAAAGCCATAAAATCGGTTGATGAATTCTCAATTTTACATTTAAGAAGTTTTGGCCTCAGGGCTCATAACCTGCTATACAATTTGGAAATATAAATGAATTATTATTCTTATTTCAATGCAAAAGAGTTCTTGACGAGTTTATCGTCAGTTTTGAAGTCATTGGAGCACAACTCAAACGCAAATATTAAGCCCCTCGTCCAAAAACCTCACGATATATTTTACTCCAAACCCCAAAGAGTTAAAGCCATCACTGCATTTAAATCTATAAGATGCTTTTAATTTTTGTTTTGTGCTATTTTACATCAACACTTTGTTACTTCAGACTTCTGGCATAGAATCTTTTAGATTGAATTTTCCGATTTAAACTCACCAAGACTTAAATAATTTTTTGAAAATTTCTTCTTCCAAGAACATTGTTAGTTTTCCATGATGCTGGTGTTTTTGAATTCTGTGTCTGTGGTTTACGTGTAAAAGGCTACCTCAATTTGATATAAACGACCTCTGTAGGTCTCTGCATATTCATAGTAGATCTTCTAATTTAACCGGCGCTCAAGTACAAGGCACTGCAAGCATTCCATACTCCCAGACCTCCCAATGTGTACTACTAAAACCCATAAAATAGATTATGTTTTGAACGAGTGAAGGCTACGTATTTAATTTCCAAACCAGTTACAGAACATACACGCAAAACCTTCCGTCTATGAAACCGGATGATTTAAACCGGGGGATCTGGGGGTATGGAATACCATCCAGTACACCAGAAATTATGTTCAAAAGAAAAACCAAAGGCTACCTCAATTTGATAAAAGCAAATTCTGTGGTCTCTGTATATTCTTGTGGATATTTTAATTTAACCGGCGATCAAGTAAAAGACACTGCAAGCATTCCATACCCCCAGACCTCCCAATGCGTACTACTAAAATCCATAAATAGATTTTGTTCAGAACGAGTGAAGGCAACGGATTCAATTACCAAATCAGTTACAGAACATACGCGCAAACCTTCCATCTATGAAACCGGAAGGTTTATACCGGGGGGTCTGGGGGGTATGGAATAGCTTCCAGTACACCAAAAATTATGGTCAAAAGAAAAAACTAAGGCTACTTCAATTTGATAAAAGCATAACCCCTGCAAGTCTGTTTATATCCTTGTGGATCGTTTAATTTAACCGGCGCTCAACTACAAGACACTGCAAGAATTTCATACCCCCAGACCTCCCAATGCGTACTGCTGAAAACCATAAAAAATAGAATTTGTTGCAGAATCAGTGAATGCTACGTATTCAAATACCAAACCAGTTACAGAACATACACGAAAACCTTCCGTCTATGAAACCGGAAGGTTCAAACCGGGGGGTCTGGGGGGTATGGAATACCCTCCAGTACACCAATTATTGGAATGCAATTGTTAAATTGCCCTGGTAGATATTCTGATCCATTTTTGATAATGGATACTTCTTTCATGTTACATTTCAGCAAAAAATTAAACAGTTGGAAATTTAAGCTGGAAAAGGCGGTTTAATTAAAATCATAATTTTAATTAAGTAGCGCAAATTGAAAATGTTCTCGAGATATTAAAATTGCACAATTTCATAATTTCTTAGATAAATTGATCTGCATTTCATTAGCACCACATGATTACCCACATTAATTTTTAATGGCATGGAATAACAGTGAGAGTTATTATATTTAGTTACCTATCGGGTATTAGATTACGAATGATAAATTAAATTTCAATTTGATAACGTAAACGACCTCTTAGACAAAATATTAAATGTTTCCAATAACTTAACAATTAACAATTAATTTAAAAAATTGAGGTGGTAGGGAACCTTGCGCGCGCATGCAAGTGGCTTTCCGTATTCGCTCATTACGTGTTCGGTTTTTGTTTGGATGGTTGTTGTATTTCAAATCGCAGGTAAAAAATACCTGTAATTAATATTTTGATTTGTGTTTACGCGCAGGAGAGTTTGGCCCCTAATTTGGTGTTTCTCAATTATTGTGCGTGCGGAGCTTTGGTTCGTCGAGTGCATTTTTGTGATTTAAACTTTATTGTTGGTGAAAAAGTTTTTGTTTTTTTTTCAAATTTGGAAGGATGTTGTGCTGGTAATCGAGCAGTTTTTTGAGTTTTTTTTAACATAGGTAAGAATTTTTTGATTTAACTGAATTCGACGGGAAAGCTTTTACATTGTTGAAGGAAATAGCGAAGTTTTAATGTAAATAGAAGAAAAGTTTTATTCTATAAAATTCCTTTCAATTTCGGTCGAGAAAGGATTTTATCACACTTGACAAATATTTTGTAACAATACCGACAGACTAGATAAGATTCGTAAATATCGTCACTTCGATAAAATAGGTTTTCCCAAGTTAGGAAATTTGGAAATATTTTATCAAAAATGTTAGGAAACTAATTATCAAAAATCAAATTTTATAACATAACATGAAATTTTGAATTTGGATTTTTAAAAAATTTGATTATTTTCCAAATTTTATAAAAATTTAAAACAAAAGTGATTGAAAAGCGCGCAAAAATAAAACAAGGGTATTGCGGGAATCCCCTAATGGAATATTTTCTTGCTTACCCTTTTTTTTTTATTTTTATAAATTTATGTTTAGAAATAAACCATTAACTCGAAAGAATATTTTATTTTCGAAAATACGAAGATTTGTGATGACATCGTTCGTTCTATTCGGCTTACACTGTATTTATTAAATTTAACTGACTTTGGTGTAATCGGCTCTCGACGTCTGGGATCTCTTGTAAATCGTTTCCACTCCTGTATTAAATATACAGCCTTTTATGAAACTGCCAAACCGATGTATTATTTAAGAAATTGCAAATGCAATTTTCTTAAAACATCTTCGAGAATATTGAATTTTTATATTCGGTGAATAAAAGAAAGTTTGAAAAATCGGTTTAGTTTTCGATGGACATTATTTTCTTGCCACAAATCTTTAAAAAAATTTGAAATTGAAAATAATTAAAATTAAATATGAAAATCTCAAGCTTTTCATTAAATTAAATTTAAAGATTTAATTCAAAATAATTTCGCTTCTTAGAAAATGATGATTTTGGTGGGCGCCAGGCAAAATCAATAAAACATAAAACAAGAGAAGTTATTGAACTGCATGTTAAATGCCACAATGGAAAATTTCAAAAGCATTTCCATAAAGCAAGTAAAAGTTTCAATAAAACAAAATATAATCGACCGATTATAATGTAAATCAAGCTGGAAAATCACAGAAATAATTACTTCAAATCATTCAAATGCAATCGATTAACCAAAATAAAATTAATTTCTTTGATTTTGACTGCTTCGGTAGCTTTCTGACGTCAAACATTGAAAGCTAAACATTTTTTATTTATTTTTATTGAAATTGCCGGGGGGGGGGGGGGACAAAGAATATTAAGCTCAAATGGTACTGATACGATTTACCTGTTTACATGAAAGCGACGGAGGGTTTTATTGTTGTCCGGTGCTTTTTCATTTGTTTTGTAATGTGAAGAGCCGTGATTTTGATGTATTGAGGTTCGAAGTAGTGGCAGCTGGAAGAATCGTACAGCCTCATATTTTTTTGAAATTAAAGCCCTCCCAGACCTTGTAGGTCTCTATATTATTACTTTTTCGTTGAACTGTCCATGCATTTCAACGAAAATTTAATGCCAAAAGAATTAAAATCTTAAGAAATTTAAGAAAATCTGTAAAAACCCAAGAAAAATATCGTAATTATATGGTATTTGGATGACAAAAATTTATATTGCGATTTTCTTTTGATTTTCCAATTCAAAGTTCGGAAGCTGATATTTAGAGAATTTGCAATTGAGAATACGATAATATGTGAGAGCAGGGGTTATTTTAGAATCTTGGTGAATTTTAATATTAATTTATTTATTATACTGGGGGGTATTCCATACCCCCCAGACCCCCCGGTCTCCATGTTTGAAGTAGTGGCAGTTATTACTTTTACGTCGACTTATCTGTGTATTTCAATTGAGGGAACAGGGGTTATTTTATAATCTTAGAGAATTTAATATTAATTTATTTATTATACTGGGGGGTATTCCATACCCCCCAGACCCCCCGGTATCCATATGATTACTTTTACGTCGACTTATCTGTGTATTTCAATTGAGGTAACATCAGGGGTTATTTTATAATCTTAGTGAATTTAAATTTTAAATATTAATGTATTTATTATTTTGGGGGGTATTCCATACCCCCCAGACCCCCCGGTCCCCATATTATTACTTTTACGTCGACTTATCTGTGTATTTCAATCGAGGGAGGAATGGCTAGTGAAACCTGACGTACAAACGGGAAAAGAAATTTAAAAAAAAATTGAGGAAATCTATATGAAAATCTCAAGAAATCCGTAAGAAATTTTAAAAATACAATCAATCAACTTCCTTAAGGAATTTAGATGAAAAATTTCGTATAATATAGATTTCTTTGGATTTTCAAATTAAAAGCTCAAACTATGAAAATTAACTAGAAATACTTTTCCGAGAGCTGGTATTTAGAGAATATATAGGGATATGGGAACTGGGGATATTTTAAAATTTTAGTGAATTTAAATATTAATTTGTCTTATCGTTCAGTACAAATTTTTGAACACTGTAATTTTCTTTTACAGGATTTCTGAAGTTTTCCGAGATTTTCTTCTAGATTGCCTCAGATTTTCTTTCAAAAAAGTTTAAAAAGTAAAAAAAATAGGTAATATCAGTAGTTTTTCTTAAGATTTCTTTGGATTTCCTCAGATTTCCCTTCATTGCGCACCCAATTTCCTCGCTATTTCCTTCTCGGAGTCCTGAGACCTCATTATTATTTTTTCGTAGATGACTGTGCGACAGTTTTACGGAATCGTTAAAGAAATCTGCTGTACAAAGGAAAGAAAATCTGAAAAATTTGAGAAAATCTCACGAAATCCATTGAAATCTTCAGAATACTCTCGATAAACATTCTTAAGTCAATTTAGCAGGAAATCTGAAAAAATGATTGTAAATGGAAATCGAATTTTTTTATTTCGATCGCCCCCCCCCCCGGAAATTAATATTTGAGTTTTATTTATTTTAACTAAATAAGCTGAAATTCAGAAGAACAGAACTTATAATAATCAATCGGTATTTTTTTAAATTCAAATCCTGGGTAGGGGGGGGGGGTAAATATCTATGAAAATAAACCATTACTTATCGGGAAGCTGTTTCTTCACAGAATTCTCACATATATCACGAGAAGATTAATTATTTAAATTCTATTCGTGAGATTGTACAGTGGTGGTGCCAGAATTTTTCCTCTTTTAGTCTGATTCAAGATGATAAGTAGGCTAACATATTTATCAACCTCAAGCTATCTGAATATTTCAAATAGATTTGCAGTTTACTTTAATTGTGGATTAAGGATTGATTAATTTAACTGAATTGAAATGAATTTATCCACGGAAGTGCAACGTAGTTTCATTGTAAACAGGGCTGGAATAGAAACGGTAGGGGGGAGTGCTTGCTAAGAAAACAAACGACTATTATATTACATTTGACTATTATATAGAAAGCTATGTATCTCTGTCTATTATTCTTTCAATTAACCAATCTAAAGAATTGAAAAGTTACGGGAGGGTGAAGGTTCAGTGCGGCCTTCAGGCCGCACAACCTGGTCAATCGAGTTTGTTGATAAAGTGGGAATGATACAAATGTTCATAACGTACAGTTTCAGTTGCCAGGAGGTCTGGGATATCGTTCGGAGTGGAGTATTCCGTAATCTATAAACTTGGAGTTTTATGCTTGATACCATAAACTGTCGGCCAAGTCGGTGGTTATTGGACCTGATAAGAGTTTCTTTTAAGCACAATCGTTAATTTGCTGGAGAAGACTTCGTACTCCTCTACCCTACCAGGTTTCAAGTACTGAAGGCAAATACATCCGAGGTAACTGGGGGGTTTGGGAGGTATGGTAGTATCAATCTCGCCCAGGATCTCAATAATTGTGTTGAATAAACTCTTATTTTACTTATTAATGTAGTTCGATCCGTCGCAGGATTTGAGACTACTTGTCTTCTTCGAACATAACGAGAAGGTCCCCCGGGGCAATAAAATCCAAGTTATTTATTTCGCTAACTGTTTTCGAGTTGAAAAAAATTAGTCTTTGAAATCCTCCGGTTATCCGGTTCTTTCTTTCGAAATCTTCGAAATATAATTTGAGTTTTTATCGAATAAAATTGATGAAAATCGGTAGGATAGCACAGAATCAAATTTGGAATCTCGTTTGAAGACCAAGCCAGCATATAATTTGAAATGGAAATTAAATTACATGGGGCGTCATATTCTCAATTACATGCTAGCTAACCAACTCTGCCACCAATAAATTATTGTTTATCATTAAACAAATTATTTTAACCCACAATAACTCAAAAAACATGATAAAAGATAACAGACGCTGGTACATTTGTGTATCTCATTATGTAAACGCTTACTTAATCGACCACAAAATTCGCTTTTTAATATACAAAAAACTGGATTTAAATTTCCAATTTTATTAAAACCAAAACTTCTCATTTAAATTGATTCAGTCTGGGTAATTTAAATAAATTTTGGTTTTTTGCCAGGATGATATAAATATAAGACGCACATTAAGCCAATTGATCATTTAGATCGATCGAAATCGATGCAGTTTACTTCTTTCGGGCAAAATGAATCGGTTGCCACTGCAGGCTATTAAAAAATTGTTAATTATAATTACTTTTGTTTCTTCATATTTTACGATCGACGACCAAGTGATTCATTCATCGTAAAGGCATTTACGATTTATACATTTTTTATTGTATTTCGAAACGCAAACAAAATAACAATTTTATTTGGGGTTTCAAAATGGTTTTTCAATAAAACAGTTTAAGCGAATAAGATAAAATATGACACTTTTTGTAAGAGAAAAGTGGAAAATCGATTACTTTTTCAGGTTTCATTTTACATAAATTTTCTGCGGTTTCACAATAACAAATTTTTTTCGTGAAGATTAATTTTCTCCTAAATCATATTCGAAATCTTTTAAAATTAAATTGCTATTTGAATTCTAAAGGTTTCCTTTCGATGCCAGAGGCCAGACTGGTAGGAATTTTAAATATAACAGATATTTTCATAATTATAAACGCATTTGTGAAACGTGCTTTCAATTTTTCAGTTATGAGACACAGAAATCGTGTCGGATCATTAAAATGGTCTTTGAGACTGGAAAAACTTTCAAATTTTCTGTTTGATGTGGAGTATGAAATTACCAGAGGGTGAGTCGGATAGACATCGGGGGGATGTTCGCAATACAAACATGTGACGGTGTTGTAAATAGATAATTAGACTTAATGATTATGTCGACTCACGTAAAGTGCAAGTTTCATAAAAGTCATTTATGCGGAACAGAGTTTCGCTAATGAATGTGCAGAAAACATTAATTTTCAATTAACAGTAGACTCCGTCCCGATTAAAAATTGTACAGTAGACTTTGCTCCTTAACCCACTTCAGTAAGCGTGAGAGTAACAAAATAAATTATAATATTTGAGGTAAAATATAAACCGCGGCAATAATAATATTTTGCGTTAGCAGTTTCTTATGACTTGGAGTTTTCAGGTCGCTGACCGTTCCAAACCTGTAACGCCTGAAGTTATCCACTTGAACGCTGTACTTCTTGTTCTTGATGATATACAAGCAAAGTAATATTGTTATTGGCCTGTACGTCATCTCAATACTCAATCCGTTTCATCGCCCAATAAAACCTGATCCAAAAATGTCACGTACGGCCAAAATGCTACTTCGGTAACACAATTTGTCTGGTCTCGAGGGTAGCTGAAACCTGTTGAGTTACCTGTTTCATTTTTAAATATTTCATACATTCCTCAACTGTTACGTGTCTTTAGGGTGACTTGGTGATGTGATGTCTATAAAAACCTTAGATGTTAAATATTCATGATCACGCAGTGGATAATACTAATGAAACGTGTTTTACAACATGAATTTGTAAAATTTTACAACTTGTAAAAATTTAACGGCGTTCCAGGTAAACCTGTCGATATTGTGGTGGTTATCTGGTTAATTTGATGCTCTGAATTGATAAAACGAAGCAGAACGTCTGCCAATACAAAAAACCTACTCAATATCAAAATAAAATAATAAAATTTGGTTGCCAGTCTACTGTGGGTGTAATAAAGTCGATTAAAACGGGAATTCCACTTTACAAAGCAGCAAAATGAAAAAAACCGATGTCCTTTCAAAATGGAGAGCCGTATCCTGTCGTTTTTGCTATTGAATCAACTACAAGGAGTATGTGGGTGGCACTGTTCTCATGGCGGGATCCAATTAGATCCTATTGTAGTGCTAGAGTCTTGAACTGACCAGTGGATGATTATGGTCTTGGGTCTTCTCTTCGCACTGGAGTACCAGGTCATTTGAACTCTGGGCCAATGTAACAGCCTAATTCGGGTCTGCAACCAAAGAAAAGCTTCATTGTAAACTAATGCAGATTTAACTTTTTTTAATTAACGTGTTTTTAACGTGTTACGATTAAGAACGAAAATATACGTTTAATACACGTCATTTCGCTAGAAAACGTTAAAAACACGTTAATTTAACCCAAATGTTCCTTGTCTGAACTTTTGAAGGAATTGGAAATTTTTTAATTTTACCTGCAAATCTTGACTTCAAAACCGTTTAAGATCTGATATAAATGCCACGAAGTCGACTCTGCACATCGCAAAAAAGCAGGTTTCTATATCAGTATTAATATTTTTACCTATTGTGTTAATTTTTACTATCCAGTAATGTTCGAGTAATTAAAAAATCATTAAATTATACGACCGCCATTTATTTTGTTTAGTTCAATTTTTTATAATTTTTTAATGCAAAATCCGCAATGCAGGTAATAAATGAGGTTTTATATATTTCCGTGTGTAAAATGATCATTACTACTCGAATTTGAAGACTGAAGTAGACAGTGGTTATCTGCCACAATGACTGTATCGTAAACTCTCTAAGAAATTAGTAGTAAAAAGTACATAATATGTATATTACTTTCAATATGAAAATTTCCATAAATGTACTTTCAGCAATATAAATGTCGTTTTCCTTGACATTGTCTATATTTCTTCAACCAGTGGTTTATATTATGTTAAGTTAATATCCGAGCTAGAATGAATTATGTATTAACTGTACTCCTAATTAATAACCTGATTTATTCCTTAGTCATGTAATGCATTATCAAAAGGGATATCAGGTTTATTTTTTCATGATTTAAAAAAATTTTGATTTATCTTTACGGTTTTTATATCCCCCCCCCCTGCAGCGTGGTAGTTTATTTTATGCCGCTGGCACCGCTTTCCGTTCAATATAGACGGAAAGAAATATTTATAAAATGCAGGGTTCGTTTCTATGTTATGTTTATGTGATTTGACTTTTAGTTCAACTGGAAAATTTTAAGTTGCGCGGTCAGTTCTTTTTAGATTTAAATTTTGATAAGGATCGATTCGGAAAATTACGGCCGCCCGGTTATGTATTGAATTTGATGAAATAACTAGGAGGCAGGTGAATTATCGACTGCCATGAACTTTTAGCGCTTGAATGGTATGGAATTAGATCATCTAGGTTGTGCGGCCTGAAGGCCGCACTGACAGCCACTATAACAAGCTAATCGGACGTGCGTTATTAAAGGAACAACAGACGGAAAAACATAGCTTTTTATTACATAGGACTCGGGGCTAATTTCATAAGGTAATTGAAGAAATTTATTAATTTTAATTTAATTTCCACTCATCTGCTAAATCCGGAAAAGTCTGGGAATTGAAGATTTCCCTAATTTTGTCAGGGAAAAGTCAGGGAATGTCTCATTTTTAGTGCCAAGTCAGCGAAATTAAATTTTCAGTCGGGGAAAACAAATTAATCAAAATTTTTCTTTTTAATTTTACAATTTTAAATTTAATTTTTTTTTAATTTAAAATTCAGATGTTTTTAACTTTTCACCTTCCGATTTATCGAGATGTCAGGTAAATTTTGTTATTTTTTGTCAGGGAAAACTTGGAAAAGCCAGGGAATGGGAGCCTTGTTTGAGTCGACAGGAATTTTGAGGAAAATAAAAAATATGAATAAAATATAAAAACAAAATATGAAATTAATATTGAATGTTAAGTATTGTATAAGCTTCTACTTATAGTCTCTTCTTTACTGATTCGGTTTATAGTTTAAATAAGTAGACAATTATCTGTCTTGAGGAGATTCCTGCTATCCTGGATATTTTCAACCTTACAAACATTTTTTGTTGATTATCCAGCATAAGAATTGCTGAAACATAATTGCTGCTGCACTGGGGGGTATTCCATACCCCCTAGACCTCCCGGACTCCAAATTAAAATTTGTATGCATGTTCTGCGATTGATATTATTTAATACCTGAGGGGGGTATACCTCTCAGTACACCAGTAATTGTAAGGAAACTGAGCTGGTAATCCGATTGACTGAAAATTGTTATTATAAATACAGAGTGTTTATTTAATGTCCCCTCGGACTTCCCAAAATTTAAACTACAAAAATAGTAATTTTCACGACGGAGCAATGCATTTCCGAACTTCTATCGATTTTGACATTGTTGACATTGCGGAGATTTTTTAACACAATTGCTGAGGCGCTTGGGGGTATTCCATACCCCCAGACCCCCCGGACTCCAAAACTAAAATTTGTATGTATGTTCTGCAATTGATATTATTTAATAACGGGGGAATATACCTCTCAGTACACCAGTAATTGTAAGGAAACTGTGAGCTGGTAATCCGATTGAATGAAAGTTATTATTATGAATACAGGGTGTTTATTTAAATGTCCCGCTGACTTTTTCGGAAATTTTCACGAAGATGCAATGCATTTCCGAACTGCTATCGATTTTGACACTGTTGTTATTAATTACGCGTTCACACTTGCGGAACCCTATATACCGGATGTTTATAAACTGTGGGAAGGGCGTTAATGTGTATATAAACTGTCACATTATTAGCAAATTAATGGTCTAAATTTTAATTTTTTACTAATTTTGTTGAGAATGCACTTTTAAGTTTTTTGACCGCCTGAGAAAACTTTATCTTGTCAAATTATTGCAGACATTTCGTTTATAAAGGAAACCATGAGTTGATTGACTTCTGCTCTTCCGAAACCAAGATGGCTTGGGGGGGGGGGGGATTTAAATTTATTAGCTTTGCAAATATAGTTTTTGCGAAATTAAAATAAAACGCAATTATTCGGTTCACCTTTATTTTAATTCAATCTGCATATTTCAAACAAACAACTCTTGTTTTGATTGTTACATAAATATCGACTATGCAAATCTTTGTTTACCTACTTCAGTTCTACATAATTCAGCAATTCGTTCTAAAGCAACCGGATCATTTGCGATGTAGAATTTTTACATTTATGTAAAAACGCAAAAAGAAAGAGTATCGAAAATTTGTCTGACAAAAAACAATTCAATTAGGAGCGAGCTCGTTAATTGGGTCTGTCGCTTTCTTTTGCGACGTCAAGGCGTCCCTTATATGGTTACGACAGGGTCTTGTCCATACCAGATACACACTTAGAATTTGGATCGTCGCTTCGTCCAAATGTGGATTTATAAACTACCGAAACAATTAAATAAAAATAAAACTGGAACGATAAAAGTCTCCCGTCACGTTTCGTCCGACCCGTCATCTTCAGGCCCATTTTTGTTTGAAAAGGACTACAGTTAGGTTAAATTCAATAACCAGACACGGTATGATTTCCATTTTTTAAAGTAAAACTCGGAATAAAATAATAGAGCACCAATTATTAATAATAAATTGCTTTATGCTTGTATCGTACTTGAAGCGAACTTCCTTCACGACGCTGACTTTTATTGATTTCATTCCTATACAATTGTGCAACTTTTGTTACACATTTTTTGTTGTCGAGTGTTGCAAGGCTTTGGATAATTTAAATGTGGATAAACCCCGTGACATTGGTAATAATACGCTTTTCTGCTCAAAAACAAGCAAACTATTGTTGTGTTATCTGCCAAAACGTTAATTATTTCATGGCAGTTTAATTGTTACAATTTGAAGGCTACAAGTTCAATTATCTCCCATTGCTTTGTTTTAAGTCTTAGGCTAATGAAGCTTGCCGAGATCCTGGATCAAAATAAGGTTCAGTCGGCCTCTGGCCGCCCAACCCCTTGTATACCAACTGCTGTAGCTTCTACTACTGTCGTTACCCAATTGGCGCCCAAGCAAGGTTTTCCTTTCAGTTTGTCTGGAACTCGCGCCGAGAATAAAGAAAATTACTTTCACTTTCATTAAAAGCTGAGACCGAATCTAAAAATAATTCATTGTTAGGGTAGATAAATGTCAAATTTGGTGTTGTTGCCAATACAAAATATATTTAATTAAATCCGAAAGGTATCTGGTAGATAGTAAAAATAGGAAAATGTTACGGTATTGAACCAACTATTAAATCGATTGTTCCAGTAATAAAATTTCTTAAACTAAAAATATCTTTTTCCACCTGATAAATTTCAGAAGTAATCAAACTAATTTGATGAAAAATGCCAAGCTGTCCAATTACGTCTTAATACGAGGGCGCCTCAATTAAACCGAGCCAAGTTGAAAGTTAAAACAAATAAATTTGTTTAAAAAATCCAGTTGAATATCGGAAATTGTTAATAAAAGTAGAGTTTGCACTCAATTACTCATAACATTAGCGGAGCCGGTCGCAGTTGACTTCTAGCTGTGCTATTGCTAACAACATATTTTGTTTAAAATAGGATTTCGGTAATTATAACCGAAATTTTGAGTTGGCTAATTAGCTAACACATTAATATTAATTAAGAAGCAATTGTTATTATTCAAGAGCGATCGGAAGTCATAACCAGGAAAGTGTGTTTATGCCGCTAAGATATTCATAACTGTTCGAGGGTGACCGAGACGAAGTGGAGGTTTTGAATTGATCCGAGGCCGATACAAAATGTACTTATCGCTTGAATTGCAATTGTTTAAATTTAATTGTTGTGATCAAACGAGGGGGGGGGGGTTGAGGAAACTACTCACAACTTTGCGATTGTAATTAAAGAGAAATAATAATGTTTTGTATGAGAACTGGATAGGCAAATTCATAATACCCCCCCCCCCTCGCTTAGCCCAGAAAGTTAAATAAAAGGTAACTTGCTTTGTTGAAAGGGATCTTCGATCTATAGATCAATTTTAATAAAAATCAAAAATTAACTGGTACGCATGCTGATCTTTGTTTTGCGGTTTCTGTTTTTATGCTTTCACTGCACCTAGAGAAATAACTTGAAATAGGAAATTTACGCATCAGAGAGCGTGCAATTCTGGTCCTTTTTTTTGTGGCAGTAAGGAAAAGTTACATTTATTCAGTGTTAGGTGACCACCAGCTGTCGATGTCACGCCTGTCACGGTATAAGATATTTAACTCTAAATATGACCTAGTTTTAATATTAGTATTGTGATTTCACGTCTGATGGAAACTGTGGTTTACTAAATTTGCAAAAATAAAAATTCTATTGATGAAAACTAAGATGATTCCATATACTTATTACTACTAATTATGTCTATCCAATCAAGCGCGTCACTGTTTAGATTTAATCGGAAATTAAGGAAAATATTAGAAGATCACTTGTTAATTGTTATGGCGACAGTGACCGGAGGGTTTGGGGGGTATGGATTAACCTCAAATACATCTATATTCTATTTCAAATACCGAATTTCGGTACCTACATCAAAAATTTTAATTTAATTTCAAAATCTTCAATTTAGCAATCCAAATCACTAATCATCTAAAAATAATTCAATCAAAACTTCAAGAGACAAAAAACCTCATTTCCCCACCTAGCCGTCACAATGCCAAAGATGGCGGAAAACGAGAAAATTTCAAAATATTTACAATTTTAAAATAAAATGTCAAAATCTGGATTTATGGAACACGGCAGTATCTTATTACTTTCAATAAAAACAAATAGGCTACTAGTCATCGATTTACCTTGAATTAATCTATGATGTTCTCCGATTATATGACCTTTTGCAGCATCGTCGAGAGTTTGTCCGTAATTAACCTTTCCAGGGCTTGAGAATTCTTGACAATAATCGTGTACAGATTCACCGATGAATCTGTAGTTTTCAACATTTGATTTGCTGATAATATTTTTACAAATATTAAAAAGAGGACATTATCATAGATTATTAACTTCAAAAAGAATGATTTTCTGTAATCTTTTAATTGCATCATCTCTCAAAGACACGATTATTACAATACTATCAGGGGATATTTTACCGAACAGAGAGAACCTAAAATCTTAAAATAAAAATCAATTCTGATAAAATACACTCGAATATTGCAGGCCCGAAAATTTGTTAGGGCCTAGGGCCCAACCCATTTAAAATCAGGCCCTGCCTCTCAATTTTTCCTTTACACGTCTTCCCTCTTCTTCTCAAAACTGCGACTTCCAAATACGAAGTACTGAAGAATTAATACTATTGGTTCATGAATAAAGAGTAAACCGTGCACTGGGGGGTATTCCATACCCCCCAGACCCCCCGGATTTCCCATGGCTACACTAAAGCTCAATCAATATTTAAAGTTATAATAATAAATAAATACGTTTAACGTTTTAAGTGCAGTTTACGTTATGCGATTTTGCTTACGATTTTGCTTGCGATTTTGCGTACGATTTCTCTTGTGAGATTTATTATGACTGGTTTTGGTGGTTTTCTATTTACTGTTCACAAATAGTATAACGTGAACTTAGAAATATTTGCTTACTACAACTGTGCCTAACAGTGGATCTAACTTTAAAAGGCACAAAACAATGCGGATAAACCGGGGGGTCTGGGTGGTATTCCATACCCCCCAGACCCTCCGGTTTGGAAGACCAAAAGTATTGTGTGTACTATCTGTGTATATTTGGTTTTATTAAATAAAAACTCTCAAGAACACCAGTAATGGTATGAAATCCGCTCCAGTGCAACTAACTTTGCTCTAAGCATAACCCATGGATCGAACTTGGGTTTACTGGTGCACTGGACCCCCCGGTTTGGAAGACCAAAAGTATTGTGTGTACTATCCGTGTATATTTGGTTTTATTAAATAAAAACCCTCCAGAACACCAGTAATGGAAGGAAATCTGCTCCAGTGCAACTAACCTTGCTCTAAGCATAACCCATGGATCGAACTTGGGCTTACTGGTGCACTGGAAGGTATTCCAGACCCCCCAGTTTGCCGATGCACTAAAGCTCAATCCCCAAATGTTATTCCCAAATCGCTATGCCCAACATAACAAACTAAACTACATCATCTACTTAACCTCTCAATACTATGCAGATACCAAGAGATTCGCAATACCACAATAATGTTTTTCCGAGTCCGAGCAACATCCGTGCTCGGTTGTGAATGGTCCTTTAAAACCTATAAAAAGGCGGGCGATTTGAATCTTCTTAAGATTTTCATACGAAATTGGAGCAAAACAGAATTGATGTCTTAATTAAAAATATGAAGTTGAACTATTTCACGTTAATTAAGAAGTACAAAGAGCAAAATTGTTTCATTAAGATGTAATCTTGCTTTTACTGTTATTTTTTGTACCTTCGTGAATTTTATTGTTTATATTGTTAGCAGTAGCGCGTTCTATTTAAACCCAGCGGAAGTGATGAGGAAAATTTAAAAAATCCGGTTAATTAATTGTCAAGCGATGCTTATTTAATTCGGACGTTTCCTGGGAAGTACTATAGAATGGAAAGAAAGATGCAAAGCTCCTGATGGTTAAACCCTTGTAAGCTCTGCAAAATAAGCACCTGCAGTAAATCTGTGTTCCCATACTTTTAATCCAGGATGCAGGTGGATGTGAAAACTTGTAGGAAGTTCTGTAATTTAATTCTCAATTATTCATCTGAATTAAATATCTCACTTGACTACTATAAACTTGACCTGCCCGCTGACTCACTTAATTGAAAATCAACATTCCATCTAATAAATTAATACCACCTACCGGCTTACCAATTTTAGTGTTTGAAAAGAAAGTCCGAGACAAGTTGTCTCGTGATATTTTTCTTTCTTATGCTAATCGAGCTCGAGAGCCTCAGAATGAAAACTCGGAAAGGAAAGTCGCCCGCGTAATGCACTGTCCACTGCATTATAACGGATTTATTTACTGTTAACCCAGCTTATAATTTTAAAAATGCATAGGTAAATAGGGAAAGCATCAATTACTTTTCGTGGTCATGCTGGACGCGTAATTAACGGTTGATATGTTCTGGTTATCACGAAAAATGTAAGTTAAGACATCCGAGGACTTCCGCTTCGATGTTACCTAACCAGAACTTCTTTTCACTATCTTCTTCTTAATTTGTTTGTTTATGTTTCTTCTTCTTTTCGATTTCTCGATTTTGTACCCTATTAGGACTTTCCGTCCGGATCCAGAGTTCTTGATGTTTTTTTGAGTTTGATTTTGAATTATTTGAAACAAATGAAACAAAACTTTCTATACCAACTATACGTATTAGATTAACTTGATATTTGTCCGCATGGTGGCGTGTCGCGAATATCTTTCCACTTTTATTTTTATCGTCGGTATTTTACCTTGTAATCTTACCGAAATTACCAAATTCTATTAAGCGGTTAAACTTTTATTAACGCACTTGGAGCTTGGAATGCATAAGTGTAATTGACCGGAATTAATTATTAATGTAGGGGAGTTAGTGAGTTGTATTATTATGTTGTTTTTAAGTGTAATTATGAAACAATTATTCATGCGTGTAGACATTATTTGAGCATGTGCCACTTACAGCAGGTTTATAACACTTAAAACTGGTTCGTCAACTTTAACATCAAATTGTTCGTAATTTTTTCAGTAATCGTAACCCAATTTTGGTTACGCATAACTTAACAAACACTTTCGACTGTTTTTGCCAATCCAAAACCCAAAATCTGTCTGCGCCGCAGGCGCTTCAGCAGGCGAAGCAACGGAAAGATTTACAATTGGAGATTATTGTTATTCATAAAAATGAATCACTTTAATCTTTTCAAAATACTCGAACAAATAGATAAAAGCCTACACCTCTTTGAGCACGCAATGCATCATCGATGACTAATTTTTATATAATTTAATAAATCAATATCGACGGACGAATATGTATTTTTGCCGGGTCTCGGATAACGGCAAGGGTTGTAAGTGAGTAAATAATTTTTTTATAGTACATTTAATTATTTTCAGCATTCTGCACAACTTCATCCCCGTTTTCCTCATCAATTTTCCATTATCAAAGCAAATTTTCCGAGCGTGGTCTATTTTTAGACGAAAAACTTAATTTTGGAGCCTGCCTAGAGAATTATTATTTTCAAAAATCATAATTTAAATTTGCCTACCTTGAACTTCTGAATATTTAATGAATAGGTGATTAATGCAGAAAACGTATGGTAATCATGAATATTTAATGATGATTTAATAAATAATTGGAATGACTTCCATGGAAAGTTACGATGGGCTCATAAATATTTATAGTGCAAAAAGTGATTTAATTCTTTTGACCTTCCTTGTTTGTTCACAACTTGATTATCTGCGACTTGCAGAAAAGTTAGACAAACGTTTCCCGATAAGATCCCCCGAAAGCTTCTCAAGCAGGGTTTCTGTGGAAAATTTCCAACAAGCTGAATAGGATGCCAGCAGAGGAAAAGGAAACCGGGACTAAAAGTGCGATAGCAATAAGATAATTAATACTGGGGGAATACCCCAAACCGATGGTTCTTGCTGAATGGACCACCGTATCTATTAATCTAGATTTTAGTTTTCTAATAAATACGTACGACGATATAAAATTAAATCGATATCGGGCTACATTTAAATCAATTAAGTCTTCTATTAGCCTGTTGAGGGAATAATTGAGTTACATGTGGCGAAAGCTAATTACTCTCAATTAACGTGCGAGTTTGGCAAAGAACATTTGAACTAACCTACATTTAATAATTGAACCAACTTATTGATTGTCGATTTGTGGGGTGAGATTCATCACTTGTTTTGTAAATTTCCATGGAGACTGGAGAGGTTATATAGAGTATTGCACTCAATATGGGAGTTTTTGCGAATACAGTCCCCATTCTCGACGCGCATGAATGGATTAACGAGATTCTACCCGAGAATTTGCTCTCGTGACGTGTTCCAAAGAAAAAACAATTAAATTTTCTGAAGAAAAACAATTTTTTACCCGCACAATTTGATTATTTTGCCATCTCTGTCCTTTTCCATACTCGTGGAAACAGCCCCGGGTGTTCTCGGGCAAAATCAAAAATCAAAACAGCCCGGGGCTGTTACCTACGATTATATTGTGATAATATTTCTCGTGTGCACTAAGACCAATCGGATAACTGGAAAAACCAAAAAGAGAAATTTTTTTATGGTTCAGATTGGATTAATTATATTAATGGTTATTTAATCGTCATATTACAGCTAAACCCTTAATGTGGACGTTTGAATTCTGAAAGATTAAAACTAAAGCTATTTTAACCAAGTAAATCAGCGCTCACAGAACGAATGAATACCATAAAAGGATACGCTGGATACAAGATCCAGAAAGAAGAGAGAATTCCTTACTGGCAAAGTAATGCGTGACTCTTTCACCAACTGCTTGATCAAGATTAAAATAAGTGTAAAACAGAATCCGATCTCGAATTCTCTCTAAAAACTGCGCTCATATAAAATTGCACTTTGCACAAACAAAACATAGTGTAATCCGGGGGGTCTGGGGGGTATGGAATACCCCCCAGTGCACTCTTTGTTATTTATTCACACGACAAAACTGAAATTAAAAATTATCATTAAAATAAGTTTGAAACTGAATCCGATCTCGAATTCCATTTAAAAACTGCGCTCATGAAAAATTGCACCTTACACAAACAAAAGAAAGTTTAATCCGGGGGGTCTGGGGGGTATTCCATACCCCTTTGTTATTTATTCACTCGATAAAACTGAAATTACAAATTATCATTAAAATAAGTTTGAAACTGAATGCGTTCTCGAATCCCCCTCTAAAAACTGCCCTCATATAGAATTGCACCTCACACAAACAAAAGAAAGTGTAATCCGGGGGGTCTGGGGGGTATGGAATACCCCCCAGTGCACTCCTTTTTATTTATTCACTCGACAAAACTGAAGTGATATTCAGTTACCAATGCTGGGGTATTGGTAATACCCAGACTCAGACCTTCCAGTCGCGAAAAATTGGGGAGACGGAAATCTTTTGAAATTACTTTTCTAAGTGCAGCTTACGGCTGGACAACCTGCTTGCTTGCTATCTGTGATTCTAACAATTATTATATAAAGCAGAAAATCCACACCGTAAACCATAGTCGAGGGTGGAGCTGCTGGGAAAATTAAGTGAATGGAAATTCAAGGAAATCTTAGTAAATTAGGAAATCGTTTTAGGAAATGAAATTTTTAAGTAATCCAGGCGATTGTAAATTAAATTAAAAATGAAATTCTGCTAGGCGGACTTCGTATTCGAAGTAATAGGCTATAAGCCAATTTTTTAAGGAAGTCGGAAAATCTGGGGTGGATTTTCAGATTTTCTTTTACGAGATTTTCTTGGATTTCCCTAGATTGCCCCGGATTTCCTAAAATTTTCCGGTTTTCCTTGGATTGTCTTAAGATTTTCTTTCGAAAAGGTTCAAAAGGTTCCAAAGATTTCTTAAAATTTCCTAAGATTTGCTGGATTTCCTCAGATTTCTTTGGATTTCCTCAAATTTCCTTTCACTTGTACACCAAATTTCCTCCAGCGCCAGCGGTTTCCCTCTCGAGTTGGGTTAAACAGAGAGAAAAAAACAATTCTCGTAATGATTTTGAAGTAAATATTACATTAATTATAGTATATTTTACATCAAATTTAGTAAAATTTACTTCAAATTTAGTAAAATTTATTTCAAAATCGGTGTGAGGCTGATTTTAACTTTAATTATAGTAAAAATTACTTCAAAACACCAAACATTTTTCTCTGTGTAGTAAAGTCGGTTTAGTTTGGGTTAGGTTAGGTCTTAGGTCTGGTCAATAGCGACTAGTGCGGGGAGGGAAATAGACCGTCGCTATCTCTAAATAGGATATTACATTTATTTTTTACAATTACAAGTTTTGTGATTGATTTCAGGAACCTTTCCTTCTATCACTGGAGTATCCTTGAAACCGTGAAGATTACTATTATTGTAAAACTTTTTCTTGATTTTTGACCTTACTCTGACTACACGGTTTTAGTCGTCACGTTTTGAGTCGATGAAAATATTGTTACCTACAAAATACTTATATATGCAGTTATCCACGATCGCCAAAAATTCGTCTAATGAAAGTGGTCTTTTAAGAAAATTTTATGTTAAAATTTCGAAGAATTCAATTTTTAACTGAATTAAAACGAACTTCACACCAAATACATTTATTTTCTAACTAAATAGGGTTTTGCACTGAAAACAATTCTGGTTCGCCCCTGTATTTGACAAAACCGGTTTGATTGTGGGATTTATCAAGGATAGATACTTCTTTCACAATACATATTTATAGCTTAGGACATACATGCATAAGATTGTCTTATTGCTTAGCCGGTTTCGGGGTTACTGTAAGGAAAATTCAGTGATGATTACGTTTAGATGGAAGGTAAGCATCGGCTAGACTTGACACTTCCCGCGATACAGAGTGCAAATTGTTTTTGGAATATTCCAGTCAAATGAGATAAAATTAAATCTTGGTTGAATGTTAATGCTAGTGCGGCCAGAACTCATGAATAAGCTTGGTTCATTTCACGCTAGTTAATTAAATAATTTTAAATTATTTCAGTATTTGCACTCAGGGTACTGAAAGAAAAACATTTAAAAAATTAAATTCTGAACTACATAATATACAAAAATCTATAATTTTTATAAAACCTACATAAATTTATATAAAACCTACGAAGTGGATCCTACCTGTAATAATAAAGAAAATCCTTTGTTAGTTATCATTTCAGATGACAATGGTTTTGGTCGAATTACCTTTAACACTGTAGTCCTGTTGCTTTATTCTTCTTGACCGTAATAGCTACTCCGTCGTACATAACTCAGTAATCCTGACACTCACTTTTTTGTTAACAATTTCGAATGAACGAATCCGCCCAAAGGTATAATTCCAGCAAGTTTTTGCGTTGCTAATTTTAGGTGTCGAAGGTCCAAACATTATAAACCAGTTACGATATTTCAATTGCTCAAGAGATCATTTCCTCGGTGTCATTAAGAAACTCGACCGGAAATTTAAAAAATTTGCAGAACCGACTGGTGAATTTTTCACAACGATTTCGAAAGTGTGCGTTTTCATTTCACTAACTTGAATAGTTTTTCGGTTTCAAAATCTTCATATTTTAGCATAAAACGTTACCTTTTTACCGCTAATTACTCGACAAAACAATAATTGTTAATTTTAAAAGTTCTGCAATTTTTGTGCTAATACCACATCTAGAGAAAGTATTTCTTGACAATGAGGAAATAATTTGTGTCTCAAGATGTTTTGTTCAAATTTGTAACTATTTCTCAACTACGTTATATTAATTTAATGATCTCGAGGATTATCGCATTACAGAAAAAAGTCGGTAGTCGTGAGTTCGAATCCTACGCCGATATTTTGAATGAAAATTACTAATTTAATAACTCTGTGTATAAAATTCGAATTTCCCTTCGAATACTTGTGTAAATTTCACATTTTATCGAACGTGCTTATTTCTATTATGATTTCGTGATGCGGGTAAACTTTGCTATTTGCTAACAATGCAGGCGATTTCGAAATAATTCGCTTTTGCTGTCTATTTATGCTAAATATAGAATAATTTTGCAGGAGGACGACAGTCGAACAATCAGAATGCCAAGTCCAACGGATGTGGTGGTTTATTCGTCTTCGCAAATTCAGCCAATTGAAAAGCGAATATCGTCGATTTCCATAACATCTAAACACGATAATCCGGAATATGCAATAAATCGTTTCTCTCAAAAGTATGACTCATACCACGGTCTACTTTATCGCAACGAACAGTCGCGTAGAAGGTTGTCATCAACCGGAGAAGGAAGTGGAGACTCGAGTACAACAGCTTCCGGAAGCAGCTGCGGTGAGCGAGAAGATGGAAGCGAAGGAAGAGATCACGACGAAATGGATCGTTATGAAAGGGAAGAGCGGGTCCCACTAGAAGGCCAAGTTACTGAAGCCGAACGACAACAAGTTGAAACTTTCTTTAGAGGCTTAAAAACACAGGTAGGCAATTAAGATTCCTTTGATTCTATTAAGAAGTGGGTCAGTGTAACGATCGCTCTTCGAGAAAGTTAACATAAAAATCAAAATTTTTGTAAATAATTGTTACTTGCAAATTACGTAGTATACTTGAGAAGACAAACATTCGGTTAGTCATGGGATAACAACAATAGCTATTTAAAAATGTGTCATAATTTGTGTAAGTGTATGATTCACATTTTTTTATGTTCATTCAAAATTTTAAAGGTAAAATTGTTTGTTTTGAAATTGGAATATTGAAGATAATCTAATGACCTGAACCACATCCCGAAGTGATTGAGTTGCCCAAACCTCGACATTTTGATAACTACACCACACCAGCTCAAAAAGTTAATTTCCATTTATCATTATGCTTCCGTTTTTCGCCCACTGGCCCACAAGGACCAAGTCGGTCCAATCTTGAAAGAATTTTTTAAATTCCACTTCCACATTGGGAAGTGGTCAAATGGTCAATAAATCCAAATTCTTCAGAAGCCTATACGTCTTGTGCGGTTATTATAATCCCGACGCGTCGGATTGCGGGGCAAGGGGGAGGGAAATTAAATCAAATTTTGTTATCATTTCGGTTATATTTAGATAACTAATTTTGAAAAACGGAAATACCAGTGTAAAATCTTGCTCGTTCCAAATGCGGAGGTTTGACGAAAGCTCTGGATTTTTCCACATTTTGATAATTTCGATTTCAACTTTCAAAGCAAATTTTCAATCATAATTTTTATTTTTCATCGTAAAGGTAGGACAGGTTGACCTAAAGACCTTCAATTAACGACAGCCAATGCAAAGCAATAAAATATGTGTCTATGGAAACCTACAGCTAAGCCTGCGGCTTAGAAATTTTTCGAATCAGACGCAAAATTGATGAAACATATTCCACTGTCATTCAAGCTTAAAATCAGTAAAACTAATCTACTATTAATCTATTACTTTGGTATAATTAAAAAAAAAATTCAGTGAGATAGCTAGATGTGAAGTTATTACTTTTACTGCCGGCGATGAGTAGCAGTAAAGTGGCACTTTAGTGCCGCCCGTAGCCGTCGTATGATTGGCAATGCCGTTCTACCAAAACGAATATTAAAGCAATATAGGCAAAGGTAAGCTTTTTCCGATTGGCATTTTCTTCACATAGGGGATCGCAAAAAATTTGAATTTGAATTTAAACTTCCTTTTATCCTTTTTTGGAGTTTTTGATTTCAAGTTTTTAGTGCTAGCTGGATTTGGTTTGATTTTTTTGTATTATTTAATTTTATGTTTTACTCGCCTGTAGTACAGTAGTAATGGAAAAGTCAGGAAATTTTAAATTTGTCAGGGAAAGTCAGGGAATTTAAAGTTTTTAGCGCCAATGTCAGGGAACACAAAAGTTTTCTCTAGGAATTATTTTTAAATTTGAAATAAATTTTCTTCATTTTCAAATTTTTTTCAAAAACATTTTCAATTATTTATAAAAATTACAATAAATTATTATTTACAACGCCAAAACTAAACATAAAACAATCAAAATCTCTTATTTACGACAAATTCAAAATTTACAAATTTAAATTTAAACTGAAAAAATTATTTACCATAAATACTAATATTTGTTTTTATTACATTATGTATTTTCTTCGGTGCAAATGTCGGAGAAAATTAAAATTTGTGTCAGGGAAAACCTGGAAAAGCCAGGAAATTTGTTTTGAAAAATTTAGTGGGAACCCTGTAAAATTACATAAACGTTAATTCAACGTTAAAATGACGTTAAGTTAACGTTACCTTCTTGTCACAGCATAATTTTTAATATTTTATCATTTCCTTACCGTAAAACCTGGAATAAATGGCTTTGGCAGTATGAATTATTGCAAAATGCTTTTTTTTTGAGGCTGTTGACTTATTATAGTAAACCAAGAACCAGTGCTGGATTAGATTTGATTTCGGCTAGGTTAGCTTAGATTTCTTTGTTTTATTGAATTTAATTTAATTTTGAATTCCCAAATAGTCCGATATTTTGTTAGGGCAGTAGCTTAATTGCAGATTAAACGTTAATTCAACGTTAAAATGTCGTCCATTTAATGTCACGTCCTCATTACAGCATAATTTTTAATCTTTCATCTGTTTCTTACCTCAAAATCGTAAATAAATGCCTGTTCTTAACCAAACTTTTTATTATTATTATACAGTTTTCTGATGGTTATTTGGACTGTGATTGTTATCAGGTCTTCAGACCTGAGTTTAGGATTCGTCTTAGTAAGTCTGCTTAGCAGAGCCGGATTAAGGGGGGTGCAGCCCCGGGCTATCAATTTTCTAGGGGCCTCAAAACAAATTGAAGCAATAAAATTAAATCACAAAAGTTGTAGCTCTGAATAAAATAAATGAAGAACACGTTTAAATTCGGTAACTTGAATGCAGCGGCGACTCGTCAAAGGAACATGCAGATGGTTTTGCCATCATGCACCATAAGGTTTAACTGATGGTTTCGATATTACTCCAAAGAGATTTTTTTTCATACGCAGAGTAATTTCCAGTGACTATGCATCTACTGAAACCTCCGCATAAAGAGTATATGCTGCTATCAATTAAACGAGGAATTGTTGTGTCCAACGTAGATTTTGAGTAATGTAGTTCAACGTCAGTCTCCTTTGTAAATCAAAAAGAGCATCATCCGAGTAAATTAGTTTTTCATTTAATAAAAGCTGGAGTGGATTACTTCGACAAACAAATCTGGATGATTTAATTACTGAATTATCTTTTCAAAAATCTTACATTTGATACAAACGCGGTTGAACCTTGAAAAATCAAAATTGCCTGCGGTGCATTTTGTTAAAACATGCAAGGCTGCTTGCTGCTTCTTAGGCTGAATAGTTTTTTAACATGGAACCTGAGCATTTTTAAAATTTAAATTATAAAGACAACTTGTTTTTAGCTTAGAATGCTAGATTTCTATGTCGCAGTCTTGAGATCGATCCCCGACCAAGTACTTCTACCTATTTTGACCGTGTCTCTCTCGTAAGATGCTGGCTACGTCTTTGAGGTATTTTATGCCTCAATACTACTCGGTTCTGGCTCGACGAGGCCTGTAGCTCTTCTACAGTGTTTAAATGTTGTGAAACTTGACTGTTTTGACGAAGAATATTTTTAGGTTGGTAATTTTAAATGAGATAGTTGTTAGCTTAGTAAGTTAATAGAACAACTGCTGACTCGAAGGTTTCGAATCCGGGGTCGATGATTGTCACCGTCAGTTATTAAAAACAAGGTTACATGCATTCCCCAATCCTGTTTCTGTATTTGTGGGGTCTAAATGCTGAAAGCTTTTTCGAAAAGAGAAAGAGGCTTTTCCGACGAAATGGAAATCCATAACTGATTGTTTTGCTTCGGAGGGCACGGAAAGACGCCGGTTTAAAAAAAAAGCAAAATGTGTACCGGGGATACACGGAATTTTTAAACAATGTGTTCAGATCAGTGGGGAATCCAGTGGGAACTGGTCTACCAAAAGAGGCTTCTGACGTTATTAGCCTCATGTTCTGCCATGGAAACTTTGCAAATTGGTTGACAAACAGCTCTCGCTGCGGTTGTGGAGAGGCGGAACTACCGGGGTGCGGTGGGTGCGATGCACATGGGCCCCCTGCTAAAAGGGCCCCCAGTTGTACTGTGACCTTTTCAATCTTAATGAAAATCTCAAAAATAGGAGGTGCACAACTGCTATTTAAAATCTGAGGAGGTATAGAATCCCCAGATCTCCAGCAATTATGCTATTAAACTAGTAACTTCCGTACCAGGAATTTTACTATATATACTGTGGGGTATTCCACAACCCCCAGACCCCCCCGGTGACTTTCACGATGCATAGATATAATATGCGGTATAATAATTCTAAACAGACGATATGTAGATGTATTTGTTCTAAGAGAATAAAAAGTTTTCATATGAAGGTAAATCATACAACGTATACACACACACACCTTTGGGTTTTTAAACCGGGGGGTCTGCGGGGTATGGAATACCCTCCAGTGCACTAGCAATTAATTATAGTTAAAGGATTTTCCGTTTCAGGAATTTAACTTTCAAGAAGGTCTTTTTGACCTTTTGACAATTACTATGTTCTGAGGGGTGTTCCAGACTCCCCGGTTCAAACAATACCGTAGCGTGGGGTGAGGAGGGGGGGCAAATGCCCCGGGCGGCAGGGAATAGCCGAGGAATAAAATTATAATTTTTTTATTTTAATTTCTTTTTAATAATTATTTTTTTCTAATAAATTGATATAAGAAATACTTTTTTGCGTAATTGCGAAAATAGGGGGGCGGCAAATTTAAGGTTTGCCTCGGGTACCAGAAATCCACGCTACGCCACTGGGTGCAAATTTTTACGGTTCATGATGTGTGAAATTGACGTATAAACGTAGGTACTTGTTCTGACAGAGTGAAAAAATTTTATTATAAAAATAAATCATAAAACGTATACACACACTTTTGGGCTTTCAAACCGGGGGGTCTGGGGGGTATGGAATACCCTCCGGTGCACCAGCAATTATATTTGTTGAAAAAACAAATTTTAATTTTTATATGAAAAAAATTAATATTCAAATAAAATAAATTTAAGTGCATAAAACTCGAGAAAATCTAGAAAATTTTAAAGTCAATGAAATCTCAGAAAATGGAAAAAGCAAAAAGAGTAGATTTTCTCAAACTTTTCTTTAGTTTTTCATATGACAATAATTTCTCCATCATTTTTTTACTTTATTAGTAAAACAAAGAACGGGAAAATGTCACTAATTTTACATTTAGGAAATGTAGAAAATTAGAGGAAATAGAAAATTCTAGAAAATCTTAGAAAAATATCCAAAAAATTTTGTGCAGTAGGGAATATTTTTTTGTCTTTTATAAAAGCAGGGCCCCCGTTAACAACTTTGCACACGAGTCCCTGACCTGCTTGTTACGCCACTGCTTCTATGCCTTGAGCTACGTAGTCCGGAGACTGCGTTCGTAAGAACTATAGGGAATTGGTGAGAATACGAGTATGATGTGGATATTTCTTAAAAATTATTTCCAATAAAATGGAAACTGCTGATACAATTCTGAAATTACCCTTCTTTTATCAGTTTTCTTTCAAGATCAGTAATTTTATGTTATCTATTCTACAGATAGTTACTCAGGAAATCAGTCTGCAGATTACAATTTAATCATCTTACGACTCTTTGTCTTGATATAATAAACATTTGTCCTTGGTAATAAAAAAATTTAATTTTTTTTTTATTTTTATTTTTTTAAAAGTTTTATTATAATAATAATCTTGTGCAAAAACCTCCTACCTTAATGAGATAGCAAAAAATAGATAAAATAATATTATTGCTCCATAAATTTGATATATCATAAGTACAATGAAATGGTCGACTGATTTTAATTTGTTAAAAGAATTAAATGACATTTGAACAATATTTTTGATATTAATGATTGTGGGTGTGTTGGATCATGTCATAAACTTCGGTCGCACCCGTGTCAATATTTGTTAATACATTACTCTTGAAGGACGTACTTCATCACATAAATCCATCAAATAAGTTCCTGTAATTGAATTGCTGTCAAAATATTATTTAAAAAAAAGCAACTTGAACCCTTCGTTAGTCGACGCAATGGACGCAATGCTTGTTTTATCATTATCCTCTTGTTGGAAGCACAGCCCACGAGGGTGTCGTCAATGTCGTTGTAATGTTGAAGGATTTATTCTATCGCGAAGATTATTTTTTGCTGAAGCTTGAAGCATTTGATATATTTTTAATGAGTTTTGCGCATTTTATGACACTTGATTAATATATTCAATTTCAAAACGGATCAGCAATTTAAAAATATATCCAGAGTTTGCCCATTACGCCGGGCCTCCCGAAGGAGGTATCGAACATAATTAATTAGTTGCGATTAATTTTTATATTGCGTCGTCTGCTTGTTTTCGATAAATTACTGATAGATAAAATTTGTTGTAGGTGTACGTGAGCGGTTCCCTTGCGAACTTATACATGAAATCAGCGCTGGATAGCGATTGGCAATTAAAATTTACCGGAATACCCTTAGTATTATTGGATATCGGGGAAGCACGTTCCAGGAGTAAACGACGCATCCAGATCGTCCTTGCCGAACGAGGATCTTGCTTCATGCTATGGAAAGATACCATAGATAACTTATCTTCTTACAAAGTCGCTGGAAAGGCTTTTCACACGATGTGCTATTCATCAGACCACACAATCCAAGTTGGTTTCAGTTTCGATACAACCCAAGCAGCGCAGGATATGTGGGACGAAATCGAGAAGTTGACTTCGTGTCCTGAAAATATTTCGCTCTCCGTTCCCGGCAAGAAAAAACGAAAAGAGCGCAAACCGCCCAAAGCGGCACCGCTACCGCCAAAAAGTCATATTTCACAGCCATGTTGTTTTCAACATGTGACGTCTGTTGATCAAAATGACAGAGCCCGATATTATTCCCTGAAGGAATTTGTTCCAATTACGGCATTCGCTCGTAAAGCCGCTACTCTGGAGGAATTTTAAAATGCGCATTGCGCTACATGTTTTAATTATTTTAGCTCGCAATAGCATAGTAAAACCTAAAACGCTTTGTAAATAATTTTGTGTATAGCATAAGAGAGTTAATAAAATAATAATTTTTTTAAATAATTCTAAATTCCAAATACTATTTTAAGATTCAAATTGTTTTTGTATAATATGTGGCAGCGCTCAGCAACGCAACTTGCTCGTAGCGCTCTTTAGGTATGTTGGGTTGCCTACCACTAGCTCTTGTAAATTTGCGGAACTTGTAAAAAACATAATAATCACTAATTTTCAGTTTTTATTACAATTTGACTGATTAGTTTGTTAGAAATAACCGTCTTTGTGTCAGTTTTTGAATGAGCGTGTGATTGCATAATTTAAAAAATTAGTAATTAATTTTAATGTACAATTGCTTGTTAAAACTTATAATAATTCAAAATATAACTAATTACTTAAGAGGATTCTATTATACTATGTGGGGCATTTCAAAATCAGCCTTGATGCATTCCAATAATTTTTTCAAGTTCCAATTTGGTTAATTTTTATATAAAAAATATAAATCAAGACTAAAGAATATATAAAAAAAAGTATTTATGATATAAAAAAAATAAAGGATGTATGTTAAAATTAACCTGTGATATCATTTTTTAAAAACAATACATTGATTTTCAATATTTTCAAATTGATGTATAATAAATAAATATTATAACCTGTTCAATTGATTGTAAAGTTTAGATAGCCGAATATATTTGTAAAAATAAAATGATTAATGAATATTTTGTAATTTTTTTTAGTGTCAATTGAAAGAAAGTCTGTTAATTCTACCACACTGCATTGCTTAGAAACGGCATAGCCCCCCCCCTTCTGCACGCATCTTGCAGAAGCATTAGAAAATCTTCAAAAATATCCTCACTTTAATTTCTCTTCATTTTACTACCACATCTGCTAAGTTTACTTAAAGGATCTGAGAGTTAGAGATACCATGCAATTGCAACTGTAATAGACCGGGGGGTCTGGGTGGTATGAAAGTATGGAAAACCCCCCAGTCCAAACCGATATAATCCATATTTTGGTGAATTATGGAATGGATTTGAACACATTTTTCGATTGAAAACATCGATTTTTGGGGAAATCAAAAAACTGAATGTAAAGTACTTATTTTATACTGAAACTTGTCTAGCGATTATTGAAAATGCGGCAAAGTGCACTGGCACTAGGCTGTCAAGAATAGATATGGGTCAGCATTTTTTTTTATTATTTTTTGCTTCAATGATTGAGCCAGAGGGGAGGGGCAAGCGCCCCAACCTACCCCACTCAGCGTCTATTTTCAACTGGGGTGGGGCCTAGGCTCTAGCAAATTATCGGTCCCCTGATATTCGAGTGTAACTAATATCATCAAAGGCCCAATTTTTGGGTTATTTTATCAGAATTCGATTTTTATTTTACCATTTTATGTTCTCTCTTTTCGGGTCCCTCTGGCCATTGCACCTTAGGTACTTGCCTAATGCATCTAGTGGTAAAATAGGCTCTGTTGAGAAATTAAGTAGATTCTGTTGGGCATAGAAATTTGGAAATAAAAATAAAATCTTCATTGCTTTGTGCCTCTTAAATTCACTTAAATTCAAAATTTAATAAGTTATTGTTCATCGATAGCAGAAACGATAATAAAACGGATTTGTGGTTAAACCTATGTATTTATTATCATAAATTCAAATATTGATTGAGTTTCAGCGTAGGCATTGGCAAACCGGGGGGTCTGGGGGTATGGAATAACCTCCAGTTCACGGTTTACATTTTATTCATGAACCAATAGTCTTGAAATCCCTTGGTATCTGCTTAGTATCTTGAGAGGTTAAGTAGATGATAATAGTCTAGTTTGTTGAGTTGGGCGTAGAGATTTGGGATAAAATAAAAAAGTGCACTTAATTTGCTTCGGGATTTTACACAGTTTTGATTGATTCCGCGAGGTTCTGAGGGCTGTATCCAGCAGTAGGCATCTAACTACGTCGATTTAGGTAATAAAAAGGTCACATAAATTTTTTAAGATTTTTGAAAAAATCGTAAGGTCAACCCCTTTGGTGTTTTTTGACCCCTAAAAATAAAAAGTGGAACTCGTCTGCTTCTTTCACCGTTTTTTTACATATTTTGATGAGAAAATTCGATTGGCGCAGTCGGATTTCTCGTAAGTATGATATTTTTTATTTTATTTGGCATTAAACGTAACCCATTCGGGGTCAATTAGCCCTTAACTTGTTTCGCGATTTTACACAGTTTTGATTGATGAGGGCTGTATCCAGCAGTGGGCATCTAAGTACGTCGATGTAAGTAATAAAAAGGCCACATAAATTTTTTAAGATTTTTGAAAAAAACGTAAGGTTAACCCCTTTGGTGTTTTTTGACCCCAAGAAATGAAAAGTAGAATTTGTTAGCTTCTCTCACTGTTTCTTATGTATTTTGATGAGAAAATTCGATTGGCGCAGTCAGATTTCTCGTAAGAATGATATTTTTTATTTTATTGGGCTTTAAACATAACACATTCGGGGTCAATTAGCCCTTACTTTGTTACGCGATTTTACACACTTTTGATTGATTCCGCGAGGTTCTGAAGGCGGTATCCAGCAGTAGGCATCTAAGTACGTCGATGTAAGTAATAAAAAGGCTACATAAATTTTTTAAGATTTTTGAAAAAAACGTAACGTTAACCCCTTTGGTGTTTTTTGAACCCAAAAAATGAAAAGTGGAATTCGTCAGCTTCTTCCACTGTTTCTTACGTATTTTGATCAGAAAATTCAATTGGCGCAGTCAGATTTCTCGTAAGTATGATACTTTTTATTTTATTTGGCTTTAAACGTAACCCATTTGGGGTCAATTAGCCCTTAATTTGTTTCGCGATTTTACACAGTTTTGATTGATTCCGCGTGGTTTTGAGGGCTGTATCCAGCAGTGGGCATCTAAGTACGCCGATTTAAGTAATAAAAAGGCTACATAAACTTTTTAAGATTTTTGAAAAAAACGTAAGGTTAACCCCTTTGGTGTTTTTTGACCGCAAGAAATGAAAAGTGGAATTCGTTAGCTTCTTTCACTGTTTCTTATGAATTTTGATGAAAAAATTCGATTGGCGCAGTCAGATTTCTCGTAAGTATGATATCTTTTATTTTATTTGGCTTTAAACGTAACACATTCGGCGTCAATTAGCCCTTAATTTGTTTCGCGATTTTACACAGTTTTATTTGATTCCGCGAGGTTCTGACGGCTGTATCCAGCAGTAAGCATTTAAGTACGTCGATTTAAGTAATAAAAAGGACACCTAAATTTTTTAAGATTTTTGAAAAAAACGTAAGGTTAACCCCTTTGGTGTTTTTTGACCCCAAAAAATGAAAAGTGGAATTCGTCAGCTACTTTCACTGTTTCTTACGTGTTTTGATCCGAAAATTCGTTTGGCGCAGTCAGATTTCTCGTAAGTATGATATTTTTTATTTTATTTGGCTTTAAACGTAACACATTCGGGGTCAATTAGCGCTTAATTTGTTTCGCGATTCTACACAGTGTTGATTGATTCAGCGAAGTTTTGAGTGCTGTATCCAGCAGTAGGCATCTAAGTACGTCTATTTAAGTAATAAAAAGGCCACCTAAATTTTTTAAGATTTTTGAAAACAGCGTAAGGTTAACCCCTTTGATGTTTTTTGACCCCAAAAAATGAAAAGTGGAATTCGTCAGCTTCTTTCACTGTTTCTTACGTATTTGATCAGCAAATTCGATTGATGCAGTCATATTGCTCGTAAGCATGTTATTTTTTATTTTATTTGGCTTTAAATGTAACACATTCGGGGTCAATTAGCCCTTAATTTATTTCGCGATTTTACACAGTTTTGATTGATTCTGCGAGGTTCTGTGGGCGGTATCCAGCAGTAGGCATCTAAGTACCTCGATTTAAGTAATAAAAAAGACACCTAAATTTTTTAAGATTTTTGAAAAAACCTAAGGTTAACTTCTTTGGTGTTTTTTGACCCCAAAAATTGAAAAGTGGAATTTGCCAGCTTCTTTCACTTTTAATACGTATTTTGATCAGAAAATTCGATTGGCGCAGTCAGATTTCTCGTAAGTATGATATTTTTTATTTTATTTGGCTATAAACGTAACACATTCGGGGTCAATTAGCCCTTAATTTGTTTCGCGATTTTACATTGTTTTGATTGATTCCACGAGGTTCTGAGGGCTGTATCCAGCACTAGGCATCAAAGGACGTCGATTTAAGTAATAAAAAGGCCACCTAAATTTTTTAAGATTTTTGAAAAATACGTAAGGTTAACCCCTTTGGTGTTTTTTGACCCCAAAAATTGAAAAGTAGAATTCGCCAGCTTCTTTCACTGTTTTTTACGTATTTTGATCAGAAAATTCGATTGGCGCAGTCAGATTTCTCGTAAGTATGAAATCTTTTATTTTATTTGGCTTTAAACGTAACACATTCGGGGTCAATTGGCCCTTAATTTGTTTCGCGATTTTACACAGTTTTATTTGATTCCGCGAGGTTCTGACGGCTGTATCCAACAGTAAGCATCTAAGTACGTCGATTTAAGTAATAAAAAGAACACCTAAATTTTTTAAGATTTTTGAAAAAAACGTAAGGTTAACCCCTTTGGTGTTTTTTGACCCCAAAAAATGAAAAGTGGAATTCGTCAGCTACTTTCACTGTTTCTTACGTATTTTGATCCGAAAATTCGTTTGGTGCAGTCAGATTTCTCGTAAGTATGATATTTTTTATTTTATTTGGCTTTAAACGTAACACATTCGGGGTCAATTAGCCCTTAATTTATTTCGCGATTTTACACAGTTTTGATTGATTCCGCGAGGTTCTGAGGGCTGTATCCAGCAGTAGGCATCTAAGTACGTCGATTTATGTAATAAAAAAGCCACCTAAATTTTTTAAGATTTTTGAAAAAGACGTAAGGTTAACCCAGTTGGTGTTTTTTAACCCCAAAAAATGAAAAGTAGAATTCGTCAGCTTCTTTCACTGTTTCTTTCACTGTACTTTAGAGACAGTTGATTTCTGATATCTCCTAGCATTGGAAAATGAATTACTATTTAGTTTTGGTACGTGAATAGCGAGCAAGAGATGCCCTCGGGGGTATTCCATATCCCTCAGACCCCCCGGAATAATACCAAAATTTTGTCTGTAAGGGTCAATAAGCTGGAGCTTTGAAGAATTTTTACAAACAATTTTATAACTTTTGAAAAAGAATTTTTAGGGCAACTACGGTGGATCCGCCACTAGTTAATAGAGTTACAAAAGATAATTCTGGACGTTCTCGTTAGTGGCGGATCCCGGAGATGGCGATGGAGGCGATTGTCCCCCCTTAGAGCTCAAAACACACCAATTCTTACACAAATTTTTGTAATTTATTAAAAAACAAAATATAAATTTATTTTTGTTATAACTGCTACTATTTATTTTTCATATTTTGTGCACAAGATCAGTTGTGCTTTTAAGATATATTCGAAGAACTCTCATCTGACATAATATAGAAAACTAGGCCAGTCGTTCGTATTGATGGGTTTGAATCCTGCTGTCTTTTTATCCCAAAATTGGGTTCGGGAGTTTTATTCATTTTGACTACACACAGTAGTAGTAAGTAAATACTACATCAATTATAGTAAATTTTATATCAAATTTGGTAAAATTTACTTCAAAACTAGTGTGAGACTGAATTGAACTTCAGAAATTTTTTATTTAATTTTTCTTTTATTATATTATATTTATTAGATTATAAATTATATTTATTAATTTAATTTTCTTTAATTCAAGACCGCTATGGGGACGTCCATTAATTACGTGAGGCGTTTAGGGGGGCGGGGAGCCAAATCTCACCTAATCTCACTTGGGAGGGAATGGGGTCTCGGCAAATATCACTTACTTTTTTTCCCGCAAGAAACTGTAAAATTGGGAAAAATCTGGATTAAATTTAGTAAAACAAACATTCTCATGTGAGATTAGAGGGGTAGAGGCAAATCTCACGACGCCAAAATCGCCTCACGTAATTAATGGACGTCCCCTATCATGTAATTACCGCGACAACCAATACACCGTCGGTGATTATGCCGACGACATTTATACCGACGGTAAATATGCCGACAAATAATTATGCTGACAATTAATAATTGTTTAATTTAATGATAAATTAGGAAAGGTAGATTAGTCAAATAATTTTCGAGTTGAACCTGCTACAGGAATATTTTTAATTTTAAACCCGGTTTTTTACACTGAAAAATATGGTTCATTACTTAAAAATAATAATAATTTCTGCGACAATGACGAAAAAAGAATTCAATAATTTCTTTCATGAACACTAAAAATTTTTCATTAATATGACGAATTTTGTTCATCAAAAATGATAATGTTTCGTTAAGGTGATGAACTAGGTTTATCAGTGTAGAGCCGAAATTTTCGAGTTACAGCCGCCTTCAGAAATGCTTTTCATGAATTTGCCGCGGCAAACCTTAGTGTTAGAATAGTTATTACTACCAATTTAGAAAAATATCGTCGGCATATTTGACATCGGCGTATTTCAAAAAAATTGCTTTAGACCAATGAGCAACTGTCTTTTACATTGTGGAGGTATGGCATATTCTGCTTATTAACATTAATCTGAAGCGATTAAATTATGGAGAAACTTCTCTGTGTGATTTTTCGGATAAGAATATTGATGTTTGCCCCACTCTGTTGACGGTACGTACAATCAATGTATATAGTTGCAACACTTGTTGTAATGGGCGGAGCCGACCGCAGTTGTCTTCTAAGAGTGCAATTAATAAATATAACTTTATTTTAAATTGGATTTTGTTAATTATAGCCGAATTTAGTTTAAAAACCAAAATTATCTTTTTCTAGCTTCAGGAATGCTTCTAATGAGGTTTCAATATTTCGAATCTCTTTTGGCCGAAGACACATTTGAGAAAGTTCATCCGAGTGCAGAACGGAAGAGGTTAAAATTGGTGAAAAAATTCTTAGCGATAAAACAGCGAATAGACGAATAAATCGGATAAGTAAAATAATAAAAAATAAAAATAAAACTTGATGAATTATAGTCAATTAGCATTTATAGATAATAAACTTTCTCAGGTGAGCTGTTAATGCGATTGTCTTTACACGACCTGCTAACCCTGACAATGACCATCGGCAGGTCAAATAAAATATATAGGTGGTGACACTTGGCCCAAACGTTTGACCCAATAAGAATTTTGGAAGAATAAAAAAAATGGATTGGTTCGTTATCTCATTGGATCAGTCTTGTTTGATGTAATATTTTGTTAATTGCTGTAATTAAATAACTTTCACTATATCTCAGGCAAGTATCTCGAAAAGTCGTTCGTTGGTTGGGATGAATTGGCGATACTTACTTTGTTTCGATATCGCTTTAGGCGGAGTCAACATTGAATGAGAGTTATAATCGAACACATTTTGTTGGGCTCTAATAACTGTAAATTTTAGTTTTTATACCGTAAGTGATACTAAGATTTAGCGAGATGTTTAAAATTGCAAGCTGTACTTTTGCATTCACATCGTGCGATTTTTAAAGTTCTTCGTGAGGTGTTCTTTGCAATATTGTTACTTTTAAGTGGTTCAATATACTCTTTATACTGTTATACAATGAGATTACTGGCCGTAGGGCTATAATTTACTAAATGCACGCAGTGGACGTCGTAAGAAAAGCGGGGTGGCTCGACTCAAAAACTGTGGGAAACCTCTTCTTCATTTATAACCTAACTACATTATCACCAAGACCACTTGCTTCGATCTGTAACACTCAGATCTCAGATTACAATATTTCCAGATTTAATCTCCAACTACAGGGCGGCGCTCCCACCATGAACGTTTTCGTGGCGTCGGCGTCGCGCCTCATTTCCTCTGAGAATTTTTTTACAACACTCGCACAAGATAATTGATGTTGATTAATCACTTTTTTTGCATCCTTAACCTGGTTTATTATACCTCCAGTTTAAAATTGATAGCGGTAGTCAAACTGCATTATCCGCCAATAATGATGTGCAACAATTAATTTTTTTCCTTATCCCGCATTGAACAAGTTTTAGTAATTGCTATCTCAAAATACAAATACTCGTTTTAAATCGTCACTTTAATTTTTAAATTATATGAAACTTGTAAGAAAAGGGATCACTCGGCGGAATTGTGTCGCGTTTGGCAAAAAGGAATTTAATTTAACTTTTAATCTGTCTTCTGGATTTTGCCTTACTCGGTAGATATAGTAGCGATGTACATAAATTGTATTTACTTTCTAATGTGTAACAGGTTAAATAAATTACATAATTATGTATATGAATTCAAGCTTTTTCACTAGTAGGCGGAATATATTAAATAAGCAAGCTTATACCACATCATTACATGTTTTATGTTTCTTTTTATCCATCGAAATCAAGTTAGATTATTTTTTGCAATGCCAGCTGATGCGTTTTTTCTTGCTGTTAAATTGAGCCAATTAAAATATAGCAGATAAACTAATAATATACATATTAGCTATTTTGGCCTAATTCCCCAGTATTCGTCTTTTATTAGCAGGTTTGTTAAAATTACGTACGGTTTAAAGGGCTGTAGAACTTGAATCGGGATGGTTTTAACATGTAAATCACTCGGTTGCGGTATTGTGTAGACAAATATTAAATTTGATTAGTTTTAAAATTCAACAGTTAAATTCATTTTAGTTTCTTTGTTTCTACTGCTTAATTTCTGTTCATAGGGACGTAACTGAGACCAAGGGAATGGGACAAAGGGAAAATATCTCAAGGGGTAAATATGAAAAAAATTTGGACACATGGCTCAGAATTCTAACAATTTCCACGAAATTCTAAAAATTTTCCAAGATTTCCACGGAATTCCAGAAATTTTCAAAAACGATTTTCAGAAATTTTCAAGAATTCCAGAGATTTCCGAAGAACTTCAGTTTCCAAACAAGTGCAATTTGAAAGAATTCTAGAGATTTTCAAGAAATATCATTAATTTCTAAGGAATCTAAAGAACTTCAATGATTTCCAATTCTAGTGATTTCTAAGAAATTCTAGTGATTTCCTATGAATTCCAGTTATTTCTAAGAAAACCCAAAGAGTTCTAAAGAATTTGCAAGATTTATAAAGAATTCCAGTGAATTCTGACAATTTCCACAAAATTCTAAAAATTTTCAAGGATTTCTACGGAATTCCAGAATTTTTCAAAAAAGATTTTCACAGATTTTTAAGAATTCCAGGGATTTCCAAAGAACTTCAGAGTTTCCAAACAAGTACAATTTGAAAGAATTCTAAATCAAGAATGATATACAATAAATTATAAAGATTTCCAAAGAATTCCAAGTATTTTTAAAGAATTCCAGAGATTTTCAAGAAATACCATTAATTTCTAAGTAATGTAAAGAACTTCAATGATTTCCAATTCCGGTGATTTCTAAGAAATTCTAGTGATTCCCTAGGAATTTCAATTATTTCTAAGAAAATTCAAGGAGTTCCAAAGAATTCTCAAGATTTATAAGGAATTCCAGTGATTTTTAAGGAATTTGAGAAATTCCAATAATTCAAAATGTTCCAATCTTAACATTTTCAATGATTTTTAATGAATACCAGTGATTTTGATAAAAACTAAAAGGAATTCCAATGCTATCCACGGAAATTTCAAACAAAGGTGACCTAGTTGTCTCCCTGATTGGTTACAGGTTAAAATCTTTCGGGATATATAGTTAAAATCATGTGTTAGTCTAGACTCTATTAGAGTTTAAATGATTTCTACAAAATTGCAGAAATTTTCAAGGAATTCAAAACAATATCACATCAAGAATGACTAGAGATTAATTCTAAAGATTTCTTTGTAAATCTTCTTTGTATTGTAATTCTTTGTAATTCCAGAAATTTACAAAAAATACCATTCGTTCCTAAAGAACCTAAAGAACTTCAGTGATTTCCAAAGAATTTCAGTGATTTCTAAAAAATTCTAGTGATTTTCTACGAATTTCCGGAATTTTCAAGGAAATCCGAAGATTTACAAAGAATTCTCATGATTTATAAAGAATTCCAGTGATTTTAAGGAATTTAAGAAAAAAACTAAGAAATTTACAAAAATTCCAAGGATTACCTAAGAAATTCTTGAATTTCCAAGAAATTCCATTAAATTCCAATCTAAACAACTTTATTCATTTCCAGTAAATACCAGTGATTTTAAAGAAATTCTAGAGATTATTTCCAAAAACTCCAAGGAATTTCAATGATTTTCAAGGAAATTTCAAACAAATATAGATCAAAATTTCGAAATAAACGAGAGCTGTAGGTGAATTAAGCAGTTGTTTCCCTGATTGTTTACAGGTAAAAATCTTTCGGGATTTATAGTTAAAACCATGTATTAGTCTAGACTCTAGAAAGTTTAAAAACCTCTGGAGTGAGAATTAAGTTTGCAACTCAGTTCTTTACAAAATTGTTCATATTCATCAAAGCATCCTAGCACTATCGACCGCCATGATCTCCTAGTACTTCAATTATAGGGAACTGGAATGGTATGCAATTCCGCACTGATCTGTTACTCTTCCATAAATAATACAAAAAATTAATTTATTTTTTGATTTTTTGATTGAAAAAATGTAAACTCCACGTCTGCTAAACCAGATTGTGAAATGTGCATGTGACCCGGGATTTTATTGTTGATATCGGTAATCATCAACTCAGTAAGACCGTCGGCTTTACGTGCCTGCCGAAGCATTGAAACGGTCATAAGAAATGTAGTCTTTTTCCGAATTTGAACCGGGTACCTCAACACGTAATGCCGGCAGTCCACCTGGGTTAACGATTGCCCTTATCAACTATTAAAAAAACAGGGTTATTGGCAACTCCCCAATCCGGATTTAGCAACCGTGGGGTCTAAATGCTAAAAACCTTTCTCCCAGAGAAAGAGGCTTAGTTCAGCAGTAGACAGAAATGGCTGGCTGATATGATGACCTTAGCCTACCTACCAGATCTCAATCTTCAGCTTTCGTCCTAATCCATCAATAAATATAATTCAAATGCTTTAGTTTAGGATTTCTTTTCTGCTATGGAGAGCTATGTTTGTACGCATGTCCTAGATAATTCTTCAGTTTAGTATGAGGAAGTTTCTATATTTTAGTTGCCTAAGTTGCCTTTTGAATTTCAGTTTGTAGTTTAATTAAAATTCAAGTTTTAATTGGAATATAACTAATAAGGTTTACTTAAAAGCAATAATGTACAAACCGGGGGGTCTGGGGGGTATGGAATACCCCCAGAACAAAAAAACAATTATTTAAAATTACTGAGATCCGAAGTTTACAACTCTGGCACCGATTAGCTAGTCGGAATTTAGTGTTAAATAATTATGCGTGATCTCCTAGTGTTTCAATTGTAGGAAACTAGAAGTGGTACGAAATTCTATTTCTATCTAAACTTATACGGATCCTCATCATGCTCTCTTTTAAGCCTTAAGGCTTAAGGCAAGAATTGGTCTGTTACAGTAACGAGAACGAGATCAGGAACAAAATGAATCGTCTGTTCACAACAAACCAGAACTGAAACAGTAACGATAGCTATGTAGGGATATTTGATTGGCTAAAATTTATAAAACACGCCTTACAACAGTTTGCGCATACGGAAACCATAACAGTAAAAGTTAAATCGCTTCTGTTCGCGTTCCCGCTTATTGTGAATGAGGCCACCTAAATACATGGATTTTAACTTTTTACTATTCCCGTTTCTGTTGTTTTTCTTATTTAATTTTTCATTTTTTATATTATATTTTTTATTGCATTATTTATTACTAGCTGAAAACCCCTTTCGCGGACGGACAGCTAGACAGTGGATGAAACATTTAATTTCGTTTCGCACTACTGGGTAATTCCCCGTTTTTCTATATTTTCAAAGTAACGCAAAAAGTTGCTACTAAACTTGATGTGCCGACGGGCAATTAATATTTTTTTTTATAATATAAAAATATATAAGTTTCTTAAATTCTAATTTTTTTAGCCGAACATTTTAATTTCCCTCACTTTTCCAGTAGATATTCTAGAAGAGTGGGGCCCCCTGGTTTACACTTTTGAAAGTTGCTGTTAAAGCAACTTTAAAGGTTTAAATTTCTCTCACTTTTGCTTAAAAATTCAAATTTCTCGGTTTTTCATTGGCGAAATTTGTAAAATTATAAATTCCCCATCATCTCCAAGTATTCTAAAAGAGTTGAAATTTTACGATATGTACTGGAGGGTGTTCCACACCCCCATTCTAAAACAGTGGAAATCTTACGATATGTACTGGAGGGTGTTCCACACCTCCCAGACCCCCCGGTTTACAATTTTTCTTTATATTTTTACATTATTTTTAAAATTATTATAAATAAATTTAAAGTAAAGTATTTTTCCGGTTTTTCCTGGCGAAATTTGTATAATTATAAATTTTCCATCTTCTCCAAGTATTCTAAAAGAGTGGAAATCATACGATATGTACTCGAGGGTGTTTCACACCCTCCCCTCCAGATCTCCCGGTTTTCGATTTTGACTTTATATTTTTACATTATTTTTATAATTAATAATAAATTAAATGAATTATAAATTATTATAAATAAATTAAAAGTACACCAGGGGGGTCTGGGGGGTGTGGAACACCCTCCAGTACATATTGCAGGTTAACTTTTTTAACTTTTGCTTAAACATTTAAATTTGCCGGTTTTTCCTGGCGAAATTTGTAAAATTATAAATTCCCCATCATCTCCAAGTATTCTAAAACAGTGGAAATCTTACGATATGTACTGGAGGGTGTTCCCCACCTCCCAGACCCCCCGGTTTACAATTTTTCTTTATATTTTTACATTATTTTTATAATTATTATAAATTATTTTAAATAAATTTAAAGTAATCCGGGGGGTCTGGGGGGTGTGGAACACCCTCCAGTACATATCGCAAGATATCCTCTTATTTAGAATATTGGACAAATATTTTTAGTCGTAATCTTTTATTTAATATATTTTTCCGGTTTTCCCTGGCGAAATTTGTATTTTCCCATCTTCTCCAAGTATTCTAAAAGAGTGGAAATCTTACGATATGTACTGGAGGGTGTTTCAGACGCTACCCCCCAGATCTCCCGGTTTACGATTTTGACTTTATATTTTTACATTATTTTTATAATTAATTAATTATAAATTATTATAAATAAATTACTTAATTAAATTAAGTAAACCGGGGGGTCTGGGGGGTGTTACATATCGTACAGTGCATATCGCAGGATATCCACTCATTTAGAATATTGGACAAATATTTTTAATCCTAATCTTAGTTTAATACGGTTGGTATAAATAGGTTGGTAAAAAATCGACCAATTCGAGTATTTTTTTTCACCATAAAATGACACGCTGTAGCACAGGAGCAGGAGCAGGAGCAGTGTGCTGGGATTTTGTAGATTAAGATATTTATTAATTTAATTTTCTTTAATTTAAGATTCAAGTTTGAATTAGAATACATCTAATAAAGTTTATTTAAATACCCCCCAGAACAAGAAAAACAGTAATTTAAAATTATTAATATCCTAAAGTTGAATTTTAGGAAAATCAAAATTGAAATATCATAATTTAACATGTTAAATAATTATTACTAAGTTTAATTTGTAATTATTAGAACCTAATCACTAAATAAGCAGGTAAGTCAAAGTAATTAAATGTGTATAGGCCGGTAATTAAAGACTCATGCTCTCCGCTGATTAACTCGTTTATTACTGCCTTGATTTTTAATTCAATTACTTCGTCAATTTTTTTAAATTATAAATATAATTTTGTTGTACAAAAATTAGTACTTACAAACTCTACTATCAATCACAAAAACCGCGATGTTAATTAATTTTTAAACCATATATGGGGCGTCGGAAAATAAATGATGCAATATGTAAATTAGTTAATGATTTTACGGCGCTGAATTAACTCAACATATTCTCTGGTATCTCTAGACGATGTAGTTACCACTTTTTCTTACTATAAATTCATAACTCATTGAAAGCATCCAAGTTGCTTTGTGTAAAATTTATATTTCTTGTTTTTCTTCATGCAGATAGCGAAATGACCATTTTATAGCATCAATTTGTATTCATCGAATGTTTCGCTAACAATCAGCTATGACAAGCTGGCTCAGGTTAACGTTTCCAGTATTGGTTTCGGTTACGAAGCTGTAACTTTTATAACCATGACTGCTTTTAACGATCCAGAACGTTACCTGTGTGTTGACGGGGGGGGCCCAAAAAAGGAGCCCTCGTACGGTCCTGTGCATAAAACTAGGTCCGTACCCATTTGTCACAGATGCATCTAAGAAAGTAGTCGCCATATAGTCTGAGCATTATACAGAATGTTTAACAAAAACAAATACTTCCAAATGCGTAATTTCCCGTGGAAAAGTAAGGAAATCATTAGTTATATTTTTTGTATCGCACAGAACTAGATTATAAATTAAAGTCATATATAAGCGTGCCTGGCATTGAAGTTAGTTTGACACACTAACACACACTACCTCTCAATGAATATTTTTACTTGATTTACTTCATTTTATTCTTGTTAATTTATGCAAAAATTGTTCTATAAATTCGTTCTTTTTTAAATTTTAATTTTATGATACCACTCGTCCCATACATTAAGACGACGTGTAAGAACCATAATATTAAAATTTTTCACATACATTTGCATTTCATTATGCTCCTCCGTCCGCATGGAAGACACAATTCAATTTTTTTTGGAATTTATTGTTTCTCACGTTTTTACAGTCCCAATTACTTTAGAAAACTTCGAGATTATTTCAATAAGTATTACACCTTCACAGTTTGCTGAAAAGTTTATGCATGTTGATGTTCAAATAAGGAAGATAATATGACAGCCAGGTTTCTTCTCTGACAGATTAGGTCTTATAAGGAGATGTCATGTCATCAGCACTCGATATGCAATGTTTTACACTAGAAATTAATTCTAAGAATTTGTGATTGACGTGCAATTTTCTTTGAAAGCTTTTTACAATTATTAGGAACTGGAATATTGAGTTAATTGATCTGGAATCGCAAAAATAAAACAGACAAGACGGCGACAAACTTCTTGCAATTTATTAATAAAATATTAGTAGGTATACATTATGTATTTGCAACTAATTAATTCTTTCCTTAACAAGTAGCGTCGTCCAACCATGTGCGATACAGTGCAACCTTCATAACACGTACCCCTTAAAACCATTTCGTTTTATCAAGGTTCCACCGTAGTTAACCCCGCTGTCCGATAGGCCTCACCCGTCCGACGAAGGGTTAAAACAAAAATAGATACTACATCAAAAACAAATAAATACTACGCGAAATTAAATTTAAATCACAAATCACGTCCGAGTTTTTGGTTCGGCATTTTTTATACTTCGTGCCATATCCCCTTCTTCCACTATTCCCTTATGGTACCGTTCGCTGGTGGAGTTGACGTCGGCGACGTCGTAACGTATGACGAACTCGGCTTCCTGCACGTCATCGTCCGCGCGGCGATTTTCGGTACTTTCCGACAAATCTATGGCACCTAAACCTGTCTGCACCACCTGAGACAGCGTCTGCAATTTGTCCGACCTCCCTTGCCGCAACCTGCCCTCTCCGATCTCTTTCTTATAACCGTGCAGGTGCTTCACGCCGTACTTCATGTTGTCTTCCGAAGTCGGAATTTCGTTACTCTCTTGTATCGGTATCCCGTGAATGCTTTTGTTCGCACCGTAAGTTTTCACTTTGGAATGGCCCTGAATGATAAGATAAAGAGGCCCCTTTAACGGCTCAACTGGTTGCTTGTAGTGTTTAAACAGCGAATCTGTCGTTAACGACGAAGCCGTCGTGGTCGTTGTGGAAAAAGGCGTCGTGGTAGACGTAAAAGTTGATATTTTATTCGGCGGCGTTAGCGGATCCGTTTCTCCAAAGAGCAACCCTTGCAAACTGCTGGTGGCCTTTTCCGAGAAATCCATCAAAGGCGGTTGCGAAACCGGAGGAGCTTTCATGGTTTGCATGGTTTCTATGGCTTGGAGGGTTAACGGAACCAGATTGGGCTTCGTGAAGGGCAGCATCGCGTTGGTGGAAGGTAACGGATGCATCAACATGAGGACGCGGGGTGGTTTTACCGAAACACCGCTTACTTCCATATCGCTGGGCGGATGCACTTGCGCTTCTGGTTTTCCAATGTTAACGTAAGTGTTTTGGATGTCCAAGTTGTCGTCCGTTACTAAGCCCTTGTGCATTACTTCGGGGACTTCCTTCATCATGGTGGAAAATTCGTTATTGTAAGTTACCAAATTGTTGGTGAAGTTGGAGGTAACCGTGAAGTTTTCAGCTTTGCTCGAAAACGGCGTCCTCCAGGTGACCTGATTGCTGGGCGCATCTGCCGAACCGAAGTGGGGTTTGACTTTAAATTCGTCTTCGCTTCCAAGTGTGCTGGAATGATACAACAAATTTGAGTGTTGAATTGTGAATGACGAGGGATCGCCTGTCGTCACGGTGATTATGCTACTTTTTGAACTCTCGGTTGTGGAGGGTGCACTGAAGGCTTCTTCAAAAGTTATCACGACAGGTTTTTGGGTAGGAAGTGGCGGCGGCATTAGCATGGTGTAGGGAACTCGATCGTTTTTGGTAGCGGAAAAGTCACTTTGCTTGTTTTTGTTGTAGAAAGACGTCGGGAAGTAGGAAGACTGCATGGAATAGTAGGGTTTTGGCATTCTGGGATAGTTTTGGGGACTGTCGACATACTTGAGGAAATTGTCGTAGGTGTCGCGTCTGGAATCGGCGGCGATAGAGATACTGGAGCTGGGTTTTTTCGAAGAGACACCCAACACTAGGATTTCTGTTTTTTGAGTGTCAGCTGGAATGGAAGCGTCGGGTTTTCGGGAAGCCGGATCTATCCAGTAGTGCACTCGATCCAGTACTGGCGGAACGTAGTCATAGGTGGGGTCGTTTTTAAGTGGGTCGCCTCTTCCCAGCGGTGTCCACTGCTCGTAATCCATTCTTGGAGAAAATATCCCGCGGGTTCCATTGCCTGTAACTTAATTAAATTAAACGGTGGTTCTCAAACTTTTTTTTGGATAGTTTGAGAACCACCGTTTTAGAAGTTTTACGACTAGGTGTTTAGCACTTGGTTAACAATATGTACTTAAGACTTAAGTTAAAAAGCGTTTCAAGTATTGTAATGAATAGCCTACACAACATAATAATTAACACTTTGCTCACTAAGCACTGCATTGTAATGTTTAGTTGACATACTGACCCACGGGATCTCTATTAGCTATTCTTCTAATGTCAACAATTTTAAGAGCTATCATACATCACAAAAATTTAGATTGAAACTCTCAAAAAATTTATTATGTATACCAGGGTGGTTCAAATGAAATCATTATCTAAAGAGATTAACATGTAAGAAGTGCGTTTACTTTTCGGAATCGATTCGTTTTCACTTGATATGTCGTAAACTGTTATGTGCGGAAATAGAGAAGCCAAGGTCCAAGCCAGCAGCCACAGGCGATTTCGATCCCTCATGCTCTGAAAATAAAAATAAAAATAAAAATTCAAAAAAAATTAAGCCAGATTACAGATTATGATGAAATTCCGTCAATGAGTTTCAACCTCTGCAATAATTGGTACGATGCGGATGAGAGAAAGTAGGTGTAATCTTGACGTAACTCTTACAGAGTGTGAATATGCTCGAGTGAAAACAATTTTGCATTAAATTTACTGTTTATGTGCAAAAATAATTTTGTCGGCCACTTAACGTCTAACGATCAATTTGCCCTGCTCCTAAATCTATTTCTTATTATTCGTCACGAACTCGTGACCACTTCGTTTATCCGATATTTTTCCTTTTAACAGTATTTAAATTGCACTGTCTTTTACATTTCGTTTTATGTGGTTTTGCATACATCACTACAATTACGTACGATATGCTGTTTACGATAAATATCAAACAGCTCCAGGCACATCCAAGATAATAATCAGGAACAGTTAATAAATTAAATAACGAAAAAAACTATTGGGTCAGGTCAAGTTGGTCTAGACATCTGAAAAGACCGAATTTTGCAATTTTATTCAAAAACTGCTTTATCATCCGTCGTAAGTACGTGGAAACCAAATTCAAGATAGAAGAACGGATTCGGAGATGGAATAGGTAAATGGCCGGCCGCCTTCGCAGTCAATTTCACTTACCAAACAACGAAAAATAAAAGTTTGCTACGTTTAATTATTATACAAACAGATGGATTAATTGCAATAATGATTGTGGTGCTTAATTAAAAAAAAATTAAACTTTCAATTTATAAAAATTAAGGTACCGTTACCGGTTCCTTTTAGAACAGGTCTTAATTATACATAAATGCATAATTTTCTAAAATAGGAAATGTCTTCACTTTTAATAAAATAAATCTAAATTTTTACATAAATTAGAAAACCAAGTTCAAGTTCAAACTTGGACTCTATAATTTTTAGGTAAGCACCCAGTATTACCGGTTTCCACCAATTTTAACTAAACACACCGACGTAATGTTCTAAATATTGAATTAAATTGATTTTATTTTAAACAAACCCGCCGAGATAGACAAACTCCAAAGTTCGGTTTTTGCACAAAATACTCAGTTCTTCTTAGTTCTTGAAAAATAGTGGTAATCTTTTTTTGTTCGAGGGCGCAGGATAATTTACACACAAGGATAATAATTTTAATTATGGAAGGAGAAAAAACTTTAAAAGTTTAAAGATTATCAAAAATTTGAGTTTCAAATTCAGGTCCAAAGACGTCAAGAAAATTAAGCAAAAACTCGGACTTTTTCCTCCTCGCAGGTATGTTACCTACGAGTACATACCTGGGGACAACACTCAACGAGGGGTAGGACCACTCCATAGAAATAAAATCGCGAATAGAGAAGTCCAGAGCAGCATTCCTGAAAATGTCAAATCTGTTTAGACGAAACTAAGGTTGCTGAGGTGCTACGTCTTTCTGGTGCTGCTGTATAGGCTAGAGTCTTGGACTTTAACAGAGGCCTCTTGTAAGAAGCTGGAAGCATTTGAAATGTGGTTATACCGACGTATTCTGAGGATACCGTGAATAGACCATGTCTCTAATCGATACGGGCTATTACAACCGATTTTACAGGGAAAAACTGAGGAAAAAAGAGGACCGGGAAGAAGAAGAAGAATATCATGCATGAAGAACTTGAAACCTGGTATAATACACCAACTGTGGATCTTTTTAGAGCTGCGGGAGACAAAGTTCGTATTGCTATTCTGATCGCCAACATTCGGAACGGATAGGCACTAGAAGAAGAAGAAGAAGAAGAAGAAGAGTGGAGAAAAATTGTTGTTTTATGATTGTGAAAAAAAAACAAAGAAAATAAACAGAAGTTAAATCAACCGCCTCATATTTCTTTCTACTACCAACCTAAACAAACTGGGAGGTACGATGGAGTGACGGATAAGTGCGGCCTTCAGGCCGCACCATCTGAGCAGTCCAGTGATACACCAATCGAGTTTTTGCTACAGACTAAATAATTGATTTTAATTTTTCTGTTTGACCTTTGCAAGTTATAGTCGACTCCGCGCTCTTTTTAAACGCTTAAATGTGGAGTAACATCTGTTACTTTGCCCTAATCCTGCTAAACACAGACAATAGCAATTCAAATTCAAAGTAACCAATCAAGAATTTGATTGATTACTTGATTTATTTGCCTAATTCTGATAGATTCTCCCGGTTGAAAATTGGAAACTGTTAACTCCGTTTCAGTTATACCGTTTGATCAAATCATCAGTGGTGGCTTCCGGAATTAGTAAGTTCTTTTATGAGTTAGACGTTCGATTCCCTTCCCCCTGTTATAGTTAGTCACAATCTATGATCTCAAGCTCAAGAAACATCTGATTAAAAAATATAAAACCGCAGTATAAAGTTCTGTATCCGTCATTTCAGTTTTAAAACCACACAGCTTTCGAATTATTACAGAAAAAAAATTAAATTGTACAAGACCTCTCGAGGTTATAGCCATTACTGTTTACTGGGGGGTATTCCATACCCTCCAGACCCCCCGGTCTATAACAGTATAATTTATGTGCTTCCTTTAGCTTTACCTTTAGTTTTAGCAAACTTAAACACCCCAGTAAACAGTAATTGCTATAACCTCGAGAGGTCTTGTACAATTTAGCAAAAAAATTAAATTGTTCGAGACCTCTCGAAGTTATAGCCATTACTGTTTACTGGGGGGTATTCCATACCCCCCAGACCCCCCGGTCCATAACAGTATAATTTATGTGCTTTATATTAAAAAGCTTTAGCTTTAATTTAGTTTTAGCAAACTGAAGTAAACCCCCCAGTAAACAGTAATGGCTATAACCTCAAGAGGTCTTGTACAAATTTAACTGTACAAGACTTCTCGAGGTTATAGCCATTACTGTTTACTGGGGGGTATTCCATACCCCCCGGTCCATAACAGTATAATTTATGTGCGTCCTTTTAGCTTTAGCTTTACGTTTAGTTTTAAGCTAAAGAAGCACATAAATTATACTGTTATGGACCGGGGGATCTGGGGGGTATGGAATACCCCCCAGTAAACAGTAATGGCTATAACCTCAAGAGGTCTTGTACAATTTAAATTTTTTGCTATAATAATTCGAAAGCTGTGTGGTTTAAAACTGAAGTGACGGGTACAGAGCTTTAGACTGCGATTTATATTTACTTGATTGCAAACTAATTTCATAGTCTCTGGCAAGTTTATTGGATCTGCGGAGCAGCGGGAAACAGTAAATTACAGACCAACCACAAAAAGTACAATTTCTCCGAATAAAACATGTATTAAACTTATTACATAATTATTTAATTTAATTACTTTTAGTGTAGGCCAGAGGTGGGCAACCCCTTAAAATTTCTTTTTTATTAAAAATTAATTTTAAAATTTTATTTATTTATTTTTATTTTTTCTACTACTTTTTATATCATCCCTGAATATGTTTTTCGGGGAGACTCCAATTGTCCCCCTTAAAAATGTTATTTTATTAAAAATTAATTTTAAAATTTCATTTAATTATTTTTGTTTTTTCTACTACTTTCTATATCATTCCTGAATATCGTCGGCTTAGTTAGAAACCCTCGTAAGTCCATAAAATGTCGAAAATGACATTTTGGCACTAAAATATTTTCAAAAACAAGCTCTATCGAATTAAAAACCCCCATAAATGTAAAAAAATTACAAACTGATGTTTTAAGCTATCAAAAAATTTCTTTCACCTTTAACCACTGTTTATTTTAAAACGTTTTATGTTTCATCTGTAAAATGATGTAATTTGGACTTACAAGGGATTCTAACTAAGCCGAAGATATGTTTTTCGGAGAGACTCCGATTGTCCCTTATTTTTATTTTTTGTACTACTTTTTATATAGCCGAATATGTTTTCGGGGAGACCCCGATTGCCCTCCTTAAAAATGTTTTTTTATTAAAAATTAATTTTAAAATTTCATTTATATTTATTTTTGTTTTTTTCTACTACTTTTTATATCATCCCTGAATATGTTCTTCGGAAAGACTCCGATTGTCTTCTTTAAAAATGTTTTTTTATTAAAATTTAATTATAAAATTTTACTTCTTTATTTTTGTTTTTCCTACCTACTACTTTTTATATCATCCCTGAATATGTTTTTGTATTAAAAATTAATTATAAAATTTCATTTATATTTATTTTTGTTCTTTCTATTACTTTTTATATCATCCCTGAATATGTTTTCCGGGGAGACTCCGATAGTCCGCCTTAAAAATGTTTTTTGATTAAACATTAATTTTAAAATTTTATTTATTTATTTTTGTTTTTTCTACCTACTACTTTTTATATCATTCCTGAATGTTTTTCTTTAAATTTAAAAAAAGAAAACCTAAAAGAGGCTCATTTGTATGCTGCGACTGCTAATGTTTATATTTGGCTCTTCTGAATAAAAAGGTTGCCGACCCCTGGTGTAGGCGATAGGCGGCACTAAAGCAGTACTTCAACTCCGTCCGTCACCGGCACTAATTGCTTTCTACCGGGACGGATGGCAACCCTACCCTAGGTTGATGATTGCCACCAACAACTATTAAAACAGGGATTCCCTAATCGGGATGTTCCTTTTTCTTTCTTTTCTCCTTTCGCATTTTTGCATCCGTGGACTCAAACCTTCAGTTTGAGGGCCATCTTTACTTGCTTTATTTTGATTTTGATTATTCTCTCTATCTTTAGGCGACATAATAAAACGAATTTAGTTAGCTAAACAACAAATTCATCATGATTAAATATAAGGTCTTTTTGGAAGTTTTCTTCCCTTTTACATATTTTCACTTTTCAGGTGAAAGAAATCAAAATATTTCGGGATCTTAAAAATTTGAAAGTTAAAGAATTGCGAACATTTTGGTACGAATAATAATCAATTAGCTCGTCAATATTTTCGGCATAAAATCAAAGAAAACGTTTAACTCTTCATATAACGGAGTGAAAAATAATTAACTGGTTATGACGCGGCTCCATCTAGTTTACATTTTAATTAAATAATTAAAAAAATCAACCTTGTCTCAACATTTAGACCAATAAGAAGGTTACGATTTAAAAACAGCAAAGGTAATTCATGTTTACTCATCTCTTTACTCCTTTTTAAAATGTTGGCGTCATACAGTCTACAAGAAAATTCATTTAGTTGGTGGCCCCGAGCATTTTATTCGTGACTTTATTTACTCAATAAATACTATCAACACAAAATTAAAATGAAACCGTTAAAGTTTTAAAATTAGTCCGATACCTTAAACAAAGATCTCGTTTATTTTTTTTGCCTAATTATAGTCCTTCATGAAACCGCAAATTAAATGTTTCATTATTGCTCCGTTTTTGAAAAAAACTAAACGGATAATTTTCAAGTACTTAATTTACTACTCTGTAATTTTGGTTATGAAAGGTCAGAGATTTGGATTAGAGAGGACAGAATTGTTCGGTAAATCTTAGCATTTTTAAATTTTTTAATAAATAAGCGGTTAACTTGTAAGTTAATTAGTTACTTGGTTCGTAAATAAAAATTTCAAAACGATAATTACTGAAAATTTGCATAAATTTATTCGAAATATGAGACAAATGTTTCCTTCGTTGTATAAATTAAATGGTTTACAATGCTAATGAAAAATAAATAGCTAAAGTAAGATTTCCTCCATGGAAATTGAATTAGATTCGATTCAAAATTTGCTATTGGCACAAATAACTTCCGTGGGTTGCAAATTTGCATGTCGGCTTGTGGAGCATATTTTACATATTAAGAAGTGCGTAAACAATAAAGTTTAAATAAATTTGCATTGATGGTAATTTTTAAAGAAGGAAAATTCACTTAAGGATTACAAATTAGTAGGTATGCAATAATATGTTGAGCCGACCGACTCGAATATAAAACAACAATAACTTTCTAGAAAATTGTGGTCAGACAAATCACGAATTTGCAATAATAATAATCATACCGAATACTAATCGTTAATTTAAATTAAATTGTATTATAGGTACCCATGGATGTACTAGGGAAAAAATAGTACCTAGGACCTACTATACGTGTGATGGGTCCATTAGATGATGATGGCTTAATTAGTTTTTACTTTCCAACATTAACGTTTTGCTCGTCACTTTTTTAAATAAAATTGTACTTTCTTTAAAATCTGCAATTATGATTTAATTAAACGTCAGTGTGTGTAATCAATGATTTACTATGCGTAATTTGAAACTCCAATTGGAAAACAACTATAGCCCTAATACACTATTTACGATTATTGGCAAACATTAACTACACAGCAGTACAGGAAAAAAATTATTGATTGCATATTGGAAATCATCGGCAGAAAGTGTTGTTAAATTACATGTGAGCAGCCTTAATTATAAATTAAATTAAAAGGCAAATGAACTTTCAAATCCATCCGATTCTGCATAAAAAAAGTAGCACTTCAAGCGATCAAGTTGATCCTGAAATTTACAAAAATGTATAATTATCAAGAAGACAATGAGAACTTTCCTAAACAATTGCGTTTACTAACCTGTGACGTCACAAGGTAAAACAGAAAAATTAAAAGTTAAAATTTTGTTTGATTTAAATAAATTTTTGTTGGACTAAAAAATGTTATTTACCTATATTAAACAGAATTTATTTTCACTCTGTTTCATTTGATCTTGTAACACCCGTCACAAATCTGGTAACACCCGTCACAAACTTTTCTTGTAAAAAAATAAGATGAAAAATAATCTTCATTTAACTGTCTGCTTAGCAATTCAATTTGTGATTTAGCTGAACTTTGATGATTAGTTAGCAAGGTAGCATATTTTGCAAGAGTACCAGTAACACCCGTCACAGAGCTTAAATCCATTATTGCATCTAAATGCATTATTAATTCCTAATGTGTTTTGGTTTCATATTAAATAAAAATTTGTATTGATTTTAATAAATTACACAAAATGTATACATTTTTGTTCTATTTAGAAATTTTAACAGTTTGAATGTGTACAAATGTAACACCCGTCACCGCGGAATTAGCCAAAAGACAAAGACGAAAGTGTTAGTCATAAGAAAAAGATGGAAAAAAGTAAAACGAATAAAAAATAAACTCAAATGTCTAACTTGTCACGGTAGCTTCAACAGCAATATAGATTTTCTTTTGAACAGAATGACTGGTGTACTGGGGAGTATTCCATAACCCCCAGACCCCCCGGTCTGAAAACGTGAAAGATAGTGTATACGTTCTTTGATTGATATTGTTAAATAGAAATCTTTCACAATTTGAGTAAAATTAAAATTAAATTACTGGAAATTATTTTGAATTATTGGATTGGAAATTAATAAATTTAAAAAAGTATAGAAGCAAATACAAGTTTATACAATGAAAACTGTGAGACTCCGTTGAAACTCGAGGTATCCATCAAATGTAAGGGTAGCGCCTGTGGTTTACTAGCTTATCTTGGAGTTACTGGAATTAACGTGGAATTACTGGAATTATTAAAATTAATAAAATTAATTATAATAATTTTACAGGAATTAACTGGGAATTACAGAAATTAATTGGAAATTACTGAAATTAATTTAAAAGTTACGAAATTATTTTGGAATTACTGAAAGCTTTTGGAATTCAACTGGAATTAGAAGATTTGTTCTAAGAATTGTGAATCTGGCGATTCCTCGCCTTTTGGCTTCAATGAATAAAATGTTCTTTAAATGCTTGACTATTCACATAGAGAGATGACTGTTAATTTTTGTAGACATCTTCTGAAGACGTCCTAATGGCACGAAACTAGTCAAGGTAAAAATCTAATAAACTAATGCATGAAATAAAGCACTTTGATTTATTGATTATAAAAATTGTGTTGGACAAAATACATACGAGGGAGTAATCGCTGGGGAAATGTGGTGTACAAGTGAAGGGACATCTGAGTAAATTCAAAGAAATCTAGAATATCTCAAAATATCTAAGAAAATTCAAAAAAATTCGAAAAAATCGCAGGAAATCCTAAAAATCTAAAGAAATGTAGAAATTCCCAGGCAATCTAAGGAAATCTTTGGAATTTAAGAAATCTTGGGAAGTCTTAGGAATACTATAGATCAGGGGTGGCCAACTTCATTGTATATACGATCGACTATGTTTCTTAAAATTTTTTCGCGATCTACCTGTTAAAGTCTTAACATAATAAAATAATATTAATATTAATATTATATTGACATATCGGGGTTCCCACTGAATTTTCCAAATCAAATTCCTTGGCTTTTCTAGGTTTTCCCTAACATAAAGAATAAAACATTTCCCTGACATTTCGATAAATCGGAAGATAAAAATGTAAAAAAATCTTAATTTTAATAAAATTAAATTACAATAATTTTTTTTCAATTTCAAACATTCAATTATAAAATTTAAAAACAAATATGTATTTAAAATTAAAAAAATGACTTTTCCCTGACAAAATTAGGAAAATCTTAAATTCCCTTAGTTTTCCAGATTTTCAAGGTTTTCCAGACGAGTGGGAACCCTGCATATAAATAATACTCGAAAGGTATTTTCTTAGCTTATTACGAGGAGGAAAGTACAGACCCAATACACCAGATTTCTTTTTGTGACATTTTTTTCGATCTCTGTAGATTTCCCAGGATTACCTAAATTTTCTCCAGATTTCCTAAAATTTTCTTGGATTTTCTTTGGCATTGTTTCATGATTTCCTATCAGAAAAGTTAAAAAGCAAGATTATATGTAATTTCTAAGTTTTCCTTAAATTTCCTTAGATTTTCTCAGACTTCTCTATACTTGTACAACAAATTTTCACAGCGGTTTCCTTATCGATTTATTATTAATCACGACTAGTGTCGGCAGCTATGCTGGACTAAAAATTGCTTCGCGATCGACCCGTTGGCCACCCCGCTATAGATTCAGACCCTTTTTAATATTTGTTTTACAAAAAATTGCAAATTACCTAGTTATTAGTAAATTCAAAGTTAAAAGTCAAGATTTAAAGAAATTCGAGAAAATCCTAGGAAATCTTATGGAATCTAAGAAATCTTGGGAAATCTTAAGAAATTAAGAAATCTTAGGAATACCTACTATAGATATAGGCTCTTTTTACTATTTTTTTTTACAAAAAATTACAAATTACTTATTTGTAAATTCAAAGTTAAAAGTCAAAATTTAAAGAAATTCGAGAAAATAGTAGAAAATCATGGAATCTAAGAAATCGTGGGAAAACTTAAGAAATTAAGAAATCTTAGAAATACTATAGATATAAACTCTGCATTATTTTTTGATAAAAAATTACAAATTAGTTATCTGTAAATTCAAAGATAAAAGTCAAAATTTAAAGAAATTAAAGAAAATCGTAAGAAATCTAACGGAATCTAAGAAAGCTTGGTAAATCTTAGAAAATTAAGAAATCTTATGAATACTATAGATATAGACTCCTTTTACTAATTTTTTACAAAAAATTACAAATTAGTTATCTGTAAATTCAAAGCTAAACGTCAAAATTTAAGGAAATTCAAGAAAATCGTAGGAAATCTTATGGAATCTAAGAAATCTTGGGAAATTTTGGGAAATCTTAAAAAAATTAAGAAATCTTATGAGTACTATACACAGAGAAAAAAACAATTCTCGCAATAATTTAGAAGTAAATATTACATTAATTAGAGTAATTTTTATATCAAATTTAGTAAAATTTACCTCAAATTTAGTAAAATTTACCTCAGATTTAGTAAAATTTACTTCAAAATTGGTGTGAGGCTGTTTTGAACTTCAATTATAGTAAAAATTACTTCAACACACCAAAAAATTTTCTCTGCGTAGATATAGACTTTTTTACTATTTTGTTTACAAAAAATTACAAATTAGTTATCTGTAAATTCAAAAGTTAAAAGTCAAAATTTAAAGAAATTCGAGGAAATCGTAGGAAATCTTATGGAATCTTAAGAAATTAAGAAATCGTAGAAATACTATATAGATATAGACTCCTTTTACTATTTTTTTACAAAAAATTACAAATTAGTTATCTATCAATTCAAAGTTAAAATAAAAGTAAATTTTATTCGTATTTTCTCTTTCTGTTTCCCTTGTTTCATTTTCCACGTTCTTCTAAGTATTTCCTATTTATTTATACTATCTCCTATACCGGAAGGCCCCGGTTCCGGCCCCGCTCTCCTTACAGCTGTTAATTTACGAGTTAGTTTTCTAACAATTTTTGTTTCAATTTCAATTTTAGTTGATGGAAGTTATAACTGCTGCAGTGGGCGCCCACAAGAGCGATAGGGTGCCGTTCTCCCAAAACAGATTATTAAGTTACTATTAAATGTTAAATATAGATTTGTTGTGGTTGCCAACTTTGATTTTTAAATTTTTTAAAATACAATACTTCCAACATTCATGACCCTCCCTCCCCCGGTGATTACTGCTCTGAAATACAGATAATAGATATCTTTTTTGTTAGAAAAGTGAAAGATTTTCAAAGCATACTGACGTTATGTTTCTGATATCGGGAGGTCTGGGGGGTATAAAATATCTTCCAGTACTCGTGTTAAAAAGAAAACTGTTGGAAACACAAAACCCTTGGACCCATAATTTCGTGCCCGATGTCGTCGATGTTAGAATTTACATGTTTCTATCTCGAGATTTTATCTTCGGAGTTTCTGGCTGAATAATTTTCAAGAAAAATTATCGACCTTACGGTCCCTAGCTTTTAATGTGAATTATTTTTCCTAAACATTTTCTGATCAGAATTTCTAAAAGTACAGTTTTAGTCATCGTTTACCCGGTAAAATTAGTAGTTTTCAGGATATACTTGAACAAATCCAATTACAAACTCCAGATATATCATTCCGCCCCCCTTCCCCCTAGATATTTTACTTTAAATTATTTTTCTATTTGTGATGATGATTTTATTAAATTTATTAAAAAATCTTTAATGTTTGAATAATCAAACATTTAAATCTAGAAGTTTAAAATATTAAAATTAAAAAAAAATCAAAGATGTTAATATTGTTCGAGATCGGGGCACCATCGCATGCAGTGTAACAAAAAACCGCGGTTTTCAATTATTGCGCTTGAGAGCGATAAATTAAAACTACACTTCCTCCACGGTGATCAAGAAGCAAAAAAAATCCGTTGGTATATAGGTATGACAATTTCAATATGTTTAGCTCTTAACATGTATCGCTAGTTGGGTGGGTGGATGGGTTTTCGAATGCAGTTTTGCAATACATTGTAATCACGAATAAACTGTTAATGATCGTTCATTCATTCATCTGTTCGGCCGGTATAATTAATAAAAAATAATGCACGTTTATAGTAACTAAATCCGAAGACAAGAAAGAAAAAAGAGTTCCCGCTAAAGTGGCTATGAGTAACATCATGAACTGTAAAACGATTCCTTATCTTTTAGTCAGAAACAAATGGATCGTCTCGAATTGTTGACGGCAATAATAAATGGAAGTGTGCGTAGGTCAAAACGAGTAACATGGGTGGAAGAGGAACTCTTGTAAAGCGCAGTTATAGGTGTCGTGAGAACCGGCGTAGGTGGGAGTTGGTGTCAACTCGTAAATATGATCTTCTCTGGGGTTTTATAGTTTTAGCACTTAATGCACCTCGTAAGCTCCCTATCGCTAATCCTGCTAATTGGTTAGCGGTTTTTCACGCATTTACGAAATCGTCTCCCAAGCGTAATAAATCAAATAAAATCTTTTTTTTTTTCAAAAAGATATTTAAGAAAGTAAACCTTTCTAATACCAACGCGCCGATAATTTATTTCGAATAAATTTCTAGCTTTACTTCACGCTTGTCTTCATTAATCATTTTTCGATACGCAAAAGTCAAATAAATATAAATTAAAAAATAACAATTAACGCTTAATTTCAAATCAATAATCGTCGTTTTCTCCGAGCCATACTGCGCGACCACCCTGTAGTTACCTACTTACAGCATCCCCACGATACAATCAATAATTACATTTCGATGCAAATTAAAAATAATATTTCGCAATATTATTTTAACTGTTAGACATAAAAAATAAATAACAGTAAACAATTTAAAGCTCACTGGTACATCACACGTTTTGGTGTCACAAATTTTTTTCAAAAATTATACTTACAAAAATATTTTAGTCGTTCGAAGTAATCGGTCCAATGTTGGCGACGATTCACAAATCCAAATTAATTAAATATTAAACTAACCCATGAATTACCTCACTAATTAGAACAAATTATGCACATCATTAATAATCATCATTTAATTTCGGAAAAAAACTGTTTAATTGTTTAATTGTTTTTTAATTAATAGATGTGATAATTAGTTAATTGTGTCCACTTCATATACGGTCTATGTGAAGACTGATTCCATGAAGAGTTAAGCTTACCAATATGACCCCCTCCCACTTTTCTTTATTTTCTCTAAAAGACTGCTCCCCCCAACTCATTCATATAATAATATGATGAAAGACTATTATTATGGTTTTTACTTTTTTTAATTTGCTGCCTTTAACTTTGCACATTGTTTAATATCAACTCGATAATCGTTCCGCAAAAGCTCCAATTTGCAAAACTCTTCAGACATCATTTTTTTTGTAGTTGGACCACTAAACTTTTAAATTTGAAAATTATAACAGTGGCATTTACTTGTTTTTTATTTTTAATGAAATAATTACAAATTATATTCAAAATCGAGACTTCCGGATAACAAAAGCCGAGCGTCGTCCTCTGGCCCCCCTGGCTATAACAGTAAAAAAGCACAACTTCTGGAGGGACTTTACCGGAAAGCGGTGTTAGAGAGGTAATTACTAATTACGTTTTGCGGCTTACCAACCCTTTGAGGTCTGTAGTAACAACGGAATGATTTTCTACCCCCCCCCCCGAACAGCAATTTTTCCTTTTTTATGGTTCAGATAAACATATTGTTTATAAACTTAATTTCCCATTTAAATCCTTTAAATAAAATTTAGATCTTTAATTTTTACAGTGCAGAGTATAGGCCTATCTTTTCGAATAAAATCGAAAAAATAATAGCAGGTTATGGTCCTAAACGATAAATATTGCGTTAAAGAGGTAATTTACAGTGATTTTCGCAACGGTTTGGAAAATGGTCCAATCCCTTTAATTGGGGAGTATTCCATACCCCCAAACCCCCCGGTATCCACATAATCGCAGAAATCTAGTGCCGAGGTTGTCCTATATCATTAAGATGGAATTTAAGAAATATCTTTTAAAAAATCATAAATTGAAGAGTGAAAGGTAATCGAAAATGGTAAGTAAAAGTAAAGAAAGAACTGCTTCGGGGGGTAGCGGCCTTACCACTATTTAAGATCCGCAGCAGATAGGTCGAACTAATACATTTACATCGGTGATCCCTTGGTGGCTGAATGGTTTTTGACATCTATAAAGCTTCAGTTCAGTCCTACTAGCTGCCGATTTTTAATTCTTTAAAAAGTCTACAACCAAGTCGATAGATGACGCTGCATCTTCTGTCATATAACAGATGGCGCCTATATCAGTGGTTGCAAGAGTATCGGTAACTTTAAATTGTGCTTTATTATGATTTCCATCTATAAGCCTATAACAGCTTTTTGTTACTTAAAGTTAAAAAGCATAACAAATAAGAGGAATTGAGACACACATTCTAGTTGGTCCTTGGTGTCTTAATGGTTCATGTACATGAAGCTGTTAAGCTGTTATACCTTAGGGATTATACGTCTGAAAATTGTAATAAAAAGTCTAAAGCTAAATATGACTCCACTACTCGTCTTAACAATGCCAATATTCCATTTTTTCTGTTATGCACCTTTTATTGGTAACTATATAGTTTACTATAGTAAAACCCAGAGTCCCCCTCCCCCCAATGAGTTAAGTAATTTTAAATAATTACTGCATTACAAGAATTAATTTAAAATACGAGTATATGCCAACTTTTTATTTATTCAATAACCCCCCCCCCATGACCAATGCCTAAAGATTTATTTCTTATCACTTATACGGCGCGGCGCGGTGGTGGCAAACTCCACGATAAGAAATGTATTATTATCAATAAATAATTTGTATATTTAGATTGCCTAGGTTGTGCGGCCTGAAGGCCGCACTGTCCGTCATTGTTTTTCTTATTCGAGAACCTTCTTAGGTAAAAAAGCAATTATTATTACCGCTGTATGTCGCATGGCTAATCCCTCTTTCGGTTCGCAATGCATCTTTTGATTTTAGTTATGTAAACACCTAAGAAGGTTTTCGAATAAGAAAAATAATGACGCACAGCCTAGGCAATCTAAATATTCAAATGATAGAAATGGTATCTATCCTACTTCACCTGACTTAAGTTAGCTGGTGTGTAAATGCCAAATAACTTAAGTATTAAGATTTTATTATCAATCATCAATAAATCATTTGTATATTTAGAATGCCTAGGTTGTGCGGCCTGAAGGCCGCACTGTCCGTCATTGGTTTCTTTATTCCAAAAACCTTCTTAGGTAAAAAAGAAAATATTATTAGCTCTATATTTGCGTCGGCCACAAGCCGGATCCGTATCAGGATACCATAGGTATACCTTTGTACACTGGAAATACGAATATCATGTCTATCATGGGAATTGTCCTGTTGCATGGCTAATTCCTCTTTCTGTTCGCAATGCATCTCTCAATGATTCAGATTTTAGTTATGTACACACCTAAGGTTTCGGAATAACTAAAAACTGTCGGTCAGTGCGGCCTTCAGGCCGCACAACCTATGCCATCTAAATATACAAATGATATAGAAAAGGTATCTATCCTACTTCGCCTAACTTAAATTCTCTGGCGTTTAAATGCCATTAACTTAAATATTTAAGATTTTATATTTCAGTTAAATGCGTAAGTCAGTCCTTCCGCGTCCGTTATTAGGAATTTTAATTGCCCTAATGACGACTTTCCCGTGTGAAATTATAAAAATCGTTGTACTACAACATACTTCAAAATTATAGCAAAACTCATAATAGATTTTAATTTCCTCGTTGCCCTAACAGCTGGGGTTTAAATCTATCTACTCGTTCAGTAATGCACCTTTTACCATCTTATGGTGTAACATACTATTATCATTTATTTTTAATTTAATTGCTTGTTTTGAAAATAAATTTAAAAATTTAATATGTAATTATTGAATGAATATTGGTAATGAAGCTCCGCCGCCGCTCTCTTAAAATATATTATACTTAGATTAGGTCAGTCTAGAAAGTCTGGGTTCCTAAGGTTTATACAACTGAGTTACTGGAGAGTATTCCTTACTTCCAGACACCTCAGTTTCAATTACTGTAAGTTTATAACGCCTGCTCAGTGATTGATATTATTAAATAACACTTTTCACTCCATCTAAACAAATATATCGACATATCCTTCTTCTCCGTCCGTTTCTTGTCAGATTTTATTTTGACATAATTATGGTTTTTTAGACAATTAGTCGGGTTTTAATCCGTAAAAGCATTTATCTCATTAATTCAACAATAACCAAACATAGTTTTTGATTACATATAATTCATAATTCAATTTATGTAGATTTGAGCGACTGTTCCGCCACTAACCAGTAATTTTATTAATTTTTAATTTATTCATATTACTTTTTTAAGTTATAACGCACATTTTTGTCTTGGGGTGAATTTTACATTTCTATCAGCAAACTTCGTAGCATTGATTTTATTTAAATGCATAATATAAATTAATTAATTTAATAAATTGAAGCTTCTACCCAAACCCGATGTTCAATTATTATTATTGTAGTAAAATAAAGTAGTAAGTTACAACATATTGCAGTATTATTCTTCTAAATTAAAAAAAATTTATTTATATTAATAATAAAATCAAAGGGAGCAAAATCCCACCGCTGCCACCAATGTAACCATCTTCTCCCTTAACTTTAATTACCACTTATTTGTAAATTGGATTGTTTTTCCACGGCTAACCATACCGATAATAATTTTAATATTATAATAAAACAAAGTAAAAAATAAATGAATTACTATTAAAAGCTCGAGACTGTAAAGTCGAGAACTTCTTGCAAACAAAATGTTATTTTGCCATTATTGGTTAGCATTTGAAATTTCATGAAATATCATTGGCCTGATTTTGGAAAGGTTTTCTTTAATTTTACGAAAGTTCGACTGAATTTTTTATTGCAACTAAGTAATGAAACGGACCATTAAATTAGGAAGCGCTTAAGAAGTAATTGATATAATTAATTAAAGTAGCAAGTTTCCGCTTTAAAAAAAAGACAACAAAAGTGGTATAATAGACTGTTAACAACTAAAGAGTAATTACCGATTTCCGCATTCACCGGTGTCTGGCATGTACCATTCATCCATTGTCATTTCCGACGACACTCTTGACCTATTCTTGGGTTCTTATGAATTCTACTCCAATGTTTGCGTACGTAGTCCAAGTACTTGATTTGAAATTAATATATCCAATGCTTTTATCTATTGCCCACTTTCTCTTCAAATTCTCCGTTATTCCTTCTTTGGAATGTTTTCGATACGACGCTTCAAAAATTTAAAATATCAAGAAAGTTGAATTTTCTGACGCAATTTTGCGAATTCGCCGACACGTTTGATTTTGCGACTTTTGAATAATGCATCGGAATTGCATTATTGACAATTATGGCAATTAAACTGAAATTACTTTTATTTAATAACTGAATTGAAAAGTAAAATCAGTTTATCTAACGGAACCACTTTCTTTAATTATACACAAAAATCACGTATGCACAAGAGTAACTTGCGGAATATAAAGTGAAATATTGGTTGCAATTTTAATTTTCCAATTAATTTCACTTATATCCACGTCGGCAACAATCAAAATTTAAATTATGAATTCTGTGTGTACAAAAGCGTGTTAGAAGTTTTTAATTGTTTTCTAAGTATGGTGCATCTATGGACGCTATACCAGTTACTCTGCTTACCCATTAACCTGATTTACTGCTATTGATCACTATAAGTTTCACTTCTGGGTACTTTATGATATGGATACCCAATTTTTTTGTGGATTCATGCGTCACCGTAATTTTATTCAAATTAACCACCGCATGACTCCCTCCCTCCACATCCAAAAAGTAACCAAGACCACTGTTACTTTTAATTTTGCCGCCATGGAACGATCAAGTCAGCAGTTAAAGAGCGGATCAACACCGCCCCAGTTAATTAAATTAAATCACCAAAACTGACAAAACAGAATGTAACATTTTATTCCCCCCCCTTTTTTTGGTAAAATTCCAAAAAATTATACCGATTTCAAGTTTTCATTCATAAAGAACGAAAAAGATGGCCACTTTCTATATCAATGGACGCTGTAGTACTCTAGCGAGGGCTAGCGTAAGTTATTGGAGAAAGTTGAACGAAATTTTCTTTTGTTTGCAGACGTCTATACTCATAAACATACGCAGACTTCAACTTGAAGTTTCTGTTACATTTGTTTTGTTTTGAAATAATGTAATTGATGTTATTATCTTCATTATTACTTTTGATTTTTTTACTCCAATTTCTTTTTTTTTAATATATTATGATAATTTCATGCTAAATTAATTTTGTTAATGTAGATTATATTCATTTGATCGGCATATGAATTGGCACAAAATCAATAATAATTATTACCAGATAAATATGCGGTTACCCCACCTAGCAAGAGTTAAACTAAGGTAGCACAGGTTTCTGCAGATAAACGAGAGTAAAATTCTATTAAAAATTTTATTTCATATTAATTATTTGTCAATATTATACAAAGGCTTTTAAACCATAACTGCAGGATTTTCCAGTTTTCAAAATTTTTATAAATTACTAGAACATCAACAAATGGCCCTACCAAATTTGAATACTGTAGATGTTGAAAAATTATTTTTGTTGATCAAAAACTAACAACAGGTCGATGGGGAAACTGCTGGGGAAATTTGGTGTACAAGTGAAAGAAACTCTGAGGAAATCCAAAAGAATAATTTTAAAAAATCAGGAAATTTTAGGAACTTTCCAGACAACCTTTGTTTTGTAATTTTGTTTTTTCGAAAGATCTTGAGGTAATCCAAGGAATTCCAAGCAAATTTTAGGAAAATCCAAAGAAACTTCATAAAAAAGGAAATTTGGTGCAAAAATTTAGTTTGCAGTTTCCCTTTGCAACGGGTAATATTCTATATTGGAAGTTCTGCAGCATAATAAGGCATGACTAATATCAAAATATCTATCACATACTTTTTGATTTGTAAGGTATTCTGGTGCCACCTGCTTAATTAATAATGTTACTCGGCCAGCATTCGTCACACACCGCCATTTAAAATACTCAAATTAGTGTAAAGTGAAGAATGACTCGAAAAATAGAAGTACACCTAAAATTGGGTGTAGTATAATGGACCCGATATTAACCTGAGAGCATGCGAACTTCAGTTTTTTCGACATTCAATCTGAATTTTTTCTAATTCTAGTAGAAGTTGAACATTCAAATTTCCCGGTTTTTCCTAGCGATATTTGTAAAAACTATAAATTCCCTTATGGGGCTGTTTATTAATTATGTAAGGACGATTTTTATAATTTCTGACCCCCCCCCCACATAAGGACACGTAAGATTTTGGCAACCCCCCCCCCCTGTCACATCTTACGTAAGGATTATTAAACAAAAAATGTTAAGCTCTCCCTCTCCTTCGCTTATATTAATAAAATATTATACAAAAATTATAAAGTTAATACAAAAAATCGGTAATCCCTTAATATCCAGGTAAAAATACTGATTTAATTTATAAAATGGATTTTGCGAAACTTGCGTAAGAAATACGTCGGACCATCCCGTCCTCCACGTAAAGCTCCGTAAGATTTCCGATAACCTCCCCTCCTCCCCCTAAACCGTTACGTAATTAATGGACGCTCCTTATCTTCTCCAAATTCTGCGATATGTACTGGAGGGTGTTCCACACCCCCCAGACCCCCCGGTTTACAATTTTGACTTTATATTTTTATATAATTTTTATAATTATTATTATAGATTAAATTAATTATAAATAAAATAAAAGTAAACCGAGGGGTCTGGGGGGTGTGGAACACCCTCCAGTACATATCGCAGGATATGTTCACCATCAGAACCCCCGGTTTACATTTTTGGCTACAATTTTGACAGTTAATTTTCGGAGTAACGCAAAAGTTGCTGCTAAACTCCAAGTAGTAAGGCACTTAAGGGGGTATTCTACTCTAGAAGCCCGAAAATCGGGCGTTTTTTTGAAAGTCGATAAAGCAAAAACACTTAATATTATAATTACACATTTTTTACAGTTATTTATTTATATTTTAAGAATTCACAAAAAAATTTTCAAAGAAAAAAATATATATTTCACAAAGTTTCACGCTGTTGAAAAAGAGGGGGAAAACAATTGTGTTTGTCACAAAATCTCAAGTTCTAATTGACCGATCTTCTTGAAATTTGGCATGAATTTTCTTTATATATCCCTTTATGGTAGGAACCAACAAAATATCAAAATTTTCAATTTTTACTATTTTTTTAAAGTTCGGAAAGTTAAAAGATAACTGAAAAATATGAAATTCTTTTTTGAGTAGCCGCCATTTTGCGAGAAAAGTTTAAAAGTTTAAAAAAGTTTAAAAGTTTAGATTTCCCTCATTTTTGCTTAAAAATTCAAATTTCCTGGTTTGGATTACTATTGAACAAATATTTTTAGTCCTAATCTTAATTTAATATATTTTTCGATTGGTAAAAAAATGAACCAATCAGAGTGCTTCTGTTCACTAAAAGACACGCTGTAGCAGCAGGAGCAGTGTGCTGGCATTTTATAGATTAGGATATTAAGAAACCTCAAAAATGTTAACTAAATTCAAACTTTTACTTTTTTGGGGTCAAAAGTCAACAAAGGGTGAAAACCATTGGTTTTTTTCAAAAATCTTAAAAAATTTAGATGGCCTTTTTATTAGTTAATCCGACGTATTTTAGTGTCTACATATAAAAAAACAGCCTGAGACTGGCGGAAAAGCACCAAAGTCAACTAAAATGCAAATAAAAAATTGGAACCTTAAAGCTAAATAAAACGAAAAATATCATACTTGAGGAAATTCTGACTGGGCCATTCTAATTTTCTCTTCAATCTACATAACAAAATTAATTTTTTTTAAAGTGAGATTCATTTACGAAAATTTAATAAATACAATGAATAAATTCATAAATACTATGAATCTTTTTCATTACATTTTTATTGTATATTTGCGATTTACATTCAGTGAACGCCATCACACAGCAAAGTATTAAGTTAAACTTTATAAGCATAGTTGGTATAGAAAGTTTTGTTTATAAACCAAACATTTGCATTCTTTTATAATTTTTTTAAAATAAAATAATTCAGGATCAAACTTGAAACATTTGGTAACGTAATGAGCGCTACCAACAGTAAGGTAAATTTCCATAAAGTGAAACATCACCTGATGTTTTTCTCACTGTTGTGTGAAATTTTCGAGTTATGTTCCTGTCGTTATAATTATTCTATCATTAATAATGATTATTACTGTTAACCTTGAACTTTGAATATCCTTAATTAGCGATTCTTAATGATCAACTACTAATTGATCCTGGTAATGTAGTTTTTACAGTACACAGTGAAACATTGCTTGTCAAAAAATGTGCAAGTACAATTTATTATATTTTGCCATCAATTTTTTAAAGTATATATCGCCAATTTTCACAAATGATATTTATTCAAAAGTAAGGTTCGTGTGATTCTTAATAATTTATTATTTGAATATTTCATTTTCTAGTTCCATCAAAACGACTATAAGGCCGAATTTCAAAGAGTGGAGTTGATCAATTACAACAAATCTGTTCTCAATTTTATTGAAGTTAAAACTTTTAAATATAATCGAACACAACCGGTTACGAATGTCACGTTTAACTCAAAAGTGAACATGAGTAATGAAGTGGAGGTGAGTACATCAGAAATTATTTATTGTATTAGTTTTCGTATTGCATTGTATTATTTTAGGTGGCAGTCCAATTTTATAAATTTCTTAGTAACGAATATCGCAAACTACCCGGGTCACACTTTCAAGTAAATTTGTGTAAGAGTATTGATGTAAATCTTGTGGGATTACAAATTATTTTTAAATGTGGAAATATAACAGCATGTCAAATAGTGCAAGTAAAATATTTTTTAATCCAATTAAAAAATTTATTACATATAATATTTTTGTCAGGAAACCACTTACACAGTCTGCAATATTTATCCTGATGAATCTCGATTTCCGCCTTTCATACCAACTGGTGAATATCGATTTAAAGTAGATGGTATTTATCATGATAAAATATTTGCTTCGGGAGATGTGTATATTAAAATATATCGTCCTATTGGTATACATTAGAGTGCAACCTTGATATTATATTTTAACTTCAGTGGGCGGTCTTCAAGTAAAAGAAGTCATTTTTAAGCATTTTATTACAGATTTAAGCACTCTACACTACTTTAAATTACAATTATTACAATTATATATTTACAGTTTGAGGTTGTAATAAAATCTTTAATTAGATGCAGATGCATTATTTGTTTAATTTTTGGACCAATAGTTAGCAGAGCGGAGATGTTTACATTATTTTTGCTCTGCTGCTTCATGTTGATGATGTTCACACCGGCTGGGTTGGTAGGTACAGAATACTTTTCATCACTGGCAACTGAATAATATTGTATATTGTAGCAATATTACAAAATATCTACATTGCGATATTGGTGCAATATTACAAATCAATATTGCACCAATATTACGTCAATATTATTTAGTACTTACATAAATCTAGTCAAAAACCCATCTTAATTATCCTAATCTATAAAATTTCAGCACGCTACTCCTGCTGCTACAGCGTGTCATTTTTTAGTGAAAAGAAGCACTCTGATTGGTCCATTTTTTTTACCAACCAAAAAATAAAAATATTTGTGCAATAGTAATCCTAACCGGGAAATTTGAATTTTTAAGCAAAAATGAGGGATATTTAACCTTCGGTAAGAAAAAATTAAAACTTGACTGCTCACGGAGTTTAGCGGCAACTTTCTGCGTTACCTTGAAAATTAATTATAAAAATATCAAGTCAAAATTGTAAACCGGGGGGTCTGGGTGGTGTGAAACACCCTCCAGTACATATCGCAGAATTTGGAGAAGATAGGGAATTTATAATTTGACAAGTTTCGCCAGGAAAAACCGGGAAATTTGGATTTTTAATCAAAAGTGAGGGAAGTTTAAACCTTAACTTAAAAAAACATTTATTTAAGTTACTTTATTGCGTTACTTTGAAATATAACTGTCAAAATTATAGTCAAAAATGTAAACCGGGGGTTCTGGGAGTGAACATATCCTGCGATATGTACTGGAGGATGTTCCATACCCCCAGATCCCCCGGTTTACTTTTATTTTATTTATAATAATTTTTAATTAATTTAATCTATAATAATAATAATAATAAACATAATATTAAAATATGAAGTCAAAATTGTAAACCGGGGGGTCTGGGCGGTGTGGAACACCATCCAGTACATATCGCAGAATTTGGAGAAGCTAAAGAATTTATAATTTTACAAATTTCGCTAGGAAAAACATTTATTTAAGTTACTTTATTGCGTTACTTTGAAATATAATTGTCAAAATTACAGTCAAAAATGTAAACCGGGGGTTCTGGGGGTGAACATATCCTGCAATACGTACTGGAGGGTGTTCCACACCCCCCAGACCCCCCGGTTTACTTTTATTTTATTTATAATAATTTTTAATTAATTTAATCTATAATAATAATAATAATAATTATAAAAATAATATTAAAATATGAAGTCAAAATTGTAAACCGGGGGGTCTGGGGGGTGTGGAACACCCTCCAGTACATATCGCAGAATGTGGGGAAGCAAAAGAATTTATAATTTTACAAATTTCGCTGGGAAAAACCGGGAAATTTGAAAATTTAAGCAAAAGCTAGCTTTAATATTTCCAAGCTTGGAGAAACTTTTATTGAAGAGCCTTACTGCTCAGAGTTTAGCGACAACTTTTGATGCGTTACTTTGAAAGTTAACTGTCAATAGTGTAAACGGGAGGGTCTGGGAGTGAACACCCTCCAGTGCATATAATATAATTCCCACTCTTCTATAATACATACAGAAGACAGTTTAATTATATCAATTTCGTCAGAAAATGTTGGAAAATTTTTTGTTGTTGAACAAAAGTTCGGCTAAAGAAAATTAGAATTTCAGAAACTTATTTATTTTTCAATTATTAAAAAAAAAATTTTTTGCGTTAGTTTAAAAATATAGAAAAACGGGGAATCACCTAGTAGCGGGAAACGAAATTAAATGTTTAATATTATACCACTAAAAAGAGATCAACCCCGTCTAGCCGCCCGTCCGTCGACGGGATTTCCAGCTCGTATCAAATATAAAACTTGACCATTTTTTCACAAATTATAACAATTTATCCCACCCCCCTCCTTAAGAACTTTACCTAAATCCCCTCTTGAAAATAAGATTAATTTCTGAGAAGTCTTTATGTTGGGTATCCCATTTTGAAATGCAGTGCAGCCAAGAATTATTAGATTAACGATCTACGACGATGCCAATGCGTCACTATCTTGTTAGAACAAATTCTTTCAGTAATAAAGTTATTATTGCTTAACCTCCCTGTTAAATTTCTTGCTAGCCTTTTTGATTAAGTTTCTGCTACAAAAGCAAGGAAAGCTTGTTCATTGGTTCATTTTAGAGGGGGGGGACGTTAAATATTAAATTGACAAATAAAATTTAAAAAATAAGGTAAATTTAATACTGATTTGGTTTGAGAGGGGGTACCATGCTTCCGCTATTATCTAGAAGCGCAACTAAGTAGGCCTAATATTTGGGGGGGGGGGGGAAATTCAACATTTAAAAAAATTTTGTGTTCTCAAAAAATTTGAAGCAATACTCTTACACAAATTTTCTTGAAAACTTGACCCAGATAACTGCATTGTTCGTGGTCCTGGTCTGGTTATTTCTGCGCTCTCCAGGGTCTGCACCCTGTGCCTGGGCACCGCGAGAGTTACGGTACTGGCCTACTGGAACGTACCATGGTCAATGCTGCGTTCCAGAGTAAAATTCAGTGATGCGATTAAAGAAATCGAAAGTTGGCTTTTCAAAAAAACACTTTTTTCATTTAAGGATATAATATTTCTTTTAATTTTGGGAGAAATTAACTTTTGCTTTCATTACTGATTGTTTTTTTATTGTATAGTGTAGCAATATTATAAAATATTTACATTACGATATTGGTGCAATATTACAAATCAATATTGCAGCAATATTACGTAAATATCATTTCCTACTTACATAAAGTTCGCCAAAAACCCATCTTAATTATCTAAAAAAAACCTCCGGTAATCAAGTTTTTTGTTTGTTACATAAATCTATACTGTAAGACGGTGATTATTATTTTAAAGTGCAAAGAGTAGGTTAAAAATTTATTTTAAAAAAAGTGACGAGTGACTAGTAGAGGCCCAAAGGACATAACATGACCTTCAATTGGTGTAATCCTCTTTCCAGTATCATGAGGTTACCCGTTTAGATCAGTGAGAATTTTCAGACTATCGTCTACCCACATGTTTTCGTAGTCAATTAAGAGTCTCATCCAAAAAATTTAAGTATTAAAGAAATTAACTACATAATTGACTTATATTTTCTGCGTAGTTAGTGTGCTGGTGAGGGCGAGATAGGCGAGATGTTCTAAAAATAGAACATCGAATGCAATTAGCAACCGGGCGATATATTTTAACATACATGGCTATCGAAGCAAATACTTGATCACGATAAAGATTATCCATTTGAAATCGGTATTCACCAGTTGGTATGAAAGGCGGAAATCGAGATTCGTTAGGATAAATATTGCAGATTCTATAGGTGGTATCCTATCAAATACATTATATCATTTAATAAATAAATCAGTTTAAAAAAAATTGTTACTTGCACTATGTAACATGAAGTTACATTTCCACATTTAAAAATAATTTGTGATCCTACAAGGTTTGAAGCAAGAGTCTTACACATATTTACTTGAAAACGTGACCCGCGTAGTTTGCGATATTCGTTACTAAGAAATTTATAAAATTGGACTACCAGCTAGAACAATACATACGAATGAACGAATACAATAAATCATTTTTTTTTCTATACATACCTCCACTTCATTACTCATGTTTGCTTTTGAATTAAACGTGATGTTTACAGCTGGTTGTGTTCGATTATATTTAAAAGTCTTAACTTCCATAGAATTGAGAATTGAGTTATTATAATAGACCAATTCCGATCTTTGAAATTCTACCTTATAGTCCTTTTGATGAAACTTAAAATTAAATATTAAATCAGCTGATTATTAGTAACCACACAAACAGTACCCTTGAGTAAATATCATTTGTAAAATTTGGAGATATAGCCATTAAAAAAATTATATATTGCAACATTTTACTGTAAACAAGTAGCACTGAGTACTGTAAAAATGATATCATTGCTGTTGTATTGTTTGTTTTCCAGTACACAACTTAGGCACAATAATTATAAATATATGAAGCTCAGGGTTTTCAAAAATTGCTATAGAATGATGCCTTAATTATAACGAACAGAAACTAGATGGTAAAATTTTATCTGATTTTTATTTTAAAGCTATTTCTATTATAAAATAAAAACTGTTATATTGTTAATGAAAATGGGATACTATTTAGTCATTTCCTGTTGTCTGAGTGATTTTTGATTGTTTAATTTTCAGTGAAGGATATGGTACTAAGTTCCTGTTCACAGTAATTAACAAATTATTCTATCGCGGTTAATTATCCGATTACGGAAGTAGATAATAAGAAACAAATACTTACAAATTACAAATATAATGCTACATCTAATTGAAATTTTGAAGCACAAATTATATTTTTTCAATAATAAATTTAATATTTTAAAGTGCTTGGGAGTGTGCGAACGAAAAAAATTGTATCTATTTCGTGATTTTATTATAACATCACACTAGGTATATCTAAATTATATTTTGAACAAGTAAAACTAATAAACATTTTTATGTTTCTTTGGAGTAGGTATAGGGCGATATATTTTAATATACATAGCTCCCGAAGCAAATATTTTATCACGTAACATACCATCAAATTGGAATTGGTATTCACAACTTGATATGAAAGACGGAAATTTAGATTCATCCGAATAAAAATTGCAGAGTGTATAGGTGGTTTCCCACCAAAAATTATATATTATTTAATAAATTGTTTAATCAGTTTAAAGAAATTCTTACTTGGACCATATGACATGAGGTAAAATTTCCACATTTAAAAAAAATTGTATTCCCCGAAGATTTGAAGCTAAACCCTTCACAAATTTACTTGAAATCTTGATCCGGGAAGTTTGCGATATTCGTTACTGAGAAATTTATAAAATTGGCAAACCACCTAAAAGAATGTCAACTTCTGAACTGACACAATACAGTATACCTCTCTGTGTACATACCTCCACATCATTACCCATATTCACTTTTGGGTTAACCGTGATATTTACAGCTGGCTGTGTTCGATTATATTTAAAAGTTTCAACTTCAAAAATATTGAGAACAGATTTATCGTAATCGATTAAATCTATTCTTTGAAACTCGATCTTATAGTCGGTTTGATGAAACTAGAAAGTGCAATATTAAAACAAGTTTTTATGAGGAATCATGCAAACTTACCTTCGAATAAAAATCATTGGTAAAATTCAAAGATAAATGCGTTAAAAAAATTATTAAAAAATATAATAATTTGCACTTCAACATTGCTTTACAAATAGTGTAGCACCGTGTATTTAAAAAATTACATTGCGGTAATATTTACAGTTTCGACATCAATTAAGTAATTAACACCATTTAGGAAAAACTATTAAGGATAATTTTTATAGTTGAAGGTTTTTGCAAATCGCAACATAATGATGTGTTAATTATAACATAACCAACAGGAGGAGCTTGACTCTAAAACTTTCCACATCAGTGACCAAGAAATCAAATTCATTACCCATGATTGCTCCCAAAACCCTTAACATTGTGGATTTCAATGAACAAAATTTATAATTTAAAAATAACAAATTTAAAAGAAAATTATTGATTGCCAGGTTTATTGCAATTATACAAAAAAATATTAATTAATGTAATTTCTATCCTTGAGTTTTGCTTTTCGAATTTTTAATAAAATTTTTTAAAGTTTTAATAATTTTTAAAGATTTCTTTTTTGGAATTTCTTCGTCATTTGAAGATAGACCATCTGAAAAGTTTCTATTTACCAAAATCGACACCCGACTTGGCGTTGTTGATGAAATTTCTTCGCAGTTTGTACTGTGGGTGTACTTGGGTAGCCTATATTCAGTTTTTTTATTCATGGAAAGATACAAACCTCCATGAGTGGGTTCTGGCGAATTGATCAACATTGTACGACCACTGGGCGATTTAGCTTCTTTGTTTCGTTTGAAGGATTTGCTACTGGTACACTTTTTCGGTGACGCTTTTGGTACGTTACACCTACTTAACGAATATTCCGTGTTATTCACGGAACAATGCAATCCTGCTCGTGATTGGCAGGGCTGCAAATATGCGTAAGCCCGGTCCCTTGTTCTGCAAGGACCTTTGGGGGACCGTTGACCATTTAATTGATTTTCGGAATTTTCTTTTGGACAAGAAGAAGTGAATTTTCCACTCTCGGTATTACCAGATTCTGCGTTTCTTCGTCTGGTGCTCCGTCTCAGAGACAAAAATCTGCTCAACACCGGAATCCTCGATCGCGACTTATTATTTAACTCTGAGCAGGTATCCTTTTCTTTGCTTTTATCAGCTAAGCTTCTGGTTCGAGCACTTCTTCTCAGTGAGGAATAAATCGAAACAGGAATGTTGGATCGTGGAGAATTGGATTCTACCATGCAACTTGAAGAATTCATGATTATTATTATTCGTAAATTTCACTTTGTATAAAACTTAACAATTACAATGATTTATTTCATATATTTGCAATGCTCCATTTATATATATATATTAAAAACAATAATTTGTTTTGGGTTGGTACTCGCAATCTACTCAATTTTTATCAATAATGCGAGGTACAGAGGTGCAAAATTAAAAAAAAAACAGAACCTACCCACAGCAGTCTTCACGGAAAACCAAATGTAGGCGATAACGGAAATTTCATTTCTAACTTTTAATGTATTTATCCTATATAGATACTATAATCAAATTAATTTTATGTCCAAATAAACTACTTCTTCTCAAAATTATCCAAATCAACATCCAATCCAATTATCACTTCAAAGTTTCTCCAAATTTCAGGCAACATCCAATATTGGCCAAATACAGACAAACATAATCCAAATTATGAATAAAAAAATCTTACTCATGTAATCAATCTTATTTATTCACGAAATACTAAAAAAAAAAGTCAAATCTCCAATTTCAAACGCAAACGTCTGCCCTGTGCGGTTTTAAAACGGCAAAAAACCCCATTAATTATAATTTCGTACCAACTTAACATATCTGTATCAAAAGTGCATAAGTTCAAACTTTCACAATAGTAAAATTATTTACAAATATACTAAATGATACATCTTAATACATAAAATCCCAGCACGCTGCTCCTGCTCCGGCTCCTGCTTCAGCGTGGCAATTTTTGGTGAAGAAAGAAACACTCTGATTGGTCGATTTTTTTACCAACCGAAAAATATATTAAAGTAAGTAAAGTTAGGACTAAAAATATTTGTCCAATATTCTAAATGAGTGGATATCCTGCGATATGTACTGGAAGGTGTTCCACACCCCCCAGACCACCAAGTTTATTTTTAATTTATTTATAATAATTTATAATAACAATTATAGAAATAATATAAAAATATAAAGTCAAAATTGTATATTGTGTGGAACACCCTCCAGTACATATCGCAGAATTTGGAGAAAATAGGGATTTTATAATTTTACAAGTTCCGCCAGGTGAAAACCGGGCAATTGGGATTTTTAATCAAAATTTAGGAAAGTTAAAACTTTAACTTAAAAAAACATTTACTTAAGTTACTTTATTGCGTTACTTTGAAAATTAACTGTCAAAATTATAGTCAAAAATGTAAACCGGGGGTTCTGGAGGTGAACATATCCTGCAATTTGTACTGGAGGGTGTTCCACACCCCCCCAGAACCCCCGGTTTCCTATCATTTCATTTATAATAATTTTCAATTAATTTAATCTATAATAATAATTATAAAAACAATATAAAAATATGTAGTCAAAATTGTAAACCGGGAAGTCTGGGGGGTGTGGAACACCCTCCAGTACATATCGCAGGGGGTGTTCCACACCCCCAGACTCCCCGGTTTACTTTTATTTTATTTATAATAATTTTTAATTAATTTAATCTATAATAATAATTATAAAAATAATATTAAAATATGAAGTCAAAATTGGACACCGGGGGTCTGGGAGGTGTGGAACACCCTCTAGTACATATCGCAGTATTTGGAGAAGCTAATGAATTTATAATTTTACAAATTTCGCTATAGGAAAAACATTTATTTAAGTTACTTTATTGAGTTACTTTGAAAATTAACCGTCAAAATTATAGTCAAACCGGGGGGTCTGGGGGGTGTGGAACACCCTCCAGTACATATCGCAGAATTTGGAGAAACTAATGAATTTATAATTTTACAAATTTCGCTATAGGAAAAACATTTATTTAAGTTACTTTATTGCGTTACTTTGAAAATTAACTGTCAAAATTATAGTCAAACCGGGGGTTCTGGAAGTGGACATATCCTTCAATAAGTCCAGACCCCCCGGTTTCCTTTCATTTTATTTATAATAATTTTCAATTAATTTAATCTATAATAATAATTATAAAAACAATATAAAAATATGTAGTCAAAATTGTAAACCAGGGGGTCTGGGGGGTGTAGAACACCCTCTAGTACGTATCGCAGAATTTGGAGAAACTAAAGAATTTATAATTTTACAAATTTCGCAGGGAAAGACATTTATTTAAGTTACTTTATTGCGTTACTTTGAAAATTGACTGTCAAACTTATAGTCAAAAATGTAAACCGGGGGTTCTGGAGGTGTACATATCTGTCAATATAAACTGGAAGGTGTTCCACACCCCCAGACTCCCCGGTTTACTTTTATTTTATTTATAATAATTTTTAATTAATATAATATATAATAATAATTATAAAAATAATATTAAAATATGAAGTCAAAATTGTAAACCGGGGGTCTGGGGTGTGTGGAACACCCTCCAGTACATATCGCAGAATTTGGAGAAGCTAATGAATTTATAATTTTACAAATTTCGCTACAGGAAAAACATTTATTTAAGTTACTTTATTGAGATACTTTGAAAATTAACTGTTAAAATTATAGTCAAACCGGGAGCTCTGGAAGTGATCATATCCTTCAATATGTACTAGAGGGTGTTCCACACCCTCCAGACCCCCCGGTTTCCTTTCATTTTATTTATAATGATTTTCAATTAATTTAATCTATAATAATAATTATAAAACTAATATTAAAATATGTAGTCAAAATTGAAAACCGGGGGGTCTGAGGATGTGGAACACCCTCCAGTACATATCGCAGAATTTGGAGAAACTAAAGAATTTATAATTTTACAAATTTCGCAAGGAAAGACATTTATTTAAGTTACTTTATTGCGTTACTTTGAAAATTAACTGTCAAAATTATAGTCAAAAATGTAAACTGGGGGTTCTGGAGGTGTACATATCTGTCAATATAAACTGGAAGGTGTTCCACGCTCCCCAGACTCCCCGATTTACTTTTATTTTATTTATAATAATTTTTAATTAATTTAATCTATAAAAATAATTATAAAAATAATATTAAAATATGAAATCAAAATTGTAAACCGGGGGTCTGAGGGGTGTGGAAGACCCTCCAGTACAAATCTCAGAATTTGGAGAAGCCAAAGAATTTATAATTTTACAAATTTCGCTAGGAGAAACCAGGAAATTTGAATTTTTAAGCAAAAGTGAGAGAAAAAATTTTTGGCTAGAGAATATTAAAGCTTGGAAAATCATTTATTTAAGAGTCTTACTGCTTAGAGTTTAGCAGCAAGTTTTGAGTTACTTTGAAAGTTAAATGTCAAAAGTGTAAACCGCGGGGTCTGGGGGTGAACACCTTCCAGCACATATAATAAAATTCCCACTATATTACAATACTTACAGAAGACAGAATAATTATATCAATTTCGTCAGAAAATGCTTTCAGCAAAAGTGGGGGAAATTAAAACGTTCGGCTAAAGAAAATTAGAATTTCAAAAATTTTAATTATTAAAAAAAATTTTAAATGCCCTTCGGCACATCAAGTTTAATAGCAACTTTTTGCGTTACTTTGAAAATATAGAAAAACGGGGAATCACCCAGTAGGGGGAAACGAAATTAAATGTTTAATATTATACCACTAAAAAGAGATCCATCGTCTAGCCGCCCGTTCGCAGACAGGCTTTCCAGCTAGTATCATATAACAAATATAATTTAAAATCAAAACTTGAACATTTTTTCACAAATTATAACAATCCCCCCCCCTCCTCCTTAAGAACTTTACCTAAATTCCCTCTTGAAAATAAGATTAATTTCTGACGAGTCTTTGTGTTTGGGAATCCCATTTTTAAATGCAGTGCAGCCAGTGATGCCAATGCGTCACAATCTTGCTAGAACAAATTCTTTCAGTAATAAGGTTATTGCTTAAAAGCAAGAGAAGCTCGTTTATTGTAGAGGGGGGGGACATCAAATAATAAATTAACTTATTCTATCTAAGAACGACAAACAAAATTTAAAAAATAAGGTAAATTTATTACTGATTTGCTTTGAGAGGGGGCACCATCCTTCCCCCATTATCCAGAGGCGCAACTAAGTAGGCTTAATTTGGAGGGGGGGGGGGCTAAAAATTGAATTAAAAATTCCACATTTAAAAAATTTTTGTGCTCTCAAAAAATTTGAAGCAATACTCTTACCCAAATTTCCTTGAAAACTTGACCCAGATAACTGCATTGTTTGTGGTCCTGATCTGGTCATTTCTGCGCCTCTCTAGGGTTTGCACCCTTGGCCTGAGCACCGCTGGCACCGCCCTAGTTACGGCACTGGCCTACTGGAACGTACGATGATCAATGCTGCGTTCCAGAGTAAAATTCAGTGATGCGAGGCGACCATGATTATTTTTATATCCAAAGTGTTAGCAAATGCAATATTTGTGTCTGTTGACACTGATGTTGTCAAAAATTACATATTTGCACTCGTAGACTTAAATAAGTTAAATTCATTATCATTAGTCATTACCCATGATTGCTTTCAAAATCCAAAATATTGTGGATTTTGTATGTACCAACGTGTTTATGTTAAGATATCTGATTTCAAAATAGTTTGGTATCTGCGGGCAATTTGGAGACTATTGTCTACTCATGCTTCCGTAGTAAATTAAGAGTTAAATCCAAAAGATTAAATAATTGAATACCTACATAATTTTCCTATTTTTTATATGTAATGTGCTTGGGGTATGCTAAAGAAAATAATAAATAAAGCATTTGCCTCTAAAATAAGATTTTATTACAACTTCACACTGTAACTGTTTGAACAAGTAAAGCTAGTAAACACTTTTATTTTTCCTTGGTCTAGCAATAGGGCGATATATTTTAATATACATAGATCCCGAACCAAATACTTCATCACGCAACATAGCATAAAATTTAAATTGGTATTCACCATTTGGTATGAAAGACGGAAATCGAGATTCATCTGGATAAAAATTGCAGAGTGTATAGGTGGTTTCCTACCAAAAATTTTATATTTAATAAATGTTTTAATCTGTTCAAGAAATATTCTTACTTGGATTATACGGCATGAGGTTAAATTTCCACATTTAAAAATAAATTGTATTCCCAGAAGATTTGAAGCTAAACCCTTACACAAATTTACTTGAAATCGTGATCCGGGAAGTTTGCGATATTCGTTACTGAGAAATTTATAAAACTGGCATACCACCTAAAATAATGCCAACTCTTGAACTAATACAATATAGCATTTCTCTCTCTCTCTCTGCACGTACCTCAACATCATTGCTCATGTTCACTTTTGAGTTAATCGTCATATTAACAACTGGTTGTGTTCGATTATATTTAAAAGTTTTAACTTCCAAATTATTGAGAACAGATTTATTGTAATCGATTACTTCTACTCTTTGAAACTCGATCTTATAGTCTTTATTGTTATTAATTACGCGAACTCACCTTTGAATAAATATCATTGGCAAAATTCAAAGATAAATGCGTTAATAATATTATTGAAAGATATAACAATTTGAACTTCAACATTGCTTTGCAAATAGTGTAGCACCGTGTACTGCAGAAATTATATTCCGGCAATATTTATAGTTCCGAAATCAATTAAGTAATTAACACCATTAAGGAAAAACTATTAAGGATAATTTTTAATGTTGAAGGTTTTTACAAATCGCAAAATAATAATGTGGTAATTATAATCAGCAGGAGCTTGACTCTGAAACTTTCCACATCAGTGAAAAAAGCAACAGGTCACCGCAAGACTATATTGGAATATTCATGTTTCTGTTTACGGTGCTAAACCAAAAAACCAAAATCTCGCCAGATTGACCTCGTCGAACTAGAGATAATGATGACACCGTAATGGAAAACACTTTCCTGTGCAAGCTTTACAATACAATTTTTAAAATCCAAAATTTTTTTAACAAAAACCAAAATATTACAATTTTTTTGAAGAAATCGAAAGTTAGTTTTTTAAAAAAACCACCTTTTCGTTTAAAGATATAATATTTTTTTAATTTTGGAAGAAATACTTAACTGTTGCTTCTAAAAAAGAGATTTTCATGATGGGTTAATTATAACGAACAGTAATTTTTCTTTAAAATTTTTCATAGCCCAGAGAGAAACAACATGGCGGCTCTATTACGTACACTTGATAATGTCTTGAGTTTGATTTTGAATTATTTTAACGTAAAACCGCGGTAAAACAATAATTCACAAAATAGAATACGAAAAGAATGGCAACGTTTGGTTTATAAACAAAACTTTTTATACCAACCATACGTATGTATTAGTTTATACAAAATTGAATATGGACTAAACGTTATTCCGACTGCACGAACAAGAACAGTAAAAATCAGAAGAGAAGTTCTAAGAGAAAGACGATGTACCTACATAAACTTAAACAAATAAAACATCAGTATCTAATTCAAGACTTTATTATAGGTTCAAATCATAAAGGTCAATTTTAAATTGCAAATTGAACAAGTAAAACTAGTAAACGGTTTTACGTTCTTTTGGCATAGGAGTAGGGCGATATATTTTAACATACATGGCTATCGAAGCAAATACTTGATCACGATAAAGATTATCCATTTGAAATCGGTATTCACCAGTTGGTATGAAAGGCGGAAATCGAGATTCGTTAGGATAAATATTGCAGATTCTATAGGTGGTATCCTATCAAATACATTATATCATTTAATAAATAAATCAGTTTAAAAAAAATTGTTACTTGCACTATGTAACATGAAGTTACATTTCCACATTTAAAAATAATTTGTGATCCTACAAGGTTTGAAGCAAGAGTCTTACACATATTTACTTGAAAACGTGACCCGCGTAGTTTGCGATATTCGTTACTAAGAAATTTATAAAATTGGACTACCAGCTAGAACAATACATACGAATGAACGAATACAATAAATCATTTTTTTTTCTATACATACCTCCACTTCATTACTCATGTTTGCTTTTGAATTAAACGTGATGTTTACAGCTGGTTGTGTTCGATTATATTTAAAAGTCTTAACTTCCATAGAATTGAGAATTGAGTTATTATAATAGACCAATTCCGATCTTTGAAATTCTACCTTATAGTCCTTTTGATGAAACTTAAAATTAAATATTAAATCAGCTGATTATTAGTAACCACACAAACAGTACCCTTGAGTAAATATCATTTGTAAAATTTGGAGATATAGCCATTAAAAAAATTATATATTGCAACATTTTACTGTAAACAAGTAGCACTGAGTACTGTAAAAATGATATCATTGCTGTTGTATTGTTTGTTTTCCAGTACACAACTTAGGCACAATAATTATAAATATATGAAGCTCAGGGTTTTCAAAAATTGTTATAGAATGATGCCTTAATTATAACGAACAGAAACTAGATGGTAAAATTTTATCTGATTTTTATTTTAAAGCTATTTCTATTATAAAATAAAAACTGTTATATTGTTAATGAAAATGGGATACTATTTAGTCATTTCCTGTTGTCTGAGTGATTTTTGATTGTTTAATTTTCAGTGAAGGATATGGTACTAAGTTCCTGTTCACAGTAATTAACAAATTATTCTATCGCGGTTAATTATCCGATTACGGAAGTAGATAATAAGAAACAAATACTTACAAATTACAAATATAATGCTACATCTAATTGAAATTTTGAAGCACAAATTATATTTTTTCAATAATAAATTTAATATTTTAAAGTGCTTGGGAGTGTGCGAACGAAAAAAATTGTATCTATTTCGTGATTTTATTATAACATCACACTAGGTATATCTAAATTATATTTTGAACAAGTAAAACTAATAAACATTTTTATGTTTCTTTGGAGTAGGTATAGGGCGATATATTTTAATATACATAGCTCCCGAAGCAAATATTTTATCACGTAACATACCATCAAATTGGAATTGGTATTCACAACTTGATATGAAAGACGGAAATTTAGATTCATCCGAATAAAAATTGCAGAGTGTATAGGTGGTTTCCCACCAAAAATTATATATTATTTAATAAATTGTTTAATCAGTTTAAAGAAATTCTTACTTGGACCATATGACATGAGGTAAAATTTCCACATTTAAAAAAAATTGTATTCCCCGAAGATTTGAAGCTAAACCCTTCACAAATTTACTTGAAATCTTGATCCGGGAAGTTTGCGATATTCGTTACTGAGAAATTTATAAAATTGGCAAACCACCTAAAAGAATGTCAACTTCTGAACTGACACAATACAGTATACCTCTCTGTGTACATACCTCCACATCATTACCCATATTCACTTTTGGGTTAACCGTGATATTTACAGCTGGCTGTGTTCGATTATATTTAAAAGTTTCAACTTCAAAAATATTGAGAACAGATTTATCGTAATCGATTAAATCTATTCTTTGAAACTCGATCTTATAGTCGGTTTGATGAAACTAGAAAGTGCAATATTAAAACAAGTTTTTATGAGGAATCATGCAAACTTACCTTCGAATAAAAATCATTGGTAAAATTCAAAGATAAATGCGTTAAAAAAATTATTAAAAAATATAATAATTTGCACTTCAACATTGCTTTACAAATAGTGTAGCACCGTGTATTTAAAAAATTACATTGCGGTAATATTTACAGTTTCGACATCAATTAAGTAATTAACACCATTTAGGAAAAACTATTAAGGATAATTTTTATAGTTGAAGGTTTTTGCAAATCGCAACATAATGATGTGTTAATTATAACATAACCAACAGGAGGAGCTTGACTCTAAAACTTTCCACATCAGTGACCAAGAAATCAAATTCATTACCCATGATTGCTCCCAAAACCCTTAACATTGTGGATTTCAATGAACAAAATTTATAATTTAAAAATAACAAATTTAAAAGAAAATTATTGATTGCCAGGTTTATTGCAATTATACAAAAAAATATTAATTAATGTAATTTCTATCCTTGAGTTTTGCTTTTCGAATTTTTAATAAAATTTTTTAAAGTTTTAATAATTTTTAAAGATTTCTTTTTTGGAATTTCTTCGTCATTTGAAGATAGACCATCTGAAAAGTTTCTATTTACCAAAATCGACACCCGACTTGGCGTTGTTGATGAAATTTCTTCGCAGTTTGTACTGTGGGTGTACTTGGGTAGCCTATATTCAGTTTTTTTATTCATGGAAAGATACAAACCTCCATGAGTGGGTTCTGGCGAATTGATCAACATTGTACGACCACTGGGCGATTTAGCTTCTTTGTTTCGTTTGAAGGATTTGCTACTGGTACACTTTTTCGGTGACGCTTTTGGTACGTTACACCTACTTAACGAATATTCCGTGTTATTCACGGAACAATGCAATCCTGCTCGTGATTGGCAGGGCTGCAAATATGCGTAAGCCCGGTCCCTTGTTCTGCAAGGACCTTTGGGGGACCGTTGACCATTTAATTGATTTTCGGAATTTTCTTTTGGACAAGAAGAAGTGAATTTTCCACTCTCGGTATTACCAGATTCTGCGTTTCTTCGTCTGGTGCTCCGTCTCAGAGACAAAAATCTGCTCAACACCGGAATCCTCGATCGCGACTTATTATTTAACTCTGAGCAGGTATCCTTTTCTTTGCTTTTATCAGCTAAGCTTCTGGTTCGAGCACTTCTTCTCAGTGAGGAATAAATCGAAACAGGAATGTTGGATCGTGGAGAATTGGATTCTACCATGCAACTTGAAGAATTCATGATTATTATTATTCGTAAATTTCACTTTGTATAAAACTTAACAATTACAATGATTTATTTCATATATTTGCAATGCTCCATTTATATATATATATTAAAAACAATAATTTGTTTTGGGTTGGTACTCGCAATCTACTCAATTTTTATCAATAATGCGAGGTACAGAGGTGCAAAATTAAAAAAAAAACAGAACCTACCCACAGCAGTCTTCACGGAAAACCAAATGTAGGCGATAACGGAAATTTCATTTCTAACTTTTAATGTATTTATCCTATATAGATACTATAATCAAATTAATTTTATGTCCAAATAAACTACTTCTTCTCAAAATTATCCAAATCAACATCCAATCCAATTATCACTTCAAAGTTTCTCCAAATTTCAGGCAACATCCAATATTGGCCAAATACAGACAAACATAATCCAAATTATGAATAAAAAAATCTTACTCATGTAATCAATCTTATTTATTCACGAAATACTAAAAAAAAAAGTCAAATCTCCAATTTCAAACGCAAACGTCTGCCCTGTGCGGTTTTAAAACGGCAAAAAACCCCATTAATTATAATTTCGTACCAACTTAACATATCTGTATCAAAAGTGCATAAGTTCAAACTTTCACAATAGTAAAATTATTTACAAATATACTAAATGATACATCTTAATACATAAAATCCCAGCACGCTGCTCCTGCTCCGGCTCCTGCTTCAGCGTGGCAATTTTTGGTGAAGAAAGAAACACTCTGATTGGTCGATTTTTTTACCAACCGAAAAATATATTAAAGTAAGTAAAGTTAGGACTAAAAATATTTGTCCAATATTCTAAATGAGTGGATATCCTGCGATATGTACTGGAAGGTGTTCCACACCCCCCAGACCACCAAGTTTATTTTTAATTTATTTATAATAATTTATAATAACAATTATAGAAATAATATAAAAATATAAAGTCAAAATTGTATATTGTGTGGAACACCCTCCAGTACATATCGCAGAATTTGGAGAAAATAGGGATTTTATAATTTTACAAGTTCCGCCAGGTGAAAACCGGGCAATTGGGATTTTTAATCAAAATTTAGGAAAGTTAAAACTTTAACTTAAAAAAACATTTACTTAAGTTACTTTATTGCGTTACTTTGAAAATTAACTGTCAAAATTATAGTCAAAAATGTAAACCGGGGGTTCTGGAGGTGAACATATCCTGCAATTTGTACTGGAGGGTGTTCCACACCCCCCCAGAACCCCCGGTTTCCTATCATTTCATTTATAATAATTTTCAATTAATTTAATCTATAATAATAATTATAAAAACAATATAAAAATATGTAGTCAAAATTGTAAACCGGGAAGTCTGGGGGGTGTGGAACACCCTCCAGTACATATCGCAGGGGGTGTTCCACACCCCCAGACTCCCCGGTTTACTTTTATTTTATTTATAATAATTTTTAATTAATTTAATCTATAATAATAATTATAAAAATAATATTAAAATATGAAGTCAAAATTGGACACCGGGGGTCTGGGAGGTGTGGAACACCCTCTAGTACATATCGCAGTATTTGGAGAAGCTAATGAATTTATAATTTTACAAATTTCGCTATAGGAAAAACATTTATTTAAGTTACTTTATTGAGTTACTTTGAAAATTAACCGTCAAAATTATAGTCAAACCGGGGGGTCTGGGGGGTGTGGAACACCCTCCAGTACATATCGCAGAATTTGGAGAAACTAATGAATTTATAATTTTACAAATTTCGCTATAGGAAAAACATTTATTTAAGTTACTTTATTGCGTTACTTTGAAAATTAACTGTCAAAATTATAGTCAAACCGGGGGTTCTGGAAGTGGACATATCCTTCAATAAGTCCAGACCCCCCGGTTTCCTTTCATTTTATTTATAATAATTTTCAATTAATTTAATCTATAATAATAATTATAAAAACAATATAAAAATATGTAGTCAAAATTGTAAACCAGGGGGTCTGGGGGGTGTAGAACACCCTCTAGTACGTATCGCAGAATTTGGAGAAACTAAAGAATTTATAATTTTACAAATTTCGCAGGGAAAGACATTTATTTAAGTTACTTTATTGCGTTACTTTGAAAATTGACTGTCAAACTTATAGTCAAAAATGTAAACCGGGGGTTCTGGAGGTGTACATATCTGTCAATATAAACTGGAAGGTGTTCCACACCCCCAGACTCCCCGGTTTACTTTTATTTTATTTATAATAATTTTTAATTAATATAATATATAATAATAATTATAAAAATAATATTAAAATATGAAGTCAAAATTGTAAACCGGGGGTCTGGGGTGTGTGGAACACCCTCCAGTACATATCGCAGAATTTGGAGAAGCTAATGAATTTATAATTTTACAAATTTCGCTACAGGAAAAACATTTATTTAAGTTACTTTATTGAGATACTTTGAAAATTAACTGTTAAAATTATAGTCAAACCGGGAGCTCTGGAAGTGATCATATCCTTCAATATGTACTAGAGGGTGTTCCACACCCTCCAGACCCCCCGGTTTCCTTTCATTTTATTTATAATGATTTTCAATTAATTTAATCTATAATAATAATTATAAAACTAATATTAAAATATGTAGTCAAAATTGAAAACCGGGGGGTCTGAGGATGTGGAACACCCTCCAGTACATATCGCAGAATTTGGAGAAACTAAAGAATTTATAATTTTACAAATTTCGCAAGGAAAGACATTTATTTAAGTTACTTTATTGCGTTACTTTGAAAATTAACTGTCAAAATTATAGTCAAAAATGTAAACTGGGGGTTCTGGAGGTGTACATATCTGTCAATATAAACTGGAAGGTGTTCCACGCTCCCCAGACTCCCCGATTTACTTTTATTTTATTTATAATAATTTTTAATTAATTTAATCTATAAAAATAATTATAAAAATAATATTAAAATATGAAATCAAAATTGTAAACCGGGGGTCTGAGGGGTGTGGAAGACCCTCCAGTACAAATCTCAGAATTTGGAGAAGCCAAAGAATTTATAATTTTACAAATTTCGCTAGGAGAAACCAGGAAATTTGAATTTTTAAGCAAAAGTGAGAGAAAAAATTTTTGGCTAGAGAATATTAAAGCTTGGAAAATCATTTATTTAAGAGTCTTACTGCTTAGAGTTTAGCAGCAAGTTTTGAGTTACTTTGAAAGTTAAATGTCAAAAGTGTAAACCGCGGGGTCTGGGGGTGAACACCTTCCAGCACATATAATAAAATTCCCACTATATTACAATACTTACAGAAGACAGAATAATTATATCAATTTCGTCAGAAAATGCTTTCAGCAAAAGTGGGGGAAATTAAAACGTTCGGCTAAAGAAAATTAGAATTTCAAAAATTTTAATTATTAAAAAAAATTTTAAATGCCCTTCGGCACATCAAGTTTAATAGCAACTTTTTGCGTTACTTTGAAAATATAGAAAAACGGGGAATCACCCAGTAGGGGGAAACGAAATTAAATGTTTAATATTATACCACTAAAAAGAGATCCATCGTCTAGCCGCCCGTTCGCAGACAGGCTTTCCAGCTAGTATCATATAACAAATATAATTTAAAATCAAAACTTGAACATTTTTTCACAAATTATAACAATCCCCCCCCCTCCTCCTTAAGAACTTTACCTAAATTCCCTCTTGAAAATAAGATTAATTTCTGACGAGTCTTTGTGTTTGGGAATCCCATTTTTAAATGCAGTGCAGCCAGTGATGCCAATGCGTCACAATCTTGCTAGAACAAATTCTTTCAGTAATAAGGTTATTGCTTAAAAGCAAGAGAAGCTCGTTTATTGTAGAGGGGGGGGACATCAAATAATAAATTAACTTATTCTATCTAAGAACGACAAACAAAATTTAAAAAATAAGGTAAATTTATTACTGATTTGCTTTGAGAGGGGGCACCATCCTTCCCCCATTATCCAGAGGCGCAACTAAGTAGGCTTAATTTGGAGGGGGGGGGGGCTAAAAATTGAATTAAAAATTCCACATTTAAAAAATTTTTGTGCTCTCAAAAAATTTGAAGCAATACTCTTACCCAAATTTCCTTGAAAACTTGACCCAGATAACTGCATTGTTTGTGGTCCTGATCTGGTCATTTCTGCGCCTCTCTAGGGTTTGCACCCTTGGCCTGAGCACCGCTGGCACCGCCCTAGTTACGGCACTGGCCTACTGGAACGTACGATGATCAATGCTGCGTTCCAGAGTAAAATTCAGTGATGCGAGGCGACCATGATTATTTTTATATCCAAAGTGTTAGCAAATGCAATATTTGTGTCTGTTGACACTGATGTTGTCAAAAATTACATATTTGCACTCGTAGACTTAAATAAGTTAAATTCATTATCATTAGTCATTACCCATGATTGCTTTCAAAATCCAAAATATTGTGGATTTTGTATGTACCAACGTGTTTATGTTAAGATATCTGATTTCAAAATAGTTTGGTATCTGCGGGCAATTTGGAGACTATTGTCTACTCATGCTTCCGTAGTAAATTAAGAGTTAAATCCAAAAGATTAAATAATTGAATACCTACATAATTTTCCTATTTTTTATATGTAATGTGCTTGGGGTATGCTAAAGAAAATAATAAATAAAGCATTTGCCTCTAAAATAAGATTTTATTACAACTTCACACTGTAACTGTTTGAACAAGTAAAGCTAGTAAACACTTTTATTTTTCCTTGGTCTAGCAATAGGGCGATATATTTTAATATACATAGATCCCGAACCAAATACTTCATCACGCAACATAGCATAAAATTTAAATTGGTATTCACCATTTGGTATGAAAGACGGAAATCGAGATTCATCTGGATAAAAATTGCAGAGTGTATAGGTGGTTTCCTACCAAAAATTTTATATTTAATAAATGTTTTAATCTGTTCAAGAAATATTCTTACTTGGATTATACGGCATGAGGTTAAATTTCCACATTTAAAAATAAATTGTATTCCCAGAAGATTTGAAGCTAAACCCTTACACAAATTTACTTGAAATCGTGATCCGGGAAGTTTGCGATATTCGTTACTGAGAAATTTATAAAACTGGCATACCACCTAAAATAATGCCAACTCTTGAACTAATACAATATAGCATTTCTCTCTCTCTCTCTGCACGTACCTCAACATCATTGCTCATGTTCACTTTTGAGTTAATCGTCATATTAACAACTGGTTGTGTTCGATTATATTTAAAAGTTTTAACTTCCAAATTATTGAGAACAGATTTATTGTAATCGATTACTTCTACTCTTTGAAACTCGATCTTATAGTCTTTATTGTTATTAATTACGCGAACTCACCTTTGAATAAATATCATTGGCAAAATTCAAAGATAAATGCGTTAATAATATTATTGAAAGATATAACAATTTGAACTTCAACATTGCTTTGCAAATAGTGTAGCACCGTGTACTGCAGAAATTATATTCCGGCAATATTTATAGTTCCGAAATCAATTAAGTAATTAACACCATTAAGGAAAAACTATTAAGGATAATTTTTAATGTTGAAGGTTTTTACAAATCGCAAAATAATAATGTGGTAATTATAATCAGCAGGAGCTTGACTCTGAAACTTTCCACATCAGTGAAAAAAGCAACAGGTCACCGCAAGACTATATTGGAATATTCATGTTTCTGTTTACGGTGCTAAACCAAAAAACCAAAATCTCGCCAGATTGACCTCGTCGAACTAGAGATAATGATGACACCGTAATGGAAAACACTTTCCTGTGCAAGCTTTACAATACAATTTTTAAAATCCAAAATTTTTTTAACAAAAACCAAAATATTACAATTTTTTTGAAGAAATCGAAAGTTAGTTTTTTAAAAAAACCACCTTTTCGTTTAAAGATATAATATTTTTTTAATTTTGGAAGAAATACTTAACTGTTGCTTCTAAAAAAGAGATTTTCATGATGGGTTAATTATAACGAACAGTAATTTTTCTTTAAAATTTTTCATAGCCCAGAGAGAAACAACATGGCGGCTCTATTACGTACACTTGATAATGTCTTGAGTTTGATTTTGAATTATTTTAACGTAAAACCGCGGTAAAACAATAATTCACAAAATAGAATACGAAAAGAATGGCAACGTTTGGTTTATAAACAAAACTTTTTATACCAACCATACGTATGTATTAGTTTATACAAAATTGAATATGGACTAAACGTTATTCCGACTGCACGAACAAGAACAGTAAAAATCAGAAGAGAAGTTCTAAGAGAAAGACGATGTACCTACATAAACTTAAACAAATAAAACATCAGTATCTAATTCAAGACTTTATTATAGGTTCAAATCATAAAGGTCAATTTTAAATTGCAAATTGAACAAGTAAAACTAGTAAACGGTTTTACGTTCTTTTGGCATAGGAGTAGGGCGATATATTTTAAGATACACAGCTGTAGAAGCAAATATTTGATCAAGTATCATAAAATCAAGTTGGAATCGGTATTCACCATTTGGTACGAACGGCGGAAATCGAGATTCATCCGGATAAAAATTGCAGAGTGCATAGGTGGTTTCCTACCAAAAAATTTCTATTAATAAATATTTTATCAGTTTTAAAAAACTTCTTACTTGGATTATCTGACATGAGGTTAAATTTCCACATTCAAAAAATTGTTGTGTTCCATAAATATTTGCAGCAACACTCTTACAAAAATTTGCTTGAAAGCGTGACCCAGGAAGTTTGCGATATTCGTTACTAAGAAATTTATAAAATTGGACTACCACCTGAAACAATTCAAATTCAAACAAATAAAATCTTCTGAACGAAACTTCATACCTCAACTTCATTACTCATGTTCACTTTCGAGTTTAATGTGATATTCAATACTGGTTGTGTTCGATTATATTTAAAAGTTTTAATTTCAAAAACATTTATTACAGATTTGTTGCAATAGATCAGTTCCGTTCTTTGAAACTCGATCTTATAGTCCGTTTGATGAAACTATAAAGTAAAATTTTAAAACAATTTATTTTTATGAGTCACACAAATATTACCTTGGAATAAATATCATTTACCTTGGAAGAAATATCATTTGCAAAATTTGGAAATATATGCGTTAAAACAAATATTGTAAAACATAACAGTTTGTACTTTAACATTTTGTGTTCAAATTGATTGTAAAAATTATATTACTATATTATTTTTCGTTTCCAAGCTCAATGTCAATTAAAAAAGAGCCATTAGGATATTTTTTAATGTTGAAGGTTTTCACAAATTGATTTATAATGGTGCGTTAATTACCAAAACAGGAACTCGACGCAAAATGAGAATACCAATAGGATACAGGAAGAACTTATACAAATTTTCGTTGAATACAATGTTGCCATGTTATATATATATATATATATGTAGATTCCAATGAACAAAACTTATAATTTAAAAAAATAACAAATTTAAAAGAAAATTATTATATTGTCAGGTAAAAATTGCTAATTACAAAAAAATGTTAATTAATCTGATTTCTATCATTGAGTATTGCTTTCGGATTTTTAATAAAATTTTTCAATTTTTTAATAATTTCTGAAGATTTCTTTTTTGGAATTTCGAGTTTTAAATCATCATTTTCTTCGTCAGTTGAAGATAGACCATCTGAAACGTTTCTCTTTACCAACATCGACACCCGACTTGGCGTTGTTGATGAAATTTTTTCGCAGTTTGTACCGAGTGCTTCAACCTTAGGTAGCCAATATTCATTTTTTTTATTCATCGAAAGAAACAAACCTCCATGAGTGGGTTCTGGCGAATTGATCAAAATTTTACGACCATTGGGCGACTTAGCTTCTTTTTTCGTTTGAAAGATTCGCTACTGGTACCATTTTTGGGTTAATGAATATTCCGTGTTATTCACGGAACAATATAATCCTGCACGTGATTGACAGGGCTGCAAATATGAGTAAGAACGGTCCCTTGTTCTGCAAGGACCTTTGGGGACCGTGGACCGTTTAATTGATTTTTGCCCTGGGCATTGCCCGGTTCTGCGACTCTTCGTCGGGTACTCCGTCTCAGCGACAAAAATCTCTTCAACACCGGAATCTTGGATTTCGATTTATCTTGTAACTGTAAGCAGTTATCCATTTCTTTGCTTTTATCATTTAAGCGATTGGTTCGAGTACTTCTTCTCAGCAAGGAATGACGAACCGACACAGGAATGTTGGATTCATGCAACTACCATGCAACCTGAGGAATTCATGATTTTTATTATTATTCTTAAGCTTTTCTTGGTATAAAACTTAACAATTACAATGATTTATATAATGTATAATTTATATTAAAAATAATAATTTTTTTTGCGTTGGTATTCGTAATGCAATTCAATTGAGGGATCCTTCATTTTACGTCCAGACTTCCTGGAGATAAACTTTAGAAATACCTTTTGAACATACTTGATTGGCAATTAAAGCTAAAGCTAAATCATAAAATATCTACAAAATCTATTCAATTTTTGTTGCAGGGGTGCAAAAATGTAAAAAATGACCTACCCCCAGCAATCGATTTCCAAATTCAAAATCCACAAAATGATTCCAATCCTTATATATTATATAAAATCACAGCCCGCTACTACTGCTGCGGCTACAGCGTGTCAATTTTGGTAAAAAAAAAACACTTGGATTGGTCGATTTTGTACCAACCGAAAAATATATTAAACTAATAAGGAGAGCACTCGTCCTGCAGGTCACGGATTTCAAAGCCCTTTTAGGGAAGAAAAGTACTTCGTAATTACAAACTTTAAGCCAAGCGGCAGCACCCGCCTCTCGAAAAAAACAAAGTTTTTGAAAAAATGTATTACGTTTATTCGTATAGGTAAACTGTACGGCTATCACCCGGTCTGGGAGGAATTGAAACCTGGGACCGACCGGGTGATAGTCGTACAGTTTACCTCGCAACGCGACGATCGCGGTTATCTGTTAATTAATGCATCCAAGCAGCTACATAATATGTATATATGAATAAAGTTAATAAATTTTTTCAAAAACTGTTTTCGGCCTAAAAAAACTTTAAAATCCGTAACCCGCAGGATGAGTCCCCTCCTTGTAAGATTAGGACTAAAAATATTTGTCCAATATTCAAAATGACTATATCCTGCGATATGTACTGGAGGGTGTAAGACAACGGTCTTACAATTACTATCGAACTAATTACAAACACCACTCAGAACATAGTAATTGCAAGATCGTTTAGAAAGTTAAATTCCTGGAAAGGAAAATCCTTAAACTATAATTGCTAGTGCATTGGGTGTTCACCCCCAGAACCCCCGGTTAACACTTTTGACAATAATTTTGAATATTTGTCTAATATTCTAAATGAGTGGATATCCTGCGATATGTACTGGAGGGTGTTCCACACCCCCCAGACCCCCCGGTTTACTTTTAATTTATTTATAATAATTAGAGTACGGATTTCTAGCAAATTTGCTATGCATAAATATTGATACCAGAAGTATAATTGTTATAAATGTTCATGAATTTGATAAAAATAAGGCATTTGGCGCAAATTTTTTATGCTTATATGCTTATTTAGATACTTTTATGCTTAAATGTATTTTTAAGCATTTTTAGTGCTTATTTTAGCACATTTTACTTTTACGTTACTTTTCAAATAAATTTTAATTTAAAAAATATATTTTTAATGCTTATATTTGTGATGAAATCGTATTTTATGCCTATAATAGCAATTTTTTGTGCTATTTTAAGCGCTATTTTCACAATTTTTTACGCTTAAAAGTCCGTACGCTAATAATAATTATAAAACTATAAAGTCAAAATTGTAAACCGGGGAGTCTGAGGGGTGTGGAACACCCTCCAGTACATATCGCAAGCTTTCCACTCTTTTAGAATACTTGGAGAAGATAGGGAATGTATAATCTTACAAATTTCGCCAACAAAAAATATTTCAGTTTTTCTGACGAAATATATATAATTATTCTGTCTTTTGAAGGTATTCCAGAAGAGTGGGAATTTTATTATATGTACTGGAGGGTGTTCACACCCAAAACCCCCGGTTAACACTTTTAACTATAATTTTGACAGTTAACTTTCAAAGTAACGCAAAAGTTACTGCTAAACTCTGAGCAGTAAGGCACTTAAATAAATGTTTTTTTAAGCCAAAGGTTTAAATTTTCCCTCACTTTTGCTTAAAAATTTTAATTTCCCTGTTTTTCCTGGCGAAATTTGTAAAATTATAACTTCCTTATCTTCTCCGAGTATTCTCAAAGAGTGGAAATCTGCGATATGTACTGGAGGGTGTTCCACACCCCCCAGACCCCCCGATTTATAATTTTGACTTTATATTTACCATGTCGCAGGATTTCCATTCCTTTAAAATACCTGGAGAAGATGGGGAATTTATAATTTTACAAATTTCGCCGGGAAAAACCGGGAAATTTGAATTTGGCTAGAGAATATTAGAGGTTTGGAAAAACATTTATTTAAGACCTTTACTGCTCAGAGTTTAGCAGCAACATTTGCGTTACTTTGAATGTTAACTGTCAAAAGTGTAAACCGGGGGGTCTGGGGCGAACACCCTCCAGTACATACCGGGTGCTGAGTGAGTTAGCCAAACATAGGAAATTAACAAGTAAAAACTTATTTATTAAAATTCCTGCTTTCCTAATTATTTTAGAGAAAAAATGAAAGACACAAAAATCATGCAGAAACATAAACTACGAATGATAAGAGCATTAGATTTCTAGCTAGCTTTTACTTAAAACAGTCGAAAAATGCTTTGGAAATTGTTAAAATTTTCTTTTATCGGACTGGCCATGGAATAAATTGGTTTTGGCCGATTATTATTTATTATTTATTTTCAAAAATAATTACCTTGGAAACTTTCATGGCCAGTCTGATAAATAAAACTTTTAACAATTTTAAAAGCAGTTTTTGACTTTTTAGGTAAAAGCTAGATGAAATCTAATGCCCTTATCATTCGTAGTTTATATTTCTGCATTATTTTTGTCTTTCATTTTTTTTCTAAAATAATTAGGGAAGCAGAAAATCCATAAATAATTAAAGCTAAAGCTAAATCATAATCACAAAATCTACTCAATATTTGTCAATATTGCGATGTACCGGGGTGCAAATGATTCCGTCGCCTAAATGTCGTGTACCCTGATATTAACATGTAAAAACTTATTTATGGAATTTCCTGCTTCCCTAATTATTTTAGAGAAAAAATGAAAGACACAAAAATAATGCAGAATTATAAACCCTAGTTGGGTCGCCTAAAATACCAGCGCCCAATTGACCGTCGCCTATTTGACGTCGCCTAATTGTCGTCGCTTAATTGACCGTCATTCAGCACCCTGTATAATAAAATTCCCACTCTTCTAGAATACCTACAGAAGACAAAATAATTATACAAATTTCGTCAGAAAATGCTGGAAAATTTATTGTTTTTGAGCAAAAGTGAGGGAAATTAAAACGTTCGGCTAAAGAAAATTAGAATTTCAAAATTTTATTTAATTTTCAATTATTAAAAAAAAATTTAATTGCTCGTCGGTACATCAAGTTAAGCTGCAACTTTTTGCGTTACTTTGAAAATATAGAAAACGGGGAATCACGCAGTAGCGGGAAACAAAATTAAATGTTTAATATTATACTGCTAAAAAAGAGATCCACCGCTGCCCGTCCGCAGACGGGCTTTCCAGCTAATTTTAAAATAAATTTCATAAATTTCAATATAGAATATTCGAATCGCCACGGAACACCAAATGTGGGCGATAACGGAAATTTTATTTCAAACTTTTAATGTATTTACCATATAATCAAATTAATTTTATTCCAAATAAATTACGTCTTCTCTAAATCGTCCAAATCAACATCCAATGCAATTATCACTTCAAAGTTCCTTCAAAATTCATCCAACAACCAGAATTGTCCAAATACGGAGGAACCAAATCCAAATTATCAATAAAAAAATCTAACTCACACAATCAAACTTATTTATTCACAAAATATTAAAAATATCTCAAATCAAATCTCTAATTTCAAACGCAAATATAATCAAATCTTCACCGGAGACCAACTTCGATAAATGTCCGCACATGGTCCGCACTGTGCGGTTTTAAGGCGAGAAAAAGCCCTAGTAAATCTTAATTTCGTACCAACTTAACATTGCTGTACTAAAAATACATAAGTTGAAACTTTCGCAACATTAAAAATATTATAAACTTGAAAATAAGAAAAAAAAATTATTTTCACAAATTATATCAATTTCCCCCCCCCCCCCCTTCTTAAGAACTTTACCTAAATCCGCTCATGAAAATGCGGTTAAAGAAGTAAGATTGATTTCTGACTAGTTTTTATGTTTGTGAATCCCATTTTGAAATGCAGTGTAGCCAAGAATTATTAGATTAACGATCTACGACGATGCCAATGCGTCACAATCTTGCTAGAACAAATTCTTTCAGTAATAAGGTTATTGCTTAACCTCCCTGCTAGCTTTTTCATGAAGTTTCTGCTACTAAAACAACTGAAGCCCGTTCATTGGTTCATTTTAAGTTTATTGCTTTTTAAAGAAGGGGGGGGGGGCATCAAATGATAAATTAACTTATTCTATCTAAAAATAACAAAGAAAATTTTTTTAAAAAAAGGTAAAAAATATTTCTAATATGATTCATAAAAAATGTATTTGCTTGATTATTTAATAGGTACAACAAAATAATAATAAATATTAAACTCAATAATCTACAGGGTGAAAAGTAAAACTATTTTATATTGTCTGTTTGGTAAAATTATCAGATAACTCGGTAACTTCGATGTTTTTGTTAAGATCTTTCATGAAAATATCCAGTTCATCTTCAGACTCATCATTAGCTTGAGACGCGTCAACATCCATCACATTTTCGGGTTCTTCCGAATCAAAATATTTTTCCTCTTCATCATGTCCTAAAATTTCCAAATTATCATATTCGTCATTGTTATCCACAGTACTGTAATCAAAATCATCTTTTCCGTCCAAAAAGCTCCGGTACATCATACTAATAAACTCCTCCTTCAGTAAAATTTTGTTTTCTTCCGAAATCAACAAATTTGGAGCCTTTTTGGACGATGTAGTTTTCCTTGGAAATTCGCTATCCATTTCACCCCAAAGCAAACGAACCGGTTTATCTTGACAATTATTTTTAGTACTAGTACCAACAACCTCGTTATCTTCTTCTTCATCTTCATTATCGGATTCTTTAAAATCGGCTTCCTCGTCCTGCTGCTCCTGTTTTCTCTTTTGAAGCTCTTCTTTTTCAATTCCGCTCATCAAAGCTCCAACAAACGTTTTCGGCTCGTCACCGTCATAATCTCTCATTCTTTTCTCAATTTCGGATAAATACTGACCAACCAGTTCTTCATAAAGTAAAGGATTCCGATTCATCATTTCTACTTCGGAAAAATAAGACTCAGCTTGGATTAATCGGGTGAGAGCCGCATATCTTCGATTTTTTACCAGTTTGCTTGTTCGTCCAAAATAATTCATTTTTGCGATGTAAATAATAATAAAAAAGGAAATATATTTGATTTTAAATTAATTTATTTTAAATGCGGACATTCCATCTAGCGGCAATTGGTTGAACATTGATAACAAGGGACACCAGTGTAATCAGGAATCCTGTAAACAAAATGTTAATCAATGACAGTATACTTAACCTTAAATATGTATTTATGTGTTGTGATTAATTTATTAATAGTGAATAATTTGTGATATATAGTTTTTATAGAAATAATGATACTTACGTATAATAAATAAACACCTTCAACTGTTTGTTTGCATCCAGAAAACACCGACCACTCATGTAAGTATTTAAACATTTAAAGATAACATACGGTTGATTTTTCCTCTACTTTTATTTCTTGTTCACATTACTGTATTAATTAACAAAAATTAAATTTAACCCTCGACGTAACAGTTTTCGCTTTATTCGTAGCGGTCGAAATGGAATATATGAATTCTACAGATTTAACTACAGGATGGCGCTGGAGGTGGGAAGATTTGTGCGGCGCGGAAGGTTTAAAAATATGGTCGGCAAAAACTCACGATTTAGGTTTATGTTTCGAACAGTTTTGTATAAAAATTCCAGTTTTGTGTATATTAGCAACCGCATCTGCATTTTATTTTGGTCAGCATGTAGATTGCGTTATTAGGGGGAAGGTGCAATTGATGGCAATAAATATACGATGCCTTATCGTGGCCTGTTTCTTTTTCATGCCCGTTTTGCAAATATACATCGATTTGAATACGTCGGGTACTCATTTCGAAAAAATTGATTATTTTTTGGCGACGGTCGAAGCGATAGCATGGTTCACTCACCTGGGCTACACTTCGGTGCTGAGAAAACGACTGGGCTTGAGTCCTCGAGGACCTGTGATCATGGTGGTTATTTGGACCTTACTGGCGATGTTGAGTTTCATTACTCTCCGAACGCATTATTTAATCTATCAACTCGCACCCCATGATCCCAGTGTTTTGGTAGCACTTATTTTTGCAATTGTTAAGTTCTTCTTCCAAATACTCTACACGGCAACTTTGATACCTGGACAAGGAGAAACTGCCTATATCACTGTCGAGGTAAGAAATCAGGTTTTCTTTGCTCACTTTTTGACAACCTGCAAAATTTAGGGCACCGAAAATCAACCGTTGATCCATAACGCCTACAGTCGGTTTTCCGAAGAACAGGATCCAAATTATTTGGGCGTTGCGATGGAAAATACAACTTTTATGTCCAAATTACTGTTTTATTGGGTCGAACCCCTGATGAAGAAGGGTGTCGAGGGTCACCTAAATCACTCGGACGATTTATATGATCTTCCCGATTCTTTGGGTTGTACGATTTTGGCTTTGAAGTTAGATAAGGCTCTGATTGGAAATGTGGATAATGTACCAAAGGAAGAAACCGAACGAATGAGAGGTAAATTTACTGTTAGTTTTGTTAGAAATGCAACTTGGAATCCCCATTTAGATTTTTTTATGAAATTGACCCTAAGCAGTTTTTCAAATTAAAGGTAGATCCAGCAGATATTTGTGAATCAGAGAAACTTAACTGGGTTGGATTCCGTTAATTTTTAACTTGGTAGTTAGCTCTATTAACTAATCTCATCTCTAATATTCCTAAAATTTTCTAGGATTTCCCTTCACTTGTACACCAGGTTTCCTTAACGATTCCTCTCTCAGTTACGGGAAAAGTCCTGTTTAAGCAACTGTAAGGTCCAAATGCTGAAGGCTTAGACGCAACTGGGGCTAATATTTGGGGGGGGGGGGCTAAAAGTAACGATTTTTAGTTTTTTTACCTTCTCCAACTTTATCGGCACTGAATTTAGTCAATTAATTTTGTGGGGGGGGATAACTATGGTTTTGAGGAGTTAATTCCCCTGACGTTTATGCCACCTCTATTTAAAGCAAAAAAATTGCTTGCCGCCCGTGATTACTGTGCTTAATGGGAATTTTCAATTTCTTCCTATCCACTTCCTTCTCTCTTCTTCTCAAAGCTGCGACTTCCAAATACGGCGCTCACAATCAATGATCCCAGCATTGGCTACTAAGTAACTCTTCGTTACTGAAAAACTAATACTATATTTGTTCATAAATAAAGAGTAAACCGTACACTGGGGGGTATGGAATACCCCCCAGACCCCCCGGTTTTCTGATTGCTACACTAAAGTTTAATAAATATTTGAAGTTATAGTAATTAACTGCGTTTAACCTAAGGGCCCATGTTATTATTGTTTCACAAATCAATAAGGATAAACCGGGGGTCTGGGGGGTATGTGCACACTTTAATTTTATTTCCATACCCCTCAGAGCCCCCGGTTTGCCAATGGCTACACTGAAGCTCAATCAATATTTGAAGTTATAATAATAAATATTACCTCGGAGCCGTTTTATTATGGTTTCTACTATCGATCGACGATATTCGACCCAGTAGTGGATCTAACCCTTTCAATGCCCAAAGCTTTAAACATATTGTGGGACCTCTACAACTTATTAAATTTTGAATTTAAGTTTAAGAAACACAAAACAATGATGATGAACCGGAGGGTCTGGGGGGTATGGAATACCCCTTAGTACACACTTTAATTTCATTTCCATACCTCTCAGATCCCCCGGTTTGCCAATGGCTATACTGAAGCTCAATCAATATTTGAAGTTGTAATAATAAATAAATAAATACGTGTATCCTCGGAGCCGTTTTATTATGGTTTCTACTGTCGATCGACGATATTCGACCCAGTAGTGCGCCCAGCAGTGGATCTAACTCTTTCAATGCCCAAAGCTTTAAACATATTGTGGGACCTCTACAACTTATTAAATTTTGAATTTAAGTTTAAGAAACGCAAAACAATGATAATAAACCGGGGGGTCTGGGGGGTATGGAATACCCCCCAGTGCACGTTTTTATTTTATTCACAAATCACTACACCCAACACAACACACTAGACCAGGGGTCATCAAACTTTTTAGCCTAAGGGCCAGACTGATTGCTCTACGAAGCCCCGAGGGCCAAGGTCTAGCTAGCTCATCAGATTAAGATTACTTTTTGACTACTTTTTGTGTGTTTTGACAACTATTTTTAGTCGGTAAATAAAATATCTGCTTATTATTAAAGGGCGGAGCGGATACCAGGTATTCACGCGGGCCGGATTATTGGTGCTCGCGGACCGTAGTTTGGAGACCCCTGCACTAGACTATATCATCTTCTCAACCTCTTAATTTTTTCCGTTCCACTTCCTTCTTCTCAAAATTGCGACTTCCAAATACGGCGCTCACAATCAAGGTCTAAATAACTCTTCAGTACCGAAGAACTAATACTATTGGTCAATAAATAAAGAGTAAACCGTACACTGGGGGTATTCCATACCCCCAGACCCCCCGGTTTGCCGATAGCTACACTACAGCTCAATCAATATTTGAAGCAGATATAATGATAAATAAATACGTTTAACCTCGGACCCGTTTTATTATGATTTCTGCCATCGATCGACGATATTCAACTCCCGGCTATGCAAAAATAAAACAAGTTACATATGCGCCCAGCAGTGGATCTAACTCTTTCGATGCCCAAAACTTGAACCATATTGTGGGTTATTAACTTATTAAATTTTGAACTTAAGTTTAAGAGGTACAAAAAAATGAGGATAAACCGGGGGGTTTGGGGGGTATGGAATACCCCCCAGTGCAGGTTTTTATTTTATTCCTAATTTTCTTAATTAAATTTTAAATTTAAAAATTCAAAAAATCAATAATTCAAATTTTTGAATTTAATAAATTTTTTTGCCATTGTTTGATTCATCACTGTTTCTAAAGACGGCTCTGACTATCAGTACCTTATTGCGATCGTGTTTATTTAGAAATTTATCTACTTACATTAAAACAGCCGCTATCTTAACTACGACTACATTGTTATAGTCCATTTGGTTTTAATTTACAAAAGACTGATAGTTAAGAGTCGTCCAGAAATTAATTTCTTACCTGGGGATGGAGGTAACAAAACGTGACTTACCGTAACTCACTCAGTATGATCAGGGGGGAGGCTTAAGTTAAATGTGACGGTCACATAAAAGTTCCATTTTAGATGTATTTTTAATCCAATTTAGAAAAATAAGTGGGTCTTTAACTTGTTACAATGTACGCTCGGGGGGGGGGGGGTTCATAAATATCATGAACAATTCATAAATACTGGTTGAAATTTCATTGATTTAATAAAACTTTTACTGAAAGTTGCAATGCAGCTGCAATACAGCCTTAAGATAGGTCGATATAACAGCTAAAAGCTAAATAAAGAAATCAGACAGGACAGTGGTGGAACAGTCGCTTAACTAAATCAAACTAAATTTTTAATTCAAATAATTCAATTTTAAAAAATAGTATACTTACTTACATTGCTTTACTGCAAGCAAATGCAAGGAATAATACAAAAAAATATATAGGGCAAGAGGGGGGTAAATGAGGCTGGGGGGAGTAAATACATTTTTTTCAATCAGAATTTTGGTGTATTTTTAAATTTTAACAAAAGTTAGCAAATTTGGTTGGTTTTTAATGGCTGAAGAGGGTGGTGGTGGAGTTATCAACGTTCTTCCCTCTTGTATCTGGAGGAAATCTTAGAAAATTCTAAGAAATCTTAGGAATCCTACAGATGAGCCTGTGATTTTTGCTTTTTAAATTTTTCTAAATGAAATATTAAGGTAATCCGGGGAATTTCAAGAAAATTTGAACTTTTAGGAATATTATAGGGGGGGGGGATTATTTTCTGAGTTGTATTTTTAACAATCCGTTATTAATATTTAAAATCGAAAGACTTAACTGTAACTTTCAAAACAGATTTTGTAGCGAGTTCAAGTTACGACCCACTACCGGAAGTAAAATTTCAAGGCCGGAAAAAACACCACGTTTCGCTCTTGCGAGCCCTCCACAAATGCTTTTGGGTTCAATTTTACGGGGTCGGAATTTTACGACTTCTAGCCGATTGCGCCGGTTTCGCCGGCCCAATGCTTTTGAACAAGCTGGTTTCGTTCATAGAAAATAAATCCAGCGACATCAATAACGGCTACCTCTACGCTGGACTGTTGTGCGCCACCACGTTAATAGGTAATTTCAATTTTGACGATTTTTGTTTGGAAACTTAAAGATTTTTTTAGCTGCATTCTGTGACGCCCATTTTAACTTCTACATGGCAATCGTTGGGCTGAAAATCCGCGGGTCTTTGATCACCACGATCTACAGAAAGGTCTTGACCGTAAGCGGAGCCGCTCTACACTCGACCTTTTCGTCTGGAGAGATTATCAATTTCATGTCGACCGACACCGACCGCATAGTGAACTCCTGTCCAAGTTTTCACGCCGTTTGGAGCATTCCGTTTCAGGCAACTATTCTGTTTGGAGTTTTTCGACTTTTAATCAAACAGAATCTTTTAGATTGTCGTTTCTCTTTACCTGCTGTACACTCAAGTGGGTTTCGCATTCTTCGCCGGTCTGATCTTTTCTGTAGCTTTGATTCCGATCAATAAAGTGATAGCTAATAAGATCGGGCAGTTGAGTACCAAAATGATGGATTGCAAAGACGAGAGAGTGAAAATGATGACCGAAACGCTGAGAGGTATACGGACAATTAAGATTCACGTCTGGGAGCAACATTTTTTGAAAGTTATTTTGAGTAAGTTTCACGACCTTAACAACAAACCAGGAGGAAATAATTTATTGTAGGATTACGTGAAGGCGAATTGAAGTACCTGAAGAGCAGAAAATATTTGGATGCGCTGTGCGTTTATTTTTGGGCAACAACGCCAGTTTTAATTTCCATCTTAACTTTTGGAACTTACGTTTTAATGGGCAACGAACTGACAGCTGCGACGGTTTTCACGAGCATGGCTTTAGTTAATATGCTCATAGGTCCATTAAATGCATTCCCATGGGTCTTAAATGGAATTACAGAGGCTTGGGTTTCTATTAAGAGAATCCAGCGACTATTAAATGTAAGAAATATTTTTATATGATTTTTTTTTTATAAAATTTTTTCAGTTGCCCGATTTAGATACCGAGGTGTATTACAATAACGATTTATTTTTGGAATATCCAAATTGTAATTTGGTCATCCAAAACGGCACCTTTAACTGGGGAAAATTGCTGACAAAGGAAGAGATCGCGAAGTTGCACGACAATAAGGAGTGCGGCGATGTCAAAGGAAAGAAAGTGGTGAAACCGGACGACATTGACGTCCCAAGGGATTTTTCTTTGAGCGACATAAACATTGCGGTCAAAAAGGTTAGTATTTACATTAAAAAAATTTTTTCTTGCGATGAATATTCTTTGTTTTTAGGGTGAATTTGTTGGTGTGATGGGGAGTGTGGGCTCAGGTAAGTCTTCGCTCTTCGCTGCGGTTCAAGCGGAAATAATAAAGCAGAAAGGAGCGGTCGCCGTGTGCGATTTAGAAAAGGGTGAGTATTACTTATTGCGAAAGTTATTTAAGAGTAATTTAATTGGGGTGAATTAGGATTCGGGGTGGTAACTCAACAGCCGTGGTTGCGACGTGGAACAATTAAAGATAACATTTTGTTTGGAAAAACTTTCGATCAGACAAAGTATATGTCGGTGCTTTTCGCGTGCGGCTTAAACGAAGACCTTTACCTCCTGCCGTCAGGAGATATGACCGGTGTCGGAGAAGGTGGAATGACTCTGTCCGGTGGTCAAAAGGCGCGTATAGCGCTGGCGAGAGCGGTATATCAAGATAAACATATTTATTTATTGGACGATATTATATCTGCCGTTGATAGTAAAGTAGCAAAACATATTTTCCAACATTGCATTATGGGTTTATTAGCTAATAAAACGAGAATTTTATGTACCCATCGGATTAAATATTTAATCCATGCCGACAGAATTATCGTTATTGAAAAGGGAGCTATCAAGCAGCAAGGTTTGTTTATCGAGGTAATCAATCGGTTTGATATAATAAAACTTCTTCCTACAGGAGCGCCCGCCGAAATCTTATCAAATATTGACGAATTTTTACCGATTGACTTGGAACTAGGAGAAAGTGTAAGCCTGAAATCGGATTATTCCACTTCATATATGGAGAGCGTGGAACGTCAAGTTCCGCAGGATAACGACAGCATTTTGAACGAGGAAACTCGAGAGTCCGGAACGGTTCAATTTGGTGTCTACGCAATCTACTGGAAAGCTATAGGCCACTTGCTAGGTTTATCAATTTTATTATCGATGGTTTTAATGCAGACATCCCGAAACTTGACGGATTGGTGGCTGTCGTTTTGGGTTTCGAACGTTTCGCCTGCAAACTCGACCCGCAACGAATCGAGCTTCATCCTCCTATCAGTTCCAAATTATTTTATCGAAATTGACAGCGAAGTTAAATATTACTTATCTGTTTACATCGCGTTTGCGGCACTCAACTCTCTGTTTACCTTCTTCCGCGCTTTCCTTTTCGCCTACGGCGGGGTGTGCGCCGCAAGTAAAGTTCATAAGCTTCTGTTGAAATCCATAATAAGGTCAAAGGTGGTGTTTTTTGACATTTCACCCCTTGGAAGGATACTAAATCGTTTCTCCAGTGACACATATACGGTCGACGACTCCTTACCCTTCATCATCAACATTTTATTGGCTCAATTTTTTGCAGTAATCGGTAAGTTTGTGTAAATTGAGATTTTATTTATAACCCAGCAACCCTTAACGACACTTTCAGGCTCTGTTATTTTAACGATTTATGGACTGCCGTGGCTGTGTCTAATTTTAGTTCCTCTAATACCTGTGTACCACTGGCTGCAAAATTATTATAGATTAACGTCTAGGGAACTTAAACGACTTTCTAGTACCACTTTATCCCCTGTTTACAGTCATTTTAACGAAACTTTACAGGGTAAGTGATTTTCATGTAATGCCGCAAGTTTTTACGTTTCCGTAAACAGGATTAGCTACCATACGAGCGTTTAGAACGACTCACAGATTTAAAAGAGATAACGAAGAGAACGTAGAAGCGAATATCAAAGCGCAATTTGCCAGTCAAGTTGCTGCACGATGGTTAGGTTTACGATTGCAGTTCATAGGAGTGGCGATGGTGTCAGGTGTGGGATTCATTGCGGTGATACAACATCAATTCGATGTTGCAAATCCAGGTTTTTTATTGCATCCGTTCTGTGCTTGCATCTAATTTATTTTCACCTGCAGGATTAATCGGCCTCGCCATATCTTATGCGCTTTCGATAACCGGGCTATTGAGCGGGGTTGTGAACGCTTTTACCGAGACCGAAAGAGAAATGATAGCCGTTGAAAGGGTAAGCCAATATATCGAGGAGGTTGAACCCGAAACGTCGTATTTTATCACCGATCCACCCTATGGTTTTCCCTGTCAAGGAGTTGTCAGTTTCAACAACGTCATTTTAAAATATAGGTAGGCTTACTTAAACTACCCTTTTTTGTCCTAACCCTCGCTTGTTTTATTTTTTAGGGAACACTTAAGTCCGGCGCTGAAAGGAGTGTCCTTCGAAACGCGGCCGGCCGAAAAGATTGGAGTGGTCGGACGGACCGGAGCCGGAAAAAGCTCCCTCGTCGCCGCCATATTCAGGCTGGTGGAACTTAACGGCGGTTCGATCACGATCGACACTGTCAACATTGCCCACCTCTCGCTTCAGTCGTTAAGGTCACGGTTGTCCTGTATCCCACAGGAGCCGTTTTTGTTTTCTGGGACGGTTAGGGAAAATTTGGACCCGTTGAACGAATATCGCGACCCGGATATCTGGTCGGCGTTGAATCGGGTTGATCTCACCGTGATGGTCAGAAACCTTGGCGGTTTGGAGTTTGCAATTGCTGGGGGAGGTCAAAATTTGTCGGTAGGACAAAGGCAACTGTTTTGTTTGGCGCGGGCGGTGCTCCATAACACCAAGGTGAGTTTTTAGATAAAACGACTCCGTCTAATTGCGTTTTTCAGATTATCTGTATTGACGAAGCTACTGCGAATGTGGATCACGATACGGATAGGCTAATCCAGCATACTTTGCGTACGGCGTTTAGGAAAAGTACAGTTATTACAATCGCACATCGAATTCAAACCGTTCTGGATTACGACAGGGTGCTCGTGATGGGCGATGGACAAGTTCTTGAGTTTGGGGTTCCAGACGACCTAGTAGCAGACCCCACGTCGCATTTTTATAAATTAGTTAATCAAGATTAAAGATTTTATTTAAAATATTATTAATTGTATTGTATGTATCGAATTATATTTTATTATATTTTAAAGTTTTTTTTTTTCTTTTTTTTCAGGAGCAATTATTCATCAATTTCAGTCGTAAATAATTTTTATCGCAGAAATTTGTTTCAGGTACGTAAATGTTTTTTAAATTTGGAAATAATCTTGAACACAAAAGAAAATAAATCATGTTTTCCGAGTGAAATGGTCACGCATGGCTTTTCTTTAAAATCAACATAAATTATGTCACATTTTTGTGCATTATACCGGAGTTTTTTGTGAAGCATCCTGTAGATGACGAAAATCGATTATTAACTTTTCAAGTAATCTCCTTGAGTAAAGAAAAACGTATTGTTATAGGAACTCTAAAGAGTTTTACGAAGAAAATGAAAATAGTTTAATACGGACAATTTGATAATAAAATGAAAACTTGGATATAAAATTAGGAAACCTATGCAATAAACGTTTAATAATAAAAATGTAAATAAAAACGATTAACTTTTTTAATGCCGATGGCAAATAATTTTCTATTTGATATAGTACAAATAAAATGTAATATTTCAAAGCTGAGTTTTCCTAATTAAAATTTCCAGCTTTTATCGTTTTTATAGAAAAAAACAAGTACCTATATACTATAAAGGAAAAGTTTAAATATTTCAAATTAGAAATCATAAACTTTTTTAAATTACTCGATCAAGCGTGGGGATTCCCCCGAGGGTAAGTAAATTTTTCAAACGTCAATTATTGCAAACAAAGAATATTTAACCAATAAATTAATTTTATGCCGCATTAAAATATAAAAAATCCAATTAACAGTAATACAGGACTTTTGTTGAAAACACAGGATTCTTTGAAAATTACATGAAAACCTGCGGAGCGTAGGAACAACGGCCAAATTAATTATAAAAAAAAATGTTTGGTTAATTGGTTTATTAATTTTTAATTACGAAAACACTGCATAAACCATAAGAAATGTCTACAAAATTAACTTTTTTTTTGTTGTTTGAACTAATTTTTATTATATATTTCTTCAGGTAGTTGCAGCGTTGCTAGTGAAAGGTAGGCGTATAAATAATGATACAAAGTATTATTTCGAAAATAATTGTGTGCAGTAATCGCATCACTATAAAACTGTGAGAGAAAAGTTGAAAATTGTTCAACTACAATCGATACTGGCACCGCGGTAGATTAAATATAGAAATTATTTTACTGTATTTTTGCTCTTGAAGAAAATTCGATTATTTTTATTTTCGAAAATATACGTTAATGCTTGGTATACAAACATAAAACTTAACCCGATTGAAAATATTGAGGGGAATCATGCCACGAGTATGTTTTATCCGATTACTCGCAAGTATAAGAGTATTATGGAAGCTATAGCATTAACCAATACAATGCTTTACTTCCATTTGCGTTATTTTATACTGAAATGCCGTAAAATTTGATCCCACTACGAGGGTGGTTCAGAAAAAGTCAAACTTATGTTGGCTGTTGTTATTATAATCCAGAAACCGTCAATTGTAATTCAAATCATCATGATGTTAAATACAAAAATAATACTTTAGCAGTGGCGTAACAAGCAGGTGAAGGACCTGTGGGCAAAGTTGTTAACGGGGGTCCTGCTTTTATAAAAGACAAAAAAAATTTGTATACAGGACTCGAAATTCCGACGATTTCCATGCAATTCCAGTGATTTCCAAAGATTTCCTTCCGAACAGGAGCAGATATAGAGACGAATAATCCTAGAATTTTCTGTGATTTCCCACTTCAGAAGTGGGATTTTCTAATTTTCTACATTTCCTAATTGTAAAATTAGTGACATTATGGATTTTCTAAAATTTTGTGGAATTTCTTAAAATTTCCAGATCTTTGTTTGCTAATAAGTGGAAAAATGATGGAGAAATCATCATATGGAAAAGTAAAGGAAAATTTGAGAAAATCTAGAATATTATAGACTATCTCTTTTTTGCTTTTTCCATTTTCTGAGATTTCATTGGCTTTAAAATTTTCTAGATTTTCTAGAGTTTTCTGCATTTTTCTCGATTTCCTATTTACCGAAATTTTCTAGAGTTTCTTAAGATTTTCTTAAAATTTCTATGGATTATTATATTTATTATATTATATTATACTAGCTGGAAAGCCCGTCCGCGGACGGATCTCGTTTTTAGCGGTATAATATTAAACATTTAACTTCGTTTAACTTCGGGGTGATTCCCCGTTTTTCTATATTTACAAAGTAACGCAAAAAGTTGCTGCTAAACGTGATGTGCGGACGGGCAATTAAATTTTTTTTTAAATAATTTAAAAATAAGTAAGTTTCTGAAATTCTAATTTTCTTTAGCCGAACTTTTAAATTTCCCTCACTTTTGCTCAAAAACAAAAAATTTTCCAGCATTTTCTGACGAAATTGATATAATTATTCTGTGTTTTGTAAGTATTCTAGAAGAAAGGAAATTTTATTATATGTACTGGAGTGTGTTCACCCCCTGACCCCCGGTTTACACTCTTGATTGTTAAATTTCAAGGTAACGCAAAATTTGCTGCTAAACTATGAGCAATAAGGCACTTAAATAAATGTTTTCCCAAGCTTTAATATTCTTTATCCAAAGGTTTAAATTTCTTTCACTTCTGCTTAAAAATTCAAATTACCCGGTTTTCCTAGCAAAATTACTCAAATTATAAATTCTTAAGCTTCTCCAAATTCTGCGATATGTACTGGAGGGTGTTCCACACCCCCCAGACCCCCCGGTTTACAATTTTGACTTCATATTTTATACAGCATGTATGTATGCGTCGCGGAAACTCTAGCCGGGGGGTGTGGAACACCCCACAGAATATAGTAAAATTCGTGGTACTGAAGTCACAAGTTTAATAGCATGGCAATCATTTGAACATAATTGTTGGTGACCTGGAGGTATTCTATACCTCCCCATACTTCAAATAGCATCTAGTTGTGCACCTCCTATTTTGGGCTTATACTGGGGCCCTTTCAGCAAGGGCCCGCGCACCCACTGCACCTCGGTAGTTCCGCCCCTGTACTTTAGATAATATGCAACCCCATTGACATTCGTGTATGAAAGTTGCATAATTTGGTTACGTCAGGTGTTTTCCACTTTCTGCATTAATTTTATTTTTATTTGTATATTATTAATAAGCAAATTATTTAAGTGATTACGAGATTATCGTGAAATCGATGTAGTTAAATTATACAGCTAATGTTTACGACCCCTGGTCCATATATTGTAATACTTGACCGCAATTTCGAATTCAAGTACGTTTCGCTAATTTGGGTACGTGTAAGCCAAATTAGCAAATTAAGAGCCCGAAATAGCTACATTTTGGACCATCAAAAATGTACGTCAAACCGTCATAGGCAGACTGGTAATAAAACAATTTCATTAAAGTATCATTAAACTTGTTGAAAACAATTCTCGAAAGCCATTACCTACCAAAAGCTCAAGTACTAAAACGAAACCGTAATTTCACATGTAGTTTTTCATTTTACGCCAGGAAACAAAAAAGGACTTTGTGTTTTGCTCGCTTTGAAAACTTAAAAATTTTCATAAAGTCTATTGTAGTTGTCACCTTAATTAGGTACAAAGAGTAGATTAAATTACTGGCTAATATTTTTTTAAATTAAATCTTTGCTTTGAAAGCTTTTCTGTTTAATTTGATGGTAATTAATTTTCCAAGCGGCTTTTCATTTATTTTTTGGAAGTGCAAAGTGAAGGTCGATTTAGTATTTAAATTAACTTTTTTTATTGGAGCATAATTTACAAAACAAATTTATTTAATTCTCCGGAAGAAAATGGGATATTTATAAAATGTGCGACAGGAAGAAGTCAAAACCGGAATGTCTTACTGCTTTCTTGTTTTCGTCACGACTTTAAAATTGTTTAAAATAAAATGCCACCTAGGACTGCTTGTAATGAATTTTGTTTAGATTTATGTAACTAATCACTAAAAATAGATTGGATAACGCGTGCCACGGTAGATAATTAATTTAAGAAAATTAACTTGACATGACTTTTACCCTAATCCTCATATTCAGGATTGGGTAAACGTATAACATGTCACAGTTTTGTTTGCACTTTGTTGTTTTCATCTGATATAATTTAACAGGATCAAATTACAAAGTAGGTAATACGAATTTCGTTCCCTAAAATAAAAGGAAAATTAAGCGGTTTAACATTTTCTCGCGACACAAAATTGTATTAATAAAATGAAAATGTAAAAATTCATTAGCCGAACAAAAAAATTGCATCTTGAATATCATCAGCTGCTAACAATCCATTAAAGTGGTTCACTTCAATTCCCTATTTTAGCCAGGGTTTATGTAGATTTTTTTATCCGATATATTTGCTGGAATAAAATAAAGTCATTAAATAAAGACAGAAACAGTAAACGTGCTTCGGGGTTCATTGTTTAAGAGTCATCAAAAGTCTGGAGTTCACCCTTCGTTCGCTGCTACTCGACGATTGTATGACATTGCGAGTAAGTAAGCTTCAAGTTTTTAGAGTAGGCATATCTAAGCTTTCAGGCAAAAAAATTCTCTCCAGCTTTAGAGTGCATAAAAGACACATTAACATATTTTTCTTCAAAACATCGAATTTTTCCAAATTGCTTCTTTGTCGATTTTCTTTTAATTTACCTAATGGAAGCTATAAAAATGTTTAAGAGGCTTTGGGCTTTTACGAAATGGTCATTCAGAGCTTTAATATCAAATTCTAAATAATGTTCGCAAAAAGTTTTTCTCGAAATTAAACCGGAATCGTGTTTCCCATCTAAAATTCATTTAATATCCACGTTATTATCCAATTTACCCAAAAATTACAAAACACCAATTTTGAAGATCGTAAAATTCCCAACAAAACATTTTTTTGATTTTGGAAATCGACTTGAAAATAATAAAGTTATGGAGTCCTATCTTTCAAATAATAAATACAATTCAAATGGGCGCTTCTGGAAAATTTCACAACTTGGTTATTTTATGGTAAATCTTTCAACCTCAACGTTGCTATTGTTCCGCATTTTCAAATATACAACATTATTTTCTTAATTTTTTTTGCTCGAGTGAATAATAACAAAGAAAATGCCAAACCGCGCGGTTTATTTAAATTAATTTTACATAACTTTTGTTTTTTGCTGTTAGGTTACAGAAAACGGCATATCTCGGTTAGTTTGCAAAGGATTTAAGAAAATAAAACAGAGTTATATTTAACATTTTCAGCTCTACAAAATATTACTTCGCACATTTTTTGATAAAATTAATATTAAGAGAGAAAATCTGTGTTTAACGTCGAATCACTGCGGCAGTATAGTGTACACTAAGCGGCAGTATCGGTATGACGGCAGTATTAGCAGTTATTTTATTTAAACTTTTTATTATTTTTCATTTGACCTACAAATTAAAAGCAGTTCATTTAGAATTTCGAGCCATACATAATCAGCCTCTTGATAATTTTTGTAAAAGAGAAGAATGAAAGAGAAGCCACGTTCTGTTAAAAATAATTATTTTTCTTTTATAAAAAAATGTAATAACTTTTCATTCTTCGGCAGATTCTATAAAATAAAAAACCCCATTATGGAAAATTTTACGCTCTACAAAATTACCCTCTTTATATTTTTTGCTAAAGTGAAAGATAACAGAGAAGCACATCCCATTGAAAAAAGCAAAAACTCGATAACATTTCTATTTATTTGTATACAAAAACGAAATATCAATAAAATATCATTTGTAAGTATTTTAATTTAAAGAAATCAAAAAATTTTTAATTTCGAAAATCATTAGTAATCCTTTCTTGAAATTCTCTCCCTGCTAAAGCAGTTTACAATTATAAGTTTTCGTTTTCGCAATAAAGTTTCTTTTCCGCACTTGTTGTATAATATACCATTTACCACCTTTCCCACTGCTTATCATAAAAAATTCATAACTTCCGTATTTTTGAACGGATTCTAGAAAATAAAAAACTATTTTGTTCAAAATTGTAATATCCACACAATCATCATGTCGATACTGGATACTAAAACGAAATATAAAAAAAAAAACGTCACATGCACATATAATTTTAAAAAAATGAAATTTATTTTACTGTTCTGATATAAAAAGTTTCATGACTTTTTTATTTTTCGGGAATTTGTAGAAAATAAAACGGTGTTTTATTTACTATGTAACATACTTTTTGCTAACATCTTATTGTATTTCAAATTGTGATTAAAAGATCAAACAACCAATCAGACTCTAAATTGCCACCTTTTACCGTTTAGAATTAAAAATCGATAGTAATTTGATCCGGAATAACTTAAAAGGCAATAAAAAATCGACATGACATTAATAATAATTATTACCTACAATACAGCATAAATTATTCCTCTGAATACTATAATATTACAACTTGTTACGGAAATCGTAGGCGTATTAAATTGGCAAAATTGCAATGACAACTTGAGATAACAACCAAGTCGATAATTAATTAACTATTAAATCTTGCTTGCTGACTATTTAGGTTTCAATAAAACCTCACTTATCGAGCTTGTAGAAAGTAATTCGTTTGATTCAAGCAAATTAAAGAACAAATTGCAGCAACTCCGCTATTGATTTGCAAATATAAGAACGTCAAAGAATAATTACAAAATCATGTTACTTTCCAAGGATACGCAAAGTTTCTACAATGTTCTACAAAAACAACAAATTTTCTCCTTAGAAATCTATTGATAAATAAAATTTTTAATTTGCGTTTATGAGTTGTATGGGACAATTGATCCAGAACCCATATAAGCCCGCTACTACAACGCCAACCAAGCTTTTATTGATTAGTATATTATCAATATAATATTTCTGAATGCGAATGGCGTAAATTTTGATTTCAGTTTCATAACGAGAAAACATAATTCTTTAATGTATACCAGGGGATATTTCATACCCCCAGACCTCCTGTAGCGTACTACCGCAACATATCAATATATTTTATCTGAAATACGTAATAAGTAAAACTTCCATGCTTAATTTCTCGAAAAAGAGGGAGTTTACCCGATTGAAACTCAACTTCCCTCGCAAGGCAATGGCAAACTACCGAGGTAATTTGTCAAGATTCGAGCGCCCTTCTGAAAACAAATGTATTAACTTACCGTGGTTTGGAGCTGGCGTAATTATGTGAAAGTACTTCGAATTAACATCACATGTATTGGTGTGAAATGAGAACAGGTCACGACGTTTAGTATCAAACAATGGAAGTTAGAAAAATCTATGCAAATCTAAACAACATGTACTTAGCATTTCAAGCATGAGAAACGTCAGTATTAATTACCAGATATTAATTGCTGCTATAAATTTTTATTCTTATTTAAAATATTAAATTTTGGTTGCTTCTAGAGTCTAGAGTATCTGGAAAGCTGAAATTTACTTACTCTTCTCCCCTCGTTAGATCTCGTCTGGGTCCGGGGATAAGATATCTTCGAGATAAAAACATTTCCCAATCCGGATTAAGCAACCGTGGGGTCTAAACGCTAAAATCTTCCTCATTGGGAGAGGAGTGGATAAATACAGGCTGAATACCTATAAGGAATGGAAATGATGGAGATTAATTAATTGTGAAAAGCATTTATAGATCCTCCCCTTGAATTTTCTATTTAATTCGGAATTATCAGGGAGGTCTGGGAGGTATGCAGTAACTTCCAGCATTACAAACGGAGTGAATAAAGCCAATTTAAAACAGTCTTTAACAGGCAGTCTATGTCTATCTGTCTGTGATTTCTTATTTTTCAAAGGTAGGTCGAATTTTAAATGGTAGATAAATTTGTTAGACAAAATTCCAAGCTGCCTTGATTTTATAGTGGCCAGCCAACGACAACATCAATTTTGCTTATTTTCTTAATTTTATCCAGTGATCCCTCGTGGCCGGAAAATCTGGAGCACTTGAGGAGCACTCCAACTCCTTTTTGGAATTAAAAAAATTGAATTCGAATGATGCTTTACAAGATATCGAAGTTTACGATTCCCAAAGGAAGCTGATTCACAATAACGAAGGGTTCCAACCTTTAAAGCTCAAAAAACATTAATTTTTAAATCAAAATTTTTAAATTTATTAAAAATCAAAAAATAATTAATTTTTTTTTATATTTAACAAATTTTTATTTTGTCCCCCCTCCCATTCGGTAATTTTTTGGATCCGCCATTGCCGTGTCACAAGGTAAATATTTGTAAACTAGATTTCCTTTTATGATGTCCTACTGGATTGTCGTAAGATTTGCTTTCGAAAAAGTTACTTTTTTTCTACTTTTTTCTACTAATCTTCAGATTTCTAATTTTCTAAGATTTTGCCACTTTTCCTATAATTATAGGGAAATTGCATTTTTAATTATTTACATAAATCCTATACAGGAATACAATTACTTTATAAATTATTTATAATTTACGAATTTAAATAGTTTTTATTTGAACAAATGTGAACAAATGAGTCCAGTTTAAACAAAAAACAAAAAACTGTCAGGTTTAAATTTGCAACGCCGAATGAGTCAGTTTTTTCGTGGCGTTGGTTAGTGGCGAATCGGCTTGCATAAAAATCAAAAATTTGTGGGTTTTAGTGATTTACGAAAATTGTTTGAATAAATGCTGATCAAAGAACGTTGAAGACATTGTGGATGATTCGCGAAAATTTAGTGCCAAACAATTTTTTACGAAACAAAAACGCATCGGGCTTAGCAACGTCATTGTGGACAAACTAATAATTGTTAGTTATTATTGCATTTGTTAATTTTTGAACATAAAGTGAAGTGCGGTCGTGATAGATACAAATGAAAATCTGAATTTTTCTATAACTGCGTAATAACTAAAAACAGTGAAGTGCGCGAGTGTTAGTGTTAATTCTGCTTCTTTGGATCGCAAATTTTCAAGGTAAAAATTTCAAACTGCAAGTTTAAACTTATCAAATTGTAATTAATATTTTGTATATAATATTCCAGGACGAAGCAAAGGAAGTTTGGAGGGTGGATTTGGATGAGCTTGATCCAGACTCTAGGCAACACAAAGGTAAGTTTCTATATTATTAGATTTTTGGTTGCGCAATATTTTAAACTTTAAAAGTTAGGTAAATAATGACGTCACATATCACATTTTATGAATCGAGTTTTAGGGAAAGCGGAGTACACTCGCACTACTCATAATTGAACTTATTTATTAATAAGTTTAGGTTATTTTTTGTGGATAAATAAGATTGAAAATTTGGTCTAGGAGTCAAAGGGTTAAATTTATTACGGTATAGCGCAGTAGAGCACGTTTAGAGCGTCGACCAAGCATATCTAAATTTTTCCGATCATGTCTTCTTCGCAAGGCGTCGAACGCTTTAATAACTGCTCGCGGTATTCGAGCACGCGTTAAACTGTACGTTCCTGTATCTGTAGACAAATTTAGTACGCTCACTATGAACATAAGAAAGGAAAAACAAAAATGTGACTTAATCTGGAGATAATCTATTAAGGGTTTGGCCACCCTAGAAACCGAAAAAATCGGCTTTTTTAGAGATTTTTTTTCAGAAAAACTACAAAATAAATTGAGATTACAAAAAAAGTGTTTTTTAATTAAACAATTTAATGAGCCGAAAAAAAATCAATGTTTTCAAAATTTCAAGATGGCGTAACCTCTTAAACTGTTACTCTCATAAGAGGTGGGTCACTCTTACGTTAAGTAATGTAAATTTTACATTTTAAAGCTGTTTTTGTAAAATAAAAATTGATTTTACAGCAAAACTTTCTGGACATTTTTTGTTGAAAATTTTATTTTCTTTAATTTTGTTCCTATTCATTTTTTCATTTTGTTGCCCCGTTTCTGACTGACAGCGACTTAAACAAGACTCTGTATAATACAAAAATTATTGTTATCGACAAGATATCTCGAAAACGGTGCAAAAAATTGAAAAATGTCTATAACCAAAATTGAAGGCAATGCAATTTTCAATAAAAAATTTCTAAAAAGTTTTGCTGTAAAATTGATTTTTATTTGACAAAATGGGGTTTTAAAATGTACAATTTACATTGTTAACATAGGAATGCAGCACCTCTTTAATTTATCCTAGCCAACCACAGGCTAGAATTTTCTTAAAGAAAAATTTTTTATTTTTTGAAAGAACAGAAGAGAAAAATAAAGAAATATATAATTCTTCATCGGCCCCACGGCTGCTTAAACGAAGTGATAAGCAAGGGGTAAATATCTCAAAATAATTTTGTTCATGGGACTCGGAATTCCAATGATTTCCATAGAATTTCAAAGATTCTCAAAGAATTCTAATGATTTCCAACAAGGGAAAGGTAAATGGGTAACTTACCTCCCCCCCACCCATGACCTATCAAAACCAATAAAATTACAAAATCTTGTTGAAAATTGAAAAATATACCCGAATTTTTAACTAAAAATATGTATTTACTCTCTCCCAGCCAGCCTCACTGACCTCCATGAATTTTTCCTGAATCTGCTGTTGTGTACAAATGAAGGGAAATTTGAGAAAATCGCAAGAAGTCTTAAGAAATAGGAAATACAATAAGAAAATCTTATTTTTTTTATTTTTTATTTTAAACAAATTATTGAGATTTCCTTGGCTTTATTAAGATTTTCCGAGATTTCCTTGGGTTTATTAAGATTTTCCGACATTTCTTAAGGTATCTTAGAATTTTCTAAATTTTTTCGGATTCCTAATTTTTCTTAGAATTTCTGAATTTCCCGTAATTTCTAGAATTTTCTGAAATTCCTTTGGATTTTTGACGATTTCCTAGAATTTTCTGATATTTTGTTGAATTTACTTGAGTTTTTCTTTTTTCTGGAGTTCTTAAGATATCCTAGAATTTCCTCTTTCTCAAGATTTCTTTAAATTTCGTAAAATTTACAAGGATTTCTTAAAATTTTCTAAGATTCTAGAACTCCGAATATCTTCAGATTTCTCTTCACTAGTAAACTGGAGTTTTCTAACGATTTCTCCCTAGTTTGTTGCTGGGAAACCGAGAGGAATACGTGATATACAGATGAGTTTTAATTTTTAGTTTTTAAATTTTTTGAGATTTCCTTCGCGTTCCTAAAATATTCTGAATATTCTAAATTTCCCATTTTCTAAGTTTGCCTGGCAAGGACGGCTGGAAGGAGAGAGGATAACGGTGTATGACAAAAATCAACAAAATCTACAAAATTTTTTTTTATTTTTAAAAATATTCTTAAGTTTTTATCAAAATATATTTATACTAGCTGGAAAGCCCGTCAGCGGACCGGCAGCTAGACAGTAGATCATTTGTGAACATTTAATTTCGTTTACCGCTACTGGGGGAGTTCCCGTTTTTCTATATTTTCAAAGTTACATAAATGTTTTTCCAAACTTTAATATTCTCCAGCCAAAGGTATAATTTCCCACACTTTTGCTTAAAAATTCAAATTTCCCGGTTTTTCCTGGCGAAATTTGAAAAATTATAAATTCCTTACCTTCTCCAAGTATTCTAAAAGAGTGGAAATCCTGCGGTATGTTCGGTTTACAATTTTGACTTTATATTTTTATAATTATTATAAATTAAAAGTACACCGGGGGGTCTGGGGGGTGTGGAACACCCTCCAGTACATATCGCAGGATACGTTCACCCTCAGAACCCCCGGTTTACATTTTTGACTATAATTTTCACAGTTAATTTTCAGAGTAACGCAAAAGTTGCTGCTAAACTCCGATGTTTTTTTAAGTTAAGGTTTAAACTACCCTCACTTTAGCTCAAAAAATAAAATTTCCCGGTTTTTCCTAGCGAAATTTGTAAAATTATAATTTCCCTATCTTCTCCAAATTCTGCGATATGCACTGGAGGGTGTTCCACACCCCCCAGACCCCCCGGTTTACAATTTTGACTTTATATTTTTATAATTAATTTTCAAAGTAACACAGAAAGTTGCTGCTCAACTCCGTGAGCAGTAAAGTTTTAATTTTTTCTACCCGAAGGTTAAATTTCCCTCATTTTTGCTTAAAAATTTAAATTTCCCGGTTTGGATTACGAAAAAATATTTTTAGGTTGGTAAAAAAAGTGGACCAATCAGAGTGCTTCTTTTCTCTAAAAAATGACACGCTGTAGCAGTAGGAGCAGCGTGCTGGCATTTTATAGATTAGGATTCGCTCTCTTCACCAGCGTCATTTACCCTCTACATGAATTGTTTCCTGGATTCGCCCTTGATTTTTAAACTAATTTCAATCTAAAGAAATTATATTATTTCCAAGGAATTGCAGAGATTACCAAGGGAATTCCTAAATTTTCGAGATATTTACTTCTTGGCGAAAAGCGAAGCGAAGGCTTTATGACTTCGTTCTTATAAGTATCTAGTCGAAATGCAGCAGTTTATTCAGCTGCGATTTAACGTTTTTCAGGTAAAAATATTTATAGATCCTCTTCATTGGTTTTTCTGGCTTCTTAAAACAAACTTATACTTTCAGTTCTGAAAACGTATTCCGGCACACTAAATTTTAGGCTGCGCTGACCTTTGTGGCGATTGTCTATCTAGCCATCGGCTGCAAATTTTTTTTTTCTTAATTTTATCTAGCGACCGACAGGTTTTGGTTGATGTGGAGTGATTTTTGGCAAGCGAATAAAGAGCTAAAAGTACACTGGGGGGTATTCCATACCCCCCAGACCCCCCGGATTACAACTGACTTTAAAAAAGAGAACTCATAAGTTTAAAACTTATATTATTTTGTCTGCCTGTCTATTTTTATCCATCTGCTACTTCTTATTTTTTGACGGAAGTTCGGATTTTGATGCTGTTCTTTAAATGCTAAAGAGATTTGTTATGCAAAATTTCAGGCCGCTCTGACCTTATAGTGGTGATTAACTGTCCAATCATTGTCAGCACAAATGCAATAACTGCATTATCGCAGCGAAAAGTATGCAAACTTTTTCTTCAATGTTCAATGTATCTTGTAATTCAACGTTTTGGGAAGCTTGTGGTTGCGCAGGCAGTTCCCTACGAGACTGAATTTTGATTGAAATTTGCTGACCTAAACTTTTTAAATGAACTCACATGCGGGGATCGATAACTATAAGACAAAAAACCAGGTCAAACCGGGTACCTATTACAATTTTTCAAGCTAATTTCAAAAACGGCTTATCAGATTAACTTCAAATTTTAAAATAATGCATATCATAATACCAGCTAGGAAACCTTTTCAAGTTAATTTAAAAATCGACTTAAAGGATCAGTTTGAAATTTACAAGTAATAATTTTAAAAAAACGCCTATATAATATATTATCAAGGAAACCGGTCTGGACTTTCCGCATTTCTCTACGTGTCCAGTTCGTTTTTGCTTACTGAAAAGTCTTCCAGAATAACTTTTTCTATTTTGACGATTATTTTCAGTTTTGAAACAGCCAATCTTTGAATTTTTGCAATTAAATTTTTAGCTTTTTGCAGTTATTAAAGAAAATATTAATTCCGGCACGAAAAACTTTTATGTCTGAATAAATAATTTCATAAACCACATGTTCTCTAGCGTTCGTGACAAATGCGTTAGCATCTAAAAAAAAGTGGCTCGGCTACGTGTGAAAAGATTTGTGCTATGAAAAAACGTGCAGCATGAAAACCTGAGTAAACTTATATATTCGCAGCATTTTATATTATTTTCTTATATTATCTTCTCGTGTTTTCTTATGCAATAATTGAATACAGAATCTACGATTGTTTATTGTTAGTTTTCTCTAATTATTTTTGGATTAAACTAAACCGGAATCAACGAGTCATAATTTTTTTAATGGAAGAACTGATCCTTTTGATGAAGGAACTTCCGAAATCTCTCCAGATTTTTTATTCGATTTTGATCTGCTCTTTCATCTTACGTCATTATAACTGCAAAAAGTTGAAGAGGAAAAACTAACTTGGAATAATATATTATGGCAATATCAGTTTATTTCTGTTTCAAAATTCGAATCAGGACGCCGATAGCCCAACCGCTCGGACTTTTTGACGCCGACCGACGTCTTTGTGGTAGAATAGGAAATTTAAAATTCAAAAGTTTCTCACATTAATTATTTTCCGAATCTCTCCCTATAATTAATTGAATTAATAAAAAGCAACTCATTCTTGTATTAATTTGATGGTAATTAAATAATTACTGGTTTCGGAAGCGCTGGTACATCCTGTTCCAGATCTTCCCATGGAAGCATTTTTTTAATAGTGGGTGTTTGTCCGGAACAAAAAGTAAAGTATAAAAGGGCCTGTCAATCTGACGAATGCCTCCGGTAGTTGTCGAAGAGTTGCCGTAACCCTAACCATGTGCCTCAAACAATGTGGACGATCCCCACCAGGTCATTTACTATGACTCCCGTGCAGCTTTAATGCAGCGGGCAAAGCTCGTCGTTTGTACCGTCGTCGTCGTCGGGGAGCTTAAATTACGCGATTCCGATTCACCTGCTTTTTCCAACTCACGCGAGTAATATTTTCGTTGTGATTGTAGCTAATTAATATTTTTTTTTCGATTTCTGCAGCAAATTTTAGTGTGAATTTATTAGTGTGTTTTTGGTTGTCATGGGAACGGTGTTTAGTGTTAGTGCGCGCATTGTTGTTGTGTAAATTGTTTAAACAATCCAGACATTTTAATCGGGTGAGTGGTCTTTTGTTGGTTTTTTTTTTCAATTAATGTTATCTCGCGCGGCTTTGTCATTCGGCTGGTTATCACTTGGAAAACTTTTATCGAATATTTTTTTGAAATTTTGTTGACGTTAAAACGATAAGTCACGGTTGAATTATTTGAAATAGTGCGAAACGTTGATAAGATTAATTAAAAATTTTTTTCAAATTTTTCAAATGGTAGAAAATTGATAAAATTAAATTTGAAAATTACAGTTCGTGCGCGGCAAACGAGTAATTTGAGTAATTACTAAAAAACTTGCGTAATTATGAAAAATGGTTTTTTAATTGTATACCTAAAGGGATTCCGTTTACTTAAATTTTTGTCCAAAATTAAACGGTCAATGGAAACTTCTCGGGCGAGAAGACAACAAAAAATTTGGTGTTTATTAATTCGATTAAAATGCAAATTTTTTTAATTCATAAATTTGAATTTTATGGGATAATAAAATTAAATTTCAGTCCCTTTTTGCATTTTTGGGATCATCAAGGACTTAATCCGCTTTCATTAGCAGAAATCGGCGATTATTTCTATTAATCAAATTAATTTGCCATATCTGATTTGCTAAATTTGCAATTTAAATGTAAATAAAGTTGGATAGATTAGGGGAATTTTTAAATTATAATGCGATATTTTGATAATGGGGTTTAAATTTTTAATTTTCGGGAATTGACTGCGAAAATGTTGGATTGCAGTTTCAAAACTTATGGTTTGTCAGCATATAAAAAGTTTTTAAATTTGGCTGAATTTTTCGAAAACTCCCTTTTTAATAATTTTCAAAAATCACAATCAAATTTGAAAATTTAGGGAACCTACGTCAAAATTTCTTTGTTGAGATAAGTAATGAACTGACATTAAATGTTGGTCCTTAAGGACTGCGGTTCTTGAACGAAATGAACAATTTAATAATAATAAATAATTTAGTTATGCTCTCCCTAAAGTTACCTTAAGATAGGACGAGGGGTAGGACCTTAGTCCTGAAATTTAAAAAGTAACTGATGGGTAAAATTATGTATTCCACTTTTGATACTTTTGAAAGCAAATTTTCGGATTTAAATAGTAAAATTGATATTATGTTGAAATCGAATGAAATAATCCTTTCTTATTCGTCCTTTTTGGTTATATCGGAAAATATAGAATATTAATGCGGTTTTCTTTTTAGTATTTTGTTATATAATATACTATTTTTCTTCTTTTGAGTTGATAAGTAAAAAATAGAAGTTTACCCACTCATCATAAGGAATAAAGTAGTTACTTTACTTGCAAAAGGGCGAAAAAGTCATATTTATGTGAATCAATCTATAGTTAACCCACTGTTGACAGCTGAACAATCTCGACTGCAAATGTGTCTTTTTAAATGCCGAATTAGTTAGATACAGATTATACAAAAAAGCTTTTTTTGTCGTTCAATAATTAAAATACCATTTTACAGCCGCCGATCACCGACAGTAAAAGCAGTGTTTGTTAGACAGTCGAATAATTCGCGTGTAATAGTCGAGTTAAAAATTTCAAAAATTGATTTTTTCGAAAAATGTTTACGTAACTCGTTTTACATCAGACTTACAAAAAAAATGTTAATACATAAAATGTAGGGAATTTTGTATTATACATTTTTAGTTACTTCTTGTAGCGTTTCATGATCACTCATCGTATCATCTGCTTATAATAAATTAATGATTAATTTAAGAACTGAAATTTTGACAAAATTTAAGCACTTACGGCATTGCTAAATATTATTAACTATAGACTACGTAAAATTTTTGTCTAAACCAGACTTAACTTTAATGATGACACCGGCTTAACGGCAATTTCCATCTTTATCCAGCGGAGTGTGGACCTGCACTGAAAAAAGTTAGCAGTAACTTAGCGACCCAATCGTATAAATTTCTTTCTTGATTGTAGTCGATCCGCCTCATTTTTTATTTTATTAAACAAATACTGTAACTGTTAAGTTAGCAGTTAAGTGCATTCGAATAGCCAGATTAAATCTGACTGAATTCAAAACTGAATGAGCAATAATGACAGTTTGCCGATCGCAATATTAAGTAGGTGCAATCCAAACCAATCTTACTGAAGACTGGTAAATCTAGGTAGGAACCGCAGGTCTCCAAAGTCAGGGAGATCTGATAAGAAACATGAAGAATCAAGTAGTAGCAGTGGGCGGCTAGTACCGGTTACTGGAATACTGGTGCCGTCCACTTGACACCATGAATTTAAAGAATAAAGCAGAATTATTGCGAACTGGAATAAAATTTTTAATATTTTGCACCCTGCACTCAGGTACCACTGCAAGGTAATTTAATAATTAATAGCATATTGTGGAAGTGGGGTGGAAAGTGTAATTTTTATCACAAGCGAATGGAAATGAAGGCTGAGGAGGAGAAAACTTGATTTTTGAAAAAATAAAACTTAACTTTAATTTTTTAATATTAAAATATCTGATAGGGGGACGTCCATTAATTACGTGAGACGTTTAGAGGGGGGAGGGTGTCGAGAAGAATCTCACCGAATCTCACGTGGGGGAGAGGGGGGTCTCAGCAAATATCACGTAATTTTTTTTCTCCCAGAAACTGTAAAATTGCGAAAGAATTGGGTTAAATTAAAAAGGTAAAACAAACAATCTCACGTGAGATTAGGGGAGGGGGGATCGAGCCAAATCTCACGACATCTCACCAGAGGGGGAGGGGGGGGGGTCGAAAAATCGCTAAAATCGCCACACGTAATTAATGGACGTCCCCTAGGGTAATATCTAAGTTTCTGAAATATATTAGATAGGGGTCACCAGGGTGGGGTGGGGGGTTAAATCGATGGTCAGAGTGAACCGCATTTGTTTTTTTTTAACCTTGCGCGTTTGGGATAGGGGGAGTAGATATCCTAATCTATAAAATCCCAGCACGCTGCTCCTGCTCCTGCTACAGCGTGTCAGTTTTTGGTGGAAAAACACTAATTTTCCTCATTTTTGCTTAAAAATTCAAATTTCCCGATTTTTCTTAGCGAAATTTGAAAAATTATAAATTCCCTATCTTTTGCAAGTATTCTAAAAGAGTGTAAATCCTGCGATATGTACTGGAGGGTGTTTCACACCCCCCAGACCCCCCCGTTTTACAATTTTACCAACCGAAAAATATATTAAACTAACTAAAATTAGAACTAATCGGGAAAAAATGGGGAAATTTAACCTTTGATAGAAAAACTTAAAACTTGGAAAGCATATTTATTTAATTACCTTTGTTTACTACTCATGGAGCTTATCACCTTATCGGTAACTTTCTGTGTTACTTTGAAAGTTAATTATAAAAATATAAAGCCAAAATATTACACCGGGGGGTCTGGGGGGTGTGGAACACCCTCCAGTACATATCACAGAATTTCCACTCTTAGAATACTCGGAGAAGATAAGAAAATTTTAGTTTTACATATTTTGCCCGGAAAAACCGGCTAATTTGAATTTTTAAGCTAAAGTGCAGCAACTTTTGCGTTGATTTGAAAATTAACTGACAAAATTATAGTCAAAAATGTAAACTGGGAGGTCTGGGGGGTGAACATCATCCAGTACATATGATAAAATTCCCACTTTTCTAGAATATTTACAGAACACAGAAAAATTATACAAATTTCGTCAGGAAATTATTTGTTTTTGAGCAAAAGTGAGGGAAATTAAAACGGTCGGCTAAAGAAAATTGGAATTTGAGAAACTTATTTATTTTTATATTGTGGAAAAATTTTTAATTGCCTTTCAAACTTTTTGCGTTACTTTAAAAATATAGAAAAACGGGGAATCCCCCAGTAGCGGGAAACGAAATTAAATGTTAAAATATTATACCGCTTAAAAGAGATCCAACGTCTAGCTGCCCGTCCACGGACGGGCTTTCCAGTTAGTTAATAATAATTTAACATCGAACGAATTAGATTTTTGGAAATTTTCTTAAAATTAAATTACTTTATCTCATTTCCCACAGCACCAAAAGTATTGATTTCTTAAATTGTTTAAATCTTTTTAAGAAGGTGAATTGATCTAAAAAGTTGTTTTTGGCCAAGGGTGGATCCAGGAAAAAATGAGGGGATTGAAATAGAATATTTTAAATAAATATGTTTTAATTAATCAAATATTTTTCAAATTCTGAGCAATTTAGTACTTATATTTTCGCGTCGGGGACGGGGGGGGGGGGGTAAATATTTTAAAATATTAAAAATTCCCGTAGCCCAAGTTTCGCACCTATATGAAAGTGTTATTGCCAGAAATTAGTTTAAACCCTTAATTTTGAAGAGAAAAATATTCCCGAACCGCAAAACGAAGATACTATTTTGAAAAAATTGAAGAAAAACAAAAAATCATATTTGCCATGCTACCCTCCACGGCGGGTAAGAAGGGGAGCCATTTTCGGCCTACATTTTTCAATATTTTCTACATGCTAGCTACGACAGCTTCACAATTTCAAAGAAATTTGTTTTACATTTAATAATTTTTGAAAACTGCGGAATTGTTTATAATTTCCAATCTGAGTCTGCTGGCCTGCTTCTTCTTGTATTCTGGGGTGAAATTACCGACTTAGGGTGAAGTATTTTAAACACGCGTTGTACTTAATCTTACCACAAATAATGTTTAAAGATTATTTTGCGCATTGTTGGGAGCTTTCCCGACCTATTAAGTTCGGAAGTATATTGACAAAATTGTAAATGTAAGTCTGATTTGCAAGGAAATAAATAATTCCACAGTTCCTGTTTTGTAATGCAAACCGAAAGAATTTACCTTCACGAAACGACTCTGTAACCAACATTTGACTTTCATCAGGCTGAATTCTCCCGCAGGATTAAATTTTTGATTGATATTCAAAATTTCCACTGTTACCGTAGTTTGTCAATAATTTTAACAAAAAAATTTAATTTATTCCCAAGCGAATAATTTTAAAATCAACTTTCAGTCAAAACCGACGCTTTTCACGTTTAAATTTTTTTTATTGCAAATCTCCGAAGATTTCCATGATACAACTAAAGATTTCCCTAGTGGTTTTAACCCAATTCTGCTATAAATTGATAACATGGATATTACATTAGATAAAGTGTTTTGCCCCAACATTGTAGTAGTATTATTATGTTTGTCTAATTTTATTTCAATAAATTCGAAAAACGTCAGATCAAATTTTCCGACCTCAAGTTTTAGTTTAAATTGAAAACAGCAAAATTAAAACCAAACAATCCGGCTCGGTTCATGGATTCTGCTTATGAATAGGAGAAAAAATACAAAATAATTTAAAAAGGTAAATAGATTTGTGGTTTCGTGCCCTCGAGGTTGAACTTTAACAATCCGGCAAACAACTTTAAATTGAATTTAGAAAGAACTTAAATATAAATTTGAAATAAGCTTTTTTAAACTTCTGTTTAAATCTGTTAATTGAAGAATTTCGAACGAGATAATTAATAACGTTGGAATAATTCTGCAGATGAAAGGAGATCGGCTATTGTAGAAGCCCAAAAATTAGATGATTTACAGCAAATTTATTAATTAGGTATACAGGCAGATCTTTTATGAATGTTACTGTTGTTCCACAAGTAATGAAACGCTTTGAATTGGCTGCTAATTACAAATTTCTTAATTTTATGCTTGTGACTCGCGAGAGACTGGGCCGAACAGATTTAATGAAATTTATTTCTGAATAAAATCGTTCACTAAGCATAATTTTTAAAAAAATTTGAAATAGATGGATGTGAAATACATTTTGAAAAAGGAATGTTTTTACATTTTTTTATTAATCTAAAAATAACGAAATTAATCATATTTAGTGGGTTAATTACAAATTAGGAATTAGTTTTTTTAATGATACGTCGAGAAAGCAATTCCGAAATTTGGTAATTTATCTTCCAAAATTTATATGTGGGTAATGCGTGTCATTCGTTTAATTAAATTAATGTTGACCTATAGTTTTTATCTATAAATTCAGAAGTAGACCACTGAACATTTTTTCATGTTTTTTCAAAAATATTTTAAAATTTAAATTTGGAAAATGAAGGGGTTCATAGCAATACAATTTTGTTCTTTCTTCCGCTTTTCATAACTTACTGCAAAATTTTGATCGGCCCAATTCTAAAAATCAATTCTCAACTTTTGGTGAAATTTTAATTACTGTTTGAACACCTCGACATCAAAGAAATCTTTCTTTTCTACCGCAACATTTTATTTAAAACTTTTCTTATGGAAAATAAACGGACAAAGTGAAAATTTTGATGAGAAATTTACATTTAAGGTCAAAAGTTCGAAGTTATATTTTATTTAGTTTTATTTAAAATCATCTTGATGTTGTAGACTCTTGGTCTTGAATCAACAAGAAACTTAGTATGCGAGTAAATATTTGCAAGCTAAACCCTCTAGTCCTTTCGGTCTATAAAAAGTGGCTTCTTTGTGTAGTCGTGTCCTTGGTAGCAGACTACAGGATGTCAGCAAAGATTACCGTCGCATATTTAATTCGCTTTTCAAAATTCAATTCTCATGTCCAAAGAGTTAACATAATTACACAATTACCTGCTGATACGTGACATACATTGAAATGTGTCACCTTTTACCAACAAGAAGTAGTTAAATCCCAATATTGCAACTTGGCATTTTTGTAAAACTTGTTTCGGGTACACATCAGGCCACCGTTCTTGTATATTTAAAAAAATTTTCAATTTAAAAACAAATAGAAATTGATCCACTGGAGGGTATTCCATACCCCCAGACCCCCCGGTCTACAATAAGTGTATTATATAAGTGTATATGTAACGGTCAATGATGACAATTCGGCCAATGACGTCAATGACCATGCATTTTGGGCGATGTTGGCATTTAAAATTTCATATTATGTGGTTTTTACATCATCTTCCGGGCAATAACGTTAATGCCCAATACAAGGTTGGCAGTGATGAAACTACTATTCCTCAGATTCCATAGACTATCACTCTTTCAGTGATAGTCACTGATCCACCGTAAAATGAATTAATTAAATTAAATTAAGTTTTCCTCCGGGCCGCTTTGGCTGACGCAAACACCACAAATCATGGATCCACCCTAAAACGATTAAATAAAAATCGCTGTACATTTATGAGGCCTTTTAATTGTTCCGGGTTGAAGTGCATCGCCATTATACTGCTCCTTATAGTTATAATTATTATTCTATAATATCATCATTGTTCAATCCATTTTGGCCATTAACGTCATTGACCGGCCAAAGACGTAAATATTACAATCAAATGAAAATATTTACATCATTGCCCACCGTTAACGGGCGTTGACCGTAACATATATACAAAATAGATCAGGGGTATGGTAGAACCAGCATTGTATTTTGCGTTTTTAAGAGTCAATTAAAACTTCGTCGAGCATGTAAGTAGTCTGTCCTTTAGAATAACGATTGCTACCGTTAACAATACAACTGGATCACTGGCACATCTGAGGCCAGCCTAGCAAGCTTGTGCCGAATTAAGAAAGAAATGCCCGGATCAGAGTGGAAATTTTGTTCTGACCGTTTTCCCGTGGCAGGCAAAGGCAAACCACCGAGGTATCTGCCAAGAGAACCCTTCTAAACAAAATGAGTTGTCACTATGCCGTTACGTAGGACGAAGGACTCAGTGCAGTGACTTATTTAGAGGGGGACAAAGGGGCTTCTTTCTTCGCGAAATTTGAAAAATTATAAACTGCCTATCTTCTCCAAGTATTCTAAAAGAGTGGAAATTGTGGAATATGTACTGGAGGGTGTTCCACACCCCCCAGACCCCCCGGTTTAAAATTTTGGCTTTATATTTTAATAATTGACTTTCAAAGTAACACAGGAAGGTGCTGCTAAACTCCATGAGCATAAATATTGTAAACCGGGGGGTCTGGGTCTTTTAGAATACTTGGAGAAGATAAGGAATTAAATTTTTACAAATTTCGCCAGGAAAAATCAGGAAATTTGAATTTTTAAGCAAAAGTGAGGTAAATCCGAGTGTTTTTTTTCACCAAAAAATGACAAGCAGCAGGGATTTTATATATCAGGATTTGGTTATCACTGACGTGCACGATTGGATTAACGAGACTCTAAACAATATTTTTGATCTGCTCCCTCTCAAAGCATTTTCTAAATACGCCACTGACTCAGGGTATGGATGGCCGTTTATTTCGAAGAATTATTTGGAAACCTTATTCAATACAGGCTGTACTTATCAAAGTCGTTAGGACTTTTATTTTAATTAAAAATTATTGAATTAAATTAAATTAAATTAATTGATTATTTACTTACTTATTATTAATTAAAAAAATTAAAAATTAAAATTTTGTCGGATTTTTTTGATTTGATGATTACATTGCACATTAGAGGTCAAGAATTGATTATTTATATTTATTTGTCATTTGTAAAGCTAATTTTGAATTAGGGTTTATAATAAATTGATTTAAAAATTAATTTGATCTTAATTCTATCTTAAAAGAATCTTTGTAGTAGCTACTTCGCGGACTGCGCTAAGCAAGAGATAAGAGTAGTAATTTTGTGAAATTGTTGGGGCAGGAAAATTACTCGTCAATATAGTATTCTGATGATCTCCTTTCGGAAGGCAATAGAAACCACCGACGACGTTAATCCATGCTAAATTGAGTGAAATGCTTCAAGCGGTTTACAATTCACAATAAAGAGTAGGTTTTCTTCTTCTTCAATTTTGCTTAGTTCCATAGACACAAACTTTTCCAATTCTCTCTGAACTTATGACCAACTTACCCCACCAACGGGGTAGGTTGCTACAATTTAATTTTTCACAGAACTTCATCCGATCGAGTGGAATAAACATAACCGAATGCTTTTATTCAACTGCTCTGTAGTAACAATAATTAGTTTGGCATTGAAACTTGAAAAAATCTTTTTATTTGCACAAATTGCCAAGATTCTGATGTCATATATACATCAACAAGGCTGCTTTAAATATTAAATGAAAGATGACACAAAATTCTGTCTTCCATAGATTTTCTAATAATTTAAAATAAAAACTGATAAATAGAATGTGGAATCAATCCGACCCTGATCAGCATCATTCTCAATTTACACTTCTTTTATCGATCAATCCATTTGCATATTAACACTTGACTTTTAATTTATAAGACATTAAGGTTTAAAAATATCTATATTTATCCAACTGATCATATATGCTTATCATTATTTGTTCAAGAGTCCTGCAGCTGAGCAGGCATTGTCCACCACGACCTAATTCATCATGCATTCATGGGGGTGAAATTCAAAAGCCAATTGCAGATCTCGTTAAATTAAAACTACACAATTTAAATGCATTTGGTAAATTATACTAAATACATAATTATGTTTTAATATTGTAAACAAACCAGAACTAAAACGTTATAAACCGGAACGAGTTATTGGAGCATTTGTCCTTATTAAGGAAACGGCTCATTTCTAAATTGACTTCTTCCAACATGTGGTAGTTTTTTCACTTAAGGTAGAGGTAGATCAAATTAGTTGTGGTTCCACCACACAGAAAAAAGTACCTTGATGATGATGATTTGAACAGGAAATTACTGTAACCTTCGAAGGGTTTTTTTAAAGAACCGACTCAATTTTGTTTTTGCAATTTTTCATGATTATTAATTTGTAACGCACGCCTGGACGACCTACCAGGGAGTTGAAGTACACATTTTTAGATAAGATCGCTATTAGAGTTTATTCAGAAATGAATAACAGTAATCTGTTACTGAAATGAGTGCATCCATTCAGCCAATTCATAAGCTTTCTCATTTGCGCTGTGTAAAAGTTGTCAAAAGCCTCCAACCTTTTTAGTCCTAGCTAGACGCCACACTTTGCATATTATTTGGAAAATTTACCCAACCAGAAGCCATTTATTTTAGAATATTAAGTACATCTAATTTAGCATAATTCCACAAATTCCAGTGTAATTTAGTATCCCCGACCGGCCAAATTAATTCACAACATATGCACCCAACAGACAAAGCAGGATGTTGAAATACCATCAACTCTTTCATAAAATTAAAATTATTGCTTACACATTTAAATATTAACAAATAGCCAAACAAAAAGCAGTAATTAAGAAATTCTACTTTAATGCTTTAATTAGTACAAATCGGGTCGCTAACAAAAAAGCCAACAGTTTAACGAGACAAGTTTTCTGCTCCGGATTAAGTTTCAAACTGTTGGGTAAGGCTGAAAAATTGAAAATGTAAAAAAAATTGGAAACTTCTGTGTAGACTTTCGAATTCTCGAAATTTTAATTAATATTTGCACAAATGTTGAAATTTCAATCAGAAACCAGATTTCCTGTGGTTCACGTGGTCGGTTCTTCACTTCTTTGCAATGCCGATGCCGCCTAAATAAAATAAATACGAAAAATCTGTATTTACTCACATTAGTCAGAAAGTGCTAGGTTTGGCATAACCATAAAATTGGCAATAAATCATTCCCATATATTAATGCGTGTAACTTACAATGTGTACACACACGAGGCCCCCACTTTTAAATAAAATGCCCTGACCTTACCCTACACAATAATTTTACATGTGGGACAGGCGTTGTACGAGGTACAGAAACCTAATAATCTTTTAAATTGGCTCTATTTTATCTAATCAAAAACGAATAATCTAAATAACACTTAATCGAGGTTCTAACAAAACTTACATTTTTTTCAATTAAACAAAAACAAATCCATTTGTACGCAATGTGGGCTACGAGAAGTTTTTTTAATAAAATAAAAAGAATAATCCATTTTTGAATTTTCTAAAACATTTGCTATTGTTAATCATTCGCGATTTACATTAAGCGAACGCCACCACGCGGAAAAATATTAAGTTAATCTAATACGTACGTATAGTTGGTATAGAAAGTTTTGCATTCTTTTGGTGTTCGATTTTTTGAATTATCATTTCTTTGCGGTTTTACGATAAACTTATGAAGAATCAAAGCAAAACAACATTAAGTGTACGTAATAAAGCCGCCATGTTGTTGACATTTGGTAGCGTCACGAGCGCCACCAACCGTAATGAATAGCTAAATTTTGCTTAAAAAGAGAGATCTGTGTATCTCACTTAGGTTAGATGTCTACCATAATTTTTTTAGCTTATTTTTAATTTCCTGTTGCTAAGTAATTTAATATTTCTTCTACTGATTTTTTCAGTAGAATTTCTCATTCATTTATTCATTTACAGAGGTACTGGGGGTACTCCAAACTTCCTTATTAATATTGACACGAGATATAGATGAACTTGTTTTAAAGGAGCGAGGAAGTTTCTATGTAACATACCTAATCACGAAACATGCACACGAACATGTAATGTTTCAAACCGGGGAGTCTACACTTAGGAAGTGTAGTTGAAAGATAGCTATTAAATTATTTCAATTCAATTTATAATTTATTTAATTGTAAGCTATTCCTGTTTTCTGTTTAATGTTTATCATTATTCATCTTTTTGAATTGATGAGAAGGAGAGTTGAAGTAAAAATAAGTACAAGCAAAGAGTATGTATATATAGAGGGACAGCCATTAACAAATATTTGTCACAAGTTTTTGTTAATGGCTCTGCTACGCCATCTAGTAGACGGTGTGATCTCTACGTTTTAATTTTTAATTTATGGCTGATCCTTTATATACAGGGGGGTATTTTTACAAAAATAAGTTTTTACATGTTAATTTCCTATGTTCAGCTAACTCATTCAGCACCCTGTATATAGAGGACCAAAAATAAAGACGTAGAGATAACCCCCTCCACTAGATGGCGTAGCAGAGCCATCAAGAAATACTTGTGACAAGTATTCCCATAAGAGCTGTCCCTCTATATATACATACTCTTTGGTACAAGTTGAAAGATGACATTAAAATGAAGCGATTAAATTACGCATTAATCTAAATTTTTCTTTAATTTCGGAAATTATTGAATTTAAAATTTCGATTTTTATACATAAAATTCGGTGATCTACTCATTCTGTTGACTGTACGTGTGCTCGACGTAAATAGGCGTAGCTTTAGTGGGAGGAACCTGTCGTAGCTGTCTTTTAGCCATTAATTTATTTTCAACTGGATTTTATGTTAATTTTATTCAAATTTCGTATTTGTTGAATTCGAATTCGATTTGATCCGAAATTTTCGGGTATGGGAGGCCCTCAGACTAGGAATATTTCTCTGAACTTTTGTTATTTTCTAAAATCTGTCGTGTAGAGCGAATTTTCTCTCTAAAAATAATAAAAACTGAGATTTTAATATAATTTGGAACGTAACAGCTTCGGTAGTAACTTACAAATTGCCAAATTATGCCAAAAAAACAGTTGTATAACGTAAAGACCCACGAGAGGCGGGGATTACCTTTTGGTGAAGGGAAAACCGCTGGGGAAATTTGGTGTACAAGTGAAAGGAAACCTGAAGAAATCCAATCAAATTTTAGAAAATCAGGAAATCTTACGAATCCTACAGACCAGCGCCGTATATAAGGGGGTGGTTTTGGGGCGAACCCCCCCCCCCCGATGGGTTAAGTAATTCTAAATAATTACATCTTTACAAGAATTAATTTAAAATACGCGCAGGCATATGCCAACCTTTTTTTAAATTTCATAAACCCCCCCTTGACCAATGTCTAACTAAGGCCCTAGTTCCTAGAATCTTTAAAAATGCACCGACTGTTTATAAAAAATTCTAGAAAAATATTCTTTCATTTTGTAGGACAAAAATTTAAAAATTTTTAGTAGTTCTTGGCAGAGCTTATATAAGGGGGTGGTTTTGGGGGTTCAAACCCCCTCCCACCAATAGGTGAAGTAAGTCTAAATAACTATATGCCAACCTTTTTTTTTAATTCCATAAACTTTGCTTTTTGTTGTTTTTTTTTAATTTTCTTAATTATTTTGAAAGAAAATGTTGATGCAATCTAAGGAAATTTTAGGAAATCCGGGACAATCTAGAGAAATCCAAAAAAAAACTGAGAGAAATCCAAGTTAACCTCATAAAAGGAAATCTGGTGTACAAAAATTTGGTTTTCAGTTTCCCCCTCGCCTTATGGAAGCAGTCATTTGCAATGGGTTTTGGGTTTTTGGATCCACAAAATTTTTGGTAGAAAAAAAACTTTGATTCCCCTCACTTTTGCTTAAAAATTCAAATTTTCGATTTTTCCTAGCGAAATTTGAAAAATTATAAATTCCCTATCTTCTGCAAGTATTCTAAAAGAGTGTAAATCCAGACCCCCCGGTTTACAATTTTACCAACCGAAAATATATTAAACTAACTAAGATTAGGACTAACCGGGAAATTTGAATTTTTGAATAAAAATGGGAGAAATTTAACCTTCGGCTTGAAAAAATTTAAACTTGGAAAGCATATTTATTTAATTAGCTTACTACTCATGGAGTTTAGCAGCAACTTTCTGTGTAAATTACAAAAATAACATAAAAATATAGAGCTAAAATTTTAAACCGGGGGGTCTGGGGGGTGTGGAACACCCTCCAGTACATATCACAGGATTTCCATTCTTAGAATACTTGGAGAAACCGGGAAATTTGAAGTTTTAAGCAAAAGTGCAGCAACCTTTGCATTACTTAGAAAGTTAACTGTCAAAATTATAGTCTAAAATGTAAACCGGGGGGTCTGGGGGTGAACACCCTCCAGTACATATGATAAAATTCTCACTTTTCTAGAATACCTACAGAATACAGAAGAATTATACAAATTTCGTCAGGAAAAGCTGGGAAATTTTTTGTTTTTTAGCAAAAGTGAGAGAAAATTAGAATTTGAGAAACTTATTTGCGCTACTTTGAAAATATATAAAAACGGGGAATCCTCCAGTAGCGGGAAACGAAATTAAATGTTTAAATAAATTGTATTGATATTGAAAATTGAAAAAAGGTAGTGGAACGCCGTTCCAATGCGTTCTATGACAAAAAGAGCACTGGGTACATGTAAGCAATGAGTGGATGGCTGTTTATATGGAGGAATTATTTGGAAACCGTATTCAAGTCATATGTCAGGGGCTATGTGATATTTACAGCCGTCTTACAAATATTAAGACTTCAACTGAAACTTTAAATCCAGTGGTTTTAAACATTTTTTTAAATTTTAAATCCAGAATTCTTAAAATTCTTGATTATGGGCGTTTATTAGGAGGGGATTCCCCTGCCTCCTGGTTTATGTTTTATTTATTTCCACATTTAATATATCGCCAGCGTAAATTTAATTACAAAATTTAACGTTTTTTTACAAATCTACAAAAATTGATACAATCAGAAGTTTTTTTTCAGTAAATTAAATTTTTTTGTAATGTAAAATTTTATAAAGCAGAATATATCTGTCGAATTTTTTTTTTTTAAAGAGATTCTCGAAAGATTTTCTCTTGTATTGCCTTAAAATGAGAATTTTTGAATTTTCCCAGTGATGCCCCCATGTTTTTCAACAATATAATGATTAGTGACCACAGTTGTGGTTTGGCGTTAAGCTGGTTGATATCGTCAGCGAAAACTGTGTGTTCGAATTATGGAATTATATGAAATGAATTATATGAAATTGTTTTGTTGAATTTTGCTATCAAATATTATTTATATGGAAAATATATGAAAAAACATGGAATGGAAAATGTTATAATTTTTTATTAATTGTTTAAAGGCAATCGTAAATTAAAAGCGGATAAAACGAATAGTTAATCATTTTAGACGTCACAATGAAGATAATTTGCTATGGTATATTAAAAATCAATCTCGAACAATCAACTGGCAGTGTCGACGCCGACTATTATTATTTAAATTTTATATTAATTTTAATCTCGCTCTTTGAATCTCTGATCGATTTTATTGTTATTTATTTTTCTTGTCGATACGAATGTATCATCAGATGTGTGATACCCGACGCGTTCTTCTAATTATTTCGATTGAACAACCTGGAGAGGAATTATTGCTTCACTTGGCTCGGTTTTCAGATACAAAACCCATTATTTGTGTAACCAAAGAGCAGCATTTTCTTTTGATAATGGACATGTATGTGACACGTGACTGACACGCGCGAAACGCCAGTGCCTTTCATTGAAATGTATTGAAATTTTTCGAGTAATTGTCAACACCCGCTGAACAAAATAAATGTACTTTCAATTATTTAAAACTGCGCTGAGCTATTACCGTTCGACGTTCGCGTATTATTCCCTTTGTGTAGGACTTTACGGTGCAGACTTTAATTTGTAATTGTTTGATGTGTTTAATCACATTGTAAACATCAGTTTGTTCCAACTTCGATAGTAGTTTGGACCTTTGGACCACCCTGTCCACTTAACCCTTTCGCGACGTCCGATTTTAATTGCACTCAAAAAGTCTTGCGATTGTCTATACCCACTAATGCGTTCGAGTCTGAGATGAAAAAGGAAGAAATTGTTTTATCTCTTCTTATTTATTCAGCATTCCAACGTCGCTACCAGTTTTTGAAAAGCGAATCCTCTGCAGATTGTCTAAGATTAGTTCTACTGCATTTAATCTGTTTATTTGTATAGATTTGTACCTTAAAAGGAAACTTGTTTCGATAGCGTGTGACGTTTCGAATTTATTGTTCCTTTTTTTGCAAGACCAAATTTGGAGTGGAGAAGCAATTTTGTTGTTTGTTTTCCGCGCGCCCCAGTTACCCAAAATATCGATTTTGAGTCTGGTGCGTTCGAATGAAATTGAAGGTGGAGGAGTTTTTATAATAATCATTCGACTATGTAAAATTGCATTTTATCCATTGGACCATTTCTTTAATCCGTCTTTTGTAAATCGACGAGCTTTATTGTAACGTGCGTAAATTACATAGTAGGGTACCATGCATTTTTCATACCCTGGAGCAGTGCTTTTGTTGAGTAAGAATAATTTACTTTTCAATAATGGATGCAGCATCTCTCGCAGCTCAGATAGCTTTGCTTTTACTAATAACCCATCTGTTATTAAAATAACATTTACTTTTAGAACAGTTAAAGGGCAGAGTTGGCAAACGTCCTGGAAGTAGTCCTCCACTTACGGACGATTACGATGATACAATGTACAATGCAAAAGACAAGTTAATATAATTTTGATGAATGGTTGTTCATGGTCTGTGACATCGGAGGCGCCTTGCGGCTCCTACAAGCTAATTAATTCATAAATCAAATCTTCCCAGCGCCAACGTTATGCATACATTATTTTACCGGTTGGTTACCAGATGCACTTCCAAGTTATTTCTATTTTGTACCGTACCGAAAAAATATTGCGTAAGAGCCTAAGTTACGTGAAGACTGTAGGTGATTAATTTTAATTTATTTTCTTAGCAATTACAACTTGTAAAAATATCGACCCCGTTACAAAATGTTCACGTTAATTTGATTTAATTTTGTAAAAAAAAATATTACCTTGATGTGGAGTCGAACCTGCGCTATTGGAACAGACTGAAAAACAATTATTAGTCAAGAGATGCCGAATTAACGGCACACTGCGTTGTGACCAGCGATAGGGGACAATAAGGACCCTCGAAAAGGGAAACAATATTAATACTCCCTTTCAACCAATACAAATTCCAATTTGTTGCTCGATTGTTTTGGTATCCGATCGTTGTTGTGACCTGAAACTAACCCATGGTTTGGGTTCCTGGTTAAACTATAGGTGCCATGATACTTAATGTGCATATGCAGAGAGTCAACGCCTATTTTTAACCTTTTTTTTTAACTAATAGCATCGAAGGCCCAATTTTTGGGTTATTGTATCAGAATTTGATTTTTATTTGCGATTTCATGGGCCTCTCTGGCCTTTGGGCCCTAAGCACATGCCCAATAATGGGTCTAATCGTAAAATAGGCCCTGTTAAGATATTGAGTAGATGATGTAGTCTAGATTTGGGAATACAACAAAAGCGTTCACTGGGGGGTATTCCATACCCCCCAGACCCCCCGGTTTATCCTCATTGTTTTGTGCTTCTTAATCTTAAATTTAAAATTTAGATAGTTAGATCCACTGCTGGGCGCATATGTACGTAAGTAATTTTATTTTTGCATACCCGGAAGTTGAATATCGTTCATCGATAGCAGAAACCATAATAAAAAACTTCAGTGTAGCCTTTGGCAAACCGGGGGGTCTGGGGGTACAGAAGTCGCAGTTTTGTGAAGAAGAGGGAAGGAAGTGGAAAGGACAAAATTGAAAGGTTGAGAAGATGATATAGTCTAGTGTGTTGTGTTGGGTGTAGTGATTTAGGAATAAAATATAAGCGTGCACTGGGGGATATCCATACCCCCCAGACCCCCCGGTTTGTCCTCATTGTTTTGCGTCTCTTAAGCTTAAATTCAAAATTTAATAAGTTGTTTAAACATAACTATGTTTAAAGCTTTGGGCATCGAAAGAAATACATCCACTGCTGGACGCATATGTAAGTAATTTTATTTTTGCATACCTAGGAGTTGAATATCGTTGATCGATAGCAGAAACCAAAATAAAACGACCGAGGTTAAGCGTATTTATTTATTATTATAACTTCAAATATTGATTGAGCGTCAGTGTAGCCATTGGCAAACCGGGGGTCTGGGGGGTATGGAATAGCCCCCAGTGCACGGTTTATTCTTTTATTCATGTATTCCTTCTTATATAGTATTGCTTCTTCTATTAGAAGGAAGTGGAAAGGAAAAAATTGAAATGTTGAGAAGTGTGTTGTGTTGGGTGTAGTGATTTTGGAATAAAATAAAAGCGTGCACTGGGGGGTATTCCATACCCCCCAGACCCCCCGGGTTGTCCTCATTGTTTTGTGTCTCTTAAACTTAAATTGTTCTTCCACTTTTAGGCTAGGATAAATCCTGTTTGCCTTGACCTCGGGCTGTCTTCTATCGAAGACAGATCCGAAGTCACAGGTCTGTGACATATTAATTGCTTTACGTCTGAGGCAGCTTGCTGGGTTCGTCTCAGATGTGCCTGTAACTCTACATTTTTTGTTGATGAGGGTACCTTAGTGTCAGCAGTTATTCAGCTGACATATTCGGCTAATGACCGTCTCAAAAAATTAAATTCTAAATTTAATAAGTTTTAGAGGTTCCACAAGTGTTGGGCATCGAAAGAGATAGATCCACTGCTGCAATACTTCGGAAGTTGAACATCGTTGATCGACTGCAGAAACCATAATAAAACGGCTTTGAGGTTAAACGTATTTATTAATGATTATAACTTAAAATATTATTTGAGCTTCAGTGTAGCCACTGGCGTGTACGGTTTACTTTTTATTTATTGGCAAATAGTATTAGTTATTCAGTACCGAAGAGTTACTTAGTAGCCAATGCTACTTGAAGTCGTAGTATTGAGAAGAAGAGGGAAAGATGTGGAAAGGAAAAATTGAGAGGCTGGGCCTGTTTTTAATTGGGTTGCAAATTTTCGGGCCCCTTTTTTGTTTTTTTTACCAGAATTTGCTTTTTCGGGCCGCTCTGGGCATTGGGCCCTTGGCACGTGCCAATGCGTCTAATGATAAAATAGGCCCTGTAGAGAGTTTGACTTAAAAGTAATAATGTAAAGACCGGGAGTTTGGGGGGTAAGGAATACCCTCCAGAGCAAGAAAATATACTTCTCATTTCACTAAAATTATAAAATTGCGGTTCCCAAAGTCATAGATTTCATTATTTGCAGGTGATCACCCGACTCCATGCTGTCTCTGTTTCCACTCGTCTGGAACACCTGTGGAAAAGTCGGGAATTTTTATACGAAATTAGGATTTAAAATACGATTTTGTCAGGAAATATTCTTTCAAAGTTTAAAAAACAAAAGAAATTTAAGAAATTACTATTTTTAATTATACCAAATTATTGAAATTAATCGAGGTTCGAAACGCCAAAAAAAACCTGGAAAAGTCGAGGAATTTATTTCGAAAAATAATTGGAACCCTGAACGCGTCAAGTATACATTTGGTCATGTTTCAAAATCCTCAATTGGAATTTTGATATTTTCGATTTTGTAAATTGAATAATTTATTGTAAAATAACTAGGTGGGGAAACCAGGTCACTCGCCGCCAAGATGGTCGATGAGAGGTTAGAGACAGATTTCGTCTCCGAGATTTGTTCTGCGATTTTCATTTTGAGTTTAGTAATTTTATAAATAAATATACGAATTTTGAGTTTAAGTGAAAATTTGAATAATTATATTGGAATTTAGATTTAAAAAGTATAATTATTATTAGTTGTGAAAATTTGAATTTTTACGCAGTTACTCGGATTTCCTTTCGCTTATACAGCAGACTTCTGTCAAGAAAAACAAAATAAAATAAAAATATTCCTTTGTTTTTCCACAGATTTCTCTAAATTTGCTTGTATTCCTTCGGATTTTCAGGTTTCCCTGACTGTCTCTGTACCTACTACTTTTACAACGGACTTACAACGAAAGCTGATTTATTTCTAAAATAAATCAATAATATTTTCGTAGATGAGGTTGAATACGATCTATATAGCATCAGCTACACAAACCTTATGGAAGAATTTTACATTTTATTACTATGATATTATTCAAGCAGCAGTGTGGCGTAAGGCACACATGTGCAGACTAGGGAGCGAGAAACCACGGTTCTAGTCCTGGTCACACCGAATACACTGCTGTTATTCTTAACTATTAATTATTAATCTTGCCTGTTTTTGGCTATTTATTAAATTTTTGCAAGTAGTTCACTTTTTAAACAAAACTGAACAAAAACTAAATTTTTGACTAAAAACTAAAATCCTGAAGGATCGAAAACAACATTTTCAACAGAAATGCAATTAATAAAATAATAAATTTTAATTTGGATTGAAGATTTGGAGATTTACGAGATAAGATTTGAATTTGGATATTTGGAATGTTAATTATAATTGATTTAAATATTAATTTGATACCAGTGCATATGGGGGAGTTATCTCTCCAATTTAACGTTCCCATTTATATGGATAAGTAAATTGAAATTAAATTTTAAATTTTGACTTTCTCAAATACCACTTATAGTGAAGAACTGTGGAATCATACATATTTTTGATTTGTACGAAACAGGAGGAGCAACTAATTTTTCGTTTCGGCAACTAATTAGCGCTTAATTGCGGTATATACTCATACTAATTTTGTGTTTACATGGATCTATCTGTAGCTGAAGCTAAACGAGCTTGTTGCTTAGCTATCTGCATTTTCTTAGTTTCGCGTGTTTCAACCCCATAAATTTGAAACTTCAGAAGAAGAAACTTTTCCGGAAAGGGTTACTTTACCCCTTTCGCGTTTGAGGATTATTTCTCCCACTGTCATTATCCATGACCTTACCTTTCGCAGGGGTTGATTACCCTATCTCTTCCAAAGTTGTTCACGTTATCAGGATTTACGCCACTAATTGCTAGATAGTCTATTTGGAAAGTGCTTTCTTTGAAAATCTACCAAACATTAATTTGTGAACTATATTTTTGTGGAACCGACATCATTAACCCTTAAAGATATAAAACGTGATTATTAAATGCACGATTATGAAAAAAGGAGCCAAATTATTATTGTCGGCTGTATAGCTACAATAAAAGTATTAATGTAGGTAATTATAAAACGAAAGCAAAAACGAAACGATGGTCTCCGGCAATAAAATGTATTTATTCGTCCAAATTCGCATGAAACTTGCTTAATTTTATCGGTCCCGACCTGTGCAAAAATTAAAAAATTCAGGTTGTTAGTATGCGGACAATATTTTCAATAAACTCGCAACGAGATGAATAATCAATTAGCTTAAACAATGAAGGTAATTAAAGTAGTCGCACGGTGAGAACGTAGACTTACCGGGTGGTCGCGGCGGTGCGGTTTCAAAATTTTAATTTTTGAAAATTTGCAAAAACCACAAACTTGAGTTTTATGACCTGGCTACCATGTTGGTATTCGCGAAGTGATAATTCTGCAAGGAAGGTTTACTAATTATGCTAAAATATCGAATGTCAATTAACGGTTTTCGATACTGGGATGACTCGCACGAGTAATCATGCATTCAATTATAGCTACAATCTACAATAACTTCATTTGCAATGCCACAAATTAATTAATTTTATGATGTTTCCGTAAAATTATAATATATTGCAGAAACTTTTATAAAATTCGCACCCCCCATCCTCTCCCCAACGAGATCATCTGTCTGCGAAAAAGTAATAAATGATGGGTACAATTCTTTGGTAATCAGGCCTAATTAGAATGCATGGTAGTTAACCGCTTAATTAAAATATTTTAGTCGACATTTCAACGCAAAATTAGTTTAGAATTTAAATTGACATTCTCATTTATTTTCACAAATCATCTGCTTGCATCTTTAAGTAGCGCTCATGATTATTTAGCCTAATAGATAATACAAAAATTTAATTAAAATGGGGGAAAAATATTGACTACCTGAAATTTTTTATTTTTATTTTAGTAACCCATTTAAACCCGTTAGGTTACTAATTCAATTCTTCCCCCATTTCGAATGTTTATATTTTGACACGTTGTAAAAGCAAACATTCCATTTACTGTGCTCCGACGCTAGTTTACGCTCGAAGGAAGAAAGAATGTAAACCATATCGGAGAGCAGTCCATACAAGTGTTAACTTCAGAAAAATGTCTAAAAAGATGTACGATTATTACCTTTCGATTACCGTTTTCTTATCAACTTCAAAGGTGGTCGATCGTTACCCTCAAAGTGGAACACGTTTTTTTTTTCAATCCTCACTGCAACTTGAAATCAGATCCAATTGCGATATTGTCTGTATTCCTTGTAGAATGCCTGCAATTTTTATGGCTAATCGACTAGCATAGCTTTTAAAAACCGCATTTTGATGCCAGAATTTTTTAATTGTTCGAATATAATTTTTAGGTCAGATTTTCTAATTGAGTTGAATTCAAAATCAAACACACGAGAGGGTTGCTTTTACCATTAATGGACTGAATTGAGCTATGACCTAGCTACTTTTCAGCTTAATTTGTAAGCTTTCTCAAGTTAGAGTTAGAGTGAGCACAATATAACATATTCGATTGCCTAGGTTGTGCAGCCTGAAGGCCGCACTGACCCGTGACCACCCATATTTTTAGGTTGGTAACTTTTTTTTTTGTTGTTGCGTGGAAGGTGGAAAATCTTAAACAAGACACCATCAGCCCGTGCTGCTGGTAGTGTGGGGTTGTACCCACTAAAAACCACCTCCTTCGAAGTCCGCAGGTTTCGCTATTAAGCATTTCTTCTGCTATGGACGACGCGCCCTTACTCTGTTGTTTTACTTTTTTATGAGTTTGCGGCCGTCACGGTTGGCCGCTGTTCTCTTGCTTCCTTTCTTCCGTCGGACTCTTTTGTTTCAATGATTTCGTTTATTGCTGCTGATATTTGCAGCCATCTTGCTTCTGCGACTAAGGTGTCGGGCGTCAAATGCTTTCCACCGGGAGCAGTGAAAGAGCGTGTGCTCCGCGGTGTCCTCCTCTTGACAATAACGACATTCAGCGTCGTCTCTTAGTGCCATTCTGTATAGGTAAGCATTAAAGCAGCCATGTCCCGTGAAAAACTGTGTGAGGCGGAAGTTCATCTCTCCAAACGTTCGTTCAAACCATGGTCTTAGGGTTGGTATTAGTTTTCTTGTCCAAGATCCTTTGGGACTGGCTGCCCATTTCTTCAGCCACTCGTTAAGTAGTGCTTCTCTGGCTTTGCTCTTGGCTTCCGTGGTCTTTTCTGAAAGGTAGTTGTTATTCCTTTCTCTCGCCATGAGCTCAATTGGTGGGAGACACGCGAGTACCCGAAGGGCCTCTCCGGACGCCGTCCTATATGACGAGCACACCCGTAGTGCAACAGCTCTCTGCACCCTTTCGAACTTCTTGCGGTAACTGTCAACCTCCATTGCCTCGTGCCAGACCGGTGCGCCATACAGCATCACAGAATGTACCACCGACGCCAAGACTCTTCTTTTCCAATACTTCGGCCCTCCCATATTTGGCATTAATTTCATGAGGGCTGTGGAGAGTTGTAGGGCCTTTGCCGCAGTAGTTTCAATATTTGGACCGAATTTCATGCTTTTGTCCAGGTGGACTCCTAATACTTTAATAGATTTAGTAGCTTTTACTTCCCTGCCCTTGATATTCAGTTCAATCTCAAACTGTCTTCTTCCGATGGCTAACATGGCCGTCGTTTTTTCGGGCACTACTTCTAATCCATGATTTTCTATCCATTCTCTTATTTTTTGAATAGCTTCCTCGGCTTTTCTTTTTACTTCATCTATCGTTTTGCTGTCACCATTAGGGTTAGGTCGTCTGCAAAGCCCACCAGCTCCACTCCATCGGGCAACCGCAAGCGGAGAACCCCGTCATACATTAAGTTCCACAGGGTTGGCCCCAGTACGGAGCCTTGCGGAACACCACTTGTAACCCTGACCTCCTCTCTAAGCTGCTCCTCCTCGATGTAGATTGATCGGGTGCTGAGATAACTCTTCAGCAAATCTATGAGATAATCAGAGATGCCTCTTCTCACTAGTTTGTTTATGATGAGAGACCATCTCGCGGAATTAAATGCGTTTTTGATATCAAGGGCAACGATGAGGCAAAGTTTGCGAGCTCTCCCTGTGCCCCTATTTGCTTCCGCAGCGAGTTCCGCGATTCTTCTCAGCGCGTCGATCGTGGAGCGGCCCTTAACAAAGCCATACTGGTTTGCCGCGAGACCTCCAGTTGTTGTGATCTCCTTCTCCAGCCTGCCAAGGATAAGGCGCTCGAACAGCTTTCCCATGCTGTCTATAAGGCAGATCGGCCGGTAAGAGCTGGGGTTTTCGAGTGGCTTTTCCCCCTTCCTGAGCAATACCAGTCTTGTCTTTTTCCAGATGTTCGGAAATGACCTCTTCTCAAGGCACTTGTTGAGCACTCCTAGGATAGTGTCTGGATGCTCATTACATAGATACCGGATGACTTCAGTTGGTATGCCATCCGGACCGGGCGCCTTGCCAACCAACATCTTTTTTGCCGCCTCCTCAAGTTCGCCGTGGTCAAACAACTTCGGGTGGTTTGTAGGCGTCGCTTCTGCCCTTTCGGTACTTTTTTCTTCATGTTGTTCAGTATGTGTTGGAAATAGCTGCCTAACCACATCGAGAATTCTGCCTGGAGTAAGGCCGGGGATAGACTTTCTTGCTAATATTTTGGTAACCAATTTGTACCCCCTTCCCCATACATCTTTATCCACTTCTTTTAACAGATCCTCCCAGCACTTTTTTTGGCTTGTCTTTATGGCTATTCGAAGCTCTTTCTTTAGGTTTTTGTAGTATTCGTCGTCTATTACCTTACGCCGGTGGACTTGTTTTCGGGCTGCAACGCATCTTCTCCTAAGATTTGCTATTTCTTCGTTCCACCAATACATTCCCCGCCTCTTCGAGAAGCTGTTTTCCTAGGCATGCAGGAGTCACACAGAGATGTTAATAGTTCTACTAGTGCTTCTGGCGATTCCAGTTGCATAAGATGTTTGTTACAAGCTATTGCCTCTTTCAGTTTGGAATTGTCTTGACGTGATGTCAGCCAACCATTTCTGCGCATGTTGTCTTCCTGCACGCCTTCGCCAACAACCCGGAACTCGATGTATCTGTGATCACTAAGTGTTTCTTCTGTTAGTACCTTCCACTCTTCCACTCTGCGGTAAGCCTCCATGTTTGCAAAGGTGATGTCTAATACCGATTCTGAAGCTGCCCTATTCTGGGTAGCTGCTCTTTGGAAAGTTGGGGTATTGCCGATGTTGCACACTCCAAACTGCAGGCCAGCCGCCGTCTCCGACAAGATGATTCCTCTGTCGTTACTTTTGGCTGAGCCCCACTCGGCACTCTTGGCGTTGAAGTCTCCTCCAACTACCACACCACATCTTCTATTTCTTGTGCTTCTAAGGTTGGTAACTTAAAATGAACCAATCGGAGGTGAATAACCGAAGAAATGCCAGATATAATGAAATAGAATTCGGTAAAAATCACTCATGCCGACTTGCCTTTTCCTCTAAGCTAAGATGAGTCTGAAAGGTTGCTGGTCCAACCTAGAACTAAGATGGTTTTGGGAAAAGACACAATAATACCATTATTGACTGCATGACATCAAAAACCCTAGAGCCTAGAGATTATGTTAGCAAAGACAGAAACTGTTCTTAAAAGTGGTTATCTTCAGATAGGGACAATCACGTGATTCGATGGAGTGTCTTGGAATGGTTTTCAACAGCTAGGTGTAACACTGCCTTGCGGAGAAGTGAGCTTATGCAAATTTTAAGGAAAACTACGCAAACAGCGAAAAGGATCAGCAGGTTAACTATCTAGAGTGAACGAAATCACCAAATCCTGAAACTTGAAACTCCTAAACGCATGTTAGTGAATGGTAGATTTATTAACTCGCCCCCCCCCCAAAGGTGCAATCACAGCGTAGGGGGTACACCGTAGAAAGACAGAGGATATTTTAGTGGAGACGCAAAACTCATTTTTAATTTTATTAAATGAAGTATTCGAATACAGCAGTGACTATTATGTTAAATAGGAGAGCGACGACGTGACGACTAGAAATGTGGGGTCAAAATATAATTTCTAGACAAAAGAATTTCATTAACTTATTATTAAAAATATTATTTGAAGTTGGCAATAACTACTTTACTCTTTCAGTTCATGGTGTAAATGGTACTGGGGATATTTTAAACCTTCTAAACTCCCCCTCCCCCCTGGTGCTAACTGTCGCGATATATACAAGATATGAATATTTGTAATGAAAGAATAAAATCATCATATTTAATAAAATCAGACATAGAACATGCATACAAGCCATCGGTTTCCGATACCGGGGGGTCTGGGGGGTATGGAATACCCTTCAGTACATCAGAAATTGTTTTAACAAAATTGATAAATTTCAAAGGATTCAGTAAGTGGATTCAGGAGAAAAACTTTTAATGTCGTAGATAAGTTTTCACTTTACATCATAAACTGAAAAAATAAGACTACGAATTTCAATTATTGAGAAATCAATCAAGAAGTCATTTACGGCGTCAAAAGCACAGCAATATATGTAACATATTCGATTGCCTAGGTTGTGCGGCCTGGACTCGTCTCTGTCCCGTAACCTCCTATTTTTTTAGGTTGGTAACTTAATATGAACCAATCGGAGATGAATTACCGAAGGAATGCCAGATATGATGAAATAGAATTCGGTAAAAATCACACATGCCGACTTGCCTTTTCCTCTAAGCTAAGATGAGCCTGAAAGGTTGACGCGCGGTCTAAGCAAGAACTAGTATGGTTTTGGGGAAAATTGATCTACGATGGGAGCGCTTTTGGCTATAAAGTCACTGAGCGACATTTAAAACCTTCTAACCCCCCCCTTGGTGCTATCTGTCGCGATATTATCCTATTTAATGAAGTCAATCATGAAACATGCACAGAAGTCTACGGTTTCCGAAACCGCGGGGTATGGAATACCCCCAGTACCTCAAAAATTGTCTTCACAAACTTGATAGATTTCAAATAGTTAAGGAGCTTAATTTCTAAGCTTTTTCAAGTTAGAGTTTTCGCACTACGAATTTCAACCAATCAAGCAGTCATTTACGGCGTCAAAAAGCACAGCAATATATTTAACATATATTCGATTACCTAGGTTGTGCGGCCTGAAGGCCGCACTGATTGATCCCTCCCCCGTAACTTCCCATTTTTTTAGGTTGGTAACTTAAAATGAATTAAACAGAGGTGGAAAAAGGTTAGAATTCAGTAAAAATCATTCATGCCAACTTGCTTTTTCGTCTAAGGAAGCTAAGATGAGCCTGAAAGGTTGGCGGTCCAACCAAGAACTAAGATGGTTTTGGGAAGAGACACAGTAATACCAGAACCGACTGCATGAAACTAAAAGCCCTAGAGATTATGTCTGCAAGGGCAGTTGTTATTATTCAAACTGGTTACCTTCTAAGTACTATATAGATAGTGACAACCACGTGATCACTTGAACAAATCCTTGTTCTACCAGCATATCTTCCTGATGAACTTGATGTACTTGCGTCAAACATTAGAAGCTCATGGGCGAGCAGCTGCAAAATCTTAGTTTTTTTGCTATTGCAGGATCTCCAGATAGGCAGAACCGGTGCACCAGTTTTACTAAATTAATAAATAAATCAATACTATCATAAAATTGGAAGATGACTGGTAGAGAACGAAACGTTACTGCTAGGCCACACTTTAGGCCATCCTTCAAAATTACAACCCCCCCTCTCGGTTTAAACGTTTATATTTTAATATAATTAACTAAACCAGCCTACCCAGACCGTCGTGGACAACCACGTCAAGCGTAATTCAAAGAATTCATTGCCATTTTATCAAACACCAGACGAAACACCAGTGTTTCCGGCATTAAATGCTTTGCATGACAATCAGCTACGCTACGCTATACTGCATGGCAGAGAAGTAAGCTTATACAAATTGGAAGAAAAACGATACACAGAGGCGAAGAGGATCAGGAGGTTACGGATTGTAAAAGTTTCACTATTTTGAGTAAACGAAGTTACTCTTTAACTTCATTTTCATTTTCTTACCCCCCCCCCTCCCTTCCCAGATGCCAACTATCGTGATATATAGGTACTAGATATATATTTGAACTGAAAGAAGAAAATCATCCTATTTAATAAAATAAATCTTAGAACATGCATATAAGCTTTGGGTTCCGATACCGGGGGGTCTGGGGGGTATGGAATACCCTCCAGTACCTCAGAAATTGTTTTAAAAAAATTGAAAGATTTCAACGGATTCAGTAACTGTGTTCATAAGAAAAACGTTTATTGTCGAAGTTGAGTTTTCATTTTAAATATATCATAAACTGAAAAAGTAAAATATATACAAGTACAAGTGAAAGGAAATTGAGGAAATCTAGCAAATCTTAAATTTTTTTTAGAAAATCCAAAGTAATCTTAGGTAATTTTAGGAAATCAGGAAACATTAAGAATACTACGGACAACCTGTTTTCTTTTATTTTTTAATTTTTTCGAAATTAAGGAATTTAATTCAAGGAAATTTTTCGGAAATCTGAGGAAATTTTAGAAATCCGGGGCAATCCCCTAGGGAAATCCAAATAACCTCATAAAGGGAAATCTGGTGTACAAAAATTTGGTTTGCGGTTTCCCCCTCGTTCTGACCATTTTCCTTTGATTGGCATTTTTTTAAACTGCTATGAGCAACCGTTTTCTGAGAAAATAAGGTTTAAACGTTTAAATGCAATACTTTACCTAGTTTATTAATAATTATATTAAAAAATAAATGACATTAAAACAAACAGTGGCGTATTTAGAGGACCAAAGGGGCAATTGCCCCCCCCCCAAAGGATGACTCCAATTGTATATTTATTTAAGCAGTTAATTTCGTTTCCTGTTACTGAAATTTGAAAAATTATAAATTCCCTATCTTCTCCAAGTATTGTAAAAGAGTGGAAATCCTGGGATATGCACTGGAGGGTTTTCCACACCCACCCCCCCCCCGACTCCCCGGTTTAAAATTTTACCTTAATAATTAATAATAAATATGCTTTCCAAGTTTTAATTTTTTCTATCCGAAGGTTAAACTTTCCTCATTTTTACTTAAAAATCTTAATCTTAGTTAGTTTGATATATTTTTCGGTTGGTAAAATTGTAAACCGGGGGGCCTGGGGGTGTGGAACATCCTTCACTATTATGGATTTCTACTCTTTTAGAATACTTAGAGAAGATAAGGAATTTATATTTTTACAAATTTCGCCAGGAAAAATCGGGAAATTTGAATTTTTAAGCAAATGTGAGGGAAATCAGGGTGTTTTTTTTTTCACAAAAGATTGCCCCCTGTAGCAGGAGCAGCAGCAGTGTTCTATGATTTTGTATATCAGGATTTGGTTATTACTGACGCGCATGAATGGATTAACGAGATTCCAAACACTCCCAGATCCCTCAGTTCGTAATGGTTTTTGAAAAATAATGTTTTTGTTAGTTTTAAACAAACTATTTGAGGAGACTGCAAGGTCATACAAACTGATTTATAAATTTCCACCTTAGGTGTAGAAAATCGGATCTATGGCATTTATATTTATATTTTTTTTCCCAGTTTAATCTTACTTTAATCTGATAATTGATCGAGTTCAAATTAGTTCAACTGAAGTTTTTCATTTCTATACAAAGTCAGCCCAATTCTGAGTTTCTTGAAAGCAGGAGATGACTCTTATAAAAACTTTAAGCTGTTTTAATTTTATGGGAAAAATAAACTCGTGGTTTTTCATGAAGGTCGACGTAACGGGATGGTAATTGTAATAATGTACAATGTACCACAAGCTGGAAGAGCGTAGGATGCATTCTGAAACCTGATCCTGTAGCAATTAATACTAATGAAAGACAGCATCGTTATCGAGTGACCAGATCGCAAATTGAATATCTCACGTAAAATTTTTTCAAAATTTTAATTCAATGAAGTAATTCGTCAATCTCAAATCACTAACACATGACCGACTCCACTTAGCACGTCAACCACAGCAGGGGCCCAGGCGTCTTTTCACAATTTTGGCAATAATGCCTTTAGGCACATCAGATGTGACAATTAGGGGTGTAAGTGGCTAAACAAATAAAATTAGTTTCTTTTGTCTGTTTGGTTCAAAATTTCATCATCATAATAATAGTTGATTATATTTGTCTTTTTTAATTATCAGGAGGTTAATTGAAATGAATAAATTTTACGCTGCCAAAGATTACTAAAATGAACTTGATGATTCAGTTGCCGGAGGGACCTTTGATCTACTTGATTGTCCATATTAGAAATTCTAATTTAATAAAATTCTGCGAAACAGATTAAATATTGCATTCATTCGTTCAGTTAATTTTGCATAAAATACAATTTTTAACAAAGCAGTATTGATCGGAGCAGTTCTCTTCACTATTTTGCAAACTCAGAACATAAATTTCTAAAGCTCACTTTCGCCTTCATTTTTCTTATCAGATACTTATAGCCCCATTTTTTAAAACGCAAGTGCCCTACTCACAACAGAAAAACCGATACGAGCGATGTACTTGTAACGGAAAAAGTCATGTACATACCTCAATACAAAAAGTCCATTAGGAGAAGGAAATTTATTTTTCAGGTAAATTATTATGCATTAAATTCGAGTCATGTTAAGTGGGACATTTTAGAAGATCGTGAGTTTCGATAATATCGAAACAAGTAAAATAAAAATAAAATGTAAGTCGTTACGTAGTACATAACATGAAAGGAATTATCTTGTTCGATTAATCAGATCATTAAATGAAAATATTTCAAAAAAGAAATAAATTTTATTCGGCTATTAAATAATTACATAATGACAGAAGAAACGAAAAATTGTTTTCGTCGATATATCAATTCAGTTTCGAGATAATTAAGGATTTTTAAAATTTTTAGTTAGCTAGCTTATGCAATTTAACTCCACAGTTCTTGAGAGCATAGTATTACGGTGTTTATTGAATAGATTAGAATTTTTACAATTAGGAACTACTTTGTTTTAGGAAAATGTGGGGCAATATGGCATCGTTGGTAATCCTTGCGAACACGCGATCTAAAAATAATTCCGCATATTACCGCAGAGGTTTTTTATTTATTTACTTTAAAAAATATTGCACGTCCGAAAGAATGTTCCGCACGCGACGATTTACAACCTTAATGTTGAGCAAATGATTTGATGAAAATTACCTCAATTTTTCAAAACTGTATAAATTGATACAACGGTGATTATAGTAATTTAAACTCCTCGTGTTTTGTAAAAGCTTTTTATTTTTTGTATGCACAAACTACAAGAAATTAACTTTTTACGTTTTTCTTCCGCACGTATCGTTGGCGAGATGGAAATTAAAATTAAATGCAAGAGAGTGGCTAAAGAGCGCAACATCATGAACATCCTTAATGCAATGTTGATCCATTCGTGCAACATTACTACATCCAAGTGTTCTGTATTTTGACAGAAGTAATCACTCACGCGAATGCAAACAACGTTTTATCGCTCCCTTCGCAGCCCAAAATTCTGCAACTTCTTATTCTTATTAAATTAACTGAAAACTTTGACTAATGGCACTGTTAAAATCACAATTCACCCTCTCCTTTATGCTGACGTCACATAATCCGTTTTCCAGCTCGCGCAACATTTTAAAATAACATCTTTTCGAAAATAATTAATTTTATTGCGCAGTCAGTACAATTTTTTTACCAAATCAATTAAACTTGAGAGATTCCATTTTCACGTCAAACGCGCAATTTTTGCGAATAAATAAGAAGTTTATTTATGTTGCATTAGAATTGCTTCGGTATACAGGATGTCTGTTTAGATAAAGGGCTGAAATTGAGTGATCTGATTATTATCGCAACTCTGGCGAATGTTGACTTTGTCAAATTCAGAAAATACTGCAAATGGCGTGTTTGCCGTATGTGAGTAACCTAATCACAACCCCTCACGTCATACTCAGACTGAGTGATGTGGTGTTATTGTGTAATATTGATAGAATGTTATTGTGTCGTTAACGGACCTTGTACTGATTACCCGGATAATGCTGGAACAATGTTAATCGGATCAGAAATATATTTTCTTATTATCACGTACATAATAATTTAATTGTTATAAAGCCGGTGCGCCACTGCCTAGCACACGGCAACGTTTTTTTTGTAGGAGAAAACCAACAATCAGATTTGTCGACTTGCTAATTGCCTTTCCCCACGTCTTCGTTATCAAAATTTAGAACAGCAAACATCAGTCAGGCTTGTCAATCTGGAAATCTAATAATAAAGAAATGAGACACTTCCACCGAAATGTAGCACTACGGTTTTTGGCTACCAAAACTCATTATTTACGTCAACTAAGCAGAAACAAATGGGATTCCCTCGCATTCCTTGTTCGTCTTTTTGTCGAATTGTTAGAAACATGCAAAGGAGTACACGAGTGTTGAGAAATAAATACAAATAATGTTAGCGACAAACATTCTGACAGTTTAATCGAGCGAATAAATCACACAATTAATTGCATTTCAGTTTTTTATACAGTAACGAATTTCGAATTGGGGGGGGGGGTGCTGTTTACTGGAGGCGTTGAAATTGCACTCGAAAACGATGTGATTTGTAAAAAGAAATAATTAAACCGTAATTAACGAAGGTACAGTGCTCGTTATAGAATTTGCATCTCTTTGACTTTGATAATTCATCCCTTTGCTTTGTAAAAACGTATCGAGTGGAATGACAGCAAAATAAAAATAAATTGCATGCATCATGCAAGCAACCACCTTGTCAGTCAATTTGTGATGAATTACTGTATAGTGGCATTCGAACACTCAACAATAAAAGGTTTTCCTATCACGATTCTGCTGCTTGCAGAACAATAAGTTACCATATTATAGCCTTCCATGGTACATAAACTTTTCTTGCTACATTGTTTTTAAATTGTGACTATAAAAAGAAATAACTCGTTGAAACAGTTCTAAAATTTGTAATTACCTCATAAAAACTGTTAGGATCAATTAATAAGGATTCATGTTTCATTAGACTTCATAAATTTCGTTTCATATCCGCCGTTAAATTTCACGAAAGTTACAAAGTAAAATCGTAAAATTTTGGCCGGAAATAACACAAATATGAGTTAGTTACGATGAACTTATCTCGATGACTCGCTCTGTACACAGGGAGTACATTGTAAAAAGTGAATTTAAACAGAAGTCCCTAACGGCAAATAAAAATTTTGTTATTCAAAATAAACATAGCAATATATATAATTAGACGTATTCAAATATCTTTTTTTTTTTAATTTGCGAAAATAATATTTATTGCACTCCACGCTAACCAGGTTAATTAAACATCCACGTAGGTTGAACGCCACAATAATAATAGAGTGAATAGAATTCATTATATTCATAGAAATTAACTAAATAAAAAATTCCAGTGAAGGTGTGGTAATTGTGTACTATCTATTGTTAAAGTCTAAATTTATACGATACATAGGTAGAAAATAGAAATTTTATTCGAAAAAACATTCAAAAGACATTTATTTTCTTCAGGGTTGGACGGGAATGGCACAATATGCGGGCCCACGAATTTAAAAATTTTCTATAAAGAGATTACTGTGGTGAAGGTCGTAAATTATAAATATATACATAAAATTCTGGTAAAAAGGGCTAAAAGCCCAAAAAATGCAATGCAAATATTGTATTGGTTGTCTGCATATGGTTAGCTCCGCCTCAAAAAATATTATAAGTTTTGCTCTAACCCCTAAACAACAAATGTAAGAACATAATCTCTGTTTTTAAGTAAAACTCGGAAACTAGCCCACTTGCAGATTTGAAAAATGTGGAAATGCTCCTTTTGATATTAATGCTAGAATTAGTACTTCAGTTCTTCACATTTCCAGTTTAGGACTGGGCGGTTGATTGGAACTAGTTTGGAAATCAAAGGCGGATCCAGGGAAAGTTTATGGCGAGGGTAAACTAGCAGTAGTGAGGAGGGGGTAAATAAATATATTTTGATAAGAATTTAGGTATATTTTTAAAATAAAAAAAATTAGTAGATTTCGTTGGTTTGTAATGAGTCCATGGTGAGGGGATTAGATATAGAATAAAATTCGGGAAAATTTAGAAAAGATTATTACATCAGGTAATTGAGAAAATCTTAGAAAACCCAAGGATATCTCAAAAAGTTAAAAAAGCTAGAAAATAAAACTTATCTCGATTATTCTTAAGATTTTCCTTCACTTTTATATTTCACAATTTCCCTTCAGTTTTCCAGCAACAAACTAGGAAGAAATCATTAAGAGAAATCGGAAAATATTCGAGGAAATTCCAGAAAATCTTCAAGAGTGTTAGAATTTTAGTAAATAGGAAATCCAAAAAAATTTTGGGATTTTAAGAAATTCAAGAAAATCTTAGGAGCAGGAATATCAAAGGAACTAAATGATTTCTCAAATTTCCCTTTAGTTTTGTATATGACGATTTTCAGTTGGTTTTCCTCTTAATTAAAATCGAAATCCCAGTAAATAGAAATATTAAGAAAATCTTTGAAAATTCAAGGAAATGTAGAAAATCCAAGGATATCTTAGGAGCTCGGGAAAATCACAGAAAATTGAAAAAATAAAAAAGAATTCATCTAGAGTATTTTTAAGATTTTCTAAATTACCTTGTATTACCTATTTTTTAAGACTTCTTCAAATTTCCCTTCAGTTGTCTACAAGGGCGCAGATTCAGGAGAAATTCATGGGTGAATTTAGATATATTTTTAAAATTTTAACAAAATTTAGTAATTTTATCGGTTTTGATAAGTCATGGGGAGGGGCAGTTACCCCGTTACCTCCCCTTGTTGGAAATCATTGGAATTCTTTGAGAATATTTGGAATTCCGAGTTTTATTTGAGTTATTGAAATTCTTAGAATTCCTTGGAATTCCTTGGAATTGGAAATCGTTGGAATTCATTGGAACTCCTGGAAATAGTTGGAATTCTTGGAAATCTCTGGAATTCTGAGTCTTGTGTAGAAAAATTATACTGAATATTTATTACCCCTTGCAAAGTATTGATTGATTGTCAAACAAGCCAATCACAAATACGATGAATTGACGATGATCTTATGCAGATGATGATACCAACAGCATTATTGTTGCTAACCTGAAGATGACAAAAGTTTTCCGCGACAACTGATCCTTTCCAGAAAACAAATTTGATTTATTGACAATTGTCAAGTATATAGCTGAAATAATACTTTTTTGTCAAGAATAAAACTTGGCAATACTACTGTTGTTAGGTTGAAACCATGACAAACTGATTATTTTTATGATATCAACATGACATGAAAAACTATCAATATTAATATTTTTTACTTAATCTAAGCAGCTTATCTGCCTTCAACCAAGTTTGAAATTCTGGTCATTTCCAAGTTTACGACTCAGCCGTTGTTAGATTTAAAGCTCAAGCAACTGACCATCGTAAGATTATGAGTTTTACATTTATCAGTCGTTTTAGTGCTCGAACCCCTCTAATGATAGGGCATATTTAGTTGCTTTTAGTGAACTTGAGTTTATTTTATTCGCTGGCTTTTGCGTTGCACTTAAAAAAAAACTTGTTTTCATTTCATAATTATCGAAATTAACAGAAATTATAAGCTGAGTATAAATTCTACATTTGAGAAATAGAAATTATAATATGAGATAGATTGAACATTAAGAAATACATCAATAAGTAGGATGTAGCGGTAGCACACACCGGGGGGTCTGGGGGGTATTCCATACCCCTCCAGAGCATATTTTAAGATATTGTCGCCAATTTGTAAACTTGTCCAAGATCTGCGTTCCTCGAAACTTGTTGACAATACAGTATAACAAATTACTCCGTATAATATATATTTATATACAGGGTGTCCCGGATACACTCTACATAATTTAGATTGTAACACTTTTCTAAGCACAATATTTAATAATTTTTTTTTCTAAATTTAAACCCTCGAGAGTTAGGCCTCTGTAATACAGTTTTTTTTAAATTTCCACCTTCACATGGCCATAACCCCTAAAATATTGATTTTTTAGTATAAATAGTTTAGAGGCTTTTTAAAGTACGTGAAATAATCTACAAACTAGATTTGTACCTTTTATTGTCTAAAATCAACGGCTTTCGAGTTATGAATTAAAATAAGTACAAAAATGTTGAAGAATTCATATTTGTTTATTTTTTGATTTTTTTAAAAACCTTTTTTTTCAAAAAATTTACTAGACAAAAGTTGTAGTCCATTAAATTTCCCATTCGGAATGGGGCGTCAGATTTTTTGTAAAATGTTTCGTTTAGAAGATACAGGGTTTCGAAAAAAACCAAAAAGAGAAAAAGCTCGAATTTTTCAACATTTTTTTACTTACTTTGATTCATAACTCGAAAGCCGTTGATTTTAGACAATAAAAGGTTTTAATCTAGTTTGTAGATTATTTCATGCTCTTTAAAAAAGCTCTAAACCATTTTAAGTGAAAAATTAATATTTTCGGAGCTATGGGTATGCGAAATTAAAATTAATACTTTAAAGTGATACTTTGGTTTTATTTGTGTCTAGCCCTTGATCTTCGTATAACCTAGCTGATGCTGCAGTGGAAGCTAGAGGGATAAAACAAATTTCTAATAAAATAATTTTAATTTTTGTGATAAATAAACAATAACAATATTCAGTAAATGCGATACTTCAGCTAGTGTATGCGACAGAAATGCAAATGAAAGTGAATTTTAATAAAAATCTATGTTTTTTGTTGACAACCCAGTATATCGGAATAATAAGAGTACGTTGACTTATGTCACAATGACACAAAAATTGCGTGAAGGAAAAAAGGTTTGCTAAAACCGCTTGTTGGTAAAATAAATATTTGATTGGTGATATTTGACAAGCGATGCAGTTCTGTTATATCCACTTTAGAAGTTGATGTATTTATGTAGCGTCTCCTTACATGTACACATCTTGACATATACCAATTGAAATGTTAAATCACAAAAAGCATCATAAATAAAAGTCAAGTTAAACTTGATACAATATAAAAAGACTACATGAACCGAACAAAATCCGTTGCTTAAAATTATACAGGGTGGATTCGCTTGATAAAATATAATCAAATTGCGTTTTAAATAGAAACTGGAACATGCCTGACTGCATATTTCACCTAAACAGTTGTAAACAGACATAAAATGTTTAATTTTGAACTTTAATTATCTTTTTGAAATATAAACTCTAATTTTGGGATTCACCGCTTTCCCGCAACACTAACGAGGCATTAATTGACACGCTTTGAAGTTTTAGTTTTTAAATTATCGATTCAACTAAAGCTAACTTACAATTTCGACTAAACTGAATTTTCTGCCAGTATCAAGTTTTGTTCTCAAAAACTCTTTGATCTCGCGCGTGTAATTTAACTTCGCCACTAAAATATTCAAAAAAGTGTTTTTTGTGTAATTTTTGACGTCATTTTTCCCCAATTAAATTTAATTACTGTTTCTTTCGATCGCACTGGATTTGTTTGTAATTATCTCTTTTGTTTACGAGTGTCCAGTTTAATTTGGTCCACCTCTTTGTGCAGTTGTTTGTGCGTTAAATATTCAAGAACTTGGCGAATCGAGAGGATAAATAACCCTTTATGCTCCGAACGACTGCATTTAGTGTCTTTTCAGAGAAGGCCGATATAAATACATATCCATTACACAGCCCCTAACAGGCCTAACCGATGTTGGCTGGCCGCTGCAACGCTTCATCTCGTTAGACATGCATTGGGGAATGAGTCATGTTATGTTGTATCCTACTTTCGGGACAATTTATAGCCTCAGATTTGAACTCTGATCGCGTTAAAATCTAAGTGTCCCTAATGCATGCCCCGATATCAAATATGGTCCTTTGGACGAGGAGAGGGTGCGATTTGTTCTGATTAAATAAGTAAGCTATGGAATTTATGTGACTTTTTTCCAGATTAATAGGGGCCGAATTAATCGAAATTTTAAAGGGGGCCGAAGATGAAACTTAATATAATTTTATGGCTTTTGTTGTTACTTACTGGAATTTCCCTGATTAAACGACTAACCCCTAAAGTTCATCGTCACATCATGTTAAGACCGGCCTATTGTGACTTTTTGTCCATTATTGACTTTGTAACTTTTTCGTCCTTGCTTTCTCGAGGAATAAGAAGTTTCCAATTTAAATTCTGAAAGCTCGTCGTTACTTTTTATTCGTCATAAATCGACTTTTTGTATGCAAAGTTAAAATTGTGTTTATCTAAAAATAAATGCGCTTATTGTGTTATTAATATACGGGACCATAATTCAAGCGAGAACTCTTTAAGCGCAAGGAGGCAGCCGATTTGTGTGAAATATTGCTGATTGTATGAGTTATTTTCGAAACGTCACGCGCAGATTGTTTAAAATGATCATTACTGTCGTTATTTTGAATAATTTTCACGTTATCTTGTACGATAAATATTGATGAATTAAGAACTTAATCCTATTGTCACCTCACCAGATAAACCGCATCCGCACATTATGAAATTTTTGCAACATCATGAAGGTTCCCACAACATAATTTGATCACCTTAAAGACAGTTTCTGACAGTCTCACCCCCCCCCCCCCCCCAATAAAACAAGCTGGAATTCTCTAGATGTTCGATTTCATTCCAATTCGGATTTCTTCGAGTATTCTTTTGCTCCAAGAAAAGCATATCCACTCTAAAATCATCCTATAGAATTTTTTATGACTTTTTCAATTGTTTCCCTTCATTTGTAGACCAGATTTCCACAGCGACACCCTATTTTTATAGTTCTCATGATGCGGAGTTTTGTAGTGCGGAAAAAGCTTCTCAAAATAAGGGGAAATTTCGCGAATAAACACTTTAGTCTCTGCTTTGGGGAAGTAAAAGCCTCATCATCTCGTACTTGTCTACTTGAAAGGGGACAAAAAGTAAAAAATTGATTAGAAAAGAATGGGCGTCGTTGGTTGCTCGGAGGCCATTTTTTCCTTTGTAGAAAACTGCAAACGGCACAAATTTAATACTTTTTGCTTTTAAAAATAATTACATTTTCGAAAAGTAACATAATATGAATTTTGAGAAACGGCACCAGCGCCAGCGATATGATTACACTGGGGGGTATTCCATACCCCCCAGACCCCCCGGTTTGCATTTACGTTTTGTATTTTTAAGGAATAGTTTTATAACAGCTTAATTGAAGCTCAATGCACTTTTACAATTAGTTTTAGAAATGTTAACATCAGGAGTATACTAGGAGGTCGTCGTACCGGCCACCCCGACCTTTAATATCCGTAACAAAATTGATTAATCAAAGGTGTGTATGTCGAGAGAGTGATCAGCTAGTGCGGCCTTGGAAACTCGATAAAAATTTGAGTTCAGCAGAGCTTAGTTATAAGCTTTCATTGTTAAACTGGCTTTCGAATTCTCAATTTTTAAGAGAAATGAACTTCGGAATAAATTATGAACGAAAATATAGATCGAGGTCATACCCGCGACCCCTGGTTTTGTTTAGGTTTGTAACAAAATTGACCAATCTGAAGTGCGTACGCCTGTAGAGTAATTCCCTGGGCAATTAAGTAATAATATTAATCATATTTGATATGACCACCGCACCTAATAGTTTTTTTTGTTAAAAATTTTGAAATTGAAAAATTTTTATGCCCTAGATTTACTTTTGAGATTTTTTTGGATTTCCTAAAATTTCCTTTTGGATTGCCTTAAGATTTTCTACCGAAAAAATAAAAAAAATTTAAAAAAAAATAAAAAGAGAAAGGTTGTCTGCAGTATTTCTAAGATTTCCTAAAATTTATTAGAATTTCTTTAGATTTTCTAACTACATCAGATTTCCTACTTTCTCGGATTTCCTAGAATTTCTAAGATTTCCTTGGATTGCCTCAAGATTTTCTATCGAAAAAGTAAAAAAAAAATAAAAAGAAGAAATAAATACAGAAAACAAAAACCAAAGTTTGTCTGCAGTATTTCTAAGATTTCCTAAAATTTATTAGAATTTCTTAAGATTTTTTAACTACATACATCAGATTTCCTACTTCCTCGGATTTCCTAAGATTTCCTCGGATTTCCTGGGATTTCCTTTCACTTGTACATCACATTTCCCCAGCGATTTCTCCTCGGCTTAAGCTTTTATTGTAAATCTAGCTCGTAAATTTTCAATTTTGCATTATTAGTTAAGTTTTAGGGAAAAAGGTTTCGAATTTAATTATTTTCAAATAAAGTAAATGACTTCAGTTGAATGATTGAAAATGATGATCGCATGAACTACACCAGGGTCGAAAAATATTTTTGGAAAGGGTGAAATCGTAAAATTTTTAAGCTGGGATGGTTTAGAAAGTCTTAGGGAAAACAGAATTCTTCAAATTTTTTCGTGTATATAATATTAACCCTCAGGCCGGATTAAAAACAGGAGGCGGATCGGATTTTGCTCGCGGGTCTGTTTGCCGACCCTTAATCTAGACCAGACACCCAGTTTTACACAAAAACTCGAGTTTAGACATTACTCTAAAGCAGTTCTTCCCAAAGTGGTCCGTAGGGACCCCCAGGGGTCTTCTGGATCAATCAGGGGGTCCATCGAAAATTAAAATTGATTTGGGTGTTCCTGAATATGTTTTTTTTCACAAGTTGTTCCATTCGAGGTTCCTTTAGCCAAAACAGTTTGGGAACCACTGCTCGAAAGGTATGTGATATCTTCAGTTGGACACTGATCTCCTACATCAATGTGAACCACTCACAAAAATATCAACAATCAAAATGGTCTGAAACGAACTTCGACTTGAGTTTTATTCTACCAACAGGGTGACTTCTGAGATCCAAGCCTAAAATCTCATTATTTGAGAGGCCGCTACGCTTAGAAGTGACTCACATCTTCTTAATCTCTTATCGAGATTAAACGGGCAGCTAGGCAGTGGATCTCTGTTAAGCGGTATAATATTTAAACATTTAATTTCGTTTCCCTCTACTGGAGGATTCCCTGTTATTCTATATTTTCAAAATAACCCAAGAAGTATAAAAAGCAATTAAAACTTAAAATATAAAAATAAATAAGTTTTTCAAATTTTAATTTTTTTAGCCGACCGTTTTAATTTCTCTCATTTTTGCTCAAAAACAAAAAATTTCCCAGCATTTTTTGACGAAATTGTATAATTCTTCTGTGTTCTGTAGGTATTCTAGAAAAGTAGGAATTTTAGACCCCCAGACCCCCCCGTTTACATTTTTGACTAATTTTTGACAGTCAACTTTCAAAGAAACGCAAAAATTGTTGCACCTTGGCTTAAAAATTCAAATTTTCCGGTTTCTCCGGGCAAAATTTGTAAAACTATAAATTCCCTTTCTTCTCCAAGTATTCTTCACCCCTATTCTAATAGTGGAAATCCTGTGATATGTACTGAAGACCCCCCGCTTTAAAATGTTGGCTTTATATTTTTATATTATTGTTATAATTAACTTTCAAAGTAACACACAAAGTTTTCCAGCAAAATCATCCTCAAGCTCATAGGAGAGCTGTAGCTAAATATCAGCAGCCAAATTTGAGGTTTATAGAGCAGCTCAAAATTGTTATAAAACATGCACCTTCAGTTTGAAACGAGATACGGAAATGTCAATAGGGAATAAAAATTTGTGCAGCAATGGAGCAGCAATGTTTGAAACAGATCAATGTATAATCATAGGTGTCAATACAGTGGAGCTCTTAAATGGAAAAACGGAATATCTGGAATGTGCTGTAATGGAGGAAAACGAAGTTCAAGGTCATACATCGAAGTACTTTAGACAAAGTATTTTATTTTTAGTGGCCCCGTGCGAAGCCGGGTATTCAGCTAGTAAAAATATATAGTCAAAATTGTAAACCGGGGGGTCTGGGGGGTGTGGAACACCCTCTAGTACATATCGCAAGATTTTTATTATTTTAGAATACTTGGAGAAGATGGGGAAGTTATAAATTTACAAATGTTTCCAAGAGTGGAAATCCTTCGATATGTACTGGAGGGTGTTCCACACCCCCCAGACCCCCCGGTTACAATTTTTTCGACCGAAAAATATATTAAACTAACTATGATTAGGAATAACCGGGAAATTTGAATTTTTAAGTAAAAATGAAGGAAGTTTAACCTTCGGATAGAAAAAATTAAAACTTGGAAAGCATATTTTATTCTTAATTATTAAGGTACAATTGTAAACCGGGAGGTCTGGGGGGTGTGGAACACCCTCTAGTACATATCGCAAGATTTTTATTATTTTAGAATACTTGGAGAAGATGGGGAAGTTATAAATTTACAAATGTTTCCAAGAGTGGAAATCCTTCGATATGTACTGGAGGGTGTTCCACACCCCCCAGACCCCCCGGTTACAATTTTTTCGACCGAAAAATATATTAAACTAACTATGATTAGGAATAACCGGGAAATTTGAATTTTTAAGTAAAAATGAAGGAAGTTTAACCTTCGGATAGAAAAAATTAAAACTTGGAAAGCATATTTTATTCTTAATTATTAAGGTACAATTGTAAACCGGGGGGTCTGGGGGGTGTGGAACACCCTCCAGTGCATATCGCAGGATTTCCACTCTTTTAGAATACTTGGAGAAGTTAGGGAATTTTTAATTTTTCAAATTTTTCACCAAAAAATGACATGTTGTAGCAGAGCGTGCTGGGATTTTATATATAATAATAATAATACAGCATTTTAGGATTATCCGTTCCGGATTATCAAATTGCAGCCGATTTTTGAATTAATTAAAATTTTAGTTTGTCCTTTTGAGAAAATCCAAAATTTTCAAATCTTTCAAGTTCTGGAGTATCTTTTGACATCAAAATCTTGTTTCCAAATTTTCTTTTTATTGTTGGTCTCTGGGTCCATAACCTGTTATTATTTGGGTTTCTACCTGCGAAGATTCCATTCATGGATGATGTGCAGATAACGATGGCGTTTCCAATTTTTGATAATTTAAAAATAACGTTTTTAAATAATTTAAATTAAAAGTTGGAAAATATGTGATTACCTTAAATTTTAAGGGTAAATCATAGCAATATATATATTATTATTCTGGCTTGCATACAACTTTATTATTATATTAAATTATTTCTTACAACTTAAGCATTATCTTGGGCCCCATAATATGTTTAGCTTCAGGCTCCGAAAAAGCTGGGTGAGAAGAAAAAAATTACGAATTACGAAAAATTATAAAATCTCAAAATTAAAAATATGTTAATGCGAAGAACAAAAAGCAAACAAAAGTTTGAGATTTATTTATACAGGTCTCGCTGCAGTTGTTTGTTTCTTTATTTGTACTGGGAGTTCATATTTCTTTTCGCTCCAATGCAGCATACATTCTGTGTTCTTTTTTTGGATATCATTTTTAAAAAGTGACTTACGAATTACGATTACATAAGAAAGTTGTGAATAAACGAAACTACTTTCGAGACTGGATTCTCCAAGTAAAACTTTTCTCTTTGCGGCATTATTTACAAGAAATTCGTATAAACAAAGTTAGTTTAGTGCCACCCCTATATTTTTACTTACAAACTCGTAACTTCAAAGTAACGCCCGCGTCCCTATGTTTGTTATCACGCTCGGTTGTATAATTTTGTTTGCAACTTTGAGATTAAACTGTGCTAATCGAACGGGTAATTTAGGCAAACAAGTGGATCAATTGTTTTAAATAATTCGGCTGCAAGCAGAAATGCACCCGGTCGAGTGACCACACTGTATCTCCAGCTTTCTTCCCACTGATTTTAGTTTTTTGTAATAATTCTGCTTTCCGGTCGTGTAAGATACTAAAAGATTTTTTATTTTCAGACATGATGGACTCCAACAGACCGCTGGGCAGGAAAAGAGCCATTCCTATACCAGTTTTACCGCCGAGAATTCCAACTCCAATGCCGTCAATTAACAACAACAACCTTACCAAGTGAGTCCCGTCATTTTTTCAGCTATTGTACTTTGAATATGCAATCAAATCGCAATTGTTGGCCAAGTTTCGAGTGGATTCCTGCACGAAGGGTTTCGTATGCTTAAGGATTTTTAATTAAACTCCCGATGCAAATTTTTCACCTTCACTTCCAGGTTTAATCTAATGAGCACACAATATATCACCGCCTTTAAATCTTTTATCGCGTATTTTATTAATTATCCTAAAGTTAATTAGCGTTGTTGTTCAAAACGAACAGCTTTCGTGACACACTTCGCCTTAAAATAAATTAATATCATATATGAATATTTTACGATGTTTACCGATAATACCAAAAAATAATTAAGTTGGGTCGTTGGGTTCGAACGGTGAGTACAATTAATTTTCTCTACTTATTCGATTTCAAATTGCTTCTTGTATTACGTCAATTAATCGGATGTGATATTAATTAATGATAACAATTACCACACACTTTGATTAGACTGGAGGTGACGTGCGTTGAACTAAAATGAAGATATTTCATTTTCGCTCCTTATCATTTTCCAGACGTTAACTCTACATCTACTCGTAGTTTACATGGCACCGCGACGTTGGTAAATTTATCTTTTGGTTTTATTTCTGTTCCATTCGCTTCTACGAGTTTCATGCCAACTTACATTCCCGCTAAACATTTACCCAAAGCACTAGCTATTTGCAAAATTGCAGGTAATTAGTCGAAGTGTGCTTATTTTCCAGATATAATAGAAATGCTAGTTTTTGTTGCGAACTAAAACTTTTTTCCATTATTTTAGTTGCTATGACGTTTTTGCTTCATAAAGTTTTTTAATCAAAGTTTGCTTTTTATAAATTTAGCTAACAACTTTCCTAAATGAAACTTTCCGAATAGAAATTATCCCGATAAATAAAACGTTTCTACAATTTTCATCCAATCACAACCTCATTTTTCTTGTCAGTCTGCTTTAGTTGATCGGAAATACTAACATACTACATCCAAACTAATTTTGCTGATTACTGCTATACATTAACAAGTATCCAACAAGCGGACCAATAAACTAACAAATAATCGGTATAGATAATACACGAGAAATTCGCGAAAATTCTAAGATTTTTCTTTGTTCTTTTTTTTTTCAACCCTGCATCTGAAACGAAAAGTTTATTAAACACATTCATTCCTTGTTTCCTGCTAGCAAATTTAACAGGCTACACTTTTGTTTAATAAAGTTTTTCGAAAAAGCAATTCAGTTTGAATAAAAACTGAAAATAGTTGTTTGTTTCGAGCGAATTATTTTTACACAGCATATTTTCGTAATTTCCGTTTTTCTGCAAAATTGGTCGGGCTTACGAAAAAGTTTATTCAAACTAAAATTGTAGTTCGTTCAATTTTCTGTAAGGAATGAACATGCAGTTGATGTGTTTGAAAAACTTTTTATTTAACAGATTCAAAGTTTGCAAAAATAGCAAAACTTCGACTTTTCTTAATATTTCTTTACTTAATTTTATCTATAACTTGAAAGCCTTTGATTTTAGGAAAGAATGGTCTTAACATAGTTTGTAGGAAATTGTGAGCTCTTTAAAAAAGAACTTCAACATTAACATCAAACTCTGTAGATTATTCAAAAATTCCGGTAAAGAAGGTGTATAAACTATAATATTTTGAATTACTATCGAAGCTGTTATGGCGAAAATCATATTAGCATTATTAAAAGATTTTTATTAAACTCATTTTCTCATTTTTAAAATGTCCCTGAAGCCGCTGCAATTCGAAAATTTCTTCGCTGAAGATCTCTGAAGTTCACACACTTTTTAAAAACATGTCTATTGTTGCCCGAATTCGAAAATTATCGATCTCGACAGACGGGATCTTCTTGGAGGCTATGCAATTTCTTAAAAACATACCTCAAGTTACCCCAACTCAAAAATTACTGGTTTAGAATGGCAGGAATTTGATTTTAACCTTCCGGCTGATGCCGGAACTCCCGTGCATGCAAAAATAAAATTTTTTTTGGAAAAAAGCAGCGGTGGATCTAACTGTTTCGGTGAATAAATTCTAAATTTAAATTTAAGAGGCACAAAACAATGAGGATAAACCGGGGGGTCTGGGGGGTATGGAATACCCCCAGTTCTTGCTTTCATTTTATTCCCAAATCGCTACGCCCAGCACAACACACTAGATTAGATCATCTTCTCAACCTCTCAATTTTTTCCTTTCCACTTCCTTCACTCTTCTTCTGAAAACTGCGACTTCCAAATACGGCGCTCACAATCAAGGATCCCAGCATTGGCTATTAAGTAACTCTTTGGTACTGAAGTACTAATAATATTGATCTACAAATAAAGAGTAAACCGTCTACTGGGGGGTATTCCATACCCCCCAGACCCCCCGGTTTGCCGATTGATGGGTTATAATAATAAATAAATAAAAGAAGTAGAGCTAACTCTTTAGATGCTCAAAACTTGAACAATATCGTGGTACCTCTACAACTGATTAAATTCCAAATTTAAGTTTAAGAGGCACAAAGCAATGAGAATCAACCGGGGGGTTGATTTTTCATTTTATTCTCTAATCACTACACCCAACAGGCCCATAGCCAGGAGGGTATCTGGGGGCACGTGCCTCCCCCGCAAATGTTAAAGGAAAAAAAATTTTGAAAGAAAATTTGAATTTCGAAAATTAAACAGAGACGAAGCTAATCACACAAATGTTCGCATCTTCCGGCGATAGAACTCGGGCTAACTAAATAAAAGCGAATACTTTAAATTATTGATTTTTATGTGGGGACAGTTTGGGCGCTACACCTAGATTTTTCTTTAAAGAAGTAAAGGATGAGCGAAAAAGGCTTTTTGATAGTATTCCTAAAGTTTCCTAATTTCTTAAGTTTTCTTCTTAGATTTCCTGAGTAATCTTCGCGCTAAATGAGTAGATAAATAAAGCTTGTCCACTTCTCGAAAATCAATTTAGATTTCCTAAGATTTCATCAGCGATTTCCTTGTGCTTTTAATTAAATATTTTGAAAAAAAAGTCTTTCATAACAGCAACTTATTTTTGATGGAATTTTTACAACAAATTTATTTCCTTGCAACCTCTTTCCCCAGTACAGGACAAAGTTTTAAGAATTAATTAACAATCTAAAATAGGTTTCATCCAATAACACTTTTGGCTTCTTCTATGTATTTGAAATTTTCGTGTTATTATAATAAAACAAAAGAATTGAATTGTATAAAAGCTTTGTCTATTACTGGGGAGTATTCCATACCCCCCAGACCCCCCGGTCTATAATAGTATGACTTAGTGGCGGAGGCAGAAATATCGGGGTTGGAATGGAATAAATCCCTCAATGCCAAAATAGTATTTCTTTACTAATGGAACTAATCTTCGTTCGTGCCGGGAGTTGCCCGGCACCTCCACCATGCCGCATAGAAGATTAGATCTTATATTCTGGTGTTGTGTAGTCTGATGGTTTAGAGCTAAATGATTTATACTTTATGGTTTGACGAGTAGGGTTTGTTTGGTATTAAATCTATGGTCCGGTGCGGTCAGAATACGCTAGGGTCAGCGTTTCGCGAGCGGGGGAAGTGTCACAAGTGGAAATATATAATCTATAAATTAATTTAATTAAATGGATTTCCACTTGAAGCTCGCTCGTATTGTTGACAATGTATTGTAAGATTATTAATAAATAATCTGGATGGGGAAGCAACAAGCAGTGCAATAGAATAGTTAATTAAGAACTAATCAGTCAGTGATTAGAGAGTCTTTAAGTGGGTCTCACGAGGTCAAGATGTGACCGGACCGCTTATTGATGGTTCCGCACTCCCCTAAGGGTAAGACTTAGTTAGCTTTATGCCTAGTTTACACGAGCTTCGTAGCTAATGCTTAGTACTTGTCGCTTATAGCAATCTCTTGCGTGAAAACATGCTGAATAGTGCTTCGTATTAGTAAATTTCCTATGCGAGTGAATAGAAACCGATTCTATTTACTTAGCGACAAGTCGACTAAGCATTAGTTACAAAGCTCGTGTATCCCAGGCATTAAGCATGTAAGTAATTGTTAGTATTAGTTCTCAGCATAATAATCTAATCTTCTATGCGACACTATCGCCGATGCCAGGAAAAAACACGATTTTTTTTCTGTTGGTGGAAGAAAATCGTTTTTGTCCACGAAATCAGGACCCAAAGACGAATTTTGCTATTCATCGGGCGAAAATTATTTTATTATTTTTACATTTTACATTTTTTAAAATCTTAAGTTCATTTCCGCTTATGCTTGACGAAAACTTTACTGTAGAGGGGGAGGAGGAGTTTTTAATTGCCATACTTAGATACTTGGAGGATTTCCATCTAGGAAAAATTCTATCCGGCCGTCGTGATTGCTTTCGCACTTTTTGATACTTTTTTTACCTAAAACTGTACGGTTACAATTTTCCTTAGGTTTCATTTTTTTTCATTCTGTCCTTTTCGGTTTTCCCGGCGAAATTTTTTTGGATTTAGAACCCTAAACTCAATAATTAAATTAGGGGTGTTCTTCAGGATCCCTCTGGTTATGTTACTGCTTAGTGGTATAGTTACGCTACGGAATGGTAACCTTTTAGGTAAAAAGTCAGGCTTTTAAGATCGATTGAAAAGCTTGGGGCACCTCTGCACCTTGACCCAGTCCGCCCACTAACCAACACTTTTAGTGCCTTCCGTCGCTGGCATAGTAAAAATAATGTTAATTAAATATATTAATGATGTCTGTTTAAACGACAGCATCAGGTTGCCAGACATCTAATAAAGAAAAAGAATAAGGAGAGATTGGTAACACCAATGCTGCGCATGAATGGATTAACAAGGAGTTGAATGAAATTACTAAAAGTTAAAAGTAGACTAGAGGGAAAAAAACCATTGACAAAAAAATTTATCAATGCGATTTTGTTTGGCCGAGTGAGGCAGTGCTCAGTGAAACGAAGCGCATGAGTGGATTAACGAGATGAAGCGTTAAAAAATCTTAGTACTGTTTGGTTTGGACTTATCCTGTATTAAAAAAAACAAATTAAAATTTGAATCACAACTCCATATATTATAACGTTGCGTTGAACGAATAATTCATTTAATGCTTAATGTAACAATAAATTTAATTTCCAAACCCAAAAAATTATAATTTAAGTAAATTAGAAATAATTACCCTGATTTCTAACATTAATTTTGATTTATATGAAGCGGACCGGTCATAATAAATTTAAATTGATCATAAGAATGTTGCCAGTGTTGATGTATAACATTTCCTGCACCGCAGGAAATAATGTACTTGAAGCGTCGTATTTTCATTTTTAAATGAAACTTAATTTTTGTGTAGGTAATCATAAATTTTAAATAAAATTAATTGCGTTACTTCGAAGCCACGGCGAACTACCACAGTAGTTAATGTCCCATGCAAAGAACAAACAGGCGAACGGAAATGCGTTTTTTAAAATTTTATAGACAAGAAAATAAAGAAAAAAATGTAAACAAAAATTTTAGATCTGAAAGCATTTTTTCTTCTTAGTTTACGCAATAAGAAAACAGACCACCCCTTGCTAGCCCAAACTAAATGTTTTAATTCGTCGGGACATCAAATATTTACATTCTAAAAATTAATGACCCCCTTTATGACCGATTGAACACATTCTTATTAAATTTCAAAATCCATTACAAAATTTTTTACGTTCTGGCAGGTTTGCTAATATAAATTTTATTTCGAATATTTATTGATGAGAGATATTCCTTCGGGAATACGACTTACATGATGCGGTTCGTATGAAACTTTACTATCTCGTTTAACAACCCCGCAGTAAAACCTAGGGAAAACGTAAGTGTTGAAGTACTTGTCTGTTTATGTTGTGACTTTTCACCCCATAATTCTTTATTAAATTACAGAAAAATAAGCAAGTAAAAGTTTTGGGACTACATTGCAAAAATTCTCGCCTAATTTTAATATTAAAATTGTAATCAAGTTGTTTCTTTGAAACTCCAAACTTTTTTAAATAAAAATTTAGTTACTTGCGAGTTTCTCTGTATATTATTTGACAAAAACTTTAACAACCAAATTATTCTCCCTTTCATGTCTACGACGAATCTTAACTAAACCCAGGGGCGGATTACCGCAAAAGTTTTGGTGCGAAAGATTTTGAGATAGAGCTTTAACACGAAAGGCTAAATTTAATAATTTTTTGAATTTCTACTAATAAGCTTAAGCCTTTCGGTCAAGAAAAATTAGCCTGGGTTCAAAGTTAAAAAGGAGGTGCATTTCGCCAGACCCCCCTCCATTTCAAATTTTTAATCCAAAATAGCATAAATCGTTTGTACCTCGTTTGTACCTGTTTGTACATTTTTTATTTTCGTTTGTACCCATTATGTTTTTGAAATATGTTGAAATATCTAAAATAGGCATTTTGCCAGCCCCCCCCTTATTTTGAATTTTGCATCCAAAATAATTTAAATCCTTTATACGTTATACCTCGTTTGTGACTGTTTGTCGCGTTGATCCAATCCAATAAATAAAAACCAAATTAAATGTTTAAATTGTGGTGTTTATAATGTACTAGGGGGGCTTCTCCCAACCAATAAATAAATGCGAAGGGAGGGAGAGCTAGTGAAATGTCATTAGAAATTTTGAAATATCTTAAAATGAAAATGTGGTACAATAAAACGAAAATAAAGAAAGTTCAAAGAGGTACAAATAATTTAAACTATTTTGGATCTGAAATCGAAATAAGGGGGGGGACTAGCCTATTTTAGATATTTAGAAAATTCTGAAAAACAAAATGGGTACTAACGAAAATAAAGAAGGTACAAACAGACACAAACGAGGTACAAACGATTTAAACTATTTTGGATGCAATATTTAAAACGGAGGGGGGGCTGGCAAAATGCTCATTTTAGATATTTCAATATATCTCAAAAACAAAATGGGTACAAACGAAAATAAAAAAGGTACAAACGAGGTTCAAACGGTTTAAACTATTTTGGATCCAAATTTTGAAATGGGAAGGGGGGAGCAATTAAATACCACTTTACCCTTGAGTTATGTAATATTACTATTTTATGTGCTTCCAAAACTGAATGAATTAATATAAATTGAAGAAAAACCAGACAGGACAAGATTACACTTTTTTGAACTTTGAACTTTTTTAACGCAATAGATGCTCATGTACTGGAGGGTATTCCATACCCCCCAGACCCCCCGGTTTCAGAAATTAAACGGGAGTACGCATGTTCTATGATTGAAATTATTTATATTGAGAATTTTGAGAAAACCAAATTTAAAAAATTAATTTCCATTTATTTTTTCAAGTTTCTGTTAAGCTAAATCTAATTTTTATTTTGTTTTCTGTTGCCGAAATAATGTTAATTTTGTAATTTTGAAGCGGCTATAAATGAATTTAAAGTTTTGTCGGTGTAGGATGGTATTTATCACCCTGATAAGATTTTTTGTTTTCGTTGCTGCTGCAATTTTACATTATTTGTTATTTTCAGCATTTGTGTTCGACGTTTTTAGGAGGACCCCCCCCCCCAAGTTTCTTTGGTAGTTAATCGAGAATGAAATAGCATTTTAGATTTTGGATTTTAAAGAATTATCTTAATAATATAAAATCCCAGCACGCTGCTCCTGCTACAGCGTGTCAGTTTTTGGTGAAAATAAAACACTCTGATTGGTCGGTTTTTTAACAACTGCAAAATATATTAAACTAAGATTAGGACTAAAAATATTAATCTCCAAACCTGGAATTTGAATTTTTAAGCAAAAATGAGAAAAATTTAACCTTCGATACCTTTTCAAAATTATATAAAAATATATAGTAAAAATTGTAAACCGGGGGGTCTGAGGATATGTACTGGAGAGTGTTCCACACCCCCCAGACCCTCCCGGTTTACTTTTAATTTATTTGCAATAATTTATAATAATTATCAAATTAATATAAAAATATAAAGTTAAAATTGTAAACCGGGGGGTCTGGGAGGTGTGGAACACTCTCCAGTACATATGGCAGGATTTGAAAGAATACTTGAAAGAGCTAGGGAATTTATAATTTTTCGAATTTCGCCAGGAAAAAAACAGGGATATTTGAATTTTTAAGTAAAAATGAGAAAAATTTAACCTTCGAAACCTTTTCAAAATTATATAAAAATATAAAGTCAAAATTGTAAACCGGGGGGTCTGGGGGATGTGGAACACCCTCCAGTACATATCCCCATACCCCCAGTTTACAATTATATTATAAAAATAATATAAAAATATAGAATTATTATAAAAATAATACAAAAAATTGTAAACCCGGGGGTCTGGGTGGTGTGGAACACCCTCCAGTATATATCCCCGTACCCCCCGGTTTACAATTTAATTATAAAAATATATAATTATAATTATTATAAAAATAATATAAAAATATATAATTATAATTATTATAAAAATAATATAAAAATATATAATTATAATTATTATAAACATAATATAAAAAATTGTAAACCGGGGGGTCTGGGGATATGTACTGGAGGGTGTTCCACACCCCCCAGACCCCCCGGTTTACATTTAATTTACTTTATAATATTAATTTATAATTAATTTAATTTATAATAATTATAACAATATAAAGTTAAAATTGTAAACCGGGGGGTCTGGGGGGTGTGGAACACCCTCCAGTACAGGAGGATTTCCACTCTCTTTGAATACTTGAAGAAGGTAGGGAATTTATAATTTTTCGAATTTCGCCAGGAAAAATCGGGAAATTTGAATCTTTTAGCAAAAATGATAAAAATTTAACCTTCGGGTAGAAAAAATTAAAACTTGGAAAGCATATTTATTTAATTACCTTACTTTCTGAATTACAGTAGAATCCACTTAAGGTGATCACTTTGGGCCAAGGACATTTTAATAATTACTGATAACTGATAACAATTAGCAAAATTTAGAAAAAGGTAAATTTTAGAAGACTTGAATTGGAATACAATAACCGACTGATAACATTATCTGTGATCACATTAAGCGGATTCTACTGTACATAAAAATTTAAAGTCAATATTGTAAACCGGAGGGTTTGGGGGGTGTGGAACACCCTCCAGTACATATCGCCGAATTTCCACTCTTTTTGAATACTTGGAGAAGATAGGGAATTTATGATTTTTCAAATTTCGCCAGGAAAAACCGAGAAATTTGAATTTTTAAGCAAAAGCTAGAGAATATTAAATCATGAAAAAACATTTATAAATGCCGTACTGCTCAGAGTTTAGCAGCAACTTTTTGCGTTACTTTGAAAATATAGAAAAACGGGGAATCCCCCAGTAGCGGGAAAATATTTAAATATTATATCGCTAAAAAAGAAAATGTAATTTGAAACTGCAGGGTCTGTCTGTGGACGTTTAGACTACTGGAAACGCGCTCCATTGCGTTCTTACGTTATTTATGGTGTTTTTGGTACATTCTGTATTGAATTTATTGCAATTACAGAGATACCTTTCCCGCTGGAGAGGTAACGATGCAACCATTAATTTTCAGTTTGAAATTTGTTCAAGTGTTTGTATTTTTTCTTGTGATGTTTTCGACTTATTTTTGATGTTTTATTTGCCAATTAGTTCAACTATGCGATGCGTTTAAGCGTCTGTTTAATTTAAAGGTATTTTGTTTGACTATTAAAATATATCTGTCTGAGACGGATGCCTGAAAATACTTCTTTGATCTGCCTTGTTTGTAAACATTAATCTTGATGGCTTTTGAAAGTTCCCATTTAATAGATTTCGTGATTACGCGTTATTATTTGAATTGCAGCGCAAAATTAATTACTTTGATTAATTCTACTTTAGCAATAAATTTACCGCCTGCGAGTTTATTTTCGGCATCGCTTTCAGTTTTAGCGACGTGAGCGTGGCGCCACGTAGAGGAAGGACGCCGAACTTGGAGCGTCACGACGCGTCGAACTTCTGCCAAGTTCCCCAGTTCGCCCTACAGTTTGTGGATGGCGCCACACCAAACTAAATCCGGTTTTGAATTTCCATACAGGACCACTTTCAAAAGTATTACGAAATTTACTTGCAAACATAAAATTGCTGGACCTATATTGGATGAAATGAAATTCGATGTCCTACTTTTGTTTATATCTTCAATTCGATATCCTCATCAATCATTGTAACTTTTGCACATTATAGTGTAATATAAATTGATTAAATACATAAAATCTTTAGGAAGAAAATAAAATTACTTATGTGTTTTTTAGTATCATCATGTGTTTGAGTCGAAAAAGTAGAATTAAGTGAAATTGTCAAGACAATGACCATCTGTTCCTTTTTCTATTAAAAAGACATCCCCCAAACAACAAGCACAATAGTATTTGCGAACGACGACGCCAATAATTGATTTCTTTCGAAAACGGAATTTTTTCTTAATTAATATTCAAACAGTAGGAATGTAAGCGCGTGTAAGGGATGTTTTTAATTGAAGAAAAAGGTTTTTTGTATTATTTAAAGCGGCGCTCGTTTCGGGGAGGAACATCATCGTGAAGTGTAATCCATCAAATAGAAACAATCTTAGGAGCGAAATTACACGCACCCCCACAAATACAAAAAAACAATAAAATAATTTAAGATTTAAGTCACGTTGGAAGAATATGGTGTTTCTTGGCTATAAATCATAGGGATCTTTAACCGCCCTCCAGCTTAGCATAAGTCTCACCCCCGTAATATGCAACCCTCTATACTTGGTAATCGATTGAATGACTATGAATGGAATCTATAATACAAGAAGTACGAATAAAATGCAAGCTAAGCAACAGACTTTTGGCATTTTGAAAGGTTAATCTGTTAGGTGTAATGAAGCGCGAATGAAACGTTAATTGAAAATATTTTCACTGCCGGCTTTTAGTCTTTTTGGAAAAATTCGAAAACTAAATTTAATCTGCTTTATATAATTTTAATTACACAGACCCGTTTAATTGGATCAAGAGAGATTAAGATGAAGATGTATTATGAAATTAAGCATGTAAATAACGGGGTCTGCTGTGCGGCTAGGGAAATCCGAGGTCCCTTGAGCAAAAGGATTTATTTCGCTTGTTAATGAGACATATGGGATACTTTTAGTGTCATTTTTGCATTACAACCCTTATTTTCATAGAAAAATAAAGGGATTCCGGTCTAATATCGAACGCTTGTGGTTGACGAACTCGCATGTGCCAAGTTTAAATGAGTTTTTGAATTGGAAATTTAACAATAACTAATGGACGTATACTCTTACGCTTTCTTTTATGGGTCAGGACGATCCTGTTATGTATACATACATATTATTTTATCCAATCCGATTTGGCCAGCCCGAAATGTTACATAGCTTCAAGATTAATCCACAACTAAAATTTCTATTATTACAGATCTTCACGTATGAGAGAGCAACATACGAAAGTCCATCCCTCGTCAGTTGGACTTGACGTTCCTCAACTTATCTCAAAGGATTCGTATAAGCTCTTGGATAATGATGTCAAAACGGCTTGGATCAACCCGAGGCTCGTCTCAAAGGTGAGCTTTATTTCTCATGACATTTTTATGTTAAATCACTTCTCATTTTCAATTTTTATGTCTTTCTATTAAATTTTTACTTTATTAACGCGTGGAATCGTAAAGAGACAAAAAACGAAATAATAATGGAGGTTGCTTTTTAACTATCCAACTTGAATGAGAATGAGAGATAAGATTTATTATTTATTTTATACTCTATAAAATTTGATATAACAGTAATTGGATCTGGAAGATTCCCCGTTCAAGTGTTATTATAAAATTGATATAGAGTTCTACGTTTATATCTTCCCTTTACTATTTTATTTTTATTAATTTTTTGTTTCCATATCCGAGAAATCCTTCTTTTAGCATATGCTCTGACTTCTTGCAGTTTGAGAGCCACTGTTAAAAAACCGCCGCCTTTGATAAAATAATAATTTATTTCCATTATCAGACCTGATTATTGAAGTCAACTCAAAATTATGTCGTGCAACCATTAGGGTGTTTATCTAAACCAATCATTTCTGTTCCGGCTCAATTGATCAGAAATTAGTTCAAATTTATTAATAGTAATCGATTAGGTATCTAAAATGCTGGCTTGAATTTTACTCATAACTTGATTAATTCATTTTAATAGGAAGCCGTTACATTGTGATATGTTAATTCTAATTTACTATTTCAATATTTACCCTAACAATCGCCAATCATGCCGTCTGTTAACAAGCGCGGATGACCGAATCGGCGGTCAAAATTTGGGAAAGCCTACAACACATTTTCCTGTTCAAAGTTCAAAAATTCAAAAAAGAGCAGTGCCGGATCAAACTGAATAAATTAAGCCGGATGTATAATTATTTTTCTGAAACCTTTGTTCTATCAATCAACTTCTGGTACTAAGGCATCCGGAATTTAATTCTATGAAGAGAACTGCGCCGGTTTCCCTGTACTTTTTACGTTAAACAGTTTAAAAATCAAATGTTTCAGGACTTCAGGCTGCTATCACTAAGGTAAATCCGATTTACTTTTGTAAAATAAGGTAGAAAAACAGAAAAGCTCATCGCACCTCTGGTTTTCTTTTGATTTTCTTCGATTTTTTTATGATTTTCTAACTGATAAGAATTTCCTTCACTTCTACAGAGATTTTGTATAAAAAAAGCGGGATATCATCGAGTTTTTCGAATTTTCTTAGATTTGGATGGATTTTCTCAGATTTTTTTCAATTTTCTTTCACTTCTCCAATGCAAGGAGAAAATCGCTGGGGAAATTTGATTTATGTTAACGGAACCTTGAAAATTAGGAGAATTTGTAGTATTCGGAGAAAATTCGTGGAAATTCAAGGAAATCTTACGAAAATCAAAGAAACAATCCCGAAAAAAACTCGGAAAATATTTCAAAATTCTCCTAAACAATAATCTAGACTACAAAAATTTGCCTTGCGGGTGTCTCTCGCATCAATGGAAAAATTTTGGAAAATAATTTCCAAAAAATTTAGAAAAGCAATCCGATTGCAACAGTGGTGGTTACAATTTTGACTGAGATGGAAGTTTTTAGGAGAGGGGGGATCTAGTCTTTCTATCGCCCCGGGCAGCTATACTGCGGATCTTTTTTTTAGCGGTATAATATCTAAATATTTAATTTCGTTTCCCGCTACTGGGGAATTCCCCGTTCTCCTATATTTTTGAAATTTGTATAATTATTTTGTCTTCAGCAGGTATTTTAGAAGAAGGAATTTTACTTATATGTACTTATATGTACCGCCCCCCAGACCCCCGGTTTACATTTTTGACTTTATATTTTTATAATTTTCTTTCAAAATAACATAGAACGTTGCTGCTAAGCTTCGTAAGCAGTAAAGGTTTAAAATACCTTCATTTTTGCTTGAAAATTCAAATTTCCCGGTTTTCCCGACGAAATGTGTAAAATTATGAATTTTCCATCTTCTCCAGGTAGTCTAAAAGAGTGGAAATCTTGTGATATGTACTGGAGGGTGTTCCACACCCCCCAGACCCCCCGGTTTACATTTTTGACTTTATATTTTTATAATTAACTTTCAAAGTAACACAGAAAGCTGCTGCTAAACTCATTAAGCAGTAAAGTAATTAAATATAAAATGTTTTTAGTAAAACAAGTTTTAATTTTCTCTAGTCGAAGGTTTAAATTTTCCTCACTTTTCCTTAAAAATTCAAATTTCCCACTTATTCCTGACGAAATTTGTAAGACTATCAATTTTCTGTCTTTCTCAAGAATTCCACAAGGGTGAAAACCCTGTGATATGTTCTCCATTTCTCCTTTTTGTTTTTTTTCTCCTTAATAATGTCTTGCTCTTCGGGTATTTCTAACCAAAATTATGGCACGCTGTAGCAGCAGTAGCAATTTCAATTGTTTTGTTATAACGTAATTATTCATTATTTGAGAATAATAGGTCAGTGCGGCCTGAAGGCCGCACAACTTGAACAATCTAGTTAGACAATACAGTTGTCATAAGAAAGAAGAGCATAAATAGGGAAAAATGTAAAAAAGTAATCATAATTGTCCTTCTTAAAACATGGACAATATAATTAGGGGGGAATAGCTGAGGAAATCTGGTGTACAAGTGAATTACAAAGTAGGAAATCTTAGAAAATGTAGATGTTTAAAAGAAAATCTTAAGGTAAACCAGGGAAATTGTTTTTCTGAAATTTTGTAAAAGGAAATCTAATTTACAAATCTAGTTTGAAGACAGTTTGGAAGCTATAGCAACACCTGAGATGCGGTTTTATGTAAGCTAATTTTGCCTTCTTGCATGAAATCGTAGTTTCCAGCTGTACTTCGGCGATTTAGTCACGAAAGCACTGCAAGATATAGATTATATTCTGCTGTACTTACTCTGTTTTGAAAAACATTTTAATTTTAAACTTGGATTTCCAAAACCAATTATTCTGTCCAGCTACGATTTTAATTAATTTAACATTTAAATAAAATCTTAACCAGTTACTGCCATCCTTTACAGTTTCATTTCCAGTGTTGATAGCTGAATAATTCCTCAAATTTGGAATAGGTGCACTGGGGGTATTTCATACCCCCCAGACCCCCGGAGATAACACTACATTTTTGTATGTGATCTTATATCTTATATCCTAGTAATATTCAAATGCAGATTTAGCTGAATAGGAAAATACCAATAATCTAAAACAGAAAGCAGAACAAATTTATCTGCAAATCAAAATAGGCTGGAAATCACCTCATTAGAAGGGTTTCTAAAATTGATCTTAGAGAAAATCTAAGAAATTTTGATAATTAGATTGATATCTGGCTTTTGACTGGTAGCCAAAGGCAGAAAATTACCAAAATCGGAATTCTTTCGATTGCAGAAGTTAACAGTGCATGTCAAGATTGCTGAGGCGATAGCGACACCAGAGACTGGAAAGTGGACCAAACACCCAGTGTGAAGGGGAAAAGGATTTTTCGCAGGATCTCAAGAGAAAAATAAAAAACAAAACATGATAACGAAGTACGAAATAGTTAATAATAGTGGGAAATTTTGTGAAATTCGAGATTTGAACTCGGAATTTCCGCATGTAACCCAACTGGCGCTTACACCAAACCACCTTTGTGGCCAATCGTTGTGTGTTACCATCAGAATTTTGATTTCCGAATGAACGGAATGAGCAAAAAAGCCGCATAACTGGAAGAAAACATTAAATTTAAAATTTTTTCGATAAATCAAATTATTTGGATAAATTTTCGCAGACGCCATTAAATAAAACTCGTTTTAGTTGTCCAGGATGCAGAATCCGTTATTTATATCGCCACTTTTTACGAATGTAAATCAGATGGAATTATTGCAAGTTTAAAGAGAAAGTTTAATCTTGATATATTGGACTAAATTGTAATCTTAATTTCTTTATTTTCCATCTTGAAACCGGTCGGTGCATTTGCTTTGTGTTCCTACAACAGCGGAATATTATTGGATAAGGATTTTGACAGTGTTTTGATTAGGGTGAGGATGCTGGAAATTTCAATTTTAGGTAAGTGCTCGTTGTTCAATGGACGTTTTCGACACTTTTACTGTAATTACAATTTAGGCTCATTACTTAGATTATTTGTATTGAGGGAGACGTTCATTTGATGAAGATATAAATCATGACCTAACCGGGAACCGAAAATTCCTCCGGTAACGTAATCCACATATAAACCAAATTAAAATGCGCGCTGCATTTTATATTTAGCGCTTAATGGTTTTATTTTCATTTCGAGAAATTTTTGTTGGTATATAGTATAATGCTTTTAGTGATTAAGGGGAAGTAAGATGATAAATGAGGATTGGAAACCAAAGACAGGAAAAAGAGTAACTGCCGAAACAAACATGGAGTAAAAGTTTACCGTGGTCATTATTTTACGGCGTTGCTGTCGCGAAACGATAAATGTGTCTCAACAAAAAACAGGGTTTCCTTAATCCAGTATCTGATGAAAAACCGCAAATTTGAGCGGTTTTTCGTGTTCGGCTGGAAACTTCTGCAACAGTCTGACTCATAATCAAAATAACTGAGGTCTGATCTTAACGGCTACTATAAGCGCCATTAAGTGGCCATGAGGGAACTCCCCTTGATTTTGTCGTCTTTCCTTCAAGACGAACATGATGTATTTCTATTTCTGACTTTCCTTTACTAACTGTTCAATGGGCCATTTCGTACGGTTCGCTAAACATCGCAGGATGAAGTGTTCTGCTGAGACATTATTTCTTAAATTGCTGCCTTTTAAAAATATTATTGATAAGGCCGGTCTATTCCTTAACATATTACGCCTCATTTTTCTTCTCCTGCGTACAAAAGCAAGATGAATTAGCCCGATTATGATGTTTAAGGCAAACGAAATTTCATTACTTACTTCGACGCTTCCGAAGTGGAAGCGAATGTTCAAAATGTTCTTTTTGACTTTCAAAGCAGCTTTCGAAGTTTTAAAATCCCGATAACTCTAAATCACGTAAGAAATCGACAAAAATATTTGACGATAGGTACAAAAAGCATTTTTAGCTTCTTTCCATGTTTTGAGCCGGCAGCATTAACTACAAAAGTATGTAGAAGCATTAAGTTTTGAAAGTAAGTAACTTGGAGCCGTACAAACTGAATTTATAATAAAACGAACATTAAAAATGCTTTTAAATTGCGTTATACATTTTAATATTTAAGAGCCTACTTTGTTTAATCTTGTCAAAATAATCTTTTTCGTGCTTTGTGCTTGTCGAACAACTCGCTTTTCTTATTTATGTCATAATATTTTATTTATTACTCCCATTAACGTAATTTATATATTTTAAAGTGGCTCACATGTACTTGTACTGGAATGCTCATGATGATGAAAGAATAATTTATAAAACGCAATTATGTATAGATTTTTTTAAAGTCCCAGGTTATCCGGTTGGTTGGATGGTGGGAAAAGTAGAAAAAAAATTTTCAAATAAAAATATGCAAAATTACCAAAATAAATAATCCTGATATATAAAATCCCAGAACGCTACAGCGTGTCATTTTTTGGTGGAAAAAAGCAATCTGATTTCCCTTACTTTAGCTTGAAAATTCAAATTTCCCGAATTTTCTTGACGAAATTTGTAAAATTATAAATTCTTTATCTTCTCCAGTAATTCTAAAAGAGTGGAAATCCTGCAATAAGTACTGGAGGGTGTTCCACATCCCCCCAGATCCCCCGGTTTAACCGGGAAATTTGAATTTTTAGTAAAAATGAGGAAAATTTAAAATTCGGATAGAAAAAATTAAAACTTGGAAAACATATTTGTGCTCATGTTTAGAAGCAACTTTCTGTGTTGGTTTGCGTGTCAGGTTGCTAATACTAATTTCCGGTAAAATCATCCTGAAGCTCATAGGAGAGCTGTAGCTAAATATCAGCAGCAAAATTTGAGGTTCGGATACGGAAATGTCAATAGAGAATAAAAATTCGAACAGCAATGGAGTATTCAATTTTGAATCAAATCTATGTACAATCATAGGTATAATGAAGTCTAGGTGTCAATACTGTGGAGCTCTTAAATGGAAAAACAGAATACCTGGAATGTTCTGCAATGGAGGAAAACGAAGTTCAAGGGCCTACATCAAAGTACGTCAGACAAAGTATATTATTTTTAGTGAGACCCAGTGCGAAGCCGGGTATTCAGCTAGTAAAAATATAAAGTCAAAATTGTAAACCGGGGGGCTGGGGGGTGTGGAACACCCTCCAGTATATATCGCAAGATTTTCATTCTTTTAGAATACTTGGAGAAGATGAGGAATTTATAATTTTACAAATGTTTCCAAGAGTGGAAGTCCTTCGATATGTACTGGAGGGTGTTACACACCCCCCAGACCCCCCGGTTTACAATTTTTTCAACCGAAAAATATATTAAACTAACTAAGAAATGAGGGAAATTTAAAATTCCGATAGAAAAAAGTAAAACTTGGAAAGCATAGTTGTGCTCATGGAGTTTAGCATCAACTTACTGTGTTACTTTGAAAGTAAATTTTAAACCGGGGGGTCTGGGGGGTGTTGAACACCTTCCAGTACATATTCACTCTTTTAGAATACTTGGAGAAGATAGGGAATTTATAATTTTTTAAATTTCGCGAGGAAAAAAGATTTTGCGTTACTTTTAAAATATAGAAAAACGGGGAATCCCCCTGTAGCGAGAAACGAAATTAACTGTTTAAATATTATCTCGTTTAAAAAAGTCTACAGACGGGCTTTCCAGCTATAAAATCAAATAAAAGCTAAGCTAATTTATGAATTACTGAAGTTCAATTTAGTTGTTGGTGTCTGTTGTGAAATTTGGTAACAACTACAATGAGGGGCATACCTTGCTGAATGATTTTACTATACCATTACAATTTACTTTACGCTAAATTTTTGTTAGGAACATCAATATTACATCAACAAACGTAATTCAAATTCAAAATAACAAATCAAAAATGTGATTGGTTCTACTTATTCTCAAACTAATCCGATAGATATATCTCAAGGTGAAGAAATCTGGCAAAACTCAAAATATCCGAGCACGAAGAGTCAGCATTTAGAGTAGTCAGCCCTTTCATGTCAATGCCCGCACAATACCAAATATTTAAATTTCAAATTCAATTTTGATACACTATCGTTGAATCAGATATAATAGTTGCATTGGGGGTACTCCATACTCCCCAGACCCCCCGGATTATCAACTACACCGAAATGACTAGTCGAAATAGCCGGTTTCATTTGGGTGTAATTTCAAGTTTCTTCGTGGAAAACAAAATTGTAAACTTTCGAACCTGTATTTCGCGACTCCGGGACCAGACTCCTTAAAAAATTGACTTACACTCTGCACCCCGAAAGAGTATAATAATTATTCTTTCTCAAACTTTCAAGTCTGTGACTTACGGTGTAGATTTGTATGACAACAAACAAAAAACACACAGATTCGAGAGGTAAATAGTTTAAAAATGTTGTATAATTGGAAATCATCGGAATTCTATGAGAATTTTGGAATTTTTGAAAACTCTGGAATTTATTGTAAATTACTGGAATTGTGTAATATATAATTCAGGCTTTTAAAATCATTAAAATTCCTTAAATTGCAATTGATGAAAAATTCCTGGAAATTTCTGAAATTCTTGAAAATCCATGGAATTTTATGGAAATCGTTGGAATTCCGAGCCTAATGTCCAAAAATTTTTGCAGATATTTATCTCTTACACAGACCTGATTTATATGATTATCATTGTTAGGGCCGTCTTTTCCATTGGGCACAGGGCCCCGCGATCCATGGGGCTCCCTCGGCCCCTAATTCGGTTAAAATGTTATGGTAGTTTTAATAAAATTTTTACAGAGACTACCTGTTTTTTCTGTTGTTAATAAAATAGTTGTCTGTCATATCATAGTCAGGGGCCCCATTATCCTAAAGTGCCCAGGGCCTCTAAAAGGTTAAAGACGGCCCTGACCATTGTAAGCAGTGGTGTAATCAAAAGGGTATGGGGACTCAAACATTCGAACAGCCCTAAACTCATAATTATTTTTATTTTTTTAAATAATATATAATTCAGGCTCATCTAAAACCACAAGGTCGAATTGTGGTTACTCAAATGATTACAGTCTAGACTAGGGGTTGCTACTTGCGGTAAGACCCTTTGGCCACATTTGGCTTTCGGATTTCCTAATTCCTGAGATTTTCTGGAATGTTTTAAGGTTTTTCTTCAATTTTTTCAAATTTTTTCGGAGCTTCTTAGATTTTCTACATTCATTTATACACCAGATTTCTCCTGTGATCCCCCTCGATTAAATCCTATTTGAATTATGTTAAATAACATGGTCTTGAGTAGATTATTGTCGGCGATTGAGGTGGTTCTTCGATATTTTTTCACGTCCGATTTCTTCACTTTGGGATAGTTAAAATTACTGCTTTAAATTAAATTAAATTAAATTAAATTAAATTAAATTAAATTATATTATATTATATTATATTAAATTAAATTAAATTAAATTAAATTAAATTAAATTAAATTAAATTCAGTTCAGTTCAGTTCAATTCAATTCAATTCAATTCAATTCAATTCAATTCAATTCAATTCAATTCAATTCAATTCAATTCAATTCAATTCAATTCAATTCAATTCAATTCAATTAAATAAATTAAATTAGATAAATTAAATTAAATTTCAATTAAATAAATTAAATTAGATAAATTAAATTAAATTTCAATTAAATAAATTTAAATTTAAATTACAGTTTTAAATAAAAGAATTTTTACCTGGAACTTAGGGGTCGTCCTTTAATCACGTGAGGTTTTTTATGCAATTTTTTTACCCCCCCTCGCCTTTGGTGATACGTCGTGAGGTTTTCGGCTACCCCTACCCCCCCTACCCAACATCACGTGTATTTTTTTTTGAAATTTTTTTTCAAGAACAGACGGCAAGACAGAAGGCTGCGGGCAGCGGTGCGACAAGTGGAGTCACAAGGTCCAGTGCCAGAAGCCAGCTGAGAGCTAAATATTGTTATTATGTCGCTTTTAGGTATAAATTTGCTCGCTCGGGATTTCACGTGGTCGTAAGAAAATATACACGTGATTGTCACAACATCCCCTCCCCCCCCCATCGTGATCAATCGTGTTGTTATTCTAAACCCCTCCCCCCCTGTTAGAACCTCACGTGATTAAAGGACAACCCCTTAACAGGGTCAGCATTTTAATTTATTCCAAGAAAATAATGAAAATAAACAAATAAAGAATTTTTACCTGGAACTTAACAGGGTCAGTATTTTAATCTATTCCAAGAAAATAATGAAAATAAACAAATAAAAGAATTTTTTCCTGGAACTTAACAGGGTCAGCATTTTAATTTATTTCAAGAAAATAATGAAAATAAACAAATAAAGAATTTTTACCTGGAACTTAACAGGTTCAGTATTTTAATCTATTCCAAGAAAATAATGAAAATAAACAAATAAAAGAATTTTTTCCTGGAACTTAACGGGGTCAGCATTTTAATTTATTCCAAGAAAATAAATAAATAAAAGAATTATTACCTGGAATTTAAAAGGGTCAGGATTTTAATCTTTTCCAAGAAAATAATGAAAATAAACACAAAAAAAATTTTTTTGAACAGGAATTGGATCCCGACGGCAGTATACATTGATACAATTTATTGAAATTAAAAAAAAATTAAATGAAATTAAAATATAAAAAATTAAAGAAATTTTAAATTAAATTTCGAAAAATATTAAATAAATAAATAAATAAATTCAAAAATAATTCTTTCGAGTTCTTTGAGATTAATTATGGGAGCACTAGTGATTTAATCTAGTACGGTGCTAACCTAGCTAAAAAATACAGAGCTGGAAAAGGAATTGGAATGCAGTAGCAATTCGAATGTAGAAATTCATATTCGAACTTGTAGCGTGAAGGGTTTACACTGCACTGCAGTTATTACAATTTTGAAGAAGAATTCCCCTTACAAATTACAATTTATTAATATGAGGCATTTATTTAAAAAATTAACTAATAATAATTTTGCGATAAATGTGGATTTTTTGTATTATATATATTTTCAAAAAAATCATAGGTACCTATGTAGTTTTATTTATTTATTTATTATTATTCTAAATTTTATTTTGATGTTCACCGTTGAACTGAGCTAGGCGGATTTGAACCCATACTTTCAGCTCTGTAACTCGCACAGTGATCTCACCAGACAACTGGTCTGTTACTGGTATCATATTCTAATTAAATATTTTAGAACTAAAATTTTGGAAATATGCTTGAGTGCAACTTTGTAGCGTAACAAAAAAGTTACAATAAGTATTGGCATAAAATGAAATTTAAGTGCAGGCTATAAAACCTGAGCAGTCATTGATTTTAAATTTTCTTGTCGAGTTTTAAATTTTCTGATTTGCTTGTAAGTACATAAAATCATATTTCATACCGTAGAGTGTGAAGAAATTGATGTCTCGGAATGAAAATAGTATTGGGGAAAAAGTTATGCGTTACTGGGGAGCCCGCAGGAAGGAGGGTGGATTTAAGTTAAACTTTTCTTATGAGTAGATTATGCAATGTAAGTTATGGATACGTCATAAACGTCATGAAACTGCAAAGTCGATGTAAAACATTTTAAAAATGCGATTTTTGGGTATTTCTGTTTTATTTACATAATCGTGTATTATTCATGCATTTTCATTAAATTTACTTCGACCCCTTGCAGGGATTGCTATAGGGGTGACAGGTTTTATCGTTTGTCTATAGAAATCTTGCACACTTGATGGTTTTTGCTTTATCTTGAGACTTGAAAAAATAATATTAGGGGTCGGTCACATAAAGAACACTGCGATCAATTAGGTATGTACACGGTGGCTTAAAAATTAAGTGCTTCGCTTATCGTCGCAATTTTTTGCGATTAAGATTCAGGAAGTGTAATAATTTGTTTCCACTGCGTTGACGGGATGAACCTCGAGATTGCGGGAGATAGGAACATGGTTAGGGTGGGTCGGTAAGTTGGGGGTGGTACTTGACTCACTTACCCAACATCCGGTAAATGTTAGGGGAAAACCTGAAGATTGTTTAGGGGCCCTTTGGATGAAATCTTTTAATCATGGATATTTCGTGTGTAATAATTCAAAATTTTATGTGCACACAACGCAACCTTTACGTCTCTCGGAGTTAAAATTCAATTATTCTCGAGTGCCTCTTTTGCAAAATTTTCTAGTTTGATTTAATTCGCGGTTTTGTTTTAAAAGTAAGTGCGTTACATTAATCAATTTTTGCATTGTAAGCGATGATGTACTGTGCGCCGCTGAAAGGGATGTAGGAAAATGTATCAATCAGCATGGGGGTGGTTGTGGTTACCAGCACTCGTTCGAAACGCCGAAGGCCCCATTTAGGACACCTTATTTGATTTTCGCCCTCCCTCGAAACAAAGTGATTGAAAGATTTACTCAGTTACTTGACACCATATGGTGTTAATTTATTTTAATTTGAAACAAATTTGTTAAAGCTTTCGCTACGAAACGACACTCTCGTTTCAATTTTGAATTATTTTTAGCATTTTGCACTCATTTTACGCATCGTCACGAAATACCGAAAATTCCATTTATATTTCCTGCCAATTACAAAATAAAAAAAATTTGCATTTCAAATAATTAAACTCCTCGTTTATCCAAAATTTCATTCCGGCCTTTCTGCCTATATTTTTTTAAATCTAATCAAGGGCCCGGGAATTTAATTGAAAATACTAATTTCATTCGCTCCTTTTTAAATTCGCTAGCCAACAATTTGGTATAAATTAAATATTTTGCGAGACTCGAATTGCAGTCCGAAGAGGCGGTAACCACAGGCGTCCGTCATTGGGTGATAGACTAAGAGATGCGGACAATATCGCCGAGGGCCAGAAACCTATTTATTGTTCTTTGTTTTCCAGCAGGGTTGGCCTGGCGTCAACATTTTAAGGTAGAAATGGTAATTATATACCATCGGAGTCTTCTCATACTCCTCGTGAGTAGGGCAACCAAACTGCACTTCATTTGGTTTCGAAAAAAATTTTCTCTGGGCCTGGTGGCGGCAGATACATTTGAATTTATTCACCGGCCTGTAGTTGTTTGAGCGAGAAATTTCTCTGCAAAACTTGAAAAAAATTTGTCGCATTCCGATCTTAATTAATTATTTTACTCTCACGAACATCGGAGCGCTAATTATTTCAGGATGAATTGTGCGAAAGATAATTATGAAGGAAATCGATTATTGATTTACGTGACTTGCTTATTTTCTTAATTTTCCAAATGCGATATTTCTTGTGGGTGCTTTTTGCGAATGTTAATTCTATAATTTCATCATTACTGTAATTCTTTCATTCTAACCGTTCTATCAGCGAATTTCTATCAATCACTCTTAGTGTCAGTTTACAGGTCCCTTCCAAAGATGCCTTAGTTTACCCAACGTCGTATTAGGGATTAGTTTAGGATTTGGAGCACGCAGCAAGGAATATAAACCTATCAATCAAAGCATCAATCGTGTCATTATCGAGCCCAATATAAGCATTGCGGCTTAGTAAATGCTTAATCACTTTTTTCTCAACCTACTTTGTCCAGGTGTTCCATGCCATATTTATTCATAATCGACTCTCTTGTTCAATCAATTCCTCAATTATCGATCTGTTTGCTCATATTAACGGTTTTTCCTATTCAAACGAATTCGGAAATTGGATATGGACTTGTTAAAATCTTTCGATTTCGGTCGAAATAAAATTCGTACAAGTTAAATGACAATGTCGGAAAAGAAAAACAAATTTGTCAAAATGTCAGCAGGAGAGAAAAAAAGTTTTGGGTTTTTATTTACAGCTTAAACCAATTTGTGAAAGTTTCCAGTAATTTTTGTTTTGATTCAATTACGTTGATTTATTTGGTTGCTTTAATGGCTGGGTTTCATTGATGTCTTTCCGCAGTTTTATGGTTTGTTACGCTCTTTGTTTCAATGATTCATGCAGTGAATTAAATTGCAAGATGAGAGTTTCAACTTAGCAGATTTTGTTGTTGCTTTTTTGGAATGTCGGCAGCTCATTTGAAAGTTTATTAACTGTCTCGTCGCTGCCTGTGTGTCTTTCTCCATAGAAGTAAATTTTGTAAACGATCCACAGCCTGGTAAACGTTGGCGGAATCTTACACACTTCAAAATTTTGCTTGCACTATGTGTTGCCTAACCCAGTGTAAGCAGCTAACCGCATACGCAGACGACACTGCCATTTATTCTGTGTCAGGTAGCCAATAAAAAAATTGCTCGAAAATAGGATTTTATTTAAAAAAATTAAATTCAAAACTAGTCTGTATCTGTATACAATTCAGCCCATCGTCGAATGCTCAAGGTTTCCATCTTATTGTCTCTTTTCCAAAGTTCAGCAACCAAGAGAGACGGAATTTTAAAATTTGGTATTTCGTATCTTCTGCGTTCTAAGAGTTGAAATTGAATTTCTCTTTGCACTCGGATTCTCAATTTTTCCTCGTCCCTTTTTTCAAACCAGTTTAGTTTTTTAACTCTACTTTCTCTAAGTAGACTTTCAATGTGTGCTTGTATTAGAGTACTCAATCTATTTTCTATTCTTTCTTCAAGTTGTAACCTGTCGTCGTCAATATTCATTTCTCTGTAGAATCTTTTCGTTTCATCTTGAATTTCACTTCTGAGCTTGGTTTGTACTTCATCCATTCGTTGCATATACGCGAGTTCTACATCTTCAGTTTTCCAAATTCTGTAATTTGCTGATTTACCTATACGAATATGATTGGTGTATATTCCATTTACACATTTATAAATGGTAATGGCGTCAACTTTCGATCTACAATACGGGCATGTCGTCTGTTCGCGTAACCAAGTTCGCAAACAAGATTTGCAAAATCCATGATTACATTCGGAAGGTACTGCAATCTCTTGCTCTTGAATGGCAGTCCAACATATTGGGCATTCACTTTCTACCATAATTCCAGCAGTATCTATTTTTACCATTATTTTGTCTAGTCAAGGCTTATCTCACCTGAACTTGGATTGTTTATACAGTATTCTTTATATATAATTTTTTCCAAATTAGATCGACTGGATTAACGGATAACAAATCGAGAAAAATCAGTTTTGACGGAAGACTTTAGTCCAAAAACCACAAGATGTCGTGATTTGTAGTTAATGATGTAGGTAATGTTAATAAAAATAAACTGTATTTAGCCTTTTGCCAACCAAATAAGACATTCTGACTGGTTAACTTTTTATACCAACCGAAATATATACCTACTACATTTTGGTATCAACTTTTGTAGGATTTTATTTATTTTGGATTTTGCAATAATTTTTGTATTTTCTGATATTCCAGCCATCTAGTTGGCATTACGACAGCTAGGTGGGGAATGACGGAAAGTTAAACATCGTTCTGATTGGTCGACTTTTTTTTATCAACTTATTAAGATATGGTAATCGACTTGATTCCATATCTCAATCACACAAAGACGTTGATCTTTAAACAGCGACTAATAGATTTCCCTGGTTGTGCGGCCTGAATTCTAGCCTGAAGGCCGCACTGCATTACCAGTTAACCAATTAAAGGTTCGAAATAATAGTGTAACGAAATTACAATTTTCACATCTGTCATCTGCTATTATTGCTGCTGTAGTCATGGAACACGAAGAAAAGTCCTAAAGAGAACGCAATTTAAACTGTTACTGACCTGGGGTGGCGTTGTAGCCGAGTTTATTATGGTTTGTGGTTTCTGTGGAGTTTTTTACTCGAATACAAATTATTTGACTGCTCAACTCGAATTATTCGCGACTACGATTAACGGTCTGGTCTCGTGTGGTCTAGAAATTAGATGCAAAATTAGTTAGTTAGGTTTGAGAATAAAATATTGGAGAGAGAAATTGATAGCAGGTATCCGTTTGCAATTAAAATTTCAGTAAAAATTCAATTTTAGAATTTGTAAATATTTTGTATTTTCTGGTTTTCCCGCCAACTGGTTAAAATGGCAGCAGCTAAGTGGGAAAACCAGACATTTTACTAAAAATGGTCGCCAGAAGCGGTTGAGGAGATGTTTGTATCCTGTATTATTTTTGCAGTTTTGTATTTGAATCATTTTCATTTTGAGTTAGTAAATTTAAATTTAATATAAAGTCAATAACACAAATACTAACAGGTTATGGGCCCAGGTTAGCCAAACGTTAGGAGGCGTCCATTAATTACGTGAGGCGTTTAGGGGGGGGGGGGGGGGAGGTGGAACAAAATCTCACCCAATCTCACGAGAGGGAAAAGGGGGTCTCGGAAAATATCACGTAATTTAGCACAGGTAAAGCACAGTTTAACGTATTTATACTAAAAATACTCATTTAAAAAAATCTCACGTGATATATTAGAAGGGAGGAGGGGGTCCAACCAAATCACACGACATCTCCCCAAGGGGGGCGGGGAATTTAAAAATTGTCAAAATCACCTCACACAATTAATGGACGCCCCCTTAAAGTTGTCCGTGTCAATCCGGGGGGGTCTGGGGGGTACCCCAGTGCATACCCCCCAGTGCACACCTAACCGCGCGTTGAAACTGAATTATTATATTTGAGCAAATGATGCATATTTGGGCCACTTTTGGTACTTTTTGACAGCTTTTTTCTTGAATTAAAGAAAATAATAGAGAAAAACAAAAAATTATTATCAAATTTGGCAATTTAAGCAATTATTTTCGTTAATTTTAAGCAATTTAAAATGTAAATAGTTTTTATAAGTATTTATTTGTTATTAAAATTATTAACTTTTATTAATCTAGATAGTACTTATGTAAAAGAATTTAAAAAAAATGTTTTTTTAGTTTGCGTATCAATGCATATTTTCAAGTATTTTGGTGCATATAAATCCAAGCTTTAATTATCAAACTCTCTGGATTTACACCTACATAAGCTAGAAAAAAACACAGATTTTCTTCTGGAAACAATTACAGATGCACTGGAGGGTATTCCATGCTCCCAGACCTCCCGGTCACAACCAGTCTAGTCTGGTTCATCCAAACAAAAAAATTTACCCGCCTCAGTCGGAGCCACATTCTCGGAAATGATTCTTATTAATTAAAAAAATGCTAAAAGATAGCACATAAGTCGGATGGGACAACTCGGCGTCCACCGACTTGGCACTTGGAATTTCTTATTGGTAATTGCCCTTGCAAATCAATTAAGAATATTGTTCAAATCCCTCCAGACCCCCTGGTAATTTTTGAATAAAATTCACAGAATTGTAAGAAAAGCACGCAGTTTAAACTGTTATGCCGGGGAGTTTTTGGGGGGGGGGGTATGGAATACTCCCAAACCCGATATAATCATTAAATAGGATTTGAATAAAATTCTTATTCCTAATTAATTCTAAAAAAATTAGAAATTATAACATGGTTTACTGCTTAATACTTTTTATTATTATTATGGAGTAAAGTAATATACAAAAATTAAATAAATTTTAGAAAATTAGAAAAAAAAATTTTTTAAATATTTTTTTTTAAGTTTCCGTATTACTTTTTGAAGCCGAGTGCTCACAAAATTTGGCCATATTTTGGAAATGACGGTTTTCAGCTTCTGGAATCACAGATATCTAAACTCACCCAAATTTGGGTGAATGTACTATAATTACTATACTAATTAAGAGCTTCTGATCTATTTTTTGAAAGGAATTCGGGAAAATCTCTGAAGAATCTCGTAAAAGGAAATCTAGCGTACAAGCGGCAGTCGAGGGGGCTAGACACGAAAAGTACTTTTACCCCGAATAAAACAATTTTATTATTTTTATTCAATTATCATTACTTTTACTGCCGGCGACGGACGGACGGCATGTAGTACTTCAAATTCACAGCTTGGAACTAAATTATTATCAGTGCGGGCCTGACGACATATAAAATGTAGTTTGAAAAATTCCTGTCTTCCTCCACATTGCAGAACTTTTAAATTATTTTGGTGAACAATTAAAAGTTTTTTATAAGCGAAAACGGCAGGATTAATTTATCGTGCGTCGATCCCTTATTACACGGGCGAGAAATTTAAAAGGGTTGCATATTTATGGTAGTTTTTATCGAGTGGAAAAGGGGTCGTTTGTCCTAAAATAAACATGTTTAATAATTAAAATTAAAAATTAATAGATATGTTTAATTTTGGGTTACGTAATATTTATTGCTACCGCGTGTAAACAAACACATTTGATATAGGAACGGTAAATTTAATCTCGTGCTTGTATTTTATTTTATTTATTTATTTATAGTGCGTTGACTTACTTAAAGTTTATGTGTCGCAGATTATTATTTTTTAATTAATGGGGATTACCATAATTATATGTTGATTTATTTTACAGGTGGATATGAAACTGGTAAAATCGACGGATTATGTTACTCCTGAGATGAGAAATGTGAATGGGTTTTACAACCACAATCTGTCTCAGCAGAAGCAGGGCTGCGGAAGAGCACACGACCGAGAGTGGGAGTCCATAGTCAATGGACGCAGTAAACAGCGGGTCGTCGCAGTACCTACCCTAACCCAGTCCGTTGAAGACGCGAAACGTGACAAGTCAGATTACAAAAATTGGCGGATGGGGGATTCACATAGCATAAAAAATATTAACACAGAATCAAAGACTTTTAAAACAAAACCCCACATGGAAGCATCCGAAAGACATTTATATTCACAAACCCGTTCATCCGTTCCGTCTATTAAGAGCTGTACAAATCAATCAAAGAACAAACAAACAAATGTTCATCAGTCTCATAGCAGAAGTAATACAACACAAAGAGCGGTGCTACCAGTGGAAGTTCCGAAAGTGAAAGGGGTTGTCGGTTATCAAAGTAGAGTGGATTACGTTGGGGGTGGTTTTGTGGGACACGACAGTGGAGTGTTTGGGATGTTTTCCGAAACCAGATATGCGTTTGCCGTCAATGGACTCCCTGGAAACCCGGCACAAGCATCCGCTGCAGCGGCATTTTTTGCAAGGTAAGATTTTCAAAATTTACTTCAACGCTGCCCGCTAATTTCTGAAATTCGAGCTGTATTACCACCAGCAACAGGTGCGGGATTATATCGAACGGTTTAACATAATTTTCCAAATTTCAGTTTGACCAAGCTCGGAAAATTTATTCTTAATTTTATTAACGGCTTTTTCATTTAATTATGAAGTGCGTGTCGTGCGAGTAAAATATTTTTATAGTTACTTTAGAAAATTGAAAAGCTCTTCGTATTTCATTTCCAGAGATCTTTTTTTAAAATACAATCGACAACATTTGAATACAAAACAAGGATGGTACGGAACTTGAACTTTCAATCACATTAAGGAAACATATTTTTTGGAAAACTCTTTTCATTCCGATTAAAATTTTCACGTTAAGTTTTTTGTTAAGATTTTTCTGAAAAACATTCAGGGGTAGGTTCACTACATTGCCTCTGACGTTATTTTCAGCTCTGCTCGGGGTTATTAATAACAAATTTTTTTTTAAACCAAAGCTCTCAAAGCTTTTTGCTTCACTTTTTAACAACATCAAAATTTAAAAGGAAAATGTAATTTATCTTGGAAAAATTTTTAATTTTGGAAAATCTGCTCATCGGAAAAGATTTTGTCGTTTTTTTTCTTGTTTTTTGTTTTTGAAAAGTCATAGGTTCGCATCCCAGTCGCTATAGGTCACTGATGCCCCCTGATTTAGATTCCATGTTTTTTGTTTTCTTTGAAAAATGAGTTAAGGACATCCACCAGCGGCTATCAAATTTTTTCACTTTAGTTATTGTTAATTATCAAAATTTAAATGAAAAATTAAATTTATTTTCGAAAAAACTTTTTTCTAAACATTTTCAAGTAAAGGAATAATTATGCTCGTCGTTGGACATCTGATTATGTTACCAAAGAATAATATAAATAAATATTTTTGTATTTTTAAATTGTTTCGGAAAAATTAATTTAGAAAAACAAACACCTACCTACTTTGAGTTATTTACATTTTGTTATTTTATTGTTATTTGTTAATTACCTAAATAATCATTAAAAACATTTTAAATAATATTTTAATCCTCGAAATATTTAAATAATAAGCCAGTCAGAATTGAATAATGATTTTTTTTTAATTTTTAATTATTAATAAATTACACAAATATTTGAATTTTACAGATTATTTAAATGATTTTGGATAATTTTTAAATAATAAATAATAATGATTTTAATAGTTATTTAAAAAGTAGTCTTCAATTTTCAATAAATTCCAATTTCAATTTTTTCTGGTTTTCTTTTCCTAGTCTGCAGGTATTTCGAATTTCTTTCCACATTTTTTTGTTTCTTTTAAATTTCCTATAAAAATTTTAAATTTAAGATAAAATATATATTGTGATGTTGTAATGTAACGCTATATTTAAGCGATTATTAGGGTTCGTTCCATGGGGGGAGGGGTGCAGAAGGGAACCCTACCTTAAACATTTTAAACAATTGGTAAAATTTGTGAATATTTCAGGTGAAATCATTGGAATTCCTTTTAAAAAACCGGTCAACAGTCAGTGGTGTTGCTATCATAGGGAAAACCGGGCCCCCCGAGCTCAGAGCGCCCCCGGAGATTTATTTATTTGATTTAATTAATTTATTGGTTTAATTTTTATTTAATTTATTAAATTATTTTAATATAATTTTTATAAAGTTGTATTTGTACAATGGTTAGGGGCCCTAGTGTATTCTCTGCCCCGAGGTCCTTTTCCATCTAGCTACGCCACTGTCAAGGGTTGGTAAACGTTGAATGCTGGCCAGGGTTACTTTTATTTCTATATTCTGTTTTAGGAAAATACTAGGAGGTGAATCGGTTTTCTGGCCACCATGACCTCCAAGTATTTTAATAGTATGGAGCTAAGTTGCCAAAGTTGTGCGGCCTGATCTAACCTAATATTCCAGTTTGTTAGAATTGGCTTTGCAAAAGTATGTCTAGTAAGTCAAGGTTACGATATTGCCTTGACATCATAAAGTAGAAATTTAAAGAAATTTATTATTATTTGCAAATTTTAATAATATATTTCTCATGCACTCCTGACGGGCTAAGTTAACTATACTCTTTCAGTTCATGGTGTAAAGTGGGCGATGATCTACTATAATAAAAGTGTTTCTAGTGAATTATTACTGAGATGTTGGGGATAATTCAAAAAAGAAATACAAAAGAAATCTCAAGTCATAATTGTATCAGTAAATTTCCTCTGAACACTATTGCTGATGCACTGGAGGGTATTCCATACCCCCCAACCCCGGTTTCAGAAATTAAAGGTCGTGTTTAGGTTCAGTAATTGATTTTATCGAGCAGAAAGTAATTTGTATTTTCTGAACAAATACGTGTCGCAAGGGGGGGGGGCAAAAATGCACTAAACACTTTTCAGAACTAAAATGTTTTTAAGTTATCGCATGTAAAATACACTGTAAGTATATATTCGCAAACGTTTTCACCATACTATGGCATAATCAGGCGAGGAATTCCATTATGAAAAGTGTTTAGTGCATTTTTGGGTTTTCTAAAATATTGATATGATTGACGAATATACTGTAATGCATTTTCCTAGGTTACAAATTTTTATACCTATTTCTAATTTGCCAGAAAATACAAATTGTTTAATTTTTGACTAATTTTCTATTTATTGTAATTTTTAAAAATAAATGTTATCAAAATGCTGCTCTGGTATCAAATACAATTTCTTTGTTCCTTTCAATTTTAATTAAAATTTCAAATTTTTATTAACAAAATTTGTCCATCTGCTCTACGTCAGCCATTTTTGGAAAAAATCACATTTTCTCCACTCTTGAGGGCAAAGTCGACCAACTCGCGGCAAATATAAAACTTGACAAAGCACTTAAAACAAAAGAAAAATTGTGAAAATTTATGACAATGCATTCTAAACATCGGTTTGTGAAATCGGGGGGTCTAATACCACCCAGTAAGCTTTTGTTAATGGGCTAGAAGCGGGACACTCGATTCAATGCCTTTAATTTTCACTTAAAAAAAAAAAATTTATATTTTCTGGTTTTTTTTCTAATCGAATTTCTTTTCATATTTTTTTGTTTCTTTTTCTCAGCTCAGATGCCAAGCTTGTCACTGATCCAACATATCCCAATTTATTAGAATTAGATATGGTATTATCGTGATATCATCGAGTAAAAATTTTAGAAATTTGTTATTGGCAAATTTGAATTTTTCTCATATACTTGTGACGACGTAATTAAGTTATTACTATACTCTTTCAGTTCATGGTGTGGAGTGGACGACGATAATAAAAGTGTTTCTAGTGAATTGTTACTGGGATATTGGGGGTAATTCAAAAAAGAAATGTCAAGTCATAATTGTACCAATAAATTTCTTCTGAACTCTATTGCTTATGTACTGGGGGGTATTCCATACCCCCCAGACCCCCCGGTTTCAAAAATCAAAGGTTCGTATGTGGGTTCTGTAATTGATTTTATCGAGCAACAAGCTTTGTACTCATAGAACAAATACGAACTAGCGTACCTAGGAGGGGGGGCGGTAGGGACGGACCGCCCTGGGCGGCACATTTTTAGGGGCGGCATTTTGCTTCATTTTATATAAATTTTTGTTTTTTTACGTTTTATAATTTTTATTAAATTTTAATTTTTAATTTAAAGCAGGTGGCAAAAGTTCTAGGTACGCCAGTGCAAATACGTCTCGCAACGAGGGCGGGAGGTATTTTTATATTTCCTATTTGGCAGAAAATATAATTTTTTAAATTTTTGCTTGACTAATTTTCAATTTATTGTAATTTTTAAAAATAAATTCTATCAAAATGCTGCTCTGGTATCAAATACGATTTTGTTGTTCCTTTAAATTTAAAATCAAATATTTTACTTAAAATTACAAATATTTTTAATCAAAGCGTCAAACTCTTCATTCAACTTTAATTATCTAATTATTAGCAAAATTTGTCCGTCTGCTACGTCAGCCATTTTTGGAAGAAATTCACATTTTCTCCACTCTTGAGGACAAAGTCGACCAAAGCTTGACAAAGCAGTTAAAACAAAGTAAAAATTGGGAAAAGTCATGATGACAATACATTCTAAACTTCGGTGCGTGAAACCGGGGGGTCTGGGGGGTATGGAATACCCCCCAGTAAGCTATAGTCAATGGGCTACGAAGTTTTCCAAAAAGAGAATTATTATTACCAACCATGAATAATTTTTTTTAATGTAGGTGGAATTTTACTTAGACTTTACATTTTTAATCTTCATTTCCCTCTTCGTCCCTCCATTGCAGCAAACTGTCAGATGTTACTGGATTAGAGAAAAGCTGTATTACTATATATTACACAATTTTGCCCAGAACAAAGTGTACGTAAGGCACGACAATCAAAACACTTCTGCGTACTCAGAGATGGTAGTGTCAGCAGTTGATCGGACGCTTTACTAGACTATTCTATAGTCTGGTTTATTTTATATGAAAATAAAATTTAAAACAAAGTTTTGAAATTCCTCTCCCGCAGGAGAGACTCAATCGCTAGCTTTATTGGTGGAGGGGGGTATATCAGGTATATCAGTATTATTATTATTATTATTATTGAGAGATAGATTGCACCGTTATTTCTAAGAAGACATTTTAATCAGAACAAGTTGTCCTTTTAATTGTTGCTAATTGTGCCCCTGTGGAAAAAATAATGAGGTACAAATTTTTTGCACAAACTGGTTATTTTAAAATTTTATTACTTAAAATTCTAGTCTTACGTTATTTAGTATTCAAGTCACAAGGTGTGAGATTAATAAAATTATCTCACATAATTGAGTTTCAATACTCGTTTTAAAGAGGTCACACTTTTCTTCTTATTTATTTTAAATATCAAGTCGCTTAAAAATGTTAGCTCCGTATTTTCTCACGTCTTATCAATTTTGATAACTAATTTTGAAATATTTTTCGTTTTTTACATTTTAAGTGTATATTATCTTGTTGGTTGTGCTCGTCGGTAAATTTGAGCTTTTTATTACCATTTTTATTCCATAATCCTAATTTTATTTAAATAAATTCAAGAATTTATTCGAATTTTATTAAATCGACGTTTACGTGGTCAGGGCTGGACCTGGGACCTGCACAAATAAATTAATTTGGAGGCGGAGTAAATTAATTTTCGTCGAAATAAAAAATTGGTAAATTAATTAAGAAAGGCAAACGAGATCTGTTAAGCTGATTTCTCAAAGTATATTAAAAAATAATCTCATCATAATGAAGCTTAAAATGAAAATATCAATTATGAGACTTTTGGAAAATTGGACCGCGATGAAACAATTTCATAATGAAGGAAAATCGCTTAAAGCTGCACGATGTAATAATAATTTTTGTGCTAAGTAGATTAAAAAATTCGAACCAAGTCGGAAAGTTTCAAAATGATCTTTCATTTGCCGCTTGTTTGGATTTCTTCGATAAAATTTAGTTATACCTCTGTAGGTACAATTTTAATATTTGTCCAAGATAAATATTGACAAATACTTAAAATAGACTCACGGTTAAACGAAAATTAAATATGTAATTTTCAATCGTCTCGTAAAATTGGTAATAAATCCTCAGTTTGCTTTCGTTTAAATTTTTTATCCGGCTCGAAGGGCCATAAAGTTTATTTTAATTAAATTGAAAAATAAATTAACTGGGGCTTTCACTTCGTGTAATAACAATAAAATAATTTAATTCTTCCCAACAATAGCATTCTTCTATGTCATTGCCAGATGATATGCAGTTATGAATAATTTATCCTATTATTATTATTATCATCAATTCACATGCATTTCAAGTCATGAACATGAAACACGACATGTGTAAACTGTGCTTTGTGGATTATATTAATTTCCAAGTCAACTTCTTCTCGTGTCCACCCTGTAGCAACTTCACACATTTCCAATTGTTACACTGAGAAACGGTAGTTAATTTCCAATGCAAAAACCACCGTGTGCACCTACCGGGGTTTTTATCCCGAACATTCGTGCCAATATTCCATTGTATTCTAAACGAAACGTGCATAACTTAATTTCTTCTTCTTCCTATTTAATAATTACAAATACTGTTTCGAGTTCGTTCCCTGTTTGATATTCAATCCATCAGTTGGAATGATTCATGATAACATGGTAATGATAAATTGTGTTTCTCTTTGTGCTCTCATCGGAAAATTATTTTGAGCAATCTCAAATTAATCTTTGATTAATATCGATGAACCGATGAGTTCCATTTATTATTTTGGAATAATCCCTAATGTTATGGTATAAATTTTTACATGACGTTTCTCGCTGTAATCAAGCACAATCGAGGTTAAAAGGTTAGCAGGAGTTCTCGTGTTCGTGTGTACTAAGTTATTGTTTTAACTTGCATCGGTTACCTCACCTTTCACCTCAATTATTCAATGCTCCATATTAGCTCTAAGCTTATAAGGAGCAAGTTGCTGGTTGAACAAACTCGGTTAACATTCTGTACAAACATAACTTGTTCTGTATAAATGGTGTTATAATCTCACTCACTTTATTTCCTTACTTCGATTTCCTTAGGCTTTTATTATAAATTGCTATATTGACTCATTACTTACAGGTTTAGCGGGCTATTAATTTGAAAGCTTCACTCATAAATTAACTAGAAAATGTATATCATTATTTTTTCTATAATCTTTTGATTGACAATTTGTGCTTTTACGAGTCTACACTCAAAGTAGCTAATTATTTAATTTAATTTGTGTGTAGCCCTTAATGCTTGTATCAGCTAGTCCTACTATGATGTAGAAGCTAGGGTTCTTTGTTATAAATCAAAAAGTGTTTGTGGCTTCAGTCGACTGATCTATCTGTTTTAAGATATATAGCATTTTGGCACCAAACAGTAGCAGTTGTCACCCCTGTATGAGCAGAAAATGCAAAGTACAAATTTTTTTACCGAAATTAAATGTTTTGAAATACAACTTCTTAGAGGAAGCACAGAAATTGGGTCTTATGCAGTAGTAGATTTAGGGGGGGTGATAGGAGCAAACGCCTCCCTCGTGGGTTTTAAACAAAACTTTAATTTTTATATCCACAGTTTTTAATTTATTAAGAAACAAATAATTAAGTTATTCTTGATATTATTTTTTGGTAAGTACTATTTATTTTTCATATTTCATAAATTCTTATGTTGTCCCCCCCCCCCATTATGGTAATTGTCTGAATCTGCTACTGATCCTATACAGCACAAATATTGGATATAATACTGAGAATCAATATAAGGCCAATATGGATAGGTTAAATAATGTGATTGGAGGCTGGGATTAAATGAAACAGGGGGTAAATATCTCGAAAATTTGGTGTACGTACACTTTGTTTGGAATTCCATTGGAAATCCTTGGATTTCTTTGGAAATCGCTGGAATTTCCTGAAATTCTGTGGAAATCTAATGAATTTCCTCTGCAATTTTTGAAAACCTCTGGAATTTTTTGAAAATTATTTGAATTCCTGGGAAATCCCTGAAATTTTTTGGAAATTCTTGGAATTCTTGGAAATCTTTGGATTTCTTGGAAATTTTTGGAATTCTAAGACTTTTGTAATTATTGGAAGTTTTTGGAATTCTTGGAAATCTTTTGAATTCTTGGAAATCTTCTGAATTCTTGGAAATCTTTGGAATTCTTGGAAATCTTTGGAATTCTTGGAAATCTTTGGAATTCTTGGAAATTTTTGAAAGTCTTGAAAATCTTTTGAATTCTTGAAATTCTTTGAAATTCTTGGAAATCTTCTGAATTCTTGGAAATTTTTGGAAATCTTTGGAATTCTTTGGAAACTTTGGAATTCTTGGAAATCTTTGGAAATTGTTGGAATTAAATTTATTTAAAATTATTTTATTTTGGGTTTATTTTCTATTGTTGGAATTTCTTGGAAATCATTGGAATTCTTAGAAATCGTTGGAATTCCTTGGAAATCGTTGGAATTCCTTGGAAATCGTTGGAATTCCTTGGAAATCTTTGGAAGTTTTTGGAATTCTTGGAAATCTTCTGAATTCTTGGAAATCTTTGGAATTCTTGGAAATTTTTGAAAGTCTTGAAAATCTTTTGAATTCTTGAAAATCTTTGAAATTCTTGGAAATCTTCTGAATTCTTGGAAATTTTTGGAAATCTTTGGAAACTTTGGAATTCTTGGAAATCTTTGGAAATTGTTGGAATTAAATTTAAAACCATTACATACCACAAATTTATTTAAAATTATTTTATTTTGGGTTTATTTTCTATTGTTGGAATTTCTTGGAAATCATTGGAATTCTTAGAAATCGTTGGAATTCCTTGGAAATCGTTGGAATTCCTTGGAAATCTTTGGAATTCTTAGAAATCGTTGGAATTCCTTGGAAATCGTTGGAATTCCTTGGAAATCGTTGGAATTCCTTGGAAATCGTTGGAATTCCTTGGAAATTGTTGGAATTCCTTGGAAATTGTTGGAATTCCTTGGAAATCGTTGGAATTCTTTGGAAATCGTTGGAATTCCCTGGAAGTCATTGGAATTCTTTGGAAGTATTTTATTTACTCCTTGAAATGAAAGCATGAAACGGTTGGCAACATACGTAGAGAATAAGAAAAACGTAAATGACGTCGCTGTGGCTGTAGTGGAAACTACAACAATGTAAAAAAGTTACAGGCGGATTACTTCTTCGGGGTACAGATTATTAAAGCATTTTTTATGAGGTCGGGCTTCCTGGGTTCAGGGGGACTGTTCCTAAAGGTTTTTTACTCTTACTTTTCAAGTTTTCACCCTGTAATTTTCACTTTTTGAATGTTTTCATTGGTGGAAACAAGAGAAAGGGAAAATTTAAGCTGAAAAAAATTGAAAATGGGGTAGTTTGAAATTAGATCCAGATGAAATCACTCTAATAAGATAATAATAATTTAAGCAGAGGGATAAATATCACAAAAAATATTGCAATTCCAAATATAGGATTGGAATTCCTTGGAATTTGCTCGAACTCCTTACAAATTATTGTAATTTCCTGGAAATCCTTTAGAAATTTAAACAATTGACGTCATTGGAATTCTTGAAAAACAAGAGAGGAGAAAAAAACGCTTCTCTGTACAAAGGTGGATCCAGGAAAATTCATGCAGGGGTGAAATGGGGCGAAACTATTTTTTTACTATTTGCATCATTTACAGTGACAAATAAGACACATTATTTTATTTAGCTGAGGGGGGGGGGGTAAATAAATATATTCTGATAGGAATTAAGGTATATTTTTTCAAATTTTAACAAAATTTAGTCGATTTAGTTGTGTTTTCTAATGGGTAACCGTGGGAGTTACCCCCTCTTTTCAAATCAAATCAAGTCTATCAGTCCTAGGAATTCTTTTAAAAATTATCTGGAGTTCTTTTAAAAAACTTATGGAATTTCTTGGAATATCCTGAATAGTTTTGTACACTAACACATACTTTGAATTCTTTGGAAATTGCTGGACATTATTAGATCTTTTAAAAAAACAATGTGGGGGCAAAACCAAAAGCATTTTTGTTACAGGACTCCGGAGGATTTGAAAAAAATTGAATCAGCAAAATGAAAAAAAAATTCGATTTAATTTTAAAAATTTTTCGAATTTATTTAAAAATCAACTTGATATTTTTTGGAATTTTCTGGAATTTCATGATAAAGTTTTTTATAAATTTCTGAACAAAATGCTATGTTAAGAGTTAAACGCTTTACTCACGACCTGATTTGGTCAGGTCTTTGCAATTATAGTTTTTGTAAGTTACAAAATGATCCGCACCGAAAGTGATCCAATGAATTTTTATCGAAGATGTACAAATTATAGGGGTTCAGTAAAAATATAACTTTGAATTCTGCCGGGAATTCTATAAAAAATATTTATTTAGTAAAACAATAGATTTAAAATAAGAAATTTCAATTTATTGGAAATAATTATTACAAAAAATATAACATGATGGCAACAAACTATGCTACGTAATCATAGGTATTCGGTTCTGTTGAGCAGTGTTTCATGTAATCTTTGTCAATAAGGGCTTGGATATTCCTCTTGATTAATTCAATTTTAGGTTTAAATTGAGAAGTGAGGTCTTCCAAAACTTTAGAAACCAACTCGACGTGTTTTATCCTTTTCTGTGATTTCATGATTCTTACGATCGTTGCCTGGATGACGTACATTCTCTCTTGGTCGATATTTTTGTCTACAGCCACTTGTTCCTTATTCGTTTCGATTTTGAGCGGAACGTTGATATTGATGCGATGCTTCTTGTTATTGTAATTTAAATTCAAATAAACCGTGGAATCTGCAGTCAGGTCTTCAGCACTCTTGCAAGTCAAAAATTTGGCTTTCAGCAAAAGTTGAGTGATTTGCAGAACTATATCCATATCTATATTGGTTTGTTCCTGAATTTGCCCTACAGTCCAAGAGTCAGAACTGTTAAACAATACAAGAATGGAAATTTGTCTGGTGTTGGCTTGAATGGTATAGCGACTTTTGAAATGGTTTGTAATAATTTCGCCCTTGGATAGGTTGTACATCCAGATGAGTTTTTTCCCCGAATGCGCCTTCGAATAAAACTCGTTAAACTGAGCTACACATTTTTCCAATTCAATCGGCAAATTATGGCGGGGCGAACTTGCAAACGACCACGTACAAAATTGGAGAATCATCATGTTAAAATCGACATCAATTGATTCCTGATTTTCTTTAGCAAATGCTGCATTGATATCCTTTGATAAGTTTATATCCTTCAGCATCCTTTCGAATTTTGTTACAGATTGGGCGCCGTTGATTTCTTTCATTTTAAGGACCATGTATGATTCTAATTCTTCATCGCTGGACATACCGTTCACCAACCGTTTTGCCAACAATTTCATGTAGTAATCATGAAAGACATCCTTGTCTTCGATGAACGTGAACACTATAATGATTTCGTCCAATTGTTCTTTTTGGTTTGGATTCGTACTTCTCAACAACTGATCGCAATATTTGGTAATCAATTCCGAACTTTTTCGAACTGTATTTGATTCCATCGTTACGGCATTTTTGTTCACAAATCTCGCACTTGCTTTTTCTACTGCAGACTTAAAGGCGATATTGCCTGAAAATATGGTGTTCTTCAAGTCCATGTACTTTTTGTAGATCGTCACAATTGAGTCGAAATAGATTTTAGGATTCTTGCCAGCAGCTTCACTACACTCTCGAACAGAAGACAATCCTTGATCGCTCACATGTTCTTGGAAAATATTCACAAATTCGCTTAAATCCTTCGTATGTGTGGATACCAGCGAATACATTATTCGGATATTGTCGTAGTTTTCAGAAATCAACATTTCTTTGAAAGCTGCATAAAAATATTTCAAATGTCTTACAATCAGGGAACTTTCAAGAACCTGGATTACCAATCTTTTGGTTGATTTATCGAAATAACTGATTATCCTTACCGATTCCTCCATCAGTCTCGTTTCGACCATGATGATATACTTCATGAAATCGCTTTCGCCTTCCAAAAACTCCGTACTTTCTGTGACGTAAAAGATTTCTGTCGCTTCCAGATAGGATTTCTCCAAATAATCTTCGTACACGCACATGGAAGCGGTTTTACCATCAACGTATATTCCCAATAATGTACAACACGCCACGAGGTCCTCGATTAAACTGCTATCAATTCTTTTACCCTGTCGTTCACGATTTAATAGTTCGTTAGCGGTTTTTAGGAGTTTACCATTATATTCGTCAAAAATAGTTTCTTTCCACGTGATAATGGCTAACGCACCAATTTCATAGCACTTTTCAGGATCCTCACCGAAATCATTGTGCATGGAGATGTAATTTTTATTGAGATAACTAAATACCAGATCTAGAAGTTGCTTTGCACTTTCAAACCTTTTCCATTCGCTGTTGTGGTAGCTCAATAAATCTTCGTCCACTAGTTCCGCACATTTTTCCCGTACACGTTTGCAAACCGAATTAAAATATTCTCTTATCTTCACATAAAGAAGCCACCCTCTTGAACCTATAGTGGCCAATCTATCATTTTCTGGGTTCTTGCTTTTTTCACTATGGGGTCGGTAAAGGTAAGTTGTCACCGAGCTATGTATTTTGAACCGTTCTGAATTTCTAGTATTATTAATATTATTTACGAATATGTTATTCAAAAGTGGAAGTAATTCTTCTGTCCACAAGGATTCTAACCGTTTTGAATCCATATTTTCTGCAATTTACAAAACTATCTCAAATTTACTCCGACTTCACCACGTTCACGTTTGTTTTTGCTTTGATGGTTTGAAGAATGAACCGTTGATATAATAGTGTTAAGCCGCTACAGTTGGTAGCTTTGTTATTTTGATAATATATATGCAGGATAGAAATAAAAATTTAAAGAACCTCACTTGTCCACTTTACACCATGAAATGAGTAATTTATTGATTACTTTACTCTTACCAACCAAAATCAGTTATGCTGTCGGAAGTGTTCAAAAACAAAAAAATAATTATTAAAAAATACCTAATATACTTAATAGAGGGCGGGCGCTCCATCAACCTCTTTGTACCAACCGTCACTGTTGCTATCAAGCCTGTTTTTACATTATTACGGAAACAGTTACAATGCTTTGAGATGAATTATGAATTGCTTTCATTTTTGTATTCGAATATTCGAATAATTCGAATATTCAAATAATTCGAATATTCAGAATTTAGATTAGATTACATTCAAATACAGGGCCGGAATCTTTTAGATTTTCCGTGTGGTGCTCACATAATCTTAAATATTACGCATCATGTAGCTTTGCTAAATCTATTTTGAATATTATTAGATTATTACTAAGTATTAATTTGTTATTTTTTAAATTTAGAGTATTTACCGTGTGTGTCGGCAAATTATAAATACAATTTTTGTAAATTCGTAGTGTGGTGCTCGAGCATTCAAGCAACTCAACTGTTGCCGGCCGTGTTAAATATTTAAATCTGTTAAATAATCGAATAATTTCAAATTCAAATAATATGTCAATATTCGAATAATTTGAATATTCTAATATTTTGAATGTTTAATGCCCAATTGCACCACCTATCCTTAAAACTTAAGTTTTACTTAAATCTTATTCCGACCAATGGGTAATCAGTGTGCAATGAAATGGGGTGGGGCTTAGCGATTTCGAATATTCAAATTATTCCAATATTCGAATTTGATTCCCAGCCTCTAACCTTTAATATCTGTAGCTCACACCTCCGATTGGTTAATTAGTGGTCAACTAAAATTAAAATGTGGCGGCTGATTATGATTATTAAACCATTAATTGTTATTAAATACAAGGGCAAGGGGCAACGAAGTAACTACCTCTCTCTCAAAAATCAACAAAATCTACTAAATTTTGTTAAAATCTGAAAATTATTATTATTTAGCCCCTCTCCCCGAAAAGGGGTGCAAAGCTTTTGAATTTAGAATTTCAATTGCAAAAAAAAAGAAAAATGAAGTCATCGCTTTCAGTCATCAAGTCATTGATATAAGATCAGATTAAAGGGGCAAATATCTCAAAATAATTTTGTACACCGTACTCAGAATTCCAATGATTTTCAACAAGGGGGGGGGGTAATGGGGTAACTGTCCCTCCACATGACCCCATCAAAACCAATGCTAAGTTTTGTGAAAATTTGAAAAATATACTGAAATTCTTACAGTGGCGTATTTAGAAAATGCTCTTGGGGGGCAGACCCAGTGGCATATTAGGTGCAGAGGGGCTTCAGATCGAAAAGTAAAATCACAACATTTAAAACTCGAACGAAGCAAGTCATTTTTAATTTTCTCACGCACTCGAATGGAAAAAATTTGAAATATGAATAAATAAAAATAATTTAAAGTTATTTAAATTTTAAAACCTCGGGTAAACATTATTTTTATCAGGGAGGGCTTCAGGGATACAAACCGAGGCATCCTAGGGGAGGGGGGGGCAATTGCCCCTTTGCCCCGCTCTAAATACGCCACTGAATTCTTATCAAAAAACAGCCAGCCAGCCTCTCTTACCTCTATGAATTTTTCCTGAATCTGCTCCTGTGTACAAATGAAGGGAAATTTGAGAAAATCTAAGGAAGTCTTATAAGAAATAAGAAATACAAAGAACTCTTAAGCAGTGGCGCAGCTAAGAGTTTGTTATGGGGGGGGGGCTAAAGGATGTGAGCGAAGCGAGCTCCGTAAAAGGCGCGCGCCGCAGGTAAAAATGTCTCGGAAGAATGGGCGTGGTTATCTTATTTTGGAGTATAATTATTGTGTCTGGGGGGGGCATAGCCCCCTATTCACCCTAGGCTGCGCCACTGCTCTTAAGAATACCATATAAGTGGGCCTTTTTCAATTTTTTGAGAATTCCTTTGCTTTATTAAATTTTCCGAGATTTCTTACGACATTTAAGAATTTTCTTCATTGTTTCGGATTTCCCATTTCTTAGATTTTCTTAATATTCCGAAATTTTCTAGAGATTTTTGAAATTTCTTTGGATTTTTTAAAATTTTCTAGAATTTTCCTCTATTTCGTTTGATTTTCTTGAATTTTTCTTTTTTCTAGATTTTTTAAAATATCCTAGAATTTTCTACATTTCTTTAAATCCTTCTCCTGCTCAATATTTTAGGAAATTATATATCTTAAGAAATTCTAGGATATCTTAGAGATACTACAGATGATAGTTTTGGCTTTATTCCAAGCAAGCAATGCAAGGAAATCTGAAAATTTCAAAGGAAATATTAGAAATTAGAAAATTTGAGGAAATGTAGAAAATTTTAGGGAATTTTGTAAAATCCAGTATCTTAGATAATCTAATAAAATCTTGGAGGAAATTCTAGGATATCTTAGAGCCACTACAGATGAGTTTTTGTTTTTATTCCAAGGAGTCAAAAAAAATCTGAAGCCATCAAAGGAAATCTTAGAAGTTAGGAAATTCGAGGAAGCAAAAAATTTTCGGGAATTTTAGGAAATCCAGTAAATCTTAGAAAATCCAATTAAATCTTAGAGGAAATTCTAGAATATCTTAGGAATACTACAGATGAGTTTTCTTTGATTCCATGGAGTCCAAGGAAATCCAAGGAATCCCATTTCCTAGATTTGCTTAATATCTCGAAATTTTCTAGAATTTTCTGAAATTTTTTTGGATTTTTAAAGATTTCCTAGAATTTTCCGATATTTCGTTGGTTTTTCTTGAATTTTTCTTTTTTCTACATTTTTTAAAATATCCTAGAATTTTCTACGTTTCTTTAAATTTTTCTCTTTCTCAATATCTTTTTGAATTTCTTAAAATTTCCGTGAATTTCTTGAAATTCTCTAAGATTCTAAAACTTCTTGAGATTTTTTTGAAATTTTCTTGAATATCTTCAAATTTTTTTTCGCTAGTACACCGGAGTTTTCTAACGATTTCTCCCTAGTTTGTTGCTGGGAAACCGAAGGGAAATCTTAGATAATTTTAAGAATACTTAAGAGATTTTCTTGGGCTTCCTAAAATATTCTGAATATTTTCTGAGTTTACCTGGCAAGGGCGGCTGGAAGGAGGGAGGATAACAGTGTATCTAACCCTCTCCTCTTGACAAAAACCAACAAAATGTACAAATTTTTTTTTTAATTTTAAAAATATACCTAGATTTTTTTCAAAATATATTTATTTACCCTCTCTTCACCAGCTTCATTTACCCCCTACGTGAACTTTGCCTAGATCCGCCTTTGATTTTCAGACTAGTTTCAATTTAAAGAATTTCTATGATTTTCAAGGAATTCCAGAGATTTCCAATGGAGTTCCAAATAAGTGTACACAAGATTTTCGAAATATTTACTCTTTGGTATTAAGTAAATAACATAATATTAATAATAAAAAAAATATATTAAAATAGAAAATTCATTAGTATTGGAGATAGACCTTAGTGTTTATGTTGTATGGGGAAATGGGGGGGGGGGGGTTGAAGGAGTTAATGTGCAGAAATATATTGTTGTCGTAATATATTTCATGTAGGGGGGGCTACTTTGGTTTATTTTTAAAATGATTGGTAAACGGAAGCAGCAGGTAAATGGTTTGGAATAGAATTTTATTTCAAAATTTGCTTTAAGCAAATATCAATTCTTTTAATTTTTGAAATGAAGTTTATTCAAAATAAAAAATTTTTGCTGTTCTATGTTACCAACCTAGAGAAACTTAAGAGTGACGGGTCAGTGCGGCCTTCAGGCCGCACAACTTAGACAATCTAGTTATACCAAGCATCTTTGCGTATCAAGGAACAGTGTTCTTCGCTAGCGGCATATATTTATGCGGAGGTTGCAGTCGAAGTGAAGTTACTGCCGGCCAATCTGTGTCTGATGATGGGACGACAAATAATCTCGAAATCGTGAATGGTGTTGCTTCTGCGCTAGTCTTCAATCTAGCCTAAAATTCTGTTTTTACTTTTTTGAAAATTGAATAGTTTATTAATACAGAATTTTAAGGGATGCTAAGCCTCCCTTGCCGAATTTACCTCGGTGGTTTGCCATTGTCTACAGAGAAAAGACGGTTGTTTATCCGGAAAATACAAAGTAAAGAGTGGTCTTTTTAGACGATCGAACTCATGGTATCCAGTAGTAAGTTTGCTAAGTCACTTCGTCAGCGCGGACAAACTAATTCTTCTTCTTGGATTTGTTTTGGAGCCCCATAGGATATTAAGCCGCCATTACACGGTTTTTTTATGTAAATTTATATTTATTAGCTTAAAAATGATCATGTTTATTGTGTTGCGACACACCGACTCCTTGTGGAAGGAATCCTAGAGCTTAATGAGATCACTTTTGTTTTGCAACCCCTCCTGAAGTTTAATTAGTTAATGTTAATCGAGAAACGTTAATTTAGCTCAGGGAAGAAATCATAATCCTGAATACGTTTCTGTTGTTAACACAAATTAAAAGTTACAGCGAATCTCAAACTTTGTTTTGCGCGCACCCCCGCTTTTAATTTAATTTATTAATTGCCTCTTTATTTTGTGATGAATCGTCGATCTCTTAAACAATAATTCTTAATAAATCCCGCTTCTTACCTCAACTTTTCCTGCTCAACAACAAGATAATTATAATAATTAATTGTTTACAGCTGCACAGCCACTTTATTAAATTGAAATGTTTCAAAAACTTCATACAAATTGTTTTTTTGCAATTCATTTACCTAATGCGTTTTTGGAATTTATTGTAAAACAATTATTTTTTGCAATTTTTTTTAAATAATTGCATTGCATGGCATTTTAAATTGCGGAACTTGGAATTATTTCACTCGAAAACTTCTTTAGTGAGCTTTAACAGCCATTTGCAGATTAACTGTGAATAATGGATGGCACTTGAATTAGGCTTGTTTTGTTACACAAAGTAAATTGTCTCACAATTAAGAGACCTGTTAATGTGGGAGTAAAGCTTCGTTTCGTACTTTCCACCACAAAATCGACAAAAATACGATTTGCTATCGCCGTGCATTTAGCCCACTAATTTCAATTTTTAAATATTTGGCTCAAACATGCAAACGTTTCCTGTCATGAATTTTCATAAAAGCTGAAAATTAAAATGATCTGATTGTGGCAAGTACGGCCATAAAGTATATGTGGCTGACAAAACGACGCAGGAAATAAGGGTTTAGAGAAAACAACATGCAAGTAAAATGCAAAAAATAGAAAAATGCGAAAGTTTAACTTAATTACAAAAGTTTACTCCGAGTTTTAAAAGAAAATTGAAAATTGAAAATTACAAAGCGTTAGGATGCGACTCGCGTTTAAATAGAGAATACAAAACGTAATTTGCATTTTGACTTTCATCACATTCAATATGCATAGATTATGTAACTTAGAAGACAACTCCCAAACGGCAAATATTTTAGTCCTTCGTTAAGCCCATGTAAGGGTTGCAGACAAGATAATGCAATCAAGGGAGTGATACCAAGTAATTCTATACATTTAAATTGGCTTTTATGCAAGGACACTCCCAGACTGAACCGGCATATTATTTATATTTTTTCGAATTATACGTAAATAAATTATTTCTGGATCGGAACGCGTTAAATTGGCGTTTACGGCTACCAAAAACGAAACTAAGCGGAAACTGACAGTGGCGCGCTAATGGACGCTTTTAGGACCCCTACAGGCATTATTAAAGTATTATACCGCTCCATCGTAAATTGTAAACGGTAGCAATAATTTGATCGTATACATTAAATTAAAAAAATTTTATGACTGTTATCATCTCATATCCTTGCCATCAGCAAACCAATCTAAACGATAACCTTTTACGGCGTTTTATTTACGTCTTGGTTTATTTTTCTCATTTTTTTCCTGATGTTTCAGTTTTTATTATTTTATTCTACATTTATTAGGTTGTCGTATAAAATGAAAATTTAATTTCAAAATTTAGTGATTGGTGGTCGTTTGAGTCAAAAGTGCTCGTTAACTGTGTGCAAAATATTGAAATAAAAGCGAAATATTTTATGCTACTAATAAAAAAACAGATTAACATAAAATTATTTTATGGGCGCCACTGTCTTGATTAAATTTGCAATATCTTTAAGTAACTTAATGGAATAACGGTTTAATATACCATAAGTAAGCTTACAAAATAACAATTGAGAAATAAAAACAAAAACACCAGCCACGCCCCTTCGTGAATTTTGTCAGCTTAAACGCGGTGTCAATTTTAATTTACTGCCGCTTAAAAAAACCGTGAGGTGTAATCAATTAATAACTTTGAAAATAAATTATTTACCCTAATAAATCAATGAGCATTCAATTTACCTGTCGATTCATTAGCGCTTTTAATTGAGTTTTAATTTAATTCGCTTCAATGGGGGGGGGGGTCCCCAAATTATACGAAAAGTCCGCTTTAAGGCGAAGAACTTCAAACAATTATTAAAGATAAACTTGTTTGGAGTCTGACGATGATAGTAATTTGAATTTACCGCTGTTTCTCTGTTAAGAAATGGGGCAGGTTGGAGTCAGTGGGCAGTCCAGGATTAGTGTTTGGGGTGGGGGGCTAAGGTCAAAAAACACTGATTTTTGTGCACCATAGGAAGTAATAGTAAAATACTTTCGACTACTATCAAGGAGGGGGGGGGGTTTAGTGCTCTTTACCCCCCCCCCCCCCCCCTATTGAGTTTTTATGCTACCAACTTAACTTGTTTTAACCCCATCAATATTTAAAAATATTCATTAATAAATTAAACAGCCTTAAGTCTGCAGGATTTGTTGTAACAATTTGACGTTCTTGACTGACACTTGACTGGCGATGGTATTCACTGTGCGCCTCTGTCGATTATTTTGTAGAATTTTTATTGATCCTGATCATATTTAGATGTTATTTCGTTTAAATTGAAATCCAGAAATGCATAATTATGTTTACTTGACTTATAACTTTGTCAACTAACTTATTAGCTCTTAATTCTTTAAATAATTTTTTTCGTTACAACACTGGGGGGGGGGGGGGAGAACTGAAGACAGATTTTCGGCTTTTAATAAATCTACACCAAACCAAAGCGTACTGGCCACACTGCTTTCAGTTCATTAAATTATTAGCCAAAGGAGGAATCGCTGGGGAAATCTGATGTAATCTAAGGAAATCCAGGGAAAACGGAAATTTCTATAATTTTTACGAAACTTGAGGAAATCTTAGAAAATAAGAAATCCGAGTAAATGTAGAAAATCCTAGGAAATATTAGGAAATCTTAAGAAATTCCAGGAAATTTTAAGAAATCCAAGGAAATATGAAGATTTAGAAATTAGGAAATTCGAGGAAATGTAGAAAATTTTAGGGAATTTTAGGAATCCAGTGAATCTTAGAAAATTCAATAAAATCTTAAAAGAAACTCTAGGATATCTTAGAGATACTACAGATGAGTTTTTGTTTTATTCCAAGGAATTCAAGGAAATCTGAAAATATCAGAGGAAATCTTAGAAATTAGGTAATTCGAAAAAATGTAGAAAATTTTAAGAATTTCAGTAAATCTTAGAATTTCCAAGAAAATCTTAGTAAGTTCAAGGATATCTCAGAGATACTACAGATGATTTTTCTTTTATTCCAAGGAATCCAAGGAAATCTGAGGATATCAGAGGCAATCTTAGAAATCAGGAAATTCAAGGAAATGTAGAAAAGTTTAGGGAAATTTATGAAATCCCGTAAATCTTAGAATTTCCAAGAAAATCTTAGTAAGTTCTAGGATATTTTAGAGATACTACAGATGAGTTTTTGTTTTATTCCAAGGAATCCAAGGAACTCTGAAAATATCAGAGGAAATCTTAGAAATTAGGAAATTCCAAGAAATTAAGAAAATTTTGAGATTTTGTTTTATTCCAAGAAAATCTGAAGATATCAGAGGAAATCTTAGAACTCAGGAAATTCGAGAAAATGTAGAAAATTTTAGGGAAATTTATGAAATCCAGTAAATCTTAAAAAATCCAAGAAAATCTTAGGAAATTCTAAAATATCTCAGAGATACTACAGATGAGTTTTTGTTTTATTCCAAGAAAATCTGAATATATCAGAGGAAATCTTAGAACTCAGGAAATTCGAGAAAATGTAGAAAATTTTAGGGAAATTTATGTAATCCAGTAAATCTTAGGAAATTCTAGGATATCTTAGAGATACTACAGATGAGTTTTGATATATTCTGCTTTTTCAATTTTTTTGAAAAGGATATCTTAAGACAACCAAGAGAATATCCGGGGAAATCTTTCGAAACTCTCGTAAAAGGAAATTTAGTGTATAAAAGTTTTCTTTGGGAATAGCCGCCTGGTATTACTGTTCTCATGGCGCAGTGGCGGCTAGCACTGGTATTTGCGTGTTTTGGCATCATCTTAAGTTGCCTTACCCAGGATTAGGGTCTGGTAACCCCTGCTAGCGCAGAGCCAGTGGGGTTTTGGTGTTTTAGTGGTTTGTGTTGAAATGTAATGCAGTACAGGAATTATTTTTTTAAGTTTCTACCCGCAGTATAGCCAGAAGTCTTATGCAGAGACGGCCTTAAAAATAAAAAAGAAGAAGCCGTCTTTAATTTGCCAACTGTTGATTTTTTTTTAGTGAAAGTGATTTGTGGAAAAGTAATTGTCTACAATATTGGAAGATCACTGGTGAAAGCAAGGGTGGATCCAGTCAGAAATGAAATATTTTATGATAAAATAGGTTCAATTTTACAATTTCAGGAATTGTGTGTATTTTACCGGTGTTTTGTAACTTTTCAAGTTTAATTATATAGTGGGGCTTATCTTACGCTGCTACTGTAAAACTGACTCTTCAATCCGGGGGGTCTGGGGGGCATGGAATACCCCCCAGTGCACTCTTTGCATTTCTGAAAGTTATTGAGTTACCGATGCCGACTCCAACGCCGAAAATAAATAAAAATTTGGAAATCAATTCTATTGATTAATTGACCTGTGGCATAATTAAGTTGACAAAAAACAAACACACTCATGAAACAATCAAAGCGACTTCGGCGCCGCAGCCACGCCTATTCACGAATTTTGTGAGCTTAATAGCAGTGTAAAATGTAATTTATTGCAATAATGTAAAAAATCGTGAGGTGTATCGTGATGGAAATCAATTAATAACACTAAAAATAAATTAATTACCATAATAAATCAATGAGTATTCAATTTCTCCGTCGTAGATGCATTAGCGCTTTCTAATTGTTTTTTAATTTAATTTATTTATTGGGGCGGATCCCCAGCCCAACTCTGGATTTCTACTTATGTATAAAAAAGTGCTCCCGTGAAAAATTGGTCAAAAAATACCAAAGTGAGATTTAATTCAGTCTGCTCGAAAATGAAAGATGTAATGGACCGTAACATAAAAATGATTTTGGCTTATGGATTCGGTTATTATTATTATTATTCATGGGAAATAATTTGAAATTGTAATGATAGATTTGCGAAAATAAAAGTGGCCTTATCGTTAGTTCCCTTAATGGTTCACAATAGATTAAGCTTATTTTGTCACTGACAAATCTATATTATGAGGATTAAAGTGGGAAAATGTAGTTTGAAAAGTTTTCAGGGCGCCTGCCATCGATGAGCAGTTAATTTCTTTTAGTTTACCCTCAACGTAAGCCTAATGAATGGTCGTAATCGGGCGCCACTTAAATTTAACTTTTGGAAAATGCTCGCAACACAATCGTTGGAGAATTATTGAATTTCTATAATAAATCATGAAAAGTGACTTGTGGAGAGATGTCTTAGCAATTTCTAACGTTTCATCAATTAATCAAGTCGAATCCATTCATACCTCAGACCTATTCCTTTGCATTAATCATTATTCATATTTCATGTTGGTTTCCTTGTTGTGCGGAATAATAGGACGGTCTGTTATGGTTACATTTTAATATATATGATATGGAAGATTTTGAATGGCGAAAGTGCTGCTATTGTTGTTTGTGCGCTCATGTGCAGCAAAAATGGATAATTGGTTTAGTTACATACTTAATCTTTTTTATGTGCGCACGGTTTTTCTTTGATGCTGAATGTTTATGGCGCAGTCGGCGTGCACCGGTGCGTATGTTATATTGACTGGAAGGTTGACTTATTAGAGGCGAGTTTGACACATGGGGTGCTGAAGGGAGAAGACGTTAAAAAATGGGTTTACAAACATTGTAAATTACTCTTCCTATTAGTTCGCCGCTCCAAATACATCATACCAATGGTGCCAACTGCACGTCTATTTTTGAAGCTTAACTTATCTTAGTCAAGTAATTTGATAGAATGTTTTTGGTTGTAGCTCACCAATATAAGGGATTAGACTCCTTCGTGAAAAATATGTTTACAATATTAAGGACTACTTAATAAATGGGGATGCTTTTAAGCTGCCGTCTTCGTGTTTGACACGAAAACACTTCTGCCAGACCTTCATTGAAATTTATGGAGCCATCTTAAATTAACGTGCGATGCGTTTGTGACTGCGCCTCGTATTTGCGCCAAGCTCGGACGCCACTTTATAAATTAGATATTAATCGATTTTGGTTAAAAAGGGGGTCACTATCAAAATATTAGCCTTGGGTGCAGTTTAAATTCCTGGCCGATAATTTATTAAGTAACACGCGGCACAAACCCAACAAACCCTTTGACTCTACCAAAGACCACACGCGTAGATGGCTAGAAAACACGCAACTTCCTCACTTTTGACAATTTGTCAAATAATTTTACGCATTTATTATGCACAAAATGTGTGTACATTTTAAATAATGATGATTTTATGCGCGTTTCAAACAATTACAACTATTTATAATGTCAATTACCTTTTACGTTTTTACATTCAAAATTTTTTTCTTGTACAAATTTAAAATATTGTAATTATTCACGCATTGCCAATAAATTGCTCTTTAATTACCGTTAAAGTATTAATTTGTATGCAAGGAAATAAATCAGACGGAGGATATCCTAAAATTTTTGCCAGCCCACGAAATGGAAAACTTATTGGCATAATTAATTCATTTTTTCGATTCTTCTTCACACTCATCTATTTAATAAAAATATTATTTTTGTTTCTTTTCTATCAATAATTTTTTCACTTTCTTCTTCTTCTTTTTTTTCTGCATTTTTATTATGATGGTATTTGCGTCTCCAGCTCTATATGCCATCTAATTTCTAGAAGACATCAGCTTTATTTGTTTCCGCATGTGATTCTATTCTGTTTCATGCTTTTGTTTTTTATTATAATTGGATTTGTAAGTTTTTCGTTTTTTTTTTATATCTGCTTTTCCTATTTGGTATTGAGGCATTTCCTCAAATTCCTAGGAAAAATTTGGGTTAGCCTCCTAAAGTTTTATCAAAATTAATTGACTGAAGTCTGTGTTTGCGGTGAAAATAGTTGAAAACAAGACATAAGAGCTAAAATATTGCCCCCCCCCCAATATTGGATCTAGGGCTGACGGAGCCCCGCCTTTCCAGATCCGTAATTTTCGAGTTCTGGTAGCCTCTAGTGGTTCATTAAGTTTTTGAATATATGAATAATAATAAGTAAAAGTTGAATTTTTGCACAGTAACGTTCATGACGTAACGTTCATGACGTTACTGTAAAACAAATGTTTCGAATTTTACTTATTATTTCTCGTTAATACATATATTCAAAAACTTGATAAACCAAAAGCTTTTAGGTTTTCCTTCAGATAAATGTTCTTCTTGCGTTGATTTTATGCATAGAAATCGACATCTTCATTACATTAATGTCATAAGCGTTACATTTTTATCGGGACATGAAAAGTGGCAAATGTATTTGAATATGTAGGAGCCATAAATTACTGAAAACTGAAAAACTTATCAAGTTTAATCCTACAGAACCGGCTTCGGGTCTCAGTGGTGGAACTCGATTGCCACGTTTTTTTGTTTTAAGTTGGCAATAAAAATTGATCAAAAGTGCATTACTGCACTTATTTTCATTCACTTTAAGTTACCAACCTCAAGAAATTGTAAGATTACGATAGTTTAGCTATGATCTTCCAGTATTGGACTGGTGTCGAACTCGATTGCCAGGTTGTGCGGTCTGAAGACCGCATTCACTCTTAAACTTTCATTATTTTAGGTTGGCAATATTAATTGACCAATCAAAAGTATGTTATGATAGACAGAAACACTGAAAGAAATGATTCAGCATATTGATGATAAATTCATCATATTGACGAACAAAAATCATCAATACAATGATTTTTCCATCAATATTATGATGAATTTTGTTCATTTCTTTTCTGCTGAGTTCCCACTTACCTGAAAAATTTGGAAAAGTCAGGGGATTTAAAATTTTCTTAATTTTGTCAGCAAATTTTTCATTTCTAGTCAAATTTTTTAATTTTATAATTTCAAAAAATTATTAATTATAAAATTAATTATTTTAAAATTTACAATTAACATTGTTTTTACTTTTTTATCTTCTGATTTATGAAATGTTATTTCTTTGTCAGGGAAAACCTGAAAAACTCTGGAAATTCAGTGAGAACTCTCCTGTTTAGTGAAGACTCGGTTTCACCTGGTTTGGTTTCCTAAACCTGAAGGATTGGAAAATTATGATGGCTCATTGCGGCCTTCAGGCCGCACAGTTTGGGCAATCTAGTCTTTATATATTGTAATTCCACAAAAATCTAGTTTGTTTTTCAGTTAATTTTAATTGACAGTAAATAAATTAAAAACATTTATTGCAAACCAAAAATATTGGAATATGTTGTAGAAGAGTGACGGGTCAGTGCGGCTTTCAGGCTGCACAACCTGGACATTTTAATAGTATTCTAAAAAAGTGGAAATCCTGCAATATGTACTGGAGGGTGCATAGGGTGGAAAAACACTCTGTTTTTCTTCACTTTTGCTTAAAAATTCAAATTTCCCGATTTTTCCTGGCAAAATTTGAAAAATTAAAAATTCCCTATCTTCTCCAAGTATTCTAAAAGAGTGGAAATCCTGCGATATGTACTGGAGGGTGTTCCACACCCCCCAGACCCCCCGGTTTACAATTCTACCAACCGAAAAATATATTAAACTAACTAAGATTAGGACTAACCGGGAAATTTGAATTTTTAAGTAAAAATTAGGGAAATTTAACCGTCGGATAGAAAAAATTAAAACTTGGAAAGCATATTTATGCTCATGGAGTTTAGCAACAACTTTCTGTGTTACTTTGAAAGTTAATTATAAAAATATAAAGCCAAAATTTTAAACCGGGGGGTCTGGGGGGTGTGGAACACCCTCCAGTACATAACCCAGGATTTCCACTCTTTTAGAATACTTGGAGAAGATAGGGAATTTATACTTTTATAATTTCGCGAGCAAAAAAGTTTTTGAAAAACGGAATCCCCCAGTAGCGGGAAACGAAATTAACTGTTTAAATATTATACCGTTTAAAAGAGATCCGTCGTTTAGCTGCCCGTCTACGGACGGGCTTCCCAGCTAGTTATAGAATAAATACTATAAGGAACAGCAAACTGGCGATGCACTTCAATCCCGGACAATTACTTATTTGTCGTGCACACGTTTTCTCGTATATATGACAGCAACTCGGCCCTTTTCACGACCTCATAAGTTAGTGTACAGGGATTTTTATTTAATTCAGACAAACGCAAACTCATTTTAGGGTGGATCCGTAATTCATCTTGGTTACATCAGTCAAAACGGGACGGAGGAAGAATTAATTTAATTTAATTTATTTATTTTACGGTAGATCCGTGATTTTCCGTGGTTGCGTCAGCCAAAACGGCTCGGAGCGGCTCTCTTACTCGCTAAAAACATCCCCTAAATCAATCCAACTCGACTATAGGAGGGAGGACCGATCTCTTAAAGGAAGCTCGAACTCGAACTGCCAACCTTGTATTGGACATTAACGTCATTGCCCGGACAATGGTCTAAAAACTACATAATATGAAATTTTAAATGTCAACATAGCCCGAAATGCATGGTCATTGACGACAAAGACTGGTCAATGACGTTAATGCCCAACTAAGCTGTATTTTGACGTCATTGGCCGGCCATTGACGTTAATGGCCGAATTGTCATCATTGACCGTGGCATATATAATTATCCGAATAAATTCTTTTAAAAATCAAAGTGATGCGATTTAATGATTGGATGTTTTTAAAACTGTTGTAAAAAACATAACTTATAACTTAACCTATAGAGTAAAAATATCTAACCCAGCAGCGCCGTTTGAAGTTTGAAATTTTTAGTTTGGTTAAAAAGTGACTTTTTTAAATTTTAAAAAGCTAAAAGTGACTTTTTGGCAAAATGATACCCCAAATATGTTTCCTTTTCGTCAACAGACGATACTAGTTTTCCATCTAGATCTGGGTAGCATTTCGTAATCCGCCCACCTTGGGGATGCGTTCCTTACAAGTTCCTCCAAAAAGAAGAAGCTATTCAAGTGTCGTAAACATCTGTTGACAATTTTAATCGAAACTAGGGCTGGGCGATATTCAAAAATCGATATCGAATTTCGATAATTCAAAACTATCGATAACTTCGATTAGTCGATATTTGTCGATAATTATCGATACTTCGATACTCCGATAAGTAACGATAATTATCGATACTCCGATAAGTAACGATATATCGATAATTATTATCGAAGTATCGAAATATCAATGAAGTATTGATAATAATTAATCGAAATAATATGCGTTTTCTTAGAAAACTGACAGTTTCTCAGAAACTGAAAACTGGATGATTAAAAAGTGAGTCTTATAATTTGATGCTATTGAAGTCACAACTATGTAAATAATAAAAATAATAATTTTATACAGCAATAATTATTAAAATTACAAAAAAACGGCAAAACTATAAAAATTATTTTTTGACATAATATTGTCGATAACTCAGAATTGGGAAGTTCAGAAACATAAGACAATACCGTAAATTAAAAATATCGAAATATCAATTAATCGATATTTTAAAATTAAAATATCGTTCTTCAATTAATCGATAACTATCGAAATATCGATATTTCAAAAATAAAATATCGTTCTTCGATTAATCGACAACTATCGATATTTATCGATTAATCAATAAAGTCCTAGGCTTAATTGTGAAAAGTTTCTATTTAATGAAATCAATCAAAGAACATTCAGAAAAACTATCTGTTTCAAACCGGGGGGTCTGGGGGGTATGGAATACCCTCCAGTACAACAGTGGTGTGAGGCCCCATCATTATTATTTAGCTGTGATTTGCTAGGTGTTTAGTAAAAGAAAACAGGAATATCCTGATTTGTCTTGATTAAAATTTAGTGATTATGTGATTAGTTTTTCTTTTAAGAGCCGAAAACCACGGCTGACTAAATGGAAATAAAGATGAAACGAAAACATTTTTGCTATACTACATACGTAACTTATCGATTTAAAATTACAAAGGATAATTAGAAAAGCAAGAGGATTCATTTAATGAACGGCTTACATTTCTGCATTAATTAAAATATTTTTCCCTATTAAAATGGAAACGTATCCGAATGTAGAAACTTTTTAAATTATTGTAAATGATAAATCTCGGATGCAAACTTTTCAATCAAATATCTATGAGGAAGCGACCGGTTCAATGAAATTTATGGGCAACTCTATTGAGAATAGGCTTGTTAGAAGAAGGGAAGTGAAGGAATATAACGAAGTGCTTACGATCCTCACGCAAACGAGAAGGGAAATAGAAAACGACAGTTTTATGATGGTCGCATGAAACTTTTCAGCCCCACCTGACCAGGAACGTTTTACCAATTAATTGTGTCGTAAAAACTCAGCACTAAAGTGATTACTTGTTTTATTGTTTGTTTTATTGTTTGTCCAGATATTTCATGATGAGGTATTAAAAATTGTAGCTTTGTGTTCGTGTTTACACACATTACACAAGAAACGACCCTTTTCCACAACAAAATCTTAAACGCCACGCAATTCCATCATTTCACAATCTTTATCAATTTTCCAAAATAACTTTCATGTTTCTTCGAGTTAGATTCCCCGATCGGACCTCAAATTTCTTAAATGATAAAAACGTCCTGGAGGCGGTCAAAGTGAAAAACGTATATCACGCTGAAACATGAAACTTAAATAAAATACTTCAGTTAACAAATCTTGATACTTTTTAAAAGGCCATTAATAGAATTTTCAAAGCAATGAATATATTTTTTAACCCTTAAACGTAACACCCTGCGTGTTAAGTAAATATATGGAATCTTTATGCATGTCCATTGTCGACATGCGTGCGCCCTCAGATGTCACCTGTCCCCTGCAAGTCTCCCCCATCAATTAAACGTGTTGTGTGCGTAAAGGCATTAAAATTAGTCCAAGTACTATTCGGGGTTGTTATCGCTTGCTTGATAAGATACACGCGTGCGCATTTCGGACATCCCAGCAGGAATAACCGAACGACCCACAGCATGATGGATTAGACAGCAGGACACTGTTTTGTCTTCTATTAGTTATGTGGAAACTAATCGTATTTGTATCTGTCACACGGTGGTATACACGAAATGCTTAGTTCCTACCAACTCGAATATGCAGTTTCCATCAATTACCCTCGAGGAAAATTAATAACCTCCCTCGTTACTTCTCGAACGCACCTCGTAAGTATGTGGATTTTGTGGAACCAATTAGGTATGGAAATTTGTATATTAAGAGTCAACATCTCTTTTCCGTAACTATATTTCAAATTAAAAGAACTTAATTTCCAAAATGTACTCCGCTATTAAGGGGATGCCGGCATCCCATTTCATTTTGTGAAATGAAAATTTATACTTATTTTTTCTCTTCAGTCTTCACTATCATCTATTTCAAGATTAGTTTTCTAAAGTTTGATTAATATATTTTGAATATACCTACCTATTGGAACGTTCAAGTTTTCCCGAACCATGGGAAAAGTTAAATGAGTTTACGTTATTTTGTTTATTTCATTTTTGGCCCTGATCAGTTGAATTATATCGACGGCCACTATCTCGATTAAATTAAACTTGGCGAGGGGTGGAAATTTTTCTTGTGTTCAAAAATTCCGTCACTAATTGGCCAACTTTTTGTTGTATAATCTGGTACCGTTTTAAGAACGTGCAATCAGCAGGAGTTAATTGAATAGCGGTGTTCCGTGATTAGCGGATTAAGCGGATCTTCGTTTTCGTAGTAGGTATGCAAATATAAATTTGTATCGCAAAATTATCAATTTCGACTTTTATTTTCTGGTATATCTTTCTTCATTTAAATAATTAATGGCATACGTCAGCACCTGGATAAAGGACAAAATTTTTCAAACATGCAGCCACTCCATCATTCGGTTACTTTCCCAGGGGTTGCGTTGGTTTTAGCATTTGACACATTAATTCCGTTACATTATTACGATCTCGCATGAGATTAACTTAAATGGCATTGGTATAAGCTCGTACAGTAGGTACTTTCAATTTTAAAATTTTTTCTTCCTGGTGTGTGCCCTTTCATAACATCGACGAGTGATGAAAAGTTTTAGCGAGTTTCCGTGGGAAATTTTCACCCTTTAAATTACGTGCGACGTGTGTGCACCCTGGTGGTAAAGCTCTCAACTCCATTCCCAGTTTATAGTTATTCGAAGTTATCCTAGAGAGCAGAAGTTACAACGGATCCATTTGAATACAGATTCTAATGTTTATTGAAAGCTATTTTTTTTATGTTTAAATTATATTATATTGATTTTTATATTATAAAATGCATGATTCGTGATTCCTGGTAAGTCCCAGGCTTAACTACGCGACTATCCGGTTGGGTAGATCTTGATGAAATTAGTTCACGATTAACTATGCTTTAAAATTAATTAAATTTGCGATGCCTGATTACGTATGAGCAATTATTAATTTTTGTTGTTTGTTTCAGGTAAGCTTGAAGTTTTTCATTTTTGGTGACCAACAGTGGTGAGTTAGCAATTAATTTAATTATGTTTTTGTTTTCTCTCTTCATTTCGGCCATTTTATTCCGATTTTTTAAATTTTTTAAAAATTTTAAGATCACTTTGTTTGAAATTTAATAACTTCAAAGTAACTACTTTTGATCTGCAAGTTTTTTACTTGTAAATCAAAATTAGGATGAATATTAAGCTCCAAAACCCAGTTGTACTAAATAAAAGTCATACAAAACAATTGAACAACGATAGAATAATCATAAGGTAGTTAAATTTTGAAGTAGTGCAGATTTGGATCTACATGAAAATATATTAAGCTTGGACTTAATAATAAAACAATTTAAATTACTCTACTATAGTGCAAATGAACAAATTTATTATTAATACTAGATTGCCCAGATTGTACTGCAGAAGCCGCACTACTACGTCTTTTCTCGTAATTTCTAATTTTTTTAAGAGTCAGAGCTTTTGACAAAGTACAGTACCAGCAAGTAGATATATTGTAACTGGATTACACCGTCAAGTGATCCGTCACTTTTGTAGGACTTACTATTTTTTTAGATTGGCAATAAAAATTGACCAATCTGAGATGTTTTAAGGATGAAATAACAGAACGACTATATAGCAGCGGTTCCCAAAATGTTTTGAATATTATGATAAAAGTTCGGACTTCAAACCCTTACGTCTGGAGCTCCGAGTATGGATTTCGTCAAATTTTTAAAATTACCTTAGGTAATTTCGTCGCCTAAATTAATTGGGAAGCGCTGATGTATAGTATTAACACAATGAAGGGGTTTCCAAATAGCGGCCCCGGCCAAATCCGGCTCGCAATAACGGGTCTGACATGCCTGGTATCCGGCCCGCTCTTTTATTTATTTTGATAAATCAAATCAAACAAAGAAATCATACAAAATAATAATCAGATATTTTATTTATGACTAAAAATAGCTGTCAAAACACAACAAAAGGTTGTCAAAAAGTAATCATAATCTGATGAAATAGGGCCTTATATCGCATTATGAATTTTTAACATCATATATATTTTTACAGCATATTATTTTTATTCAAATTTTTTAAAATACTTTTAATCCTGACCTACCTGTCAAGTGATAATTATGTCTTTTTTGATTTTTTGGTTTGGAAAAGTTTGGAAACCCCTGACATAATGTAATGTACTATAAGCGTGCGAGGCGCCATCTCCACCAATATTTTCTCTTGGGCATCTCATGACCAGACATTCACTAGCTTAGTTGGTTAGTCAAACAACTGCTGACTGACAAGGTACTTGGTTCGAATCTGGGAAGAGTTTAAAACTTTTATATGACCGCCTCCGTGCTTCGGAGGGCACATAAAGCTGCCGGTCACCCTGGGTTTATGATGGTCTCCTATTAAAAACAGGGTTACAGACTTTCCCCAATCCTGATTAAACAACCGTGGGGTCTAAATACTAAAACTTTTCTCTCAGAGAAAGAGGCTGATTGTCCTGCAGTGGACAGAGAAAGCTGAAGAGAGAGAGAGATGGCGCTTTGAACACCATAGTTTAATAAACTATCGTTTACGCTTGGGTTGGCTTGGATATCCCAATTACATTCAACTTGCTCGACTGAACGTCAAACTCATATCAAACGAGTTGTCTATCCACATCAATCGAATTCCAGAGCTCATGGTGGCCAGTTGACCACCTGACCTCTTAGTAGAATATGATAACATTTCTAAAATTGATTGCAAAACTTTGTTGAGATTCAATTAGTTTGTTAGCTATTACAAAACTAACATTTGAGTACAAAAAGTGCAAAACATAGCTGTAAGTCCGGGGGGTCTGGGGGGTATGGAATACTCCCCAGTGCACCTAATTCTGCGATCACGGAGTTTTCAAAAACTAATTGTAAAAGTTCGTTGAGTTTCGGTTTCCTCATTACAAAACTAGCATTTAAGTAGGCACCAAAAGTGTAAAATGTAAGTGTTAATCCGGGGTGTCTGGGGTATGGAATACCCTCCAGTGCACCTATTTCTGTGATCGCAGAGTTATTAAAATTGATTGTAACAGTTGGTTGAGTTTCAGTTTCCTCATTATAAAACTAGCATTTAGGTAGGCACAATAAGTACAAAATGTAAGTGTCAATCCGGGGGGTCGGGGGGTATGGAATACCTTCCAGTGCACCTATTTCTGGGATAACAGAGTTTTCAAAAGCTAATTGTAAAAGTTCGTTGAGTTTCAGTTCCTCATTATAATATTAGCATTTAAGTAGGCAGCAAAAGTGTAAAATGTAAGTGTTAATCCGGGGGGTCTGGGGGTATGGAATACCCTCCAGTGCACCTATTTCTGTGATCGCAGAGTTTTTAAAATTGATTGTAACAGTTGGTTGAGTTTCAGTTTCCTCATTATAAAACTAGCATTTAAATAGGCACAATAAGTACAAAATGTAAGTGTTAATCCGGGGGGTCGGGGGGTATGGAATACCCTCCAGTGCACCTATTTCTGGGATAACAGAGTTTTCAAAAGCTAATTGTAAAAGTTCGTTGAGTTTCAGTTCCTCATTATAATATTAGCATTTAAGTAGGCACCAAAAGTGTTAAATTTAAGTGTTAATCCGGGGGGTCTGGGGGGTATGGAATACCCCCCAGTGAACTAATTTCTTAGTCCTTAAAAATTTATAACGTAATTAGAAACATAACCGGAAACTTGAAAATTTTTAAAGCTAAAATATTAGATATATATCTTTTCAGGAAATAATTAAAAAGTTCACTTCATGTTAAGCAATTGTCGACGTTCAAATGTTACTTTTCGTAAAAACAATTGTTTTTAAACCAAAACAAGTATCGGAAATATGAGGTTATACGGCCTTTACTCCATCAAAACAGAGATAAAAGTTGTTACTTGACTCCCAAAAAGTTTTTTCTCTATTCTGCGTATAATTTTCCCAATCCCTACACGCATCCGCCACAATTGGCGTTATAAGCGTGGAGTTAGCAGTTGGCTTGATGTAAATTTAAATTCTGGACATACATACTCCAAACCTTGGAATTGTAATGCAGCTCAATTTTAATGGTTTTTTTCAGGCAGGTTACACCTCGGTGGTTTGCCGTTTGCCGAATTTCTCCTGAATTCTGAAAATATCCGGGGAAAACCTAGAAAATCTTGAAAAATACTCTTGATTTATTTTGAAAGTCAAAGAGCATTTTTTCCCAAAATTCCTACTTATTTCGTAGAATTTTTTTTAAAATTTGTAAATGAATTTATTTTCTTTTATGTTCTGAACGATAAAACTTGCACGTTCGGGAACAAGGAGAATTATATTTTAATATTTAATATGCCGGTGGCAGAGGGCGGAATAAATATTTTCGATTATTCTAATACTAAGCAATTCGTCCGAATTTGGTAAAATTGCAACCTGGAATGAAGGTTGATTGATTTCCCAACTTTTGATTTAGTTTTATCGTTTAATTTTATTGTGGATGTTCAATACCTCATTAAAATATTAAAACTTCTGAAACTTGGGCTGATTCAGTCGCACTTCGAGATCTCCCAATCGGAAAATACTGCGAAATAAGAAAATTGTTGACATATCAAAGAAAATCACTATGGACTTATTAAGGTTTTTTTATGACGAGAGCTTAATTGGTTTAATTATGCAAAATGAAGAAGATTATTTTAATACACTCGTAGTTTGGGTCGGTTCGGTATCTTCGGTAATTACTTTTTGCTTTGGAAGAATTTTGTAATCAGGCTTTTCATTCAGCAATCTCGTCTTACTCTTGAATGCCTCATAAAACCCTTTTAGTGCGTTGGTGCTGCGTAATGGATTTCTTTGAGCAGTTTTATTGTTAACGCATTTTATTGGATAGTGCTGGCGGTTTAGTGGACACAAAAAAATTCAAGATTAAATTTTGAATCCTTATTGTTAATATTTATGCGGTATCGATTGCCTTTTTGGTTGCATTTTTCACATTTGATTTATTACCACCGCAAATTAATGCTTTTAAAATTTACACGCAGATAATACTATGAAAAACATCCATTGCAGTTCGTAAATAATCGACTTTTATGCTGCAGTGCAAATTTATTTATTGCAAATATTTTAAGGTCCCTGACGCATAACAAATTTAAAATTAACTTGGATTACAAAGTCAAAAACAAAAATTGTACGATGGGAATGACATTCGAGATAATTACGTATGTAAGTACCGTCATCGATTGATGCACTTTTTATTTTCTTTTGTAATTTTCTATTTTCTCATTGATCCCATTGATATTCAAATTATCAAATTGTTCTATAAGAGACTCACCTTTGTTCGCGAACGATCTATTGTTATCGGGTTTTCTCTATCGGCATAAATTATTTACCTGAACACAAGTGATTAAGCTAATATCATTGTAATTCAAGAGGCTCATCAATATTGACAGAAATAATTTAATTTATACAAAATCGCCTTCGAACATTTTTCTATTTTTCCATTGTGTGCTATACAAATGTATCAGTGACAGTCCCTTCTATTTATCTTATTTTATTCGGAAGCGTTTGAGTTTGTAGTGATTACTGCTAAAAGCTTCCCAAGTCCTTTGTTGGATGTTACACCCACTGACAATGTGTGTAAAACGAGTTGCAACTCAGTGTTAAAAACCATGGCAAATTTGTTAAATAACATTTTAAAATGTATACTTTTTCTTGACGTCCCAATGCCGCAATCATTAGTTTTGCAAGTCACATCATTTTTCACATGCACCAATTACGTCACTTAGAGGTTTTTTTAAAAATGCTCCAAGTTCCTTTTTAAATGTACGAGGAATTTTCAGACGAAAAAGAATTGGCTCCAGTTCAAGCAACAGGGACGTACTGACCTCAACTTTATGACCAAGAGAAATATTTGTTTTGGATATTTATTATTGAAAATTGTGATTTGCTTCTAGCATTTGGTCAAATTGTTCCTGCTTGGACTGATTTTTGGTATTCTAGTATCCTTTTTCTTTTTCTTTGCTTAAATGATTTTTCATATTAGCTCACCCGGGGGTTTAACTACAAATCTGATTAATCTAATTTTAAAGAAATTTAATTCAGGTAGAACTTCTCAGTTGTGAGATTTGACGTAGTGAAGGATAGGTCAATTTTACTTTACCATTAAGCTTTCGAAAAGTCAATGGATATCCGGTTTGTTTCAAAATTTTCAGATTCAGTGGCGTTTGGTACGGGGAGAGCGATGAGACACCGCTTTCGGCGCCTTCCCAAACAGAATATTGAATTTTAAATTATTAATTATTAATTTTATTATTATAATACTCTCAACTTTTTTTGAACATAAAAGTTCCTAGTTATGGGGAGGGGGAGGTATGGAAAACCTCCAGACCCAAATTTTGGAAGCAGGAGTTTTAAACGAACATAAGTGAATATAATTAAAAATTGTACCAGATGTTTTGATATTAATAAATTCAATTATAATTTATAAACCCGCCCCCCGCCCCTGCCATAGCCGAATCTCTTAGTTACGGTATTGGAAGTACTTGGATGTTCCTCCTTTAAAGCAGAAAAGATACTTTTTAAACAGGCAAGTCAGCTGAGATGGTTGTTAAACCAGTAGGTGATCTTATGGGTCCTCATGAACCAGCGAACTATTCCTATTATTAATCTTATCGGTCCATCTGCTTTTTCTGTTTGGGTTCCATTTGTTTGCCAAAAACGGCTTACTAACTTTTGCAGAAGGTCTATAAGAATTTTTGGAAATGCAGGGTTTCCCACTTATCTGGAAAAGTCAGGAAATTTAGGATTTCCCTAATTTTGTCAGGAAAAAGTCAGGGAATTTCTCATTTTTAGTGCTAATAAGTCAGAGAAGTTAAATGTTTAATCAGGGAAAAATTATTAATTGTTTTATCTTCCGATTTATCGAAATGCCAAGGAAAATTTTTATTCTTTGTCCTGTAAAACCTGGAAAAGTCAGGGAATTTGATTTGGAAAATTCAGTGGGAACCCTGATATAGTTTGATATGCCCTTGCTGTTCTACTACAAACCTTGTGTTGTGTCACTTCTGGTTATCCGGAAATTAAAAGTTCTCCTGGTTTCTTCTGTTGTTCAGATGTTCCGAGATTATATTCAGATTGGGCCAATTTTTCTCTTGTTCATTTCTTTCAAGATAGTTTCCCACTTGAAGGAATTGAAATCATTTCTTGCATCAAGAGTTACCACCAAGACAAGATTTCAACAATTTCAAGGGCATTTCAGGGACTTTCCATGAATTGCAAAGATTTCGAAGGAATTTAAAATTTACCTAAAGAATTCAAAGGATTTTCAAGAAATACCAGTGATTTCTTAGGAATCTAATGAATTGAAATAATTTCCAACGATCTCCGATGATTTCAAAGAAATTCTGGTGATTTTCTAGGAATTCTAGTTATTTTGAAATAATTTCAAGGAATTGTAATGATTGTAATCTAAATAAATTTAATGATTTATAAAAAATAACAGTAATTTTTAAGGAATCTTATGAATTGAAACAAACTCCGATGATTTCTAAGAAATTCAATTTATTTTCAATGAATTCTAGAAATTAATTACAACGCTTTGGAATTCAATGATTTCAATGATTTCCAAGAAATTGCAGTGAATTTTAAGCAATTCCTAAGATTTTCAAGAAATTCCAGGGATTCTCACAGAATTCCAAGGAATTCCAATGATTTTTAAACATGTTCTAATCTAAAGAATTTTAATGATTGATGATGATGATTTCCAAGGATTCCAAAAGAATTCTAGATATTTCCAAGGAATTTGGAAATAATTCCAGATATTTTCTAAAAATTCCCAAGGAATTCCAATGATATTTAAACAAGTTGCAATCTAATTATTAAATTTAATGATTTCCAAAAAATAGCAGCACATTTCAAGAAATCTAATGAATTGAAATAATTTCCAACAAACCCCGATGATTTCTAAGAAATTCTAGTGATTTTTTAGGAATTCCATTTATTTTCAATGAATTCTAAAATTTCCAAGTAATTCCCATGATTCTCAAAGAATTCCAGGAATTCCAATTATTTCCAAGAAATTGCAGTGAATTCTAAGCAATTCCTAAGATTTTCAAAAAATTCCAAGGATTCTAATAGAATTCCAAGGAATTCTAATGATTTTCAAACATATTCTATAATCTAAACTCTTAAGAATTTCAATGATTTTAAAACAAATTATAGGGATTTCCAAGAATTTCTAAGGAATTTCAATGATTTCTAAGGAAATTCCCTTTTGTTTCCAATTATTCTTGTGTTTGTTTTGCTTTGGATGTGATTGCTACCAGTAAGATTTACCAGAAAATTATAATCTTTAAAACTTGGAAGTCGGGATTAGCAATTCCTTATATTACGCCATATTCTGTTTTTCCTTCTCAAATTTAAAGTAAAAACAATTTTGAGAATAAATTATTATTAAAAGAATCATCACCAAACAGATAAATAAATTTAATGATTTCTAAAAAATTCCAGTAATATCGAAGGAATCTAATGAATTGAAATAATTTCCAACAAACTTCGATAATTTCTATAAAATTCACTGAATTCTAAAATTTCCAAGGAATTCCAATGATTTTCAAACAAGTTCCAATCTAAAGAATTTCAATGATTTTGAAATTTGAATTCTAGAAATTTCCAAGGAATTCCCAAGATTCTCAAAGAATTCCAGGAATTCCAATGATTTTCAAACAAGTTCCAATCTAAAGAATTTCAATGATTTCCAAGTGACTTCTAGGCAATTCCAAAGATTTTAAAGAAATTCCAAGGATTCTCAAAGAATTCCAATGATTTCTAAAGAAATACATTCTTGTTTTCAATTATTCTTGTGTTTCTTTTGCTTTGTATGTGACTGCTACATGTAGAATTTACCAAAATAATTATAATTTTTGAAGCTTGGAATTCGGGATTGGCAATTGCGGTTGTGTGTAACCCATGAAATCCTTATATTACGTCATTTTCTGTTTTTCTTTCTTAAATTTAAGATAAAAGCAATTTTGAAAATAATTATTAAAAAAATTAAAAAATTATTTTTAAATAACAATTAGCAAACTAAAAAAAAAGAAACATCAGCAAACGGATGATCAAATCCAAGCAAACAAAAATAGATCAATTCAGTAATTAAGGATTTGGGAATTTTTCATCTGCAGCTTTTCACATCAATAGAAGTTCTGAAGTGAAGTCGATGTACAAAATATCAGGAATAACATTTTAGTTTTGAATTCAAATGCAAATTTATAAAAACCTAACTGAAATAACTTTACATTACAGCTGTATTTACAACTAAAAATCAAGGATTAAAATTAACATTTCCAATTAACAGGAAACCAAATGAGCAAAATTAGCAATTGTTATTTTTAAATTATGCTGCAACATTTTTAGCTGCATTCACGATTTGAATCAGTGAAAATCAATAAGCAAAAATGTCAATTGCTTGATGCTCGACTCCTAAATGAAAATTTTGGTTCTTAATTTTGATATTGTACTGTAGTTTTGTAAACGTAAAAAACTGAAAGATGTTAATGTGCATAGGAATGTTTTAATTTGTCTCTTGCAACATCAAATTAAGAGGTGGAAAGAAAATTTAATTAACAATTGTTTTTGAGTTTGTCGCTGGAAATTATTGTCTCTTATATTTTCCCTGCATACGGTAAGGTTTTAATTGTCCTGTCATGTTTAAAAAGCATTCTTTTCTTTTATTAACTTGGGTTTTATTGGACAAATGCTGCACTTTTGTGCTTCCAGACGCTTTCTAATTATTCGAAAAAATTTTACGAAACCATAAAAGTCAAAAAAATGTTAATTTAATTCTTCGTTTGAGTTCCATAAAATTTCTTGACTTTTCTTAATCAGAATTAAATTAGAAAATAATAGAAACGAGTAAAATAAATAAAGCAGTGGTGGTGGGCTTTAATGAAACTGGAAGGAATTTGACTTTAAATGAAAATGTAGATTGGGTGTAGGAATTCGAGTGAATGAACCGCCCGTGGTGTACCAGGCAATAAAATCATTGCTAGGGGACCAGTTGGAACATAACTTGTCTCTTCTAATTACACTCAAGATCTTTCAGGAATATATGTTTGATTACGCCTCTCGAAAGGACTCCATCTATTGAAAACTTTTCTTAATTTACCTAAGACGACCAAATTAAAACGTGGTCGGTCTAATAATCTACCTATTCGTCGATATCAAACTTTTGATTAATTTTATACTTTCCAGACAAGATTTAATTTTAAATCCCAGTATATCATCCGAGTGGACACAGGATCAGAGAGTCTCGCACTTTTCTTTTTCGTGGACGCAAAAATTCGAAATATTTATGTGTGGATTTAAGTGGAAGTTATTGATAAGTCAAAAGCAGACCTTTGACCCACGCATCCTTTGCCATGCAAATTTAAGCTTCCATCTATTTTCAACTTCCGCTGGATGTACATTAATACATGGTATGCGGACAACACCTACGGAATACACGAGAAAGCTGCTTTGAATGTTTCAGTTTTATTTATGATTTGTACGAATGTGTAAACGACCTATAAATATTGTATTCTGCATTACCATAAATTTAGAGCAATGTAATTTTTATGGTAAGGTGGTTGAAAATCGGGTTATAAAAATAGAAAAGGATTGCCAGATCGATTCACAAATTTGAATAAGATATTGGTCTTTTAAATTAACTTTTATGTCTCAACCGTTCTCAAGACTACAGACTGATCAATTAAAATTTGTGCAAGAAAGAAATTCAAGAATAACTCAGACATATACAGTCAAACTCGACTAATTCGAACTTTTTATCTCACCTTTGCCATTAATTCAAACATATTTTTTTCAAAGCAGTCATCATCGCCTTAACGTTTAGAACTTTTAAATATATATCGATGGTTATCGATTAATCGAAAAGCAATAAGCAATATTTTATTTTGGAAACATCGATTAATCGATATATCGATATTTCGATAGTTATCGATATGTCGATAGTTATCGATATTTGGATAGTTTCAATATTTCTAATTTAGGTTATTGTCTTATGTTTTCTGGTTGGTTGTTTTTTAAGTTGGGGTTTTTTATTTCGATAATTATCAAAGTATTATTATATCGATACTTCGATAATTATCGATATATCGATACTCCGATAATTAGCGATACTCGGATAATTATCGACAAATATCGATTAAATTTAAATATCGAGAAAATTAAAAAAACTTCTTTGTTGGTCATAAGTCTCGTCAAAAATATAGGTAACATGATATCACTTTGTCTGGGGGGTATTCCATACCCCCCAGACCCCCCGGTCCAGAATCCAATAGTATACTGTTTTCTACAGGGTGCTGAATGACTTAGCCGAACATAGGAAATTAACATGTAAAAACTTATTTATGCAAATTCCTGCTTCCCTAAAGCAAAAATGAAAACACAAATATAATGCAGAAATATAAACTACGAATGATAAGAGTATTAGAGTTCTTCTAACTTTTACTTAAAAAGCCAAAATATGCTTTTGAAATTGTTAAAAGCTTCGTTTATCGGACCGGCCAAGAAAGTTTCCATGGTAATTATTTGGGAAAATATAAATTAAATTGAATTTATTACATGGCCAGTGCGATAAATGCAAATTTAAACAATTTCGAAAGCATTTTTTGATCTTTTAAGTAAAAATTAAATGAAATCTAATGGTCTTATCATTTGCAGTTTATATTTCTGCATTATTTTTGTGTCTTTCATTTTTTTTCTAAAATAATTAGGGAAGCAGGAATTTGCATAAATAAGTTTTTACTTGTTAATTTCCTATGTTCGGCTAACTTATTCAGCACCCGGTATATAAAATCCATAAGGTTTCTCAACTGAGGATTTACACTGTCGCTATTAGAACTTTGATAAGATATTCCCTAACATCTTCCGGGCCGGATCAGGATCATGGCATGCCCTGTTAGGACTACGGCTGGAACTTTTAAATAAATATCGATAGTTATCGATTAATCGAAAACAATATTTCAATTTTTGAAATATCGATTAATCGATATTTCGATAGTTATCAATTAATCGATATATCGATATTTCCATAGTTATCGATATGTCGATAGTTATCCATATATCGATAGTTATCGATATTTCAATAGTTTCAATATTTCTAATTTAGGTTATTGATCAATTTTGGGTTCGAATAGTTTCTTTATTCGAGATAAAAAGTTGGGGTTTATTATTTCGATAATTATCAGAGTATTGATATATCGATACTTCGTAAATTAGCGATACTTCGATAATTAGCGATACTTCGATACTCTGATAATTATCGACTAATATCGATTAATCAAAGTAATATAGTTTTTGAATTATCGATATTCGACATCGATATCGATCGACATTTTATATTAGTGACCCTGATCTGGTTTAATCTAGCGAGCCCTATTGGGACAGTTCATGGCTGAACCTGATTGTTGATGGATCCGGCATAAGCACCTTAATGATTCCAAAACAGGTTTTAATCTATCTGGAAAGCCGTAGCGGGCCAGTCATGCCAAATATGAAAAATTTGTTAACAGATGAAAGCTGCATATGTTGTAACAAAAATTACTGTTAGATTCTTTAATAGATTATGTATTATCAGCATTGATCATGATCATCATCAGCCTTTTAGTCCACTCCTGCACCATTGGCCTCTTTCTCTTTCAAGAAAGGTAACTGCATTAAGACCCTACGGCTGCTCAAACCGGATTGGGGAATGCCTGTAACCCTGTTTTAACAGTTGATGGTGGCAATTATCAATCCAGGGGGACCGCCGGCTTTACATGCCCACCGAAGCACTGAGACGGTCATGTGATAATTGGCATTATAATCGTATAAAACTGTGGAAGCCTGATGCGGCCTTACTTGGTCAACCGAATTTGGACCTCACTGAGTGTGGCATTACATTACCTAGTGGGGCAGGATCAGGCTTCCACGTTAGGGCCGGATCCGGGTAGAATAGATAGTTCCGATGCTGTAGCCATTTGAAGGTAAAATTTAAAAACTGTTTTGAATAAGACTGCGATTTTTCGTCGCTCCCCCTTTAATATCGGAGAAGTTGAAATTATAGTTAAGCTCCTTACCGATAATCATGCCAAGCACGACATGCCCGTCGGATATCAAAGATATCGAAGCAACGAATCCAACAAATTCACGTCGGTTTCTTTGATATCTGATAGACATACCGCTTGGTAACCTTAGTGAACTTCATAATATGTGTTTATTCCACCACCAGTTCAGATATTCTGAAGTTTTCTCAGCCTCCTCGAACTTCCTTCAAACTACCCTATCATTAGCAGTTCTCTTTTTTTTTTCGTTGGCAAAGTTACATTTTAATCAATGTAGTGAATTGTACTTATGATGAACTGGTTTTGAAGTTAATATAAAACATAATTGAATCGTGGCAGTCCTGACCGGGGGGTCTGGGGGGTATTCTATACCCCCCGGAAACGGAATTGATAAACGTAATTCAAACTGTAATGAATTGTACTATACTACGATGAACTGGTTTTGAAGTGGAGGTTTTCTGTTGGGCTTAATATAGAACATAATTGGATTATGGGAGCCCTGACCGGGGGGTCTGGGGGGTATGGAATACCCCAAGGAAACGCAATTGAAAAATGAATACCCCTAGGTATAATGAATTCTACTGTGATGAATTGGTTTTAAAGTGGAGCTTTTCTGTTGGGCTTAATACAGAACATAATTGAATTATGGAGGCCCTGACCGGGGGGTATAGAATACCCCCAGGCAAGGTAATTACAATATGAAATTCAAACTGTAATGAATTGTACTGTGATGAACTGGTTTTGAAGTTAATATAAAACATAATTGAATCATGGCAGTCCTCACCGGGGGGTCTGGGGGTATTCTATACCCCCCGGAAACGCAATTGATAAACGTAATTCAAACTGTAATGAATTGTACTATACTACGATGAACTGGTTTGGAAGTGGAGGTTTTCTGTTGGGCTTAATATAGAACATAATTGGATTATGGGAGCCCTGACCGGGGGGTCTGGGGGGTATGGAATACCCCCAAGGAAACACAATTGAAAAATGAATACCCCTAGGTATAATGAATTGTACTGTGATGAGCTGGTTTTAAAGTGGAGCTTTTCTGTTGGGCTTAATACAGAACATAATTGAATAATGGAGGCCCTGACCGGGGGGTATAGAATACCCCCAGGCAAGGTAATTACAATATGAAATTCAAACTGTAATGAATTGTACTGTGATGAACTGGTTTTGAAGTTAATATAAAACATAATTGAATCATGGCAGTCCTCACCGGGGGGTCTGGGGGTATTCTATACCCCCCGGAAACGCAATTGATAAACGTAATTCAAACTGTAATGAATTGTACTATACTACGATGAACTGGTTTGGAAGTGGAGGTTTTCTGTTGGGCTTAATATAGAACATAATTGGATTATGGGAGCCCTGACCGGGGGGTCTGGGGGGTATGGAATACCCCCAAGGAAACACAATTGAAAAATGAATACCCCTAGGTATAATGAATTGTACTGTGATGAGCTGGTTTTAAAGTGGAGCTTTTCTGTTGGGCTTAATACAGAACATAATTGAATTATGGGGGCCCTGACCGGGGGGTATGGAATACCCCCAGGCAAGGTACTAACAAAATGAAATTCAAACTGTAATGAATTGTACTGTGATGAACTGGTTTTAAAGTGGAGCTTTTCTGTTGGACTTAATACAGAACATAATTGAATTATGGGGGCCCTGACCGGGGGGGTCTGGGGGGTATGGAATACCCCCCAGGTAACGCAAATGAATGTAATTCAAACTGTAATGAATTGTACTATGATGAACCGGTTTTAACGAGGAGCTTTCCTGTTGAGCCCGTAATATAGAACATAGGCTAGTGTTCGAATCCTAGATTGCTATGCCGTAGTCGTGGGTTCGATACCCGACCAAGTACATCTGACTATCTCGACCACGTTTGTTGTATTAGGTGCCTAAAACACTGAGGAAGGAATCGGAAAAGACGTCGAACGATATAAAAAAAAAGATTTATACGTACATACATAATTGAATTATGGGAGCCTTGGCCGGGGGGTCTGGGGGGTATGCCATACTCCCCAGGCAAGGTAATTAAAAACTGTAATTCAAATTGTAATGAATAGTAGCATGATGAACTGGTTTTGAAGTGGAGCTTTTCTGTTGGGCTTAATATAAAACATAATTGAATTGTGGGAGCACTGTCTGGGGGGTATGGAATACCTCCCAGGCAAGATAATTAAAAACTGTAATTCAAATTGTAATGAATGGTAGCATGATGAACTGGTTTTAAATTGGAGCTTTTCTGTTGGGTTTAATATAGAACATAATTGAATCATGAGAGCCCTGACCGGGGGGTCTGGGGGGTATTCCGCAATTGAAAAATGAATACTCCCAGGTAAGGCAATTCAAAAGTAGTATAAAACTTAACCAGTGATTGGGGGGAAAATCTGAAACTGTGATTATGGATTATAATTTCAACTTAGCGAAGATAATAATTATTAAGAAATGATAGCTGTCATCATCAGATGTGTTAGGTGGCAGGTAACCGCAGTGCAAATTCTGGTTGTGTCTAATACATTGCTGTGTATTAACCCAAATTCCTTGGTTTTAACGTTGTTTATCATACTTCAAGATTGCGCATAAGATTATGATTCATTAAAAAACAAGAAGAGGCAGCATTAAATTCAACCAAATTCATTACCCATGACTGCTCTCTCAATCTGTAACTTCGTGAATTACAATTACAAATCCTACCACAACTCCAAGTAGCTAAAAAATGTCTTTCTTGTTATACCTGGACCTACTTACTTTTCTGTGTAAATAATCAAAAAAAAATATTTTTAAATATTGTTTTCTCCCTTGTCTGATTCATAACATTTCGAGCTAAAAGTTTCGTAAATCGACATCCGTGTTTCTTCGAGAGTTTGATAAGTTGGGAAGTTCAAGTTTCTATTTTAGTTTTAGTGTGAAAGAGTAAGTTTAAAAAAAAATTATAGCTTTTGGACACTTTTGACAGTTGTACTATAGTAAACATATGGCGCCAACAGTTTGCATTTGCGGCCTGTATAAAGTCACTCTCAATATGTAAGCTTTTAAAAACCAATAAATATAAAAGCTATAATGGTACACCAGATATACCAACAGTACAGCCCTAGGTAAAAATTGCTAATGTAGGTATACCGAAAAGAAATGGAAAAATATTTGAATATTTCAAATTGCTTGATAACATTTTGGGATTATTACAAGAAGGTACATAAAATTTAAATTTTAATATTTCTCATTTACATTCAAAGCTTCTTGCAAGATTTCTGGATTTTGATAGAATTGCCTCGTTGGTATTCCACCGCCGAGGTTCAATCTGGTGCATGACACGCATCGTAGCTTTAATCCAATACCGGTACAATAATGCAGTCTTAAAAGTATTATTGTAACAGCGGAATAAAAACAAAACTCGACGGGGGTTCACCTACAAACTACAATCATTTGCTTTGCAAAAAAATTGACAACCTATTTATAATGTAACGGGACATAATGGGAATTTCTTGTACCAGAAATGGATGCATAAATTACAAATTCTCTCAGTAAATATTTAATTCGATGCTCGACAACGTCAGCGCAAAGCCGGGCAAATTTACTTAATTATTATTTTGATGTAATTTAAGGTAACACCAGTTACAGAAGGAAATTTATTAGTTTCTTCCTGATTAAGTTAGAAACTGAGAAAAATAAAAGCTTTCAGTCTTTTTCACTTTCAATGAAAACTTGTTAGATATAAAAAAATTGATGGGTTGATATATTTAAGCCGAAAAGTTCGCTTATTATATTCCGTGTAGATTAATCGATCACGCCGTTTTGGCTTGATTGTTGAGTGCTGTTTTATGTAGTTTTATTTCAAATTTCGATATAAAACAAATTGTTATTGATGTACCTACTTACTTATGTTTTTAGTATTTTCCATTTCTAAAAACCAATGGATAATGCGAAAATTTAATATTACAAACTCATTATTTATTATTTAATATTTAAATACTTGCCATCCAGCGTTATTCCATAATATTCATTATGTAAAAATGCATTTATATAATTTATGCTCGGTTAACCGGAGTTACATATTATTTATTATTTATATTAATTAAATAATAATTTAAATACTCCGTGAAAGTATTTATAGACCAAAGTATCGATCTGGACATAAGAGTGTTTAAATATTCCGAAAGAACATTTAATAATATTCATTCTACTAGTTTGATCAGGTTGTGCGGCCTGAAGGCCGCAATGCCCCATCATAGCGTCGAAATTTTTTAAAGTTAATAACGTAAAATGAACAATTACGAACTGCGTTAATTTTATATGAGAGAATTATGAGTAATTAATTATATTTTGTTAACATTATTTTTAGTAATCCCTGCACTGAAAGAAATGCGTAAACTACCTATTTTCAAAATATTAATTTTTTGTTGTTTTGGATTTTTTTCCATTTGTTTTCAATTTTATTTTCAAATAAAATTTTTAAATCAAATGAAAATTGCGAAATAAGATTTTGCGCCAGCTCTCTTTTTTTCAAAATTAAAAATTTTTGTTGTTGTTTTCGATTGTTGTTAATTTGTTGTCAATTGGTTTGTAAAAATTAATTTTTTTAATCAAATGATAACCGCGAAAATCGCAAAATAAGATTTTGCGCCATCTCCTATTTTTTCGAAATTAAAATTGTTTTTGTTGTTCCCGATTGTTGTTAATTTGTTGTCAATTGTTTTGTAAAAATAAAATTTTTTAATCAAATGATAACCGCGAAAATCGCGAAATAACATTTTGCACCATCTCCTATTTTTTCAAAATAAAAATTTTTGTTGTTGTTTTCGATTGTTGTTAATTTGTTGTCAATTGTTTTGTAAAAATAAATTTTTTAAATGGAATGATGACTGCGAAAATCGTGAAATAAAATTTAAAGCCAATCTCGAAAAATTTTATTTTTACAAAAGAATTGACAACAAATCAAGACACAATCGAAAACAACAAAAATAATTTTTAATTTTGAAAAAAGGGAGCGCAAAATCTTATTTCGCGATTTTTGCGGTTATCATTTGATTTAAAAATTTTATTTTTACAAAACAATTGACAACAAATCAAAAACAATCGAAAACAACAAAAGAAATTTCGAGAAATTTTAATTTCGAAGAAAGGGAGCTGGCAAGTTTTTTGAGATTTTCTTTATTTTTTTTGCAAAATCAAAACAAGAATATCAAAACAATTGAAAACAAATAGGAAACAATCCAAAACAACAACAAAAATTAATAATTGATGATTTTGTATTTAAATTGTAATTTTGTAAATATTTTGTATTTCCTCATTTTCACTCCATCTAGTTGTCATTGGGACGGCTAGGTGGGGACCAAAATAGTACACCCAAATTACACAAAATTTTTGAAAAGACACAAAATAGAAAAACATATTTACAGCTTTACCCTTGCCCACCCAAAGATTTGGATGCGAAATATTGGAACATGGAAACAAGTCAATTCTCTAAGTGCTGGTGATAGCCGGACAACCCTCAACCGCCGACTATGGCAGTGAGAAGATTACTCCCTCAAATGCAAAATTAACCCCCAAAACCAACACATTCAGTGGCGGATCCAGAATTTTTTTCTGGGGGGGGGGCACAAAGGGTCGAAACGGGCAAAAAGTGTTCTCAGATTTAAAATTGTCTCCTTGTTTCCCTGTTAATTTTAAGCGTTTGGGGGGTGGGGGCACGTGGCCCCTAAATCCGTTCGAGAAAAAGAGATTGAGTTAGGTACATGGATTTATGCATTTCAGCGCCCAACAGCCTTTCCGTTCATACCGACTCCAGGTTTAAATCCGGGGGTGTGGGAGGTATGGAATACCCTCCAGAGCACGATTACCTTTTCATTCACAAGCCAAAGGTACGAAGTTATTCCGTTGAAGTATTACATAATCCCCAAACCCCCCATTCGCAAATACATCCTTTTATTAACTTGGCGTACTGAATTAGTTTATGAATGAACTTCAAATCAGAATGAGACTCTGATTTAGAGATTTAGCTACATTGCATGAAGATCAGAAGCAATGAAAAAAATCAAAAAAGGAAGACAAAAAGCCAGCGCAATAAAAATAACAAAAACTAAAACGCGAACTCCCCCCCCCTCCCCATTCTACACCCAAACACAAAATTACAAAAATTCGATAGGGAATAGTTGGGAATTCTGGTATACAAGTGAAGGAAAATTAAGAGAATTTGAAACCTAACGTGATGATGAGTATATAATGCCGTGCTTTGGATTCCAAGTTGAGCTATAGGTTCATAGCTTTATGTTTGTCTGTTTGACCTTTAAGTTCTTACTTCTGTATTCCTGATCCTACATCTTAGTCTAACTCCGAACTTTGAAAATCCTGTATATAAGATTCACTTTTTGTATCAACTCGATTTTCTATTCCGATTTCTCAATGTGGACATAAATCTAACGTTGCGATCAGGTATGATTAATACAAAACATAACTGAAACTAATAATTGAAACATTTGTCCAGATCCTACCACAACGCTACTCTTGTCATCCAAATAGCTAAACATTTTCTTTCTTGTTATACCAGAACGATAGATGTAAGACTAAAACTTATTTTTAAATATTGCACAGTGTTTTCTCCCTTGTCTGATTCATAAGAAGCCATAAAAAAGTCACTGAGACCAAAGTCAAAAAAAAAAATTGAAAGAAAAATAAGAACTTCGATTGAACCAAGTCCGTGCCCGGGACGTGTTGAAGCCAGCTAAATAAAAATAATAAAAACTAAAACGCGAACTCATGTTCAAATCCCCCTTCCCTTTTCTACACACATAAACACAAAATTACAAAAATTCGATAGAGAATTGCTGGGAATTCTGGTATACAAATGAAGGAAAATCAAGCTATATACTATAGGTTTGTAGCGGTTGTGACAGCATAAATTTACTGATCTAAAGGAGAGCGACCAGAGTGCACACCCGAAGGAATGATCCCTTGGCAACACAAGTTACCAATAGACTTGTTATGCAGGACATAAACAGAGTTTCTTGGTAACTTGTGTTGCCAAGGTATCATTCCTGCGGGTGTGCACTTTCGTCGCTATCTAGATTTAGACCAGTAAATACATGCATGAATTTACTGATCTAAAGGAGAGCGACCAGAGTGCACACCCGAAAGAATGATCCCTTGGCAACACAAGTTACCAATAGACTTGTTATGCAGGACATAAACAGAGTTTCTTGGTAACTTGTGTTGCCAAGGTATCATTCCTGCGGGTGTGCACTTTTGTCGCTATCTAGATTTAGACCAGTAAATACATGCTGTGCACCAATGCTGTCGCAACCGCTACAGATTCATAGCTTACATCACAAGAAAGAAATGGGATTTTCTTTATTTTGCCTTTTTTCTCGTTTAATATATTTTCACTCTCTAGACCATCTCCCTAAAAGCTCTAACTCACGATTTTTTGAATTTCATTCGAGAATATTTGTTGTAAAACAACATAATTCATATTTTAAAAGAGAAAGAGAAATTTCTTTCCTGTTATTTGGTATAAGCCTGTTGAAAATAAATTTATGTATGCTTTGCTCTACAGAGCTAAGCAGAGCCACAAGCTATGAGAAGCTTTGTTTTTCTCTAAAGCTAGTGAAATTACTTTCAGATTTTAGTCAGAAAGCAACGCAGTTTTTAAATTATAGTCGAGAAATAGGTCCATGCATTTTTTTTTATTTAAATAAAAATATTTGTGAAATTATGAATTTAGAAAGAACTCATACGCTGTGGCGGATGAAAAAGTTTAAGTTGGAAAAAAGTCCATTAAAAGACAAAGTCCATTGTCGGAGCTCTGATCCCGAAGTCACCTAATAGGAAATTTAGTTTCAATCATCGTCCTCGTTAGTTTCTTTTATTCGCTTGAGCGAAATTTGTGCAAATGGGCCATTTAAGTTTACGCTTTACTAGAAAAACGGGGCAGATGTTCATTGCTTGGTGAAATTTGAGTAAAAATAGTAACCATGAAGAATTTGACAGAAATTGCGGTAGCGTAGCTTGTTATTTACAAGATAGCATAGTGGGCTGTTTTACACGTTCGGCGCAGCGTCACGTAATCCTCAACAATTAGATAAAGGTCAATTTGGACCAACGAACCACAATCAAATTTGCCGTTGTTTCTTTAGGAGCGAAATTTTTGCACTAAAAACGTAAATCTTTAATTTAAGAGTTTTCAACATTGAAATGTGAATTCGCATCGAATTATTATCTTTTATATTTCATTCGGCTCGAAGGCAAGACACATAAGCTGGAAATAGTACTGCAATAACCTGTAATAAAGGCGTTCGGTGTCTCTGCTTGTATCATATAAAAGGCCGTTACTTTAGGTTTTAAATCATACTTAGTTGGATCTTTGTCCGACAATAAACTATTACAGAGGATTTGCTCAAGACGTGTGCTGTAACACAATTTTCTGTTTCTTTTTCTATTAAAGATTACCAGAAAAAACTAAGATAGATAATTAATGTAATAGTAAAATGTCACCTCTTGCTAAAAGAAAGTTATGTGAAGGAAATATAAACATGACAGGACGCTTTGGCAATTCCCCAAGGAACTAAGAACGTTGGGGAATGCTTTCCTAATTCGATTTACACGTTTCCTGACGCCTCATTGGACAGGTTTCTACTACGCAACTAATCATGTAACGGACAAAACAGGCTGATTTACATTATTTATATAGTAGCTTTGTCTGGCTTTCGATTAAGTCTTTGTTATCCCCTCGGTGGTATTTTCTTTCAATTTTCTAAAACAACCCAAAATCGAGAAACAAAACCGCCGAAACTCCCTACCACTACCGCGAACAACTACATATGCAATAAAAATATTGTTATGCTTGTGCGGTTGCATACGCAGTCAGGGACAAAGCGGGGAATCCCGATAATTTAAATGCAAATTATAAAATAACTTTCTGAAAGTCACTCGTAAAGCAAAACCGAAAGTAATTTACTGCGGTATACGAAAATTGGCACTTAAAAAACTCGTGTTTTATGTGTTTTTGAGTTATCTGGCATCGTAATGCATTTCATGCAAGTAAATAACCATAATTACCTGTAATTAAGCTCAAGAATAGCTACGATAATTTAAATATAATTCTAACAGAACGAGGAACAAGCAACAGAGAGGGATAGAGGCAAAACAAAATTAATAAAATATTATTTGTTCCTTACTGTTCCTTCCAAAATGGCAGATGAAAAGTATGAAACCTGTCAGGCGTTGGCTGCTTATCCAAGTTGAGTATAAAATAAAAATAGATTATACAAAGCGGAAATGTTACAATCCTTTTGTCGCTTTACTTTTGTGTTGGTAATCCTTTGTTTTGATATTTTGTAGTTATTTAACACGAAACGTCTGTCTGTCCGAAAATCTTTGATGAGTTATTCTTGCAGCAGTAAATATTTGCCAGATTTTCTTTTCTATTGGTTAACACTTAATTGCATTGTTTATCGTCCGTCTCGCTTCAGACGAAATTAACTGAATTATACTAGAAATACTCGAAATCAAATTAATTTCAGGTTAGGGTTTATTTGTAAACAAGGATTGTTTGTGCGTGCAAGTCAGTCAACATTCTATTAATTTAGTAGTTTATCACTTTAGTAGCTAATTTAAATAGTATCTCTCCTTTCATACAAATTCGGTCTTGAAAGTCTCAAGGAAAGCGTAATCCAGCCGAGTTTGCCTTTGTTGCTACAATTCCTTCATTATTAAAGAGTACAATAACGGAGATAAGTCTTCTTCATCAAGCAGAGTTGCTATCACTAATCTGTGTTTATTTAATTTTCAATTATTTTCTCAGACAGTTCCTTCAAGTTTTACTCTCGGAATTTCAAATTGACAACTGCAAGGTCGGCGACGAATCTCATGAGGAAAATTTTAACAAAATATAATATAACAAACAGGTCAAATCGATTTCATCAATTTGTGTGAAGCATTATTGAACACTTATAGACCTTCCCAAGCATCCTCGCGAATATCGTAAAACCTAGTTGTTGCAATAAATCCCGAACGATAATGTTCAGTTTTATGTTAAAGCATTTTTCCCAGATTTGTTATTTTATGTTTATTTAGATTTAAGCAACCCGCTTGCCACATCGCAAACGTCAGTTTCCATTAAATTATTAATCTTTTATTATTTAACTTTTTATATCATCACAACATGTCGACATTTCCTAAAACAAACTTGGCCCTACATGCAGACGATACGGTAATCTATGCGCGCTTCTTTATTCATTGTAACTGGTTAAAAAGGTTTGGAAAACCTGGAAAAGTCGGGGAATCTTTCATTATTAGTGCCAAGTTAGGGAAATTAAATTTTCAGTCAGGGAAAACAAATTAAATTTAAAAAAAAATTCCTGATGTATCATTTCAACTGATAAATCTTTAAATTTCCACCTCAGTCTTTAGAACAACGGAAAAAAAATTAAATAAATAAGAGACAATCCTGTCACTGATGACAATAAATATGTTATCAACTTAATGTAAAATCAATAAGTAGTTAATTTAGATTCTAGAGTATAAATGATTAATCCTAGTGAATAATCGTCCACTGTAAAAGATGAACTGGAATAATAAAGTATAGGAACTTATGCCGCATAGAAATATATTATACATAAATTACCCCCCACCCCCAAATAGATTAAGGAAATTTTGAAGTAAAATTGGTTTTCATAAAAAAATTAACAAAATTTGTTCATTAGTATGATGAAATTTGTTCATCAATTGTTCAATTCAAAATAATCTGAGGAAATTTGAAGAAATCTCAGAAATTTTCATATTTTTTTTGCTTTTTCTACTAATTTTGAAAAAATCATACGGCAATTTTAATTTAAAAATTTCTAAATAATCACCGAGTATACATACAAACATATTGTTATAAGACCGGGAGATGTGGGTAGTATGGAATACCCCCCAGTGCACCAATAAGCAGTAATTGTGTTTAAAATAAAGGAAAACAAAATAAAATGAAAGAAAAAACATACTCATCCCACAATTACTACTATATAGGAAGGAATTCGGGCTGATTGGATAGTCAAAATCAAGCAACGATTTGCTGTGTTGACGTTTCGAAGCCTTTATTGCTTCATCATCAGGACTAAAATGGAAAAAACAGCATGAGTCTTATGCATGTCAAACCATTTAATACCTTGATTTGTGTGGTAAGCCGAATATTTGAGAATTATCCGACCTAGGACTCATGCTGTTTTTTCCATTTTAATCCTGATGATGAAGCAATAAAGGCTTCGAAACGTCGTCACAGCAAATCGTTGTTTGTTTTTGACTATCCAATCAGCCCGAAATCCTTCCTATATATTGAAAACATAATATTTTAATTGTACTCTTATCCATTTACTTTCTGGTTTAGTTGAGCCCAGCTCACCTAGAGTAGACTAAGATTAGGTTTGTCTGCCTTATATCTCTCATATTACGATTAACAACCTACTTTATGCACTTGTGACCTAATACATTCCATACCCCCCACTCATAGTTAATTTGTAAATTTTTTGTATGTTCTCAATAACTCGCATATGTTTCTAACTTTCTTTCGCAAATTTTCGCGACCGGGGGGTCTGGGGGGTATGGAATACCCTTCAGTAATATTAAGAAAACAATTTCCTTAAATTTGGCTTGTGAATAAAGAACAAATGATAGACTGGAGGTTAATCCATGCCCCAGACCCCTCTAAATTGACTGATCCAGCCTTTTTTTGCAGGTATTCGCGACAGGATGATCTAAAAAATATATATGTATAACTAAATATAAAAAAAAAGATTTTGCACTTAAAATAAAAACCGGAGATTTAACCGGAGACCGCTTATGCTTATGTCTTCCTGGAAACCGTCGCAACCGAGATATCTAGTTGGTACCGAATAGCACCAACGCAACAAAGGGTGCACTGGAAGGTATTCCATACCCCCAGACACCCCGGATTGAACCCTGCATCCAACCGTCCTAAATAATTATTCGGCTTAGTTAGTTTGTAAATTATTTTCATTTCTCCAATACCTGCATAGGTTTCTGACATTTTCTAGCAAATTTTTGCGACAGGGGGGTCTGGGGGGTTGGTGTCCCTACTGGGGGGGGGGCGTATTTGTAATATTAAATTTTGTACACTAGATTTCTATTTAAGGAATTTCTTTAGTTTTATTTGGATTTTCTGAGATTTCCCTATGCTCGTACAGCTGACTTCTGTCTTGAAAAACTAAAGTAGCAAAGAAAAACAATCATTCACTTTTCAAATCAATCAATAGGATTTCTCTGGATTTCCGTGAACTATTTTTTATTACAATTTTTAATTGAAGAAATCTGGTATATTGGTAACAAGTAGGTCGGTTAGAAGGTTTTTGCAATTTTTCCATCTACTTTAAGCCAACAGAATGTTTTTCAGTTTCAAAGTAATTATTTTTGTTAAATGTAACTAATCTTAGATGAAAAACTTTGCCATCAAAAATAGTAACTGGAGATTTTTCGCTTATGTTCCTAATGTTTTCCTGGAAACCGTAGCAACCGAAATGTCGGGTTGGTTCCGAATAGCGCCACCGCAACAAAGAGTGCACTGGGGGGTATTCCATACTCCCCAGACCCCCCGGATTAAAACCCACATCCAGCCTTCCTAACTTCTTAATCGTCTTAGTTAGCTTATAAATTATTTTCATTTCCCCAATACCTCGCATAGGTTTCTGACATTTTCTAGCAAATTTTTGCGTCCGGGAAGTCTTGGGGGTATGGAATACTCCCCAGTATATCAAGAAAAATAGGTTCTTAAATTTGGCTCGTGAATAAAGAGCAAATGATTGGCTGGATGTTAATGCATGCCCCAGACCCCCGGATATTTAAGTTAGTTTATGATGGTGCATAGAGGGCAAATGGATTTCCGGATTTTTTCACATACCCGCGTTTTCTGTCCTTAACTACATAAGTTGTAACTAACTGTTCTAGTTTTTACCATAAGTATTTGCCACGGGGGGGGGGGGGGTATGCAATACCACCAAGTATTAACGATTTCTTAGTATTAGTTTTGATTTTTCATCAAAGTGATGACACATTTTTGTCACTATGACGGTAAATATCTGCTGAGGAATCTACATTTCGTTTTGCTTTTTCTACTAATTCAAAAATAAATCTTAAGGCAATTTTAATTTTAAAAATTTCTGAACAATCCACTTCAATAATCTCCAGGCGTTAACTCAGCTGAAAAGGTGATCTGATCAACTCGTTCGCACGGACAACCACCCACATGTGCGATGTTGGAAAACCAAATACAGAAGCCATATATCCAAACACATATCAACCATCAGGTGCTCGATAAAGCCATATGCGTTGATGATATTGTTGACGATTTTAATAAATTAAAAAAATTGAATTTTGTAGATACATTCGAAAGGTAAATTTGGAGAGGAAATGTGGTAAAAACGGAACTTTGCATAGTTTCTAAAATTTTAAAAAATTAATGAACTAGTGAAAGGTAGAGAAGAATGAATAAATAATAGTTAGAACATAAAAATTCAAATAAATAGGGCAATCTTAACAATAAAACATAGCAATCGCGTTTGAATAGTTGAATGTAGATGAAGTTAATTTAAATAAACGTTAGTTTGAAAATGTAATTTCATAAATGTCACTAGTTGTAAAAATTATTACAAATTACTTCTTAAAGATAAGTATCATTACAATTCCCTATAGTTGTACAAACTATAATAAATTGTACAACATTCACGTAATATTAAAAAGTAACTTTAAATAATGATATTCCATCGCAGTGTCATAAATTCCAACTTTTAAACGATTTTCTCTCTCTTAAAACCGGCACACTGCCTATGAATCTACTTAATATGTTAATACGTCTAAGTTTAGTTTGAAGAAAAATTTCAATGTTAAACATTTGCACTAAAAAGTAATTTGGCAGTTCAACGTGGTGGTTTAGAAAATGAACAGATTTTAGATCTGACTTTAAGAAGAGGGTGAGGTTACTCAGCAAATTGGCGCACTAAACGACAGGATGTTCGAGTTACGAGCTAAGGAATGGAAGACATTTCTAAATAGCAAGACTGAGAACACAATGAAAGCTTAAGAAGCCCTAAATCTCTACTTAGAATAAAGTTACAACCACTTAAGACGCGCACAAAAAACCTAATACGTCAAAATAAAAATAAAAAATTTCAAAAACAATCTTTCTCGAGTATGCAGGAGAGCTTCAAAAGCTTCGGTGTTGTTGGAAAAATTAGAGCAGTAATTACATTCTAGATAAAATTATTTTTCACCCAAAAGGTTATTATGTTCTTGTAGTGGTTTTGATGAAACGTAGCGTGAATAGGAAGCTGAAAACTGACAAATTGCAAAAGTCTGAGGTAAATAAGTTAGAACATAAAACATGAGTTGGAAATGTATGATTTGCTTGTGTTCCAAGTTCGCATATACAAATGGCGTTTACATGTAACGCGTTTTGTGAAAATAAGCAACGTCGCGAAAATGTGGAAAAACATGAAGCTTTGACTAATTACTTAATTGCTTAATTTTCATTACGTGATGAATTATTATTATTTTCGGGAAATTCAAAATATTATTTTTGCACAACCAAATTAAAATTTTAAGTATTTCATTATTTCGTGATTTTTTATCAAACAAATTGAAAGTATCCACTTAAATAACTCTTCAATTAAATATTGTAGCACCTCATCATTCGGTATTCACAAACTCCAAACGATTAGCTTCGTTTATATTACAGTCTCTTCTACTTGTATGCACTAACAATGTTCTCTAGGAAAATTTATTTATGGTGGAAATAAAAAATACTCGCAAAAATCGTGGCGATACCTTCGTTGGCTTACTATCGAATTTTGTGTTGCAGTAGATGAAGACGGTCTTATCAAAAAAAAACTTTGTGTAAAGACGTCTTCGGGGTGATAATGATGCTATCGTCGAGATTCATTTCCTGGCCTTGTTTAAAATCCCGGTTCATTGTGCACGGATTATGGAAGATCGAGGGGTTCTATGTATCTATACGTATAAGCTTTTGCTTAGATGAAGTTATTTTTAATTTTCTTCTTACGATAGCATTCATTACACCCACTATTTAGACAAATTTATGAATACTAATTCCATTTACATTTTTCCAACTCCATTTTTATCTTTGACATCTACTTTCAGAAATTATATTCCGTTTTATGCAATTTTATTGTTCGGCAAAGTTTTTCATCTGAAATTAGTTACATTTAACGAAAATAATTATTTTAAAACTGAAAAACATAACTTTGTAATGGCTTCAAGCAGAAGGAAAATTACAAAATATACAGGGTGTCCCCGGATACACTTTACATAATTTCAGTGATGATCGAGGACACTATTCTAAGAAAAATATTTAACAAAAGTTTTCGTAAAGCATTTTTTTTAATTTCCACCTTCACATGGCCATAGCTCAGAAACTATTGATTTTTCTGTAAAAATTATTAAGTGCTTTTTTAAAGAGCGTGAAATAATCTACAAACTAGGTTTTAACCTTCTATTGTCTAAATTCAACGGCTTTCGAGTTATGAAAAAAAGTAAGTAAAAAAATGTAGAAAATTTTAAACTTTTTTTTTCTTGGTTTTTTTCAAATCGCTGTATCTTCTAAACGAAACATTTTACAAAAATCTGACGCCCTATTACGGATAGGAAATTTAACGGACTACAACTTTTGTCTAGTAAATTTTTTTGAAAAACTAATCTATTTCACAGAAAATCAGTAAATAACAAAAAAAGCAGCTACAAAGTAAAAAATTAAATTCACAAAATTTAAATTTTTATTGAAAAATTATTTTATTAATTAAATTTAAACTATTACATTATTGTAATATGTTGTAAATGATGTTAACTATTACAACATTGGAATAGAAGATGTAAAAAAAGTGCCGGAAAATCCAGAAAAATGCTATTGATTGATTTGAAAAGTGAATTAGTATTTTTCTTTGCTACTTTAGTTTTCACGGCAGAAGCACAGGGACATCAGAAAATCCAAATAATCCAAACAAATATTTATTAATATTATTACAAATTCATCCCTCCCTGTCGTGACGCCGCATTCCGGCGAATTTTCTTTCCAAAAAGTACAACAAAAAAATGTTTATCGAGAGTATTCCTAAGATTTCTTGAGATTATCTTGAATTTCCTCAGAGTTTTCTTCCTTGTATACCAGATTTCCTCAGTAATTTCTTCCTTATTGATTAAATGCCATATTATATAGTTATTTTGATTTTTACTGATAACTAAAACTAGAAAAGCATATTTATTGAATTACCTTACTGCTCACGAAGCTTCCACTTTCTGTGTTAATTATAAAAATAATATCAAAATATAAAGTCAAAAATGTAAACCGGGGGTTTTGGGGGTGAACATATTCTGCGATATGTACTGGAGGGTGTTCCCCCCAGTACACCCCCAGACCCCCCGGTTTACCTTTAAATTATTTATAATAATTATAAAAATATAAAGTCAAAATTGTAAACCTGGAGGTCTGGGGGGTGTGGAACACCCTGCAGTACATATCACTGGATTTCCACTCTTTTAAAATACTTGGAGAAGTTAGGCAATTTCTAAATTTTCAAATTTCGCCCGAAAAAATCAGGAAATTTGAATTTTTAAGCAAAAGTGAGGAAAATTTAAACCTTTTACTAGAGAATATAAAGCTTGGAAAAAGAATTATTTAAGTGCCATTCTGCTCACAGAGTTTAGCAGAAACTTTTGCGTTAGTTTAAAATTTAACTGTCAAAATTTTAGTCAAAAGTGTAAATAGGGAAAATTTTTTGTTTTTGAGCAAAAGTAAGGGAAATTAAAACGTTCGGCTAAAGAAAATTAGAATTTGAGGAACTTCTTTATTTGCATTATAAAAAAATTAGTTTAGCAGCAACTTTTTGCGTTACTTTGAAAATATAGAAAATCGGGGAATCCCCCAGTAGCGGGAAACGAAATTAAATGTTTAAATATTATACCGCTACAAAAATATCTACCGTCTAGTTGCCCGTCTACGGACGGGCTTTCCAGATAGTCTCAAAATAATTTTGTACACAGGACTCGGAATTCTAATGATTTCCATGTAATTCCAAAGATTCTCAAAGAATTCCAATAATTTCAAGCAAGGGGGAGGTAACGAGGTAACTACCTTTTTGTAAAAATTTCAAAAATATACCTAAATATATCAAAAAATATGTTTACCTTCCTCCAGCCTCGTTTATCTTTTTCGTGAATTTTTCCTGAATCTGCTCTTTTATACAAGTGAAGGAAGTTGCGAGGAAATCCCAGGAAATCATAAGAAATAGAAAATACAGGGAAATTAGAAAATCTTAAGAATACTATTATAGACAAGTATTTTTTTTAATTTTCTAAGATTTCCTTGGCTTTCCAAGATTTCCTAGATTTCTTAAGTGCAGTTTATTTTATGCGATTTTGCTTATAATTTTGTTTTCGATTTTGCTTCCAAGTTGCCGTAAGCAATTTTTTCGAAATTCACGTTATTCAGTTCGACCTGAAGATGAACTCGCAAACGAAGTCGTGAATAGAAAACCACCAAAACCAGTCATACAAGAGAAATCGTATGTAAAATCGTAAGCAAAATCGCATAACTTAAACTGCACTTTATACTATCCTACAATTTTCTACATTTTCAGGGAATTTCCATTTCATAAGATGTCCTAAGATTTTGAAATTTTCTAGGTTTTTCTGAGAGTTCTTTGGATTTTCTTGAGTTTCTAAGATATCTACATTTCCTTGGATTTCCTATGTATACCAGATTTTACTTCGATTTTTAAAAGTGGAAACAAACTGAATATCGTCAAATAAAAAACTAAAGAGAAGTTTGAGGAAATCTGTTTCATTTTCCAAATTTTTCTAACATTTTCTGAAATTTCTTAAAATTACCATGGATATCTTGAGATTTTCTAAGATTCTAAAACTCCTTGTTATTTTTTTCTGATTGTATTAGAGATTTTTTTGGCGATTTTTCCCTAGTTTGTTGCTGGAAAACCAGAGTGCAAAAGTGAAAGAAAATTTTATGAAATTAGGAAATCTTAAGAATACTCGAGATGAGCTTAATTTTTTAGCTTTTTCAATTTTGTGAGATGTCCTTGGATTTCCTGAGATATCCTACAATTTTCTAAATTCCTGGAAGGGTAGTTGGAAGGGCGACTCATCAAAAACCAAAAAAAACTACTAAATTTTTTTTAAGTCTCAAAAATATACCTAAATTTATCCCTCTTTAGTTCAAAAGGATTGCAAATAAAAAAAGGACTCTTAATAATTTATCCTGATTAAGGATTAAATTAAAATTAGATAGCTATGGTGAAAAATTTAAGTGGAGGCAATTAAACGAGGCGAATCCGGGTACGTAAGCTAGTTGGTTATTCATAAAAAATGACGAACGAAATTGCGTTTCTAAATGCTATTCGAAGATTTATGAGTAAGTTTCGCAATTTACAGTGAAGTAACGATGCGATAAAATATACAATAAGCGTAACTAATAACAATAGAAGGAACAATAAAAATCCAACAATAAGAAACGTAAACAATTACGATGCGTCTGCAGAACACGTAAATAATTAACATCAAAAATTTCGGAAATGTTGCAAAGAATTGTAATGAAAAGACCAGATTTGACAAAACTTCTGTTGTGATATATAATAACAGGTTGGACTATGTGGGGTGCACAGGAAAATAAAGGTGGTTGATTCTCTCAGCCGGGTAATAATGGACACGACCCAGTGACGTACATAAATTACCCATTAACACAACAAATGAAGCTAGCAGAAGCGTTCATTCATATGTAAATATTTCATCATTTACTTACTTTTAAAATCCCAAAATTCTGGAATAATAATCCTAATCTATAAAATCCCAGCACGCTGCTCCTGCTACAGCGTGTCGTTTTTTAGTGAAAAAAAAAACACTCGGATTGGTCGATTTTTTTACTAACCGAAAAATATATTAAACTAAGATTAGGATTAAAAATATTTGTCCAATATTCTAAATGAGTGGATATCCTGCGATATGTACTGGAGGGTGTTCCAGACACCCCGGTTTACTTTTAATTTATTTATAATAATAATGAAAAGAAAATATAAAAATAAAATAATCATCAATTTGCATAAGAAAACGGAAAAATTTTAGATAAATTCAAACTTTCATTTTTTGGGGTCAAAAATCACGAAAGGGGTTAACCTTTCGTTTTTTTCAAAAATCTTAAAAAATTTATGTGGCCTTTTTATTAGTTAATTCGACGTATTTTAACGCCCAGCATATAAAAAAACAGCCTGGGACTGGGGAAATTTGAATTTTTAAGCAAAAGTGGTGGAAGTTTAAACCTTAGCTTAAAAAAACATTTATTTAAATGCCTTACTGCTCAGAGTTTAGCTCTGACAAAATTTAAGTCAAAAATGTAAACCGGGGGTTCTGGGGGGTGAACATATCCTGCGATATGTACTGGGGGGTGTTCCACACCCCCCAGACCCCCCGGTTTACTTTTAATTTATTTATAATAATAATCTCTAATATATATAAAAGAGCTTGTTTGTATGTTTGTTCGCTATACACTGCTAGACCCTTCGACCGATTTTAACCAAATTTGGAACACATACTCAGTAGAACTTAGAAAATGTTTTAGTGCAAGAAAATGGTAAAAAAGTTGAAAGGAAAGTGAGATCGCACAAAATTAGCTGACGCGCATAAACGGATTAACTAACGGAGTACGTAATTAATTAATTAACGGATTAAGGACCCCGGGCGAAGCCGGGTATCCAGCTAGTTTATAATAAATATAAAAATATAAAGTCAAAATTGCAAACCGGGGGGTCTGGGGGGTGTGGAACACCCTTCAGTACATATTGCAGGATTTCCACTTCTTTAGAATACTTGGAGAAGCTAAGGATTTATAATTTTACAAATTTCGCCAGGAAAAACCAGGAAATTTGAATTTTTAAGTAAAAGTGAGGGAAGTTTAAACTTAAGATTAAAAAAAAAATTATATAACCCTTATGTGCACACCCGGGTACCCGAGTGCCCAACAACGGACGATTTCAAGATTTTTTTATGTTTAATTTAATATTTCTCAAAAACCTTCCGGATCGTCGCGATTTGACCTTTTTCCAATCGAATTATGCTATTTGATATTTTTGTATGCACTATTAGCAATAAAAATTTCAACTGCAATTAAATCAACACGCCTGAGACACCCGGGTGCCCGGGTACCCCTATATGAAAGTATATGATTTGAGTAGAATTATTTTGTTATCCTGCAGCTACATTATTTATAGAAAAAATAATGAATAACGGATTATCAAATAATTAAGAACAAATCATTATTATGATGTGAAAAAATATATTTATAGTTAGCAAAGAAAGAATTGAACATTTATTCAGCGCACTCTTTACATTTTAAGGGTGTTCCACAACCCCCAGACCCCTCGGTTTACTTTTATAATAATTATAAAAATATAAAGTTGAAATTGTAAACCGGGGGGTCTGGGGGGTGTGGAACACCCTCCAGTACATATTGCAGAATTTCCACTCTTTTAGAATACTTGGAGAATCTAAGAAATTAAAATTTTAAAAATTTCGGCAGGGAAAACCGGGAAATTTGAATTTTTAAGCAAAGTGAGAGAAATATAAACCTTTGACTAGAGAAATTTAAAGTGAGGGATTCACATGTCAAAATTGAAAACCGGGGGCTCTTGGGGGTGTGGAACCCTCTCCAGTACATCGCAGAATTTGGAGAAGATAAGGAATTTATAATTTTACAAATTTCGTCAGGAAAAACCTGGAAATTTGAATGTTGAAGCAAAAGTGAGAGAAGTTTAAACCTTAGATTAAAAAAACGATTATTTAACCCTTATGTGCACACCCGTGCACCCGGGTGCCCACCAACGGACGTTTTCAAGATTTTTTTATGTTTAATTTAATATTTCTCAAAATCCTTCCGGATCGTCGCGATTTGACCTTTTCCAATCGAATTATGCTATTTGATAGTTTTGTATGCAATATTAGCAATAAAAATTTCAACTGTAATTAAATCAACATGCCTGACACATCCGGGTGCCCGGGTACCCCTATATGAAAGTATATGATTTGAGTAGAATTCTTTAGTTATCCTGCAGTTAAATTATTTATAGAATAAATAATGAATAAAGGATTGTAAATTGTAAACCGGGGGGTCTGGGGGGTGTGGAACACCCTCCAGTACATATTGCAGGATTTCCACTCTTTTAGAATACTTGGATAAGCTAAGGAATTAAAATTTTACAAATTTCGGCAGGAAAAACCGGGAAATTTGAATTTTTAAGCAAGAGAATATTAAAGTGAGGGAAATTAAAACGTTCGACTAAAGAAAGTTAGAATTTCAGAAACTTATTTATTTTTAAATTATTAAAATAAATTTTTAATTGCCCGTTGGCACATCAAGTTTAGCAACAACATTTTGCCTTGCTTTGAAAATATAGAAAAACGGGGAATCACCCAGTAGCGGGAAACAAAATTAAATGTTTAATATTATACCGCTAAAAAAGAGATCCACCGTCTAGCTGCCCGTCCGCTGACGGACTTTCCAGCTAGCAATAATAATAATAATGAAACGACATTTTAATTCGACTCGAAATAATTAGTCCGGGACTCGTAAAGCTACTTCATTTTATAAACTCCATTCGATTTTATGCTTAATAATGGTTCATTAATTTGAAAACCTCTTTTGTGATGCTTCATTCTCCTCTTTTTTGTTTACGTCTATAAATTCAAAATAGCATTGGGAAAAAAAACTTTATTAAACAAACCTCAAAGTTAAGATATTGGAAGCCTTCTCTCGAGCAAGGTATTTTCTGAAACTCATTAAGCGTTTCCATAAAATTAAATTCAAAGCGATCCTAACGTTTACTTGAAATAATTCAAAGTTGATTTAATTTTAACCTCCTGTTTAATTTATCGAGTGCAGCTTTTTGTAATAATTTCCAAGTTTGCTGACTCAAAGAAAGTCGGAGGTAAAAATCCGCTTTAATAAACTCGGGCGCCACTTAACGAGCTACATCATTAAAATAAAATTTTGAGAATGCTACAAACTCATTTTCATTCACTGGATTAGAAAACTCCAAGATAAATTAAAATTCGTGCTCGCGGCCAACAAGCAGGCTTGAAAAGCTTAACACAACATATTCCAGCGTCTTAATTACTTTATTAATTATTAAGGTAAACTAAAAAGTAAGCATCGTGGAGAGCGGTAGCGGATGTTCATTTTCTTTTATACATTGGTTGCAACAATAATTTGAGAGCAATATGTTATAATTACGAGTTCGCTAAATGTAACGTACGTTGTGTTTTAAGTACTGAAAATGAAACTAGGGAAAACTAAATTTTAATGAACATTCAGAAACCCCCACGTTCTCCATACTACTACAATTATTTAAATATGAAAACAGTTCATGGAGAAGATGAGTAGGTCATTTGAAGGTTTTCCTGACCACAAATAGAAACATCAACGTAGCAAAGTGGTTTTAGGGAGGCTGCTACCCAAATTTTAATGAGAACATTTCTTGTACCTACCAGCTAAAATTTTAATTATGAAAATATTACAAATTAGAGAAACAATTTTCAAAAAACCGTCCGATCATGTGGAACGAAATGCTCATTAATTTTAAGCTGCTATTTAATTTCGAAATGTTGCCCACACCTATACAACATGCAAATTTGAAGATTAAGCACGCTCGTTGCTTCTTGGACATTAGCAAGTCATTAAATCAAAGAACCTCATTTCTATAGCAACGGTAAATCTGGTAAGACCGCAACCCCTAAAGATCTTCAGATACTGCAGGGTGTTAAGTGTAACTTAAAGTACCCGCGCTGCTGATGAAGCTTGCCAACTTCGATTAAATATTAACAAAATTATTGCTGCTAACCTTTGTCCTCATATATCGAAGAAATTCTAATTTTCTTATCAAACTTATAAAATCAAACTTGTTCTTAGTTTCTCTGCATTATCTCCCCTAAATAATCTACCCTTTCATGGTGCAATAGTGTATTACTAAGGCCACGTTTTTCTAAATATTTTCAAGCCATACCAAATAAAAAGGCAATAAAAATAAAATTAAAAAGAAATCAAACCCAACACTTAACAAAAGTTAAAGTAGGTGATAAATAAAACTGTCCATTAACCAGAGGAGGGTAAGCAATGAGGAAGTGTTAATGAATAATTTTATTTGGTGGTCACGTGTTAATTTATACTAAAAACTGTACAAAAGCCCTAGCACGCCAGTTTTATTTCACAAAATTTATATCGGTATAATAAATAAAATTATTCTTGTGTTTTATTAGTTTCATCTGGCGCCCGGCAAATTCGACTTCTGAATTATTATTTTGCACACTTCCTGATGGTATACATAGCTATTTATATATTATTATGAAGAATGTTGTGCTTCGCCTTATTTATATTAATCAATTTTGCCCTAAGGTTAGTTCGTTCCAGTCTTGAAAGAGTAGGATTTTTAAAAGCTTCAGTAGCCTAAGAAAGCAGAGTACTGATATTACATGAAAAAATTCGTTTTAAACTTTTAATGAAAAACTTTTGTACTTATCGTTCAACTTTTATCATTACATAAAATCTTCTAGGTATTATACTATACATTTCTCGACGTTAAATTGAGTCACAAGAGTTTCAAGAGCCCCCATTTTAATCAAATTATTAATTTTAAAAATATTTAAGGGTGGCACTAAGGGTAAGTCTTTAGCCTTTTGTAATTGTTTAATTAAATTTTTATGAATTAAATTTTAATTTTTAGTTGTCTTTCCAGCACAGCGTCGGTGTAAGTAATAGTTAGTACAAAATGTTGCTTTAAACTTGCTTTGAGTTAGAAAACAAATTAATTACTTATAAATCAATCATAGTAAGCTTGAAATTTTAATGAAAAATAAAAGAGTGAATAGATTATGCTTTTGATTTTGTACAAAAAATAGTGACCGTAGATTTTTGGCTTATGTTCCAAATGCCAGAAAGGGTGCGCTGGAGGGTATTCCATACCCCCCAGACCCCCCGGATTGAAACCTGCATTCAGTCGTTCTAACTTTATAGTCAACGATCGAACTGTTGATCTAACTATCGGCACCACGTAAACTATTTTCACGTTCCCAATATCTCGCATAAGTTTCTAACTTTTTTTGACAAATTTTCAAGACTGGGGGGTATGGAATACCCCTCAATAATATTAAGAAAACAATGTTCTTAAATTTGGCTGGTGAATAAAGACCAAATGATTGGCTGGAGGTTAATCCATTATGCCCAGAGCCTGAATCCAGCTTCTGTTTTTTACAAGAATATTTTTCTAAAGCAAAAAGATTGAATAGATTATGCTTTTGATTTTATTTTTATTTTTATGCCCCTAATGTATTCCTGAGCCGTAGCAACCCGGAAGTTTGGGGGTACCGAATAGCACCAACGCAAGAAAGGGTGCACGTCCTTTTCGTCAAGAGTTTCTTCAATTTCTATAGAATTTCCTAAGACTATCTTGAAATTCTTAAAATTTTCATGAATTTTTTGAAATTTTCTGATTCTAAAACTTGGGGATTTTCTGAAATTTCCTCGAAAATCTTCATATTTCTCTTCAGTAGTACACCAGAGTTTTTTGATTGTTTCTCCGTAGTTTGTCGCTAGACAACCGAGGGGAAATCGTCAAATACAAAAGTGAAGAAAAATCTCGTGAAATTAGGAAATCTTAAGCATGATCGAGATAAGTTTGATTTTTTTATATTTTTCAATTTTCTGAGATTTCTCGATTTCTTAAGATAATAAAATTTTCGAAATACACTTTAGGGTGTAAAAATTAAAATTATAATTTTTGAATACTTAATAATTTATTTCTAGTCGAGGGGGCATCGGAGGGGAGATCTGGTGTACAAGAGAAGGAAAATCTGAAGAAATTTGGGTAAATGGAAGGAAATCTTAGGAAAACTGAAGAAATCCTAGGATATTTAAGGAAATCTTAGGAAATTTCAGGAGATCTTAGAAATCTAAGGAAATAATTTTGGGTAAATGTAAGGAAATCTTAGAAAATTCAAGGAAATCGGTGAAAATTTTAACATCTAAAAAATTCAAGAAAAATAGACAACCGAGGGGAAATCGTGAAATACAAAAGTGAAGAAAAATCTTTTGAGATTAGGAAATCTTAAGAATAATCGAAATAAGTTTTATTTTTTTATATTTTTCAATTTTCTGCGATTTCTCGATTTCTTAAGATACTAAAATTTTCTAAATACACTTTAGGGTGTAAAAATTAAAATTATAATTTTTGAATACTTAATAATTTATTTCTAGTCGAGGGGGCATTGGAGGGGAGATCTGGTGTACTAGAGAAGGAAAATCTGAGGAAATTTGGGTAAATGGAAGGAAATCTTAGGAAAACTGAAGAAATCCTAGGATATTTAAGGAAATCTTAGGAAATTTCAGGAGATCTTAGAAATCTAAGGAAATAATTTTGGGTATATGTAAGGAAATCTTAGAAAATTCAAGGAAATCGGTGAAAATTTTAACATTTAAAAAATTCAAGAAAAATAGACAACCGAGGGGAAATCGTGAAATACAAAAGTGAAGAAAAATCTTTTGAGATTAGGAAATCTTAAGAATAATCGAGATAAGTTTTATTTTTTTATATTTTTCAATTTTCTGAGATTTCTCGATTTGATAATAAAATTTTCTAAATACACTTTAGGGTGTAAAAATTAAAATTATAATTTTTGAATACTTAATAATTTATTTCTAGTCGAGGGGGCATCGGAGGGGAGATCTGGTGTACTAGAGAAGGAAAATCTGAGGAAATTTGGGTAAATGGAAGGAAATCTTAGGAAAACTGAAGAAATCCTAGGATATTTAAGGAAATCTTAGGAAATTTCAGGAGATCTTAGAAATCTAAGGAAATAATTTTGGGTCAATGTAAGGAAATCTTAGAAAATTCAAGGAAATCGGTGAAAATTTTAACATTTAAAAAATTCAAGAAAAATAGACAACCGAGTGGAAATCGTGAAATACAAAAGTGAAGAAAAATCTTTTGAGATTAGGAAATCTTAAGAATAATCGAGATAAGTTTTATTTTTTTATATTTTTCAATTTTCTGAGATTTCTCGATTTCTTAAGATAATAAAATTTTCTAAATACACTTTAGGGTGTAAAAATTAAAATTATAATTTTTGAATACTTAATAATTTATTTCTATTCGAGGGGCATCGGAGGGGAGATCTGGTGTACAGGAGAAGGGAAATCTGAGAAAATTTGGGTAAATGTAAGGAAATCTTAGAAAATTTTAACATTAAAAAATTCAAGAAATATAGAAAATCCAAGAAAGTTTTAGGAAATTTAAAGATCTCAGGAAATTCCATGAGATCTTCAGAAATCAAGGATATCTTAATCTTAATCCTCAGACACAGCGATTACATTTCAGTTTGCCTGTCTTCTCCTTTGTATTGCAAGAACCCTACTTATCCAGTAAGCTTCACTTTTCGTGATAAACATAACGCATCTGCTCAGTTTGCTCTCCGAATTCGTAGAAAAAGTAATTTTGATTTTTATCATAAGGTAGTTTGGTATAGATTTTACAGACGATTTTCGGAGATTAGCCTCTCGGGCACACCGCACATGACCTCAGAAGTTTTCGAGAGGCGTCCGACGGAGGGTTAAGAATACTCGGCTATCTTAGAATATTTAGAAAATCATGAGAAATCCAAGGAAAGTTTAATATTAACTAACATCAGTTCATTGACAACTCAGAAGGACTTACTGAGAGTATTAATAATTTACTACATAATATCCATGAACGACGTTCATTGAAAATAACGAACTCGTTCGTAAATAGTAAGAAATACTATTTTTCTACTATTTAAACTGTTTTATAAGCAAAACTGTTAACATAAAAATATATTACACTTATAAACGGACGAACTAATGTTGGAAGCTTATGGGAGACCGGAGAGTGATCTATGTACAAACATTTTTTCAGCAATGGAAAAGCTTGAAATTGTCTGCCAATTACCAAAAATTCTGGTAATCAATTGCTCTCACAAAAGCAAACTTATTTTTTAAACAAATTTTAAATATTTTATCAGGTTGGTTTAGCTTTTCGACTTTAGTTTTGTGAAAAAGTTAACGCATATAAAAATAGATTTATTAAATATAAATTAGGGAAAAAATGGGGCTCGTTTTGGTACATAAAATATTTACACGTTTCAGTCCGCTCATGTTATTTGTTGTGAATTTCGCAAGGTAATCAACGGAATGGAATGCCAACTCTTTTGAATTTTTAATAATTTTGTTTTTCCTAATGGCCTCTGCCGTGAAAGTTAACTTTTTATCTTGTTTATTTTATTCCTTTGACACTGCTTAAACTTCGGAAGTTTACCTAAATAAATTTTCCAATTTTTTTTCATTTTATTGTCATGCTAACGATTTTTTTTTGTTTCAGGTACAATTACCCTACTTAAAAGAATTGTAAGTATGTGTAGCCTGTAATGTAGCATCTCCGGGCAAGTTGCGTGCATATATTACGAAATGAAATCTTTTACCTTCTCTGAACAACCCTCTTATCGTGTAAATAAAATTTCCCATTTAAAATTACTTCCGGCATTGTCTTTCATTATTTATTAACATTAAAATACAAATTTAGAGAAATGCGGGGTGGCATTTCGTATTACTTGTGAAATATTTAGTTGAACATTTTAAAAAATCTTCGGAAGCCCATCATAGATTCAGACATTTACATGTTATGACATATTAAAACGGAAGCTTCATGCTTACTTTTTTTTACAAAAATAACTTTTTCAAAAAAATTTTACACGCCGGCTTATCATGCTACATTAGAAAAAAATGTTAAATCTTTACTTTGTAACTAATTATGTTTATATTTTTATGGATTTAGTTTTGGTAATTAATTTAGGATTTTCTTTCAGATTCATTTTCTAAATTTACACTCCCAACTTTTTTTCTTCTTACAAAAATAGATCGATTTTTAAGCGGGTTTTACTTAATGAATTATATTTTGGTTTATTAAGCAAGAAATTGAGAGTTTTCGTTCATTTTAATTAAAGTTTGTTTTTAATTTTGATTTTTAAACGGAAGAAAAGTAATTAACTTTCGTTTTTTCTCGTAATTGTTTGAAATTCTTTAAGATTACGAACTGCGACCCTTTGGATTTTTTAAAATCTTCACCCCTGTCACATAAAATTTAATAGTGAAGTTACTATAGTTATAGTTAACCACATCTTCTGGTTTATTAATAAAAAAGTAGCCAGCCGTAAGAATTAAGTCGTAGCATAACTTCGGTCAATTATTATTTTGCAAATAAACTAAATTAAAATTTATATAAAATAGAGATTCCTAAAATCTCAGGAGTTCATGATATTGATGAACAAATTCATAAATACAGTGATTGTTTTTCATGACTACTACGAATTTGTTCATCGACTCAAAAATGATCAAATATGTTTTTCAGTGTATAGACGAGAGTTTTTTTCTGGTTTTTTAACTTTTTCTAAAGAAAATCTTGAGGCAATCCGGGAAAATCTTTAAAAGATCTTGTAAAAGGAAAGCTTCCATGAAAGAAGTTCACTATAATTATTATAGTATATTAGGTCGCAATGGTGTAAAGTAGGTTGTTAATCGTAATTATAGATATCAATCACGAGACGTCCATGTGAGAGATACAAGGCAGACAATACTATTTGTAGCCTACCTCAGGTGAGCTGGGCTCAACTAAATCAAAATGTCTGGCGACGCCGCCGGTTCGCGTAAATGGATAAGACTACAGTTAATAATTATTATTACAATAAATTAAAATATTATGTTTTCTTTTGTTTTAAACACAATTACTGGTGCACTGGGGGGTATTCCATACCCTCCAGACCCCCCGTTCTTATAACAATATGTTTGTATGTACACTCTGTGAGTGTAATTTTATTAAATATATATTTTTAACTTTTTTAGAAAAAATACCTTGATATGTCGCAGCAGTATGTACTGCGGGGGTGGGGGGGACCTGATCGAAACCGTGGACGTGCACACCGACATGGACGTTCTTACGGATGTACATTTGAATATTGAGGTTGTAATGAGAGGGGTGAGATGGATTAGGGGAAATATTGTTTCTTTACTCACAATTACTGGTATGCTGGGGGGTATTCCATACCCCCCGGTCTTATAACAATATGTTTGTATGTATACTCTGTGATTAACTTTATTAAATCTACATTTTTCACTTTTTCTGAATAAATACCTTTGTATGTCGTGGCAGTATGTACTGCGGGGGATGGGGGGGACTCGATCGAAACCGTAGACGTGCACACCGACATGGACGTTTGTACGGAGGTACATTTGAACATTAAGAGGGGTGGGATGGGGTTAAACACCAACACATACAGAAGAGAATATTATATATTTTTTAAATTTTATTAATTTTTATTCTTCAAGTGTCATATTTTCTGAGGAATATAATTAATGAGATGGCCTTCCCCACAGCCGACAGATCGATATTTATAGGGCTTCAGATCACAGCAGTATATCCGACTCGACCAGGTTCGCACCGCGGTCTCTCCTTTTCTAATCGACCGGTGTAGGTGTAGGTCAGCTTCTTTCAACCTGCGGAGCATGAAATGGGGGGGGGGGCAGCAGATCAAAAATTAGAAAAATTATTTAATTTACTGAAAGAAAACCAAAATGAAAATAATTCTGACATAATAAAACAATTAATTACAAATTAATTTTGTATTAGAGGGGGGGCTCGATGAAATTGTGATTAAGATTGGGTTGCAAATGCTGAAAGGTTTAGAAACGCTAGCTTACGCCATACTGGTGGTATAATTCTTAATGCAAAATAATAATTAATTACTTAAATGCTAGTACTGGGTCCTGGAAGGTTTTCCATACCCCCCCCCCCCCAGATCCACCTACTATAGATGATCGAAATTATAGATTTGTAGGTATTTTCTATGGTGGACTTCGTTAATAGGTGTATGTCTGTAGTATGCACTAGGATCTCGGGGGGGGGGGGTTGATGCGCATACTATAAACGTTAATTTAACCTCAAAATGTAGTTGGAATTCATGTGTTTTTTTCGTTTTTTTACTTACAACTAAATCATTCAGCGGAAATCGTGAAACTTAAACAACAAATAATTGGGTAGCCTCAGAGTGGAAAGTATGGGGGCGTCCATTAATTACGTGAAGCGTTTAGGGGGGGGGTCGAACCGAATCTCACCCAATCTCTCGTCGGGGAGAGGGGGGTCTCGGAAGTTAACACGTAATTTTATTCTCTTAAATAGTTTTAAATAGAAATAATTAAGCAAATTAGCACAGATTATCGTATTTACACTAAAGATACACATTTGAAAAAATCTCACGTGAGATTAGGAGGGGAGATCGAGCCAAATCTCACGACATCTCACCAAGGGGGTGGGGGGGTCCCCTCCTTATTTCAAGTAAAAGACTTGCAAAAAGTACTTGAAGTACTTGAACTGAAGTACTTTTGAAACTAACTTAAAAGTACTTTGAAAAAGTGCTTGGGTATATGGTAATTGGATTTAATAAAATTTGAGTAATTGAAGTACTTTTAAAGTAATTAAAGTACTTTTAAGGTAATTAAAGTACTTTTAAAGTATAATTGAAGTCTTTTGAAGTAATTAAAGTACTTTTGAAGTAATTAAAGTACTTTTAAAGTAATTGAAGTATTTTAAAGTAATTAAAGTACTTTAAAGTATTTGAAGTACTTTAAAGTAATTGAAATACTTTTGAAGTAATTGCAGTATTTTAAAGTAAGTGAAGTACTTTAAAGTGAATGAAATTCATTTACTTGCCAGCTGCCACAACTATTTGAGCAATTGGACATGTAATTCAAGTACTTTCAGTAATTAAAGTACTGTGGGTAATTGAAGTACTTTCAGTAATTCGGTGGTACTTAAATTACTTTTTGGTTAATTTTGAAATATTTGAATTATTGAAATTGAAATACTTATTCTTAGTAAAGTACTTGAGTAGTTGATGCTTCAAGTACTTTTAAGAAAATATATTTAGTATTTGATACTTGTAGTACTTTTGGTATTAACGAAGTACTTGGTTACCTTGTAACCTTGGTTAAGGTTAACTTCGTAAAAAAACTATTGATTAATCACTCTGATGACCCAGAAAATGGTACAATATGATTCAAGATAAGGAAATCACATTCATTTTTAAGATTCCGATCTGTGACAAAATTGTAAATGCAACTTACCTCCCAGATAAACGGATTTTATTTTCTCGAACTTTTCTCGAAAAATGCAAAATTGATTACACATCAGCCCCAAGCTTTCTATTTTTAAAAACAAGATGAAATCTGATTAGTAAAATTCTCGCGACATTTCGCTTGAAAAAATCCGGAAGACAGATTAGTGCAAAATAATAGAAGGACTTTAAACGAAAGTTGACATATTATTGTTCTAGCTGAAAATCCGTCTGTCGTCTGTACATCGTAGGTTTGATTCTACTTGATATTGTTTTTTTATCGCGTAATACGAAGTAGCCTGGATTGGTCTGGGCGCAAAAATGAAGGGAAGCTTTTAGTTAAATGCATTGGCCACTGAAGAATTACCAAAACCGCGAACAGTGACACAGGAAATGATAAATTATATGATATTATTATTTTTTGCGGAACTTTTGCTTCTGTAAGTGCTCTAATCTACACAACGGAAAATGCAACAAATTTTCGCGAATTAAAATTTTTTTTTCGAATGAATTTCTTGACATTTTCCGTAGGATGACATGTGAGTCAGGATAATGAAAGATAAATTGAAAGACGTAGGATCGTGGAATGTCCATTACGGTCCTTTGAGGAATCGGTCGTATGGTTTAATAGATATGAAGGTTGTGTCGGACAATTCGGACTTAATTGAGTTGGATGAAGACTTTTGATTTTAGCTATCAATTTTTTTGATGAAACAATTAATTTTTCGTATCGTTTAACTAATAGAGATCGAGTGAAATATGCGCATAGCTTTATATCGACGCTGACAGTCACATCAGGCTGCAGCAGTAGTACAGATTTTCGAGTTGAACTGTCGACGCTTTCGCCAGTTGCGCGCCGACGCTTGCAGCGAAGGCATCGCCGTGACGCTTTAGCAAAATAACGCACGCGTCTTTAATAATTACGTCAGTTATTATCGAATTTTTGATAATTTATTCATAATGTTAGTCTAATATTCATTTGCATTAAAAGACTTGTTAATTGTTTAAAGATTTAACTTATCGTTTTCGTTCATGTTGCAAAGTTTTTCACGTTAATTATTGTTAATTAAGTAAATTTTATAATCAAAATTTTAAATAATTAATTTATAGCTATCGAAAGTAATAACAATAATAATTAAATTATCGCCAAAGTACGTGTGCAATATTTTACTACTTTATTAATTTCCGAAACGTTGTCAGTATTATTATGATAGATTGATTTTATTGAAAATTTATTCGTTATGGCCTCTTCGACTGAAACTGGGGCAAAAGATGGAAGGTAAATGATAATTATCTATTTTATTTGGTTTAATTATTTGCGAGCTTTAAAAAAATATTTTTGTAGTATTTTGCATGCCGAATGCGAAGCTCTTTATTTAAAAATTCGAAGCACACATTTTTTTTGTTTTATTGCGTACACGTTTATCTTCCATATGAGAGTATCTGCGGTTCCTGGTTGGATTACCTCTTTGTAATCCGGATTCCGTGTGCTCCGTTTACTGTTTGTTTAAAGTCGTTGACGAGAAAATCCTGGCAAATTTTTTCTTCCTTCCAGAGCTCATCGCTTCATAAGCTCATTCTGCATTCCTTTAATTCTTTAATTATTGTGCTTTTGACTACAAAGAAACTTAGTGTGGTGGGGTAATTAAAACATAAACCGTAATCCATTCTAATAGATTTTTAATCGCGTAAAAGTGTGTGCTTGCCTTATTTCCTTGCAGGATTAACGCTTAATAAATTTTAATAACGCAACAAGGTATACGCAAAAATGTTTAATTTTGTCAGCTCCTTTTTATACCCACTTTGTAATTAAATTAATTATAAATTGTTGCATTCATATTTTTAATTATTTTTTAGCTTTTAACATTAAAGAACGCAAATTACAAAATTATGCCCTCCCTGTTTTTTCTAAAAACGTTTCGTGTTTATTAAAATAATAGAATTATTCCAAATTTGCCTACTGTTATTTCGTTCGACTTCCACACACATTTTTGAATATACAGCAAGAATTTGCATCAATTTTCGTCCAAATATTTGTTGTTCGAAATTCTAAAAGAATGTTTAATTCGCAACTAATTTTGGATAGCAATTTTTGGTCACATATTTTTATTCCATTTTACTATACAATATCAAATTAAATTTTTATTGAGGTTTTCAAACTTTAGTCCGGCGAAATTTTAAATTAAAACAAACAAAAGAAATTTTGTTTTAAGTTTGACGCTGAATTTTTGTTTTTGATATCCGAAAAAGCTTTCAGAAGCTAAAATAAGAAAACTCGATTTGATTTTTTTACCTGGATAGCTTATGGAATAGTAGAAACAAAATGAAGTGGACAAGATTTTGCAGGATATTTTTTGTGCAGTGACAATTCCAAAAATTTTTTATTTTTGATGTGTAATATGGTATTGCTGGGCGCCAGATTAAAATAATAAAATGACTAAGAAAGAATTTTAAATTTTAAACATGTTGGCAAACAGCAAGTAAAAGCTGAAACAGTTTTTTACTAAAACATGATCTACCTGCAGCGCCGAAGACATCGAAAGTACCAACTGGATTTTGCATTTGGGCATACGGAGTTGTACAAAGTAAAAGTACAACGTTAACCTGTAATTGTTGTTTTCTTATTGATAAAAGCTCAAAAGCAGGGATTTGACTTTATATTGATTGAATGCAGTTGTGCGGCCTGAAGGCCGCACTGATCCGTCACTCTTCTGAACTTCTCAATTTTTTAATGCTTGCGACTTAAAATGCGCTGATGGGAGAAGTGTATACTCGTCATTTTCAATCTGTTCTATCCACTGTAAGACAATCAGCCTTTTTTCTGAGGGAAAAAATGATGATCGCAATTTTCAGTCTAGGAAAACCAATAGATTTTAAATCTGGAGTACATTTTTCAGTAGGATCTTGAAGCTTTTCAAATTTCTATGGAATTTTATTATTGTTTTCTTTTAAGGAGCTTTAGATTTGAATTGTCTCAATGTGCCCCAACTAGAGAATTTGCATGTCTGTATAGGGGAATCCCCTGGATCACAATTTACAGAAGTCTTTAGATCTGTCGAAACTTTTTACTTCTATATACTTCTATATGGAAATTTGCAATGCACTGATTTATGAGTTTTTTGGCTGAAATTTTATTGATTTAGTGAACATTTTCATTAAATATGGAAATAACTTTAACTTATGGGGCTTAAAAAGGGTTCTATTGACTAATTGTACTGCAACTAATGCTCGCGGTGATCTTCCTTCGGGGATCATCTGAAACAGATTTTTCAGAATATCTTAAATCTACCTGAAAATTAAATTTATGTAGGACGTGCGGATTTGATGTATTTTTTATTTTATTTTAATATTAATGGAGCTTAAGATGGGTCCGATTGACTCATTACTAAAGCTCCACTACTGGAGCTTTCCATTTCTGTAGGATATTTTATACCTCCCCCCCATCGACCCCGGTTCCAATATCCCCATTGGATTTTTATTATTATTTTTGTAGTATAATTATTTTGTATTTTTCATTTTTGTATCATCAAGTTGGCATTATAAGGGCGGGGGGTTTAATTAAAGCTTTTTTGAATTTTTGAGATTGAGATTTTGTTTTTAAGAATAAATCGGTGATGATTTCTTTCTAGTAAATTTCTATTTTAAAATTTAAATTTCTATTGTAAAATTTTTTGCAAATAATGTAAATTTTGAAACAATTGAATTGAATGTACCAACTAGGTGGGGAAACCAGGTCACTGGCTGCCAAGACGGTCGCTTGAGTGATCGAGACCGATTGTGTTTCCTGAATTTTGATGGAGATCTATTTAGAATTTTAATATTTTTGCGAATAAAATGTTGGATTTAAAATTGTCCCGTATCCTGGACAGAGCTGGATATATTTTTTTTAATGAGAATTAGATGATTGATTTGGAAAGTTGGAAATTGGAAATTAAAACAAAATTAAAATTAAAATTATGGCAGCGTAAACCATAAAGTTAAATTTGATACGACTGCATATGGGTATGCTTATCTTCGAAGTTAGGTTTTACATTTATATTGGAATAATTAATTATTTTTTAGAATAATAATGGCCGGTTTTACAATTGTCGGATAAACTTGATATAATGTTATTCCCTGAGTAACGATTGCATGGTTATACTAAGTATTGCGTTATACTAGGTTTATCCGACTATGTGATGAACTGGACTATGGAGTACTTTAGTGACGGCAGTAATCCAGGAGTTTTGAATCCTCAATTATTTTGAATTTCCCACCAATATGTTGTATGTATTAGTTTTAACAGAATCTAATCTAAATCAAGCCTAACCTAACACAACTCAAACGTAATGGACCTACTGGGGGGGGGGGGTAATCCATATCATCCAGCGCTTAATTTTACAATATGGATTTGTTTCAAAATCTAAACAATTGAAAAGTTTTTATTTAATAAAATCAATCGCAAAATATGCATGTATATTGTATAATCTTGTAATTTTTCAAACCGGGGGGTTTGGAGGGTATGGAATAGCCCCCAATTGTGTCAGCACTAGTTATACAAATAATAGGCTATGGAATATCCCTTAATGCCTCAGATAGAGCTAGAGATAGAGAACAGAGGTGTGTGGTGGAGGGGGGTCGAGAAGAATTTCACCCAGTCTCACATGGGAAAGAAGGGGGGCCTCGGCTTTTTTCTTTTTCTTCTTCTTCTTCTTTTTTCTTCCGCATGAAGCTCTAAGAAAACTGGGTTAAATTAAGTAACACAAACAATCTCAGGGAGGAGGGTCGATTCAATCCTCACGAAATCTCACCAATTGGGGAGGGGGGGTCTAAAAATCGCCTCACGTAATTAATTAAAATTAATAAATAATTAAAACTCTAGAATAGAAAATTAATAAAAAAATATGGAGTAGTTCTCTATTGCCTGCCAATAGGTCTCAGCTTGTTTTTTGATTTTATACAACAGTCTACTGTTTGTTTTCTGTTACTAACGAGGGGAACATACAACTGATCACTCGCCAATTTTAAAAATTAAAAAAAAATTAAAACAATTACAATTAATTACTTCACCTGCTGAATCCTTCTTGATCCGGCCTTCTTTATTCTACTGTTTATTTTCTGTTAACTAACGAAGGGAACGCACAGCTGATCACTCGCCAGTTTTGATCATTTAAAAAAAGGTAAAACAATCTTGTATTTGCTAGATATGCTGAATCCTGAAAGCAGTGTTTAATAATATCGGAAAATGACTTTAATCGAGACCGCATTATTTAAAGAAATCGAAGCTGACCTCATTTGGTTGAGGTAAACCAACATTCGGATTTTGATTAACAGAGGTCGCTCATTAGATATTGACCCCGCGTCATAAACCAGGGTGATTTAATGAGAGTCGATGTTTTCACCGAAATAGTTTCGATTTTCACAAAATAGTTATAGTTGTTTCATTTATGTTTAGTTAGAAATTCTTGCCGAACATCCGCCCTAATAAATCACTGAAGCGAGTGAGCGTAGTTTCAGGCGTCGTCGGTGTATTTTAAAAATTGCAATGCTTTTGAAAATTTTGTAATGGTAGACATATTGGATAATATTGTGTATCGTATCTTTGAACCAACTTCATATTAATCCACATACCTTGCCTCTCATATCTGCATACCTATACACATGCTTCTTATATCGACGTCCCGACAAACTCGAACCCCTTTAAATTTATCTTTGCCTGCAGGTCACGTTCTTCCGTCCAGCATCCATCTTACTTCCCGTTTTCTATCCCACCTCTACTTATCTTTCTTTACATCGTCAAGTATTTTTTAAATGTCGCTTCTGAATTTTATATTCGCATAACCTGGGATATATCTCACACTTACCTTTTTCAGTTTCAGCCTCATCCATTTTTCAGATATCGCAACCATTAAAATAGAAACCCGGTGTATTTTTGTATTTTTGTTTGCAAAACTTAATATAAGAACTTTATTATTTGTTCAGTTATTTACGGTGAAGTGTAACGATTAAAAGAGTCGAAGAGAGTATTTATGTCCGGAAGAGGTAATGAAGGGATGCTATCCCAGCACAACATCGCCGGTGCTTATTTTATTCGCTTCACTTGAACGCTGAAAGCTTAAATTAAACAGCTGACTTAGATATGATTTATAATGACTTGTGTTATTTTAAAATTCTCACAGTGTACTTACATTATACGGTGTGGTCGTACAAGCTGTAAAGTGAATAATGCAGTTTATCATTTTTATCGAAAAGCTTCTCCCAGCTTCAGTTTAATCACGTAACAACTTCCTCCATCGACCTCTTTATTTATCTTGGAAAAAACTAAAATGAAGCTCAGAGTGCATTTGAGGAAGTTCAACCCAGGGCCTATTTTTAACTGAGTTTTAACTGACTAAAAATAATAGGTACCTTAATTCGGATGCGCGAATAAAACACCCCCCAGACCCCCCGGATTGCCATTCACATTTTGTGTCTAAACCAATTTTGTAACAGCAGCTAAACTGAAGCTTATCGAATTTTTAAAACAGATTTTATAAATTTCTATAGCAAACTAGGTAATTAATTGAATCGGTCATTTCAAAAACAGCATAAGTCAGTATTTTTTCAAAATTGTTTTTTTATCGAAATTTGATCCTTGACATTACGCTAACTATCAAAAATGATGGTATTTACGACCGTTCATTGCAAAAGTCACTGACTTATGCGGTTTTGCATTGAATCTTTGATCGCGAGACGCATTTTACTTACTTAGTTTATTGTTAATCTTGTGCGTTTTTGTGTATTTATGTTTTCAAAATTTGAATTCAAAACATTATTTTTCATTTTAATAAAATATTATTGTAAAATAACCGAATTTTTAATTAACTTATTGAGCAATGAATCCCATTCCCTGCAAAAACAGCATAAGTCACAAAATGTAATTGGTCAATTTGCTAAATTAATTTTAAGGTAATAATTTTTAAGTAACTAACAAATTAAAGGTATTAAAATACAAATTAACTTTATTTTTATTTATTTTATTTTTAAAACTTTTTATTTGATTTCCTGTAAAATTTTAATTCTATGACTTATGCTGTTTTTGAAATGACCGATTCAATTGTTAAAACCTCTAAATTTGGTTGTAAAGCTTTGTTGAGATTTAGTTAAGCTGCTACTATAAAATTGTTTTGCTGCAATCCGAGGGGTCTGGGGGTATGGAATACCCCCCAGAGCACTTTTTGCTCTTTGTTCGCGCAGCAAAATTAATGATAAAAATTTAGTGGGAACCCTGGATGGTTGTATGGCCTTCTAGCATTGAGGATATTTATTTATGGAGTCGGTACCTTTCAATATTTGTTACTAAAAATAATAGGTACCCTAATTCGGATGCGCGAATAAAAAACAAAAGTTGCACTGGGGGGTGTTCCACACCCCCCAGACCCTCCGGATAGCCCCTTACATTTTGTGTCTAAACTAGTTTTGTAATAGCAGGTAAACTGAAGCTTATCGAATTTTTAAAACAGATTTTATAAATTTCTATAGCAAACTAGGTAATTAATTGAATCGGTCATTTCCAAAACAGCATAAATCAGTATTTTTTCAAAATTGTTTTTTTATCGAAATTTGATCTTTGACATTATGCTAACTATCAAAAATGATGATGTTTACAACCGTTCATTGCAAAAGTCACTGACTTATGCGGTTTTGCATTGAATCTTTGATCGCGAAACGCATTTTACTTACTTAGTTTATTGTTAATCTTGTGCGTTTTTGTGTATTTATGTTTTCAAAATTTGATTTCAAAACATTATTTTTCATTTATTGAGCAATTATTCTTATAATTAAACTTATTGAGCAATGAATCCCATTCCCTGCAAAAACAGCATAAGTCACAAAATGTAATTTGTCAACTTTTATATGTGAAATTAATTTTAAGGTAGTAATTATTAAGTAACTAACAAATTAAAGGTATAAAAAGACAAATTAACTTTTAAAAATGTTGATGTATTTGTGTAAAACGGTTTTATTTGATTCTTGTAAAATTTTAATGCTATGACTTATGCTGTTTTTGAAATGACCGATTCAATTGTTAAAACTTCTAAATTTGGTTGTAAAGCTTTGTTGAGATTTAGTTAAGCTGCTAGTATCAAATTGTTTTATTGCAATCCGGGGGGTATGGAATACCCCCCAGTGCACCTTTTGCTCTTTGTGCGCGCAGCAAAATTAATTCGGATGCGCGAATAGAAAACAAAAGTTGCACTGGGGGGTGTTTCAACATATAATTTTATATTTTATATAACATATAAAAAATGACAAATTACATTTTGTAACTTATGCTGTTTTTGCAGGGAATGGGATTCATTGCTCAATAAGTTGATTGAAAACTCTGTTATTTTACAATAATATTTTGAATTTAAATTTTGAAAACATAAATACGCAAAACGCACAAGATTAACAATAAACTAAGTAAGTAAAATGCATCTCGCGATCAAAGATTCAATGCAAAAACCGCATAAGTCAGTGACTTTTGCAATGAACGGTCGGAAACATCATCATTTTTGATAGTTAGCGTAATGTTACTAACATAATTTTTACACATAATGTGTGACTACCCTCAAGAATCAAATTTCTATAAAAAAAGCAATTTTGAAAAAATACTGACTTATGCTGTTTTTGAAATGACCGATTCAATTAATTACCTAGTTTGCTATAATAATTTATAGAATCTGTTTTAAAAATTCGATAAGTTTCAGTTTAGCTGCTATAACAAACTGGTTTAGACACAAAATGTAAGTGGCAATCCGGGGGGTCTGGGGGGTATGCTAGGGATATTCTACGATTTCCAGGCCTTTGCTCTCTGCAAGCTCGCAGAAAAATTCCTTACATTAAATTAAAACTCAGTGCGCAGTGCGCCCCCTCCCTATATATAAATATATATATATTTAATAAAATGCTTACATTTAGTTATTTTTATTGAAAAAATACCTGTCGAACAAAAATAAAAATAAAAGTATACCTAATGAAATCTTTACTTTTCTGGCCTTTTTGCTGTATAAGTTGCTATAGGTTTTTTTTAAATTTTGCACCTTGATCTGGTTTGCGCCCACTTATTGCTTGCTCCCTAGGCAGTTGCCTAGTTCCTGATCCTAACAAATAGTATGATTTTCGCTCAGGACACCCCACAATCAAAAATACCAGGCATTGAATCTATTCTCAGGGCCTATTTTTAACTGAGTTGGGCCCTATGCTTTAGAAAATTTTCGGGCCCCTTATGTTCGAGTGTAACTAATCGCATCGAAGGCCCAAGTTTTGTGTTATTTTATCAGTATTTGATTTTTATTTTACAATTTTATGTTCATTGGGCCTTAGGCACGTACCTAATACGCCTAGTGGTAAAACAGGTCCTGGTTGACACGTAATCGAGCTTAATGCTGGTAACACCACCGGTATTATCCGAAATAAAAAAAAAAGTTAAATTTTATAAATAAAATTTGATTTATATATTCTAACGCCTGGATGGAAGTGTAGAAGTAAATAAATAAATATCTTTTGTTTTCGTATTTACTGTTAAATGAGCATTAAACTACCAATAATGTACCCAAGTCAGAAACCATCAACGTCACCCTTATCTTATCAAGTATTCAAATGCATGAGCAAACAACGTGTACGAGCAAAATAAAAAGGAGGTCTATTACTGCGTTAGCATCTTCTTTGCATCCCTGGGTTATTTCATATCCCATTTAGCTCCCTAAAAAGCGTGAAATAAAAAGTCCAAATATTTCATGTAAACGATTTATTTTGTTCTTCTTTAAGTGCATCCCATTAACAAATCGCGCAACTTAAATCACAAAACTTTTTTAGCATTTTAATTACTAAATTAGGAAAAAGAGAAGTTAAAATTTCGATTAAAACTTCCTAACAGGATATTAAATAAATAATGTCCGACCCTCAGAAGTGAAATAATATTTAAAAGTTGCTCACGTTTCGAGTTTACAACAAAAAGTGACTTATTTTACTTTAGCATTTCGAATCTAATAATGCTGGTCCCTAGATCATCAGTTTCGACCGCAGTGACATCCAAAGAGATTACTAGCTCAAAAGGATTACTTTAGGTGCACAACTTTAGAAGATATTGTGCTCTAAACTTTATTATGTAGTGAGACAATGCTCATTCTAAGATATTACCTCAAATATTGGCCCCATTTAACCTGCGATTTATTCAAGTGACTTCCTCTTACGCTAAGTCGACCCGACTCAACTTTAAAATCGATTCCGGATTACAATTATTATTTCAAGTCCTTTATATTATTTCGATCCTACTACTTTTTTCCTCTCAAGAATTATTAAATCAGGCGATGGAAACATCAAAGTCCAACTTATCGACCGCGCATCAGACAACGAGCTTTGAAGTCTTCATTTATATCATTTTGTTTTTACTCGATTTTCGGATCCTCGACAAGCTTTACAAGATGATACCAACAAAAAGTTTGTATTTCTTAAAAGAAAAACTTTACCAGGTCGATCGCGTAATTGAAACAATTCCAATTATGCATTAGCGTACAAAATAAAATATTTAATGAAATCTAAAAGAAACTTCAGGTGCAATGCCAGGAAAGTTCAACTAAATTTTAAGCTTCTATTTCATTCCTTACTTTACTATCAAATTAAATTAAACCAAATTCATTACCCATTAACCGTTCCCCCAATCCACAAACTTTAGTTTTTGTTATTTAATGAAAGTTTTTAAAAAACAGTTTTTGTTTGAACCAGCGACGTATGCTCATATATTATCGGCAAACATTCCACAAAATATCGATTCGCTTAATATATTCATATAAGCACCGCTTTTAAAGTAACATAAAACATCACAAATAGCATCATAAACTTCTGCGTGCACTAATTGCTAATGTAATCACGATACGAACATTGGTTTCAGAAGTCTATGAACTAAAACTTTCAGGTCAGCAGAGCGCCAAAGTGTAAATAACCCACTCGATAAAACGCTGTTTAATAAGCAAATTCATTCGAAATCCTCGAGCATTATTGCTGAAACTTTACAACTACAATATCTATTAAAAATTTTATTTCCGATAAAATATCAAGAAACTTTTTATTGATTCAAATTTTTCAATGTAAAAAACAGACACGTACAGGATTCCTTACACGAAAGCATCTGGAAACTATTGGCTACAAATAGAAAAACATTTTTTTTCCTCTGAAAGATTTTTCTAACGCAGATTGGTCCTGATCTTAAGATCTCTTGCAACCTTTTCAATTTATTTTTGAAGTAATCATGTTTGTTTATATTCTTCATTTCATATTTTTATTTTACTGGAGATCATAGCAATATATATCTATTTTGTTAATGAATATTACATTTCCAAGGTGGATTATTAAAAAGAATAGAAATATTTGGCTCCTTACTGGCTGGATATTTGAGTGAGGGGTGAGGAAGATTAACAGTTGATTTAGCAAAACAGCAAGCATAGCTTTAGATTTTCTGATTTCTTTTTACTGAAACAGAAAGCTAACAGTAACCTTGATAACCTTCTCAATCCGCTCCATATTAGTATACTATTAGAACAGCATATGCTTTACGTTTGGGTGAGTTTGATTAGCTGATCTCAGATATGATGTGCCTGTAACCGTGTTTTATCGTTCATCCATTAGGAATGATTGTGTGCAGTAACCTCATGAAGACTTAAAAATTTTCAAAATTTTTTTACTTTAAGAATTCTTATTTACTAAATTTTTTTTTATGGTAAACCTCTCACTCAAGTTTTTTCTCTATTAAATGTTTCTTGCTTTGAATAGAGAGGTGACAATCTTGAAAAAAACTCTGGATTAAATCCGAAAAAGGAAAAATACTCATTAAATTCACTCCTCAACCTCTGGGGACTTGGGTTTTGTTCGGGATGACTGGTATTCATCTGTTTTTATTAGTAATTTTAATTAAATTATAAATTTTTAATTACCAAAAATTAATTTTTAATTAAAAAAAATTTAAATTAAATTATTAATTTTTAAATAAAACAAATTTTAAATTAAATTATTTACATCGACTGAAAATTTAATTTCCTTGACTTGGCACTAAAAATGAGAAATTCCCTGACATAATTAAGGAAGTCTTAAATTTTCCAAGATTTCCTTGGGAAGAAAATAGCATTCTTAAGTTTTACTAAGATTTAGAATTTCCTAATTTACTTTCCTATAAGTAAAATAGTTCTGGAAAATTCCAAGACATCTTAAGAAACAGAAACAGAAAATTTGTAGAAATATAGAAATTCTCAAGAAATTCATAGAAATTTCTAGAAAATCTCAGGAAACTCTAGAACATTTTAATAAATGAGAAATCGAGAGAAATGCTGAAAACTCTAGAAAATCTTAGAAAATGGAAAAATCCAGAAAATTTTAAATTTTTATTCTAGATTTCCTCAAATTTCTCCTGATTTCCCTTTAGTTTTGCATATGACAATTTTTTCGCCTAATGAAAAACGAGCGGAAAATTTGAAGAAATCCGAAAAAATTTTAAGAATTCCCACAAAATTTTAGGAAATTCAAGAAAATCATAGAAAAATATCGAAAACAATCTAAAAATTTCAGGATCCTAGGAAATCTTGTGAAGTGGGGAATCACAGAAAATTCTTGGATATATTAGGAAATCTCAGAAAATTGAAAAATATAAAAACTCATTAAACTTAAGGTTTAATTTTGAAATTCAAATAAAATTAAATAAATTAATAAAATTAAATTGAAGCAAAATCTATTATAGTAATTAAAAACTATCCTGTAGATAATTCAGTTCAAAAATTTAATTTAATATGAATTAATCAAGTCAGCAAGTAACAATTTAAATGTAAACAATTAAATCTAAATTTGTGAAACCGCATGAGTATCCCAATTTTAAATAACCGACTAACTTACTTAATCTTACGCGTGCGACTCATCATCAACGATTAAATCAAAAGTCAGCGTTTGATGAATAAAAATATAGTCTAGAACTGAACCTAGACTAGAATTTTATTCTTTCTCTAGGTGGAATTCTGAGATCCCGTTAGTTTTTTTAAAACTAACTTTAAAACTCGAAAAGTAGTTTCATGCTAGGGTTTTTATAGTTTTCTAAAAACACACTAGGAGTGCATTTTGCTCTTTGAGAAAGGTGTTCAGCGCTGGTTATACCGACTACAGAGATGGCAATATCTATTACTTTGGACTGCCAGAATTCTCAATGTCAGGGCACTGACGTTAATGTCCAATACAGGGTGGGAAATGATGAAACTAATATTCTACAGATTCCATATTCTATCACTCTTAGTGATAGCCGTCACACACAGTTTGGGCTTCCCAGTCGATGTCCGACTGGACCCGGTCCGAAAACGGCCCGAAGGGCTGCGTAGGGTCAGTTTTGGCTGTTTCAACATCAAAATGGATTAATTAAATTAAATTAAATCACAGATCCACCCTAAAATGAGTTTGCGTTTGTCTAAATTAAATAAAAATCCCTGGTACACTTATGAGGCCTTGAAAGGGGCCGAATTGCAGTCATTTTCACGGAAAAACGCGTGCACGACAAATAATTGTCCCGGATTGAAGTGCATCGCCATTTTGCTGTTTCTTTTAGTATTTTTTCTATAATATCATCATTGTCCTATCTATTTTGGCCGATAACGTCATTGACCGGCCAAAGACGTAAATATTAAAATCAGATGAAAATATTTACACCATTGGCCACCGTTAACGGGCAATGACGTTAATGGCCAGCGTAGATGGGTATTCACGTCATTATCCGGCTATTGACGTCATTGGCCGTAACATATGTTTATAACCTAAAGAGGTTAGATCTTATGGAGCTTTATGTGGTATTACTGTTGGAAAACTGTTAGAGTAGCGTCACCAATGATTAAATTTTCCTGAACCTGTGAAATGTTTTCCGGGGTGGAAAACTTTTGCATCCACCAAGCTTCTTGGAAAGAAAAATCAGTGACCGAGGGGGGAGGCAGCAACCTAAAAGTTTACTGCAAGTAAACGAAGTTGAAAGTTGACATTTTGTTCTTTGTCCTTTTCCTAAAGTGAAGAGAAAGAGGCAACTAATTTCTTATTTTCTGGAGCAACAGAGGGTAAACGATAGTAGGCATATTTACACAAAAATTCTTGTAAAAAATCTTGAGATTGGAACTTATCAAAGGGGCAGACGCAGGGCGGAGCTGGCCTAGTTGGCGATATTTAAGATTTCAACTGACGAAATTGGTTTCGAGAGATTTTTGGTTATTTAATATGAAAAACAACAATCAATGACAAAAATTGATTTTTACGAAAAATACAAATGTAAAATTGAAGGAAAGCGATGGGTCAGGCCGCACAACCTGGGAAATCGAGTCATCTATATACTTAAATAGGTCTGTTATCCTCCTATGGGACGGTTTGAGAAATTTCGGTAAACTGAAATTTTAAAACCAGTTTGCCCGTGAATTCGAACATAATTGACTTGTACAAATTAGAGTTGGTCGTAAAAAGTAGCCGTTAGTGTGTAATTTTGTCATTATGGTAGCGTTACCGACCCTTCGGGATGAAAATAATGCTTTTTGGGACCAAATAGATTTTTTAAAAAATGTCGAGTGTTTAATTATAATTTTGGTTTCATTAAAATATATGGGTTTACATCTCAAGAGGAAACATTTACTTACTTTGCTTTCATTTCTAAAATACTCCAGTTGTAAATTTAATTAGAAAGCAAACAATTAAGAGGAAGCGGCATACATTGACGTAAAGTTATTGTTAAAAGCAAAAGAACAAATGATTCTGTTCTACAACTTTATTGTTTGTATGTTCCTTCATTGTTCCGGCGTCGTCTAAGGCGTCCCGACGAACCGTGACATAAACCGGCTGCTCATTTGACCTTCCTCTCTTCGCATCGGCAGGAGGAAGCGAAAGGGCAAACTGTCTCGAAGTTTCAATCAGTCATGCATTTTAATTTCGATAGACAACCTTTACTTTTCGTCTCGTCGGATAGCAAAAATTTACCATGAGTTTTCGGGCTGACACGTGAGCGATCCGCATCTTGATTTGGGTAACACGAAAAAATATTAGTTCAGATTATTCATGGATTTGGGGGTTCAAACTAACTTATAACTCGACTTTTGCAATCCTTTTCAACGCTTTATCACCAATTCACGTCATCTCCCCATGTTTTAGAAAAGGGACTGACTGTTCGATTTTAGCTTTAAAAGTTGCAGATTTGTATTAAGGTTGATTTAAAAGTTTATTCGAAGGGAGCTTTAAAAGTTCTAAATTTGTTCTCAATGTGTGTGGGAAATATTAAATTTATACGTGCGTAATCCAATTTGACAATTTGCATAACTGATTAGACTTTATTTTAGCCGACCGATGAGGACTTTTCACGAAATCGAAACCGATTTCGCGTAAAATTTTTTCGAAAACCTTAAGTGATAAATTATTCATGCAGCTAAGGGAATTATTAAAATTAGCCGGCTGATAACTAATATTAGCCGGCTAATTACTAAATAATATGGTCTAGCATGTAAGAGTTTCTGGATCAATGAATCTGGCAGTTTTTTGTAACAGTCATTTGGGGGTACAAATGCCATCGGTGAAGATGTCTGAGTAGGCCTCGTGTTAAATCAATAAGAACAGTGAAAATCCTTCTCTGTGTCTTTGCCACCCCGTGCTATAAGAAGTGGAAACACGGCATTGCAGCTGCGGTGATTTATGAGCAGCAGCTCTCTGCTGTCTCCGCCGACATTATGCAAAGTTCCGCCGATGTTTCTACCACTGCTTCCTATCCGTACGCCTACACCACACCCTGCGTTTGATGCATGGTTCGCACCTACCCTCGATATTTGAAGTCGAATGAGAAATGCATGAGATTACATTCGGAAAATATTCATGCTGGTTATGGAGCATTATCATTCCTTTTGATAACGATATGTGCACTCTCTTTGTAGCCCAAATTGATCCATTGTGATACTTGATTTATTTTCCATTGCAAAAAATTTTACTTTCATCTTCTCCACTTTGGGGTGTGAATTACAATTTTTCTAGTATATCAAACGTAAATCAGACAACTTTTTTCATTCTCAAGGAAGGGGTAAGATTGACAATTCAGATGGATTCAAATCGTATTTCATGTAACATCTGAATGTGACTTTACAAAAAGGGTGAATAGTTTTTGCTGACTGACAACGACAGAATTCTTGTATCCAAATAATATGTTTTACACCCATAAGGTCAAGGTTCCGTGAAACTTCAGGAAACTTTTTTTCCCTATAAATTTTCAGACTTGGTTTTTTAAAATTATTAATCATTTTAATTTACGCCCCCCCCCCCGCTTCATGGTCAATGTAGGAATTCTCAATATCTTTCGAGTTGAACTTTGATAATTTAATTGAAATCTAAAAGCTGAAGAAATGGTAACGGATGCTGAAAATATTTGAAAATGTCCTTGAATGTCTCCCACGCGTAGACTTTCAAAGATGAATTTTCTCTACATTATCAGTACTGACTGAGATCTGTGGTCTTTAAGGAAGGCGACGGGAAACCATCCATAAATTAAATCTCCTGATCGCCTACGCACTGCATAGAAAAACATGATTACCTCCCTTGTGGGATGCCAAGTGGGTTAGAGTGGTGTATAGTTTGTTTCACATTTTAATATAGAATGATTTATTGTTGGGTTACCTAATATTTCTTTCTATGCTGCCAAGGTAACAGTGTCTACTTTACGCCTTCATTTGAGGCGCTAAAGTGAACAGCTATCTGCGAAATGACTTAATGTGTGATTAACTCCCTAGAGAATTAAAAATGTTTGAACATTTCAGCTATTATTTTCATTACCCATATGATTGCATCTCAAATTCATAATATCCTGGATGCAATGACAACAAAATTATTTCAAAATAATGTATGCATGTTGCATCCTGCAGGAACAATTCCTGTTAGTGACCATTGCGTAGTATGAAAAATTTAAGTAGTTTTCAAAATTGTTTGTTTCACTCATAAAGTAATTCATATTTTTCAAAAATTTGGGTTTTCGAATTTTTTTTACCTCTGATTTTATTTTACTTTTACATTTTTACTCTACTAGCGTCCCGAACATATCTAAAAATAATGTTTATTATGCCATTATCATTAAGAGAGATTGTTCTTAATAGTTCCCCCCACCCCCGGCCCCGGTGAATACTGACGCAACTCATATTCATAATATCTTGGATTTAATGACCACAAAATCATTTCATAGCAATGTAATTTGTATGTGCATCCTTTAGGAAGAATTCCTCCTAGTGACCATAGCATATAGTATGAAATTTTTAAGCAGTTTTCAAAATTGGTTGTTTTACTTTTAAAGTAATTCAAATTTTTCAAAAATATAGGTTTTTGAAATATTTTTCCAATTTTTTACCTTCGATTTTATTCTATTTTTTCATTTTTCACTCTACTAATGTCTTTAGCGTCACGAAAATGTCTAAATATAATTTTTATTATGCCATTATCAACAATAAGGGAGATTGTTCTTAAGAGAATGCATATGGGAGGTATTTCATCCCCCCCCCCCCTTCCGGATAAGTACTGACGCGGCTTATATTTATGAAAATTAGTGAATTTATTCATAAACAGTGAAAGGTCTCTAAATTATATTGTCAATCAGAAATCATGAACACCAAAATTTTGTTTTATAAATCCGGGGGGGCTGGGGGGTATGGAATAAGTTTCAAAAAAAAAATTCAGGTAGCAAATCGTGAATATACTTAATATATAAACTTTGCGTGAGTGACTAGTATACATATTGCTTCTTTCTTCTTCAACATCGAAAAGAAATCTGAAACAATTGAAAGTGCAAGTTATTTCACTAGGGAGTTTATGGTACAATGATACACATTTATTGATCATGGTAGATAATCTGTCACTTTAATGCATGAACTGTAAGAGAAAAGTTGTAATCTAAACCGTCAACATCGGATAAAATAATATTATTAGTAAATTCGGGTGGGGGAGAGGGAGAAGTTCGGGTGGGGGAGAGGGGGGGTTTCGGCAAATATCACGTTATTTTCTTTCTTCGCAAAAAACTGCAAGAAACGAACAATTTCTCTTGAGATTAGAGGGGGAAGGGGATCGAGACAAATCTCACCAGTGGGGGAGGGGAGAAAATGTCCCCTGCTAAAACAACTGCTAAGATTTTCATATGACCGTCTTCGTGCTTCGGAGGGCACGTCGGTTTCCCCATGGTTGACGATTGCCGCCATCAACTATTGAAAATGGATTAAACAACCGTGGGGTCTAAATGCTCAAACATCTTTCTCTCAGAGAAAGAGGCTGCTTGTCCTGCAGTGGAGAAAAATGGCTGAAGAAGAAGAAATCAGCATCTTTGTACCAGCCTCCGCAACCAAGTGGTAAATATCTCGAAAACTTTGAGTACGCTTGTTTTGGAATTCACTTGGAAATGATTGAAATTCTTGGAATTCTTTGGAAATCACTGGCATTCTTTGAAAATAACCGGAATTCCAAAAAAACTAAAATTTCTTGGTAATCACCAGAATTGGTTAGAAATCTTTGGAAATCTGGAGATTTCTTGGAAATCATCGATATTTTTTGAAAAAATTTGGAGTTTGAGTAAAAAGTTGCATTTCATGGTTAAATTTTAAGTCACTACATAGTAAAAAGTATTTTGTTAAATTAACAAAACAAACTTGTAGGTCTACCACAATTTTTTGTTATATTAGCAAATTTATTACGCAGCATAACAACTTTCTGTAACAATACCAATTATTAACTTATTATATTTTGTAAATATCAATTTTACTAATAAAATGTGTTAATATTCCAAAAAATGATTTAACAACTATATATTTTGTTAAATTAACAAACTACTTTTACTGTCTATGGATTTATTTACAGTTTTTTAATTCAATAATTTGCTAATATAACAAAAAATTGTAGTGGACCTGCTGGGACAATTTTTTTTTCGTTAATTTAACAAAATACTTTTTACTGTATAGTCTTGAAGATGAAGACTTAAAGTCGTCGAAACGTCGACATTGTAAAACTATTAATTTGAATTGAGTTCACTAAGCCCAATATTCCCTTTTCCTGTTTTACTCAAATTTAACAATGTGGATGTAAATGTGACTGAGAAAGCAATATCAATATTTTCTGCACATTCTAAGGTATACTCTGCTTAATTACTGGATGCTGAGTGGTATTCCATACACCTCAGATCTCTCGATTCCATCTGGAGCGAAATAATATGGATGTATTTGGTTTGAAAGCTTTCTGTTTAATAAATTTGTTTATTTAAACCGGGGAGGGGGGAGGGTTATAGTGGTTTCCCGGTTATAACTCTCAGTATACTAGCGGTAAGCGTCCGCATTACACCATGAAGTGAAAGAGTAAAGTAATAACTGTATGCATTCTGAATGTTGCGAATGAAGAGGATTCATCTCTGCAACTCTGCACGAAACTTACTGTTTAATAAAATAACATGCATCCACATATTTGATTGGATAATCCGGTGGGTCTGGGGGGTATGGAATACCTTCCAGTGCAACAGTCAATTTACTGTTAAGTTGTATTTACTTTATTCTCTAATCGGAATGTGGGTCGATTTTGGAAATGCTTGAAATTCATACTAATCCGAAAATGTAATTTTAAATTTTTCCCATGTTCTACCATGTATTTGTAATATTTATTACAAAAAATTTTAATTTCATGTTAGCGAATATTTACATGCGATGTAAACTAACATGAAAACAGGGTAAAAAGTTGGAATAACAGCTACTACTATAATAAATGGCCATTTTGATTAAGAAATTGCTTTTAGACCCGTTTTTCTATGAGTGCGTGTATAACTCGATATAATTTGTAATTTTTATTCTGTTAATGCTACCATAATTAACGTTTATTACATTTTTTATATCTTGGAAAAATAAAATTGTCCTGTTTTTAAAATACCCGAATCCGTCCATCCACCACACGAGAAACCTCCCCTTTCGATATCCTTCAAATTTGACTTGACGGGTAGGTATACAAATAGAAATTGAAAATTTACATACATGAGCTTCTAATTAGCAGGATAATTAATGATATTAATCATGCAATGTGCTCTTTGAAATCTTAGTTGGAACGTGTTTCGTTATAAAGTGTTTTATGTTTACCTTTCGAGTTTACTTAATCGTGTAATTCATTAATATTTGAAGCAATTGCTACATTTCCCTTCAAAAACAAGAAACAAGACACATTTGCACATCGGAAAATTAAATCACTCTAATGCTATTTAAATTATGTTTTGTATAGCAGCTTCCCTTTCTTTCTTTTTTTGGTGGCAGCTATATGCTTTCCATTTTGAATTTTTGGCAATCCATCCGCAATAGTTTGGTAATTCTGTTTATTTTAATTATGCAAATTTGAATACATTTGTTGTATTTATCTCTGATTTTATGTTGACGTTGGCTTAACGGTTTAATTAACAGGTGGAAATTGGCGATTTAATGAAATACAACGTCAAAATTTCATAACGCGTTATTTTGTGGTAGAACGATTCTTTTGTTATCCGAATGAATATGAGGTAGCTCTTAAATGTAAACTTGATACTGACAAAACGTTAAATAAGGATTACGGAGCCATTAAAATGTCGCTTAATATTTTCACAAGCTTTCAACCGACTCAAATATTTCATATTGTCGGTTACATGCTGACTGAAAAGCCTATGTTTACAAAAAAGAAAACGTTTAGTCAGCTGCTTTAAAATCCATATTTGCTGACATTTGTATGAGAACAACTTTTGGAAGGGCATGCAATGTTCTAAAACTGACAGGATTAGCTGCTGGAACCCACGTGCCGCGATACAGGTGTTGATAATGTCATTGCTACTGATGGATCACTTTACTTTGTTTTCTATAGGGGGGTTGTTTTAGTGAACACACTAGCAACATGAAAATTCAACTCCGACTAGTTTTTCTAAACCCGTCACATTTTTAACGAAAATCTACGATTCATCCGTTGGAAAATTGATTTTACGTTCGGTTCCAACACCGAAATTTGAATATTTAAATTTATACTGACCTTTGATAAGCGCAACCCACATAAAACGGTTCAGCGTTGTAATTAACAAACAGCATTGTTTCCCATGTTAGCTATGTCAAATTAAAATCTGACATGATTAAATTAGATTATCATTTCCGAAAAGAATTTTGTAAACTATAAGCTTAAGTAGTGTTAGCTAAGTTTGAGATTTAACTTACAGTTCTCGAGAGCGTAGGCTTCAAAGAGATTAAGAATAAAACTGAAATCTTCTTTAAATCAAGTTATGCTCCAGTAGAGAATTAATTATTCCATAAATATTATCGCGAAATGCTTGACATAAATGTCTTCGATCAACAAGCATAGTATATGCAGTTCTCTAGTGATTCATACCTTAAGTGCTTTGTGACATTATCACTGCAAGATTTAGTCCAAATCACAGAGAAAGCACAAATACTCGTGATATTTTATTTCTTACCGCAGCAGCTTTATAAATACTTGAGCTGGCCGAAGTGCCATCAATATAAACAACAGTAGATGAGTATATCGTTCAGCCTATAATAATTTAATTTGTATTAATGGGTATGTCATACTCCCCCCCCCCCAGATGTGTACTGAAAAAGTGATGAGTAGTTCTTTATTTATTCAATGAACAATGAAATCATTTTAGGATATAAATAAAAACCATCACCTTGTCAAACCGGGGAGTCTGGGGGGTATTGCACACCCTCCCATACCCTCCGGTTTGTCACAGTGGCATCATCAAGGGTGGCTGAATGGGTCACAAACTGGGCGGTGTTGGAGGAAGAAACGAAACATTTAACGTCTTAGACCGTGTGTTCCCTGGCCTCAAGTGTATGAAAAAACAAAATATCACTCTAACTATGTTTAAAAGAAGTACATACAATGTAGAATGTAAGTGTCAATCCGGGGGGTCTGGGTGGTATGGAATACCCCCCAGTACACTCTTCGTTTTAAAACCGCTTTCAAGCGTTGGAAACATAATTAATCTCTAGTTTTAAAAACATAGAATGCACTGGGGGGTATTCATTATCCCCCAGACCGTCCGGTTGTACAAGGTGATGGTTTGGAAGAGGAGGAATATAGAATTCCTTCCAGTACACTAATAATATTGATTAAAGTAAAAGTATTTAATTAATCATGACTACTCATTATCATAGTTCAACTTACAATATTTTAATTTGTAAGTTCTATAGAGTATCACATATAATATTTACTGGATGCGGAGGATTCCCCTGCGAGTACTGATTTTTTGATAAAATCATCTCAAATCCAACAATTTTGATTTGTCGGTCGACGACTGACAAATGGTAATTGTTTGATTTGCTACTCACTGAATTTGAAAATCATCTCAGAAACCATCAATTACCGAACCGAGGACACCGACCACTTAGGCGACGGTCAATTAGGCGACGTCAAATAGGCGATGGTCAATTGAACACCGGTTTGTTACAGGAATTTGTAATTAAATATTATTTTATTAATGTTTTAATTAAAATTAAAAAAGACCGATTAATTTGTGCCGTCGCCTAACTTACCGTCGCTCATTTCACCGGTCCACTTTTTTAGATTACTTGGAGAAGGAAGGGAATTTATAATTTAACAAATTTCGCCAGGAAAAACAGGGAAATTTGAATTTTTAAGCGAAATTGAGGGAAATTTAACCTTCAGATAGAAAAAATTAAAACTTGGAAACCTTACTGCTCACAAAGATTCAACTTTCTGTGTTACTTTGTAAGCTAATTATAAAAATAATGTAAAAATATAAAGTCAAAAATGTAAACCGGGGGTTCTGGGGGTGAACATATACTGCGATATGTACTGGAGGGTGTTCCACACCCCCAGACCCACCGGTTTACTTTTAATTTATTTATATAATAATCTCTAATAATAATTATAAAAACATAAAGTCAAAATTGTAAACCGGGGGGTTTGGGGGGTGTTCGCGGGATTTCCACTCTTTTAGTATTCTTGGAGAAGATAGGGAATTTATAATTTTACAAATTTCAAAAGGAAAAACCGGGAAATTTAAGTTTTTAAGAAAAAGTGAGAGAAATTTAGACTTTTGGCTTGGAAAAACATTACTGCTCAGAGTTTAATAGCAGCTTTTGCGTTACTTTGAAAATATAGAAAAGCGGGGAATCACCCAGTAGCGAACCGCTACAAAAAGAGATCTATCGTCTAGCTGCCCGTCAGCGAAAGTTTCAACTTCCTGTGGAACGTTGAAAGTCAATTATGAAAATAATATCAAAATATAAAGTCAAAAATGTAAACCGGTGGTTCTGGGGGTGAACATATCCTGCGATATGTACTCGCCCGGTTTACTTTTAATTTATTTATAATAATTTATAATAATTATAAAAATATATAATCGAAAGTGTAAACCGGGGGGTCTGGGGGGTGTGGAACACCCTCCAGTACGTATCGCAGAATTTCCACTCTTTTAGAATTCTTGGAGAAGATAGGGAATTTATAATTTTACAAATTTCGCCAGGAAAATCCGAGAAATTTGAATTTTTAAACAAAAATGAGAGAAATTGAACCTTCGACTAGAAAACATAATAAATAAGTAAGAAAAAATTAAAATATAAAGTCAAAAATGTAAATCGGGTGTTCGGGGGGGTAAACATATCCTGCGATATGTACTGGAGGGTGTTCCACACCCCCCAGACCCCCCGGTTTACCTTTAATTTATTTATAATAATTATAAAAACATAAAGTCAAAATTGTAAACCGGGGGGTCTGGGGAATGTGGAACACCCTCCAGTACATATTGCAGGATTTCCACTCTTTTAAACTTCTTGGAGAAGATAGGGAATCTGTAATTTTACAAATTTCGCCAGGAAAAACGGGGAAATTTAGACCTTTGATTAGAGAATATTAAAGCTTGGAAAAGCATTACTGCTCAGAATTAAGCAGCAGCTTTTGTGTTACTTTGAAAATATAGAAAAACGGGGAATCACCCAGTAGCGAACCGCTATAAAAAGAGATTCACCGTCTAGCTGCCCGTCAGCGGACGGGCTTTCCAGCTGGAATAATAGGAAAAGTTTACTTTTTTACTCTCGGGAAAGATAAACATATAACATTTTTATTTAATTTTTGTTAAGTTAGGTTGCTGCCTGCTGATTTAAATTTAGTGGAACCTGATCTGCCCAAAACTTTTGCCTTGTGACTGATTGTAATTGCCATCAGTACGTAAAATCACGCTTGTTCTCGTAATCAGTTTCGTCGGTCGGGGAGAGATTACAATCACATAAATGCTCATAATTTCTCTAACATTTTACTAAATTGGTTTTAAAATATTTATTATATTTAACAGAATTGCGGGGGTGACCGCTTTTCTGCCGTTCTCACGTTGAGAGTTTCTTTTCACCTATTAAGGAAAAACCCAAATTAGAGAAACCCAAAGCAATTAAAAGCTATAATTTCGATTTGCTATCAAGAATGACGTTAATTGAAACTTGAACAAGCTTGAAAAAAAAATTCAGAAACAAATTGTCTACTGCTGAAGGAAAATTTATTTTTCTTTATTTCACCGCCATTTTTGATGCATATCTTGCAGGAGCTCATTTGATTCTGTGCTTTTCGCATACGTCACATCGGGATAATTGTGACAAACAATCATCTGCATACGCCGGAGGCTGATTCTATTTCAAGGGTTCTTCCATTTAGGTGCGAAGATATTTTTTTTGTATAATTTGGGAAAGGCAAAGGCAACGTTAACGTGTTTCATAAAAGTTGTTTTATAGTGGAAATTAGTAGATGATAAAATTTTCCTTGAGTTTATTAAAAATTTAAATTTATTACATATTTTATGACCACATGCCATGTGCGTGCAGTTTCTATCAAATTATATAATAAAATTTCATTATAGGTGGTTATGTATTTTGGCCCTTAACAAAACCTTAACGTACTCGGACGGTTTTTGTAATACCCGTGAGATTTTATTGTCACGAACATTAACGTTATATAATATTCATAAAACTCCTACATTTGATTTTGTTAGCGAAATTTCGAGAAAATAACAAAGTTGAACAAATTTAAATTCCTGGTGCGTTAACAATGCACTCGAAAGTTTTTTATTCTACCGCGCGAAGAAGTAAACCGGTCACAAAGCGCCAGCAATAACACATTTTCTAAGTTTCGAAAACGTAATATTTTGACGAGATCCTTTCTAAACAGACCTAGAGGAGGATTACGTATGAACGTCACGACCGAGCCTCCTTCCTTTAAGCCCTTCCGCTTTCCACCCTGCAAACTCCTCGTCACGTGGCAAGACGCGTTCGTTCCGGAACCAGAGGCCTGTGAAATTGGAAAATCCAGGGCGACTTCGACTTTTACCACCTTTTTTACTAAGTTTTTTCTTCTTAAGTCAAGAAAGTTCATCGGCTAATTCCATTATTCCTTCTTATGTTGGAAAATTGGCTAAATAATCGTGAAAACCTTTCTCTATTTCTCTTATTTTATTTTAGTGTCAAATTACAAAATTGAAACGCCAATGTTTTGTGTAGATCTTACTTTATATTTTTGTATTTTGTGTTTTATTATCACCTCGCGGCTTAGAAATTTTATATGAAGTTAATTCGTTTCCTTCGTAACCGCCCTTGGGTATAACACATGATGGATAGTCACAAGCACTCAGATAAAATCTGGAAACAGCCTTTCCAACTTCTTCCCCTTTTATAAGTGAAGATTTCTCTTGGACTAAAAGTTGACATTTGCACCTGATGTTCCACTATACATTCTCACTGCAGATTCCATCTTACAGATGCTTTTACACGATAAACTTGCACATGACACACGACCGACATTGCAAGTTATTGGAAACTGCCATATGACATGTTTTTTTTATTTTTCGAGTAACTCATTATTAAGTGAACTTTTATTTTCAGGGCCGCTCAAAAGTTAAATTTATCTTCGTCGCCACACCGACGGAAACGACACAATTCGGAAGATGCAGAACCGTCGGGATTTTGCGGTATTTTACAAAAGTTACCACCTCCGGTACCACCGGCCCTTCTGCGAAGGATAGGAGTGAAGGAAATCAGCGGAATCGGAAAGGTAGGATTTTGAAAACAATACTTGAGTAAAAGTCCTTTTTATGAACCCTTAAGTATCTAGAAAGACGATCGAGCCCGTAAAGGTATCAAAAGCTACTTAGAATAATCGGATTAAGTCTGTAGAAGTTGTCATTGGTTACTCGTTACTACTCGATTCTATTGCAAAATTAATTCCATACTTAATAGGTCTTAAAATTTCTAATTAAATCGTGCGACGTCTTAATTTGAAAGCAAAATTACTATCAATCACGGTCGACTATGATTATGGCGGAAGTTAGTGGTGCATTGACAGCCCCCTTTCTTCCGGCGCGGCTGCCAATGAAACCCCAATCAACCCCAATTATCATACTCGCCGCAAGGGGATACGTGCTGCAAGTTTAGAAGGGTGTAAGTGTTGGGGATGTTCCCGAGTTTTTAGTATTCCGGATTCCTTCGCAAAACCGCGCTTTTGCGGTCGGATGAACTTTTAGCGCTTTTCCACTTTTTTCTTAATTAAACCAAAAGTAAAACACAATGTCTCGATTTTCCTCGCTGCAGATAAACGCCATTAAATTCCTCTAGGCCTCTAGGTAGTTTATTTTAAGAGCAGTAGGTCTATTCGAGGGTCAATCGATAACGCGGCTCGTTCGCGTTTACTTAAAAGGTTTACAACCACCACTACCTGGGGTGTATCACACAATCGCTCTTACAAGTGTCACCTGACACCACGTCGCGCGTCGGTGTCAGAATCTCCTTAATTTATTCGCACGTCTCACTAATAATTTAGATGACGAGCAATGGAAGCCAAATATGCTAGGGCTTACTTATCCGGAAAAATGCTTCCTGGCCAATTTGGACGTAAAATATGGAAACATTTAACTTCTTCGACTTTCTTGACACAATAATTCTTAGTAATCCAGTATATCAAACGTTTTTCGTCGTTGTAATCGCATCAAGTAAATGATTCGACATAATCTAGTGAGCGGGACAAAGCGAAAGGTTCGCTTACAATGACCAGAAAACTGACCCTTGGCTTAGTCCTTTCTGAGATTGAGTAATGCCGGACTCGTCTCGGTCGCATTACCCAGATGCGCCCATTTTACTACCCTTAATATGTCTACGATTACTTTTAGTTTAATTGTTTAAATTGTGTTGTTGCTGGTTTGCCCATTTTCTCTTGGTTGATTACGTCGAATTTACGAATTAACGAACATTTTACGTTGATTGCATTGTTTACTACTTCCACATCATTTTCTTTTTCAACTTGGGAGAATTGAAACATAAAATATTTTTTAATTAATAAAAGTAAAAAAAATTTAATTTTCAATTAAATGAACCAATTACTATGTGAATAATTCCAATGAGGTACAGTTGAAAATAAATTGAGCCGTAGGCGATATTTTGAAAACGGAATCGGTACAAATGCAAATGCAAATTTTAATCATGCAAATGCACTAATTATTATAGTTTATTAATTGCTTTAAATTGTATACTCCATTTGCAATAAATTATTATTTAGTTTTCTATTATAATTAACAAAATAAAAAAAAAAGTCCTGCTTTTTGTCCTAATTGTATAATAAATATTTTAATACTATCGAATCGTAGTGTCCAAAGGGTACTTCATACCTCCCAGACCCCCCGGTCAGGAGCCACTTGCTTCAGTATTGAGTGCACTTTTTTTGCCCCTCCCACGAAATAAAATGTTTGAAATACTTCCCCCTATGCAAATTTCTGGGTGCAAAATCGAATTTTTGGCAAATTTTCAACCGGGACATTTTGGATTTTCTTCGTAAACTGTCTATTTCTTTGAATTTGCATATTTTGAACACTGTTAATCCATTCGTGCGCGTCAGAAGTAAACAGATAACGGAAGAATACCAATAAAATACTAATTTTTATGTTTATGTCAAGAAAAAATTGAATTAATTTGTAGAGAATTTCAATTTATGATGAAGTAGATCGGAGAACATTTAATGCTAAAGTAGAACAGTTGGCAACCTTGCTGGTTGTTGATTAAACTTATTGAGAAGCTACACTGGAAAACATAGTTCACAAAATTGATGATAGAATTTTCATTTTTGGTTCTACGAAGAAAATACATTGTAATTTCTTCATTTAGCAAAAAAATTTTAGATTTATGAATTTGTTCATTAGTGCAACGAATTGTGATCATAGGCGCAAAAATTATGATTTTTTCATTTTTTCATCATTCACTGAACCAAATGCTGTCTTATCTTACATAAAATAAAAATTCATTGTATTTATAAATTTGTTCACTGTATTAATGAATTTGTCCATTGTAGTTATGAAAATTTGATAAATTAGTTCATTGGTTGTAAAATATTTTTCAGTATATTGTTTTCAGTATCTCCATTTTAAGAGATTTTTCAGGATTTCCTAAAATTTCTCTAGATTTTCTCTTGACTTGATAATTGAAACGAGCGAAAAATAAGCTTATTGATTTCCGAAATACATCACTAGCATTTTTTAAGATTTTCCAAATTTTCTCGAATTTCCCTTAATTTTTATATTTCATTATTTTTTAAAATTCAGAATTTCACTTACTAAATTTGACTTATTCTGTCACGATTTTTGAAATAAATTCATAGAATTTCAACTGCTTTTCTCGTATTTTCGGCATTTTCCCAAACTTACAGTATTTCTTCGGGTTTTCTGAGTTTCCCTGGAATTCCTTCACGGAATTTTGTCACGGAAAAGTAAATGAAAGAGAGAGAAAGCTCATAAACTTTTAAAAATATATCAAGGAAATGCTTAAGATTTCCAAACATTTTTGAGATTTTCTCAGATTTTTCAGGATTTCCTCAGAATCTTCTGGATTCGCCTAGTGAATTCCCCTTAGGAATAGATTTTGAAGTTAACAAAATTTTTTCTGTTTTTCTGTGTATTTCTTATAGCTAGATAATAGCGACGAAGGGGGGGGGGGTAAGAAAAGCCCTTTGTAAAGAATTTTTTTTTAATTGGGGGGGGGGGTTAAATAAAATGTTTTCCTTTGACCAAGCAATGTTTTTAATTTCAAATAATAGCGAAACTACTGATGTTTTAGCATAAATTTAAGAATAATATTTTCAAGAGGCAAAATTATGTAGGTACAAATTATTTAATTTTTAAATTATTTGCAAATTTATTTCTTATACCTAATACTTTACTGTTTAAAATCAACGGCTTCCGAGGTATACGAATCAAATTTAGAAATAATAATTAATTATTAATTTTTAATTATCAATTTTATTAGAATCGAAAAACATTGGGAGGTTACGAGAAAGTTACAGGTCAGTGCGGCCTTCAGGCCGCACAACCTGGGTAATCAAATTTTCAAATAAAAATCAAAGTTTTAATCTGCTCTTAGAAGATAACATTTTAAAAGGAACTAAACCGAATTTGGTTATTTCCAACTGGGTTGGGCCCTAGGCTCCAGTGACGGCGCCAGGGGTGGGCTAGGGTAGGCAAGTGCTCAGTCATTGGAGTGCCCAGTCAAGTGCCCACCCAAATTTTTTAACTTCTTATTCCAATAATGTATTTTTTTGAGTTTATTTATAAATTTTGTGTACCATTGCCCACCTCAAATATATTGGGCCCAATTTGTGCCCACCCATTTTAAAAATGCTGGCGCCGTCGCTGCTAGGCTCTAGCAAACTTTCGGGCCCCTGATATTCGAGTGTAATAGCATCGAAGTCTTATTTTTTGGGTTATTTTATCTGAATTTGTTTTTTATTTTACGATTTTATGTTCTCTCTTTTCGGGCCCCTCTGGCAATTGGGCCCTAGGCACGTGCCTAAAGCGTCTAATGGTAAAATACGCCTTGAGTATAATTTCAAGTTTGAATACTTTTCAATATATGTAGTTAGTATAGATCAGTTAAAAAAATTTTTTAAGGGGAAAATATTCAACTTGACTCTTGGTAATACAAAAACCCATATTATATTACTAATTTTATCCAATGAAAAAGCTTTCGATCATTTCGCGTATTATTTGTTTCTCTTTGGCATTCCATGTTGATTACTTTAGGGTTTTCTACAAAATTAATTTGTTTTTTCAAAAAGTTAACTCTACCGAAGTTGTGCTCATTACAATTTTTATCCGAAATTTTTTTATAAAATGATTCGTACCTGGGCTATACCTTAAGTATATGGCCATGTGGCATCTGACGTCATAAAAATATACTGAAACTATTTATTTACCTTTGCACCGAAAGCTGAATATTTGTGAATTATCAATCGGTGATCTTGTAATATGACACACATAACTCAAAAAGTATACAGCCGATTATTTTACAATTTTTCTGATACAAGAAATTGGGTTCGAATCACGGTGAAAACTAATTTTGTTGAATTAAATATTAAGAGTCAGTTAACGTATCCATTAAATTATAATTGTTAATCGCGCTGGAGTGTATATGAGCTCTCTTAATTGAACTTCATAAATTCAATTACAAGTTCATTGTAAAATTATTTAAGTACTCAAGTGAACTTAAATAAACATTTCGTGGGATTTCAAACTTGAACAATGTAAATGGTGGCTTATGTTAGAATTTGTATGTTGGCAAGTGGCCAAAGTGTTATCAGCATTATTATATTACAATTGTCTTGATAAGTTATTACTACGGTGATCCGTTTTTCTTGGTTAATTTTTAAATCCTGCTTGCGAAGCACGCGAAAGTTCAACTTTTAACTTTCAAATTTATCTTTCTTGCTTGATTTATTTTTTATAAGTAAACAAATGCTCGCAAGTTCGTTTTTAATTTTTTTTCATAATTAAAACATCGAGCAGGCCTTTTCATCTAGCGTTTTCAATTTCATTTTTCATATTTGCCTCTGCACACATTGAGATAAAATATATAAATTGTAATCGATATGGATTTGTATTATGAACGTGTTTCATGTACATAACAATTTGGTTCTAGAATAAACCCGCTTTTGGTTACACAATTCCTGTGTTTGGATTTAATCTACTATACGTTTAATTAATTTCTAAAATAGGTACAGCGAACATCAAATTTTGAAATTAGAGGCAACCAGTAGATACTTTTAAGACTTCCTTCTGGTTATGTAAATTTACAATTCTACCATACGAGTATTATTGTGTTTATTTTGGTATATACATTTACGTGTGCTACTTCATCAAACTCTAAAACCAAGTTTTTATCCAAACACTAGTGGTCTGGTTATTTCCACAATCCCTTTCCGGAGTCTATTGCACATAATAAATATAATTCTACTAATTACAAGATAATATATTTTAATAATAAATAATATCAATTTTATATTAAAAAAAACACGTCAATATATACTTGTAATATAATAATATGAAGGTTGTCGTTCTATTACTCTGTGCCACATTCATGAAGATGACAATAGTTCATTTATTATTAATTATATCCGCCACAACTTTCGTAATATTAGAAATGTGATTGCCAAAGTTGTGCGGCCTGAAGGCCGCAGTCGGTATGAGGGCTGAACTTAAACGATTTTACGTTGGTGACTTATAATGTTTCAATTTAAATATTTTTAAACATTTTTAGGAAGGCAAAAGTAAAACCTTTATAACTGCGGAGGTAGTCTTTTACCAAAAAGTACAGAAATGAAATTACCCCCTACCCTCAAAACAAAATGTCACATTTGCCCGCTTTAAAGTAATTTTACAAAATTTTAATTTCAGTAATTTTCAAAAATATTTGTGTAGAAAATTTCAGAAACAAGAGGGGGTAGGGTAGTTTGGGTACTAACGAATAAACTGCTTATCTTCAGTTACGCACTCTCCCCTTGGTGTAGTGTTAACTTCTCAGTGCATTCCGTATTAACCGGATTGGTAAATAAATTAAAAAACATTTTTGGTAGAAAATTTTCGATTTTCGGTTCTCGCGCTGATAGTTTTAAAACCGTTTGGATTGCTGCAGAAACAAAACTAGTGCGTCACTATCAGTATTGCCAGATCTACCGCATTTTTCTTAGATCTAGCGCTTTTAGTTGCACCCATTCGTATTCGTATTAGCTGCACGGGATCCTATTTTCCATTAAGTTGTGAAAAAAAGTTGTTAGTATTTCGATCCACAGTTTGATGTTCCACTGTGGTCTAGTTGCACCGATAGTTATTTAATAAACTACCGAAAATATGGTGAAAACTACCGAATCATTACGTTCGAACTGGGGGGTATGGAATACCCGGATTACACCAATTTTTTGTGACTTAAATAATACGTTTAGAGCTTTGGAATCGGAAAAATCTGGTTTTGCTGCTAAGTTCAAAAGTAATTTTATTTTTCTCACAAAAGTTTGGGTGTAATCGGGGGGGTCTGGGGGTATGGAATACCCCCCAGTGCACTCTCCTTGATTTTGGATTTTAGGTAGGAGAGCAGGGATATGCAAAAATAAAATTACTTTTAGACTTAGCAGCGAAACTAGTGTTTTTCGATCCCAAAGCTTTAAAAAACAAATGGTGTAATCCGGGGGGTCTGGGGGGTATGGAATACCCCCCCCCCCCAGTGCACTCTTCTGGATTATGGATTTTAGGTAGGAAGGCAGGGAGATATCTCTACGCGCACTTAGGCCACTAAATCCGACTCATTGCGGTAGCGGTGGCGGGACCATAAAAGGTAGTAAATCCCCAAAAAGAAATTTTTAAGTAATATACACAATTCAAAAATACGTTTTTTTCGCGCCCGTTTTGTATATTTGCTTACGGGCCCTAGCTACTCTCGCACCGCCACTGCGTTTACAAAGCTTTAAATTTCAATCTGATCGAAGCCAAGCAATCAGAAAAATTAAATAATAATAAATTGATTTCGGTCTATAAAATAAAGCCCAAAATGGATCTTAGTGGTCTGTGGACTTCGGAAGTGTAAGTTTAGTGGTCCACGGGGTTGGCGATCACTGGAATAGAGCTTTGACTAAAATAAAATTATAAACTTTTCGCTATTTTGCAATTAGTTTAATTTATAACTCAAACGCTGTTGATTTTAGAGAATAAAGGTTAGAACCTAACTTGTAGATAATTTCACGCTCTTTAATAAAGAACTCTGCTATTTATACTAAAAAATGGATAGTTTCGGAGCTATGGCTATTTTAAGATTGAAATTAAAAAAAAGAAGATTTTAATTATATATTTAAACAGTAGAGGTGCTTAGAGTCGTCTACCTAACCTTGAATGAAATTTTAACTTGGAAAATTTCTCTATTTTTTTCAAAAATATTTCTAAATTGTATGAATTCAAAAGTTGATTGATTTGTTTTTATTCATAATTACACTAAAATTCCATTTTTCTTGTTTTCAGTTTTCTACTTACTTTCTGTACCAACTATTTTTTTTTAATATCTGAATTTTTCTATCCCTTAATAATTAATTATAGTACATCTATCATTATACTATTTTATAAAATCACCAGATTGCCTTGGTTGTGCGGCCTAAAGGCCGCACTGACACCATACTTTATCGAAATTTTCCAATTTTTAGGTTGGTAAAGATTTGGCCAATCGTAAAGATTTTATACAAAAAAAAGTTTTGTACAGACTGGGGCTGGTTCAGTTGAAAAACAGCATTATAATCATACTCGATTGTCTAGATTGTGCGGCCCCCCTTTGGGGTGCTAGGGTGGTAACTAAGAATTCGGGGGGGGGGGTATTTTAGTAATATTACCAAATTATTACTGTATTTGGTTAAAAACTATGATACTTTAAGGAGCTAGTTTAGCTTAAAATGAATTTTATATCCAATCGAACCGACGGAAATAAAAATTAACAGTTAGCAATTTTCTAGAAATGTCAAATTTGAAATGATGATGTTTAAAACAAAGTCAAGAAAATGAAAGAGGAAATGTTGCAGAAATGCTTACTTAAAGTGAATCGGAGTAGTTGAGTACTTTCGCCATTTTATGTTTTCAAGAGTTAAATCGAAAAATAATCTAGCAAATAATAATAATTGAATGTAACTTAAGAAATTTATTTCTATTCTTTTTTTACAAAAAGGGCACTCTCCTTACCAGAAAGGTTTATTTTTGGTAAACCTGTTTATTAAATCCAGCGCGAAAGCTGGCTGGTCCATGGGTACCATATGGCCTGCGTTTCGAACCAAAATTTCAGTTAAATTTCCAGCCGTTTTAGCGTAACCTGCTAATTGTTGATCGACGTACCACTGATGCCTGGTTGCCGTTTTGTATTCTTCCGCTGCATCGAAATCCAGATTTTGTAGAAAGTTAACAGTCAGCGGGTAAGCGACAATAATATCCAGCTGTCCGTTATAAAATAAAATTTTGTAGTGGCTCAATAATTCAGAAATCCACGGAGCTACCGATTTATAGATGTCTTCCTGCAGATTTTCCAGGACACTTCTGCTTTCAAAATTAAAGGAAACGTTTCCCACGTGAATTGTTTCTAGAACGTCGGAGCGTCGCAAAAACGTTTGCATTATTTCGGCATTTTTATCATTTTCTTTCGCCTGCAAATAATTTATATAATTCGAAAATCCAGTAAAATTTTTGAAAAACGTCCCGTTTTTCGTGAAATCGCCGTCCATAAGTCCGTCGAAAACGATCGACGCCTTCAGCCACTCTTCCCGTTTGACGAGCTCGATTCCAGCTTCCTCGACTTCCTTAAATTTCGCTTTTTCATTTGTGTCGATCAAACCAATCTGGTATAAATAATCCGAGTAGTTTGATTGATGGATCGGATCGCAAAATCCGTTACCGATGGCGACGCCGTGCAAGTTAATTTTTTGAGCCGCTCCAGGGTTGTTTTTGTGGATAGCGTATGCAATTGCGGGTGCGTATTTGCCGGCGTAAGATTCTCCCGTTACGAAAAAGGGATTTTGTTGTAAGTTCGGAAACATTTGAAAGAACTGCAGTAAGGCTTCGTATAACTGATCCGCAACCACGGTTTGATTTCGTGCGAATCCACCTTCGTCGGTAAAACTGAATCCCGTTCCTGCGGGATTGTCGATGTAAATGACCGAATTATTCGCGGTCCACGAATGTAGTCGTCTTTTTAATTTAAAATTTGACTTCACGACGATCGGACCGTTTTCTAGAAATAAAGCAAATAAAGACGAGGCACCGGGTCCTCCTTGTAGCCACAAAAGAACCGGGTCGTTAACGTAATCCGTTTGCGATGGGAAGAACCAGAAAAATAAATTTGAATTGTATTGATTATTTACGGTGAAGTAACCAGCGTAATTTTCTATGTCATCGAGCTGATCGAATTTGACTCGAGCTGCATCTTGAGCTTCTTGAAACTTACCCGCCCTTATTAAGGGGGTTAGGATTAACGGGCCGTTAGTGCTTTGACAGGTGGCCGTTTTTAGAAAGATCGCACACGAAACAAGCAATAGTAACTTCATGATTATAACTGAACTATTATGAAAATAGATATTGTTATCGATGACCTACGACTTGGGTTGTTATCAGGAGAGAGAATACAGTAATTCTTATCTGAGTGGAATGGACAATAATTTGTATTGAAAATATTTAAGCGGAGTTGTCGATGTAGCAATCGATTACGGCTGAGGGAAAAATAATAATGGGAATTGTTAGCAAACAAGATAAAGAAAGTCAAAATCTGTAATATACAATATAGAGCACAACACATGGTCAGTTCGCATCAGCTGCGGGTCAGGGGTCGCATATTGGCAATCACGACGCTCCTGGATTCCTCCTGCTTCATTCCAGTTTCGTATCCAATCTGTTTAACTCGCTTCATTGAATCTTATGCGCCATTGATTTGGTTTGCTAGGTAATTTCTCAGTTTTCTTATTATCTGAGAAAAAGCAATTTGCAATAGATTTTGTTGATTAGAGGGATAATTTTAGAATGTGAATGCGAAATTAAATTTACAGTACGGCAGTTTTCTTGTCGATAAAGCTTTTTCGGTCGACATTTGTTTAGAAAAACATGAGGAAGCGACGAGCCCAATTATTTACTTTATATACACACCCTGTGCCCAACACATTCCAATTACCTCTAATTCAGATCGAACAAAAAGCGAAATGGAAAAGAAATTCGCATTCTCTTCTAAACAATTCTTAGGTCGCATCTGCGCGCCTGTCAGCTCTTGATTCGTATTCAAGGAACGAAGTGGAGTCCAATTATTGGGTTTCTCTTTACGTCCCCGTTCGACTTTGAATCGAGTTCTCTCTTGAGCGTCTTAGACTTCGACAACTCGTGATGTGGCTTACATTAGTGATGCGTCTCTTTCCTTACAAAATTCATGTGTAAAATTTCCTCGATATCCTTTTACAACAACTTTATTTAAACAAACTCAACAGTTTTCTTATTATTTTTCGGGCTAGAGGGATCAAATGGGATAAACGAAGCTGTTATCGAAAAAATAACATTTTTATTATTTGTTTTATACTTTGACCTAAATCGAATTTCTCCCATCCATTCCCATCCCATCCAATTTTATCTTAATCTTTTAATTTCGACTCCATCCCCTCAAGTTTCCTTGATATAAGAAAGCCCAAAGCAAATATATGCAAAATTTGCAAAAGCTCGATCCAATCCCTTTTATCTAAATTAGATGGACTCCAAATATAACATGTTTGCAGTTTTTGTCACAGCAGTTATAAATGGAAGTTCTGCCTAAAAAATGAGGGTAGCCAGCCTGCTCTGAAAGTTATGGATGGTTGCAGGCAATTGCATTCGGTCGTTATACATTCATCTAACTTTTTGTTATCAGGGTCGGATTTAGACCGCTCACCGGCTCACCCTAAATCCAAAATGTGTTCGCCGCTAATTTTCCAAATTAAAATTTTATTTGATTTACCCAATTTTCCCAGGAATTTTCCTCCGTCATTGTCTTGTTTGTTGGCTAATTGACTGCTGGACAAGGTTGACACGCCACTTTATAATTCAGCGTCACTCGATATGTCAATGAGAACAGTTTCGCTTTAACATCCACTAAATATTTGACATGATATCAAAATCTCCCAATTAGATTCAAAGCTGAAGCTTTAATTACTCCAAAGTGCATAGCTTTAATTTTTTCTCTAAATTATTTAGTAATTAAACAAATGCGGCTGAAAATTAAACAGTAATAAATACGTAATGAATTTGGCCTGACCTGACCTTTAGCCTTAGAAGTTTAACATCCCAAAACGGACTTATAAATTTATAAATTTTATAATCAATTTATAGCTTAGGGTTCTACCCATCAAATATTTGCAGAAATAGAGTTAAATTATTTGGACTGCGTTTACCGAAACTAAAAGTTAAAAAATTAATCCATCCTTGAAATTTTGAATTATTAGCAAAAACAAAAATGAAGAAAAAGCAGCCCATGCAACCCTGTATCGATTTCTCTTGCCAGGTTGGCGTGCATTTCGGATAAATAACCGTGATGATTGTATTAGGGAGATAAATAATGGGGCGGATTTCTTTTTCTTTTCCATTACTCAAAAACTACTGATGAGGTTGCCAATTGAAAAGCGGATGATGTAGTAAAATAATAATAGCATGCGAAGGATTCTACTAAACTTTAAAAAATTACCGGAATTTTTGAGTTTCAATAATTATGAGAGACTTTTCCGGCTCATCGACCATCTTGATTTTTTTAAATGGAAATTGATTTAAAAAATTTAATTAACAGTAGAAAGATGAATAGAACCTGTAATATTCCCAGTTTTAACAGCTCGGAAACTGTATGGAAAACTAATTAACAGTGCGCAGGCGTAGTGGAACCAGCCGTATGAATTAAGTTGCAGCCTAACTAAAAAATAAAAATTCAACGATCAAATTAATATTTTTTAAATTTAAATTTTTGTATTAAACAAGGTAAATCAGTCACGTATTAACAGCGCCACATGCGGTTTTTGACTTGCTGTCGTCGTAAGTCAGTTGTAGTTTAAACTGAATTGTTTAACTACTATGATGAGAGTTTTTCTTCTAGTGCATCAGACCCCCCGGTTTGGAAAATCCCAGGTTTGTGTAGAAGTCTCGTGATTGCGAACTTTTTATTTAGGAGAAGTGAGGAGGAGGTAGAGTTTACAGGAGGCTCCATCGTCAATTTGAAAGTTTTTATGTTTTTCTCAATTTAACTTAACTAAAAATATATATTTGAAAACTAAATTAAACATTCTCACTGCTAAAGTATACTATAAACATCAACCTCATCATCATCAGCCAGCCAGCCATTTCTGTACGCTACTGAACAAAGTCTCTTTCTCTGAGAGAAAGGTTTTCAGCATTCAGACCCCCCGGTTGATAAAAAAAGGATCGGGGAATGCTTGTATCGCTGTTTTTTAATCAAACCAGAGAGACCGCCGGCTTTACGTGTCCTCCGAAGCACGGAGACAGTCATATGAAAGTTTTAGACTTTCCCTGGATTTGAACCCGGCTTCTAAGTACCTTAGAGTCAGCCGTCACAATGACCGTCTCAACATCATCAACAAACATCAACCTACCTTCTAGTATTTCAGCAATTGCACTGAATACTTTTTGGAATGTGCAGATTAATACTGCTTTTTTTCTAGTCGTCGCAATATCTGTCTATTTATTTTAAGTTACCAACGACAAATCTGAATTACAATTCACGATTTCTGAATATCAGTTGGCAAATCTGAATTACAACTGACGATTTCTGAATATCAACTGGCAAATCTGAATTACAGTTGACGATTTCTGAATATCAGTTGACAAATCTGAATTACAATTGACGTTTTCTGAATGGCAGTTGATCTTTTCTGAATTACAGTTGCAATACAGGTGTAGTTATATAAAAAAAAGCTATGTTTGTTCTGCTTTCTGTAACATACCTCCGATTGGTTATTCAACAGCGACTAGTCAATGCGGCCTTTAGGCCGCACTACTAGGCAATTGAGTTGCACATTCACACACAAGGAAATCATCAGTAATTTGGTATTTTGTCCCCCGTGGAATTAATCTAGCAGACCCTGATTGTCCGAAACGACTTCGAAAACTTAAAAACGACTTTCCTAGTAAGACCTAAAATTATTTAGTATTATCACGATAAGCACAACTATGTTGCGCATCATTGGTTCATTTTATCCCGAGTCCCGTCTAGCACTCATGATGAAACATCACGTGAAACCTGGGCTTCTAATTATATAAAAAATCCTGTCTGTTCTTCCTTCTGTAACATACTTCCGATTGGTTATGCAAAAGTGACTGGCCAATGCGGCCTTCAGGCCGCACAACTATGGCAATTGAGTTGCACATTCACACACCAGGAAATCATCAGTAATCAATCTGCCACAAACCGTTGATTGGTTCATTTTACGATTACTAGTTTAAAAAATTGAGAGATTTACGAGTTAATTGCGGCCTTCAGGCCGCACAACCTGCGCAATCTAGTAATAAAATAATATAAATGAAATAATAACGTTATTATTATATTTTCAAACAGAGGGAGGCTAATTTTTGATTACCGTCAGCTTCTAATCTTAGATGATTTCTTAAGATTTATTGAGATTTCCGAACATTTCTTCAGATTTCCTTATTGCAACTGTACACCAAAATTTTCCTAGCGATTGCTATCTCCTAAAAGCTTTAAATGTGGCCTTAGGCCGTACAACTTTGACAATCTAATCTATATTTTATTATTGACAAGATTATGCGGTTTAAAGGCCGCACTGCCCGTCACTCGTCACAGTACTCAGCTAAGTAATGCTATTCCGTCTATCATAATTTTAAATGAAAATTGAGTTTACCACTGTCCTGTCATCTTCTCAAATATTAAATTTACATTCATTACTATTTTCACCGGAAATCAAGTGTATGAATTTAATTGTGGAAACTCATAACAATACACTTTTAGTGTCAAAAAGTTTATTTTTCTAGGTTGGTAACTTGAATTGAACCAATCAGATCCGCGTTAAAAAAATGGATATATGAAATTTTATTCATTTCAAGTTGCCAACGTAAAAACTTGGATGTTACGATAGAGGAACGAATTATCGCTACGGCTTTCGAGCCGCAGTCTAGTTGTACACCAATTGAATTTCACACCGATTGACCACACAGGAAGTCTTGGCGGCAGACGTGCCGCGTAATCTCTAGTAATAGCAGTAAAGTCAGAATTTATAGAGCGGTATCGAGAGGGAATAGGGGAAAGCTGGTGCACAAACGAACGGAAATCGGAAGAAATCCAAGTAAAATTTGGTGAGATTTGATGGATAGGGATATCTTAAGTTATCTCCGAAAATCACAGAAAATTTTAGGAATAAATGTGAAAATCTTAAGAAATAGGAAATCCGAAGACATCATAAGAAACAGGAAATCCAAGAAAATCTTAGAAAATCTTAGAAAAGTTTAGGAATAAAAGTGAAAATCTTAAGAAATAGGAAATCCGAAGCAATTGTAAGATGTTCTAGAAAATTCAAGGAAATCTTAGAAAATCTAAGGAAATCCAAGAAAATCGTAGAATATCACAGAAAATTTTATAAATAAATGTGAAAATCTTAAGAAAAAGAAAATCCAAAGAAATCGAAAGAAACAGGAAATTCGAAGAAATTGTAAAATATTCTAGGATATCTAATGAAATCCAATGAAATCTTAGAAAATCTAAGAAAATCCAAGAAAATCTTAGAATAACACAGGAAATACAAATAAATCGAAAGAAACAGGAAATTCGAAGAAATTATAAAATATTCTACAAAATTTAATGAAATCCAATGAAATCTTAAAAAATCTAAGGAAATCCAAGAAAATCTTAGAAAATCACAGAAAATTTTAGCAATAAATGTGAAAATCTTAAGAAATAGGAAATCCGAAGAAATTGTAAGAAATACTAGACAATCTAATGAAATCCTAATGAAATCTTAGAAAATCACAGAAAATCTTAGGAATAAATGTGAAAATCTTAAGTAATAGGAAATCCGAAGAAATCGTAAGAAATTCTAGAAAATCTAAGGAAATCTTAGAAAATCAAAGGAGACCTTAAATAATTCCATAATTTTTCGAAAATAAATCATATGGCAATTCAGAAGAAAATCTGGAAAAATCTCTTATCCTCTAATTCGGATTAAGTCCAATTCACATAATGTAGGTACCTACTATATACAACTACTGAAAATTTGAAGAAATCATCCCCTTCAGTGGCGTATTTTGTAGGGGACAAAGGGGCAATTCTCCCCCCCCCCCCAAGGATGACTCGGATTGTATCACTGAAACCCTCCCCGATAAAAAGAATGTGTACTGCGAGGTTTTAAAATTTAAATAACTAAATTATTTTTATTTATTTACTAGCTGGAAAACCCCTCCGTGGACGGGCAGCTAGATGTTGGATCTCTTTTAAACGGTATAATATTTAAACAGTTTATTTCGTTTTCCGCTACTAGGGGATTCCCCGTTTTTCTATATTTTTAGTGTAACAATAAAACTTCTTTTTTCGCAAAATTTGAAAAATTATAAATTCCCTATCTTCTCCAAGTATTCTAAATGAGTGGAAATCCTGGAATATATACTGGAGGGTGTTCCACACCCCCCAGACCCCCCGGTTTAACAATTTGGCTCCAGTACATTTTGCAAGATTTCCACTCTTTTAGAATACATGGAAAAGATAAGGAATTTATAATTTTACAAATTTTGCCAGGAAAATCGGGAAATTTGAATTTTCAAACAAAAGTGGGGGAAATCAGAGTGTTTTTGTTCACCAAAAAATGACACGCTGTAGCAGGAGCAGCAGCAGCGTGCCGGGATTGTATATATCAGGATTCGGTTACCACTGACGCGCACCAATGGATTAACCTGATTATAAACAATATTTTTGATCTGCCCCCCTAAAGCATTTTCTAAATACGCCACTGAAAGAAATCAGAAAACGTGCAATTAGATCAAACTTTTTCCCACGATGGCATTGAAAATTAAAATGAGAACAACTTTGACCAAACAGGTCAAAAAAACATTATGGAGCATTCTTCTGTTGTAATTTCAAGCATTTTCATTTGAGATAATGAGGAACTAGTAATTTTTTTGGATACACCTGGTATAAATTTAAAATAACAGAAAATACAATTAAATACGAGGAGATTAATGAAATAAAAATAGATATAGGTTTACAAAAGCGTGTGGAGTTTGTAATGTAAATTTTATGGCAAAGATCAACATCTCCATGTTCGAGCCAAACTCGTACCAGGTAACTAAACCATATATAGCGTTTTTGGATGAAAAGCTGCAAATACAAAATAAACATTAATTGTAACAAAATTACCTAGCAGTTTACATTTTACGTTACACTGTTAGTAACTCATTACTTCATGGATTTTAAACGAAATTTATGTTGTAGTTAAATGCATAAATGACACCGCATTTACAACATGCTGTACCTATTATTCACATTTACCGTAAAGAAAAGAGCGCACAAACACTGGGTTTAAGAGCCATAAAGTTCGCGTGAGAACTGGAAATATTACGTTTTTGTTCAAACTTTTTAATTCTGTTATTGTTGTACATTTTTTAGTGTGTACCTAGCCTAATGATAAGCGCGTGTATTTTGTGCTACATAGTTGAGATTTTTAGCTTCGACGATTTTATCGCACCTGTCAATTTTGTACGATTTATAATTCAATAGCATGATTGCCACAATTTAGATAATTGAGAAATTATACAAACAACAAAATATTTCCAACATTCAGGTTAATCATCTCTTTATGCAACGGATTGCGGTAGTATCGCCATCTCTTGTCGTAATCTCCGGTTGGCATGTAAGTGCGCTGCCTTAAACCAGCTAGGTAAATAAATTAATGACGAAATTGAAAAACATAATTAAGGAAAAAGAATGAGAAAGTTAAAATATTCATTAAAATAGCAAAAGAAGAAAAATATATATCTTAAATTTGAGTCGCTACGTTTAATCAATATCAATACTCCAAGAGACAAATAAAGAAACTTAATCTAAAAGGAAATGCCAAAGACAGAAAAGGAAAGCGAAGGTTGTTGGTAATCCGCGAACGATGCGAAGTTCATTAAAGCTATATAGCTCCTACAGAGCGAAATGGCAAGGATATCAGTCTTGTCGTCCTGCAAGATACCGGAATGGATTCTTGCATGCATTAAAGGTTTAAATATAAAAATATTTAAAGTAAAAATACATCTGATGGATATAAAATGGAATTGTAATAAAAGTTTTTAAATGACACCAAACGTTCAAACCGAGTTTTATTTTAAAAGTGCTAGGGTCAGCCTCCATTGCTCTCCAGAGATAAACTTGACCATCGTCAAATTGAAATTTTCTTTTTCCTTCCCTTAAATTCGTCTTTAAATTCAATTCGCGTTCGCAACAAACAAAAAGTATAGTACGGATTGCCAATATCAATAACATCAATACGTAAAGTTTACGTATCGAAATGAAAATTATTAGGACGAGGAATAAGGAAGAATCCTTCGAATGGACAGATTGAAAACCGATATGAGTACCCAATTTCGTAATATCGCATTTATATCAAACCAAATAGAAGCAGCAATGATGCATGAGATGGAAAATGGAAAAAGTTGGAATAAAAATGTTTAGACAATAAAAAATCGTGTCGATTTTCTTCCACAAAATTATTCACTCCTTACACCACTGCATTAGGTTTCTACATATTTTAAGGCTCTGGAAATCCGCCAGGCAACAAATTATGCAGTGTAATTATATGCAGGAATTATACGTTTGAAGTTGGAAAACTATCCAACTCGAGCGGAAAATTTAATTTTCCAAAACAGAAATTTTGGGAGAAATTCATCACTGGTAAAAATAACAACATCCGCTTATTTTGTAAAGCCATCACTTCAAGATGGTAGCTGGAAAAATTCCGCACATAAGCTGACACGTGAAGGATTTTTATATATTTTTAGGAATCGAATTGACGGGATTTGAAATGTTCGCTTCGTTGTTTAAAGTTTTTTTGATCAGATAATCAGCTAACTAAGTAAGCTCGGGCCAGTGGACGAATTTTCCAAGGAAAACAGCAAAAATATCTGGAGATATTTAAAAATAAATGGTTTTGGTGAAAAAATCCATATTTAAACCCTTCCAAGGACAAACGTAGACAGCGAATTGTAAGGACGACAAAGAAGGGAAATTAACCCCCCTGTAAGCTAGGTTAATTGCATAGCGCAATTAGTCACGCAGAATGCACAGGTTTCTAATGACATGCTCGTTTATATGATGCGTTCTAATGATAGGCTTAGAAAATACACAATACTAATCATTTCGCATGCCTCTCGAGACGTTGTATCAACGAACGATGACGTAAAATAAAGAATTAGACAATTAGGCTGGAAGCGCCGTATTCGATCTCTGGCTTGTATTTATTGAAAAATAAGAACCTCTTTGCTGCTTTTGTACAAAAAGCAGATATTCGATTTTTTAAATTGTGTCGACAAAAGAAATATCTACAATCGGATATCCAAAATACAAATATGGATTTTGAACCACTCCAAAGAAGTTTCCTTCCAGGCAGCTATGTATAATCACAGTCCTACGTAAAAGTGTGTCACGCATATAACGACATTGAAAAAGATTAATGGCGTCGTGAAAAATTTAAACGATAAGCAAGCACCTTACAAAAGGTTGAATATGATCAACTCCTCCCCGTCTAATTTCTTCAACATTAAGCTCCTATTCAAGTAATTGGATAAAAATTACAGACTAACTTAAAAATGATCAATTATCCGCAATTTTATCGCAATTATTATTTATTATTAGTAATAATTATTCTTTAGTTTTTTTAAATATTATTTGAAATTACATAAGACGTTATTAATTAAGAGAGCTACAGTTTCACACTTTTAAGTTTACTTCGCCAATAATTGCTCCTTCCCTTCTAATATAGGCAATTTGGGTGAAGATTTTTAATTAATTGGTTATTGGATTGTCTGATTTTGTTAAAATCCTGCCCGAAAGACTATACATACTCGAGCACTTCGACAAACCTGACTTGAAAGTGAGCCGGTTAAAGTCTGTTGTTCACCGGCATTTCCACTCGCACTAACTTAGTCTACGATTTTCATATTTATTATTCCTTCTTCGATTATCATACACAACGTGGCCGAAGCCAAGATGACTGACTAGGAAATACAATTTAGGGGATGGTTTTCCGCTGCCCAGTGTATTCGGCTCAACCAGGATTTGAACTGCGGCTTCCTGCTTCCCAATCGGTCAGTGTAGAAACCCAGAGATGAAAATTTATTAATATTAATCATAGACAGGAACCTTTCACTACAGAAGCTAGTGTCATCAGGATTAGATACGCAGTACTGTATAATAATAATAACAATGGCGGTATACTGGGGGGGGGGGACTTTTAGAGTTCAGAAACAGCTAGACGGTGGATCTCTTTTAAACGATATAATATTTAAGCAGTTAATTTTGTTTCCCGCTACTGGGGGATTCCCCGTTTATCTATATTTTCAAAGTGACGTAAACATTTCTTTCCTCGCGATATTTGAAATATTATAAATTCCCTATCTTCTCCAAGTATTCTAAAATAGTGGAAATCCTGGGATATGTACTGGAGGGTGTTCCACACCCCCCAGACCCCCCGGTTTAAAATTTTGCCTTAAATTTTTATAATTAACTTTCAAAGTAACACAGAAAGTTGCTGCTAAACTCCATGAGCATATTTATATGCTTTCCAACTTTGAATTTGAGTCTGGAGGGTGTGGAATACCTTACGATACATCCCGGCGCAAAACGGCGGTGGCGAAACGGTACGGGAGCGAAACATCCCGGGGCGAAACAGTGGGAGCTAAACGGCGGTGGCGAAACGTCATACAACCAGGAGCAGCAGCAGCAGCGTGGTGGGATTTTATATACCAGGATTTGGTTACCATTGACGCGCATGAATGGATTAACGAGATTCTAAACAATATATTTTTTTGGTCTTTCCGTTTCCCTCCAAGCATTTTCTAAATACGCCTCTGTCCATTTTTACACCAAAATGATATTAATTTATTGAAAAATAAAAATATAATTATTTATTTTTGATATTACTATTACTTTTTATTTTTTATATTTAATAAATTTTTATTTTGTTGCACCCCTTCCTTATGGTATTTGTCTGGATCCGCTACTGTTGCAACATAAAGAAATTCAAATTACTACGCAATTTTGAGCTATGTTCAGGACTCGAATGATTTTCAAATTGAATTAAATATGATTATACCAGATTTCATCCAGATTATCAGGCCGATTATGTGCTTTTCAAATGTACTGGCAACACTGGGAGTTTTCATATGATTACCTACATATATTCTTCAAATAATTTATCATTTATTATTTTTTATTATTATTTATAGACATTGGTACCAAAAGTGCCATAAATTAAGTTAAAACAGTCTTACAAGTCTCTTTTTCCCTCTGTGGCCACGCTTGATTCGTCAACTTATTTTACCAACCAAGAAAAGCTCTGATTGGTCAACATTTTACAAACCTAAAAATTTTGATTTCTGTTTATGAAATTTTTGAAAAATTTATGCGGATTTCCTCCTAGATTGGTTTAATATTTGATTACGAAAAAACGACGGGTCAATTCTCTGAGATTTCCTGAGATTTTCTCAGATTTCTCATTATTACTTATACACCAGATTTCTTCATCTTATCAAGATTTTTTACACTTCCTTGAGTTCCCTAAGATTTCCTTAGACTTACTTGTACGCCAGATTCCCTCGCGAAAATATTTACACACATTAAATTATGACAATAATCGTTTCTTCTGCTGGTTAGCTTGTGGTTTGTTGTTGGTCATAGATTTTCGTGAAAGAATGCAAGGAAAATAATTAAGAGCAAAGTGGCCGGGTACCGGGTTTGCACTTCCTAAGATTGGTTTCTTTTAAGCTACCAACCTAAACAAATTTGGAGAACGACTTCTTAGTGCGGCCTTCAGGCCGCACAACTTAGTCAAGTGTATTCCAAACTATTCTAACACAAGTGTAAGAGTAGTCAACTAAAATTGATCCTCTTATCAAACCTTATCTTCAAGGTTATACTCACGATGGGTGAGGGAGGGAAGACGAAGATGCTATTTTGTAGGAAATAAGGGATGAAGTTTGAAGTTGTGGCAGAGATCGGATACTTTTCGTTTAATCTAATTACCGTTGCTCTAAGTTGTACCGTCCGGACAATTGGTCCTGGACAACTGGCACTGACGACAATTAATTGGCTTCTATAGCAATTGATTTCTTTTGTTTATTTGGATAATTTTCTATTTTCAAGCGTTTTCGCCATTGAGAATACATAAGAAGAGAAAACATAGAATTTAAACAAGAGCATAGAGCATTTCAAAAACCTATTCATTAAAACATGCTTTCTAAGACATCAGCAGTGAGGTCAATAGTCACAAAGGCCAATTGTCATGGAAGCCAATTGCTGTAAGAGCCAACAGACGTGGAGATCAATTGTCCTGAAGTCAAATAGTCGTAGGACCAATTGTCGCCAAAGCCACTTGTTAAGGGCCAACTGTCAATAGCTCAATAGCTGAGTATCAACTTGGGCTGTAACCTTTGGCATTTGATTGGCCTTGTAACTGCATTCTATGCAGTGAAAGATGGCATGGGATAAATATCTCAACATAATTTTATACACAGAACTCGGAATTCCAATGATTTCTATAAAATTCCAAAGATTCTCTAAAAATTTCAATGATTTCCAATAAGGGTGAGGTACGGGGTAATTTTCCCTCCCCCACGATCCATCAAAACCAATAAAATTACTAAATTTTCTTATAAAAAAATATGTATTTACCACCTCCCAGCCAGCCTCACTTACATCCATGAATTTTTCCTGAATCTGCCCTTATGTACAAGTGAAGGGAAATTTGAGGAAATACAAGGAAATCTTAAAAATACTATAGATGCGGTTCTTTTTAAAAATTTTTTGAGATTTCCTTGCCTTTATTAAGATTTTCCGAGATTTCTTAATTAATCATTTATTCAGATTTTTCATTTCTTAAAATTTCTTAAAATTCCAAAATATTCTAGATTTTTTTGAAATTTCTTTGGATTTTAAAGATTTCCTGGAATTTTCTGCATCTTTCCCATTTTCTAAGTTTGCCTGGCAAGGGCGGCTGGAAGAAGGGAGCATAACGGTGTATCTAACCCTCTCCTGATGACAAAAACCACCAAAATCTACTAAATTGTTTTTAAATTCCAAAAATATACTTACCTAAATTTTTTTCAAAATATATTTATTTACCCTGGATCCGCCTTTGATTTTTAAACTAGTTTCAATCTAAAGAATTTCTATGATTTCCAAGGAATTCCAGGAGTTTCCAAATAAATGTACACAAAATTTGAATGATGGTCTTAGATCTCGAGCTAATAGCTGGATCAGTTTTTTATCTTCTGTTCAAACTGTGAACTTTTGCAGGGAATCAGGACTCGGGATAGATGAACAGGACTCCCGAAATTGTGGCTAAATTTATTTCGGTCGGAAAGGCGCTTTTGTCTTAGCTGTACGTTTTTCGGAGGCGGTGGACGGTTATCCACCGAAAGAAAAGCATTCATTTGAAAACAATTGGTATTCTACTGTTTTTTTAAAGATTTCTTTGATTAAATTCGCAATTTGCCTTACCGTTTGGTGGCGCTCGTGATACTAGCAAATATCAAAAACATGGCGGCTCTATTACGTACACTTAATGATGTACCCTCCAGTGCATTTCGCAGAATTTGGAGAAAATAGGGATTTTATAATTTTAATTATTTTAATATAATTTTTTTCGCCAGGAAAAACCGGGAAATTTGGATTTTTAATCAAAAGTGAGGGAAGTTTAAACCTTAACTTAAAAAAACATTTATTTATAACGGACGGGCTTTCCAGCTAGTTTTATCATAAAAATCACAAAGTTTTATAAACAAACTTTCTATATCAACTGTACGTCTTAGATTAACTTAATATTTTTCCGCGTGGTGGCGAATCGCACCGGGTAGATAGTCTCTAGTATCTGAGTAATTGTATAAACTTGACTTTTCTGAAGTATTCTTTTACCTGTTGTTGTTTTAGTTGTTGTTTCTTCCTATTACACCACTAAAATTCGACGTAACTGAACACAACACACATGTTTCATGTAATTAAAAGTCATTAAAATTGCAAAACAATAAATATTTAGGGAACTCCCCTTTCTAATCAACAAAATGTTGTTATAAGCGAATTTCACTGTTTTACGCCAGAAATTTTTTCAACTAACATGAAATGTACATTTGAAAAAACTCTCATATTTTTGTTTTGATGATTTCCAAAAATTATATTATATTGACTTTGACATTGTCAGAGACATACATAGATAATGTCGTCTTGGAATATTTTATTTTCTAAAACTTTGTGAATCTATAAATTGTTTATAGATTCAGGTGTAAAAACAATTGTTTTACTTTAGAGCCGCCCGTATAGCCGGCAGTAAAATTAATGTAAATTAAACTAAATAATTTTTAAAAATTAGATATTTTATTCGTGCAAATAGGTATACAACAACTTTAGTGAGAAAATTCGTAATTATTACATTTTCTTCTAATATAGCAATAACAATATATTGTAATATATAAATTGTCCAGCCTGTTTGCTTGTGTTGTTTTTGTTATTTTTCGTTAAATTTAATTTTCTATTTATACAACAAAAACTTTGTTCGCAAAATTGCTTTAGGCGAATTGAAATATAAAATCGGGAAATTACTTTATTTTCTCTTATATAAAAATGTAAATACGTCACTAGAATAATGCTTGCATATTCTCAAGTGACAATATATCAAATTTTAAAAATTCTTGACAAAAACCAAACCAAATTGATTTATACGTCCAAGCAAGTCATGGTATATTATTATTCGTAAGTTAGTTTAATTATATAAAATTATCGGTTATTCTTATTATTACATTTAATTATATATTTTTATTTTTCATAGCTACTATAGCTGCAGCTGTAAATACAGCTGGAAAATGAGTTGAGAAGTCATTTTGAGTTTACCAGTGCAGAGTGGTTGGAACTTTTTATTTAAATTTTCAAATAACATTAAACGCCCTACTTACCGTCAAGGTAAAACGATGAGCACCGATGCAATTTGCAATAAATTTATTCATATATTCAAAATAGTAGACATTAGCATAAAACAATAGGCCCTACTTTTAACTTCGACAATGCAAAACATGATTTTGCCACTTTCTGTTTCGTGAGGTGTCAGTGAAGCTCCCGGATCTGACTTGCAAATGTCCGCATAGCTGATACCAATTCACGTTTCAATTTCTCTTACTGAATGTGTAATGCGGTTTTCCGTGACGGAAAGCCAAACTACGTGATTTTTGTACAAGTTATTATAAACTTGGACGACCAAATGAAATTTTCACACGTTTCCTTCCAATAAATTCAAATTGAGTTCGTTTCGTAAAGAAAAGCACTTGGTAAATATCAGCGAATGAATATGTTCAAACAAAAAATTAGCCTTCGGAAAACGATTTTCCAATTTTCCAACAAAATCATCATGCAAACAAGCACAGGATGGTCGCAAGTTTGAATAGATGGGTTCGGATTAGAACAGAATGGACAAAGGGATTCCGATTCATTTACTTCCCTCGGATTGTGTAACTTTGTTGTTTGTTCGCGTAAGTGCAAACAGGACAGGTAATCATAAGGTTATCTCAGACCTGAAAAATTAAAAGTATTAATTTCAAAATTTCACCTCTTTTCGGGCGCCCGCCATCCGGGGAGCTTTAAAGTTTTAAAGTCTGAATGAAGAAGTTATTTTGAGTGACGCTACTGGTTCTAATTAAACAAGTTTAAGTTTAAATGCATTTTTCTCTTGACTTGCGGGACACACTTTTTCTCTTTAATCACCGGAGTATAAAATCTTAAGCTAAGCTTTTTATATTCGTTCTCATTAATCTCGACAACACTTGATGTAGCAGATAATGAATAGGCAAGCAGGGAGCAACAAACGTCCTAACTGCATTTACACCTTCACATCGTACTAATTGAATTTAACGCTCATTAATAATTAGTACGATGATACTCCCATGCAGATTATTTCGATAATAAAACTTTCATAATTTGTTAATTTAACCGTAAAATTTATCACCTATATTTGTGTTTCTAATTTGTTATGCTTTATGGTAATTGGAAATCAAAATGCAAAATTTAATCTGTAATTTAAATTTTACACAATTATCATTTACAATTTATCTCGGTTTAATACCTGGTAGGTACAAATATTACCTTTTCACTTTCAAGGTCATCTTTATGAAATCCATCAAGCAGGTCCTATTTTTAACTGGGTTAAATGGTAAAAAATGCCCTGTTGAGAGGTTAAGTAGATCATGTAGTCTAGTTTGTTGTGCTGGGTGTAGTGATTTGGGAATAAAATAAAAGCGTGCACTGGGGGGTATTCCATACCCCCCAGACCCCCCGGTTTATCTTTATTGTTTTGTGTCTCTTAAACTTAAATTCAAATTTAATAAGTTGTAGAGATCCTACATATTTTTAAAGCTTTGGGCATCAAAAGAGATAGATCCTCTGCTGGGCACATATGTAAGTAATTTCCATTTTCGGATATAGGTGTCCTCAAGTTCCTTCCACCTTTCTGCTCTTCTTCTCCAAAGTAGTCCCGCGTGCTTCTTTAGGTCGTCGTTCCACCTCATTTGCGGTCTCCCCCTCGTTCTTCCACCTAGCCATCATCTCCATTGTTGTAGAACAGCATTCCATCTATTATCGGTTTGTTTCGCATTGTGTCCCGCAAATCGCCACTTTTATGTCGCCACAATCTCTCGTATATTCCTTACTTTGGTCTTCCCCTTGATTCCCTCATTTCTCTGTCTATCCCTTAGGGAGATCGCGAGCATTTACCTTTCCATTCCTCTATAACTTCAAATATTGATTGAGCTTCAGTGTAGCTATCGGCAAACCGGGGGGTCTGGGGGGTATGGAATACCCCCCAGTGCACGATTTAATTTTTATTCGGGGACCAATAGTAATAGTTCTTCAATACTGGAGTGTCTCTATTGAGAAGATGTTGTAGTCTAGTTTGTTGTGTTGGGCGTAGCAATTTGGAAATAAAATAAATGCGTGCACTGGGGGGTATTCCATACCCCCCAGACCCCCCGGTTTATCTTCATTGCTTTGTGTCTCTTAAACTTAAATTCAAATTTCAATAAGTTGTAGAGTTAAAGCTTTGGGAATCGAAAGAGATAGATCTTCTGCTGTAAGTAATTAATATGTAAGTAATTTTATTTTTGCATATCCGGGAGTTGAATATCGTCGATAGATGACAGAAACCATAATAAAACGGGCTCGAGGTTAAACGTATTTAGTTAATATTATAACTTCAAAAAATATTGATTGAGCTTTAGTGAAGCCATTGGCAAACAGGAGGGTCTGGGGGGTATGGAATACCCCCAAGAGTACGGTTTACTCTTTATTTATGGACCAATAGTATTAGTTTTTCAGTATCCCAATGCTGGAATCTTTGATTGTGAGCGCCAATTGCTCCAGTAGGTTTTAAAACAAAGAACAAATACGAACTCCTCGTGCTCGGATGGATGATCATTTCAAACGATAATAACATTTAGGAACGCTAGATGGCGCGTCACCGAAGCGGCCAAAGGAATAAATTTTTATAGAGTTGGGAATCCCCCAGTCAAGTCTCTACAAATTCTTATCCGTTCATAGCCGCTTCTAAAAGAAACTAAAAAATCGCAAAATGAATTTTTGTCTACCAAATTTTCTACGATTCTTCCACTGACTGCGAAGAAAGAAAAGAAGCAGAGAATCAAAAAAATTTTTGAAAAAAAAAGCATTTGCCTTTCCATTCCTCTATAACTTCAAATATTGATTGAGCTTCAGTGTAGCTATCGGCAAACCGGGGGGTCTGGGGGGTATGGAATACCCCCAGTGTACGTTTTACTTTTTATTCAAGGACCAATAGTATTAGTTCTTCAGTACCGAAAAAGCTAATTCCGCCGCCAAGCGCAAAAGTAATTTTTGTTTAGCTTCAAGCTCTTCAAACTCTATTTTAGAAGTCTGAAGTTAAACATATTTATTTATTTATTTGGCAAACCGGGGGGTCTGGGGGGTATGGCCCAGCGTAAGGTTTACTCTTTATTCATGGATCAATAGTATATTAGTTCTTTAGTACCTAAGAGTTACTTAGTAGCCAATGTTGAGATTCTTGATTGATCCTATTGCCGCAGTTGGCACGCAGATTTGAGAAACAGCGAGAAGGAAGTGGAAAGGCAAACATTGAGTGGTAGGGTTATTTTTAACTGGGTTGGACGCTAGACTCTAGCAAATTTTCAAGGTCCAATTTTTGGGTTATTTTATCAGAATTTGATTTTTATTTTACGATTTTATGTGATCTCTCTTTTCGGGCCTCTCTGGCTATTGGACTGGCACGTGCCTAATGCGTCTGATGGTAAAATTGGCCCTGCCATCAAGTTCAATCTCACTTCTGATGTTATTCAGCTTCTTTTGTTTTAATTTTGTGTATACCTAAACGAGAAACCCAAATAAGTATATCCAAAACCAGAAAAGAAAGTCATCTTTCAACATTATAAATTAAATTGGCACCCAACGTGGGGCAGTTTTTAATAAATAAGCAAAAGATGCAAAAGGGGACAAGGGCAATATGATAAAAAATATAGGTCAGGAAAATAATCGATTTTAAAGTTACGATTTTGCACGTAAGAAATACCCAGTTCAATATGCTAGTTCCATTCTGTTGCCTGTACGTGTACTCCAGTACGTGGGCTGTTTCCTTCTGGTTAATTAATTTTTCAAAATGTGAAGAATTTGGAATGCGTTAGTTTAATAAATTGTCAGTAATTCTGAGTGGTGAGCAAATTTAAAATTTATTTTTGTATTTTTAATAAGTTGGCAGCAAAGTGCATACAAGATTGACTAAAAAAAACGGAAAAATTAATTAAAAAAATCCTTTCTGTGCGATGAACTTATGAATTAATTTTTTTAATTTATTTTGACATCTTTGAGGCGGAGCCGGCCGCAGTTGTTTTCTAGAAGTGCAACTGTTAACATTTTTATGATGTTTTTAACAATAGCAAATTCGGCTTAACTTTTGTTAATTTCTTAAATCTGTCGTTTACAGCAAATGCTTTTCCAATTGAAACAAAATAGACTAAATTGAAGAACTCAAATATTTACCGCACCCACCGCAATATACCGCTTACAGTACAGCCGCCGACGTAAAAAGGTTCAAAGGGTTTTATTCTTTAATCAAAAATTCTTCTGTCCATAAACAAATATTGTATTAACCTATTAAAAGTCTTCTTTACTAGAATTGGGATTAGAACTCGTCCACTTGTAGAATTAAATTTGCCTTCAGCAAATGTCGGAAAAGTATTAAATTTTTCATATTGATCAAAGAAAGCTAAATCAAATGAAATGAAATTATTGTGAAACAATTTGCTTTAAAAAAGCAAAAACAGATAAAAGCTGATTGTTTACTTTAATGATTTTTCATTCTTGACCGCTATTGCAATTTTCCTCATAAAATTTTTAATAAACTTTATTATTTGTTCAATCAAAAAACAAACACGAAAATTGTATTTAATTGACAATAAAGCTTAAACGTAAAATCCGATAGAAAACAATTTACGATTTGGAAAAAAATGAGTGAATAGTGCACCGGAGAGACGGCTAAGTTGTGTAAGGGTAGTTTTGCGTTAGTGGAAAACTCAAAGTACCGATAAAGCCTACTTAATGAAAAAAATATGGACACACGAAATCGTTTTTATTATACAAACCGTAATTACGTTTTAACACAATAAAACGTTAAAAGCATTAAGTATTGCGTGAAATTTTGTTGAATGGGCAGATTTTATAGTAAACGATGAAGTTGTGACCCAGAGGCCCTGGAGTGCCCTATGAACTTACCCTTAGTTCTGATCCCGTCTACCCGCCCCTCGTGTTATAATAATTATCAATGAGACCCTAGAGATTAGACGTTATTACCCCTACCCAGGTTACTACATCTACAGATGGCTCAAAGCCATATTGTTTGTTAAATAAAACAATTCGCAATGAATATTAATCGACCAAAACATTATTCCATCCGTCAATACGGCGGCGGCCGGCGGTTTACGATAAACCAACCTGATTTTTTAATATGACGACCAAGTATTAAGCACTAACGCACAACAGCGCATATCAGCGCTTATTGTAATAGAAGATTAAGCCTTTTTGGCATGTGGACTAACTCGCTGGCTTGGATTATCAGCTTAGCTAGACCAAACTCCCTTAATCGATCATTAATATTTCAACCCTCTCTATAATATCATAAACTAATTTAATATTGACTCAACCGAACCGTAAAATATGATAAAATTACTATCCGATTCCATTGTGTTTTTCCACGGAAATCCCGCTTTTCTTAATTTTGCAAATCATTTGTTTTATTTACACTACAGGATTTTTTTTACTAGACAAAAATTGTAGTCTGGGGGCGGGGGGGGGTAAGAATTTTTGTAAAATGTTTCGAAGAAAAAAGAAGCTCGAATTTTTCAACATTTCTTTACTTACTTTAATTCATAACTCGAAAGCCGTTGATTTTAGGCAATAAAAGGTTTGAATCTAATTTGTAGATTATTTCACGCTCTTCAAAAAAGTACTAAACCATTTTTACTGAAAAGTGAATATTTTCGGCGCTACGGTCATGTCAAGGTAGAAATTTGAAAATATGCTTTAAAGAGGCCACACTCTCGTCGATTTGAATTTATCTAGCTATCATCACCTAAGTATTACGTAAAGTGTATCCGGGAGTTGATTAGCAATTTAGACAAAAAAAATTATTTTTATCAAAAAATCACCTCTGGCGCTGTTTTAGGTTAAATAGCAAGGGCACTCAGAAAATGTTGGAAATGCTTAAGTTATACTCATATTATTAAAAATGATCTCAACCAGACCCCTTGAATGAACTTATGCAATACCTATACTTGAAAATCTTTTTAAAGTGACGTTTGCCCCCCCCCCCCGTATTTTACAACTAACTGACAAAAAAACACAGCAATATATACACCAATTTTGCACCAAAATAATAATACATTTTCGATTTTTTAAATATACCTACAGGCTAAAATATTTTTTCAAAAAATTTGTCGAAAGGAAAAACAAAAATTAGAGAGAGCACGCGGTGTAAACCGTCACCAACCGCGGGGTCTGGGGGGTATTCAATACCCCCCAGTATACACCAATATGATGGATGTAGTGGAATCGTAGTATTAGAAGACGGTTACGACCTGACCCCGTTCAATTGCCAGTTGCAGGTTCGATCCCGGGCGGACTAAAAACTTTATTCTGACCGTCTTGGTCAGAATGGCAAACCACCGAGGGATCTGCTTAGAGAACCCTTCTAAAGAAAACGAAATGGTCACTATGCTCTTACAATAATTCTACTACATCCATCATGTTGATGTATACTGGGGGGTATTCCATACCCCCCAGACCCCCCGGTTGGTGACGGTTTCTCTAATATTTGCTATTCTTTTCGACAAATTCATTCTAAGTGATGTCTTAATATCCTACAAAAAGAACATCAATCAAGTTTGATGTTTCCGAGCTATTTGAATCGATATCACAAATTATTCACAAATAAAATTAGCGGTCTGGGAGTTCAGAAATCAGAAGAAATTCAGAAAGATATAATTCTACCGCATACATCGTTCATTATTTCGGATACGGAAAACCTTCAGCCTCCGATCTGCAACAGTTTACACAGTTTTAAAAATTAATAATTAAATTGAATATTGTATAAGAGCTTGCTTGTAGTGATTGTAGTTACTGGGGGGTATGGAATACCCCCCAGACCCCCTGGATTATATCAGTATAACTTTATATGTGTTTTGTTTGTTTTAACTTTGCTTCATAATTGTTATATTTGGGAAAATTTATAAAATTTGACAGTTCAGTCAAATGCACTTATACATTTTTGCCTTTGTCGTTGGCTATTCCGCTATTGCCGTCTTACCGTCGACCATTTCGCCGTCGCAAATATTTTTTAATGCCAGCCAAGTTATAATATTGGTTAACCTTTCAAAATGAACCGATTAGTAAAACATTTAAAATAGAATTTTTTTTATTATTTCACCTGGAATCGGTTCGTTTTACAGCTCTCGATTTATTTTATTTATTTTTGTTTTTTTGTGTTATAATTACTGTCAGAATTCAGAATCTATATTTATTTTTCACATTAAATATTTGTTAAAATCACAACTGAGTAATTCTAATTTAGTAAGTCAGCATAATTTCAAAAATTGAAAAAATTATTCTGCTTTAATTTTAAGTTTTACATTTAAGCTGAAGAAAATGTAAACGAGAGAGGTTCAAATCGTAGATGGTTCAATATCTTTTCTATTTTTATAAAATCAAAATTACAAATTTTTGATTAAAAAAATATCCAATGTAATAAATATATTATGTTAGTTCTGGTTCAACGGTAAATATAACACAAAACATTTTGATTCAAAAAAATAAGTCTGTATCCAACTAGGAAATTCCGATTAGGTGCTTTGCCAATTTCAGGCGGCACTAAAGTAGTACTTTAGCGTAGAAGTTCCCCGTCGGCTAAATTATTACCACTCAGGGCCTCACACACTTGCTAACTACCTGGTCAATCTGTTGTAAATTAATTTTTCTACTTTTGTGACTGCTATTTTTTATTTGATTGATGTAAATGTAAAATTTGTAATTTTGCACTGTTAAACCTGTATAAAAATGCTGCATTTCGGCAAAAAAACTAGTTAAATATTTAAACTTAATTTACTGGGCTGCAGCTTGGTTAGGAGTAAATAAGTCTTCTTTATCTTGAAAAATTCTATTCTGCGATTTAATTGTGCGATGGTTGTTTTGCTCAATTTGCCCACTTTCGTAAATTTCTTAACAAATCTTAAATCTAATCTTATGGAAGGAAAACTATTGACTGGGTTCGTTTCGGTTATTTATAAAGATCCCCGTTTTTGCTCACTTTTGTTTCTATCGGTTCGGTTTTATTCCTTAAGAAAGGGAAACTTAAATAGTGCTATTTCGACCCTTGTCATCAAATAAGGGATGATTGACCCTTACTAAAACGTCTCCTCGGACTTATCAAAATCACTGTTTCGATGAATGCACACACGATCCTCGCGATTTTTTATTTATCTGGAGCTTTTTCAATTCTTTACAAAATTATTATTATAGCCCAGTTTTTCTTTTAAATTAAATATTCTTTATATCTTTGTGTATTTCTTTGAAGTTACAAAAAAAACTTTTCAAACGTCTTGAAAAAGTTTATCTTGACTGAAATAGCACGTAAATATATAAAAAGTACTCTGCAACAGAAATTCGAACTGACGGGCAGCCAAACCGGCCGTCTACTTAAGGCTCTTGGGACTTGAAAACAAATAAAAGCGAGTCGAGTTGAACTGGCTAGTATAATAGATTATAAAAATGAAATACGGAAAGTTGGAAAAATATCAAGTGAAATGCGATATGAACACAAATTTAATTGAAGTATAATTTATTTTTTTCCTAAAGCCGCACCCACACTGCGTCGCGAGTTTTCAAAGGCCGCGGCCGACCCTATAACAAGGGACAAAGTTGATAAGCTCCTTTAGAAATGGAATTGTTCGAACAAAAGCAATATAAGAGTATAGATAAACACTTCTTGAAGAAAGAAATAAAACCCAACCAAGGACGTAATTCAAACAGTAATAAACGTAATACAGTGGTAGTACATCGAATTTATTGCTTTTTATTGTATTTTCGAGTTTAAAATACTAAAAATACGTGTATGAGCTAACTGCTTAAAAATTGGAAACCTTTTATGAAGTTTCCGGAAGATTACAACGTCCGGAAGCGATTTTCCGTTCGACTTCGACTTTATAATAAGTCTATTTGAAAATTCTTAGCGGTGGAGCGGTGTAATTTCTCCCCGAACAGCAATTAAAGAGAAAATATACAATGCAGCGGAAAAAAAAGTTCAAAAACATAATTAGAGTTACAAGTTTTGCGGATATTCAGCCCGTGGGAATCAACCCTTTGATAGTATTTTAACCTGTACCATATTTCCTAACCTCATAAATATTAATTACCCTTTGCACTACCCCCTATTGTAGTAAAATCATTGTATCGATTGCCAACCTTGTTTATTTAATATTAAAGTTTCACTTTTGCAAAAATTTTGCTTCGCCTCCTCGACTTGATGAACAATAGCCAAGATGCTGGGTTAATTTGTGGATGATATTTGCATTTAAATTAATAAAATTATCGAAATAACCTACCACGATATTAACCCACATTTACATACTTTAATTTGGTAGCTTCGTAGGGAGCAACTTATACAATTTTCAAGTTGTCTATACAGACGAGGTGCAATCGAGAAGTTTTTCTCGAAACATCAGAACAGAAATCGTGCAATTAAATCAAATTCATTACCTAAGTATGACTGTTATCTGTTACTGATGACCGTCTCTCAAGACGGTCCAGGGAAAATCTAAAGCTTTCCTAGACCGCCTCCGTGCTTCGGAGGGCACGTAAAGCCGGCGGCCCCCCCTGGGTTGACGATTAAGCAATCCGGATTAAGCCTTCGTGGAGTCTGTGGGTAGTGGACAGAAAAGACTGAAAAGAGAGTCTTGCGGTTCTGCTCGTCATTGTTTATGTTTTTTTGTCCGAAGTTCCCCTCTCTTTAGACGTCACCTCATTTGTTATTTGCTTTGGAATTATCATTGGTGGGATCTACAGCAGAGTTTAATAAAAATGTGAGAGGGTGAGATTATCACCCGAATAGGTATCGAAGACTCGGAAATGTATTCTATTTCCCCCGTACCCCCCCCCCCCGGCCGGTGCAATGTATCGCAACCTATAAAATAATATATTTTGTTCAGAACAAGTGATAGGTTTGCATTTAATAAACTCACTCTTGGAACATACACAGATAATTTCCGTCACTCAGACCAGGGGGTCTGGGGGATACTGGTTAGTGTAGTATACTGGTTATAAGTTAGAAATTTAAGTTTACTGCTACAATTTGATGGATGTACAACGAACGGAAATTCCCCTGGTTTTATGATCTGCTCATTTCAGAAATTTTATCAGAAGCAGTGGCGTATTTGGAGGTTGGGAAAGGGGAAATTGTCCCGCCCAAGGATGACTCGGATTGCATCCCTGAAACCCGCTATGATAAAAATAATGTTTACTACGAGGTTTTAAAATTTAAATAACTTTAAATTATTTTTATTTATTTGCTTATTATTTATTTTATATTTTATATTATTTCTCTTTTAAAAGGTAAAATATAATAATGGGGGATTCCCCGTTTTTCTATATTTTTAAAGTAACGCAAAAACTTCTTTCCTCGCGAAATTTGAAAAATTATAAATTCGCTATCTTCTCCAAGTATTCGTTAAAGAATGGAAATCCTGCAATATGTACTGGAGGGTGTTTCCCCCCCCCCCCCCAGCCCGCCGGTTTACAATTTCGACTTTATATTTTTATAATTAACTTTCAAAGTAACACAGAAAGTTGCTGCTTAACTCCATGAGCAGTAAGGTAACTAAATAAATATGCTTTTCAAGTTTTAATTTTTTCTATCCGAAGATTAAATTTTCCTTATTTTTACTTAAAAATTCGAATTTCCCGGTTAGTCCTTTAGTTTAACACATTTTTCAATTGGTAAAATTGTAAACCGGGGGGTCTGGGGGGTGTGGAACACCCTCCAGTACATATTGGAAGATTTCCACTCTTTATAATTTATAATTTTCCAAATTTTAACCAAAGGATTTGGTTACCACTGACGCGCACGAATGGATTAACGAGATTCTAAAGCCTTCCCACAGCATTTTCTAAATACGCCACTGATCAGAAGGGTAGTGACGGTGCTGTATAACGGACTGACGTTTTTTGAACAAAGAATCTGTTGGTTGGACGAAATCGAAGCTAAAATTATATTAATTGAATATTAGTAGAAACTAACGAACATCAAAACTTCCTAAATATCTTCTATTTGTTATTAAAAAAAAAAAATTATTATATTACTTTTGAACATCCAAGATGATTATAAACAACAGAAAAATAATTTTTAATCAATTTTTCATGTCTTGAAATTTAAGAATTTTAAACTGCTGGTTATGTATTTCTCCCGTGTTTAGTTTACATCAAAATTGTAAATAAACTGAATTTATTATTTAAGATTTACCTTGAAAAGCATAAAAATAAAAAAATAATGCGGAACTATAATAGTTGTTATCAACAATAATTAAACAAATTTTGAGTAACTATTAAAAGATAATTTTGAAAAAGCAATTTTTTCCGCATGACTACTTGGGCCAATAACCTGTTATTGCTCGTATCCCAAAAACTGATTGTTTTTAAACATTATGTTTCTTTGTAAGTTTCAGGATGTATATCATTAGTCTGGCTTATTAGTTTAGGTATATCAAAATATTTAAATAAATTGAATTTCTTATTCATGCGTTAAGTAATTCATTTAAAATTTGCCTGAAAAATCATTATTTTGTGACCAGATTTTCCAATTCTTTTATCCAGACTAGACTCAATCATTGTTTGAATATGTTTAAAATATTGGTAATCTTATGTAGCTTCTCAGCAATAACATGTTCCGATGATCTGCTTTCCAAAGTAATTTTACTGGTATATGTATGTTGATAAACAAATTTTATTGCTTGACAGTTTCAGCAACATGACTATCATTTGCAATTTACCTGGGCAGAACTGGTGGACTACAATAAAACAATTTTTGAGTATTTCAAACTTGTTACTTTTAAATTGACCAGATCAATTACAGCAGTAAATATCACGTGGTACTCAAAAATGCAGTTCGTTAATTCTAAAAGCTATGTGAGAATATATTTTTTTGACACATAAGTATCGCTTTTACGGCAATACTTATTGAACATTTTTTGTTGCAAATTTCCTTCCCTTCATTTTTGTTTATATACATTTTTCAATTTTGTCGCACCGTTTCTGAGATACAGATGAAAATATTGTTTATATTTATTAAATGTTATAGTTGTTTTCAAATCGCTCTAACTCGGAAACGGTGCGACGAAGTAAAAAAATGTATATAAACAAAAATAAAGAGAATGAAATTTTCTACAGAAAATGTTTAATATGAATTGCTGTAAAATTGAGTCTTCAAAAGTTACAATTTAAACTTTCTAACTCTAGCTATTGTAATTTTTTTAGTTTATCATTCAGGCTTATAAATTTTTGAGCAATGAATATCGGGTGTTTCCGGTACATTTTCAAATAAATTTTTGCAATACACTTGAGCATAATATAGCTGGAAGCCGGGAGATGTTAGCCCGTTGTGGAAATACGATTGATTGTCATCTAAAGAAGGTTAGATTTTGCCAATTTTAATTTGAAATTCATTTGTAATTTGTAGGATCGAGAATACCAGGTGTGCAACGCATACCCTGATGAGTCAAAATTTCCACCTTTCATTCCAAGTGGCGAATTCAAAATAGAAATTATTTTGATGAATGAAAAGACAAAACTGGCTGTTGCAAATGGTTATGGGAAAGTATCTCGTCAAGTTAAAATGCCATAGTGCAGACTTTTTTGAATTTTTGTTAACTTTTAAATCAGAATGGTTCTTGACCTTACGGTCTCGAGCTTTTAGAGTGATTTAAAGTTTTAAATGATTTTGTTGTTGCACACAAATTTAAAATTTTTTTTTCGAAGGATTATATTATATTTTCTTCACTTCCATGTTCTGATAATATAATTGTGGTAAAATTAAGAGCAAAATATTAAATAAAATTGGTTTTTGCCTTCTACGTATCTGTTGTTAATGTTTTAGCCTTATTTTTTTTAAATCTCTCGTGATCAGTTCACATCAAAACAAATATATTAAATTTTTACCTTGAAATTCATTTAATGGAAAAGTATGAAAATATAATAATTATATTTTTCTATTACCTACTTTCCACTGTCGAAATTGGGGGAACTACCAAGCGCTGAATTCCGCGTTGTGGAGAGACCTACCACCGAAATACAAAATTGTGGCCATCATTCGAATTTTGTATTGGTTTTATTTAATATTATTTTTTTTTGTTATTTATAATATTATTATATTTTGTATTAGTGTACATAAATCATACTACTTAAATAAATTGCATTTATTTCTCTTCATGCATTAAATAATGCATTTAAATTTTACCTTGAAAATCTTTATTTTATAACCACATTTTACAATTGCTCTATCTAGACTCAAAGAATTTTTGAACAGCTATCATGTTTAAAATATTGGTAATTTTATGTTGCTTCTCAGCAATAATATGTTCCGATGAACTGCTATCCAAAGTAATATTAATGGTATGTATGTTGATTAAGACAATGTTATTGCCTGTTAGTTTCAGCAACATGACTACAATATAAAATTTACCTGGGCAGAAATGGTGGAATTCAATAAAACAATTTATGAGTATTACAAACTTGTTACTTTTAAATTAACTAGATCAATTACAGCAATCAATATTTCGTTCTACCAGAAAATAAAATTAGTTGATTCTAAAACCTATGTAAGAATGACCACACTCATTTTGATAACGCAATAATAAAATCCTTTATTGGAATTTTGCAGATTCGTATTCAAGCTTACAAATTTTTGAGTAATGAATATCGAATATTTCCATTACGTTTTCAAGTAAATGGCTGCAATTCACTTGAACATAATATGGCTGGAAGTCGCGAAGTGTTGACCCGGTGTGGAAATATGGATAGTTGTCATTTAAAACCGGTTGGTTTATCTCAATTTTAATTTGGAATTCATTGTATAATTTATTATTATGTAATTTATAGCATCGAGAATACAAGATTTGTAACGTATACCCTGATGAATCAAGATTTCCTCCTTTAATTCCAAGTGGCGAATACAAATTAGAAGTTACTATGATATACGAAAACACAACACTGATGATTGTACATGGTTATGGGAAAGTATCTCGTCCAGTTAAAATGCCCAAATGAGGATATTTATGACTTAAACAGTCTTAATTTTAATACTACAAGCTTTTGTTTATAGTTCTCCACCTTACGGTCTTGAGCTTTTATCGTGAATTATGTACACTTTGTTAACCAGCACTGCTTGTTTTAGTTGACACATTGAATTGCGTTTTGATGTAGGGAGCACATTTACCCCACCCAATATATACTAATAACAGAAAATAATAAAATATCCAGGAATATCAGAACTACACTGTTTTTTTTCATTTTGTTATTCCTTTAAAATTTACTTTTAAACCGAAAATTATAATTGTCGTGGAAATCTGGTGCCCAAATGATAGGAAATTCAAGAAAATCTTACAAAATTTTGTTCGCAAGGATAACTTCCGATAGGGAATTGTGCTTTTTGAAAGAAGAATCTGTTGGTTGGACTATTTTTTTTAAATTCAAATTTTAATTCTTTTTAAATCATACTGTAAAACGTATAAATGTACTTCGACTGTGTACCATTTTGGGTACGTAACATTATAAAAATCAATTTTTATTATCAGCTAGTCGTTCAGGCTTATAAATTTTTGAGTAACGAATATCGAGTATTTCTATTTAATTTTTTATTATTTATGAGATTTTTATTTTGTAAACGTACATAGAGGAGTCTGATGGGCCCTGGAATAAAAGGGCCCATTCAACAGCTAAAGTTGAGAATTTATTCAATTATTATCGTTGCGAAAGGTAATTTCCATACCCACCATAGCCCATGTGCGTGAAGTTAGCCCCCCTTTTATCGAAAACTAAAAATTTTTTTTTGTATTGTAAAACTTTTTTTCATTTCGCGAAGCAGAAAATTAAAAATCGCGAAAAACCATATTTGGCGCTAACCCCCCTTTTTCGAAAATTTTTTTTTGTATTGTGTGGTATTCAATTTGTATTATTTGTATTGTTAAAAATTAAAATCCTAATTTTAATATTAGCCGTGTAAATCGCGAAACAAAATTTCGCGCTGACCCCCCCTTTGTGAAATTTTTAAAGTTTTTTTTTGTATTGCATTGTATTCAATTTGTATTGCTTGTATTGTTAAAAATTAAAATCCTAACTTTAATATTAGCCGTGTAAATCGCAAAACAAAATTTCGCGCTGGCCCCCCCTTTTTGAAATTTTTGAAATTTTTTTTTTGTATTGCGTTGTATTCAATTTGTATTTCTTGTATTGTTAAAAATTAAAATCCTAACTTTAATATTAGCCGTGTAAATCGCGAAACAAAATTTTGCGCTGGCCCCCCTTTTTGAAATTTTTGAAGTTTTTTTTTGTATTGCATTGTATTCAATTTGTATTGTTTGTATTGTTAAAAATTAAAATCCTAACTTGAATATTAGCCGTGTAAATCGCGAAACAAAATTTTGCGCTGGCCCCCCCTTTTTGAAATTTTTGAAGTTTTTTTTTTGTATTGCGTTGTATTCAATTTGTATTGCTTGTATTGTTAAAAATTAAAATCCTAACTTTAATATTAGCCGTGTAAATCGCGAAACAAAATTTCGCGCTGGCCCCCCCTTTTTGAAATTTTTTTTTGTATTGCGTTGTATTCAATTTGTATTGCTTGTATTGTTAAAAATTAAAATCCTAACTTTAATATTAGCCGTGTTAATCGCGAAACAAAATTTCGCGTTGGCCCCCCTTTTTTGAAATTTTTGAAAATTTTTTTTTGTATTGCGTTGTATTCAATTTGTATTGTTTGTATTGTTTGAAATGAAAGTCTTAAATTTAATATTAACCGCGTTAATCCAAAAACAAAAGTTTGCTCTGATCCGCTGCCTAGCTGGCTCAAAATTTCAAATTTGATTTTGTATTTGTATGAAGTGTTGAATTATAATAATTAAAAAATAGACAAACTATGTAATAAGTCATACCAAAGCAACTATTAGTAACTAAATGTTTTTTATTGTTTAAACAAACATAGTGAAAATAATGTTTCAATATTTAAATTTCTTCATAAATACATAAATGGGGAGATTTTTCTGTAGGCTGATGAGGTGGACATGCAGGTTTCTTCAACAAGTCATCAAATTCAATCCAATTCATATCACTTTTTATCCATGCCGTGTAGTGTCCAATAGAATTAATATCTAAGCAGCTTTTATACATAACTATACCAGAGAGTACATATCGTGAATGTACATCATAACTCGCAACAGAATCATCTGAATTTTAAAAAATTGAAAAATCGAAAAAAGCATCCTCTCAGGGTTACCCCGAGAAACATCTCCTTTAACAAATGCATTTTGATATTTTTGTTGCGAGAGCAAGAGCCAATCAGATTTAACCAAAATAATGGATTAAATAAATTATTGTAAAATACTTCAATGTGATTGGCTCTTGCCAGTTTCTACCTTAAGCACGGTATGACAAGAATCTTTATCTGAATGACACTTTATATAAAACTTAAGACTTTTATTTGTAGAAATACAAACAATACAAATTGAATACAACACTATACAAAAAAAAATTTTCAAAATTTTCAAAAAAGGGGAGCCAACGCGAAATTTTGTTTCGCGATTTACGCGGTTAATATTAAATTTAAGACTTTCATTTTAAACAATTCAAACAATACAAATTAAATACAACGCAATACAAAAAAAAATTTTTCAAAAATTTCAAAAAAGGGGGGCCAACGCGAAATTTTATTTCGCGATTTACACGGCTAATATTAAAATTAGGATTTTAATTTTTAACAATACAAACAATACAAATTGAATACAATACAATACAAAAAAAAATTTTCGAAAAAGGGGGGGCTAGCGCTAAAAATGATTTTTCGCGATTTTTAATTTTCTGCTTCGCGAAATGAAAAAAAGTTTTACGATACAAACAATACAAACTGAATACAACACAATGCAAAAAAAAATTTTTGGTTTTCGAAAAAAGGGGGGCTAACTTCACGCATATCCAGAGCCCCCTGGTTTCAATATCATGGCAATTATTAAATTACTTGAAAAAACATTTTTTGTCTGATAAACCGGGAGGTCTGGGGAGTATGGAATACCCTCCAGAGGTACTAAGGTAAATTCTTTACAAAAGGCTAGTCTATTTTGAAGTGATCAACAATTTACAGCTGATATATTTATAAAATAAAAATTATAAATTATTTAGATTTTTTTTTATTTTAAAATGCAATATTTTTTTAAATTAAAATTTGCTACATAATAATTATAATAATTATAATATATATTTTGTATATTTTTTACATGTTAGAAAAATTAATAATTGAAAAAACTTCTGTTTTTTAGGTTGACAATATGCAAATTAGTTGAATTAGTTTGCTACACGTGAATTCAGGTGTTTCGAATTTCTGAATCTCATCAGGCAAACCTGCAATATTACTTCTATAAAATTACGGACAGTATGTAGGTAGAATTGTATTTTAAAGAAATGTCAAATAAATTTTGATTTTTGATTTACTATTTAATTGCATTCGATACTGTCCGCATTAGAAATATTATTCCAGGTTTGCCAGATGAGATACAGAAATGCGAAACACCTGAATTCACGTGTAGCAAACTAATTCAATTAATTTGCATATTGTTATCCTAAACTACAATAGGCGAATTTAAGAGGGGGTTAAAAATAACAAGGTAACAAGGAGACAATCCTAAATCTGAGAACATTTTTTGAAAAAGAAAAAAAATTTGAAAAAAATCCAGAAAAAAATTCTGGATCCGCCGCTGTAAACTACAGTAAGTTTTTTCAATTATTAATTTATCTATTTAACATGTAAAAAATAATAATTTGTAAAATAAGTTCACATGTTAATAATTATAATCATAATAATTTATATTTTGTTAGAATGCATTTTATGGTTTAAATAAAATGCATGAGTTAACAAGTAAATTGAAAGCTAATTCAAACCAAAACAATTTTATATCTCAAAATACGAAACTCAAAGTAAAAATCGCAAAATCTTATAAAAATAATTTGGCTGATGGTCATCTTTACGGTAAAAACCTAGTTTCCTCAGCTAGTTGTTTCAAGCTCAACTAATTGGCGGAAAACCAGAAAATTCAAAATATTTTACAATGAAACCAAATTAAATGAAATCAAAAAACCATAGTGGATTAATATTTTGCAGTTATTCAATATTGTCTTGTTATTGACTATAATTAAACAAATTTTGAGAAACTATTCCAAGATAATTTCGAAAAAGCGATAATTTCCGCATGACTACTGGGCCAATAACCTGTTATTATTTGTTATAATCTATTGTATTTGCCGTTTTATCCCAAACTATTTATTTTCAAAACATTATGTTTTTTGTAAGTTTCAGGATGTTTATCATTAGTCTGGACTATTAGTTTAGGTATATCAAAATATTTAAATAAATTGAATTTGTTTCTATTCATGCGATAAATGAGATTACTTTTAAATTTTACCTTGAATATCATTATTTTGTGACCAGATTTTCCAATTCCTTCGTATACTCAATCATTTTTTAAATAATATGTTTAAAATATTGGTAATCTTATGTTGCCTCTCAGCAATAATATGTTCCGATGATCTGCTTTCCAAAGTAATATTACTGGTATGTATGTTGGTTAAAAAAATGTTATTGCCTGTCAGTTTCAGCAACATGACTATAATATACAATTTACTTGGGCAGAACTGGTGGAATATAATAAAACAATTTTCGAGTATTGGAAACTTGTTACTTTTAAATTAAGTAGATCAATTACAGCAGTGAATTTAACGTGGTACCAGAAAATACAATTGGTTGATACTAAAACATATGTGAGATCAAAGACATTTATTTCGATAACGCAATATTCCTTATTAATTTTGCAGGTTATTATTCAAGCTTATAAATTTTTAAGTAACGAATATCGAGTATTTCCATTACGTGTTCAAATAAATGGCTGCAATGCAATTGAACATAATGTAGCTGGAAGTCGCGAAGTGTTGACCCGTTGTGGAAATATGGATAGTTGTCATACAAAAAAGGTTGTTTTAGATAAATTTTATTTTGGAATGCATTGCATAATTCTTATGTAATTTATAGCATCGAGAATATCATATTTGTAACGCATACCCAGATGAATCAAGATTTCCACTTTTAATTCCGAGTGGCGAATACAAATTAGAAATTACTTTGATAAACGATAACGCAATAATGTTGGTTGTAAATGGTTATGGAAAAGTATCTCGTCCAGTTAAAATGCCCAAATGAGGATATTTATGACTTAAACAGTCTTAATTTTAATATTAGAAGCTTTTGTTTATAGTTCTCCACCTTACGGTATTGAGCTTTTATCGTGAATTGTGCAGTTTCATACATTTTCTAAGGAAATTTATATTCTTACACTTTGTTAACCAGCACTGCTAGTTTTAGTTGACACTTTTAATTGGGTTGTGATGTAGGGAGTATATTTACCTCACCCCGTATATACTAATAACAGAAAATAATAAAATAAGCAGGAATATATTCTTTTCTATTTGTTATTCCTTTAAAATTTCGATTTAAGCTGAAAATTATAATTGTCGTGGAAATCTGGTGTAGGTACAAATGAAAGGATATAATTCGAAGGAATTTCTTCTATATTCCTAGAAATACCACAGAGGAAAATTTAGAAAATTCCAAGATATCTAAGAAAATCTTACGAAATGTTTTAAAATCTTTCCCTAAGAAATTCGTTATTCCTGTTACTCCTGAAATAGTTCTTTTCCAATAATACATAAAACCGAAAAACCCCTATGGTGATTTTGCAACCAGCTCTTGCTGGTTAATTAGTAAACAGAGGCAAAAAGCGCCGATTCAAAATAAAGATAAAACTTTCATAAAACTTTCGATTTTTAATACGGGGGGCCTGGGGGGCATGGAATGCCTTCCAGTACATCATAAACTGCGTTAAGTTATATGCCATAATCAAGTTACTGCGGCAACAAATTACGAGTGCACTAAAGCAGGGGTGGCCAACAGGTCGATCGCGAAGCAATTTCTAGTCGATCATAGCTGTCGACACTACTCGTGATTCATAATAAACCGAAGACGAAATTACTGGGGAAATTTGTTGTACAAGTGAAGGGAAATCTGAGAAAATCTAACAAAACTTAAGGAAATCTTTGAAATTACAGATAATCTGGGTCTTGAACTGTTTTTGAAAGAAAATCATGAAACATGCAAAAGAAAATTTTAGGAAATCCGGGAAAATGTACAGAAGTCCAAGAAAATCTGGTGTATGGGTCTATGCTTTCCTCGTAATAAGCTAAGAAAATATGTTTCTTTGTCTACTTTTATCTTAATACATACCATTCGAGTATTATTTATATATGCAGGGCTCCCACTTGTCTGGAAAATCTGGAAAAGTAAAAAGAATTTAAGGTTTTGCTAATTTCGTCTGGGAAAAGTCATGGAATTTCTTATTTTTAGTGCCAAGTCAGGGAAATTTCAGTCCGGAAAAACAATTTAATTCCAAATTTTTTTTTTATTTTAAATATATTTGTTTTATAATTTCAAAATTACCCTCCTGCACTAGAGGGTATAAAATATATCTCCGGTGTAAGTGTATTTGGTTCTGAAACTGTAAAAGCTTCTTTTTTAATAAAATGAATCCAAAAATATGTGAAAAAACTTTCCGTTTCTGAAACCGGGGGTCTGGGCGGCAGTAATTGAGTTAAAATTGAATTCCATTATCAAGTTATTGAGTCAATAAATAAATTATGTACTGGAGGGCATTCCATGCCACCCAGACTCCCTGGTTTCAGTAGCAGAGAGTTTATGGCCATATTTTTTTGATTCATTTGATTAAATTAGGAACCCTCACCCTTTCAGGACCAAATTGTTCAGGAGAACAATTTTAGTGCTTTGAAAAGTAAAGGTACCTTCAGTGCGTACTGCTGCGAACTATAATTGTATTTTGTTCTGAAAGAGGGAAGAGACCGGGGGGTCTGGGGGTATGGAATACCCTCCAGTGCAACAATACTAATTAAATTTACGTTTATATTACATTTAAAATTATTATACAAAATATATTTTATAGATCAGAGCGAGGGGGGAACTGTTGAGGAAATTTGGTGTACAAGTGTAAGGAAATCTGGGAAAATCTTGGAAAAATCTGGGAAAAACCTTATAGAAAGAAATTTAGTATACAAAAATCTGCCTTGTGACTCTCCCCTCGGATCATAGGTTTTCAAACATTGTAAACCTAGTCGCAACTCACCGAAAATCAACTCATTTCCTTTAAAATTTACTTTTAAAACGGAAACTATAATCGTCGTCAAAATCTGGTGTACAAATCTAAGGAAATTCAAAAAAATTCTAGTTAATTCAGAGGAATTTCTCCTAAATTCCTGAGAATACCCAGTTGAAAATTTAGGAAATTCGAAGAAATCTTAGAAAATCTTACAAAATGTTTTAAATGGAAATTTTGATCGCAAGGATAAGTTCTGATAGGGGATTGTGCTTTTTGAAAGATGAATCTCTTTTTTTTTAATTTTAAATTTTAATTTATGAAATCATACTGTAAAACGTATAAATGTAATTCGGCTGAGTGACATTTTGTGTATAAAACAATATTAAAAGTAATTATTTTTATTATCAGCTGGTCGTTTAGGCTTATAAATTTTTCAGTAACGAATATCGATTTTTTTGATTTCTTTTTATTTATTTATTGATGAGTCTGACGGGTATAGAATAATAGGACACCATTTACTATTTATTCAACAGCTAAAGTTGAGAATTTCTTCAATTTATCGATGCGAAAGGTAATATCCACACCCACCAGAGGCTTGTGGCGGCCATCCTTCTAGTTACGCCACTGATGAGTTTAATATCTTAAAGATGTTGTCAGCAACTTGTGAGTGAAATTCAGTCTTAAATGCCAAGCAGGGCCGGATGAGTGCAATGGAGCCGCCGCACCCAGCGCCAAAGTGAGATTCGGCTCGACCCCCTCTTCCCAACGCCTCACTTAATTTATTAATGGACGTTTCCTAATGATAACATTGATTCGCAAATAAAGTTTTTTTTTGACCCCTGATACCATTCCTCTTGATTCTTATGTAAATTAACCTCCTGGATCTGAATATGGCCTCCGTTTTCTTCATCCACCGATTTCGGGGGATGCCCCCCCCTATCTATTTTATTCTTTTTTACAATTATTTGAGCTTTTACATTTCTTCTGGTAAACTAGAAAAATCAAAATGAAAAAAATCGTTACAGATGATCGAATTTTCAGTTTTTCTGAAAATTATTTCACTTATTTTTGCTGTTTAATTCAGCAAAAAATAACAGCAATCTCACAGAACATGTACATATGCAAGTTTTCAGTTTTTACAACCGGGGGGTTTGGGGGGTGTGGAACACCGTCCAGTATACTTGTAAGTGTAGTTAAAAACAGGAATAGGTGTACATTCTACCGAATATTCCAAATAGCAAACAGATTTTGATTCCAATTTTCAAGTTGTGATTCCATTGGGCATTACTGGATCTAGGTTCCAGGACATTTGGAAAAATCTATAGGAAGCTAGCATGCACACAAATCTTGGATTTATAAAATCGGGGAGTAATTGTTAATGAATATTGTATAGGGGAGCAAAGCCCCCCCCCCTAAAAATGTCGCAATGAATAATCCCCTTACAAATAATCCCCAAAGTGAATAATGATTATTTTTAAATTAATTTAAATTACTGGGGTAAATCCTTGCGGTCCATGTGATGACTACATCATTTCCATGTAGGTGCCAGGCTGAGGATTCTGATGCTTTTGCGGTAGTCTCGCGTTACAGCTTGGATAAGTGTTGTAGATGGAGTATCTAACTTTTGATAGTTCTCACAATCGAAAATTTACGTTTTTACTTTTTTGAAAATTTTATTAGTTTAATTAATACTTCAGAATTTGCCTATGTATGTCTCCCCTGACAAGGCGCCATTTACTTAATCTGCACCCGACGCTTGATCCGGCACTGATGCCAAGTTAATATTGATATAGAAAGTATAAATGATTTTTCTACTGTCTTTTATAAATGATTTTTTGCTAAAATATTGCTAAATGTATATACTTAATTGGAATCTGTAATATTCTTAGAAAAATTTTCAAGGCTGGAATGAATGCCTGCACTTCCCGAAACAGGAAATTTAAATATCGAAATTCAACAATTCCAAATCGGAATTAGGTGCTTTTAGTTTCCTGATTAAATTTTTACAAAACTGCTTACTGTAATGTTTGTTTGTGTGTTTGCTACCTGTACGCAAGAAGATTATGCATAAATTGCGGTGTCGTCTGCGTATATGGCTATGTTCGTGTTTTAATATTTGGGTAATTATCAAACATAAAACAGTATTTTTCCCAGTAAATGGACCCTGGTGCATGAGGTATCGGTCATCTAAAACAATTTTCTAGTTGACCCTCGTAATTGCTAATTTAATTTTTAGCTTAGGGCATTTTAGCTATCGATTGGTTTCTTTCATTTCAGATAAAATAGTTCCACTTGAATTGATCATGGAATAACTTTACGGTTTTCTCATCGTTAGGAAGACACTCGGCTTTTTCTGAACGTTGAAAACTTCCCAAAACTCACGACTATTATTTTAGAAACGAAGCAGTAACGGTCTTGGTAAATAATGGGAGGAAGCGTCAAGTGCACCAATTACAGGTATCTTTACAAGAAATCAAAAAATCACAATACAAGAATAGTAACTAATTAACAGATGCAGTCTCTTCGAGCAACCGTAAGATCTTATCGTTTTAAAGCCTCGGGAACTTCTTTATGGTTTATGTTACATCTCATTAAAAGCAGATTTTCTTACTCCTAGACGCGATTATCATGATTTAAGTTTGAAAAACTGAAATTTATGATGCGATCACGTAGGAGTCTTTTATATTACCTCCAGTTAATTTGTTCAGCCAGAAGTCTTAATATAGTGGATGAAAATTATGGCCCAAGTTGCCTATGTGTTTGCATTAGTAAACTATTTCGAGACATCGGACATTAATTAATCGGCAAGGGTAGTTTTAAGAATAATTCATAATTATGCTGCTATTGGATTTATTGCTTTGATCCAGGGTAATGGTGGCGTGTTTGTTGGGAATTTTATTTAATGTTATTGATTTGGAAACCTAAATTTGGTTTTGTAACAGGCACAAACCCTGTGATATACTTTATTATGATATGATTGCGAGAGTGTCACCATGCAGAGCTGGTTCTGCAATCAGCACGCTGCGGGGAAGCAGTTAATTCTCTGCCGGAGGCTTAAGGGAATGTGGGGATATTCGTTCGAGGGGGCCAGAGCACTTTAGCTGGATCGTGTCTCGGGTCCGATATCATAGCGCCTCGGGGTAGTCAATGGTGGTAGCGGTGTCCACAGAGTACAAAGTTTACAGCTTTCAAATGTTCGCTTCAAATGGAAATTGTACAAGTTACAACTTTTACATTTTAAATTTTCATGTTTCTAATTGAAACTTGTTCATTCCGGAATGTTTTCTTCCACTGCTTTACGTGAAAAATATATTGTTATAAATAGGAAAACTTCTGCAGCATCTGTCGAATTGAAAGCAGATGTGGATTACACGCATTTAATGTGGAAAACTCGTATGGCAGAAAAACTTTATTTATGGATTTTCGCGATTTCCACTCGCTTTTCCTAAAAACGAAAATTTGCAAGAGAAGTTCGTGTCGGGGGTCATTATGAGACACATTAGATTAAAGAATAAGTCAGCATTATCAAGAAGCGTCTAAAGAGGAGTGTGCCAAGTGTTATGGACTTGGTCACGCTAGGCGTAAACACGAATGAAGCAATTTACACGAATTAAACATACATTATCTGGAGGTTTATGGCTCGTTCGGTATCCACAGGTCTTTTAAAATTTAAAACTTGATTTGGCAGGTCCGGAATGATAAAACGAAGTTTTTCGTTGTTTTTTCCACATTCCGTAATTGCAAGTGAAATTTGTAAACAAATAAATTTGTTTGCAAGAAATTTAATCTTCTAATGGAAAATGCATCAACATAATTTTCCAATGACGTTGTGTATATTGCAATTTTGTCAGTAAATTACACTGCACGCTATTTAGTTTATCTTTGCACAATTTTATCGAAAATAATACCGCAAATGGCAAATGGTTTCCGAAAGAAGCCGTAACACACATTTACTAGTCCAAAAAAAAAATTAAAATGCAACATGAGATTCGACCACTATATGCATAATTATATTGCAGGAAGCTTTCTTCCTTCCGGAATCGTGTTAACCCAGTAACAGCGACAGCGGATCCCTCGTGCCCCACATTCCGGCCGGGTAGTTAAAAATTCATTTCGAAGAGCGAGTTATGACATAATGGATGTTTTAATAGAGAATCCGCCTATATATCGAAAAGAGACGGTTTTTCTTTACGAGTCAATTCCACGCACTTTTCAACTGTTTAGATGATGGTCGCACGCGAACGCGAAGATTTACGTAGCCATACAACGCACTAAAGTCATCATCATACCAATACAAAAATAGAAATCTACCCTTTTACACATAACGGTCATGATATTCACACATTATCATAATTTTTTTCTAAAATTATGATGGTTTTTTTATCTGTTCTTTTCATCGTCGATTGTCAAAAGCCGCCCAAACTTTAAATTGAAAATTGTAATGCATTATTCCATTTTGGTGTGATTTATTGCGGCACCAAACTCTAAAATAAATCCTGTTTTTTTATTAAGTAAGCTGGAGTTTACTTATTACCTTTTAAATTTCCGGATTATTAATCTCGATAATTTTCATTTAGTAATTTTTGCACGACTTGAACAAACGACCGTTCAAGCTCCTTTTCCTTTGATCTATTGTTGGGACGCTTAGTTGGATTTGTAAATAATTTTGTTTGACTTAATATTGGTTTATGTGTTAACTCAGTAAGATAAATGATGCTCCCAGAGCAGTAGTAGGTTTTTTCAACTCTTCATTTAAATGAAAATAGTGAGCTTTATAACTTTGTGCACGCCATTCTGATTAAAATTGATGATCCTACTTGTTCATTTAATTTAATTATTTCTAATTGTGGTTATTTGTTGTAATTTGACTGCCGAGATGAAACTAACTCATTGATTTTTGTTTCAGGTACGTAAACGTCAGCTGCTTATTTACCGATCTTCCAAGGAAAGCGTATGTGAAAATTAATGCGGAAAGCTATATAGAAAAACAATCATGAAACTATTGAAGCTATGGTATACCCCCTTAATGGCATGTTAAGGGGGCATACATGAAAAATTGACAAATTTTTATTTTCATATCGAAATTTACATAGAACGAAATTATTCGCGCCTATTTAACGATATATTCACGTCTATTTAACGTTTTATTAACGTTTTCCACCTTTTAACGTGAAATTAGGCATACAAAACGAAAAAAGGAGCTTCAATCATCTCAAATGTATTCAAGGTATTGACTATTCTATTATTTAAATATATTTTACAAGTAGGTACACTTAAATTTATCTCTAAATATGTAATAAAAATTAAGTATTTTCTGAGATTCAAACAAATTTAAGAGCGATGTTTTGTGATAAACAGCGTAATTTGTATTTCATGTCGTTTATTTCAAGAATATTTCAAAAATTTAAATAAACACTCGCTTTCTCCAATCTTTAAAGCTTGTTGCGAACGAAAATAAGTTATGAAAAATATAAATTTATCTATCATTTCATTCAGAATATAACGAAATCCAATATATATTTTCACGTTCCATTCAGTTCGAGTCTAAAAAAAATAAATCCACATTTTTCTATTTTATTTTAAATAATTAACGTGGAATCCCAACCACGGGACAAATTACCACTGCAACTGGAAACTAAATTTTTGATCTACAGTTCAAAGCCCAACTCTCTCCACAGTACATCAACTACTCAAAACTTTATTTGGTAATTTTAGAAATATTAAATAGTATATTCCTTAAGAAATCAATTGTTGTCTCGATTGTTGCCAGATTACGAGGCAAACTACTTTTTTTATTAATAAAATAGTATTTCGTCTTTTTTGTAATTTCTCGATCTACTTAGATATTCAATAATTACACTGAACTATTCCTATTTAATAAAAGGAAGCCCGGAACTTTCTAAACCGGGGGGTCTGGGGGTTATGAAAGGTATGGAATACCCCCCAGTATCCCAGTAATAAATGGCGTTTAAAAGAAAACCCTTTGGATGGTAGATAATAGTCGTCCTGAAAGGCCGCAAAAATCTGTGTGAATATTAAATTAAGGTATTTTTGGCATTTTAACCCCCCCCCCCCCAGAATCAAGAGAGAAATATGTAGATTTTAAAGTTTCGATTTTGTATTGCATTTTGTATGGATAACTTCATAATGTTGAGACCGGAAGTCTGCGAATAAGCCTCGAAGCATTCGTTTTAACTTCGCGGAGAAAGTTAAGTTTCGTATAAGTCTCTTAATATGCTCAACTGAAAACCTGTTGATGTATAAAATCTATTAATTGATAGTATTGTACTTGAGAGTATTTCAGACCCCCCCCCCGGTTTGACAAATAACTTTTGACAGGAAAGTATTAGGTTTGGTGACTTAAGTATCTGGAAGAACCAGATACTTCCATTAATTCCAGGTACTTTGTCACCAAACCTAATACTTCCCAGTCAAAGAATATTTGTCAAACCGGAGGGTCTGGGGGGTATGGAATACCCCCCAGTATCTCTGTAATGAATGGCGTTTAAACGAAAAACCTTGACGATGGTAGATAATAGTCGTCCATTTTACACCATAAACTGAGATAGTTAAATAGTAACTTCTGATGTCAGGAGCGTATAATTATGTTGAATAACAATTTAAACTTTTGTTTTGGGAGGGTGGCGCTACATCTGATCGAAGAAGAACCCCGTGACAACGATTGCCGATCTCTTGTAGTGCATTTTCTGCAATTTTTTATTGGAAGAATTAGAAATGATGAAATAAATTTGATTGCCTTAGTTGTGCGGCCTGAAGGCCGCATTGACCCATCACTTTTTTAAATTTTTGAAGCAACTGCACATGCGGTGCTGCTTGAAGGGGTGCGCATATAATCGATTTATCGATTATTGTAATCGATTAATCGATCATGAAAATAATCGATTAGGAAAATAATCGATTATGAAAAAAATCGACTATGGAAATAATCGATTATAAAAATAGTCGATTGTGAAAATAATAATCGAATAAGTATAAAAATAATCGATTATAGACTGGAAAAGCGTCGTAACAACGCTTGCCCTCTAGCAATAATAGTGGAAATAACAAATAATCGATTACGGAATTATCGATTAAGAAAATAGTTGATTATTTTGGGTAAAAGGCGATGGTTTGGTTTTTGATACTTTTCCTAAAACTAATCGATTATGGGTTATAGGATTATGGGTTAATAATCGATTATGGACTCATATTCGATTATGGACTCATATTCGATTATGAACAATCGATTATCTTCAATAATCGATTAATCGAAAAATGTCGATTCTATTTTATAATCGATAATCGATTATGAAATTTGATAATCGCGCACTCCTACTCATAATTCAATATCTGTTATGTGGCTTGATAAGTATAAAATTGAAGTGCGGCTGGTACCGGCCATAACTGGGCTGGTACCGAGGGTGGAGTATTTGACTAAGGAACATGCTGCTTGCTTTGCCGGCTCGAGTCTCCCGCGTGGCTAAGTAACTTAAGCCCGCCTCACACGACACTTGTTTTGCTGATGGATTGCTTGCTTGTTTCGCTGCTGAGTTTCTAGGAGCTGGGTGGTGTGATGGTTTCTGTGCTTTGTTGGCTTCACACCCGCTTTGTGGTGTCAATGCGAACGCAGGTAGTAACAGGTAGTAGGCTAGTAGGTATCATGGTACTACTATAGTATTATTATAATAGTACCATGGTAGGTATAGTGAAACTTGACATTTCTCATTACCACTCGTGTTTACGAATATGATACGGCTTTTTCATTGGCTAGCGCTGAAATCCATCACATAAACCATCTATGACAGTAATCCAGTAGCGAAACAAGCAAGCAATCCACCATCAGCAAAACAAGCGTCGTGTGAGGTGGGCTTTACTAGAAGTGATGTTCTTGCTTCTAGCAAATTCCTGCTTTAGTTGTATGGTTTAAAGGCCACTGTTTCATGATTTCTTAATTTTTTTAGGTTGGTAACTTAAAATGAAAAACAATGGAAAACCCGCGATTAATTTTATTTGAATTCCAAAATTTTCAAATTCATTCAAAATTGCAAATTCTCAAATATTCTATTAATAATAATAATAAATTTAAACTTTTAGCCAAATTCGGACCCATAAAATTCCAGTTTTAATTCAGTAAGTATAAATTGTAGTTAGGGAAACCAAATTTTAAAATTATAATTTTTAGTTATATTTCCATTCAATAAATTTCAAAAGGTGTCTCGCCCATCTGCACTGGTATCAAACTTAACTTAACTTAATTATACTAAAGTTGACAAAACATAAAGTAACAAGATACGATTCAATGTGTTCTGATTCAATGATTTAATTTTTACTAATGTAATCCAGATTTTGAAAGCTATTAAATTTAAACAAACAGGATGAGAATATAGTACAGATTGTAGGCGAGCGTGGGCGAAATTGCTTAGGAAATCTAAGCAAATCTTAGGAATTCTCAGAAAATTCAAAGAAATGAGAATCTTAAAAATATGAATAAATTATGGATGAACTTTTTTCGGTTTTTTTACTTTCTTGAACTGAAATCTTAAGGCAATTCAAGAGGAAATCCTGGAAAATTCCTCAAGAATCTCTCAAAAGGAAGTTTAGTGAACAAAAGCACTTAAATTACACTAAAAAATTCGTAATTGAGTACAACGAAATTGTTCATTGAATTAACGAAATTTTTACTATTCTTGAGTGTTTATAAATGTTTACTGAAAGAATGAATGGAGCAGAATTTGTTCCAGATGGGTAAAAATATTACTATTTTAGTGTAAGCGAAACAATGGTAATGCTAACAGGGTGGTCGAAAATTAATTACTGAAAATAGAACAAATGAGAGTAGGAAAAATAAACGAACGTTTGAATTATCTGTTTAGAGGATCTACAATGAAGCACAAAATTAGTATGCTAAAAATAAGTGCGTGTAGTTTTTCATTATAAATTGAGCTAGGTAAAATAATTAATTTTCCAGACATCAACTGCGTTTGCAACAATCCTAGACATTGTTAGTTTAACTTTGCAGTCGAGAATAACTTCTTGTAAACAACTCATTAAAGAAACAGTGTACACAAGTCAAGTTGTCAAAACTCCAGTCGCATAAGTTCTTGTCGGGAGTTACACACTTAACATCCTTCAAATATAGCGCGTGACAGCTCCACCTCACTCTTCAAGTGTTATCTTGTAACGTTAATGCCAAAACTCCCCGTGTCTTGAACCACCCACCCCCAACTAATTTTATCTTGCGACAATTTTCAAAAAGCACGTCACGTTTTCCGTTTTCCTTTTCTGGCAATAAAATTTTATGTATGCATATAATTTCGGTTACTTATAAAGAAAACCTTTTTGATTCTTATAAAATGCGATCGAGCAAATAAAAAATATTGGCAAAATATCCATTCCAAACAACACACAACATGAATCTTAAAACTTGAAATTTGTTTTGGACCAAGATTCACAAGCAGGGATCTAGTGAGATGTAAATCAGAACAAGAAATCCCTTTCACTGAGGTTAGGGGTTGCTTATTCAAATCGCACCAACTAAGGTAAAGCTTATTTCGAGAAACTCTCGCAAAACCAATGAATCAAGGTGAATTTAAAAAATTCGGATTCGAACATCGGGCTTTCATACGGCCGTATTAATTATAGCGTCGACGTCGCGTCCGTCGCCGGGGTTAATTTTTTTAATGGAAAAATTCTAAAGCAAATTGAATAAATTTTAATGAAATAATTTTTAAGGTAGATTTTTACTACTGCTTCGTTTTGCAAGAGACAGGGTAATTAAAATATTCAAATCACCTCGACGTTTCGGTTAACGACGTTTTTAGGGACACTCTGTCTATATCAAGGCAAAGTTGTAAATATTTTATAGGACTATTACGGGCACGATTTCGAAACGAAAAGGAACATTTGTACCATTCGGGTAAAGAAACATAACATAACGCAGCATTTAAATTTTTAATTTACAAATTATCTCTTTAACCGATTTAGTTTTTATATTGTTTGTTTACCGCTGGATGAAAATTCAACTTGTGGACTATCTTGAGGAGTTTTAATTAACGTAGAATGCACATTGTTGACAATTGTTAAAGTTTCAGTTGCCGTAAGCTCGAGTTTTCTCTTGTATGAATATATTCAGTTGTAAATCCCTAATCCGCTCACGGCATTTCTATCTCCTTTATTTTATTCACGCTCTTTTAGTACTTCTCCAAATCTAATCCAATTCGCATTCAAACTGCAACTTGAATTATCTTTCTCGGCAATCTCTACCAAACCTGAAAACAAGATTATTTAGTTAACATATTTCGAGTTTATTTCACCTAGCCTGGTTTAAATCCATTGGCGTACTTACGGGGCCCCCCCTATCGAAGCACAACGCAATGATGGTCATCGCAGCGGTTCGCCGTAAATGAAAGCAAGCATGCGAGTGCGAAAAATACCGATGACCCCGGGTAATAAAATTTGTTTGGCTTCCCAATTGAAAACATTTATTGCAATCCATTTTGAAAAATAAACAGAAATTAAAGTGTCAATCAATTATAATTACTGTTTTCATAGTTTACGGTAAATTTTATTAAACTAATTTGAAATGACAGTTATTTTAGCGTTTGATGGGAACGGTTTCAAATTCAATTTTCAACTATTTTGTGACTTTAAAATGTAGGTATATAATGTATCAACGTTAATTAAAAAGTGACGTGTAAACAACGAAAATTGTAATTTGAAATGATTCATATTTGTAAATCGTTTCGCTATAAAGACAGGCAGGAGCAAATTCAATCTGTTTAAAATTGAAGTTGAGGTGATTTTCGGGAAATTTTGGTTTGAATTTTTATGTAAAAAACAATAATCGGTAAAGTCTTCTTCTAGAGCAATATGGCTGCCCAAATTTGAATTTTAGCTCTGCTAGCTGAGCTGCAGCAGTCTAGTGACCATCCTACATGATTGGATCGTGGCCGGAGTGCATTAGGCAAAGTGGTGCAACAGGTTTTTATAATTACACTTCAAAATGTTGCAGAACTGGAAAAAATCCATAATCTAGTGTTTTGCCCATTCTGTTGACTGTACGTGTGCTCGATGTAAACAGGTGCAGAATGTGTTTTATTGGGCGGAACCAACCGCAGGTAACTTTTAGTGGTGCTGATTTTGTTAATTATTTGCCGAAAAAAGAATTCAATTTTTGAGTTGAGGCAACTTCAGGGATGTTTACCATGAGTGAAACGACTCAGAGATTTACTATCTGACTAAATATGACATTTGCGAATACGATTTATGCTCAAAATTACTTATATAACATAAAAACACCTCATGGGCGGGCGGACCATTATGGAAACACCAGTTTATATTTTTAATTTACGCTATTACGCTATACTCTCATATCCGTACTCTACAGCCACTTGTTAGACCAATCTTCAGCTTTAGGTAATTATTGATAGTTCTCGCGCAGTTTTCGTTTATCTGCAATCTGGATAAATGGCTACCCAGGTAAGATTTTGTGCTGAATATCAACTGCGAGCACGCTGTCGCTGTGGCAGAATAAAATTCAGCTGCTGAGCTGCGCCAGCTGCTGATAATAAATTAGTAACGTCAGAAGCTGAATTGCTAATTTGGAGACTGAAAACCAGTTGAAATTACGCTGCGTCAGCTGTTCCAAAAGCTGAAACAGCTTATATTTAGCGCTGAATATCAATTTATTCAGCTGCTTTAGCGCTGACGCTGAAAAACGGATGCATTTTATGCTAACGCAGCGAAACGTCAGCTTAAAATTCAGCTAATTTGACGCTGAAAATCAGCTGAATTTTAAGTTGACGCTGCGAATTTTGTGCTAAATATCAACTGCGAGCGCGCTGTGGCAGCATAAAATTCAGCTGCTGTACTGCATCAGCTGCTGATAATTAGTGACGTCAGAAGCTGAATTGCTACTGAATTGCTAATTTGGCGGCTGAAAATCAGCTGAAATTGCGCTACGTCAGTTGTTCAAAATGCTCAATCAGCTTATATTAAGCGCTGAATATCACCTGATTCAGCGCTGCATATCAGCTGCTTCAGCGCTGACGCTGAAAAACAGTTGAATTTTATTCCGACGCAGCGAAACACCAGCTTAAAATTCAGCTAATTTGCTGACGCTACGAATTTTGTGCTACGTCAGCTGTTCAAAATGCTGAATCAGCTTATTTTAAGCGCTGAATCAGCTTATACTAACCGCTGAATATCAGCTGCTTCAGCGCTGATTTTGCGATATTAGCTTAAGATTCAGCGGTTTTTTAAGCTAACAGACAGCAATGGCAGCAAATAGTTTGCTGACAAAGTTTTTCAGCACATGTTACTTGGGTAGATTTCCCAGGAACTCATGTTTGCTTACAATTTCCTGTACGTCACAAAGTGACTCTTTTCCCACTGATTTTTCATGTTTAAATTTTTTCCATTTCCAACAGAAGATCTCCACTTGGCGTTTTTTTTACTCCACGAATTGCTATTATCGGCTTTTTGTCCGCCCCAGTTTCTATTTTCCGAAGAGAAACCTTTTGCTTCCTCTTTCTTGTTTCCATTTTTTACTTCCCTGTTGCTATTTAATAGATTCGCATTAATACTAGAGTTGCGGATGCTTAAATAAGATTGGGGAATGGTTGTTCTTCACCAAGAACAAACTATGTTGGCCAGCATTCTGTTGTTTTTTGTTTTTCTTTTTGTTTTCGGTTTTTGGAATTTTGGTTTTCTTTGTCGATTTTGTCTTGGTTTGCAAGTCAGAGCAACTTTATTGCTGTGCAGATGTCTTTTCTGACATCTTATGATCAGGGAAAATTATATCCTGTAAAATGTTTGCACACATGATTCGGAATTCCAACGATTTCCAAGAATTCCAATGATTTCCAGGAATTCTAATGATTTTCAGGAATTCCAATGATTTACGAGGAATTCAATGATTTCCAAGAATTCCAGAGATTTACAAAGAATTTCAGTAATTTCAAAAGAATTCCAAGAAATTCAGAGATTTCCAAAGAATTCTAGGGATTTTCAAGGAATTCCAATGATTACCAAGAATTCCAATGATTTCCAAAGAATTCCAACGATTTCCAAACAATTCCAAGGATTTCCAAAGAATTCCAATGATTTCCAAGAATTCAAGAGATTTCTAAAAAGTTCTAAAAACCTCCAAAGAATTCTAAGGATTTCCAAAAAATTTCAGTGATTTCTAAAGAATTCCAGTGATTTCCAAAGAATTCCAGGGATTTCCAAAGAATTCCAGGGATTTCCAAAGAATTCCAGGGAATTCCAAAAAATTCCAGGGTTTTCCAATGATTTCGAAACAAGTTCCAATCTAAGAAATTTCAAAAGATTTCTGGGATTCCAAGGAATTTCAAGGATTTACAAACAAGTATACACAAATTTTTTGAGATATTTACCCCTTGTCTTAAGCTATAATAAAAAATGGTATACTTTGGTTTGCCGTAGGTTGCATGTAGTAAATTGAATATTTCTCTTCATCTTCTTTTCCGATACGCAGCTAAGTAGAACTTTAGTTAACTTATACACTGAAATGTACTGAAATTCATATAAATTCATAGGTTGTAAACCGGGGGGTATGGAATACCATCCAGAATTACGATTTGAATTTGAACGAAATTCTTAATAAATATTTAAAAATAACCACAAAAGATAAGCAGAGGTTCGTTCATTTTATGTTTAAGGGACTTTTAACTCGAATAACAGCCTCTGCTATGGTAGTTGATACTGATATGTGGTGTGAAGGTAGTATCAAGATTCAAACGGAAATAAAATAAGCAATTACTTTTGTCTGAAATTGTCTGCGGAGCTGTTAGATAAAAGACAAGTACCTGCTGGTTTTTGATTTTTTAGTGTTAAATTTGCATAAACTTGGAATTTGTGGGAAAGCATGCAGTCTGGAGAGACTGCAATGAACTCTTATTTTGAATGACTAGTTTCTGTGACATTTCAAGTGGTTTCGTTCCCATAAACAATTTTAAAATATGAATGTGTGCATCCGCAAGAGCATAGAGTGCTTTTTCCTTTTTTTTTAATTTCAAGAAATAAATTCTTTATCTTAATGACAAAACAATTTTCTTGTTTCAGGAACATAAATTCGGTTTTTCCTATTTTTAAACGGTTCTTTAAAATGGAGTAGCAGCTATTACTTTGTAATTTATAATACGGGCGAATGTGCAACATGGGAAAATAGTAGCAAGTTAAAAGAAACTGTTTTTGTGTTTCTATGAGTAGTCGTTTCAATTCGAGCTATAAAACAACCCCTGCAAGTTGAAGATGAAATCAATGCACATAAAGTATACAGAACATATGCAATGCTGCCATTCTGCTTTCTGTTAGGTTTTACGCCCCTTACTTGTAAGCGGTTTGCGGAATAAACTATCAATAATTCAAGTTATTTTATTTCCTCTTTTATTCGAAGAAGATGTTAGCTTTTCGTGCATAATCGCGCCGAAATTTATATGAGGAAAAACAGAAGGAAAATAAAGATTTGTATCGACAAATAATTTTGAGATGTTAAGTGCGTATCGAACACGTAAACTTAAATGTACCACCAAGCGAGAAATGTCTAATAAATCCATCAAAGTTCCAACCGGGTGTTAACGCTATATCTCAGCTACCTACCCCTGTTAGTAGCTACAAATCACAGCGATACGTCGCTAACGAGGAAACGAATAGATCGCTAATCAAACGCAACCTATACCAAAAAACCTCCCTTAATTTTATCAGCACAATTAAATTACAATTTTCTAATTTAGACGTTCTCAAACAAGAACATTTTCGATTTTCTCCAAATTCCACTTCTGGTGCTCAGGTTTTTATTCGGCTCGTAATTTATTAATAATTAAATGCACCCTTTACATGCGGGAATTAAATTAATTCGTATCGTCTATCTTCAAACTTGTTGCCTCCCGGAAACAACTTTTATGTACATAGAAAACTTTAATTCCTGGTGTTGGAACTTCTTGAGATGCACTTAAAAACCCAAAAAGCGTTCGAAATGAACTTTCCGCCAAGTTATGCACTCGGAAACTGCAGCAGTTGCTAATATGGATTTTTTGCCTTCGCCGCATCCGCCATCCCGGTTTGGTGTAAAAAATTCCAAAACTTCAACTTAATTTAAAATTTTTGGATTCGTTTGGATCTTAACGATCCATCCAAGTTGGTTGTAAAAATTTTATGCCCTCCACTTTTTATTACTAACATATTTTCAGTACGTGTTTTACAGTTATCGAACTACGACATTTTGTCAATGTTTCTGAAACGCAAATTTTTAAGAGTCAAAACATGAATCCACGCTAGTTTTTTTTTTTAATAACTGCACTTAAATTTTTTGATTTCTCTCGAGACTCAAACAGAAGAATTTACATATTTCGAAATTATCTCACCAGCTTATAATTAAAAGTCCCTTTTCGGGTCTGGATAATCTGGCGGCTGTTTTCGAAAAATAACCTTAGTCAAATATGTTTCAGACTTAAAAATTAAATTCAGTTTTATGCAGAAACGCTGTTGTGATTTTAAAATCAAAGAAAACAAGCTTGAATCCGATTGATTGTTCAAATTGTACCAATAATCACGTAAATCCGCTTATCGGTACACCATTTTTAACGCCAACCGGTTTCGGTCAATAATTGGGCATTTTCAGGTTACAACGTAAAATTTCGTAAAATACAAGAACGAAACTATTCCAAAGTTTAAAGAACAGAACAAATTTGAAATTAATTTTAGTATCTATCGACAAACCTGGTTAAAAACTTTTAACTTTAAACGTTAAAGGTTAACGTTAACGACTTTTATAGCGTTAAGACTTCATCAAACTTTACCGTTTGTATTAAAATTGAAATTAATTTAAATTTGATGAAGTGTATAAATTTCAATATAGTAGTTTTTTATGCTTGGCAGTTTATTCTGACGATGATCAATAAACGACTGAAACCATTTAAGATTAAGTAATCTTCTGTTTGATTCTACCTATTTTGACATATATTTTACATTTGAAGTTTTTTATTTATATTGGTTTGTTTTTTTTATATTTTATATTGTTACAACATGGCGGCTCTATTACGTACACATGATATTGTTTTGAATTTGATTCTAAATTATTTAATTTATTATTTTATTATTTATTTAAAATAGAACATTTAATGGATGCAAACGTTTGGTTTATAAACAAAACTTTCTATACCAACTATACGTATTAGATTAACTTAATAGTTTTCCGCGTGGTGGCGAATAAGCAAGGGGTAAAAATCTTGAAAATTTTGTGAACACTTATTTGGAATTCCCTTGGAAATCTCTGGAATTCCTTGGAAATTCTTAAATTCTTAAAGTTTCCCAAGATTTTCCCTCACTTTTGTATATCACGATTTTTCCTCGGTTTCCCAGCAACAAACTAGGGAAAAATCGTTAGAAAACTGCGGTGCACTAGTGAAGAGAAATCTGAAGATGTTCGGAGAAATTTCAGAAAATCTTGAGGAAGACCAAAAATTTAAGGAAACAAAAAACTTGAAGATATCTTAAGAAATCCAGACAAAAGAAAAATTGAAGATTCACTATTGCCAACAGGCTGAAGTTAACCCCTCTCATTTCCACCTCCTCCACTATGCATTCCCAGCTCGCCGAATTAAAGGCATTCTTAACATCCAGCGCCTATTTTTAACCGAGTTGGGCCCTAGGCTCTAGTAAATTTTCGGGCCCCTGATATTCGAGTGTAACTAATAGCTTCGATGACCCAATTTTTGGTTATTTTATTGGAATTTGATTTTTATTTTACGATTTTATGTTCTCTTTTCGGGCCCCTCGCCCGCTTTAATAGCTTTAATATTTTCTAGCGTCTAACTAAAGATTTAAAGAGTGGAAATCCTGCGATATGTACTGGAGGGTGTTCCACACCCCCCGGTCTACAATTTTGACTTTATATTTTTATATAATTTTTTAATTAACTTTCAAAATAATACAGAAAATTGCTGCTAAAGCCCGTGAGCAGTAAGGTAATTACCAGTGGCGTAGCCAGAAATTCAGTCAGTGGGGGGCACCCACTCCAAACTATTTAAAAAAAGGTTTTTTAAAAGCCGGACAAAGGGTTTATTACACAAAATTTAAAAATGGATCATTTCAAATTTTGGGCCCCCCTGGCTACACCACTGGTAATTACATAAAAAATATGCTTTTCAAGTTTTAATTTTTTTTTGCCGAAGGTTAAACTTTCCTCATTTTTGCTTAAAAATTCAAATTTCCCGGTTTGGATTAATATTAGACAAATTTTTTAGTTGGTAAAAAGAATTGATCAATCAGAATGTTTTCCTCCAAAAAATGACATGCTTCAGTGTAGCTATTGGCAAACCGGGGGGTCTGGGGGGTATGGAATACCCCCCAGTGCACGGTTTACTCTTTATTCACGAACCAATAGTATTAGTTCTTTAGTACCGAAGAGTTACTTAATAGCCAATGCTGGGATCATTCGTCGCAGTTTTGAGAGGCAGAGCCTATTGGTTGGGCGCTAGGCTCTAGCAACTTTTCGGGCCCCTGATATTCGAGTGTAACTAATAGAGCTTCGAAGGGTCAATTTTTGGGTTATTTTATCAGAATTTGATTTTTATTTTACGATTTTAGGTTCTCTTTTCAGGGCCCTCTGGCCATTGGGCCCTAGGCATGTGCCTAATACGTCTAATGGTAAAATAGGTTCTGTTAACATCTCTGACCTTGGTGACCTTTTCCAAAATTTTTTCACTTCGTCAATTATGGATCTACACTTACGGAATCCATATTAATGTGCACTAATCGCTCGTACAGCTTACCCAGGTTGTCTAACATGCATATTGGCATGTACGAGCTCGGAGCTTTGAGAGATCTAAGCGATACCAATACAGATGAGTTTTTTGCTTTTTTATTTTAAGTTTTTAATATTAAGGTAATTCAGAAAGAGAAGTCTTTGAAAAATCTTGTGAAAGGAAATTTTCTTTCTTCTTCTTCGCTTTCCTCTTTGCAGAGGAGTCGTGATCAAACTTGGCTTAAGCCAAGATGATGTTCTTGGGAATTTTAATTTGTGGGTGGTATCCCGTTGCCTTCTTCACAGGCTACAGATCTATGTTGGGCTTTAGATCACAGCAGTATAATATTAAGTATACGACGCGACCAAGATTTGAATCGCGGTTACCCGCTTCCCAGTCAGCCTAGTGAACAAATCTAGGGAACAAAAATTTTCCATATGTTTTATATGCCAAGTGTGTATAACTTTCCGGTCAGTAGCAAAGTTCCATCTTAGGATTTTTTCGAAATTTTACAAAACATTTCCTTATGTTTATCAAATTAAAATTGAAAATTTTAATGAAAATTTTTTTTTTAATTTTTTTTGATAAAAAATTTTGAAATTTAGTAAATACGAAAAATTTTTAGGGGGGGTGTAGAGGGTCTAGATAGGTTTATAAACCGTTACTTTTCTAATTATTAAAAGTTTTAAAATTATGCTGTGGGTAATCAGCCTTCTGGTAAAGAGAATTGATTAGAGACAGCCAAAAAGGAAAGTAGGGAGTTGAAGTACTGGACCCCCCCTCTGGAGTGTAGACAAATAGAAAAAATTTTCAAATAATTTTTACGTAATTGGGTGAGCAAAATTTTATGTACTCTTACATGGGAGGGGGACGGGATGCAAAATTAAAAATATTATTCTTAATATTAATGGATGATTTTTTACTAAATTGATATTTAACATGATGACCAGGGCCCAATGGCCAGAGGGGCTCGAAAAGAGAGAATATAAAATCGTAAAATAAAAATCTATTAATCAATAGTATTGTACTGGAGGGTATTCCATACCATCCAGACCCCCCGGTTTGAGAAGTATCCTTTGACTGGGAAGTATTAGGTTTGGTACAAAAGTATTTGGATTGAATAGATGTATCTAGTTCTTCCAGATACTTAGGTCAACAAACCTAATACTTCCCAATCAAAAGTTATTTGTCAAACCGGGGGTCTGGGGGGTATGGAATACCCTCCAGTACAATACTTATAGATTTTTTACAGCATCAGTAAATTTATACTGACCATATTACGAGTTTAAACCGAAACTTAACTTTTTACATTTAATAAAATTATTGGATTATCAGCCTGGTACAAAACTTTATTCGGTTTCATAACAAGTTTCATAAACTACTATTTGGGGAGATTTGCTTACTCCCGATTTTCTTTCAGTTTGATTCGGAAAAATAATGAATTTAGTTTCGACGAGAGATAAGAATGCAAGAAAGAAGACTCCCAGCATGTCTCTTTGGAAATCTCGAACCTGCTTTAGGAGTAGATAATGCTAGTGGGAGGTATGTTGACCCGTAAATAATTTAATTATCCCGTTTTCTTTTGTTTGAAATTATTTTGAAATAATAAAAGTTAGGTGCAAGTAGAATGGGGGCTTAAATCACGTCGCTAATTTAATGAGTTTACTTTATACATAACTCAAAACTTAGGTAATAAGAGACTACATATATCAAAATTTCCTCCCGACTAAGGCGGTGCATTTATCATTTCAACGGACGTAGAAATTGAACATATTTTTTGTGTGGAAAATTTTCCTTAATTGTTAAAAGAAAAAAGAATTACTGTATCATAAAATAAATCATTTTGTAAACTTGAAAAGTTTTGACTATGATTGAAATCGAGTTAAGTAGATAAATGATACTTTCCATCAGAACGTGAAACTGAGTAGTAGGGTACGTCAAAAGCACAATGGACCTGTAAAAATGGTATCGGTATCGGAACAATAGTCACCAATCTTTCTACAAAGAACCATCAGAATCGAATCATGAACTGAGATTGCTTCCTACTTCTCTACCGACGACGGTCCTTTTAGGGCGACCCTCCCGGCTATATGTTTAAAATGAACGCGTGTCAGCAATATAAGGACCTTGTCCTGCATTTCAATCCGTTTACACACATTAAGTTTCAAATAGACAAGTTTCTGGCTAAGTTGTAGGACGGTTTACCAAAGTAAAACAATGCGAAATTCTCTCGAGACCTCCCTAAACTGACGGACTAACGACTAATTAGTTTGGAAGCTGCGGTTGTCATCGGGCGCTTAAATTCAAAACTTGTCTCTGTACCATTTTGTTTACCTTTAACACAACTTGCAACATTTTGAGACTTAAAATTAATGAAACGTGCCGGCTGCTCGCGCAACTCTTAACCCTAATTCGGATAATACGGGCCTCTTCCTAACGTCGAACATTTAGAAGTATTTAATCAGCTCAGTTTTAGTCTACTAAATTTTCAGTTGTAATCAGTGACCACAAACCTCAGCCTCCCTTTAGGATGTAGGTGAAAGCTTCTAGGTTAGGAAATGCGGTTTGCCGTTAGAGTAAATTAACCCAAACATTCGTATATCTCACTCAAACATTTTCTGAATTACCTTATATAGGTCATATGTACGATTTGAATAATATTCATTGAACAGAACAAAAATTAAAATTCTTTTTCCTTATTTTAATAATTAGATTGAACATATCGTAATAATATTTGCAACTAAGGGTACGAATTCTCGTCTAATCGAATTTAATTTTATTTTACGTTTCAATACTAGATGTGACGCTGAAAAGCTTTCTTAGTTAAATAATATCGATTATTATTAGTAGTATTAAGAAATTAATATATTTATTGGAATCGCCCTTGCGAATTGGTATAAAAAGTTATGCTTTTTTAATTTTTATATTAAATCTAACATAGTTGATTGGTAAAGATTGTTTGTTAGTGATATTAATATGTTGTTGATATCGGTTGCAGATTTTGCTGCATAAAGCATATTACAATAAATTGCTAGCAGTAGTTGTAAAGCGAGTTTCTATGGCAATTACACGCTTGAAGCCCCGATATATTTGCATAGCTGAAGATGAAAATGCACAACAGAAAATGTTTCAATTGAGGTCAGAAAGCTGTATTCTGTATTTAATTCTTGCCAAGAGTGTTTTTGAATCGGTCACCCATCAAAGTGTAAACTGTGGTTGCATTTATTTATGGCCGATATTTTGATGTTTGAAAGTGATTGGATTAATTAACGTAAAACACGATTGAAGTTTTACGCTTGTATTTTAAAACTACAATTTTCCTCAATAAAGCTTATTTACATATTTACAGCTGAGTATTTCATATCCATCAATATACAAGGTTTCCGTCACAGGTATTTTCATAAATCCAATATCCCAAACGAAATTGCATTTGCATAATCTTCCGATTAGGTTTTACTTCCCCCTTTATTATATCCGCATCCGAATATGGTCGTCTTCTTCCACCTCTTGCTAACCCAACGTTCGATTTCAAGTTCACCGTAATGGAAAAACAATGCTTGTTGACAGGTCGAAAATACTAAAAGCGACATTTATAGGAAGCTATTTGCAATAAAACTTGTCCGCGTAGATTCCTTTAAATGGAGATTTTCTAAGGAAAAATTAATTTTTAGTTTTTGGGAACCCCCGAAGATAACTAATTTGGGATATCTTAGAAATTACGTCTTCTGCTAAATGACGGTAACGATTAAATGCGAAAAGCGCCTCCAGCCAAATCAACTACGATTAACTTCACCACCAACATACACTTATCAAAAATTTCTGGAATTTGACAGACGATGGCCCGAGGGTTAAGGAAATTAACTCACCGACGCGTGTAACTAGGGACTACCTTGACGTAAGAAGAAGAAGGTGAAATACGACTTTCGGTATTGGAGAGAAAGGTGCACCATCGCTAATATCAACCGCCATAGTTAATGTAATTATAAAGGCGTCGGTTATGGATGAGGGGTAGAAAACGAATTCACTTGTTTCTACTCGACGTCTTATTGTTAATTAAAGTTAATTGTAACGACGACGTCGAGAATCAAAATATTATTTTGAATTGTTCTTGAGGGTGAGCGTCGTTATTTCGTTTTATGATTGTGGATTAGAATTCGGCTAAATTAGTTTCAGTTATGCGATCGTAAATATTATTAAGTGGATAAATTAATTAAGAAATCGCAAACTAATTCGGTTCAATTACCTACTTTTCATGGGGTTAAAAATACAAACCCCTTTCAATTAGTTTGATTACCAAGTTGCAAAAACAAACTCAACTTTTAAAAAGATCCGACTGTGTTTCGAATTTTCAATGCTTTGCCTTTCTCATTTTTCAATTCTCTTAAAGCAACAAACATGCTTTCATAATTAATTTTGTCATTTTCTACTCTTAAAACTGTTATCCTTTTAATTAACATTCAAATTTGTAAAGGAATACCTGAAAATTTCTAAAACTGCAATTTTCAATATTTGGAACCGCATCACTAATTTTATTGAAAGTTAAGCAATACTGTAAACTGGAATAGAAACGAAGTTTCAGTTTGAACGAATGATTTTTATAAATTGTACAAGCAGCTTTTGCAAATTAACTTGCAGTGACGTTAAAGTTAATCAAATATTTCGAGTTTATATGTGACAATCAGAAAAAGCTTTTCTGTTATTTTCAGTGAATGCATAAAACATCGAATGACATTTACAAAAATATTATTTAACTGTATAAAACAAACGCTACAAAGGGTATAATTAAAATCACATTTATTTTCAAATTAAATTAAATTTAAAAATAAATATTCTTTTCACAAACAATGCGACTACTTTGTAAGTAAACAAAAATGTATAAGTGCCATAGAACCCACATAGCCCTTCTACTGAATGCAATAAGATTCAAAAAATTAAATTGATAATCAATCGGATCGAAACGAACATTTTCAGTTTTAAAATCGATGAAATGATTTATTTTCATTAAGCGGATTACCCCGCTTGTACTTATTGTACAAATTGAAAGATGGATGCATGGTAAAGCTTGAAATGTAAAGTATGTAAGCGGATTACAGACTGTTTTTTCAAATCCGATTGATATTGTTGGTATCGATTTAGTAAATAATGAAATTTGTTTAAATAGGTTTTTTGAAAAAACAACTTGGAGAATAACAAGCTCAAATATTTAATACCCCCCCCCCCCTTAATACATGTTTGTGGTTTCATTTATTCACAAAGCAATATTTAAATTATCCTGTTTGCCTGTAAAAGCGGGTTGAAATTCAATTCGCCATTCTAAAATAAACTTTTCACCAATAATGAAATTGTTTGATTAATGAAAAAAGTTTTTACAATTTAGCACCGATAAATTACAGGTAAATTACATAATATAAAGTTATACTTTTGAGTAAAATTGAAAATATTTTGACAAAAAATAATTATTAACAAAATCGAAATCATTTTTTTACAAAATCGAATAAACACAGTTAAGTGATTTCGTATTGATTTTGGTTAGATTGGTTTCATATTATTATAACTCAATTATTAGTTAAGTGCATACTCAGAAATTGAAATATAATTACTGAATTGAAAATATGTTATGAAATTTTAAAAAGTAATAAATAAGACCAGGCCAACCAGGGTACGAAAGCTAGTTTCGCAATATCGCGTTGACCTATGCCCTTCAGGGCATCCAAGATTTTGATTACTTTTTAAAAATCCACAAGTTCAAATTTATGGAATTTATCTGGAAGAACCAGATACTTTCCATTAATTCCAGATACTTATGTCACCAAACCTAATCTTTCCAAGTCGAAGGTTATTTGTCAAACGGGGGGTCTGGGGGGTATGTAATACCGTCCAGTACAATACTATCAGTTAATAGATTTTTATATTATTTTATATATTATAGAATAGTATCTGGGAGAACCAGATACTTCCCTTAATTCCAGATACTTATGTCACCAAACCTAATACTTCCCAATCTGGTTCTGGGGGGGTAAAACCCCCCGGTTTGACAAATATCCTTTGACTGGGAAGCATTAGGTTCTTCCAAATTACCAAACTAATAACCTGATAACTGATAATCTTCATAGCTGACCTAAGTATCTGGAAGAACCTAATACTTCTCAGTCAAAGGTTATTTGTCAAACCGGGCGGTCCGGGGGGTATGGAATACCCTCCAGTACAATTCTCTCAATTAATAGATTTATTACAGCATCAGCAAGTTTTAAGCTGACCATATAAAGAGTCTTAAACGAAGCTTAACTTCGCCTCGAAGTTAAAGCGAATTATTTACACGAATGGAAAACCTACTGATAACAGGTTATGGACCCAACAGTTGTAAGACGATCAATAGTAATTTAGTAGTAAGTAAGCCAATTTTACTACAAAAGCTTAACCCGAGTTCAGTTGAACTTAGTTTAAAATGCATTGGAATGGATGGATTACTCGAATTGCATTGGATCCATGGATCAATGAATGGATCCGTATGGAATATCCTGCTGTAGTGCACTGTTTGATCTTAATTCTAGGGATATTCTCAAACTTCCGGTTTCAACATTATGAAGTTATCCATACAAAACGCAATACTAAATCCAAAGTTTAAAATCTACATATTTTTATCTTGATTCGGAGGGGGGAGGGGATAAAATGCCAAAAAATGATTAACTTATTGTTTAAATACTACTGAAGACCGGAAAATCACTTCAAACGGCAATTGTATAAGGTCGGATGTTCTCTAGTAATCTAGTATTTCTAGTAAATCCAGTAATCATACTCGTCAGTATTCATTGAATTCAAATATTTATATTTAATTACTTAAGTTTACTTAAGAGGTCAACATACCTCCCAGTAGCCTTATCTACCCCTGAAGCAGCTTCGAGATTTGAAAAGCGACTTGCCGGTAGTCAATTTTCTTGCATCCTTATCTCTCGTCGAAATCTAATTTATTATTTTTTCGGATAAAACTGAAAGAAAATCTGAAATTTTTCAAAATAGTAGTTTATGAAACTTGTTTTGAAACCCAATAAACTTGCGTACCTCTGGCTGATAATCCAATAATTTTATAAAATATAAAATGTATGAAAACTTCAAAGCAAATCTAAACTTCGTACGCTCAGCTTAAAACTTGCTGATGCTGTAAAAAATCTATTAATTGATAGTATTGTACTGGAGGGTATTTCATACCCCCCAGACCCCTCGGTTTGACAAATAATCTTTAACTGAGAAGCATTAGATTCTTCCAGTTTACCAAGCCGATAACCTGATTACTGATAATCTTCATAGGTGACTAAGTATCTTGAAGAACCTAATACTTCCCAGTCAAAGGTTATTTGTCAAACCGGGGGGTCTGGGGGTATGGATAATGCAATACTGTTGATTAATAGATTTTGGTAATTTATAATATATAGAATAGTATCTGGAAGAACCAGGTACTCCCATTAGTTCCAGATACTTATGTCACCAAACCTAATACTTCCCAGTCAAAGGTTATTTGCCAAACCAGGGGGTCTGGGGGTATGGAATACCGTCCAGTACAACACTATCAATTAATGGATTTTTTACTGGACCATTTTTTACAGCATCCGAAAGTTTTACGAGTAAGTTGATCATTTTAAGAGTCTTAAACGAAACTTAACTTTGTCTCGAAGTTAAAACAATTGATTTACACGAATGGAAAAACTAATAATAACAGGTTATAGTCCCAAAGCTGGCCTTAGTTTAAAAATTCAATTCCTTCCATTCCTGGGAAAATCTGTCTATCTCTAAAAGTTGTACCTATTTCATTAATACAGGGTTCCCACTCGTCTGGAAAACCTTGAAAATCTAGAAAAATCCGGGAATATTAGATTTCCCTAATTTTGTCAGCGAAAAGTCGGGGAATTTCTCATCTTTAGTACCAAGTCAGGGAAATTAAATTTTCAGTCATTTCAGTCGAAATGTGAGGGAAAATTATTTAAATTAGTTAAAGTTCAGAAGATAAAAACTTAAATAATCGAACTGTTTTACATTCAAAACTCTGTGAGGGGGGGGGGGGGAATTAACATCAAATACTTAACCAGGAGCTAAGTTAATTAGCAAACCAGAGGGAATACCTTTATTTAAAATTTAAACAGATCTTCTTGACCCTTTAGGTTTAATTTATCTCTTATTGTTGTCAAACCAAAGGGGGAGCTGCCCCCCTCCCGAAATTATTAATTCGAAATTTGAAATGATCCATTTATAAATTTAGTGTAATAAACCCTTTCTCCGGCTTTTTAATAATATTTTTTTAAATAGTTTGCTGTGGGTGCCCCCCCCCCTCAAATTGAATTTCTGGCTACGCCACTGATTTTTCGGCTTTCTTTTTTCGAATACCTTGAGAGTACACAGAAATTTTTTTGGTGTTTTGAAGTAATTTTTACTATAATTGAAGTTCAAATTAGCCTCCCGCCAGTTTTGAAGTAAATTTTACTAAATTTGAAGTAAATTTTACTAAATTTGATATAAAATTTACTATAATTGATGTAATATTTACTTCAAAAGTATTGCGAGGATTGTTTTTTTTTCGGTGTATTTCATTTTCTGTAGACTTTGCGTCTATTATGTTACTTCGTTGATTCGGAAAGGGAAAAAATTCATTCTTGGGTTTGCTGCAAACGCGATGGCTAGCTTTGAGATTTAACTCACAGTTTTGGAGAGCCCAGACCTAGTGAGATTTTTCTAACACTCAGGTCTCGGGCAATAAACAAAAATTAAACTTAATTTAAACAAGCTGATTCAATTGCAGTTATTCTGGCATTTCGGCAATTACTCTTTCTTTATCTGGACCCATCAAAATGCAATAGCTATTTAAGCTACTGGGAATGTAAGGAACAAATCTAAAACAACAAATTTCATAGTTGGATGTAGAAGAAGTTTTGGTGTTGACTCCTACTTAAATGTTTTTTTGTGTCGGATTATCTGAGCTTGCTTTTTAAGTTACAATTTCATTACTCGAGTTTAAATTTTCCTCATGGAAATACAAGCAAAAGCTCGCTCTGTAAAGATTACAAAAGTTAGATTGATGTGAAAAACCCAGCAAGCACTTAAATTTAAAGTAAAGTAGATGGCAAAATTATCAAACAGATATGTTGTTGTACTACCTGGATCAAATTATACAGAAAGCGCGTTAACTGGAGGTGTAAGTGATCCACTTAGAAAGCTTTTGCGGTTTGTTATCTAAGATCGATGCTCTTACTAATCTAGTAGGTAGGTATATAATGTTATACAACAATAAACAGTAAACCAAACAAAGTTTAACGTAATTTTGAAAACAATAAGCTTCCGGAAATAGCATTCAACTGTTCTGCTATAGAGAGTGACAAAGTAGTGGTATTTACTTTCCATTACCGTCACAATACGGGGTTGAAAGTATATCAGGTGCTCGCTATGGTTTGCGATTAACAATTACCAACATTGTTTAATTGTACGTTTACGTTGACAATTCAAGCTAATTAACAATAACTTACTAATGACATCTAATTAATTTCAAAATACAGAACAAAACCAACAAAATTATTACTCCGTTCTGTTTTCGGTACGTGCGGGCACTGAAGTATTTGGGATTTACGCCTTACCTTGTTTATCTTCTTTTGAAAAACAATTTTCAAAGATATAAAAACAAACATGAGCCGTTCACATTCGAAGTGTGACGTCAACATATTTATTATTTTTAATCCGGTAAATCACCGAGTATTTTGCTCTCCTAAATTGTGTGGTCGTAAAAGTATTGTAACTTAGTTAAAGTGCAATTTAAATGCCCTATTTTTATACAAATCAGTTTTACAACTTTTTGGAGTGTTTCGAGCAACCAGTAAAAATAAAATTGTCGTAAAACTCGGAAAAGTTTCCAAACAAGCGATGCACCATGCAGGGCTCGCCGAAAATAAATTTTATTAATTTTCACTCGAACCTGTGACAAACTATATTTCGGTCGTGTGTACTTGGGGCTACGTCTTAACTTCAGTTTTCTCTCGCTTATCGTGCCAATCTACAAACCCAATTTCCGAGACAAAATCGATCTGGCAAATCAGCGCTTCTATCTACTAAAGTACCTCTTGTCTTTCGAATTTTCACCCCACACGCATACACCAAATACTCGAATTCTTTATTAAAACTTCTCGAGATGAACTCTTTTGCTCACAATCAAATTTTCAACAAAATTGAAACAAACTACTATACCGCAGCAAAGTATTTTTATCGGATTTAATTTTTCATGTTCAAAGGAAAGAAGAAACGCTCGCGCTTTTGATATATTTAATTTTTTATTAAATGCAATGGCTACGATAAATTTTCAGAAAATATTGAAAATTCTTTGTAGTACCGGGATATCACATGTTGTTATGACGACGATTTTATCGTAATGATAAATTTACCTTTCTAAATAATCAGCGAAAATTTATGAACATGATTTTCCGTGGAAAATCTTTGTGTTACGCTTTTATGTACTACCTATTTCAAACTTTCTTTTGTTTTTATTTTATTTTATTGTTTCTCTCTGGCGCCCTTCTATTATTAACACTTATCACCCCATTTCGTTACTCCATTTGCTGGTATATAATAGTATTTGTTTCACTCCAGCTGGTTACGATATTGTCTATTTTGTTGATCGTAGATGGCAAGTACGGATCGGCTAAACTTTGACCTTCTCGATCTACAAACCGAGAGATCAAACTATATTATTTGCTCACAGTACTTTAAAAATATGAATGAATTCACTCCCTTCTGTCTGCCAGGAACAGTTTCTTTTCACCAACTTTGGCCACATTAAATGCAAAATTTATAATATTCACATTAACATAAAACACGTCAATATATAAGAATGTTATCGAGACTACAGGTACAATATAGGGATCTGATGTTTAAAATTTGATTTTTTACATAAAAGTGGATGTTTTGCTCATTACGTGGGTTTTAGTGGGCGCAGTCGGCCGCAGTTGTCTTCCAGCTGGTCAACTGTTAACATCAAAACATAAATTTATTTTAAATTGAAACTACGTAATTTTCGAGTTCTGCCGATTTCAGGAATAAGAAACGCAAACTTCTGATCCAATGTTGAATATAATGTAAAAGGATTTCGGGTTGGTTGGAAACTGAACTCAACAAAAATAATTTGCTAAGCCGACGTTTCGGAAAATCCATTTTTCCATCTTCAAGCTTGCAATACAGAAATGATAAATGAGTTTTGTATTGGGACAATAACACAGATTGCATTCGATGTTGAACTGTTCATTTGTAGTCTTGAAGATGGAAAAATAGATTTTCCGAAACGTCGGCATAGCAAATTATTTTGTTTAATTCAGTTTCCAATCTACCCGAAATCTTTTTTCATTTATTGATTTCGGGGATGCTGAAAGATCTGGTTTTTGGAATAAAAACTAATGGGGCAGCTTAAAGATCTCGTCTTTCTGGATCCGTAATTTTTGAGTTTGGGCGGCCCTAGAGGATGTTTTTCATAATGAACGTGCTGGGATCGTATTTTTAGAATTTGGGCCGATGTTTCTGGTGTTGTTCGGGCATGTTTCTACCAATCAAGTGGACCCAGAGACCAAATTGCTTCAAAATCAGTTATTTTCGTAAACATATCATTAGGGACTGATATTGCTAAATAATGCCTACACTAGCATTCTTCTTGTACCCTTACCTTTCGTCGAAATTGAATTTATTATTTTTGAATATAAACTGAAAGAAAATCAGAGCTAAGCAAATCTCACCAAATAGTCGTTTATGAAACTTGTTTTGAAACCAAATAAAGTTTCATACTAGGCTGATAAACCAATAACTTTATGAAATATAAAAAGTATGAAAACTTCGAGGCAAAGTTAAGCTTTGGGTCCAGTTTTTCAGTTGTGAGTTAACCCAAGTTCAAGGGTTAATCTACGTGTATGACTACCCTGATTGGTCAGAATTCATAGTTAACCATTGAATATGGGTTAATATTAGCAAACTTGAAACTTGCTGATGCTGAAAAAAATCTATTAATTGATAGAATTGTACTGGAGGGTATTCCATACCCCCCAGACCCTCCGGTTTGACAAATATCCTTTTACTGGGAAATACTAGCTTTGATGACATATTAAGTATCTAGAGTTAATGGAAGTATCTGGTTCTTCCGGATATTTAGGTCACCAAACGTAATACTTCCCAGTCGAAGAATATTTGTCAAACCGGGGGGTCTGGGGGATATGGAATACTATCCAGTACAATACTATCAATTATTAGAATTATTAGATTTATTACAGCATCAGCAAGTTTGCTAAAGACTTTTTATATGCTCAGCTTAAAACTTGCTGATGCTATAATAAACCTATTAAATGATAGTATTGTACTGAAGGGTATTCTATACCCCCCAGACCCCCCGGTTTGACAAATATTTTTTGAATATTCCAGATACTTAGGTCCACCATACCTAATACTTCTAAGTCAAAGGTTATTTGTCAAACCGGAGGGTCTGGGGGGTATGGAATACTTTGGAATTTGTTGAATTCACTAAGTTTATAAATTTAGTATCTAATATCAAGAAATTTTTAAAAATACTGCCAGTTTCTAATCTTTAAATAGATGTAACTGGAAAAATGAACTTATGAACTTGAAAATTATTCCGGCGCCACCACTGTACTATTTCACGAACCGCCACTGAATCAAATATTTGATTCAATACTTCTTGACGTGTTAAATTAAAACATGGACATTTATGGGGGAGAAGGGAATCGGCGTGGAAATCCAAAGGAACTCAAAGAAAATTCGGGAAATTAACGAAATTCAGGAAGTTTTAAAATTCTGAGAAATACTATAGATTTATTTTCGAAAAGTCGACAAACCAAAATTTTTTCTGAAAGTTTGTATTAAAAGAATGATATTGGTGTTTTTAATTTTTTTGTGCCATTAATATTAAGCCCAAAATGAATTTTTAAAAACCCAGTGACGTAACTAGGAGGTTTTACAAAACGTGACAACCCTGTAAACAAAATGAGTAAGATATATATTCGTATATTGTGGTAAACCAAAAACAAAAAAAATTTGGAAACTTGAAATTTTTTTAAATTTGTTCTAGTGTATAACATACTTTTAAACTCGCTTTTAAACGTCAAATTATACTTCAATATGGCCGCAAACATAATATTATATTTTGTAAAATTATTATTTTTAATAATTTAATTTATTTATTTTATAAGTTAATAATAAATTAATATAAGTTGATAATAATAGTAGTCTTCAAAAACAAAGGAAATTAAATTATAATAATAATAATATTGAAGTATAATCTGACGTTTAAAAGTATGTTATACACTCAGTTGCGCATTTAGAGGGGGCCAAAGGGGCAATTGTCCTCTCCAAGGATGACTCGGATTGCATCCCTGATAAAAATAATGTTTACTACAAGGTTTTAAAATTTAGATAACTTTAAATCATTTTTATTTAGTTGCTTATTATTTATTTACTAGCTAGCTGGAAAGCCCGTCCGTGTACGGGCAGCTAGACGGTGGATCTCTTTTAAACGGTCTAATATTTAAACAGTTAATTTTGTTTCCCGCTACTGAGGGACTCCCCGTTTGTCTATATTTTCAAAGTAACGCAAAAACTACTGGAGGGGTGTTCCAGACCCCCCGGTTTAAAATTTTGGCTTTATATTTTTATATTATTTTTATAATTCACTTTCAAAGTTGCTGCTAAACTCCATGAGCATAAATATGCTTTCCAAGTTTTAATTTTTTCAATCGGAAGGTTAAATTTCCCTCAATTTTACTTAAAAATTTAAATTTTCCGGTTGGTTCTAATTTTAGTTAGTTCAATATATTTTTCGGTTGGTAAAATTGTAACCGGGGGGTCTGGGGGGTGTGGAACACCCTCCCGTACATATTGCAGGATTTCCACTCTTTCAGAATACTTGGAGAAGATAAGGAATTTATAATTTTCCAAATTTCGCCAGGAACAATCGGGAAATTTGAATTTTCAAACAAAGGTGAGGGAAATCAGAGTGTTTTTTTACCACAAAATGACACGTTGTAGTAAGAGTAGCAGCAGCGTGCTGGGATTTTATATATCAGGATTTGGTTACCACTGACGCGCACGAATGGCTTAACGAGATTCTAAACAATATTTTTGATCTGCCCTCCAAAGCATTTTCTAAATACGCCACGGTATACACTAGATAGCTGTGCCTGTTACCTTGTTTTATTTTTCCATGCGAACTGACGTTCGTAATCGTAATAAATTCGTAATAGTTAAAGTGCTACATACATTTTACTTATGTTTACCGATGTTATTAGTCCTCGAATGGAAAATTGTTTTCGTGATAGTATTGGAGATCGCCGGGGGGGGGGGGTAACATAAAATAAATGTTTTGTTAGCGTGCGAGCGAAAGGAGTTAATCGACGGCATCGAGTGATAATATGTTTTCCTTCTTATTCAATTTTTCGGTTAAACAAAATTTTTACGGCCATTTTATAAAATTTTACGATAGCTTCCTCGGTAAATATTTAACGAAACTCTGTCCACCGGTTTCGTATCATTTAATATAAAATCGGGATTTAGGAGCAATGATGATTTTATCAATTTAAATTTTGCATTTCTATGTAGAATAGGAAGCATTAAATTTTACAGCTTTTACTTTACGACGCAGCTTATAGTTTACTTCATTTTATACGATCGCACTCGTGCCGTGTTTTATCTCGAATTGAAATAATAATGCACACGTATTGTAAATTCCACGTGCCAAGTGCCGCCATGATTCGTGGCATATTAAAGCAAATTAATGCAACATTTTGTACCAAATCAAAATTTGATGAATTGCGTAGTAAAACCCGATCGTAACTACAAATTGTTACACCTCCCAGAAGGACAAGGAGCAGTAAAATTTTATCGCACTTAGATTGTCGCTGTTGGGAATCGAACGCAGGACTATTAAAAAGCGACTTCATTGTAATGCTGAATGAAAATATTTTAATTTGCGCTCGTCGTTACAATAAAAATAGGTCAGCGTATAAATAAGTGGTGAAAATTCTCCTGGAGTTATTAGGGCAACTGATACACAAAGCCACCCTTTTTGCAGCTTTTATTTCTAATTTTTTTTGTACTATGAGGCTTTCATTAAAATTATTTAACGATCAAACTATCTGCACAAACCTCAAGCTCAAATGGGGTATAAATTAATTCATTACCGCAAATGTAATTAACGATGTAATAATATCTAAAATACGTAACATCGTGTGTGTATATAATGGTCTACATAGGCAATAATGAAATATTTTGGCATAAACTATGCCGTGTGCTGATGAAACTTCTGCAAGAAAATTTTGGTTATTTATCGATCTCTTTTTGTTGCAGGTTAAAGTGATGCTACGTGTTTCAACGCCACCTGGAAGCTCTTCACCCGATAATGGATGTTCCAACAATTTTTTCAATCTCGACAAGCGAAAGAAACAAGTCACTTTAGTGGATCCTTCAACCTACGCATCGGCCGCACCGGAAGACCGTCGAGTTGGAGTTGCAGCTCCTAAAATGTTTGCTTTCGACGCCATATTTTCACAGGACGATTCACAGGTAAATTTGTTTTTTTTTAATTCATTTCATCAGTAACTTTTTTTTTGAAAACTTTTGAAAAAAAAAAAGATTAGTCCGCTATCCTTCAACAGCCAGGGCCTATTTTACCATTAGGCGCATTAGGCACGCGCCTAATTAAATACTGATAAAATAACCCAAAAATTGAGCCTTTGATGCTATTTTACACTTGAAATATGTTAGAGCCTAGGGCCCAAAGTTGGGCCCCCCTCACTGAAAGAGGGGGGAGGTAGCATACCCCGAAAACAAGTTCTGAAAATGGAAAACGTTTTTGGCTAATAAAATTTTAAAGAAGTTTTCTACATCACAAAATTTCGGCTTTGAAACCGGGGGGGCTGGGAGGCATGGAATGCCCTCCAGTACATCATAAATTGTGTTAAGTTATATTCCATAATCAAGTTACTGCGCCAACAAATTACGAATGCACTAGAACAGGGGTGGCCAACAGGTCGATCGCGAAGCAATTTTTAGGCCAAGGAGGAAACCGCTGGTGATATTTGATGTACAGGTGAAGGGAAATTAGACAAAATCTAAGGAAATCTAAGGAAATCCAAGGATATCTTAGAAATTACAGATAATCTTGCTTTTTTGATTTTTTTGAAAGGTAATCATGAGACAATCCAAAGGAAACCCCAAGAAAAAGTAAGAAAATTTGATGTACAAGTGAAGGGAAATTTGAGAAAATCTAAGGAAATCTTAGGAAATCTAAGGATAGTTAATCTTGCTTTTTAATATTTTTCGAAATGTATAAGACAATCCAAATTAAACCCCAAGGAAATTTTAGGAAATTTGATGAACAAGTGAAGCGAAATTTGAGAAAATCTAAGGAAATCTTAGGCAATCTAGGAAATCTAAGGAAATCCAAGGATATCTTAGAAATTACAGATAATCTTGCTTTTTCAATTTTTTCGAAAGGTAATCATGACCAATCCAAAGGAAACCCCAAGAAAATTTTAGAAAATTTGATGTATAAGTGAAGGGAAATTTGAGAAAATCTATGGAAATCTTAGAACATCTAAGGAAATCCAATGATATCTTAGAAATTACAGATAATCTTGCTTTTTCATTTTTTTCGAAAGGTAATCATAAGACAATCCAAATTAAACCCCAAGGAAATTTTAGGAAATTTGATGTAGAAGTGAAGGGAAATTTGAGTAAAATCTAAGGAAATCCAAGGATATCTTAGAAATTAGAGATAATCTTGCTTTTTCAATTTTTTTGAAAAGTAATCATGACCAATCCAAAGGAAACCCCAAGAAAATTTGATGTATAATGAAGAGAAATTTGAGAAAATCTAAGGAAATCTTAGAACATCTAAGGAAATCCAATGATATCTAAGAAATTACAGATAATCTTGCTTTTTCGTTTTTTTCGAAAGGTAATCATAAGACAATCCAAATTAAACCCCAAGGAAATTTTAGGAAATTTGATGTAGAAGTGAAGGGACATTTGAGTAAAATCTAAGGAAATCTTAGGCAATCTAGGAAATCTAAGGATAATCAAGGATATCTTAGAAATTACAGATTATCTTGCTTTTTCAACTATTTCGAAATAAAATCATGAGACAATCCAACAGACAATCCAAAAGTAAACCCACGGATATTTTAGGAAATTTGAGAAAATCTAAGGAAATCTATACAATCTAAGGAAATCCAAGGATATCTTAGAAATTAGAGATAATCTTGCTTTTTCAATTTTTTCGAAAGGTAATCATGAAACAATCCAAAGGAAATCCCAAGAAAAGTTTAGAAAATTTGATGTACAAGTGAAGGGAAATTTGGGAAAATCTAATGAAATCTAACAAAATCTAAGAAAATCCAAGTATATCTTAGAAATTACAGATAATCTTGCTTTTTCATTTTTTTTCGAAAGGTAATCATAAGACAATCCAAATTAAACCCAAAGGAAATTTTATGTACAAGTAAAGGGCTATTTGAGAAAACCTAAGGAAATCATATGCCATCTAGTAAATCTAAGGAAATCCTAAGATATCTTAGAAATTACAGATTATCTTGCTTTTTCAACTATTTCGAAATAAAATCGTGAGACAATCCAAAAGAAAACCCAAGGAAATTTTTGGAAATTTGATGTACAAGTAAAAGGAAATTTGAGGAAATCTAAGGAATTCTTAGGTAATCTAAGGATATCTTAGAAATTACAGATAATCTTGCTTTTTCAATTTTTCCGAAAAGTAATCATGAGAAAATCCAAAGGAAACCCCAAGGAAATTTTAGGAACTTTGATGTACAAGTGCAGGAAAATTTGAGAAAATCTACGGAAATCTTAGGCAATCTAGGAAATCTAAGGATAATCAAGGATATCTTAGAAATTACAGATTATCTTGCTTTTACAACTATTTCGAAATAAAATCGTGAGACAATCCAAAAGAAAACCCAAGGAAATTTTTGGAAATTTGATGTACAAGTAAAAGGAAATTTGAGGAAATCTAAGGAATTCTTAGGTAATCTAAGGATATCTTAGAAATTACAGATAATCTTGCTTTTTCAATTTTTCCGAAAAGTAATCATGAGAAAATCCAAAGGAAACCCCAAGGAAATTTTAGGAACTTTGATGTACAAGTGCAGGAAAATTTGAGAAAATCTACGGAAATCTTAGGCAATCTAGGAAATCTAAGGATAATCAAGGATATCTTAGAAATTACAGATTATCTTGCTTTTACAACTATTTCGAAATAAAATCGTGAGACAATCCAAAAGAAAACCCAAGGAAATTTTAGGAAATTTGATGTACAAGTAAAGGGAAATTTGAGGAAATCTAAGGAATTCTTTGGAAATCTAAGGAAATCCAAGGATATCGTAGAAATTACAGATAATCTTGCTTTTTCAATTTTTCCGAAAGGTAATCATGAGACAATCCAAAGGAAACCCCAAGAAAAATTTAGACAATTTGGTGTACTAGTGAAGGGAAATTTGAGAAAATCTAAGGAAATTTTAGAAAATTTAAGGAAATCTTAGAAAATTTAAGGAAATCCAAGGATATCTTAGAAATTACAGATAATCTTGCATTTTCAACCTTTTCGATTGGATTTTGTACAACTTTGTGAAATAAATTCAATATTTGAAACGTTTTCTTTGGGAAGAAAGTGGAAATGAGGAACCGGTCTATCTGCCGACCTCCGCTATATACGCCGATAGGTGATTATGCCGAAGACATTAACGCCGACAAGTTAATCAAAGCCGAATTAAATTTAAAATCAATAATCCCATCTTTTTAAATCCGTAATTTTCAAGTTATGGCTATTACAAGGCTATTAACGGGTGGAGCGACTCAAAGATCTCGTCTTCTTAGATCCGTAAATCAAAGATTTATTGTCGAGGCAGATCAGCCATTGTTGAGTGTGGTATCCAGTCATTTGGCCGAATTTTTTTGGCCGACAATCATTTGGCCGACAGTTTTTGGCCGATAAATCATTTGGCCGAACAGTTTTTGGCCGACAGATTATTTGGCCGAACAGTTTTTGGCCGACAAATTATTTGGCCGAACAGTTTTTGGCCGACAGTCATTTAGCCGAACAGTATTTGGCCGACAGTCACTTGGCCGACAGTTATTTGGTGGCAATTGCAGGATGGCCGTGTTAGCACGTATAGTCGAGGAATATGGTCCTGACTATGAGCAGACCAATAGAAAGCAACGTCACCCAAGGACGAATCTAATAAAAAAACTAATACCGTTTCTGAACGACGCGGTATTAAAATTATCCGCGTTAATCCTATCCGATTACCTTTTGTTATTTTCTATATAAACAATTATGTAATTAAGAATCAGTAAGTAGAAAGAATTAGAAGAAATTATAAGTATTAGAAGAAAAAGAAGAAATCAAAAGTAAATTAAAATTATATCAAATATGCCTTTGGAATATGTCGAAAGCAGTCGTGGAGTTAAGCAGCTTTTACATAATGGATTTCTGTTTACTCGCGATAAACAAGGTGGTGCAAAAATTTATTGGAAATGTGCCAAATACAACACTTCAAAGTGCAAAGCAAGAGCAATCACTGAAAACGATGAACTTGTTGGACTTAGTGGCACTCATATTGGTCACACGGTGGAAAGTAGTGAAGTTGCAGCAAAAACTGTGCTTGCTAATATTAAAGAAGTGGCGAAAACTTCAAAAGAAAACCCCCAACAGATTCTGGCAGATGCTACTCTAAATCTTGATACAGCAGTGGCCCCACATCTTCCTTCCACCAACTTGTTGAAACAGACCATTCGCAGAACTCGTAATAGGAATGGTCCTGCTGTTCCAACATCTCCTACCAGCCTGACTGATTTAGTGATTGAAGGAGATTACGGAAAAACTGGCAAAGGAGAGCCTTTCTTACTTTATGATAGCGGACCCAGTGAAAATCGGATTCTTATATTTAGTACCGCAGAAAATTTACAATTATTGGCTGATTGCGATCATTGGTTTGCCGATGGGACATTCAAGTCGGCCCCATCACTGTTCTTCCAACTGTACACGATCCATTCTATCAAGTATAAGGTGGTAATTCCGTCTGTGTTTGTCCTTCTTCCGAATAAGAAGGAGGACACTTATATTAGAGTTCTAGAAGCTATGCTAAACTTGAAACCCGAGTTAAAACCTGTAAGTATTATGACTGATTTTGAAATTGCTCAGAAAAAAGCGTTTCAACGTGTTTTTCCTGGCATCGCTCACCACGGATGCTTTTTTCATTTTAATCAATGTATTTGGCGTGTAATATAGGCTAACAATCCTATTCGAGTTCGGTACGAAAATCTGGCTGATCCATCGTTTCCCTTAAATATTAGAAAGTTGGCGGCTCTAGCCTTTGCTCCTCAAGAGAATGTGGAGCTTATGTTCGAGAATTTGCTGCAAACCGAATTTTTTCTGCAAAATGAAGAAATTTTAAAACCACTTCTCGATTACTTTGAGAACACTTGGATTGGCGCAATTCGAAGTAGGAGCAATCCAGTGCGAAAACCCGTGAATTTCGGGATTTCGGTTTGGAACTGTCACGATGCCTGCCTTGGAGACCTTCCTAAAACAAATAATTCCATTGAAGGGTGGAATAATAAATTCAGTAGTCTTCTCGGAGCCAATCACCCTACAATTTGGAAATTTATTGATGGACTCAAACGTGAGCAAGGTAATGTTGAATTCAGCCTTGCTCAGTATAATGCAGGCCACGTGCCCAATCCTCCCAAGAAAAAATACGTCAAACTGGCGGACAGGCTCAAACGACTTGTTGTGGATTTTCCCAACAAAACTCAAGACGACTTCCTTCGTGGCATTTCTCATAACCTTCAGTTTAAACCTAATGGATCTTAAAAATAATTCGTTGGTGTGTAACGAATATTTTGTATTTATTTACCAAAAAAATAAAATTTATCGGCAAAGTGACTGTCGGCCAAAAACTGATCGGCCAAATAAACGTCGGCCAAAAACTGTTCGGCCAAACAATCTGTCGGCCAAAAACTGTTCGGCCAAATTATCTGTCGGCCAATTGATATGTCGGCCAAGTGATTTATCGGCCAAAAACAGTCGGCCAATAGAATTCGGCCAAATAAATTTCGGCCAAATGACAGTGATTCGTTGAGTGTAACTTATGTCTAAAAGTACTTGTATAAAATAAAAACTTGTCATGGGCGGGGCTGGCCTTATGGAAACAGCCAATCGAGTAATCGATTAACATTTTTATGCCTTTTGTTGTCCGAATTTTTATTTTTTATAAATTATTAGGGAGGAAAGTTTAGCACTTAGACCCCACGGTTGCTAAATCCGGTTTGGGGAATGCCTGTAACCGGTTTTTTTAAATAGGCGATGACGGCAATCATTAGTCTAGGCTAGGGGGACCGCCGGCTTTACGTGCCCTCCGAAGCACGGAGACGGTTATATGAAAGAGTTAGCCTTAGAGTTTAGCTAACCTATACTAAGACTTATATTTTAATAAAAAAAGTCTGGGCGAAGACAGATCTGTTCTGTGGACTGTGGGTTAGAGTAAGTCCGTGCAGACATAGGTCTGTTCTGCAATAATTTTTGTTGATTTTTGCGTCGGAGTGTCTTACCGATTTAAATGTTGTCGGCGTAATTACATGGACCTAACCGTCTGCAGGAGGATTGGATCCTGAAAGAAGAATTCTTTCGTGAAAAATCGTAATAACTAATATTTTGATTTTATTTGTGTGTAGCCCTTGAACTTCGTATAAGCTAGCTCTATGCCGAAGGCAGAAGCTAGGCCGTAAACCAGGGTTTTGTTAAAATGTAAATAATAAAACGTAACACAAGCAGAATATAAGATAAAATTGATATGAAATTTCCCGTGCTTGGCAGAAATCCTGCCGATGTAAGAGATATTGGCTATCCGGGACGCTTAAGATTTTGTATTGGAAAATTTCAAATCGTTCCTGTGTGAAATGCCAAATGCCCTTTGAGTTTCCAAGTAAATTAAATCGTGATCGGTAAATTGAAAATATTTTGCAAAACTGCAATCGAAGCAAAAGCGTCCATTGTGTTGTTAAAACAGCAGTTTTACTGCCAAAGTAAACTAAATGGTTTAATAAAAGGGAAAAACAATAAAACAAAAAGTTAATTAAATCGGAAAACGTGCAAATACGCAACTATTTCTAACCGTAACGGAAAATGATTTAAATTTTATTAGTGAGAGAAGAGCCTGGTAGGCCTTGTCATGATTCAATTAAGTAACATTCTCTGACGGATACCATTGACCGAGTACGTTCCAGAACATTCAGCTTGAATATTTGATTCAGCCTCTAGCATTTCCACAGCTGGTGGGTCAATTTTTAAACTGTGGAAAGCGTACAAAAGGGTTGGTTTAACGAGCTCTTCAAACTTTGTCTTTATTACGTCTGTGATTAACACATGAATGCGTTATCGCATATGTAATGTAAATTAACAAATTTGTTTTATTTTTTTAATGAACACACCACCGCGACCAATTACATTTTGGATCTTTCGAGAAGATTAAAAAATAACAATGAGTTTGCCCTAATGTAATTTCTGATGTAATAAAATTTGTAAAAATAACGTCGTTATTCGTTTACAACGAGGAAACGCTTCGCAAGTTGGATTACGAAAATTCAATGTACTTACTCCAAATTAACCGCCATAAAATGGTACCAAATTTCATTTACATAATTTAAAACACATGAAAATATCGTAAAATGTTCCAATTCTATAAAAAGCTCCACTTAAACCATTTGTTTTACATTTTTCAAAAAAACTTAAAAGCCTCCTATAATTTCAGATAATTTTCCCTCTCCAAGTATTGCAAGGGATGAAGTTAAAATGAAGTCCAAATTAAAATGTCTAATTACTCAAAATTTAAACGGATTTAAATTTGTGTTTAATTACACCGATTAAAAGTTTTTATATTAACTTATCGCAAGAGATATTGGTTACTTAATTTACGATGAACGATCAAACAATATTTTACAGGCTTAAACTTTTTATTTTAAAAATTAAAATTAAAATGAAAAAATTAAACGCAAAATTCAAAAAATTAACAAATTAGATAAAATAATAAAAATACAAAATTAAAAATACGAAAAATTTATTTCTTTTTTTCTTCTTTTTTGAATTTTTTGTTTAATTTTTGCAAGTCATGTTCTTGTTTTTATTTTATTTGTTTGTTTTAGCCTTGAAAATGGGTTAATTAAAAACCCGAAACGTCAGAAAACTTAATATTTTTGTTCTTATTGGCTTCTGACTCAACCATATTAAACTTACATTATGAAAAGTCAACAATATTCTACATTTTATTTTGAAAGTTTCTGATTTTTTTGCCAAATAGTGAAGGTGGCAACAACTAAGGGGGGAAAACCAGATTTTTTTCCAAGAATGGTCGTCAGAAGTGGTTAAAGGGGAGTTTGTTTGGATATTGAATTGTTTGTTTTTGAATAAAAGTGGTTTTGGATTATTGATGATAGCTGGAAAGCCCGTTCGCGGACGGGCAGCTAGACAGTTAGTAGATCATTTGTGAACATTTAATTTCGTTTTTCGCTACTGGGGGATTTCCCGTTTTTCTATATTTTCAAAATAAAGCAAAAAGTTGCTGCTAAACTGTGAGCTGTAAAGCACTTCAATAAATTTTTTTCCAAACTTTAATATTCTCTAGCCAAAGGTTTAAATTTCACTCACTTTTGCTTAAAAATTCAAATTTCCCGGTTTTCCTGGCAAAATTTGTAAAATTATAAATTCTTTAGCTTCTCCAAGTAGGTATTCTAAAAGAGTGAAAATCCTGCGATATGTTCTGGCGGGTGTTCCACACCCCCCAAACCCCCCGGTTTACAATTTTGATTTTATATTTTTATAATTATTATAACCGGGGGATCTGGGGGAGTGTGGACACCATTCAGTACATATCTCAGGATACGTTCACCCTCAGAACCCCCAGTTTACATTTTTGACTATAATTTTCAAAGTAACGCCAAAGTTGCTGCTAAACTCCGAGCAGTAAGGCACTTAAATAAATAATTTTTTAATTTAAGGTTTACGCTTCCCTCACTTTTGCTTAAAAATTCAAATTTCCCGGTTTTTCCTAGCGAAATTTGTAAAATTATAAATTCTCTATCGGGCTGTCCATTAATTACGTAAGGACGATTTTTGTAATTTTAGACCCCCTCCCTCGCATAAGGACACGTAAGATTTTAGCAAACCTCCCCCCCCCCGTCATATCTTACATAAGGATTATTAAACAAATAAATGTTAAGCCCTCCCTATCCCTCGCTTATATTTATAAAATATGAATAACAGTAATATTGTTATTATACAAAAATTTCAAAAATTTCAAAAATTTAAATTACATTTTATGTTCATATAAATAAAAGTTAATAAAGATTAATTAATTTCATAAAAAAAGTTAATACAAAAAATCGGTAATCCGTTAATATCCCGGTAAAAAACTGATTTAATTAAAAAAATGTATTTTACGAAACTTACGTAAGAAATATGTCGGACCCTCCCATCCCCCACGTAAGGGTCCGTAAGATTTCCGATACCTCACCCCCCTTTCCCCTAAACCCTTACGTAATTAATGGACGGCCCCTATCCTCTCCAAATTCTGCGATATGTACTGGAGGGTGTTCCACACCCCCCAAACCCCCCGGTTTACAATTTTGACTTTATATTTTTATATAATTTTTATAATTATTATAGATTTAATTAATTATAAATAAATTAAAAGTAAACCGGGGGGTCTGGGGGGTGTGAAACATACATATCGCAGGATATGTTCACCATCAGAACCGCCGGTTTACATTTTTGGCTATAATTTTGACAGTTAATATAAATGATTTTTTAAGTTAAGGTTTAAACTTCCTTCACTTTAGCTTAATATTTCAAATTCCCAGTTTTTCCTAGCGAAATTTGTAAAATTATAAATTCCCTATCTTCTTGAAATTTTGCGATATGTACTGGAGGGTGTTCCACACCCCCCAGACCCCCCGGTTTACAATATTTTTATAATTAATTTTCAAAGTAACACAGATAGTTGCTGCTATACTCGGTCAGCAGTAATGTTTTAATTTCTTCTACCCGAAGGTTAAATTTCCCTCATATTTGCTTAAAAATGCTAATTTCCCGGTTTGGATTACGAACAAATATTTTTAGTCCTAATTTTAGCTATATATATTTTTAGGTTGGTAAATAAAATCGACCAATCAGAGTGCTTTTTTTCACCATAAAATGATGCGCTGATAATTGGAAATTAATTGCGACGACAATGTTTGTATCTTGAAGAGTTAATTCATTCAGATATTAAAATTCATAATATTGGAAGTTGAAATTGAGGGTTGTCGGGAAATTGTCGCGTATGGTGGAGGTTGTCGCTAAGTTGGGCATTCCCATTTATACATGAAATTTTTGTTGAAAATTGACATGAGTTTCATTTTGGATTTACAGGAGGATAGGTAGGTGGAAATGTAATTTTCAATATAGGCTGAATTTTTGAAATTAACCCGAGCAAATTAAAAGAGATTTTTTGAAGAAAAAAGAAAAGTTTTGAAAGCTGGAAAAATTCATATTAATATAAATAAATCAGGCAGCTCTTTAAACAAAGTTTTAAAAATCTCAAATTAGAATCTCTTCAAGTACAATTGCTGGTCAGATTCTTAACCGCAAAAGACTGATTTTTCTAACTTTAATTTTTTTTCTAACCAAATACGACAAATGTAAATTACATTTAGTTCAGTTCTTTGTCGGTAAAAAATATTAAAGCTATTGTTGGATAAACAACATTTTTTGCATTTATACTAGATTTCCCAGGTTGTGCGGCCTGAAGGCCGCACTGACTGATAACTGAAAGCTAACTAATCTAAACTGTGTTGGGAATTTTTATATATTATATAATATAAATATTTGAATGTTGCGGAACTCTATCGCTCGGTGGATTACGTCACTCGCCCGTAACCTCTTGATTAGTTTTAGGTTAACAATACAAATTTACCAATCCATTAAATTGAATTATTTGAATTGATGGCTTAACCGTCATTATTTTATCATCTTGAAATATTTTCATATTGATGTTTGTATTGAAACTAGATTTCCCAAGTTGTGCGGCTTGAAGGCCGCACTGACCAACACAGACTTTTTAGGTTGGCAATAAAAATGTACCAATCGGAGATGCTGTACGGATTTTTTATAAATTGGATATTGCAGTAATCTTTCTTAATATTATTCCATATTTTTGCTGTTGAAGTTGAACACAACGTCAAGTTTAAAGTATTCATTGTTTTAATTTTTTTTATTTAAAAATCCAATATTAATTATTTTAATGAATTCAATATCTTATTATCCTTTCAATTGTTTAATTCTTCTTTCATTTTAGATTTACTTGATCTTATACTAATTAAATAAAATAAAAATAAGATAAATAAATATTTTCTACTTATGAAGTCAAGAGATCTCACCCAACGCTGATGTTAAGAGGAAAAGGGTTTCGGGTTGACTGGGTAGCTAGGAAGCACAAAATAATTAGTAAGTCGACGTTTCGGACGCTTTATGCATTCATTCTCAAGACGAATTTACACCTAAATTTGTTATCGTCTTGAGAATGGATGCATAAAGCGTCCGAAACGTTTACTTACAAATTATTTTGTGCTTCATTGCTACCCAGTCAATTCGAAATTCGTTTCCTCTTATTATCTATTATCTATTAATATAATTCTTCATGATGCAACAAAATCAAGACGGCACCAGTAATTTAAGGCCACTTTCACACCAAACTACATGGTAATTAATATTAATTTATAATATTAATAATTAATTTTTCCTCCGCTCTCATGAAAAACATTAAAGCGAATGTGTCCAGTGTAAAAGTTGCAGTGAATATGCACCAAAACTGAACAGAATTGCGTCAAACCTTCGATCTTTAGGTAAAAAAATATAATTCCCCCCCCTCCCTCACCCCTCCCGATAAATTGTGGCTGGATCAATTCCTGGCCAATGGTAATAGAGAACAAAACTCAAGCCTCTACTACGGGACTCTATTATATAAATGACAGTGTATGAAATCGGGGGTATTCCATACCCCCCAGGTACACTTAAGCTCACCTGTAGGTTTTCAAACTTATTTTTCTAATTAACTAAATGAAAATAGCTAATCTGTAGATTTGGTCCAAATATTTATAGAAACGCGAGGGGGAAATCGGTGGGAAAATGTAGTATTCAAGTGAAGGGAAGTCGGATAAAATTCAAGGAAGTCCGGGAACATTTTATAAAATTCAAAGAAATCTTAGGAAATCAGAAAATTTTAGAAATGCTATAACAAGGAAGTACCTACCTATTGTTACCCTGATTTTTTAGGTTTCCAGATTTTGACGGTAATATCCGTTTGACCTTCCCTGAATCCATTTTGACTATTTTCGTTGTGACGTCTGTACGTACGTATGTATGTACGGACGTCTGTATGTCGCATAACTCAACTACGGTGGGTCGTATAAAGTTGAAATTTTGGATTAGAGACACTTATAGCATCTAGTTGTGCACCTCTTATTTTTGGTTGCGATTGTGACGCGCACAAATAGATTAACGAGATTCTTGTACAAGCATTATGAAAATTACAAGGAAGTTATGTGGTGTCCACATCAGAATTTTTTTGGTTTTTGGAGATCCGAGGAATACTCTTTTAAAAGGAAATCTAGTTTACAAAAGTTTACTTGAGACTCGCTCCGGATTTTTTGTTCTTCGAATTAACGTGGGTTACCGAATCACTAACAGGATTCTGAATACTTCATTTCTAGTGGGCATTGCTTTCCATAAACAAGCATTCGGATATTATGCAACCTTATTGACATGCGTTGATGAGGGTTGCAGTGCTGGCTTACGTCAGGGATTACCATTTTCCAATTAATTTTAAGTGAAAATTTTTTGTAGTAGAGGTCATTCCCATTAAATATTTTCTGTGTGTACAGCTACAAAATTGGAAGATGGGTTAGTTAAAGGGTTATACTTCGAGATACATATATGCACAGATGATTGCCTATCGTTTAACGGATCAGCCTGCGTGGGTATAACTCATAACTGGAGTAAGAGCAATCAGTTTTCTCGAATAACTCGAAAACGGTGCAAAATATCGAAAATGTCGAAGAGGCCAAAGTTGTTCAGCGTGAAAATTGGAACATTTCTGGTCTTTAAAATTCTAGGTACCTTTCACCGCTTTCGAGATAATCTAAAAAAACAAGTGTGCGGTGTGTTGCAAACAAAAATTGCTATTACAAACACAATTTTATTAATTTAAATTTCAGCGGAATAATGAGTTAATTTAGCAAATCGATGTAAGCAGACGTACAAACCTTAAACGCTTTCCCGACGCGTACGACTTCTTTTCCTCTCCCGATAATGAATTTTCTCGTAAGAACACTTACGCTGATGGGTACAACTGAAGCATAATTTATTATTTTATCGCGGTGTCGCATTGCACCCTCTTATTTTTGTCTCGCTCTCACTTCGCGAAACAATCAAACTGCAGGGGAACACAAATGTAGAAGTCTTGTTCAATCTTTTTAAGATTCCAGTTTCTTAAGTGCCGCACTTACTGAGAACTTCCAAATGCTCTCCTTCCTCATTCTTTTACTGTATTTTTGCAAAGTTGTTTTTATAGTTAAAAGTCAAGATTTTTTTACGAGTTTTTACGCAAAATTTGTAATAAACACTTATCTCGTATCTGACTTATTTTTACGGCACACTTTGCAGACATCGCGATAACCTTTTTCGTCATTAACTCGCACGTTTTACCTTTTTATTACTGCTTTCCTCCTTTTCACTTTTCTCTCCTTTAAATAACTATTACAACAATTTTAATTTGGAATGGTTTTTTAACGGCCGTGTAAAAGCTTGTATTGTTACTAAAAACACTTTGGGCCTATCGTCGACTAAATAAGTTGCGCTTTATGTTGGGAACTTAATTTTGAGGCTAATTTTTTTGTTTTTATTGGAATGACCGTATAGCCGTTAGCCGTATAACGGATACGGATGGGAAGCCGCCACGTTAGTACTTATTTACTTGTTGATGCTCTTATGCTTTACGATGCGATCGTATCGAGTGGGTAAAAACGCAAATATGAAACACAATGATAATGAGAGAATTTTATTGAGCAGTTACGTAAATGAAACGAGTTATCGCTGGCAATAAAGCAGCATCGCAACCCCGAGGCTTTACGGCCGTATATACCTACCACTTAGAGTGATGTGACTATAATCTAGCGTCTGATCTTTATGTATGTAAACATTGGAGTTATTAGTTAACTTTTGAAGTCTAATGAAATACGTGCTGATCAGAAAATTTTGATTGCAGACCGAGGTGTGTTCGAGTGCGTTAACAGATGTCATCCACGCAGTAATCAACGGAACCGATGGCTGTTTATTCTGTTTCGGCCACGCAGGATTAGGTAAGTCCAATTTAAAAAGCGGGAGGTGGTTCTGCTAATTATTAATTGAATCCTTTCTCCGAAAGTTAATTAAGCAGATTTCTTAATCAACCCTTTTGGAGCAAACAAATGGCCGATGCTCCCTCGTTAGTCAAATTAAACGGATATGATTTATATTTTTATTAAGCATGGCGTTTTTCCCGTATTGAGTGTCAATTTAGAAATATCTGTAATCCTGTATAGTACTAAAGCAGATATCTTCCTTTATAGGGAGTATTTATTCACGTAGAGGATTAGGGGCTTATCGGCTCTTGAAAAATGGCGAAACCAATATGGCATTTTGTATGCATGCACTGCTTTGCAACGTATAAAGGTTTCATCAAATTGCAAATTTTTCACGTGCTTTACACGCATTGTTCGGTTTATGTATGTAGTTTTTGTTATTCTAAATGCCATCCCGACGGAATATTGAAAATTCTTTTGTTTTCGCGCCGTTCCTGTTAAAACAAAAATTGTTTACTGGGGTAATGTTTCATCTGATGGAATGGTATGCGAAACCTTAACAAGATTTAAATATAAGAGGGATGTTTTGCTTTCTCGGGGGTGTTACACTAGTAGTTGTAATAACCCATTTACATGCAAACGCGATTCAAGAAAATGCAAAAGCTTAGCCGACAAGATGATCTGAACAGAAGTGTCGCATCACATTTTATTTTATTTATGGTAGCTGCTTTGTATTTGTCATACACGTTGACATTTTGAGTGTGAGATATTAGATTCCGGGATGCTTATCAAAATTCATTACTTCATTCAAAACTTCCTCGACTAATGCTAATTAAATTTCCCCCACCTTCCCCTACAACAGCGGATTTTGACGCCGCCGCCACCGGAGTGACAGCTTTTTTTGGATAAAATAAAGTCTGGACCGCTCGATTTACATTTATTCACGTTCGAATATAATTTCCACACATAAATAAGTAAACGTAAAATTTTCCTGGCAGTGGCAATTGGCTGATAAATAATTGCCGTATCCTACCCTTTACTGTGCCCCTGGGATCAATTGGCAGGTCAACTGTTTCCATCAACGACCCGTTTCGTGAAAAATTTGAAACACGCACCTCGGGACTCCATTCGAACACAAAATGATAAATTAAATCGTCCTAATGTCATTTTTTCTTCGCAGGAAAATCTTACACGATGTTGGGCACCCCGGAAAATGCCAACACTCTAGGTATAATCCCCTGTGCAATTTCCTGGCTATTTAGGAGCATCAACGAACAAAAACAAAAAACAGGTGCAAGATTTTCCGTAAGGGTTTCGGCAGTGGAAGTATGTGGACCCACCAATCAATTGCGCGATTTGCTGGCAGGATATTCAAATGGTAAGTCAAAAATTTTAATTAGGGTCTCTAATGGGGCATTTAATTTTTTTATAATTAATTTTCACCCTCCAACATCTCAAGAATTTTAATCGGCGATTTTCCTAATAATTTGTAGAAAATTTAATAAGCTTTTTTCGTTTCTTGTATTTTTTTATCAAATTTACAAGTTTGTTATTCGCGGCCTGACTGTTGCTATAAAGTACATCTGCGGCAGATGTCGCTTGGTTTATTACAATTTTCTCAATATATAAGACACCTTGTAACATCTCTCAACACGATTTCTTTTAATAAGCTTTTTAACCAGCGTTCGCAGTAGTTGACACATTCTTTTGGCATGTTTTTGTATGTTTATGCGTTTTAATTAAATGGAAACTTCTTTAACAATTCTAGATCTAACTCTAGAAAGATGGGATCTGTTCTTAGTTAAATTCGGCTATAATTGACGAAATCCAATTTAAAATAAATATTATTAGGTTTGTGAATAAATTATTGTAAATTTTGTTGCTGACAAGTTATGTTGGTACGAAAAGATGTGATTCTCGCCCCTTCCAAGTGTGTCCGCCGAAGCGAACAGACGTATTTCTGCGAGAAGGTCCCGAGACATTTATGATTTGCGTCTCAAGTTTGATATTTTTGGATTTAATTTGGAAATAAAGTTGAAATTTTCTTGTTTTATTTGATTCGGAAGTCGTCCGGAAAAAAAATTAATAATTTGAAATTTGGATGCTTATTTGGTAAAATTTATTTAAAAGTCAATGGTAAATTAGGTAAATTTAATTGTAAAATTGGAAGGCGCAGTAAAATTTATATTTGCGGCGAGCACCTGCATCGATAACCGCTACCTATATCATCGTTTCCTATTTTAAACGAGAAACTTACTTGAAAAGTTTAATTTAATTATTTTGATTTGAAATTGTTTTGAATTGATTAGTTTATCTTTAAATAATTGGAATGAAAACCCACTACTGAAAAGTCTTGTTTTCTGATTGGAAAGCTAGTTTGACTACCAGACCCCCCCGGTTTACACTTTTGACTATAATTTCGTAAATAAACGTTTTTCCAAGCTTTAATATTCTCCAGCCAAAGATTTAAATTTTCTTCACTTTTGCTTAAAAATTTAAATTTCCCGGTTTTTCTTGGCGAAATTTGAAAAATTATAAATTTCCTATCTTCTCTAGTATTATAAAAGAGTGGAAATTCAGAGATATGTACTGGAGGGTGTTCCACACCCCCCAGACCCCGCGGTTTACAATTTTTAAAATTAACTTTCAGAATAACACAGAAAGTTGCAGCTAAAGTCCATGAGCAGTAAGGTAATTAAATAAATATGCTTTCGATGTTTTAATTTTTTCTATCCGAAGGTTAAATTTCCCTCATTTTTGCTTGAAAATTTAAATTTCCCGGTTTGGATTAATATTGGACAAATCCTAGCCGAGCCGAGTCATCATAGCATTACAGAGTACCGGGTCGAGGACCCGGGAGGAGAACGGTCTTTTTTTCACCAAAATTTTATACATTAGGATTTGATGTTAACTGTTACACGGCTAGTAGTCAACTGCAGCCACTAAAAGCATTTCTGCACCTATTAACATGGAGCCTACGTACCGTCAACAGAATGAGTCAATAACCGATTTTTATGTAAAAAATACATTTGTTCATTATGTGAAGGTACTCCATACTCTCAGACCACACGACTTCAAAGGTCGAAGATATGTGTGCATACTTATTGCTCCTGATGATGTTTCAGGAGAAGGAGAAACCTCCTATGCGAGAATTAAAAGCGACACTAAAACTACTGTTTTTCATTGGTCAGTAAAATAGTTAAGATTTCAAGATATTGCCAGAAATAATTAAAAGTTTTGATTGTCAAATATCTCAGTAGAAAAATTAAAAACCGGTTGCCATGACTACGAAGAGGGTCTAGGCTGAAAGTGCGTCCCGGAATTAGAAAATTCCCTAATGCAATTATGGTAGTCTTTGGCATAAATTAAAAATATAAAAATAAAAAATTGGTTAAAAATGGCTAGAAACCGTACGCGTGTATTCTATTGGCTATACAATTTGAAAGATTGTATAACAATAAACAAATAAATAAACCAGTATTCCAACCGATTTACATTCGAATGGTGCTTGAAGTGTAAGCGTTTTTAAGACCGCTACACAATTATCTCCGTAAATTTAATTCTGTTGGAAACAAAATTATAACAGTTTCCCCGGATATATAACACTTTTCTAAGAAAAATATTTAACAAAAATATTTTTTTAAATTCAAACCCTCGAGAGTTATGTCTCTTTAAAGCATTTTTTTAAATTTCCACCTTCACATGGCCATAGCACCGAAAATATTGATTTTTCAGTAACAGTGGTTTAGTGCTTTTTTAAAGAGCGTGAAATGATCTACAAACTAGATCCATACCTTTTATTGTCTAAAATCAACGGTTTTCGAGTTATGAATTAAAATGAGTAAAAAAATGTTGAAAAATTCAAACTTTTTTTGTTTTTTTTTCAAAACCTTGTAATTATCTTTTAAACAAAAAAATTTTTTAAAAATGTGATGGATGGGAAATTTAACGGAATACAACTTTTGTCTAATAAAATTTTTTGAAAAACCAATGCATTTCATAGAAAATCAGAAAATAATAAGCAAGGCAGCTACAAAACAAAATCTAAATTCACAAAAATTTTTATTTTTATTGAAAAATTATCTAATTATAAGATTAACTGTTCCACCCTTTTTTTAAATTTTTTATTTTACCCAAAAGGGGTGTGTTACAGTCGCAGTGACAGAATTTATGTTTGATATTTATGTATAAACTATAGGGTAGGTAGGGTACAGTGAAATACAATTTCCCAAAATTTCCTAGGATTTTCTAACTACCTCAGATTTTTAATTTTTTCGGATTTCGTAGGATTTCTTCGAATTTTGCTGGATTTTCTCAGATTTTCTTTTACTTGTACACCAAATTTCCCAGCGGTTTCCCCCTCGGTTAGGGGCCATATCAAAAAAGATTAAAATTTTGGGAGTATTATGGCTGGATAAAAATATAATTTGAAGGAAAAAGACAAGTGTCTTACGAAAAAAATTTGGAAAAATATAAAAATGTAAATAATCAGATTTAAAAAAAAATTAGTGCAACTGCGTTGATGCAGGATGCTACTCACAAACTACGCGTCAGCTCGAACTACGCTTCACTTCTTCTGGCTTAGCTTTGAACTCTTTTCCACTACTGTAGCAATGCTGATGTGCGTTTCCACCTTCTGTTCAAAAATGTATATTGTCAGTTCCTTAGGACTTTTAAAAAGATTCTGGTATGGATTCTGAAGCGAACTCCGCTATTTCCAACCCTCACGTCTGCATTTTAAAATACAAGGCAATTAATGTAGAATAATTTTGATACCGCTACATATGGGCGATTTATCTTCTCTCATTCTCATTTTATATCGGAAATTTTATTTCAAAATAATTTAAATCTGGAATTTTGGAAATAAATTAATTAAAAAATTTTTTACTGCATTATTTCTCTTGACAATCTAAAAAATTTGAGAGTTTGGGAAGTCTGGGAAAGTAACATATCACTTTGGTTTTCAGAACGTAACGGTCTTTCAATTGGTTCACTTTAAGTTTCCAAAGCTTACGGGAGACTGAAAGGTTAGTGCGGCCTTCAGGCCGCACAATCTGTGTAATCGAGGTGCCACACCTTTCGTTTGAAGTAGTTGTAATACAAGCTCAATCGAAGGAGTGGATTACTGAAAAGTAGGATCAAGAGAATGTGCAGACCTTTTGAAAGGGAATATAACATTATGTTAGAAATTAAAAATGGATCAGTAGAGGGTGGGATTTAAGGAAATTGCTGGAAGGCAGGATATACGGATAACATTTAACAATAAATTGTACCTGGGTTAAATTTACACTCCGGTTACTTCTTGGAGAGTTACAATAAATACATTTAGATTCGTAATAATAAAAATTAAATCGGGGGTGAGTTACTGTTAACCTGGTGTCGATAACCTTCTGCTGAATTAATATTGAACGATTGGGTCAGTGAGCAACAGGTTGTGCGGCCTGAAGGCCACACTGGTCCCGCATAACTTCCCGCTTGTTTAGGTTGCATTGTAGGACAGTTGGCTCGCGACAGCTGTTGGCTTTTGGGGCAATTTACTTTGTAGCTATTGGATAATTTTTTATTTTTAAGTGTTTTCACCAATCGAGAATGAATCGTAATCAAAAATCAATTTACTGAAACTTGCTTTCTAAGACCTCCGTCGAGAGGTGAGTAATCGCAAAGATCAACTGTCCTGAAGGCCAATTCTCGCCAGGGCCAGTTGTATTATTTAGAGTTTGCAGTAACAATAATTATTTAGTATTTTGGTTTGAAGTGAAGGCGGCACCCCTTCGCCCTCGCAGTACCAGCCGTCACTGATATTATGTATAGAAGCATACTTTAATCGCACATATAATGTACATAGGAGATTTTCGACTGACAAGGGGAACCTACAGACCCTTCAGTCTGTTCTTTTTCATTAGATTAGATATTATGAACTTTATAATAAATGTTTAGTATAAATAAAAAGTTTATTTAATCTGGGTTTATTAACCGGGTTCGAATCGCAGTGGATGCAAAGTTTTATTTAATTGTTTTGCAATATAACAGGTTTTTTAACATTAACTTACAAAGGTTTTCTATTTTTCCAATTTCCAATTGAGAGAATGAACTAGACCAATTACGCCGCATTCTCTCAGCTATTACCCATCTTAAGGTGATTGAATAATCGATTACAAATCAAACATTTAAGTGAAGTTAACTAAAAGCTTTTAAAAAGACCAATGATGCCGCTTTTGCCGGGTAATCCCCAGACTATACCCTCAATTGGATGTTATAATATTAGAGTAGATCAGCCTGGGTAACATCAGTACCTTCAACATAGGATAACGATGAGCAATTCTGCAAGAGACCTACAATTTAAACCACAGCTATAACGTTGTTCCCTGGAGGGTCACCCAGCCAAGTACTAACAAAACTCACCGAATATTAATTGACTGCGGTGTTCGAATGGTTACAACTTGCAGCAAGCAATGATGATTTGTTTGTTTGTTAGTTTGTTTGTTTGTCGTATGGATCGTAATTGGTTTCTGATGCGGTTTTTTGCTGAGATAAATGGTCGCAGTAAAATTATTTTGAACCACAAAATATTTTCACCTGGCATTTTATTTGGCAGATTTTTTAGAATTTCCGCACCGCATACCTACAAACATAGCGTGCACAAGATGATGCATTTTTTCACATTTACCGCATTTATAATAAATTCACGAAGGTGTCAGAGATAAAAGTGAGTTGTAAATTACCACAATTTTCTATTCATCATATTAAAATTCCACGTTGCCGTAATATCGTGTATGCTGAAGAAACAAGTTTCTGGATCGATACCTGTAATGTGTATGCATTACAAGATGCGATTCTTGAAAATCAAATCTTATTCTAACCCTCCATGTTCGTCGGCTTTGACATTTTCTGGAAGCTCTGATTCTCTTTACCTGAACGCTGACGGCAATTCGAGAACGATTTACGGAAACCAAATTGAACTTGGAAAACTGTCAGATACCCACCCAATCGATAACCAGCAAATTTGCCAAAATACATTTTTATTTTAAAATTCAGGTGAAACGGAGCATTTCAAGATTCACCTGGTGTCTGGAGCGACGCTAGGCGGCTTCCTGGCAATTTCTTGAAAAATTACGAAAAACCCTTATCTGACTATAAAAAATTTGAACTAAAACGAACTTTTTGATTTAACTTCCTGTTGAAACTTTACGACAAGGAATTTGATAAGTTTTAGTGAACCGTAAAAGTTATCAATTAGGTTTACGTCCTCTTTCATTTATATTTATACAAAATTCTATTAATACTTCATTAGTTGACGCCACATTTTTAATTGCTTTTTAAATAATCCATCATTTAATGAACTTTTATGGCGAGGAGAGCATTTTAAGGTAACAAAGTAGAAAACTTCTTTTAATATGCAGTATAGATTAAAGTTAGATTATTAGATAACTCAGCACTGCATACAAACAAACATTTAAGGACTCTGCTGGCACTTTTCAGTATTATTTTAACAGTCAATTAAAATTTTCTTTGACTGGAATATTGACCTAGATGGAAGCACATGTATGTAGCGTTCCATGATTCAAACTGGTTTAACAGCGTTATAATTAGAATTGATTAAAAAATCATATAATCGTGGTAAGTGCATAAACCGAGATTTAGGTAGGATACCTAATTTGACATAGGCGCCACCTATCGACGTCAATATTTAATTTTTTAAATTAAATTCAAAAATAGGCCAGGAAGGCATTAGAACTAAGATATAACAGGTTGAATTAAAAAAACCAATAGTTATGAGTAGGTGAACACTCCTTATTTGAACATGATATGTAGTGTACTGGGGGGTATTCCATACCCCCTGACCCCTATGATTCACAATAAATTACAGTTTTTTATACATGCTTTGTATTTTATTTTGTTAAATAAAAACTTGCTAGTTTTTTAAATATAATAGGTTGAATTAAAAGAATTCAATAGTTGTGATTACGTGAACTCTTTTCATTTGAACATAATGTCTAGTGCTCTGGGGGGTATTCCATACCCCCTGAACCCCCGGAAACACAAACAAAATGACTTGTATTTTATTTTGTTAAAAAGAAACTTGTTAGTTGTTGAGACTAAATACATTTATATTTCGACTCAGTGCAGGAAGGGGGGGGGGGTCTGGAAAGTATGAAATACCTTCTCTGAAACATCTGAGTATCGCCAACATTACAAACCATATTATGGCTTTGGCCAGTATGTTACTTTCTCTCCCATTTGAAGACTTGGCGAAAGAAAAAAATTCAACATTCTAGTTTATTGATACAACTTATTAATATCATTGATTATAAACTTAAAATAGATGTGCAACCATAATTATCTGAGTTGTTCTGGTACTTTTACAGTTTACAATTCAAAATTATAAAAAAATATTAAGGTCCAAACGACAAATAACAACATAAGTCGCATATTAATTATTTAACTTTGAGATTTTCCCGATTTTCTGCTAGGTAATACAGGGCGATATGCCGTCAGATGAAGTTCTGATCTACCAATTACCTGATTTTTATAATATGCTTCCAATTGCAATTTATATTTACCATTCGGCATGAATGGTGGAAATAAGGATTCGTTTAGAATACAATTGCCTATGTAGTAAGGAACATCCTGTAAGAGTAATTTTACATTAACCCAGGTCAGAGCAAATGTAAGCTTATTGAAAACATACTGACCTTTTTGAATGGACACTGGAAATATCCACAAGCATCTACGCAACTTTGAATCCCAGCCAGGTCATGTTTGAGACCTTTACAGAAGTTGTATTCGAAATGCAACGGGGTAAAGGTCCGATATTCGTTACTTATAAATTTAAATGTTTGAACTACAATCTAAAAATTAATATAAATTACAATTAGTTTATGGTTAACGAAGGACTAAAGCAACGTCTTCCTGGTACGGTTTTTATACTAAAAAACTTTTATCGGGATAAGAAGCGACACTTTACTCCCTTGGTACTCAATGGTACACTACAGTTGATATTCAGGTTTTGGGTTTTATTTAAGTTTTCACTCACCTCAACATCATTTCCCACGTCTACATGAAACATCATTGTTACATTGGTTACGAATTGAGTGCGATTATACTTGTACATGGAATGATTGAAGTCCACCACACTTCTATTACAAAAAGTCACCAATTCTCTGCCCAGCTTTAATTTATAGTCGGTTTGACGAAACTGAAACAAAGTTTTTGCAGAAATTTAAGCTTTAAGTTTAAATTTAAATTAAAATCAGCATAAACACGCCATCGTTTTACTTTGTTATTATAACCGCCCCCATGATTAGATATATTTTTTGAATTACTCTGAAAAAAATGTGGTTACAATCAAAAAATGAAACGACCGGAACAACTACCACAAGGTTGATCAAATTGATATACCTAATTAAACCACAACTTTTATAAAATAAAACAAAACAAATAATTAATTTGCTTTAAAATTTTGTTGAAAATAATAATAATATTTAGTCTGGATCTGTAGGTTCAACGATTTGAATTTGCATATTTTTTGTTATCAAATATATATATATATTTATTTAAACAATCACAGTTATTAATATTTCCTCACTGGCTTTTAATCTGTTTTTCCTTCAAAAATTAAATAAATGTTTTTTGTGCTGCAGATTAATTTTGTCTGGGCGTACAAAACAAACGCGTGGTCGTTAAGGAAACGATGAGACAAACAAAAATCTTAACTTGTTTTTCGTATAAAATAAAAAAATTATTAAGATATTTTTAATTCAGACTAACTTGATCTTTAAAAATGAATTCAACTTACTTTTTTATAAAAATCATCAGTGTCATTTGCTAAAGCAAAATTAACCAAACAGTAGAAAATTAACAAAGAGCCACTGAGTACTTGGATTGGTGTCATGTTGCTCTTTCAACGATATTTGCTTTACTAAAACAGCGAACAGTCGCTTTTTTTATAAAAATAACATAGCCATCTAATTATGATGTGGATTTGTTTCGATAATATCAGAAAAAAGCTACAGCAATTTATGTACCTACCTGTGTTGTTTAGAAAATAATAGCTAATTTTCAACTAGCTGGAAAGCCCGTCCGCGGACGGGCAGCTAGACGGAAATAAATGAATTTCTGAACTTCTAATTTTCTTTAGCCAAACTTTTTAATTTCCCTCACTTTTGCTCAAAAAAAAATTTTCCAGCATTTTCTGACGAAATTGCATCATTATTCTATCTTCTGTAGGTATTCTAGAAAAGTGGGAATTTTATTATATGTACTGGAGGGTGTTAACCCCCAGACCCCCGGTTTACACTTTTGACAGTTAATTTTCCAAGTAATGCAAAAGTTGCTGCTAAACTGTAAGCAGTAAGGCACTTAATGGGACTGTTCACAAATTACGTATCGGCCTTAGGGAGGGGGGGGGATTTGACAATTTGTTACGGTGGGGGGCGGGGGTGTTTTTCAAAATGTTACGTAACAAAAAAATTTCTTTTTTATAAAAAATTTAATATTTTTTCTAAATATTAAATTTTCATTAATTTAATAAATTAACCCAAAGAGATCCGTTCAGTCAAAAATCATAATTATTAAATACAAAATTTATTTTAAAAATTGTTTAAACTTTTGTTACGTTATTCTTCTGGGGAGGGGGGGTCTCGTAATTTGTTACGATCTGTTACAAGGGGGGGGAGGGGTTAAAAACGTTAAAAATTGCGTTACGTAGTTTGTGAACAGCCCCTAAATAAATGTTTTCCCTAGCTTCTCACTTTTGCTTAAAAATTCAAATTTCCCGGTTTTTCCTGGCGAAATTTGTAAAATTATAAATTCCTTTGCTTCTCCAAGTATTGTAAAAGAGTGGAAATCTTATGATATGTACTGGAGGGTATTCCACACCCCCCAGACCCCCGGTTTACAATTTTATCTTTATATTTTATAATTATGATAAATTAAATTAATTATAAATCATTATAAATAAATTAAAAGTAAACCGGGGGCTCTGGGGGGTAAATTGCAAAAGAGTGGAAATCTTGTGATATACACTGGAGGGTGTTCCACATCCCCCCGACCCCCCGGTTTACAATTTTGACTGTATATTTTTATAATTAATTATGATAAATTAAATTAATTATAAATTAATATAAATAAATTAAAAGTAAACCGGGGGTCTGGGGGGTGTTGAACACCCTCCAGTACATATCGCAGGATATGTTTACCCCCAGAACCCCCGGTTTACATTTTTAAATGTAACTTAAATTAAATAAATTACTTAAATACTTAAAGAAATGATTTTTTAAGGTTTAAACTTCCATCATTTTTGCTTAAAAATTCAAATTTCCTGGTTTTTCCTGGCAAAATTTGTAAAATTATAAATTTCCTATCATCTCCAAATTCTGCGATGTACTGGAGGTACTCTCCAGTATTCTAAAATAGTGGAAATCCTTCGATATGTACTGGAGGGTGTTCCACATCCCCCAGACCCCCCCGGTTTACAATTTTGACTTTATATTTTTATAATTAATTATGATCAATTAAATGAATTATAAATTAATAAAAATAAATTAAAAGTAAACCGGGGGGTCTGGGGGGTGGGGAACACCCTCCAGTACATATTGCAGGATATGTTTACCCCCAGAACCCCCGGTTTACATTTTTAAATGTAACTTAAATTAAATAAATTACTTAAATACTTAAATAAATGATTTTTTAAGGTTTAAACTTCCCTCACTTTTGCTTAAAAATTCAAATTTCCCGGTTTTTCCTGGCGAAATTTGTAAAATTATAAATTCCTTTGCTTCTCCAAGTATTGTAAAAGAGTGGAAATCTTATGATATGTACTGGAGGGTGTTCCACACCCCCCCGACCCCCCGGTTTGCAATTTTGACTGTATATTTTTATAATTAATTATAATAAATTAAATTAATTATAAATTAATATAAATAAATTGAAAGTAAACCGGGGGTCTGGGGGGTGTTGAACACCCTCCAGTACATATCGCAGGATATGTTTACCCCCAGAACCCCCGGTTTACATTTTTAAATGTAACTTAAATTAAATAAATTACTTAAATACTTAAAGAAATGATTTTTTAAGGTTTAAACATCCATCATTTTTGCTTAAAAATTCAAATTTCCTAGTTTTTCCTGGCAAAATTTGTAAAATTATAAATTTCCTAACTTCTCCAAATTCTGCGATGTACTGGAGGTACTCTCCAAGTATTCTAAAATAGTGGAAATCCTGCGATATGTACTGGAGGGTGTTCCACACCCCCCAGTCCCCCCGGTTTACAATTTTGACTTTTATAATTATTTTTATAATTAATTATGATAAATTAAATTAATTATAAATTAATATAAATAAATTAAAAGTAAACCGGGGTCTGGGGGGTGTGGAACACCTTCCAGTACATATCGCAGAATATGTTTACCCCCAGAACCCCCGGTTTACATTTTTAAATGTAACTTAAATTAAATAAATTACTTAAATACTTAAAGAAATGATTTTTTAAGGTTTAAACATCCATCATTTTTGCTTAAAAATTCAAATTTCCTAGTTTTTCCTGGCAAAATTTGTAAAATTATAAATTTCCTATCATCTCCAAATTCTGCGATGTACTGGAGGTACTCTCCAAGTATTCTAAAATAGTGGAAATCCTTCGATATGTACTGGAGGATGTTCCACACTCCCCAGACCCCCCCCCCCGGTTTACAATTTTGACTTTATATTTTTATAATTAATTATTATAAATTAAATTAATTATAAATTAATATAAATAAATTAAAGGTAAACCGGGGGGTCTGGGGGGTGTGGAACACCCTCCAGTACATATTGCAGGATATGTTCATCCCCAGAACACCCAGTTTACATTTTTAAATATAATTTAAACTAAATAAATTACTTAAATACTTGAATAAAAGATTTTTTAAGGTTTAAACTTCCCCCATTTCTGTTTAAAAATTCAAATTTCCTGGTTTTTCCTGGCGAGATTTGTAAAATTATAAATTTCCTATCTTCTCCAAATTCTGCGATGTACTGGAGGTACTCTCCAAGTATTCTAAAATAGTGGAAATCCTTCGATATGTAATGGAGGGTGTTCCACACCCGCCAGACCCCCCGGTTTACAATTTTGACTTTATATTTTTATAATTAATTTAATTAATTATAAATTAATATAAATAAATTTAAAGTAAACCGGGGGGTCTGGGGGGTGTGGAACACCCTCCAGTACATATCGCAGGATATCCACTCATTTAGAATATTGGACAAATAGTTTTAATCCTAATCTTAGTTTAATATATTTTTCGGTTGGTAAAAAAAAATCGAGCAATCCGAGTGTATTTTTTCACTAAAAAATGACACGCTGTAGCAGGAGCAGCGTGCTGGGATTTTATATATTAGGATGTGGATTTATACGACGCGATAGAATGCCTGGGAATGCCCTTTTGACTTTTTTCTGAAATTCAGATGCAATTTATTTTTAAAAATATCATAAATTTGAACTTAATACATATTTCAAAAACCAAACATTCACAAAGAAACAAGACAAACACATGAATAAATCAGGCACAAAGTTGTAAATAAATAAAAATAATTACAATTATTTCAATTTTCTTTCTCTTTTTTTTTAACGAGGAAAGCTATTTCATTTTTCAATGTTCAAATTAAATTGAAATGAAAAATTCATTTTGAAGTTATAGTTGTCATTTAATTTATAAGATTTTTAATTAACTACCTAATGAGTTATTCAATATTTCTGCAAAATTTTCGGATTCCGAATTTTATGTGAATATTAATTTTTAAAAATTTTGTTAATTTTGAAAATTCCTAACTTTATTTATATTGTTTTACTTTTGCGTTTCAATTTTAATATTTCAGGAATTTTCCTTATAATTAATTGTTGCCGTTGTTGGTTGGATTAAACTTTGTGTCTGTTCGAACTTTAAATATAATTACTTTATATTAGACTTTTAATATTTTTTCAAATTAAAATTTTTAATTTGTTTAGGTTTGAGTTTGGAGGCTCGGGACGGAGGATTTAAGTCGGATCAAAATATTCTGTTAATTAATAATTTGAAAAGAATTGTTAGGGAATTTCTAAAATGTCGAGATTCATAATTTTTACTTTGAAAATAATTTGTTGTTATTACGAAGGGAAATACTTTTGAGTTATTATAAATACTAAGGCAAATACCACATTCTATTATACTCATAAGTTATACAATAATTGAAATTCTCAGAATTCAGCTAATTAATAAAGTCCGTTGTATACATTCCTCTACATTGTGTATCCAACTACAGCATTAAGATAATTACTTAAATTCATTAAAACTAATCTGCCATAAATTCTAACTAACCCAGCTTGAAAGACATAAACTCAAGTTCGAGGATGTTGCGAGTTATACGTTCGCCCTTTTCTCGTTTTAGACTTGGTGTGGATTTATAATTCCCTAAATTTCCTATTATATGAAATGGATTATTTTAGATCGCTTTCGTGTGGGTTACTTTCGTGGCTATTCTGACGCTGATGGATGAAGCAGAAACCCTATTTTGAGGTCTCATACATCATTTTACCTTTGTTTATGTTTAATCTTTTCCCCGATATATCTCGAAAAATTTGTATTCCGACCCAAAGAAATTATAGTTGTAGCTAGCCAACTAATGGTCGGTTTATCACGTTTTTTGTTTTCAGATTGCGAACAATCTCCCGGAGTTTATTTGAGAGATAATCCTTTATTTGGAAATCAACCCTCGCACTGCGAATTGCGTGTGCCTACGGCCGAACGTGCGGCACATTATTTGGACGTCGCCGTCGAAGGAAGAGCGCCAACCCGAGAGGACTCTCGCGACTCCCATCTTTTATTTACTCTGCACGTTTATCAGTACAGCGTGGCGGGAAAAGGTGGAGGTGAGCTTTTATTTATTTAACTATTTATAAGAAAATCGGTAATAACGTAAAAGATAAAAGTTTCTAATTGTCTCCTCCGATCACAGCACTTCCAAATTTATTATAATTGGCTTTCTTATCTGCACTTTTTTGCATGCTTAACGTCGTATATTTCCTTACGAAATCCCTCGGCTCGCGTATCTTAAACAGGTTTTTATCTAAAAATTTTCTGTACTGAAAAATTGTTTCAGTCGCCGGAGGCAGAAGTCGGCTACATCTGTTCGACTTGGGAAATTCGGAGCGAGGAAAATCGAGCGGTGGAATTCCCTTGTCGGGACTAGGAAATATTTTATTAGCGATTTTTAACGGTCAGAAGCATCTACCTTACAAAGAGCACAAACTGACTCATTTACTAAAAGACTGCTTAAACTCGCTAACTTGTCACGCTGCAATGATCGCTCACGTCTCGCCCTACGCTCAAAATTATTCCGACACCCTCACCACGGTTCAGTTGGCGTCACGAATACATCGCATGCGACGAAGACGCATTAAATTCGTTTCTGCGGGTGTAGGAAATGGGTCAGGAGGTAGCTCGGGCGAGGAAGCTACACGCACGACTGGAACCAGCAGCGAACCCGATCCTTCGAGTAGCGATTTATCAGCGGATACCGTAATTTATGTGGGACCCGCTGACGACGCCACCGACGGAGAACATCCGCCGGTTTACATCCCCAGTCTTAATTCGGGCGATAATCGATGTTCAATGAGTAAAGCTTTACGCGGATCCACCGCAGAACAGCGCACGACTAAAGTTCCAGTATTACAACGACCAATCCTAGAAGACAAATCGTCGACTCATCGTTCGCCCATTAAAAGTACTTGTCAAAGTAATAAAACTTCACCCGCGCATACAAATAGTCCCAAGTCATCTCCAGCACGTATTCCGACCGTGAAAAGCAAGACACAATCGTCGGAGGGTGCAAAACATGCAACTAATGGTGGAAGTGACGAACAGTGGATTGACGGTCCACGTATTTCTAAATCGAAAGTTGCCGAAGCGAGGCATTTAATGAAGGAGCCCTGTCATGTTAAAAAACGAGAGACTTGGATTGATGGGCCCATGCAAGGCGACGCCGCCAACGCCTACGGATACATGGACAGTCACAAGAAAAATATGATTCGAAAGTGGGTCGAACATCAAACGTCGCAAATCCAACGTAAACAAAAAATTGTTAAGGAGCCCTACAAAGAGCTCACCCAATTTAAAACCTGCGACGAGGACGTTCTCAAGCCGCTCGATTTGAAGGTGGAAGGGGTGGAAGAATGCGTAATTCGAACTGGTTTAAAACTTGGAAAACAAAGTGGCGATACGATACCCGAATGTGAGACTCCGGAAGAGAGAGAGCTAGACGAAGACTACGAAGACGACGAAGAAGCCGTAGAAATCCCACCGGCGCTGCCGTTAATACAGCCGTTAAGCAGTCGAGAGGTTTCTTTGGAAAGTCTAGACAATCTCCTAAAAGAACGGCTGATGAACAATCCGGGTTATTGCAATCGGGACGACATGGACGACGATAATATCGGTAGCGACGAAGACGAAATATTGGAAATCATAGAAGTGGAAGAACCGTTGGAACCCGTTCCCACGCAAGACTGCTGTTTACAAGTTACCGAAGAAGACATAGCGCTGTGTATGAGCTTTTTGGAGAATCCGTTACCGGAAGTGGACCAAGAGAACCCGTTAGACCATCCGTTACGAATCTTAAGTCAGGAAAATTTGACCGTAGTTTCGACGTTTACCGATTCGTTGTCGGTTTATACGGATCTAGAACGGATTTTACCGCGACATCGGTACGATCCCAAGTACGGGTTGTATAACGACGACTACGAAGATCCGGACAATCCATTCCAGAAGACAATTTTTGACGACGCTTCCCAACAAAAATTTAACCAACTGGCGAGGTTACACGAACTGTATTCGAACAGGCTGGCGAAAGCGAACGTCACCAATTCCGAAATGTACCAACAGCAAAAGTTTAACGAAAAACCGTTCGCCAAGTGCGAGTCTCTTTCGTTATCCGACATGTTGTTTGGTGTTAACGGCGTCGAAACGAGTAGCATTTACAGCGAACCGGCGTACATAAACGACGAGAAATTTTGTGAAAATTGTAAAGTAAGTATGTCTAGACCTACCACTGCAAAAAATTGGTATGATGACGCTCATTTATCAATCAGTAGTACCGAGTTAACGGCACCCACATCCCTAGTACCACCGATAAGTAGAAGATTTCAAAGATATTCGCATAAATACATAAAAGACGGTAATAGTTTAGCACATTTAAGGCATCCAGATGGTGCGTCAAATCCGAATTTACGAGAAGAATTGGAAAAACCCGAAAAAGTCCTTGAAGCAGAAACGACAAAACCAACGCGTCCTCTAACTCCGCCAAACAGTCTTCCCTCGACCGAAAGAATAAATAGAAAAATTATGAGCATCGAAGCAGGTTTAACGTCCATAAAATTAAATCAAAAACAATCAGACGAGTACGACAGTGGACACGATTCCACTCCACGTACGTCGAAGCACAGTCCAGCGGCAATTTCGCGAAGAGCCGAAAGTGGTTACGATAGTGTCGTCCGTGATAGTGAAAGTTCCAGTATAGACTCAGACACAAGCAGACTGTCGCATCTCCACAACAGAAGAGGCAAATGCAAACACAAACACGACAAATCCTTCTGTTCGTGGTTTCTCCATCCGTTCACGTGCAAATACATCGACGAACCTCCCGAAACGCATTTTTAAATTTTTGACTCAGGAAGGGCGGCCCTTTATTTTCTAAGACGTCGTTGGTTTTGTAATTTTGAAAGTATGATGATGAACATATTTTTAATACTAAAAATAGCTTTTGGATGTTTATATTGTATAATTCTGTTAGAAAAACATTTTTTACAATTCTTCCAAGCATATCATACTCGCCAATGATGGGGAACAAAATTATATCTTGCCAATCTTTTTATAAATTTTACCCTCAGCTTAAGACTGCTTCTAAAATTGGATCTCAAGATTTAATTTTAAATAAGTATAAGATTTTTTTGTAATTTTTTAGATGATATTGAAAAATTATGTTTCTATTTCACTTTAATATTTATTTGTGATATTATAAATAATAACAAATTGTTTTATTTTCCAAATTTTTTAACCGCATGTAACAATGTTATTGTATCTAGTGTACATTATGTATTTATTTCTTCTACTGTATTGTTGATTCGAATTTTTTTGTAATATAGCTGTTACAGGTTACAGTTGTATTAAGTGAGCATTAAATATTTACATTAATTTATTTTATTTCATAATTTACATTTCACTCCAATTCAAGCTCCAACTAAATAAAATTTGTTTCATCGTTTCCTTGACGACGTGAACTTGTTTCCGATTCTGAATCGGAAAGACGTCGAAATTTCAACCTGTTTTTGGTTTGGTATGGAATACCCCCCAGACCCCCCGGATTAAAATCAATCAACTTATGTTCATAATCTTTCGCTTGAATGATAGCATAAATTTTTGTACACCACTTTTTCATTATCTCTTGTGAAATTTTCTCAAATTTCCCTTCACTTAAAACCGAGACGAGAATCGCTAGGAAAATCTAGTGTATAAATGAAGAAAAACTTGAATAAATCCGGAAAAATCCAAGATTTTTATACTAAACTACCGATGATTTCGACATAACTCCGATTACACAGATTAAACCGTAAAGGAATTATGCATCAGGAGATTAAAAGGTATTCCATACCCCCCAGACCCCCCGGTTTAAAATCAATCAACTTTTGTTCATAATCTTTCGCTTGAATGATAGCATAAATTTTTGTACACCACTTTTTCATTATCTCTTGTGAAATTTTCTCAAATTTCCTTTCACTTAAAACAGAGACGAGAATCGCTAGGAAAATCTAGTATGTATAAAGGAAGAAAAACTTGAAGAAATCCGGTAAAATCCAAGATTTTTATGCTAAACTACCGATGATTTTGAGATAACTCCGATTACACAGATTAAACCGTAAAGGAATTATGTACGCGGAGATTAAGGGACACTGGGGGGTATTCCATACCCCCCAGACCCCCCGGTTTATAATCAAACAATTTTTGTTCATGATCTTTCCCTTGAATGATATCATATACATTTTTGTACACCAAATTTTCATGATCTCTTGTGGAATTTCCTCAAATTTCCCTTCACTTAAAACCGAGACGAGAATCGCTAGGAAAATATAGTGTGTAAATGAAGAAACACTTGAAGAAATCCGGTAAAATCCAAAATTTTTATACTAAACTACCGATGATTTCGAGATAACTCCGATTATACAGATTAAACCGTAAGTGAGTTTAATCATTATGCATTAAGAAATTGAGAGGCATTGGGGGTATTCCATACCCCCCAGACCCCCCGGTTTAAAATCAATCAACTTTTATTCATAATCTTTTGCTTGAATGACAGCATAAATATTTATACACCACATTTTCATTATTTTTTTTGAAATTTTCTCAAATTTCCCTTCACTTGAAACCGAGACGAGAATCGCTAGGAAAATCTAGCGTATAAATGAAGAAAAACTTGAAAATCTTGAAAATCCGGAAGAAAATCTTCGGAAGTTCAAAGAGATCTTGGGAAATTAGGAAATCTTAGCGATACTACCTTTTTTTAAAAGATCTTTTTATGCTTTTTAAACTTCCTCGAAAGACAATCTTGAGGCCATCCAGGAGGAATTCCGAAAAAATTGGCAAATTTAACTTCACTTCGGATCACGAACCAGCTTAGTCATGATAAAATAATCACATATTTAAACAGGTGTCCAATTATCACATTTACCACATATGGAAAGCCGCCAGTGTGATGGGATTGCACTTTCACACTTAAATGAAAAAACCACGAGCCGCCACTGGTTCTAGGTAAATATAAATCAGAATATGGACAAATTTTCTGAAACTGATTAACATAAAGGCAGAGTTATTGCTGTTTCACCACTGTCCTGTCATACATATTGTCAGATTTTATTTTGACATGAACTAGTTTCTACAGATTATATACTTTCCACTGATATTTTGAATTATTGGAAAAATTAAATTTTTAAAATAAAAAAAAAGGAAAATTTCGACCCTGACTACATCGGGTCAATAAGATTACTTTTGTTGGGTTGCTTTCGGAAATTATCTCCGGTAGTATAAATGTAAATCCGGCTAACTCTTGTTTCTCCTATTTTCCTTTATTCTGTGTGGACTACCTTTACCGTTGAATCGAAAATCCCTTGCCTGTTATACGTGATTTTAATTTTTTAAGTTTTAATTATTTAGAATTACTTAACCCATGAGGGGGGAGGTTGAGCCCCCAAAAGCACCCCCTTATATACGGCCCTGCCAGGAACAATTAAAACTTTTAAAATATTTGACCTATATAAAATGAAAGAATTTTTCCCCAGAATTTATGGATTCCAGGATCCAGGGCCGTAGTTATACATTGGTCATGGGGGGGGGTTGGAATTTACAAAAAGAGTTGGCATATGCCCGAAATTTTGAATGACTTCTTGTAATGTAGTAATTATTTAGAATTACTTAACCCATGAGGGGGGTGTTTAAACCCCCACAACCGCCTCCTTATATACGGCCCTAGATTTTCAACTCATTTATCGTTTAAACCGTTAGACTTTTTTAAATCTTCTTAATTTTCCGCACAACTACCGAGCAGGCCTCATATGTTAAGACTTCAACTGACCCTTTAGCTGGCCATTTATAGAATTTTATTTAATTAACTTAACCGTCATTATTTTCTCAGCTTGTAAGATAATACTGATTTTTAAAATTGAACTGCTTGCGAAGATCGTGCGGCCTGAAGGCCTCACTGATCCACCATTTCCTTTCAATTTTGTTGATTGATAACTTGATAATTTGATAAAATCACAAATGATTACTTAGATTGTGCGGCCTCAAACCCGCACTGATCCGTAACCTCCCATTTTTTTAGGTTGGTAACTTGAAATCAACCAATCTCCAGGAATGCTAGACAAAACGACTTGGCTTTTTAATGGATTTTAGGGTAAAACTTCTTAACCCTTCCCCCTTAAGTGGGCAAGTGAGTAAATTGTTAAAAAATAGGTTTGTAAGATTAATATTAAAAGTAATTTAGGCTTTGGGAAAGTGAAAACCTAATTTAGCTTCTCAAGCCGATATTACCATTTACTTTCGAAGGCAGAAGAGGACTTATGGGAATAATTATTTCTATATAATCGATTAACTACAACTTACGCCGCTTATCCGTTCCTTCTCTGATATATCTACAGTGCGGCCTCTAAACCGCGGGAAGTGTGAACACTTCAACTAGAGAAGTTATTAATGCATATTTGAAATCTTAAAGAAGTTGCCAGCACTTAGTGCTTGATGCACAGTCAGTAAAATTTTAAAAAAAGAGCTGTAGTAGTTTGAAATCTACTCCCACCCCTTATAATCTCTTTTCCTCCGGGAAGAGGAACAGTAATTACAGTTCCATCATTATTTTTTCAGCGTTGAATGTAACAACTTTATAGTATGATTTTTTGGATTTATGTTGGAGAGTTTTGAAAGAATCTCGTTAATCCTTCGTGTAGCGTTCCATGACTATTAATTTTATTTTTATGATTTTTGTTATCGGAAGCAAAGTAAAACCTCGTAACGACGTTAAACTTTCTGAAAGCATGGGGTACACTATTCAACGAACTCGAATTGGTTCTCATACATACATGCAAACAACTTTATCTGTACTTGATTTATTGTGTTTTTATTTGTACTCGAAGGTTGAGGGTTGTAACCATAAAACCATTACTACGTTCCTGTTTCAGTAAGTTTGAGTTTCCTCACAACCACTACTAAACCACATTTCCGTCATTTCAGTTTACCGTTCGTTTTCATGTTTCGAGCTGAAATTAAACCGATATGAAATGTAGAGTGGAGCAAACAATTTTTTATTCAATCTAATTTCGGCATATATTTCTTACGTAATTTGAATTGCCACCAAAAAAAAACTATTTCGGTTATTTTTATGTGATTTGTAATCGTGGTATTTATTTATTGCTTACAAAATGTGGCAACATTTAGAGAAAAGTGAACTGTGAACTTAGTTGATAGGCCTGTCGTGTTTGAGCAGTGATAAAGAATCAAAGAGAGCTCAGTGCTCGTAATTTACTTAAGAACGAATATGGGATGTTTTTGCACCTTCTGGGTGTGTTTTTCACTATTCATATTCAGTGCGCATTGTGCCCCGGAAGAGCTGCTGTACGACTATGTCAACATAGGTAAAAATCTTCCAAATATCGATGATATCTCCAGCGAGGAAATAAGACTCCGGGTGCCAATCATTTTTTATGGACAATCTTACTCCGCAATTTTTGTAAGTAGCAATTTTTTTCGCATCAACAGTTTTTCCAATTTTACATTTTTTGACCTTTCATTCTACTTAATCAAACTTTTTTTAAAATTGTTTTTAGGATATTATGAATTAATCTATACAATAATAACATATCAGATCTGCCCTGTGTTAAAGGTCACCCACTCATTCATCTTTAAACAATATGAAAAGGTCATTGTTCTCCCCAGATTAATAATCTTTCCCAATTTCAATTATTTTTTCTTTCAAATTTTGGTTTTTTTGTTCCTCAAATTTGATTTATTTCAGGTAAACTCAAACGGTTTGCTTTCTTTCCAAACCGACATCCAAACGTTTTTCAACACAGAGTTTCCTTTAAATTATCCCGTAATCGCTCCGTTGTATTCCAACGTCGATAGCAGTGGGTCTGGAAGCATTTCCTACTACGAGACCGACAACCCCGAATTTTTGCAAAAAGCAACAACTGTGGTCCGCAGCGCTTTCCCGCTGAGCGATGAATTCCAAGCAACAAGTTTGTTTGTTGCCACCTGGTCTTCCGTTGGTTACCACAAAAATGGAGTCGATAAACTCAATACCTTCCAAGTTGCCATATCCTCCGACGGAGACGACTCCTTCGTCGAGTTTTTGTATCCAGAAAATGGAATCCAATGGATTCAAGGAACCGGCGATGAATCCGGACTGCCCGATGCTCGGGCGCAAGCTGGATTCGTAGGAGCCGATCGTCGATTTTATGTGCTTCAGGGTTCCGGTACCGACCAAGTCAAATATTTGGAAAAGTAAAATTTTCTTTTTGTAAAATAACCCTCTGAAATATGATGTTTTCAGGTGGACCAATTTTAACGTTCCAGGACAGTGGATTTTTAGGGTGGGCAGATTAGACGCCGATGGAAACGTCGAAGAAGCCCGATCGTTTGATGGTATAGCTCTCGAGGAAGCTCTTCATTTTTTACTATATTTAAACATTTTTAGATTTCGAAAACAATGCTGCAACTTCCTGTGAGAAAGGAATTACCCAATGTCATGGTTTTGCCAAATGCGTCGATTACAACGATGGATTCTGCTGCGTCTGCAAGGATAAATATTACGGAAACGGAAAATATTGTGTTAATAAAGGTAACATTATGATCTTCGTGGGATCTCTAATACGTTTTTAATTATCCAGACATTCCTCTGCGGGTGAACGGTAAGGTAAGCGGAAAAATCAACAATGAAGCCTTCGCCAACCTCGACTTGCAATCCTACATCGTAATGACCGACGGAAGAGCTTACACAGCAGTTTCCAAAATTCCGGAACCGATCGGCTCGGACATTTTATCCCTCCAAGTACTGGGTAGCGTTTTGGGCTGGGTGTTTGCCAAACCAGTCGGTGAAACCGTCAACGGTTTTCAATTAACCGGAGGTGTTTTCAATCACACCGCCACGTTAGTCTTCACCAACACAAACCAAAAGATCATAGTTAGACACAAATATTTGGGGTTGGACGTATACGATCAAGTGCGTTTGGAAGTCGACATCCAAGGGGAAATCCCGCACTTACCGCCGGAAGCAAGCGTAACTTTTGCTGACTACGAAGAACATTACACGTTAACCGCACCAAATACGGTTCAATCTTCCGCCAGCCGATCGTTCAGTTACTCGAATTTAGATGGAACGCAAGTTGCCGTTCCGTTTTCTATCGAGCAATCTTTTGTTTTCGATTATTGTAAATCGAACACCAGCTTGACGGGAACCACGTGGAAGTATAAGATCGACAAGAACTTTATAAGCTACGAAGCTAGAGAACAGATTGCCAGATATGGATTGAGCAGCAAAGTTAAACCATTGGGCGGTAAGGCCGTAAGTTAATAATGTTTTGACTTTCTTGCACTTGCAATATTTTCAGATCGCGATCCATGCGACGAAGGTAAAACAACGTGCGGATTAAACAGTGCTTGCGTAGTGGAAGAAGATTCCTTCCGTTGTGTTTGCAATCCTGGCTATCAGCTAATTTACAGAGAAAATTCCAGCTCCGAATGTGAAGATATAAACGAATGCCAAACAGGATTGGACCAATGCGATTACAACGCTCAGTGCATCAACGTCGAAGGAAGCTACACTTGCAGATGTAATCCGGGCTTCGAGGGTAGCGGCCTGACTTGCGAAAGTTCTCAAACTTGCAGAAACGTGCAATGTCCGCAAAATTCAGAATGCGTAGAAGGCAATCCGATTAGATGTCGTTGTTTGCCTGGTTTCACAGGAAATGGGCAAATTTGCACTCCGATTGTTGTTCCTCAAGGTTGTAACGTTCAAAACAATTGCTCGCCTTATGGAATCTGCACCATCGATCGCCAAACGAATTCTTACGTATGTTTGTGTGCGGGCGGATATTATGGAGATGGTTATAATTGCGAAAGAGAACCCGAACAAACCTACCCGCCCCAGACCTACCCGCCCCAGACCTACCCACCCCAGACCTATCCGCCTCAAACCTACCCGCCCCAAACGACTACGCAGGGACCAACAACCGGAGATCGTATACAGGCTAGCTGCGTGTTTACTTATTGCTACTGTCCTGCAGGTTATAAACTGGTGGAAGGAACCGACTATTGCACCCTCGAAGAAGTGTTTACTAACACAAGCGCCGCTATTCCCACCACTACCGAAGAAAGTTCCACGCAAACAAGTGGGTTCACAACGTTCTTAATCCTAGTAATGCAATAATTTTTTTTCAGTTTCTTGCAGTAACCTAAACAATTGCCATCGCGATGCGCAGTGCATTTACGAACTTAGCATTAACAACTACCAGTGCGTTTGCAATATTGGGTTCGAAGGAGACGGATACAACTGCAGGGAATCGGAAGTCACGTGTATTAACGATTCCGTGTGCGATGTTCGCGCCACGTGCATATATAACGAGAATTATGGAAGGTCCACATGTGTTTGCGATCGAGGGTACTTTGGCAATGGAAGAGAATGTCGTGCTGGTAAGCATTGAAGCTCCCAAGAGATCAAATTTTCTGAACTTTCATTTCAGCCCGGTGTATCAGAACTGAAGATTGTCCAACCAACGAAGACTGTCAATTCAACAACGCTTTACAAGAGTACGAGTGCATTTGCAAAGAAGGATTGGTGAGGGATTCCCAACAGTTGTGTGTCAAACTGGCAGGTACGTGCGGAGGTGGCGTTTGCGCCGAAAACTCTGAATGTCTGTACGATGAGGAGTATCGCACACACTACTGCGCCTGCAATGAAGGATACGTGGGTGACGGAATAACGGAATGTAGACCAAGAGTGCGTGGATGCGACGAACTGCAGAACTGCGCTCCACAAGCCAGTTGCTTGTATGATGAACAACAGCAAAGTTATCAGTGCAAATGTAACGAAGGATTTTTGGGCGATGGACTGATTTGTCTTGTAGAACGAAATTGCCACACCGATCCTCGGATGTGCCATCCCTACGCCGTGTGCTTAACAAATTCGGATCGAAAATATATCTGCGAGTGTCGGGCAGGATATATTGGAAACGGAACAGAGTGTCAGGAACGCATCGCTTACGACGGAAACTTTTTGCTATTAAATCAGGGAAAAGCAACGTTACGGATACCGTACGATCCATCCCAAAAGAATTTAGCCAAGTTGACTCACATTAGCGAGTTCCAAACTGCTGTCGGATTGGATATCGATTGTTTGCTTGGTCGAGTTTACTGGAGCGATATAACCGGAAGAGTTATCAAAAGTTCCAATTATAACGGAAGCAACGTCACCGACTTCATCACCACTGGTATGTGAGCGAACTTTTTTGGCTTTTTTTAATGTCAGCTTTTTAGACGTTGGGTCCCCTGAAGGCTTAAGTATCGATTGGGTAGCTAGAAATATTTATTGGACCGATTCCACCAAAGATACCATCGAAGTTGCCAATATTGAGACTAAATTACGCACAACTTTGTTTAATACAAGTTTGGTAAATCCCCGAGGTATTGCGGTGCATCCCCAAAGGGGGTAAGTACATGGTATTTTTGTTTTGCTTCTTATCATTTGTTTATTGTTTTCTGCCTGCAGTAAAATATTCTGGACGGACTGGGATAGAAGCCATCCAAAAATCGAATGGGCAAATGCTGATGGTACTGGTAGGGAAATCTTCTTGGAAGGCAAAAATGTACAGTTACCAAATTCGTTGGTGATCGATTTCGAAACGGAACGTCTTTGTTACGCCGATGCTGGTACGAAAAAGATCGAGTGTTTGGATATAGACACTCGTTATAAGGAAACCATAGCTGAGAACTGCACATATCCGTTTGGTATTGCTGTAACAAGCGAGCACATTTACTGGTCTGATTGGATCATGTAGGTTTTGAAATATTCATATATCCTCACTTGATTTCTTCTTTTGTTTCAGTAAAAAGATCGAACGTGTGGATAAACGCACTCTGAAGCGCTTACCATCTCTCAACGTGCCGTTAGGTGGCAGTAATAAGTTGTACGGATTGGTGGCGGTACCACAACGCTGTTTGGGTTTGGTGAACATTTGCCAGTACTATAACACTCAGTGCCCTTCTGGCCACATTTGTCTACCTGATGGTAGCGGTAGTCGGCGATGCCTATGCGGCTATAAGGCAGATTCTCCGAACGAAAAACCAACTTGCATACTTTAAAAGCTTCCACAATAATTTTTTTAGTTTAACTTTTGTAAATGTGCTTGTTTTATATTAAGTTTTTTTAATTTTAAAAATCTAGCATTTAATAAATACAAATAAACCGATAGCTTCATTTTTTCCCTTTTTTACCACTTTTGGGCTTTTCTGGTTCTGGTTCCGGTTGAGGTTCGGGTTCTGGTGGATGCTCTGGTTCCTTTTCAGTTTTTTCTTCTTTAACTTCTTTCCCAAATGACTCTTCAAACTCGTCCCTGTATTTCAGCAAATATACGCATAAGGCATTTATGGGTTCGGGTGGACGATAAGTCCCCAAATATTCCAATGCTTGGATTAAAATTGGAATCACCGTTGCGTCCAAGTATTCTTTCACCGGTAAAGCACTCAAATCCACGATCGATCTATGAGGTAAGAACTTCTCTTCGCCTTCTATGTGCAGTATTGCTTTGATAAGTTCGGCATAGCGAGCCATATCGTAAGTATTGCTGCTGTCCGTTGAGAGTCTGTCTTCGCTAAATTTCGAATTTTCCGACATTTCCCCGAAAATCTTTGAACCTGTAATTAAGCTTAATTATTATGCTGCATACATCAGTCATTTAGGCCAAACAATTTATAAAAAAAAACTTTCGTAAAATTATTGGCCATCACTCTGTACATATCAGATCGATAGAAATTCACCTGTGCCGCCCTCTGCCGCCTCTTCTTCCAAGTTCTCGTTTTCACCATCTTCGGCAGGCAACTGTTTACCCAAATGTTGACCTTCCATTTCGTTGAGCTGCTCCATAATTTCTTTAATTTTATCCTTTTTGAGTGTTTGTTCATCCATTTTATTGAATTTGAGTAAAATTTACTTCAAATGTCAATCAATTTGATGTTTACTAAAAGTCAATGCTCTCGCGATAATGAAAGTTACAGTTAAAAGTAAGTAGTATAACCTTAAATTTCTGGTTGTCAAAGTTTGTTTATTATTTTAGATTGGGTCGGTGTTGCTACTTGGAAATGGGTGGCTAACGACGACAGTTGTGGTATTTGCCGTATGCCCTTCGATGGTTGTTGTCCAGATTGCAAATTGCCCGGTGACGATTGTCCTTTGGTTTGGGGTCAGTGTACTCATTGTTTTCATATGCATTGTATCGTAAAATGGTTAGAATCTCAGCAAGTCAATCAACAGTGTCCGATGTGCCGACAGGAATGGAGATTTAATAACAAGTAACTTTTATGTAAGTCTTCGTCTTTAATATTCACTTATTTGCACGAAATTAATTGATATTATGTTTCTAACCTGTCTGTTCACAATAATGGTTTATTTATATTGTTAGAAATGTTTGTGTACTTAAATAAAATGTAAGGTAAATTATATTAGTTTTAAATTTAAGTCTTTGTTATCCAATAATCTAAAATTTTATGGCAGGGACCCGATCCTTAACCTGCTTACAAACTATGTAGTTTTAGTTGAATATGTACTACCAGTGGATTGTCCTTAGAGATAAGTAGTAGTAGATAATATGCACCAGGGCTCCGTCTGGCTGGAAAGTCTAATGAATAAGCACTTAAAATCATTTTGGTCAAATTTTTTTCCTAAATCTTAGAGTATCATTATAAACTTTAAAATGCTCTCCTGTAAAATTAAGATTTTGAAGATACGATAGTTTACGTAGGAGGTATCGATGTGTTTATTGCTGAGGAGTGAGTTAACTAACAGCAGTGGAGGCTTGTGGCTTTTTCATTTTTGGAGACTAATCATATAGTATACAGTAAAAGTATAATCCATCCCAATGGTGGCATTCCATGTGTGGTAGATGTGGTAATTGCACAATTGATTATACAAAGGACATAGTTGTAATTTTATTATTGTCAACGTTACAGGTAATAATCAGAAATAAATTTGAAGTTTTTCACATCTTTTTGTGAGGGTGTAAGCTAGGCTAACAATGTCTCACAAGGTAAATTTTATTAATTTAATTAATAGTTTAGAATTTCAGGGGAGGCTAAGCCTTCCCTGACAAGCGCTGGTTTGCTAGAAGCTAGATGATTATCAAAGACGTTAGCCTTATCTTCTGGCTTATTTGTTTTCATCTAAATAGAGGAATCGATTGTTGTGGTCTTTTCATTACACAAAAGTAGATTCCGTCTGGCATCTTTTTAATTTCCGATAGCCAATATGTTAGTTCACCGGTAGAGATGCTTATCAATTTGTTTGCGTTCATGACTTTAGCTAATTCTCAACTCTTTGACGACGTCAATCTGGAGCCTCATATGCGATTTTCAACGTTATAGTCGCCTCCAGCTCTAAACCTATTTCCTAACGTGTTAAGAAACTGTTCGAAATTTTCTTTCTTGTTGTTATGTTTCAGTTGGCAATAGACAGCAGAATCAATACAAAGAAAAATTTCTTTTTTACCTGATTACTGCTGAGCCTCTGTCTTGCATGTCTTACATTTTGTTGATAAAATACAAGATAAGTTGTCGTACCCAACGGGAATTATCTCGAAAATTTTGTGTACACTTGTTTGGAATTCCCTGGAATTCTTTGGAAATTTTGGGAATTCCTTGGATTGGAAATTATTGGAATTCTTTGGAAATCGTTGGAGTTCATGGGAAATCGTTGGAATTCTTGGGAAATCGATGGAATTCTTGGAATTTATTGGAAATTTCTCGAATTCTTGGAAATCGTTGGTAAATCTCTGTAATTCCGTGTCTTGTGAACAGAAATTTTGTTTGATATTTATCTTTTAGTGGTACTTGTATATTACAGAGGAGGGGCTTGTTCTTGGGGAGGTCCAGATCCCTTCCGTACTCTATGGCTTGGCAAGAATGACCTGGCAGGAGTCAGTAAAGAAACGATACAAGAGTAAATATCTTAAACTAATTTTGTACACAGGACTTGGAATTTCAATTATTTCCTTGGAATTCCAATAATTTACCTAGTGAGCCTCACTTACCCCCACGAATTTTTCCTGAATCTGCTCTTGTGTACAAGTGAAGGGAAATTTGATGAATTCTTAAGAAATACAAGGAAATATTAAAAATACTATTTTTTCAAATTTTTGAGATTACCTTGGATTTATTAAGATTTTCCGAAATTTCTTAAAATATCTTAGGATTTTCTAATTTTTTTTTGATTTTTAAAGATTTCCTAGAATTTTTTGATATTTCTTTGGATTTTCTTGTATTTTTCTTTTTTCTAGATTTCTTAAAATATCCTAGAATTTTCTACGTTTCCTTAAATTTTCCTCTTCCTCAAGATTTTCTGGAATTTCACCGAATATCTACAGATTTCTCTTCACCAATACCAGTACACCGCAGTTTGTTAACGATTCAAGTTAACTTTTTAAATTTTCTGAGAATTCCTTGGCCTTCCAAAAATATTCGGAATATTTTAAATTTCCTCTTATGACAGAAATCAACCAAATCTACAAAATTATTTTTAAATTTCAAAAATATTCCTAAATTCTTATCAAAACAGATTTATTTACCCTCTCCTCGCCCAGCCTCATTTTCCACCTACATGAACTTTGCCTGGATCCTACCTAGATTTTCAGAATTTCTAAGATTTCCAAGGAATTCCAACTTTATTTAGGTTTTCAATCGCTATAATTGCTGGTTCCCTGGGATATCTGGTTTTTTTACGACTTCGCTATAAGAACAGGTCCGACGGTGATTTTTACATAAAAACCACCGAAAATCGGCCCTTTTCTTGCCCGAACAGGTCCGAATTCGGCCTTGTTGATGCATACAGAAACAGCTCTCGTGTACACCTAGATCAATTTTAATTTTCTCAAATACATTTCCAAGCAAATTATCTCCGGTATTCATTATATTATCGTGAATCACTTTCGCTTTTATGATTTATTAATTTATAATCATACAATCCAACATATCACTATCTTTAAAATCACCAACAATAAAATTAAATCGTAATTGATTTGTCAATTAAAACGTCCTCGTAACGTATTTTCAACATAATTAAAATATAATAATAGCATAATAGTAAAAACAAGAAATTATTATCGTTACTACTCGAAAGTGACCTCTTATCCGCCAAGAACACAAAAAATTACCTATTTCCGTAATAATTACGCACCTAAAACTTTTGCATTGTCACAGGGGGAGGTTTGCTTTTCCTACGACCGACCTGCTTTCGTCGTCCTTTTTATAATTCCAACTTTTTCTTATTACAATAATTACTTCATTTAATTAAAAAAAAATGCAAAAAACGTAATTAACTCGATTTTGGCGGATGCATCAATTATACGCTTGTCAGGGACGTACTCGTACGATGCGCCCATTCTGATGGGTCACGAACTCGGGCGCCACTTCTACGCCGCTGTAATTTCTCTCGATCTATCTTATTTATTGTATTTGACCTATAATTAGAATGTTAAAAAATTGTTTTTAAAAGTGCATAGAATTTCTAACGATTCAACTTGAGTTAACCTACATTAATTTTTAAACAAATCGTTTAATCGTTGTGTGCATGTAAATACTACTACGCAATTTGCATTCGTTTTTGTTGTTACAATTTTTTATAATATTTAATTATTGATGCTAAAACTTTTGCGTTCGATTTATTTTATTGTGTTTTAGAGAGTAGAAAGGATAATTATTCATTTAAAATATTATTTCTCATGTTAAATAAATAATTTGACGTGCATGCTAATTAAAAATTGTTTAACTATTTTATTTGTCATTCAACCTTGATTCTGTGGGAATTTTATAAATAAATAAATATCGGGCAATTTTGCAAAAGAAAAAAATTTAATTGTATTGTAATTTATTATATGGGGCTGATTGCGTTTTTGCGGAAATTCGCCAATAGTTAATTTTTTAATGTCAAAAACACTTTCACTATTTAATGTACCTATTTAAAATTTCTTGTTTACTTTCTTTCAAAAATCGTACTACACCACATAGTATCAAACTGGTAATAAAATTGCATATTACTTTAATAGTTATTTAAATGTATATCCGCGAGATATGAAGTCTCGCAATAATAATTATAATATGACTTGGCCATTTTTAAATTGGTTTTAAATTTAAAGGTTTTGCAATGACGATGATGTTAGATATTTGTATAAATAAGTGCTCGATATTACTATAACTTAGTTTAGTCGTTTTAATTATTTTATATAGAATGCTGGAAAATAGCATTCACAATACAGAATAATTTTAGTTTTGTTTCTGCAGCAGTTGGAAACTATTAGACGCACGCGCAGACTTATTTTAAGCAGTGTTCATGTTTTCGACATTTTTTGATACAAAAACAATTCGTAAATGCTACTTAACCCTTCAGTCAACTGGTGAAGCCTGTCAGGTTTCACTAATATATTATCTAATTTATTTTGCCCATTGACTAGAGGGTTAGTTCTTATTATAACATTGTAGGTTGTTTTGGTAGACGACTGTGAATAATTGACTAACCCAAAACGGCTTGGGGAGCTTCTTAAAAATATATATTGAAGGGTTCTGCCAGGTGTTCTATCATACTTAACAAAGCACGTGCCATGTGTTAAATTTAAGTGCACATTTTCTCTCAGCAGTCACACAATTATGATTTCTTTTGTCCTCCTAGGTATATTTGGTAGGGTCCTTTTCACCCAAAGTTACAATTTTGGATTCAAAATCGACGCCACTGCGTTATACAATTTAATTATCACTTACATTATTTTATTGTTATCGAAAAAAACATACATAAACATAATATTCATAGCTAGATAAAATATCGATAAAGAATAATAAAAAAAAAAAAAATTCCGTCATCGTGTATTTTACCTAGTGCTAGTAGTGTAAAGGCAGTTCCCCTTCCAACGGAGTGTTTGCTACCTGGTGCTATGCTAAATGTGTAACTTGTTGTCGGTGTTTAGTTTTGAATGTCAGTTGCGTGTAGTTATTTGTGTGGTACGTACGCGAAGCTGAGCTCCGGGTGTGTGTATGTGTACACGATGAATCATTGTGAATTGTGACTAATTTTTTATAATTTGTGAGTAATGTGACAAAATGCGATCAAATTCAATCACAAAAATGCCTAAACCACCGCCGCCTATTCCTCCACGTCCCAGCAAAGCCCTGGTTGCAGAAGCCCTCGCGAAGAGTAGAAAATCACCCACGACGAACGGGAGAGATAGCAGCACCCCAATCAGAAATGCACCGCCACCCCCTAACTCACTCTCAAAATCTCAATCCTATTCAAACGTATTTTTTTGTAAACAAAAACAAAACAATGAATTAACAGAAAATTCGAGGACTGTAGTTTTCCAGTCGTCGAATTTAACCAAATCTTCACCATTAATGAGACACGAATCTGATCGTTTACGACGAAACGTTTGGAACAATAATTATGTTAACAATTCTAGTGAAGTCATTAAACCTGATGAAACCAAATCTGAGTTAATTATAGAAAATGATAGAGTTAACAATCAAAAGACTACACTGGAGTCGCAATGGAACGATGTACTCATTGGTAAAAATCACGTTAATACCCTGATCGATGAGATGTTTGCAAGTATTCTCGATTCTTCCGATGATCAGATAGAATTGAACGAGACTTTTAATGAACATGTAAACGGTGTAACGTTGGAAGATACGGTGGAAGCGGTAGATCCTGGTGACGCAGATGAAGATAACGTCCAAGTGACTGCAAGCACGCCCGAATCCGATTCTGATCAACACATCAGCACGACTGTGTTAATATTAGACGACAAATCTGACACTTCCAAAAGCAACTCTTCCACTTCTGAAAGATCGGAGAAACGCGTGAAATTCGACGACTTCAAGAACCACGAACTCCTGATTTCGGAACTTCAAAGCATGCGGAAAGAACAGGACATTTACGAAGAAATTGGGGACGACTTGCCCAAAATCCAACGTTCGGATTGGGTGGAAGTCAATAACGGTCAGGAAGTGCGCCTTTCGAGTTGTCAAATTATAATCGAAAACGACGATAGTAAAAAATGTGACACTAAAGGGAATCCTATTCTTTCCAGATTAAACATGTCGTCTTTACACGGACTACCTCCTCTGCCGAAAAGTTTAAGTGGGTTTAGTCTTTTGGACAATCAGCGGAATTCGCAAACTCCAAATCGCGCCACTCCGACCCGCAGTGTCGCGACCCCATCGACTCCAAATTTTGGTTCTGGTCGAAATTTGTATTCGGGCCATTCGGGAAGTTTTAATGGTACGATCTCGGATTCTTCCAATTCGGGAAGGACTGCCACCAATCTGGATAATCAGCTGGCTATTTTGAGGCGCGAAATGGTGAGTTTTTTACTTTTAATTGTTTTATTAAGACGGTCGACTGTTATAAAACGTCATAAACACACGATATCCTTGAAAGTCAGCTCAACAGAGGTAATTAAGTAATTTTTGAAATGAGCAACAGTAGACTTTTTATTTATGTAGTAATAAATTGTTTACCTACTTTGTAAATAATTTATGTTGTTTGTTTGTAGTTTTTTTATGCTTGTTTTTACATTTTTGTCTTTCTACGGTATCGCTCCCGTATAAGAGCTTCCGCGCGTTGAACGTGCGGCATTATGCAAACTTTTTGTTACCTAAAGGTGACTGCGCCGCAGAAGAGTAATACCAGGTCACTATATGCATTCGTGTAATTGCATCATGCAAAAATTCTTCAGTAGTTAGTATTGAAAATTTCTTACCTCCTTGACATTTTTTCGAAAAGTCAGTGGAAGTCTTGGCATTGACTGGGTATTGCGTTGACCTAGTGACGATGAACTCTCCCAATTCAATTCAATAAAATCAAATTTTTGCAATGCCGTCTGCTTAATTGTTACGATTATATAATTTGGACTTATTTAACTTGACGTTGTTTATCTTCATCTTTCCACCCAGAGGGTTCATTCATCCCGGATAGTCCGGATAATTTTTTTTTTGACTTGGGAAACCCAAATTAGTAGTCCAACGGAGAAAAATTTAGAATAAATTAAATTAAAAAACCTAAGAGAGAAAGAAAGTATTGAAAACGGGACGAATGGGTTCCCGGCACTGATGAGAGTCCGCAGCGATAACCGCACGTTTGTCGTTAAACTTGAAGTAATCGGATAAGCTTTTACCCTTAATTTATCGGAAACGGCTTCCCATCTACCCCTAATATAATATACTTATTTGCACTACAATCGCTGGAGAAATCAGGTGTACAAGTGAAGGTAAATCTTGAAAAATCAAGGAATTCATAGGAATTCTGTACTTTTTTTTGTTTTTTCAACTTTTTGGAAAGGAAAACTTAAGACAATTCGGAGAAATATTTCAAAAAATTTCTCTTGTGACTCGCCCCTCGCTAAAGTTTCGTCTCACAAAAGAGTTTTTCTTGCGAAACCAATAGTTGGAGTGCTGGGGGATATTCCATACCCCCCAGACCCCCCGGTTTGAAAACCTGAAAGTATGTACAAAGTATAATATGTTCAAAATTTGAATTGAATGGACACTTTTCGCCCTTTCAGAACAAATACATCTAAATGTACTGTAGCACGCACCGGTGTGTATGGGGGTATTACCCGGTATCTCAGGGATTGTATGAATTACCCTTTATGCTGTAAAGATTAAAATTGCGATTCCGCCGCTGACCCTAGACCCCCTAAAATCAGATAAATGAGTAACTGAAAGCATTCCCCTAATATTCATCGTGTGCAGCACTTGTTGTAGTGAGCGAGACTGACCACAGTTAACTTCTAGTCGTAGTATTGCTAATAAGATAATATTATGAATTTATTTAAAACTAGCTGGAAAACCCGTCCGTGGATGGGCAGCTAGACGGTGAATCTCTTTTAAGCGGTATAATATTTTAACATTTAATTTTGTTTCCCATTACTGGGGGAAATACGTTTCTCATTAATTTCTCTCACTTTTGCTTAAAAACAAAAAATTTCCCATCTTTTCTTGACGAAATTTGTATAATTCTTCTGTGTTCTGTAGGTATTCTAGAAAAGTGGGAATTTTATCATATGTACTGGAGGGCGTTCACCCCCAGACCTCCCGGTTTGCATTTTTGACTTCAAACATTCTAATTTCCCGGTTTCTCCTGGCAAAATTTGTAAAACCATAAATTCCCTATTTTCTCCAAGTATTCTAAGAGTGGAAATCCTGTGATATGTACTGGAGGGTGTTCCACACCCCCCAGACCCCCCGGTTTAAAATTTTGACTTTATATTTTTATAATTAACTTTTAAAGTAATACAGAAAGTTGCTGCTAAACTCCATGAGTAGTAAGGTAATTAAATAAATATGCTTTCCAAGTTTATTTAGCCATCGGTTAAATTTCCCCATTTTTATTTAAAAATTCAAATTTTTCGGTTGGTAAAATTGTAAACCGGGGGGTCTGGGGGGTGGGGAACACCCTCCAGTACATATCGCAGGATTTCCACTCTTTTAAAATACTTGGAGAAGATAGGGAATTTATAATTTTTCAAATTTCGCTAGGAAAAATCGGGAAATTTGAATTTTTAAGCAAAAGTCATGAAAATCGGAGTGTTTTTCCACCAAAAAATGACACGGAGCAGCAGGAGCGTGCTGGGATTTTATATATCAGGATAAGATTTTGTTATTGGTTTCGAATTTAAGTTATAAACAAAGATTCTGTCTTTATAGGTCCGTAGTTTTCGAGTTCTGACGACTTGAGGGATGTTTTGAATGAGATTCACCATAAATAGTAGATTTGCCATTTTTGAATGCAATTTATTCTCAAAAATATACGTATTTCATAAAAACACGTCATGGGCGCGGCTCAGTTTATGGAAAGTTATAGAGTTTTTGTAATTTTCATTTGAAAATTTTTAAATTTGTAGGTCAGGTACTCTCGACTTGCGGTCTTCTCTGAAAACCGCGATAAAGTGAAAGATAAATTCAGGATATTCCATTCTTGTAATGAACGAAATATATCATCAAACTATAAATCATAAAATTATTATTTTAAGTGAATGAATGTTTACTTATTATAAAATATGAATAGTAAAGAAAAACCATTAATTATGTAATATCCAGCACCTTTTGTGCCTGGTGCCTCATGCAATCGTTTGAAAAACGTGGAATACCTGGAAATTTTAAAAAAATCACCTTGGGCGCTGTTCATTAATATTTTTTTGAGGATAACATAGTCAATACTTGATATTTATTGTCTTATGCCTGTATTCACCAACTACAAATAGCACTATTTGTCGAATAAAATGACATTATTACAATGCAAAACAATGCAAAATCATGTTTTTATTCGACAAATAGTGCTATTTGTAGTTGGTGAATACGGGCATTAAAAAAATAAAATAACCAAATTTAATTTGTAATTGTAATTTTTAGATTCAAGGCAAGTAATGTATTTAAAAAAGCCTTTGTCGCTCGGCTTAACGACTCGTGACAATATCCACACTCGCGATTAATGACCTCCTTAACTCCCTCGTTATCTAACATACTATTATGATATCTTAATGACATCAGTTTATATAATTATATTTTAAAACTCCTGTGTCTGGAAAAATTGCTCAATTTTTCTCGACGAAATTGAACTGGGCCAGTCTGTCTGTCTGTGATTACGTCGTCGCGAAATTCGCGAATATCTTTGTATTGTAATTAAATGAAAGTAATTAATTTTTTCTTAAATGCAATCATCTTCACAAAGGTTATTTATTAGCATAATTAGGCCACTGCAATAGCGAAAGTAGTTTTTTTTGTAAATTTTTGATTTAAAATTCAATTTCCTTCAAGCGGGTTACGTATTGCTTACGCTAATTAAACAATAATATAATATTATTGTCAGTCGACAATATATTGCTGTTGAATTATTTGAACTTTTATAATAGCTGAAGTAAATTGAATTATTTCAATTGAAGGTGACTGATATTGTTAGTTATTTTTTAATGTCAAGGACTGAAAAATTGTTTTGATTGGTAATTTTTATCTATCGGAATGCGAACAAGTGTCGATTTACATTGATGTGACAAATTTCGAAGCTCACAGGAACCGATTACGTCGTGTAAATTACTTTATTTTGGATTACCGGTTGCGCCTTTTCGGCATCGTCAGATTTGTGAGTTGGTGTGATTTTTAAGATCCAAGCAGTTATTCCCCTAATATAAATTCAAATATTTAAATTGCCCACTTTTGCCTTTCTGTTTCCGGCGTTTTGTTTCGCCTTATTAATATTTTATGTTGTTTAACGAGCAGGTGTAAAGGATTCGATTCGAAGATAATTTTTTAAAGGTACCTACACAAAGAGTATACGAAAATCATTCGGACATTTAAGAAAAATTACGTGCACGACTAGATTTCTTGTAATGTACAGTTAAAATTAATAAATACGGTATTTTAGTAGGTAATTAGGCTTTGGTCGTGCGTAAAAACGATAAACTATAGAAGATATTTGAAATATATATAATATGTCTTGCAATTTTTCTTTTTTTACAATTTCTAATAAGGAAATAAAAGTACACCGATTTGGTTATTCAATTCTATTATTTTTACGTAAAACGAAACGGTAACTTATTTGAGGCAATGAAAACATTTCTTAACAATTACTTTTCGTGACATTCTTAAGTAACATAATTTCTTTAAAAACAATTACATTATATTAGATCAGTGCTCGTCAACCTCGCCACCTCGCGAGTTTCTAAAAACCGCCCGCCGATCGGCGTATTCTCCAAGTTTGAGAACTACTGCTGGATACAATAATGAATATTTTACTGTTCTCACGTTATTCATCACTGTTTCACTTCAGTTACTTTAACAAAACCATGAAAGGAAGTCATTTTTATTTCTTAGATCTCGGCTGATACTAGGGAATTTATCTTGGTGGAGTTAATTATAATGCATAGTCGAGAGAGCAACAAAAATACATGATTAGTACGCAGGGAAAGTTGTACTCTATTTTTCATTATGATTTCAATGTTAAGATCTCACAGGATTTCTCTGATTGCGACGACGGCCCGACTGGGGCGCCAATTTTGTTACGCGTCAACATGCTAAGAGCCACCGAAAGCTCTTGGTTCCGCACCACTCAACATATTTTTTTTTATTGGCCAGATTTCTGCCGGTCACTTTTACTTAAACGTGACTTGCACTTTAACGACATTTTCATTTTGAGTTTTATAATCAAAGAGCATATGGCATGCGGTTGCTGATCTGATTATTATTGAGTGTAGGAAATGAAAACTCTCACTAGATCAATCTAATATTTTTTGTAACGCGGTACGTTTCTTTTTCCTTGTAGTAATGCATTTTGCAACTTCTCACCGTAATTATACCGTAATTTTATTAGAAATACGCGATCTTGCGAAAAATTACAACTTTTTCCACTCGGTCACTTTTACGAACAAGATTTACGGTATTTCTGCACAGGGTGGATCCTCTCCAATTCGAATTTTAAGTGTCTTTTCGGGTCAAATTTCTATCGTGCACAAATTTCATCTTCCCATGCGCTCACTTTCATTAAAAATTCTAGCACTCCCATAATTTATTCATCCTATTAATTACCTATCTCGTTCGATTCTATTAAACAACAACAATTATGACATGTAATATGAGAAATTTAATCCGAAACTCTGATTTGAAATTAATCGAACATAAAATTAATTTAAATTAGGAGAATACTCGAAAGCGAATTTTCTCCAATGACATTTCATTCACTTTTTTTGGTACCCAACTTTTGAGTAATCTATTGTGTGGCCGAGTAACGTAAAATTACGCTTTCAAAATTTCAATAAAAATTTTCGTTATTAAATAGCAATTGGAAAGTTTTGCCTCCTATTCATTATTATTTTTTTTTGCTGGTTCAATAATCACAGTGCTGATGCTGGCTTGAAGATGTAAATATGATAAATTATGCCTTAATTATTTTATTTTTTTAAATAAAATGGTGGGTTAATCTCGTAATGCATCTAATCTTCCGACTGATTGCGCATTCTTCTTTTTTCCCTTGTGAAATTGACTTAATTGGTTATTAAATTTCAAAGTTATCGAGCAGAGACACGTTTAATTAGAGCGCGTGGGGTAATTTGTTGATTAATTGAAGAAACTTAGCCTTAATGCTTTAAAATTCTATTATGATAAGTTAATTACTAAAACTAACTAGTTTCACTTATACAGAAGCTACTTTTAAAAATGTAACAGTTGTAAGGTGATCGATCTGAACAGTTCGGTCGTGGGCTTGGTTGATGTAGCTAATTGCTCTAGAGAAACTTGGTAATAATGAATATGATTTATTCGGATTACATTTTTAATTGCTTTATCGAGACTTTCGGCTCTGCTTGACACGAAGAACTAAATGACATATATGTTGATCCTTTCTGTATTTATCCAATTGGATATTTCGTGTGATCTATCAAAAATAGATGCTTCTTTCGCATTACATATCCGTAGTTTACGGGTTTTTATTTTTGTATTTTTTTGGAAATTAAAATATAAATTTTATAGCTACCCCAATTTATAAGGGTAACTCATAGCAATATATAGAGAAATAATAGTGTCTGTGTGCCACTTTTTGCCTGATTTAGCTTTTATATTTCTGTGACATTAGCCATTATGCTTTTTATTACCCAAAAGGAAGATTCCTTCTACATCTTAAATCTTGCACCTATCTCATTGTCAGATATAGTTGCTCAAGCCATCTTCAGGGCTTTTGCATTGAGCCGACATAGAAAATATTGCATTGATTGATCATTTGTAGAAGATAAAGGCGCTTATTCAGTTAATCATTTGAAATTGAGATATAACTACCTTTGTGGTGGGCAAACAAAAGTTTGCGTGCAATTAAGCCACAAGATCGCCAGAAGGATGAGTGGGATTTAAAAAATGAGAGAGTACCGTGAATGAGGGCAGTACTTAGAAGATTTATCCATTTCCGTCTGTTCACTCGGGCAACGCTCTATTGTTTAATCCAATTAAACATGGGAAAAACTAGAAATACTTCAACGGCATTTTTAAATAAAATGTATGATAACAATTAAAAACCATTCTGTATATGAATAAGTTCAGCAATTTGCGAGTGTTTGTCAATTTTGTCAAGTGTCGCACGTGCACCCCAATTTTATATAAAGGATCTACTCACAAATCTTACGCATGCAATCACTCAGCGATAGTTGTATATTATAATGTCTACATTTGATGAATAAAGAGATAGTTTAAAACTGAATTGACTTGAGTTTTTGTCTATCAACCAAGTGGACTTCTGCGAACCAAACCTAAACCTTGTTTGTGAGGCGGCCAACGCTCAGCAACAAGCTAACAAACAAGAAACTGAATTATTACTGATCAGATAGGAGAGCTCGGGGGTATGGCTCAGTCATATCAATTCGAGGAATGAATGCTCAACCAGCATGTCCATGTTTGATCTTCGGATTTCCATAGTTCCAACATCCAACTCGTAATACTGTTATAGCATGCGAATGACGTTTCATGAGTTATAGAATTCACGAGAGAGGTCCTCCCTGAAACAACTCAGAATCCGACTCATTAAAATTTTGATTATATGTAACACGAGTACTAAAATCGGTAGAAACAGTTCACGTTTCATATTCATCACATCACAGGGACTGTGAAACATACAGTTCGAACGTTTCCGACATACCGAGGAAGTTGTCATCGTGAGTGCAGGTTGTATCCGCCTTTAAACAGGTTTAATATCCGACGACTCATATTTGCTTTATAAGGGAGCCTATGTTAATTTGACGTCAATTTAACGTTAAATTAACGTTTAATTTACGTTAAATTAACGTTTATTTTACGTTAAATTAACGTTTATTTTTATATAGATACTTAATGGCTGTATATCTGAAAACGTGAAAGTTTCTTATTAATTAAACCAAACACAGAAAATGCATGCAAAGTTTTCGTATTTGAAACCGGGGGGTCTGGGGGGTATTCCATACCCCCAGTATACACCAGTAATTATAGATATTAACTTTATTTACAGTATTGTAGGTACGTGAAATCTTGTTTTAAAAAGCAGATCCAAATGAAACGAAAAGTTCATCTTAATATATCTTGGACGAAAGATATCACTAATACACGAAAGCTTGACTGGATTAACCAGCCTTCAAATTGCATTTTTATTGTGTCATGATATAATCATGTTTATAGAGGTATTGGGCACAGGGCACATCTACATTTGACGCGCCGAGTCGTTACCTGAAACAAATATAAATTATTTAATTTGTATTCTTAGGAAAGTTTACCAGATGGTATCACCTGATATAGTTTCACCGGGAGGGCTATACCAGCAGTTTGATTTATCAGTGAGATCAACCCAAACATATTTGTTTGTCACATTAAATAAATTCTAGGACCGCCGCACACATCTCCCAACCAACATTGTAATTATTTCAGTTTTCTTACATAATTATCCAATTTTATAATTCAACAAAATTTTATTTACAATTAAATTTATTATAATAATTGGTAAACTTTCTGCTCTAATAACACAAACACAAATTTCTTTAATAGAAATTCTTATCGTGACTTATTTATTTAAAAATATTATCAATTATGTCATAAAATTAGCATAATTTTCGTGATGCTAAATCAAACAGTGTTAAGAATTCCGCGTTATTGACGTAATTATTTTTTAAGTCCACCATCTTCTCATTAATATATTGAAATTTAATCGAAAAATTAAGCTCATAAACTTTATTGCCAGTCTTTTTCTTTTATAAAAAATGCAAAAATGATCACGAAATAATTGGAAGAAATTAGACCGTGATTAATTTTGCGCAGCTTACACGAGGTAGTCGGTATCCGTGCTGCCTTTTCTCGGGCGCCACCCTCCATTTGAAACAAGTCTGTGGAAAATCACAGACTTGATAATTGCCAAATCAAGGACGTTTCTTGACACCCGAAGATGTTCTACCTAGTTTTGTTTATCAAAATTTTTGTATTAGTGGCAACATTTCTGGTTATGTTAATTTTTTTTTAAATCCATATAGTCGACGGAGTTGCAACAAAAATGTTTTGTGTTGAAATATTATGTACATCCCGAACAACAATTAAAAATTTTCTAATTTAATTATTTGCATAATTTATTTGATAAGAATACCAGATTATTTCTTTAATGATATACGATTATACCCGTCTTGTTGGTTTCTTCTGAAGTATGAAGCAGGATGCATATTAAGTTGAATTTCCTGTTGGTTCAAATGTCGACGATTTCATACCACCTGACAAAATTATTACGGAAGTTTTCGCTATCGTTGTTTTCACTACCTGGCTCATATTCTTCATTTGTGCTCTGCAAAAACTGTATTATGTAAAATCACATAATTATCCCGTAATTTTACATTTTTACCCCCCCTTAGGCACCTTCCTTACGCATCTTGGCTACGTTTTAATCGAATTAAGTATCTCGTTATGAGTTCGAATTATTACTATGTGGGTTACTTCCTGATTATTCGATCATCTTTTTAAATCGTTACCAACAGATGAGATTGTTATTAAAATTTTAAAATCTATGACATTTACTAGAACGCCTTCGCAACGTATCATTTTAATATCACGTTTTAGTTTTTTAAGCGAAACACAAAATATCATTGGATGATTATAAATTTTCTGCCCACAACTCACGTTAATTTAGTTAAAATACTCGCGAGTATACATTCACTGCCTCGAGCTTTAGGTTAGATGCAATTTAAACTGGTTTCGTCTTGAGATCTATCCGAACAAAACAGTCTTGCAAAATTTGTACAACCATTACACACTGGCGCAATATTTGTTACATTCCATCCAATAGGAAATTTTTTGGCCAAACGAGTCATCGAATTTAATCGCTGAAAGTGAGAGATAAGAATTTGTCAGAAGATTAAATAACTGAATTTGCATACATCACCCACCTGCTTGGTGTTACGTAAAATCTATGTAATTGCAACCAAAAAAAAAAGTGAAACGAGAGTTGTAATTAAAATCTTCGGCTAACGAGTTATAGCTGCAGGAAGAACTATAACGCTCGGGGTGTTTGTTAATCTTGACTTTTAAGTTTCCAGGTTTTTTTGAAAGTTTTATTCGAGAATTTTTTGATTCAGTTCATCAACCTGCTTTCTTTATGAACAGGCTGAACACTGTTTACGAGAAAAGGACTATGTTCTGTACACCCACCCTCGAGAACGATAAACGAAGCTAGCCTGTTATATGGACGACACCGCATGTAGACAAGGCAATAAATCAGCCCAATCGTAACCAGCTTACTGTCTGGGGCTACTGGAAATAGTTTTCTTAAATACGAGGTTGAGACTGATGATCAGGAGACTGATGAACGAGATGTGGCTAGGTTAGAACTCTTTATTCATCAAAATGTTTTTAAAATCCTCCTGAGTACTTATATTTGCAGAAAACTTGAAAAAGCAGATTATAGTAGTGATCTGCCGCGATCATGAAAAGAACCACTGCTGTCCGCTCTTTAGCCTTACAGTTGTCGGAAGTTATTGGCGTTTAATGCATTTTGAAGTGTCTAAAGCCAGATATGGCAACCGTAGGTCAACCACATTATGTTGTAGGTTCATTTATGTATGTTTATCTACTTGATCAGTTTTACTGCAACCACCAACCCCCAACCAATTGAATTAATTGATCTGTAGTTGTTGTAGAACTTCAGAGTAAATATTTAATTGAATTTTTGTTTATTTTATAAAAATTTGTTCATCAAAGTGATAGCATCAGATTTTTCCTATGCGGCGGTCGTTAGACGTCACACAAGAAGCGGAACGATATCATAGACATCATATCCCGAGATCATCACTTGCTATCTTAGTAATGGTCAAGAATGGCCCTACTAGATGACAATTTCGAAATACAAAATTCGTGTATTTGACATGGCAAGAGGAAATCTTTACAAGGCGTGTATAACCGTAGCGCCATCTGTTGATTAGGAAATAAAACTCCAATAAACCGAATTTCCGTGACTGCCTGTAATTTCTGCTATGCTAATTTTGGTCTTGGAATTAACTTTTGTGCTAGAGCCGAGGTGTAGACAGTAGTTGGTACTAGTATTTATGTTGGGCTGCTGAAACGAGTGGAGCCTGAATTTTTCCGACTAATCAAGGATGCGATAATTCAGCCAGTACGAACTTCTCCCGTAAGCGTCCGGCGAAGACGATAGGACACTATTCCAGATAATATTTTACAGTAGCTGTCCGCGTTCCATTGGGGACTTCCGTCCAATTAGTTGTAGTCCCCATCTTATCAAAGAAGAAAGTCAAAATGAAAGTTGAATTAATCAGGATCAGAAGTTAATCCGTAGATTTAATCGCCTCATTTTAGTGTTATCTATCAGATGCCGTCGCATCGTCAAAGGTTTACGTATTGAAGCCCAACATCAATCATAAAACATACACATACTTGGTTTTTCAAACCGGGGGGTCTGCGGGGTATGGAATACCCTCCAGTACACCAGTAATTGTGATCAAAAGAAAATCTCTTTTTCGGAGTTTTAGAGAAAAAATTTCAATCTTCATAGTCTAATGGGTATATAATTGCGGGATACTTCCCCCTCTGTCAATAGATATACAGGTTCTAGAAGAACGAAAAGAAGTAAATTGAAATATGGATAGTGCAGGTTGTAAACCAGGCTTGAGAGAATAATTTGAAAAAAATAATGATTGAAAAAGTTAATCTCAGAGGCTCAAGAATGTATTCGTCCACTCGTTATGTTCAGGGACGGATCAAAAAAATTTTTCTGGGAGGGGGGCACAAAGGGTCGAGACGGGAAAGAAATGTTCTCAGATTTGGGATTGTCTCCTTGTTTTCTTGTTAATTTTAAGCGTCTGAGAGGGGGCACATGCCCCTAAATCCGCCTATGCTTATGTTAGTAATGTAAATTGCAGTTTTTGAAGATTTTTTTGTCATATAAAAATCGCTTATACAGCGATTTCGCTTATTGGACATTTTTAGTTGCAATTTTCAATTTCAATTCAAACAGAAATTTCAATTTCTGATTATGTATTTGTCGTTTAATTGTCTTCGAACCTACTGAATTCGCTACTGCTTACATTCAGTTCTTTGCCCCTAGCTGGATGCATAGAGCAAATCGAGCAAATCAGAATATAAAATTCAATAACTGAAATTATTGTGAGATACAAATCCTTACAAGTCAAACTTTAGAAAAATTCGTCGAGAAAAAGCTGATTTTCACAATGTAGGGGAAGGTAGGAGAGATTCAAACACGGGGCTCAATATTTATGATTTGAATTGGAAAATTTGAAATTTGGACAATTGATACTGAAATATTTTACCAGTACATGTTCTAATAAGGCCCCACTAGTATCGAATCGTGACATTCAGCCCATCTAAACGCCATCCAGTCATTAGTTCTTGAAACGGATTTAAACGAAATCTTTGGTTGTGATAGGATGGGTGATTTGTGAGACCACTGTAAGACCACTCTTGTAATCACCAGTAATTCAGAGTAATCGTTAGTATTCAATCGTATACCCTCGGTAGTAGCCTACTACTACTGTAGTCTGTCCTACCTTTCATTTGTATTCAGCTGTAATCTTTTGGTAGTCAAAACTTCAAACAATTGAATGAATTCTTGATTTGTAGTTGGTATAGAACAACTTCGAGTGTGGAAATCAATTTACTTTTTATTTATTTTATAAAATTTGTTCATCAAAGTGATAGCATCAGATTTTTCCTATGTGGCGGTCGTTATACGTCACACAAGAAGCGGAGCGATATCATAGACATCATATCCCGAGATCATCACTTGCTATCTTAGTAATGGTCAAGAATGGCCCTACTAGATGACAATTTCGAAATACAAAATTTGTGTTTTTGGCAAGTCGATACGAAAACTTTACAAGGCACATATAACCCAACGCCATCTATTGGCCAAGAGGTAAACTTCTAATAAGTCAAGTTTACATATACTGTTTTTTCACAGAATTTTTAAACCAGAATAGTTTGACCATATTTTGCTCGGTGCAGCTCTGTACACATTTTATGGTCTCGAGCTACATGGCGCTTCCTTTTACAGTTTACAAGCGTCAAAACTGTTCTTGCAAGTTTAATCTGGACATCAATCCGTGTGAATCGTAACAGACCGTACAGAATTTATAAATTAAATAATATAAATAAACAAGCAACAGAGTAAAAATAAAACTGAAGTTTTCACTTATTCGTCATCGGTGATTGGTGAATCCGATGCTGAAAGAAAAATGTACAAATCTTTTTTGCAATTCAGTTTATTAGCTTTATTTTATGTAATTTGTTTTTAATATCAGGTGTTATCGAATTTTTGAGAAATTTACTTAAGTAGGGTTAGAAACTATTCAAATTTGTCAGTTTGCTACGTTCATTGGTCCACCTTGAAAATAACAATAGCTGAATAAGTAATTATCTATGTAATTGCTGTTCTAAGGGCGTCACGACGCGTCGTTTACAAAATCACATGCTGTTATGGTACTTGTGAAGTTTAACTTTCGCGATTCTGATGCCGAATTTGTATTGTAAATTCCTCCTTGAGGCCACAGGATTTAAATTTGATATACGTCGGTATTATATATTAGACGACTGTTGTATGGTTAATGAGTTCTCACGAAATTTTCACAAAAACAAAACATTAAATTTCTGATGATGAGATATGGCTTGTGGAAGCTGGGCAATTAGAAAGTGCTGTTTAAAAATATGAAAATATTACCAATTTATATAAATCAAGATTGTTAATTTAATAAAAATTGTTTTTGGTAATTACAATTAATGCCAATGACCCAAATTGGCCAACAACAACAATTATTAGTTCCTTATTTGTTATTTTTATATGCGCGAAGAGATCCTCGTACGTGTTGGAAACCGTCGAATAATCGACGGTCGACTTCTTAATTTTGATGTTACACTCCCTTCGCTAAAATGGAACATCGTTTACGTGGTGCTGTTGATGATGTTATTAGTTACGCAAGAGTTATTAATTTTTAAACCGTGTAATTTGGTACCATCGAGTCCGATTAACGTTTCTCTTAATTTGCTGCTGCGTTCTCGCACGTACCCGAAATGAGATATTCCTTTTTATCATTTCGCTTGCAACGCACGTAATTTTACGAATCAAAATTTTTGTTTGTTTTCGGTCACGCTCCGACCACGGTTGGATTTTTCATTTATGCTGGTTTAGTCAAACTTTCTTTCGAAGAAAATGATGGATCGACTTTTGCTTTCCCGGGAGCTTGCGTTCGTACAAGCAATAACTCACCAATATTAGGCCCACATATTTTGGTTAATTAATTTAAAGCGTGTAGTGGTGACACAGTTTTAAGTAATTAATTTATTATGGTAAATACCATCAACGAATTTTGGACTAGATTCGTCGTGATTAAAAATATTTTTGTTTGCATAAATAAGACACGATGCCCTGAAAACTTTTGCCGTTGTCCTCCTACTTGCAGTACTGTTATGTGAGCACCCACATGAACCTCACTATTAACCTTTTAGATCGATTTATCATGGAACACGTAATTTGAAATGTGGGTAATTTTGAAAATTACTGTTTATTTCATTCGTCAGATTATGCGTTTTACGAATGCGATAGCATTTTAATTATTTGCAATTTAGTCATCATACCGAACTACAGATGGCTCTGGGCATTTATATTTTTCTCTGCGTTTCTAAGACGTGGGAAGAACAATTTATTTTATCGTAAAACCGCGGTGAAAACCAAAAGAATGCAACAGTTTGGTTTAAAAGTAAAACTTTCTATACCAACTATACGTATTAGATTAACTTAATATTTTTCCGCGTGGCGGCGTTCGCTTAATGTAAATTGCGAATAATGTCAGTTAAATCAAATTTCCCCAGATTTACCTTCACTTGTGCACCAGAAGCGATTTTAATTTAAAAAAATTATATGGTGGGATTCGATCCACCAACTTCGCAATTATGAATCACATCGCTCGGACCAGTGGACCACAAATTTTTATAAAAAGAATATAATTGTTTATGCATAAATCTTGAAATAATAATTATTGCTCAAGACTCTATTAATTCTACTACATAACTCTGATTTTTCCTGTAAGCATGAACTGAGCCATTTCATGATCGTTTGCATCGATGCCTCTGGGGTATGTTACCTCTTCGTCTGTAAACCTTTTTTCCGCACCTTCCGTCTGTAAACCTGGGCCATTCGCGTACGGTCGTTATTTCACCCTGTTATCGCGTTCACAAAATTCCGAAAAAATTCATGCTGATGTTCGAAACGTGGTAGTTGACATATGAATCATAAAATTGACGAAAATTACATTTTCTTCATATACTTTTTGTTAAATAACCGGAGTACTTAATTTTTCAAACAAATTATTATTTTTGCTCGGACACCAAATATCCAGGTTTACAGACAGTTTCCAAGTACGGCGCTCACAATCAATGATCCCAACATTGGCGACTCTTCGGTACTGAAGAACTAATACTATTGGTCTTTGAATAAAGAGTAAAACGTGCACTGGGGGGTATTCCATACCCCCAGACCCCCCGGTTTGTCAATGGCTCCTCGTTCAACCTCGGGCCCATTTTATTATGGTTTCTGCTATCGATCAACGATATTCAACTCCCGAGGATGCGAAAATAATATTACTTACATATGCGCCCCAGCAGTCGATCTTTTTCTTTCAATGCTCAAAACTTGAACCATATTGTGGGATCTCTACAACTTATTAAATTTTAAACAATACCCCCCAGTGAACTCTTTTATTTTATTCCCAAATCTCTACGCCCAACACAACAAACTAGACTAGCGCTGGAAATTTTTATCGATTAATCGATAGTTATCGATCAATATCGATAGTTATCGATTAATCGAAAAACGATATTTTATTTTTGAAATATCGATTAATCGATATTTTGATAACTATCCATGTTTCGATAGTTATCGATATTTCGATATTTTTAAATTAGATTATTATCTTATGTTTTTTGGACTTCTCATTGGTCAATTTTGGGTTCGACCGGTTTCTTTATTTGAGAAAAAAAAGTTATACTTAATCTTTTTTTTTTGTAGTATATGTACTGGGGCTGGGAATTTTTATCGGTTAATCGATAATGTACTTCGATACTCCGATAATTATCGACATTCGATTAATCGAAATTATCGAAATTCGATATGAATTTTTGAATATCACCCAGCCCTAAACTAGACTACATAATCTACTCAACCTCTCAATAGGGCCTATTTTACCATTAGACGCATAAAATCGTAAAATAAAAATAAAATTCTGATAAAATAACCCAAAAATTAGGTCTTCGATGCTATTGCTAGAGCCTAGGGCCCAACGCAGTTAAAAATTGGCGCTGGTTAAGTTTAAAGAAAACTCCAAGGGGTAAATATCTCAAAATAATTTTGTGCACAGGACTTAGAATTCCAAAGATTTTCAAAGAATTCCAACAAGGGGGAGGTAATGGGGTAATTATCCCCCCCCATGACCCATCATAACCAATAAAATTTCTAAATTTTGTTAAAATTTGAAAAATATACCTAAATTCTTATCAAAAATATGTAGTTATTTACCCACTCCCTGTAACTTCTCTTACCTCTATGAATTTCTCCTGAATCTGCTCTGGTGTACAAGTGAATTTGAGAAAATTCCTGGAAGTCTTAAGAATAGGAAATACAAGGAAATCTTAAGAATACTATAGATGGCCTTTCTTATTTTTTGAAATTACCTAAGCTTTATTAAAATTTTCCGAGATTTCTTAAGATATATTTCTTTTCTAAAATTTCTTTGGATTTTTAAAGATTTCCTAGAAATTTCTACGTTTCCTTAAATTTTCCTTTTCCTCAAAATTTTCTTAAATTTCCATGGATTTCTTAAAATTTTCTAAAATTTAAATAATATTCCTCGAGTTTTTCTGGAATTTCTCTGAATATCTTCAGATTTCTCTTCACTAGCAGTACACCGGAGTTTTCTAATGATTTCTTTGAAACCGAGGGGAAATTGTGATATACAAAAGTGAAGGAAAATTGTAGGAAATTTTAAGAATACTCCAGATGCTTTTTAAATTTTCTGAGATTTCCTTGGCTTTCCTAAAATATTCTGAATATTCTAAATATCCTCGAATTTCCCATTTTCTAAGTTTGCCTGGTAAGGGCGGCTGGAAGGAGGGAGGTTCTCATGACAAAATCTACTACATTTTTTACAAATATACTTAAATTCTTATCAAAATATTTTTATTTAACTTTGCCTGGATCCGCTCTTGATTTTCAAACTAATTTCTATCTAAAGAATTTATATGATTTCCAAGGAATTCCAGAGATTTCCAAGGGAATTCCAAAACGTGTACACAAAATTTTCGAGATAGTTACCCCTTGGAAAACACAACAGGTTTTATTGGAATAAAATGTAATTTTAGTAGCAAGTCTGTAATTTTCGGACAAACTCACCACAAAAAGTTCAATATTTGATCCTTTTAAAACAATATACTATATTTCTCCAAACATAATATTTAAAAATCTGCATTTGTCAAACTTGGAAATTAATTAAAATGTAATTAATTGTTCAAACAATTTTGGTTTTGTGTTTTTCACTTTTTTGAAAAATAAATCCGCTACTTTCTCTTTTTCTATGATTCCACTTGTACAAATTTCTTTTTGTTTAAACTATTTTTAGTTAAAACAATTAATTTTTCAAATTAAAATTTTGTTAGTCACTCCCAGGCCAACTTTTAACAATTTCAAAAGCATTTTTTGACTTTTTAAATGAAAGCTAGATGAAATCTAATGCTGTTATCATTCGTAGTTTATATTTCTGCATTATTTTTGTGTCTTTCATTTTTCCAATTTGCATAAATAAATTTTTACATTTAATTTTGTGTTTTCTCGTTGATGTGCCGCAAAAACAAATATTTTCGATATGAAAGTATTTCTTTTAAATTTCAAAATAAAATTTATAATTTTGAGAATAACTTAATGATTTTGGAAAATAAATTTAAAGCGAAACCAGTAGATTTGAAGAAGTGAAATTCTAATTGAAATTTTAAATATTTAGAGCCAAAAATTGAAGGAACGACAGAATCACATTTGATACCACGGCAGATGGCTATGCTTATCGTTGTATTTAACATTTTTTCCATTTTATGTGATTACGCTTACTGTTTTAAGGAATGTTTATATTTTAACTATAAGTAGTGCAAACGGGCTTTACAGAATTTAAAAAAATTTCATAAATTGAAATCTGACGTACAAAAAAAAACCGATGCAATCGTTAATATTACGATTATACATTTCATCGTTTTTTCGTAATCGCTGCTTATTGGTTTCATTGATTCCACCTTGGATCTCATCACGGAGTCTTTAAATTTTCTCGGACGCCACTCGAATCTTTGATTAATTTAACTTTTTAACTTTTCTTAAGCTTTGATCTAAATAGGAAATTGGTCAAGGGGAAATTTTGTAAAGTAAAAGTGGCACTTCCGTTGTTAATATATTGCAAATAAACACACAGATTTAAGTGCGATGCACTTTATGCACCGATTACAATTGATTAACAACAAATTAAGTGTTTGAGGTGCACTACCTCGCATGTATATTGCAATTAACCCAAATAAACACGATCTTATAGTTCCATTAATTGTTTCGATCATGATAGACGATAATTTAATCATTATTTTGTAATTTAATTTTCTAGTTGATTAAAAGTTGACGTGCTTCCGTATGCATGAAGTGCGTACAGGCTTATTGTTTTGTAATCCATCTGAGCTTTTAAATAAGGAAAAGACGAAGTGGTCGGTCAACTTGGAAATTTTTTAATTTGGGTCAACAATTTTAATGATAGTGAACGCACAATTTCCAAAAGTCAAAGTGCAAGCGCGAATACATAACGGAATAATTTAATTTCTAACTTGATTTTCTCGGGGCGGACGACCTAAATGATTTTTTTATGTAACTGGTTGAACTAAACACCGGAGACAATGTTGGACATCCTCGCGTGAGAGGACGTAGATTTTCACGATAGACTACGCGAGCCTCGTGCGCTTGTTACGCCCCTGTAATTTAATAAGTAAATAAGAAGTTCCATTATTTCCGCAATGGTTAAAATAACCGTAAAGTGAAATTTGATTTGAAAAATATTTAAACGGAAGTTATGCGATAAGTAACAAATTTAGAGACGTAATAGTCGCGCTATAGCCTATTAACTTCGATCAAAAAGGTTTTTAATTCGTAATTGACTTTATAATTAACAAGGATTACATTCGAGGTGATCTAATTGAATATATTAAATTTTATGGTCACAAGAAACGCTACTTGCGAGGGCCATCGGAGTTTATTTCTGAAGCCAGGAGCGGATCCGAGGAAAATCGGGGGTTTCCATACCTTCAGCTTCAATCCGGCTTAATAATAGAAGTTTGAGTATTATTTCTTTCCGCTTCACGGCTTCAGTCTTTGTTAACATTAAAGCAACTTAAATCTGATTTTACGGGTAAATTACATAATAATAATAATAATTGCAATCGTTAATTTTTCACAAAGACAAATTTCGACAAAGAAAATTATTACGGCAACTTCCGCTACAACTTAATTATTTTTATCTTCCCGTTTTGTTGTGCTTTTAAAAATACCGTAAAATTGTACGCTCGAGACGAGCGCGTAACCGCAAATTCGGTCCCACGGTTCAGTTTCGGTTAATTTTTTGAGGAAATGAAGTAAATCTTTTTTTGTCCTTGCACGGACGTCACCTATGGCATTTCAAGTGCTGTTGCAAAGTGCATTTCGTTGCAACAGGTTCAAATGTCATTGGTATTATATACTTTCACTTTTAAATCGACAAGTGTTCAACGATCTAATTGGATTCACCTATAATCACGTAAATCTTTTCTCGATAAGTAATTGAAGGCGTTTTATGTTGGCGTAAAATATCTCTTGGAAGTGGTCACTTTTCTAATATCTTTTGTTTTTTTGTTCCAGTACGGTCTGCGACAATTGGATTTATCGCTACTTTCCCAATTGTGGTCGCTGAACGAATCGATTCAGGACTTCAGACAGATATTGCAAGAACAAGACGAACGAGCATTGTCGCCACCTTCACCCTCTCCATCGCCTTCTTCGTGTGATGATGGCGATGCGGATGAGTTTTTCTCGCCATCTCCAATAAGACTGAGACCTGCACCTCCACCTCCTCCGTTACGGAGGACCAGCAACAGTTCCTCTGCCAATTCCAGTGAATACGGAACCGTTTAACTAGGTAAATTAAATTCTTCCAAAAATAACACTGGAATTTATTAATGGAAGTTTATTTTTGTTTCAGGTTAACATTTCTCATCTCTAAGTGTGAATTTGGTCTGTAAATATTGTGTTGTGTAGTCGACAGTCATGTGATATGTGTTAAAATGATTAAATTTTCTTTATTTTTGTAATTAATGTATTATTAATGTTTAGTAATAATATTAATATTAGTACAGTTAAACAAATAGTACCTATCCATCTTTTCTTCCTTTAAAAAACAATAATTAATTTGGGTCTAAACCAAGAGGCTTTCAAAAATCTCATAACTCACTAACAAGTTGACATTTTTTACTGTTGTAATAGGTAATCGTACCTACTTTACTGTCTCTTGTTTCAATCTGTATCTGATCACACGAATAAATGTACGAATTTTTAAAAAATATTAAAAGCTAATTTTTATTTCATTTGGTCGTTGCAGAGGTACCACAGATATATCGATCAGAACTTTGTTAAAATAGTGAAGAAAGGACTTGGGTAAGTTATGGATCCAAATAAAAGAAAACAAATTAAATAGATTTTGTTGTATAACTTTTACCTATATTCGGATCAAAATTAAATCCAAGGAGAACTGACTGCGCAACTAAAATTTTTCAAATCAATTAAATAGTCCAACTGAAGGTCCGATCGCCAGGGACGGTAAGCCTACCCAACACTTGATATTTTTTCTTTAATTTATTTGTGAAAAATAATTACCAACTTTTTTTTTGGCAGTGTGACTGCTTAATGTATTTTTTGTTAAAAAATTTATTTTGTTTCAAGTAATTTATTGGCCTTTGTTCTCCACAAGGTGACTTGCTTTTAGGTAATTGTTTTATTTTTGCATGGGAAGGAATATGGAATTCCTCCCAGTGCAATATAATAATTGATATCTAGTAAAATTATATCGCCAGCCCAAATTTCTAGACCCCTATATCTCCCACCTAACTGATCCAATGATTTTTTTACTAAAATCTCTCTCATTAATCCATTCAAGCGCCACAGTGATGAACAGATAAGGTCTAAAAGTCTATCTGTGGGATTAGGTTCCCCGTCGGAAAAATATGGTGTGGTTATATTTTTAGGAAATTCTAATTTATTTACAATGTCCTTATAAAAAATATTTGTTTACAATACTGTTTTATTTGCTTTTCACTTCATTTCTTAAATGTTTCGAATGCAGATGATTCCTTAAGGACACGTTCTGGTTAAATGCCAGACCGCAGTACTCACATCTATAAGGTTTCTTGTTCGTATGTCGTCTTATGTGAGTTTTTAATGCGTAAGGACTGGAAAATCCGTTCTCGCAGTATTCGCACTTGTAAGGTTTTTCACCAGTGTGACTTCTGAGATGTTTTGCCAAGAACCGCTTTTCGTGGAATAGTTTTCCGCAAATCTTGCAGGCTTCTTTTTTAGTGTACCCAGCTGAAAATTAAAATTACTTAGATTGCATGATTCAATATTTGTATTTTGCGTTTACGGAAACCGAAATATCTCGGCCTAAAGCCAATTCTACAGGGCAAAATCTTAACCTTAAGCTCTGTATTTTCGAAAGATTTTCTTTTGAGAAAGTTAGAAAATCTTAGGAATAGGATATTTGAGTTTCAAAAAATCCTTTACATTTTAAAAAACAGATTTTATTAATGGTAAGTTAACTTACGTTGATGTCTTCTAATGTGGCTCCTGTACCCCGATGGGTATTTATAAGTATTGCCGCAAATCTTGCACTGATATTTAATGTTTTTGTGTGCCAGCTTGTGATTTCTTAACGATTCCGGATTTTTTGCGGTTTTACCACAAATATTACAAAAAACTGGTGAATCTACATGTATTCTCATGTGAACCTTTAAGCTTGTCCTGCGAAGTTCCTTCCCGCATATGCTACACATCACATTTGCATGACTGTTCTTATGATTAGTCCACTCTCTCAATTCGGTGCAAATAAAATCACAGAACTGGCACCTGTATACAGTACTATCCTCACTTTGGTTATCGGCCTCCTCGAAAAACACGTCACTGACTTCTTTAAGATCCTCATCGTTCTCCAGATTCAGTTCGTTTAAATAAACCTGCGGATCTTCAGCTTTTACTTGTAAATATCCATTATTTATTCCAAAACGACTGTAAAGAATGGCAGTGCTTTTTAATATAATTGAACGAAAATCAAAAAGGATATGTGTATTTTCCACGCACTCCTCGCATACTTTGGTCGGAAAATTGTCGTTGGGAGTAATCTGCAATTTTAAAAGACCAGAAATAACCTCAAAATTATAACTAACCAAACTTTACTAACATCCAGGGACGAAATTGTTTCAATTTTGTGTAACAGATCCGTATTTTCGAACAAATCCAACATATTTTCTGACACTTCCAGGCAAATTCTGCACTGACTTTCCATGTTTTTGAGATGTTTCACAACAATAACCTAATTTCGTTAACGTCATCGAAATAAACATTGCAGTGTCTACTAAATCGTCTGAAGAATGATAGGCAACCAGTCATACAGTGGAATTACATTTTGTGTTATTTTGTAATTTGATCGGAAGTAAGTGACGATTTTCAATAAAAACAGGATAAACTAAAATTATAAGTGTACTTCCAACACCAGTATTATTTAAAATTCAATCCGATTTCATAAAATGAGTTAACCGCAGACATAACCTCAACAGCTGTCAACATTATTTCTTCTTGGGTTCTTGGAGAAACCAGATAAAAAGAAGTTGAAACATGGAGAATATTTGTAGAATTTGTCTGCGATCGCCGAAACTACTCTTACCGCTATTCGACGACACCCAGTTAAGTGAAAAAATTCGAGTAATATCTTCTGTGATCATTGAAGAGTCTGATGGTTTCCCGACTACTGTTTGTGCTGATTGCATTATAAACGTGAACATATCATATAATTTCAGACTTGTAGTGATAAACAGCGATGCGGAATTGAAACGACGTCTGACGGACAATGCTACCGAATCTGTTGAGGTAATCGAAACAGACGGAGAACCGTTGTTAAGGATAAGTGAAATGATTAAGGTGGAACAAGATGATTTAGATTTAAAACGAGGTGACGGAGAGAACGAAAGAGTAATGGTAGAAGAAAGAGAAATTAAGCAGGAGGAAGTTACACACTATGAATCGAAGAAGCGGAAGTATAAATGTAAGAAGTGCGACTTCGTTACAGAGCATTTTGCTCTTTACTTCAAACACGATCGTCGGGCACACTATAAACCACAAACTCGTGTTTGTAGCATTTGCGGAAAGGTAATAGGAATCAGCAATTTCACTAAACATTTAAGAATTCATGATGCGACACCGAGTAAATGTGACGTCTGTGGAAAAATGTGCAGGAATAGCGAGTCGTTACGACACCACAAGTTTGTGCACAAGGGTTCAAAGATATGTGAGTATTGTGGCAAATCGTTTAACTACCAGTCGAGTTACCGAGTTCATGTGAAAAAATACCATAAAGGTTTGTTTTCGTTATTACGTAATTTAACTTTTGATTAAATTTTAAGTTCTTTTTCAGGTGGACTAAAAAAGTTGTTCTGCACTTTTTGTGACAAAGTATTTTATCAAGGCAACGATCTGAAAAGACACATGCAGAAGCACACGGGTGAAAGACCACATATTTGTGAATTTTGTAAAAAAGGTTTCTCAAGTACCAATGCTCTGAAAACGCACAAACGACAGCACACTAACGAAACACCCTATGTGTGTGAGCTGTGCGCAGCGGCATTCAAGCAGAGAGTTTCGTTGCGAAACCATCTGAGTACGAAACATCCTGGATCGGGAATAACCTTAAATTGATATGGCGTTTGAGAGCTTGAACCGGCTTTAATAAAAATAAATTTAAAATTTTTAAATGAACAAGTTTGGGAACCTACAGTTGAGAGTCTCCTAGTCCGAAAAAACGTTTTGGCATAGGTAAGCTTAGGTATATTAGAATAAGTCGAGTATTAATATGAGATGTTTAAAAGAAAAAAAATAAACAATTTTCTAAGAAAACCTCTGATTTTTACCTGTTAATAAATTCCTCCTGAGCTTTTATTTTAAGTTTTCCAAGATCAATTTTTGTATCTATTTATGGTGGGTGTGGGCTTCCAAAATTGCTATTTTGTTTTGTTATTGGCTGTTTTCAATTTTATCTTAGGATAAGTATCAAGAATAGCCGCCAGACTTGACCTTTCGAACTCCATCTGCTAACTATTTTAGGCCAACTAGAACAAACGCTTTTTTTCGCTTTTCTTATATTTATGCATAACATATTTTCAATGTTCTAGTCCAGTTATAGGTACTTATGCCAATTTAATATTTTGTGATTTTTGGGACTGCCGATCTCCTACCTAGTGTATGAATGGTGTGGAACTCGATTGGTGGTTAAAAAATCCAAACTCTTAATTATTAAATGGAATTGGGACGCCAAAATTCAAAATATCAATCCCAATTTAAACTTCTCAAATCCAAATTAATTTAATTTCAAATAAACTTTTCAACGAGGGGAAAACTATCAGTTTTCATGTTTTCAAATATGTTTTCCTTTTGTTTCAAATGTTCTTTACTTGTTTCAGATCTGTTTTCGTTTGCTCAGAATCTGTTTACGTTTGGTTCGGGTTTGTTTTCGTTTGCTCCAAGTCTGTTTTCGTTTGCTCAGAATCTGTTTACGTTTGGTTCAGGTCTGTTTTCATTTGCTCCAAATCTGTTTTCATTTTGTTCGAAATAATCCAAATTTCTTTTCACTTGTTTCAGATCTGTTTTCATTTGCTCCAAGTCTGTTTTCATTGGTTCTAGGTCTGTTTTCGTTTGCTCCAAGTCTGTTTTCGTTTGCTCCGAATCTATTTTTGTTTGCTCCGAATCTGTTTTCGTTTGCTCCAAATCTGCTTTCGTTTGCATCGAGTGTGATTTCATTTGCACCAAATCTGTTTTCATTTGCTTCAAGTCTGTTTTTGTTTGCTCCAAGTCTGTTTTCATTTGTTCCAAATCATACTGGAAAAGGTATAGTAACTACTTCAAACCATCACAGCAATTTTTGTATTAGTTTCGTCAAAGTGATTACAAATTAAAAGTAGAGAGAGGAATAGTGACCTACTGTAATAAAAGTGTTGCTGAATTCGATTTTCACATGTCCAAGTATAATCGTACTCAATTCGCTGCCAATGTATCATTGATGATGTATATAGATGCGGGAAATGAGATTGAGGTAGGTGAAAATCACATTGGATACGGACGCTGTTTAGATACAGTTTGACGTTACACTAGTTGCGCGTGTTAACCGCAATATTAACTGATGTTTAAATCAATTTTTAGATTATAGTTCAAGCCTATAAGTTTTTAAGTAATGAAGACCGAATGTTTCCGTTGCGTTTTGAATTCAACGCCTATAAAGGTCTCAAATATGATTTTGGTGGATTGCAAAGTTGCATAGACGCTTGTGGATATTACAAATGTCCATTCAAAAAGGTTAGTATTACTCAAAACGTCGTCTTCGATAAACTATTAAAATGTCTTGGATAAAGATTCAATCCAAACTTTCCAGTACAACTTTATTTGGGGGGGGGGGGGATATTAAGAAAAATCAGAAAATCAGAACAGCGACATTAAAAAGTAATTTGAAAAAGATTATCTAACTTGAACATGTTTTTGAAATAGAGGTTTCAGAATAATACAAATGAACTTAAAAAGTAAGGAGTTGAGGTGATATGCGTGCTTTTTAGTATCTGTACTGTAAAATCTAATAGATTTGCAGATATGTTTTATAAATTATTAATTACAAATTATTAGCTCTTGAAAATAACATAAATTAGAATTATCAAATTGAGCTACAGGACATAATAAAACACATATTTAAAACGAGCTTTCGGAAAATGACATTTCCTTTTTCAAGTTTAATATGAATTGAAAAAATGAAAACAAAAACAATTACAAGGCAACTATATATTATATAATATTAGAATATTGATATTCATCCGACAACTTGATTAGAACGATAATACGAAAACCGGGTAATGAAAGAAAATAAAGAAGACAAATGTATTTCTAATTCTAACAAGTTGTCGTGGATTAAGAAAAACCAATGGTGAAAAACTTAATCCCAATATTCGCAAAGAAATAATAAGTAGTGGACTGTAAATGCTACTCAGTCCCTCGATATCAGTCTTCCTGTTCATTGAGTTCTTATCCTTCTTTATCTCAATCATCTCATGTAAGATCCGTTCTTTGTAGGAGGTAGGACGGAATTGCCTTCAGAATAGTGGTGTTTACAAAGATTTAGATATAATATATAATAATAATTTAGATCTTATATAGATCTAAATCATAATCGTATAAAATATTATATTTGTGTATCATTAACTTGAAGCTATTTAAACGAACATACAAAAGCTTCCTATATTAGTATAGAGCAGAATATTATTCAAAAGCAACAGGAGAAATAGACTGAGTGCCGTTTTGCTGATGCTTTATTTTGCCGTAAACTTCAGTTTGGGAAGTGATGACGATGGATTTTATAAAAAAGCGAGTTACTTACTTTTTATTTTTATTTGAAATTTTTTTTAATTTTAATTTTCTTATTATTTTTACTTTTGCAAACAAAAAAATAATGGTTTTTTTGACATACTGTTTCGGGGCAAAAATGTCTTTTTTTTGTTGCAAACAAATTATGTTTAATTTAAATAAAATATTTTTTGTCCAGCAAAACTTTGTTTAAATCTAAATAAAATTTATTTTTTATTCTAGTTCACTAAAAAATTATTTTTTGATTTATATAAATTTTTGATTTAAATTAAACAAAATTTGTTTGCTTTAATAAAATTATTATTCAAACACAATATTATTGCAATTTTTAGTATAGCGAAACAGTCTAAAAGCGACCCCCTTTTGATGAATTCACTCAAATTGATTATCACAGATTTCTTTGAAACTTTGGTTAAATATACTCTTTAATATCCTGAATTCAAATATGATTTTTAAAATATTCTAACTTTTATAGGTTTTGAGTTATTTAATTATAAAAATCGCAAAAACGACACTTTCTTGGCTCACGCTCAATCATACAAATTGTTATAACTTCAGTTCTATAAGTGCTACAAAGTTGTATGATAACTCATTTTAAAGAGAATTTAATGGGCTTTAATTTGATACTAATCTTGACCATTTTGTAATAAAAATGAATTATTTTGAAAACTTAAAAAAATGTTTTTGAAAAAATTTTTGAGTTTTTTGAAAATTACAAAAATAATATATATTTATAATGGTGCTTTAGTGAATACTGCATAAAAATTTCAGAGGGGAATCATGATGGGATCAGCAGTTATGATAAAAAATTCAATTTATGCTTTAGCTCAAGTATTTTAATTACAGTACTAAGAATATACATACGGGGTGTTCTCGAATAAACTTAACACAATTTCGGTGGTGTTAGAGGACACTTTTATAAGGTATTATTATTATTATTATTTCAAACGGGTTGTGGTTCTGACCCCACTGCACTGAAGCTTAAGCTCATTGTGCCCCTCGTTCCACGTTTTACTCCAACAACTGCGTCTCCTCAACAAAGTTGAGTAAGCAGTTGTAGGGTGCTTTAGCTATATCCTCGGCCCTCGGGTATGTAAGGCCAAGGTAGCGTAGCCTACTCCCAGCTAGAGCTGGGCATTCACATAAGATATGGTGAGGGGTTTCATCCTCTTCACCACACATCCTACAAGTAGGATCTTCAGTCAACCCCATTGTATTGAGGTGTCTCTTAAGACAGCAGTGTCCTGTAAAAAGTCCTACTATCTTTCTCAACTGTTTCCTGCTCAGTTGGATTATATTTTTGCTCTTGGACTCTCTGGAGGGGCCCCCAATGAACATCCGCGATTGCCTCAGTCCAGGAAGGCCCTCCCAGTGCTCAAGGTGTTGTTTCCATAACATGTCCCTGATCCCCTCCTTCGCGGTCGTATATGCAATCCCGCAGGTGGGCTCAGGACCTATCATGGTTGTATTAGCAGCCACTTTGGCCAGGCGATCAGCCTCTTCATTTCCCCTGATGCCTCGGTGTCCCGGAATCCACATAAGCGAAATGCTGTTGCAGATCGCCAGTTTCACAAGTTCATCACGGCATTGTTTAACGACCTTAGAGTGAATTTCTATTCCCTCCAAAGCCTTCAGAGCTGCTTGGCTATCTGTCATGATGCAGATTCGTCTACCATTGTAGTTCCTCCGCACCATTTCAGCAACACAAGCCAGAATTGCAATTACTTCTGCCTGGAACACTGTAGCGTGACGGCCCAGGTTAATGCCAAAGGCATCTCCCGTTCCTCTTCCACACATACCTGCTCCAGTGCTTATCTTTGTCTTAGATCCATCTGTGTACCAGATGGTATCATATCGGTTGCCCAGCTCTTGTATGGTTTTTTCCTTGCCCCTCTCAGGTATTATCACCCTGAATGGTTTTCGGAAGTCCCTTACAGTGCTGGTTCTATCCGATTGCATGCTAAGCATGTTATTGCTCTTGATTGAGTTGAAGATCATGGTATGGTGCCCCTTTATTGGGGTACTTTTACCATATCCGTTTATTGTTAGCCTGTAGGCCGCTAGTAGGGCCTCCGTCTCCACTGCTATATGCAGTGGGTGCAGCCCCAGTAGGACCTCCATGGCTGCGGTGGGCGTTGATCTCAATGCCCCCGTTATTCCTAGGCATGCAAGTCTTTGCAGCTTGCCTAGCCTCGTTATACTTTCCCTTTTTCTGGTGGCGTGCCACCAGATCAGGGCCGAGTATGTCACCATGGGTACCACCACTCTAGTGTATAGCCACAGCACCATCCTCGGTTTTAGTCCCCAGGTTTTACCAATAATGCATCTACAGGCCCACAGAGCCCGTGTCGCTTTGATTGTTACGTTACGTATTTGAGAGGTGAAGGTCAGCCTGTTGTCCAAAATTAGACCCAGATACTTGACCTCCTTAACCACATGTAGTTCTTTCCCCCACATTTTTAACGTTTTCACGTCTTGCAGTTTCCTGCGTCGCGTGAAAGCTACAACTGAGGTTTTTTCCGGATTTACCGATAATCCCTCTCGTGTACACCATCTCTCGACGGTTTTCAGGGCTCTTTGCATCATAGCTGATACAATTTCCCCGAATTTTCCAATCACTAAAATAGTGATGTCGTCGGCAAATCCTTGCGCGTGAACTCCTATCTGTTCCAGCTCCCACAGAAGGCTGTCCACCACCAGGCACCACAGTAGGGGTGAGAGAACCCCCCTCCTGCGGACACCCGCGCGCGGCAGACACCTCCGCGGTCGCATGTCCCAGACTGGCACTAATTTCTCTTCCTCTTAGGGTGGCACTAATCCAACCAGTTATGGTTGGGTGTATTCCCCGTTTCCTAACGGCTTCCTCTATAGAGTCAAAGGAGGTATTATCAAACGCCCCCTCTATATCCAAGAAGGTGTCTAGAGCAATTTCTTGCTCCTCGAGAGCCTTCTCAATCCTGTGAGTAAGCTCATGTATACTTAGCTCACACGATTTGCCTCATTGGTATGCAAACTGGTATTTGTGCAATGGCGAATTCTTAAATCTTAAATCTAGCTTCGTTTGCGGAGTGCCGGGGTGAACCCATATCTCCTTCGTCTCGTGTGGGTTGGTTGGCGGTTTGGAATGCAGGGTGGAGTCCCCTGGGTTTGCGCGAGGCTCGTCATGGTGGAAATGGCGAATTTACCAAGACACAATCCCTTATATGCCTATCAACCAGTTTTTCCAATGTCTTTAACAAGAACATCAGGCTGATTGGACGGAAGGACTTTGCCTGGGCATATGTTGCACGCCCTGGTTTGGGTATAAATACCACTCTTACCTTCCGCCAACTTTGGGGTAAATATTTAATAAAATTTTTTTTTCTAAACTCAAACCCTCGAGAGTTGGGCTTCTTTAAAGCATTTCTTTTAATTTTCGCTTTCAAATGGCGATAGCTCCGAAAATACTGATTTTTCAGTAAAAACGGTTTAGTTCTTTTATAAAGAGCGTGAAATAATCTACAAAAAAGATTCATACTTTTTATTGTCTTAAATCAACAGCTTTCGAGTTATGAATTAAAGTAAATAACAAAATGTTAAATAATACAAGCATTCTTTATTTTAGTTTTTTCAAAACTCTACCATTTTGAATACTTACTCAAATAATTTAATGGTTTAAGTTTAGTTTAATAAAATAAATTTTCAATAAATATAAAAATTTTGCGATTTTAATTTTTTATTTTATAGCTACCTTATTTATTATTTTCTGATTTTCTGTGAAATGGATTGGATTTTCAAAAAATTTTGCTTCACAAAAGTTGTAGTCCGTTAAATTTCCTATCCGGAATGGGACATCAGATTTTTTGTAAAGTGTTTCGTTTAAATGATACAGGGTTTTGTAAAAATACAAAATAAGAAAGATCAAATTTTTCAACTTTTTTGTATTTACTTTAACTCATAACTCGAAAGCCATTGATTTTAGACAATAAAAGGTATAAATCTTCTTTGTAGATTATTTTTCGCTCTTTAAAAAAGTACTAAACCATTTTTACTAAAAAATTAATATTTTCGGAGCTATAGCCATGTGAAAGTAAAAATTAAAAAAAAAAGCTTTAAAAAGGCCCATCTCTCGAGGGTTTGAATTAAAAAAAATTATTAAATATTTCTACACCACGAAAATTTTGTAAAATCTATCCGGGAACACCCTGTATGTATATTCTTAATAGTACTGTAATTAAAGTACTTGAGCTTAAACATTGAGTTGAATTTTTTATTGTAACTGCTGATTCCATCATGGTCCCACTCTGAAATTTTTATAAAGTATTCACCAAGTCACTATTATAAACATATATTATTTTTATAATTTTCAAAAAACATTAACTTAAACATTTTTTTAAAGTATTTTTTGAAGTTTTCAAAATAATTCATTTTTATTACAAAATGGTCAAGATTAGTATCAAATTAAAGCCCATTAAATTCTCTTTAAAATGAGTTATCATACAACTTCGTAGCTCTAATAGAACTGAATTATAACAATTTGTATGATTGAGCGTGAGCCAAGAAAGTGTCGTTTTTGCGATTTTTATAATTAATAAGTAGATCATTTGTGAACATTTAATTTCGTTTTCCGCTACTGAGGGATTTCCCGTTTTTCTATATTTTCAAAGTAACGCAAAAAGTTGCTGCTAAACTCTGAGCAGTAAAGCACTGAAATAAATGTTTTTCGAAACTTTAATATTCTCTAGCCAAAGGTTTAAATTTCCCTCACTTTTGCTTAAAAATTCAAATTTCCCGGTTTTTCCTGGCGAAATTTGAAAAATTATACATTCCTTAGCTTCACCAAGTATTCTAAAAGAGTGAAAATCCTGCGATATGTTCTGGACACTCAGACCCCCCCCCCCCGGTTTACAATTTTGACTTTATATTTTTATAATTATTATAAATTAAATTAATTGTAAATTATTATAAATAAATTAAAAGTAAACCGGGGGGTCTGGGCGGTGTAGAGTACCCTGCTCCAGTACATATCGCAGGATATGTTCACCGTCAGAACCCCCGGTTTACATTTTTGACTATAATTTAATTAATACAGTTAATTTTCAAAGTAACGCATAAGTTGCTGCTAAACTCCGAGCAGTAAGGCACTTAAATAAATCTAAAATTTTGAAAATTTGGAAACTTTTAATTTAAAATTTTTAAAACTCTCATTAAGCTACGAGGTACGTCGGCCCATAAAAAAACAGGTAGCAACAAAAACGTTCGTAAGTCAACGCCCCAAACGAAAGAAAGGCGCCTTTTGTAACATCTGGCGACAACTAATCATGCGTACTTTACAGTCCGTTAAAATTTCAAAAAATATCTAAAAAAATTCTTCCTATTTAAAAAAAAATGATGATGGTTTGTAAAACGTCAAAATGTTGTTTACGTATTTATTTTAATTTACCTACTTATATTATAAATTTGTTAGCTTGAGCTTCCTGTGTAGAACAGAAAAAAATGTAACAAAAAGGGAAGTTGAACCCAAGTTGGGGGTAATTTTACATGCGCACGAAAATAGAACTTGTGAACAAATGCATAAAGAGATCAATACGAAGGGTGCGTTGACTGCGTGTCTAACCGGTGTTCATGGCGCTCTTGTGTTAAACCAAAAGTAAGCATCCGTCTAGTAACTAGTAGTGAGTTTTTTAAATAAAAATGGAAGGGAAAGAAAAAAGTGACGATAAAAAGGATATTGAAATGGAAGAACGCGAAAATAAGTTGAATAGCGAAAATAAAGCTCAAGACAAAATAAGTGAAGTTGCACAACCGGCAATTTTGGAAGTTGAAAATGGTACCAAGGTAAATAAGACGGATACAAAAGAAGGCCGAGAAGTTCAGCCGAAAAAGATTCCCATTGGTGGAATCCAAATGCCCGGATTTTTCACTCGAAGTAAATCCAAAGAAAAATGCAAGGTAATTCCTCTCTTCTCTTTCTTATTTTTATGCTTTGTTGTTATTTTTGTGTTGTTCTTCAGGACGAAGAACCTGGTGACGCGGAAGGTGCGGAATTGATAGAATCCAGAGAAAGTGAATCCAAAGAAGAACCTAAAGTGCAAACCAGAATTAAATTACCAAATCCGTTTAGAAAATCAAAAACAGTTGACGACGAAGGTGAGAAATTTATTTAATCGGATTAATATACAGGGTGATTTATTTATTCCCGTGGATGACAGTTTTTAACTTTCTATTACTCATCGCCTTGGGTTAATTTTTAGGTCAGAGTCATTCAACTTTTTATTTAAATATGAAAAGAACGTAAATTGCTATAATTGGGTGCACAATGCGTTCGGAACAGCTTAAATCACACTGCTGACAGTAGAAAGTGTAAATCAATTATCACCCACTTGGCCACTAAACTAATGGGAAAATAGTAATACATTAAAAAGCAATTTTGGTTAAATTGAAAGAATTTGTTTATTTAAAGCCGTTCCCGTGACTTAAGGTTGAATGATTTCAGCCCAAACAAAATTTTGATGTTTTTACTGTCTCAGTTAATTTTTGAATATATACAAAAATATAAAAGCAATCAACTTTGAAAGCTAATAGCTGGCTATATGTAGAGCCACATTAGAATCAGCTATCAGACGGTTATGTTACGCGGGGATTTACATGAAATTAAAGTCCAGTTTGCTGATTTGATTTACAAACTAATAAAATAGGTATACATATTATCAGTGCTCTTTTTGTCATAGAATGCATTAGAACGGCGTTCAACCGCTTTTTTTCAATTTACTGAATTGAAGCTACTGGGGTATTCCCCGTTTTTCTATAAAATAAATAAGTTTCTCAAATTCTAATTTTCTTTAGCCGACCGTTTTAATTTTCCTCACTTTTGCTCAAAAACAAAAAATTTCTCAGCTTTTCCTGACGAAATTTGTATAATTCTTCTGTGTTCTGTAAGTATTCTAGAAAAGTGGGAATTTTATCATATGTACTAGAGGGTGTTCACCCTCAAACCCCCCATGTTTACATTTTTGATTATAATTTTGACAATTAACTTCCAAAGTAACGCAAAAGTTACTATACTTTTACTTAAAAATTCAAGTTTCCCGGTTTCTCCAAGTATTCTAAGAGTGGAAATCCTGTAATATGTACTGGAGGGTGTTCCACACCCCCCAGACCCCCCCGGTTTACAATTTTGGCTTTATATTTTTATGCTATTTTTATAATATCTAATCTTTCTAATCTTAGTTAGTTTAATATATTGTTCGGTAGGTAAAATTGTAAACCGGGGGGTCTGGGGGGTGTGGAACACCCTCCAGTACATATTGCAGGATTTCCATTCTTTTTAAATACTTGGAAAAGATAAAGAATTTATAATTTTCCAAATTTCGCCTGGAAAAATCGGGAAATTTGAATTTTCAAGCAAATGGAGGTAAAATCAGAGTGTTTTTTTTACCAAAACATGACACGCTGTAGCATAAGCAGCAGCAGCGTGCTGGGACTTTATATATCAGGATTTGGTTACCACTGACGCGCAGGAATGGATTAACGAGATTCTAAACAATATTTTTGATCTGCCCCTCAAAGTATTTTCTAAATACGCCACTGCTGCATCCAGTTATGCTGGTATAAAGTATATTGCATCTCAGATAAGATGAAGATATGTAGTAAAACAGAAACTTTTTCAAGACAAAATCAAAAAATGTGGAACACCGGAAATTGTTTATATGTACTGGAGGGTGTTCACTCTCAGACCCCCCGGTTTACATTTTTGACTATAATTTTGACAGTTAACTTCCAAAGTAACGCAAGAGTTACTGCACTTTTACTTAAAAATTCAAGTTTCCCGGTTTCTCCAAGTATTCTAAGAGTGTAAATCCTGTGATATGCACTAAAGGGTGTTCCAGACCCCCCGATTTAAAATGTTGGCTTTATATTTTTATGCTATTTTTATAAATATGCTTTCCAAGTTTTAATTTTTTCTAGCCGAAGGTTAAATTTCCCCCATTTTTATTTAAAAATTCAAATTTCCCGATTAGTTCTAATCTTAGTTAGTTTAATATATTTTTCGGTTGGTAAAATTGTAAACCGGGGGGTGTGGAGAAGATATTAAGGAATTTTGTGAACTGCCTCAAATGGTTTTCACAGTTCTGTACATTAATTGATCGTGCAGCGTTCCATGATTAAATCATTAAATAATCATTATGTTTATATATGAATCGATAAATCACCCTTTATTTGATTTGTTTGTATTTCTTTGGTGTTTGTATTTGATTTACGATTAGGACCAATGTAATCATGAGTTCCAAATTTGGGTTTGCAACTCACCAAATGGTGTAAACAAAAATGGAGTTACTGGAAGCGAAATTCATATTTTGATTTAATATATTTTTCTTTTCTGGTGTATTTAATTTTTACGATTGCTACCCTCTACTATTCAGTATTCTTGATTTTATTTATTTTTCTGCTTTTGCTGTTCCACCACTGTCCTGCCTTGTTGTCAGATGTAAATTTGAACTGATCAAATAACAACCTAATTCATCGTTAATCGAACAGATCAACGACAAATGGCAGAAACGCAGTAGAAAATAAAGATGATTATTATTGACGTTATATCAAACTAGATTGCAAAGGTTGTGCGGCCTGAGGCCGCACTGACCCGCCACATTTCGAAAACATTATATTTAAAATTTTTTTAATTTAATTTGTGATTTGTTTAGGTAAAACCCAGTCTTAAAAATCCACTCTTCCTCTTCCCTCGCTTTTTATCTTAATTTATGATTTCCTTTTCTGATCTGACTAAAAACATTAGGGCCGTACTTACCTAAAATTTATATCCGAAAGCAACCAAAATACTTATGAAAATCAATTTTTAACAGAGAAATCGGCAGAACCCAAGGAGAAGAAAAGACTGTTGGATACAATTCGCCTACCTCTTGTTTCAGTATTTCCAAAGAAGAAGCGGGACGAAAATGGTTTGGAAAACCAAAGCGCGGTGGCTGGCTTAGCATCGATGGAAACTCTCGATGAAAGCGATAAAACCGCCGATAAGAAAGAGGACTTGAAAGACGTCTGCTTGGACGTTGCCATTGACGTAAGTTCCTTCAGCTTCATATTAAATGGTTTTTCATTTTTTTTCGCTGTAGGAAAAGCAAGAACTGGAGAAGAGCGCAAGTGAGGAGGAACCATCTTGGAGACAGAAGCTTAGGTCGTACCGGATAGTTATAAGTGAGTTTTATTTTAACAATAGGTAATATTTTGGCCATAACTCCAGTGGCGGATCCAGAATTTTTTTCTGGGGGGTGGGGGGGCACAAAGGGTCGAGACGGGCAAAAAGTGTTCTCATATGGTAGATTGGGTGGTTGCGATCAATCTGAAGCTTACCTACTATATCAACATTGTCGATATTTTTTTCAATATCCCCCAACTCCAATTAGGTTAACAGGTGCGCAGGTGACCGCGTAACCAAGACACATTGATATTAACTGAAATGACTAATAAAAATTATTTGCATTCCATATGTTATCATCCCTCACGTGTTTGTATTAATTGAGTAACTAGGGTAACTTCAACCATTGATTGATTCATTCGATCTTCGAAAGTCGACAATGCCGGTAATAATAAAAAAATCGTACTGTTCTAAATATTGCTGGGGTAAAAACAAAAGAAGAAAATTTTTGAAAGTATTTATGTTTTTCTTCGTTTTAGGTGCCTTCCTAGTATTTATTTTGTTTGTGATCATCATAATCACTGTAACTATACCGAGCCAAGTGAGTTATGCAGTACCAATTAGAGATGGGAAATACGTCGAAACAATCACCAGTTGTGGAAGAGTCGAAGGGTAAGTTAAATTTTCACGCTTTGCTTTTGTTTCTGACTAACCAACCCTTTCACAGACTCGTGGAAGACGGCGCAGTTGCTTTTCGTGGAGTACCCTACGCTCGACCACCGGTCGGAGAACTACGATTTAAGCCGGCGAAACCTCTAAATTCAATATCTTATTGTTGGAACAACACAACTCCGTTGTTGGCGCACAACGCAACCGATTATTGTATGCAGATTTACAGCAACGGAACCATTTCTGGAGTTGAAGATTGTCTCACCCTCGATGTCGTTACCCCTTACGTGCGGTACGATACGCCTCTTCCGGTCGTTATACTAATCGGTTCCGAAAGTTTGGTGGGTGGTTCCCCTGGTAAGTTACGGCCATCCACTCGGTACGCCAGATCTCGTGACGTAATTTTCGTTCGGCCCAACTTCAGATTGGGTGTATTGGGATTTTTAGCCGTTAAGGCTTTAAGCCAATCGGTTCATCCTCCCGTTTCCGGAAACTATGCTCTCTCCGATATCATCGAGGTTTTGCAGTGGGTACAATACAACATTGAACACTTCGGAGGCGACCCCAAATCCGTCACGCTCTTAGGACACCGCGCTGGTGCAACTTTGGTAACCGCACTTGCTACGATGCCCGGAGCAGATAAATTGTTCACGCGTGCGTGGGCAGCATCTGGGGGAGCTATTTATCCCGGAAAGACTTTAATGGAATCCGAACTCGAGAATTATAGCTACATGTCGACGGTTCAGTGCACCGATGCGGAATGTCTGCTAAACAAGGAAGCAACTTCTTTGCTAAACGCGGTGACTGATACGTGGAGGAAACCACAACCAGACTTACCGTCTAACACGGAGGAACCGGACAAGCGTCACGAGTGGTTGGTTTTGGATGGTAAAATTTTGAAAGAGCATCCCGGGAAAATTTGGGCCGACGAAAAGGGTCTGCCTGTTAAACTTGTGCTGGGAACTACCGCCCACTCGGGTGCGTCGGAAACTTTATACTTGAAACACACGCAATGGAATGAAGATCTGGTAAAAAAGCACGTGAAGGAGTCAAAGTTGGGGCAGTTGAATTTGACTGAAGAAGCTTTGCAGTTGTATCCTGCTACCTATCCAGGTTTGAGTACGATGATCTCGGATATCAGAACGGTTTGTCCGTTATATGCGGTTTCGACACAAATGCGCAACGTTCCGTTTTATGTGGTTACCCAAACTAGGGGAATACACGATATGGCCGACGTCGATTCGGATGTAGACGCCATTTTGGGACGGTATGAACCTAGGACCGTCGAACAGAGGCGGTACGTTTCCGCCATGCAGCAGCTCTTCTATTATTACGTCTGGCATGGCAAGGTGCAACAGATGGACGCGTCAAACAAAGTCTTGGTTGTTGGTCAAGACGTGGAAGCGGCTGCTAATTACACTCACTGTGACTTTTGGATTAAGAAAGACGTCGTACCTAGATACGCGCAATTAGATTAAGTTAGGTTGTTTTTCATATTTAAGACTGACACCGCAAATGGTTGATATTTTTTGAAAGGTGAGTTTTTCTTACGGCGGAGTTACCATAATTTTTAATTTTACACATTTTCTGCCCATTCATAACCTCAAATTCTTGAGGTTTGAGGTTATGAGTAGACGGATTCTTAAGCAAAGCGATCTCATATTTTTGATTCCGAAGGTTTAATGTTTGGAAAATATTTTTTGAATTTTCTAAAGAAACTCTTAGACCATCAAACAAAATTTTAAAAAAAATTCGCCATTTTGTTTTGGAGTGGCAAACAAATTTTAGAATTTTTACATACTTACATTAACGGGCTAATTAATTTTTTAAAATTATGTTTGAGTGTGGTTTACACTGTAAAATTGGAAGGATTTTGAAAATATTTCTTAAATACCTACCGCTATTTTGGGACTTTTACGAAACGAGTGTGATTTTTGAATACTCAACAGATTTTTTATATTTTATTGATGATCTTAACGTAATGGCCTAATCTTATTTAATATTTTCGTAATTTATTTATTTGTATATTGTAAATGCTAAGCTTTTATAATGCAGGATGTCCCTAAACTTGCCATGGCAACGTCAGTGTATCTGGTTTATATGGGACGGCTCACCGAACATTCTAGTTTATGGACACCCTGTAACTTTATGTATGTAAGTTTTTTGTTTAATGTACAGGATTATATACTCCCCTCCTTATTATTAAGTGTAAAACTATCATATCAAATATGTAATAGGTACGTAACGATCGCAGTTCTTTTAAGTTTATTGTTTTCTGAATTAGGTATCAAACTGCCTAGGTGTCCAATCAGAGCCTTGGAAAGTTACCTTACACCGAAGGCAGGATCCTAACAGAAATCAAACACAGTAACATTTTTGCATCAAAATTATATTTTAGAATTGCTTAACGTCCAGTATATGTTAGACGACTTGCCCACCAATGATGCTTGCTGCTTTCATGGTGTACAAGTCGCTTTAATTTAGATTTTTTACGGTTAGGTATATCGACCAAAGATTGTTTGGTTAGGGTGATTACAGACGTCCATATGACTAAAAGCTTTGTACCTATGTAGGTGTGTAGCCGCCCTTAATTTAAAAATCAAAAACTATTGTGTAATCGAGGCTGTTCTAAAATATACACATGAATCAGTATTAACCTGTATCTACCAAAATTTTTTATTAACATGTACGCATTCCTAAAACTTTTTATAAATATACAATTTTGTAAATTAATTTCTATTTTATTCAATTCAGCGTTGCCAAATCTCCACAACATGGCGGCTCTATTACGTTCACTTGATGTTCTTTTGAGTTTGATTCTAAATTATTTTATAGAAAACTTCGGCGAATAGTGAGCAGAACAACTAAGTATGCAAACTTTTTGTTTATAAACAAAACTTTCTATACCAACTATACGTATTAGATTAACTTAATATTTATCCGTGTGGTGGCGTTCGCTTAATATAAATCGAAAATTAGGTAAGTACAAAATATATAAGAAAAGAAAGCACTTTTTCTGAAAATTTGACGTTTAACCACTTTTCTAGCGGGAGTGTGTATTTTTTAATATTTGATAAAAATTTTAGTTGCCTTTTTTATTACCTAAATCGACGTATTTCGATGCCTAGCGCTCGAAAACCCGGCCGGGCTTGGCAGAGGCACTGAAAACTGTAAAATTGCGAAATAAATGGAGGGCAAATTGACCCCGATTGTGTTACCTTTAAAGTGAAATAAAATAAAAAATATCATACTTACAGGAAATCTGACTGCGGTATTGGAATTTTCTGCTCAAACTACGCAATAAGAAACAATGAAAAAAACTTTCAATTTCCAATTTTTATTTTTTGGGCCAAGAAAAGTTGGCCTTTTTATCACCTAAATCGACGTATTTCGATGCTTAGTGCTGGAAAAACCCGCCTGGGCTTGGCGGAAGCACTAAAAATTGTATAAAATTGCGAAATAAATTGAGGGAAAATTCACCCCGATTGTGTTACCTTTAAAGTCAAATAAAATAAAAAATATCATACTTACGAGAAATCTGACAGCGGCATTCGAGTTTTCTGGTCAAACTACGTATGAAACAAAAGCTTCCGATTTTCAATTTTTGCCAAAAACTTTAGTTTTCCTTTTTATTATTTTTTATTTTTTTTTAATCTGTATGAAGAAGCACCAAACCAATAAAATTACTAAATTTTGTTAAAATTTGAAAAATATACCTTAAATATATGTTTTTCCATGCTTTAATGTTATCTACCCAAAGGTTTAAATTTTCTGTCACTTTTGCTTAAAAATTCAAATTTCCCGGTTTTTCCTAGCAAAATTTGTAAAATTATTAATTCTTTAGCTTCTCTAAATTCTGCAATGTGTACTGGATTAATGTTATTTTTATAATTATCATAGATTAAATGAATTAAAAATTATTATAAATAAAATAAAAGTAAACCGGGGGGTCTGGGGGGTGTGGAACACCCTCCAGTACATATTGCAGGATATTAGTTATTGTTTCATTATCGTCCATGATTATGGTATCCAGCAGCCCAGGTATACATTTATGACTATAATTTAATTAATACAGTTAGTTTTCAAATTAACGCAAAAGTTGCTGCTAAACTCCGATCAGTAAGGCACTTGTTGTTTTTTTAAGTTAAGGTTTAACCTTCCCTCACTTTTGATTGAAAATCTAAATTTCCCGGTTTTTCCTGGCGAAACTTCTCTATTTTCTCCAAATACTGCGGTATGTATTGGAGGGTGTTCCACAACCCCAGACCCCCAGGTATGCAATTTTGACTTTATATTTTTATATTATTTCTATAATTATTATTATAAATAAATTAAATGTAAACCGGGGGGCCTGGGGGGTGTGGAACACCCTCCAGTACATATCGCAGAATATCCACTCATTTAGAATATTGGACAAATATTTTTAGTCCTAACTTTACTTACTTTAATACATTTTTCGGTTGGTAAAAAAATCGACCAATCAGAGTGTTTCTTTTTTAACCAAAAATTAACACGCTTGAGCAGAAGCAGGAGCAGCGTGCGGTGATTTTATGTATTAGAAATGATTCTTATGAAAAATACACCAATGGTAGGGAGGAGAGGTATGGAATACATCCCAGCTTATCCTAATACATAAAATCCCAGCACGCTGCTCCTGCTCCTGCTCCAACGTGTCATTTTTTGGTGAAAAAAGAAACACTCTGATTGGTCGATTTTTTTTACCAACAGAAAAATATATTAAAGTAAGTAAAGTTAGGACTAAAAATATTTGTCCAATATTCTAAATGAGTGGATATCCTGCAATATGTACTGGAGGGTGTTCCACACACCCCAAACCCCCCGGTTTACTTTTAATTTATTTATAATAATAATTATAGAAATAATATAAAAATATAAAGTCAAAATTGTTTACCGGGGGTAAACACCCTCCAGTGCATATCGCAGAATGTGGAGAAAATAGGGAATTTATAATTTTACAAGTTTCGCCAGGAAAAACCGGGAAATTTGGATTTTTAATTAAAGCGAGGGAAGTTTAAACCTTAACTTAAAAAAACATTTATTTAAGTGCCTTAAAATTAACTGTCGAAATTCAAAATTATAGTAAAAAATGTAAACTGGGGGTTCTGGGAGTGAACATATCCTGCAATATGTACTGGAGGGTGTTTCACACCCCCCAGACCCCCCGGTTTACTTTTATTTTATTATTATAATAATTTGTAATAATTTTAATCTATAATAATTATACAAATAATATTAAATATGAAGTCAAAATTGTAAACCGGGGGGTCTGGGGGGTGTAGAACACCCTCCAGTAAATATCGCAGAATTTGGAGAAGCTAAAAAATTTGAAATTTTACAAATTTCGTTAGAAAAAACCGGGAAATTTAAATTTTTATGCAAAAGTGAGACAAATTTAAACTTTTGGCTAGAGAATATTAAAGCTTAGAAAAACATTTATTTAAGTAAGAGCCTTACTGCTCAGAATTTAGCAGCAAATTTTGCGATATTTTGAAAGTTAACTGTCAAAAGTATAACAAAATTCCCACTCTTCTAGAATACCTACAGAAAAGGAATTACCTTTTTCTTCAATTATCTTTAAGTATAAAGCAAAAATTTAAAGAGCCCACTCTTTGGTGATTATAAACGCAAATAATTAAATTTGAAAATCTCACTTGATGAGAGAACAAAATCGTAAAATAAAAATCAAATTCCTATAAAATAACCCAAAATTGGGCCTTCGATGTTACACTCGAATAACAGTGGCTCGAAAGTTTGTTAGAGCCAAAGGCCCAACCTAGTTAAAAATAGGCGCTGGGCTTATGTTCAATTTTGAAATAATTTAGAAAGATAGCTGCAAAGCACGTTGACACGACATCATCAAATCACTGTCATTTTAATATTATTTTAACGAAACTGCTTTGCCGTAATGTATTCTCCACACAAGCATTCGTATTTGCAATCGAGAACCCAGAATATAAACCCACGCATTATAAACCGATGCGTAAACAGAGGTAAGAGATCCATCGTCAAAATTTCCAAGCCATGATTGGTTTTCTTATATTTCAGCGAGAAATCAACCTACTCTCGATGAATGCGACATAGAACCACCTTTCCATCGTTTAACTTCAGAACAACCAGGCATACCCATCGAAGATGTAGATGTAACTCGGAGACCTTGCGCATTTGGACGATGGGCAATTCCAATTTTAGTAATCAATCCTATGTACTTGCTAGCATTCTGTGTAACCCAACATTTTCAGCGTCGGGAACTCCATCATCCAAACGAACTGGTTGTCTTAGAAGCCTGTACCAGCTTGACTGACTTGTGCCACGACCCCGAACGAGGTTACGAAGCAATTTCGTTAAGAGTTCCAGATCGGTAAAAACCTTAATCCAAAATCTCACATTGTTGACATTTTGACCATAGCATGACAGATCTTCTCATCCATAAAAATCCAGCCATTAGGGAGAGAGTGTGCATGGCTTTAACAGTAATGGCAGGTCTTGCAGATGGAAGAGAGGCTATCGTGAGAAATAAACTGAGTTTGAGAAACATTGGATCGCTGTTACTGTACCACGACGAGGTCGTCAGAATGAAAGCTGCCCTTTTGGTCGAAATGATTACCAGAACTTGGATGGGTACTGTGCTGTCTTCAAATTTGTTTCTTCTAAAAATGTTGTTTTAGCTGCAGACGAGTTAATCTGCATTGGTTTTCTTCCGCTTCTTTTGAAAATCGTCAACACGGAGATAGAAAAAATTGCAATCGTACACCTGGAGTCTTTGAGAGCGCTCATGTATGGAGAAGGAAAAGATATTGCGTTTGATATCGGCGCTTTCGTAATTTTTGTAAGATAGTTTCCAGTGTTTTTTAAGTACTGAGCTTTGTTTGGGAATATTAGGTGGAAATGATGGAACGACACAATCCTGAAGTGCAAAGCAAAGCAGCTTATTGTCTCATGATGATTACGTCAATTTATCTAGGAAAGGAAATGGCTTACGATACCAGCATTTTGAATCGATTGAATGTTTTGCTACATTACGAGGTTGGTGTTGCTTTGTCCAAAATTGATTTGGACAAATAAATACTTCTGAGTTTCAGGACGAAGAGGTTTACACCGCAGCAGCTTCTGCAATAATGTTCTGTACCATAAAATCTAGAGCAAAGATAAGGGCAAGTGAAATTCCAGGCATCGCCGATAGATTGGTGACTCTCATGCATAACTGGTATAATCCAGCAACTCAAATATTTACCATAAAGGTTTGTGCATAAAATTCCAAACATCCAAAAATTTTATGGAGAAAGTGTTTAGGCTCTAACGAACATTTGCGAACATCCTATGATACGACAGTATGTGATGGACAACTACTGTGAAGAAATAGCCAATCTTTATCTTGGGGAATACGTGGGAGAGAAGAAAATATGTTGGCCACAGGAGAAGGAAAATTTGAAAATGTACAAAGAAACTCTTTTAAGAGTTCTCAACTGCGTTCCTTGGAGTAATTATTGCAAATAATAATTTTATCATTAAAAATGATTAACTCAAATCTGTTTCAGATGAAGATGATTTTACATGTAAACCTAAGATTGATGATTCCAAAGATTTGCCTCCCACTTGCCATTGTATCGATAACTATATCGGCACTAAGTCGCCAAGCGACCGATTATTGACTAATATTTTAAATAATTTATAATGAATTTTACATTCTTTTTCAAAAATATACCTCAATAATTCATGGAACTTAAGAGTTTTAATGAAGTCGACACGGAACGTTGGCTTTAAATGCGATGATCGGATAATTGGCAAACAATTGCTGATCAATTATTTCTATATATGTGAAATTGTGGAGCTTGAAATAGTTTAGTTACATTTTTTTAGATTGGAATAAAATGGCAAGGAAGAAGCGAAGACCAGCGCGGAACAAAAATTCCAAGAAAGATGTAAATGAAGAAAACAAATCTAAGGAAGAAAGCTTCATCGAAGAAGAAGTTCAACTAATCGGGGACATTTATCCCAAATTTCAGGCGGAAACTGTACGGGAAATGCTACTGAAAGCTGAAGATCAGTCCAATCGCTTCAAAGCTGTGCTCAGGGAGTTATCCATAAAAGATAAAACTGAAGAACCTTTGCGCTTACCACAAGAAGCTGATGTTACTCCAGCTAGTTCGCAGGAAACGAAAGCGTTTTCTGATCAAACAGTCAGGGCAAACGAAGTGTTGTTACTTAACAGTGACGATGATGATAACAATAACATATCTGGAGATTTAAGTTTCTTCCTGAACTATTTAAAACGCACGCCTGACGAAATACAGCAACAGACAACAACAGAAATGAAAAGTCGTCTCAATACGGAGGACTTATCATCAGCAAAAAAACTTTCGAAGATTGAAGATGATGAAAATAGTGATGAAAGCTCTGCTAGCAGAGTTTTATCAAAATCTCAGCTTGAAAAGCTATCTTTCTTCGAGAAAGTCTCAAGAATTAAATCAATATTACCAAAAGCCGACCCAAATTACTTGAAAATGCAAGTTAGGAAGTTTGAAACCCAACCCCTAAAATTGAATATGTTTATACGAAAAGCTATGAAAAATCACGACTACCCACCAAGATTAACTGGCATTCCAGCGCAAAAGAAGATTTTACAACCTCAATTAAGGAATTCAAGCTCTGTCAGTAACAATTTTATTGGCATCTCTAAACGGCCCAATGCGTTAGAAACGAAGACTTCCAAGAAGAAGAAACCAAAACAGTATGGCGATGTGGTCGACCTCGATGTGCTGTTCAATCGCCGACCGCAAAATCTATCTGCACCACCTACAAGATTTCCAAAAGCTAATTTAAAAAAAATTACAAAAGCAAAGTTTGCCCAGATTCGAAAAAATATTCCAAAACTCAATCTAAATTCTACAAAAATGATTGAAGATGATCCAGATTCAAAACAGATTCCCCAGACTCCAGAACAAAGTACACTTCCGAAAGAAGTGCTTGAGTTGTACACCACAGAGTTTAATGTCAAAAATTTTTTGGAAGTTATTCCAGACCCAGACACTTTTTTTCGTGAAAATTGTTATGGAAAACCGTGGAGTATGGAATGTGAACAGTACGCTACGTATGCTCTATTCAACATTTATAAGGAAATCAATCTCAAGAAAATTAAAGAATGTATTTTAGTTGCGCCCAATTTTTTGGCCGCCTGTCGCATGCTGGATGAAGTAACGCAACGGGAAGATAAATCGAGGTTCAATTTCCCGATGCCTACTTTAGTTCACGAAGAACTTTTGCTGAGCGAAATAGCTTTCAAAATACACCACGACGAAATTATGGAGTTTGTAAAAATCCAAAAGGAAGATCTAAAGCTCAAAATCGCCAAAGCAAAAGAAGATGGGTCAATCCGAACGTGTGATTGTTGTTATAACGAAGAAATTCTTCCGGAATATATGTTTCAGTGTGAAGCAGACTGTTGGTTTTGTAAGGATTGCATTAAGACCAGTGTGGAAATGTCGTTTCGGAACGGTAAGGTCATGTTTAAGTGCTTGAATCATTGTCAGGCCGAATTTAACTTCCACACCTTGAAACAAGCTTTACCAGCTAAACTATTTTCGAAAATTATGACGCAAAAACAAGCTTCAAATATAGAAACGGAAAATGAAGTTCTTGTTTGTTTAAATCTACAAATTGAGGAAGATGATGACGTCATGGCACGAACGTACGTCGAAAATAAAATGTCTGAAGCCGTTATAAGGGAATGTCACGAATGCGGATTGAAATTTGTCAAATCCTTAGGATGCAACACAATCGCGTGTCCTTGTGGTGCCCAGATATGTTACGTCTGCAGGAATCCTGTGACCGATCTGTTTTTACATAGTCAATGTCAAAAGTACAGTGTCATCCAGATTGACGAAGAAAATGTCATGAAAGCTGCTCAAGAGGCCAAGAAGGAAGTATTAGGTATGTTGAAGTATGATCCATCTGCTGATATAAAAACATACTTTGATAATTTGAGAAAAATTAATCTTGAATTGAAACGAAGTGTTGAAGACGGTAATAATCTTGAAATTTGGAATGCAGGAATTTCTGAAATTGTACCAGCAGAAGTTCCTTCGAAACGTTTAAGACAGAAGAAAATGAATAAAGCTGCTAACCTTAAGGGACCTCCAAGGCGTTCGAAACGGTTGGCAGCAAAATTGTAATTTCTCTAATTTCTTTTCTAACTAATATAAATTTAAACTAACAGTGATAGTTAAACCGCAGCTTGTTGATAAGATGAAAATGCAGAACGATTATAGTAATGCAAGCAGAAGTGTTAATAAAGTTCTCTAAAGAAATTTTTATTATTTAATTTTTGGTTTATTAAAGAAAAGTACAGTTACGTATATTTATTTCATTTTTATTCATTTTAGATTTTATGAAAATTATTTGCTTATATTTTATTAGTGTTTTTTAGGCAATTCGGCACAAACAGATTTGCTGCAAGACGTTTCCATACGAGAATTTTATGTTACACTTTTCTAAAAAAATTTTTAGCAGGAATTGCGTTAATATATTCATGTGAGTCGGTTGTAGATAAATAATTGATAAGGATTTGATTCTAAATTTAACAAAAGCACAAGCCTATGGAGAATCGCTGCGGAAATGAAATCTCAAATGTAAGAAAACTTAGATATTCTTAAGAAGCAAAGATATCTTTGAGAATTGGCCTTTAGTATATTTTTCGTTTTATTTAACTTTAAAGTTCGAATTTTCGATTTTCATTTAAGTTGACTTTCGAACTCTTCCGCCGGTCCCAGGCTGATTTTCTTTATATCTAGGCATTAAAATACGTCGAATAAACTAATAAAAAGACCGAAAGGTTAACCCCTTTGGTGTTTTTTGACCCCAAAAAATGAAAGTTTGAATTTAGCAAAAATTTTTGCGGTTTCTTATGCAATTTGTTGGGAAAATTCGAATGGCGCAGTCAGAATTTCCTCAAGTATGATATTTTTCGTTTTATGCAGCTTTAAAGTTCCAATTTTTGATTTGCATTTTAGTTGACTTTGGAGCTGTCGTGCCAGGTCCAGGTTGTTTTTTTTATATGCAGGCATTAAAATACGTCGAATAAACTAATATAAAACCAACCTAAAATATTTAAGATTTATGAAAAAAACGAAAGGTTTAACCCCTTTGGTGTTTTTTGACCCCAAAAAATGAAAGATTGAATTTAGCTAAAATTTTTGCGGTTTCTTATGCAAATTGTTGAGAAAATTCGAATGGCGCAGTCAGAATTTCCTCCAGTATGATATTTTTCGTTTTATGCAGCTTTAAAGTTCCAATTTTTGATTTGCATTTTAGTTGACTTTGGAGCTCTCGCGCCAGGCCCAGGTTGTTTTTTTTATATGCTGGCTATAAATACGCCGAATAAACTAATAAAAATACCACCTAAAATTTTTAAGATTTTTGAAAAATACGGAAGGTTAACCCCTTTGGTGTTTTTTGACCCCAAAAAATGAAAGTTTGAATTTAACTAAAATTTTTGCGGTTTCTTATGCAAATTGTTGAGAAAATTCGAATGACGCAGTCAGAATTTCCTCAAGTATGATATTTTTCGTTTTATGCAGCTATAAAGTTCCAATTTTTGATTTGCATTTTAGTTGACTTTGGAGCTCTCGCGCCAGGGCCAGGTTGTTTTTTTTATATGCAGGCATTAAAATACGTCGAATAAACTAATAAAAAGACCACCTAAAATATTTAAGATTTATGAAAAAAACGAAAGGTTTAACCAGTTTGGTGTTTTTTGACCCCAAAAATTGAAAGATTGAATTTAGCTAAAATTTTTGCGGTTTCTTATGCAAATTGTTGAGAAAATTCGAATGGCGCAGTCAGAATTTCATCAAGTATGATATTTTTAGTTTTATGCAGGTTTAAAGTTCCAATTTTTGATTTGCATTTTAGTTGACTTTGGTGCTCTCGCGCCAGGCCCAGGTTGTTTTTTTTATATGCAGGCATTAAAATACGTCGATTAAACTAATAAAAAGAGCACCTAAAATTTTTTAAGATTTTTGAAATAACGAAAGGTGTTTTTGGTGTTTTTTGACCCCAAAAAATGAAAGTTTGAATTTAGCTAAAATTTTTGCGGTTTCTTATGCAAATTGTTGAGAAAATTCGAATGGCGCAGTCAGAATTTCCTCAAGTATGATATTTTTCGTTTTATGCAGCTTTAAAGTTCCAATTTTTGATTTGCATTTTAGTTGACTTTGGAGCTCTCGCGCCAGGCCCAGGTTGTTTTTTTTATATGCAGGCATTAAAATACGTCGAATAAACTAATAAAAATACCACCTAAAATTTTTAAGATTTTTGAAAAAAACGAAAAACTGGTGTTTTTTGACCCCAAAAAATGAAAGTTTGAATTTAGCTAAAATTTTTGCGGTTTCTTATGCAAATTGTTGAGAAAATTCGAATGGCGCAGTCAGAATTTCCTCAAGTATGATATTTTTCGTTTTATGCAGCTTTAAAGTTCCAATTTTTGATTTGCATTTTAGTTGACTTTGGAGCTCTCGCGCCAGGCCCAGGTTGTTTTTTTTATATGCAGGCATTAAAATACGTCGAATAAACTAATAAAAATACCACCTAAAATTTTTAAGATTTTTGAAAAAAACGAAAAACTTTGGTGTTTTTTGACCCCAAAAAATGAAAGTTTGAATTTAGCTAAAATTTTTGCGGTTTCTTATGCAAATTGTTGAGAAAATTCGAATGGCGCAGTCAGAATTTCCTCAAGTATGATATTTTTCGTTTTATGCAGCTTTAAAGTTCCAATTTTTGATTTGCATTTTAGTTGACTTTGGAGCTCTCGCGCCAGGCCCAGGTTGTTTTTTTTATATGCAGGCATTAAAATACGTCGATTAAACTAATAAAAAGAGCACCTAAAATTTTTTAAGATTTTTGAAATAACGAAAGGTGTTTTTGGTGTTTTTTGACCCCAAAAAATGAAAGTTTGAATTTAGCTAAAATTTTTGCGGTTTCTTATGCAAATTGTTGAGAAAATTCGAATGGCGCAGTCAGAATTTCCTCAAGTATGATATTTTTCGTTTTATGCAGCTTTAAAGTTCCAATTTTTGATTTGCATTTTAGTTGACTTTGGAGCTCTCGCGCCAGGCCCAGGTTGTTTTTTTTATATGCAGGCATTAAAATACGTCGAATAAACTAATAAAAAGACCACCTAAAATTTTTAAGATTTTTGAAAAAAACGAAAGGTTAACCCCTTTGGTGTTTTTTGACCCCAAAAATTGAAAGTTTGAATTTAGCTAAAATTTTTGCGGTTTCTTATGCAAATTGTTGAGAAAATTCGAATGGCGCAGTCAGAATTTCCTCAAGTTTGATATTTATCGTTTTATGCAGCTTTAAAGTTCCAATTTTTGATTTGCGTTTTAGTTGACTTTGGAGCTCTCGCGCCAGGCCCAGGTTGTTTTTTTTATATGCAGGCATTAAAATACGTCAAATAAACTAATAAAAAGACCACCTAAAATTTTTAAGATTTTTGAAAAAAACGAAAGGTTAACCCCTTTGGTGTTTTTTGACCCCAAAAAATGAAAGTTTGAATTTAGGTAAAATTTTTGCGGTTTCTTATGCAAATTGTTGAGAAAATTCGAATGGCGCAGTCAGAATTTCCTCAAGTATGATATTTTTAGTTTTATGCAGGTTTAAAGTTCCAATTTTTGATTTGCATTTTAGTTGACTTTGGTGCTCTCGCGCCAGGCCCAGGTTGTTTTTTTTATATGCAGGCATTAAAATACGTCGAATAAACTAATAAAAAGACCACCTAAAATTTTTAAGATTTTTGAAAAAAACGAAAGGTTAACCCCTTTGGTGTTTTTTGACCCCAAAAAATGAAAGTTTGAATTTAGCTAAAATTTTTGCGGTTTCTTATGCAAATTGTTGAGAAAATTCGAATGACGCAGTCAGAATTTCCTCAAGTATGATATTTTTCGTTTTATGCAGCTATAAAGTTCCAATTTTTGATTTGCATTTTAGTTGACTTTGGAGCTCTCGCGCCAGGGCCAGGTTGTTTTTTTTATATGCAGGCATTAAAATACGTCGAATAAACTAATAAAAAGACCACCTAAAATATTTAAGATTTATGAAAAAAACGAAAGGTTTAACCAGTTTGGTGTTTTTTGACCCCAAAAATTGAAAGATTGAATTTAGCTAAAATTTTTGCGGTTTCTTATGCAAATTGTTGAGAAAATTCGAATGGCGCAGTCAGAATTTCATCAAGTATGATATTTTTAGTTTTATGCAGGTTTAAAGTTCCAATTTTTGATTTGCATTTTAGTTGACTTTGGTGCTCTCGCGCCAGGCCCAGGTTGTTTTTTTTATATGCAGGCATTAAAATACGTCGATTAAACTAATAAAAAGAGCACCTAAAATTTTTTAAGATTTTTGAAATAACGAAAGGTGTTTTTGGTGTTTTTTGACCCCAAAAAATGAAAGTTTGAATTTAGCTAAAATTTTTGCGGTTTCTTATGCAAATTGTTGAGAAAATTCGAATGGCGCAGTCAGAATTTCCTCAAGTATGATATTTTTCGTTTTATGCAGCTTTAAAGTTCCAATTTTTGATTTGCATTTTAGTTGACTTTGGAGCTCTCGCGCCAGGCCCAGGTTGTTTTTTTTATATGCAGGCATTAAAATACGTCGAATAAACTAATAAAAATACCACCTAAAATTTTTAAGATTTTTGAAAAAAACGAAAAACTGGTGTTTTTTGACCCCAAAAAATGAAAGTTTGAATTTAGCTAAAATTTTTGCGGTTTCTTATGCAAATTGTTGAGAAAATTCGAATGGCGCAGTCAGAATTTCCTCAAGTATGATATTTTTCGTTTTATGCAGCTTTAAAGTTCCAATTTTTGATTTGCATTTTAGTTGACTTTGGAGCTCTCGCGCCAGGCCCAGGTTGTTTTTTTTATATGCAGGCATTAAAATACGTCGAATAAACTAATAAAAATACCACCTAAAATTTTTAAGATTTTTGAAAAAAACGAAAAACTTTGGTGTTTTTTGACCCCAAAAAATGAAAGTTTGAATTTAGCTAAAATTTTTGCGGTTTCTTATGCAAATTGTTGAGAAAATTCGAATGGCGCAGTCAGAATTTCCTCAAGTATGATATTTTTCGTTTTATGCAGCTTTAAAGTTCCAATTTTTGATTTGCATTTTAGTTGACTTTGGAGCTCTCGCGCCAGGCCCAGGTTGTTTTTTTTATATGCAGGCATTAAAATACGTCGATTAAACTAATAAAAAGAGCACCTAAAATTTTTTAAGATTTTTGAAATAACGAAAGGTGTTTTTGGTGTTTTTTGACCCCAAAAAATGAAAGTTTGAATTTAGCTAAAATTTTTGCGGTTTCTTATGCAAATTGTTGAGAAAATTCGAATGGCGCAGTCAGAATTTCCTCAAGTATGATATTTTTCGTTTTATGCAGCTTTAAAGTTCCAATTTTTGATTTGCATTTTAGTTGACTTTGGAGCTCTCGCGCCAGGCCCAGGTTGTTTTTTTTATATGCAGGCATTAAAATACGTCGAATAAACTAATAAAAAGACCACCTAAAATTTTTAAGATTTTTGAAAAAAACGAAAGGTTAACCCCTTTGGTGTTTTTTGACCCCAAAAATTGAAAGTTTGAATTTAGCTAAAATTTTTGCGGTTTCTTATGCAAATTGTTGAGAAAATTCGAATGGCGCAGTCAGAATTTCCTCAAGTTTGATATTTATCGTTTTATGCAGCTTTAAAGTTCCAATTTTTGATTTGCGTTTTAGTTGACTTTGGAGCTCTCGCGCCAGGCCCAGGTTGTTTTTTTTATATGCAGGCATTAAAATACGTCAAATAAACTAATAAAAAGACCACCTAAAATTTTTAAGATTTTTGAAAAAAACGAAAGGTTAACCCCTTTGGTGTTTTTTGACCCCAAAAAATGAAAGTTTGAATTTAGGTAAAATTTTTGCGGTTTCTTATGCAAATTGTTGAGAAAATTCGAATGGCGCAGTCAGAATTTCCTCAAGTATGATATTTTTAGTTTTATGCAGGTTTAAAGTTCCAATTTTTGATTTGCATTTTAGTTGACTTTGGTGCTCTCGCGCCAGGCCCAGGTTGTTTTTTTTATATGCAGGCATTAAAATACGTCGAATAAACTAATAAAAAGACCACCTAAAATTTTTAAGATTTTTGAAAAAAACGAAAGGTTAACCCCTTTGGTGTTTTTTGACCCCAAAAAATGAAAGTTTGAATTTAGCTAAAATTTTTGCGGTTTCTTATGCAAATTGTTGAGAAAATTCGAATGGCGCAGTCAGAATTTCCTCAAGTATGATATTTTTAGTTTTATGCAGGTTTAAAGTTCCAATTTTTGATTTGCATTTTAGTTGACTTTGGAGCTCTCGCGCCATGCCCAGGTTGTTTTTTTTATATGCAGGCATTATAAAATACGTCGAATAAACTAATAAAAAGACCACCTAAAATTTTTAAGATTTTTGAAAAAAACGAAAGGTTAACCCCTTTGGTGTTTTTTGACCCCAAAAAATGAAAGTTTGAATTTAGCTAAAATTTTTGCGGTTTCTTATGCAAATTGTTGAGAAAATTCGAATGGCGCAGTCAGAATTTCCTCAAGTATGATATTTTTAGTTTTATGCAGGTTTAAAGTTCCAATTTTTGATTTGCATTTTAGTTGACTTTGGTGCTCTCGCGCCAGGCCCAGGTTGTTTTTTTTATATGCAGGCATTAAAATACGTCGAATAAACTAATAAAAAGACCACCTAAAATTTTTAAGATTTTTGAAAAAAACGAAAGGTTAACCCCTTTGGTGTTTTTTGACCCCAAAAAATGAAAGTTTGAATTTAGCTAAAATTTTTGCGGTTTCTTATGCAAATTGTTGAGAAAATTCGAATGGCGCAGTCAGAATTTCCTCAAGTATGATATTTTTCGTTTTATGCAGCTTTAAAGTTCCAATTTTTGACTTGCATTTTAGTTGACTTTGGAGCTCTCGCGCCAGGCCCAGGTTGTTTTTTTTTATATGCAGGCATTAAAATACGTCGAATAAACTAATAAAAAGACCTCCTAAAATTTTTAAGATTTTTGAAAAAAACGAAAGGTTTGGTGTTTTTTGACCCCAAAAAATGAAAGTTTGAATTTAGCTAAAATTTTTGCGGTTTTTTATGCAAATTGTTGAGAAAATTCGAATGGCGCAGTCAGAATTTTTTCAAGTATGATATTTTTCGTTTTATGCAGCTTTAAAGTTCCAATTTTTGATTTGCATTTTAGTTGACTTTGGAGCTCTCGCGCCAGGCCCAGGTTGTTTTTTTTATATGCAGGCATTAAAATACGTCGAATAAACTAATAAAAAGACCACCTAAAATTTTTAAGATTTTTGAAAAAAACGAAAGGTTAACCCCTTTGGTGTTTTTTGACCCCAAAAAATGAAAGTTTGAATTTAGCTAAAATTTTTGCGGTTTCTTATGCAAATTGTTGAGAAAATTCGAATGGCGCAGTCAGAATTTCCTCAAGTATGATATTTTTAGTTTTATGCAGCTTTAAAGTTCCAATTTTTGATTTGCATTTTAGTTGACTTTGGAGCTCTCGCGCCAGGCCAAGGTTGTTTTTTTTATATGCAGGCAATAAAATACGTCGAATAAACTAATAAAAAGACCACCTAAAATTTTTAAGATTTTTGAAAAAAACGAAAGGTTAACCCCTTTGGTGTTTTTTGACCCCAAAAAATGAAAGTATGAATTTAGCTAAAATTTTTGCGGTTTCTTATGCAAATTGTTGAGAAAATTCGAATGGCGCAGTCAGAATTTTTTCAAGTATGATATTTTTCGTTTTATGCAGCTTTAAAGTTCCAATTTTTGATTTGCATTTTAGTTGACTTTGGAGCTCTCGCGCCAGGCCCAGGTTGTTTTTTTTATATGCAGGCATTAAAATACGTCGAATAAACTAATAAAAAGACCACCTAAAATTTTTAAGATTTTTGAAAAAAACGAAAGGTTAACCCCTTTGGTGTTTTTTGACCCCAAAAAATGAAAGTTTGAATTTAGGTAAAATTTTTGCGGTTTCTTATGCAAATTGTTGAGAAAATTCGAATGGCGCAGTCAGAATTTCCTCAAGTATGATATTTTTAGTTTTATGCAGGTTTAAAGTTCCAATTTTTGATTTGCATTTTAGTTGACTTTGGTGCTCTCGCGCCAGGCCCAGGTTGTTTTTTTTATATGCAGGCATTAAAATACGTCGAATAAACTAATAAAAAGACCACCTAAATATTTTAAGATTTTTGAAAAAAACGAAAGGTTAACCCCTTTGGTGTTTTTTGACCCCAAAAAATGAAAGTTTGAATTTAGGTAAAATTTTTGCGGTTTCTTATGCAAATTGTTGAGAAAATTCGAATGGCGCAGTCAGAATTTCCTCAAGTATGATATTTTTAGTTTTATGCAGGTTTAAAGTTCCAATTTTTGATTTGCATTTTAGTTGACTTTGGTGCTCTCGCGCCAGGCCCAGGTTGTTTTTTTTATATGCAGGCATTAAAATACGTCGAATAAACTAATACAAAGACCACCTAAAATTTTTAAGATTTTTGAAAAAAACGAAAGGTTAACCCCTTTGGTGTTTTTTGACCCCAAAAAATGAAAGTTTGAATTTAGGTAAAATTTTTGCGGTTTCTTATGCAAATTGTTGAGAAAATTCGAATGGCGCAGTCAGAATTTCCTCAAGTATGATATTTTTAGTTTTATGCAGGTTTAAAGTTCCAATTTTTGATTTGCATTTTAGTTGACTTTGGAGCTCTCGCGCCAGGCCCAGGTTGTTTTTTTTATATGCAGGCATTAAAATACGTCGAATAAACTAATAAAAAGACCACCTAAAATTTTTAAGATTTTTGAAAAAAACGAAAGGTTAACCCCTTTGGTGTTTTTTGACCCCAAAAAATGAAAGTTTGAATTTAAGTAAAATTTTTGCGGTTTCTTATGCAAATTGTTGAGAAAATTCGAATGGCGCAGTCAGAATTTCCTCAAGTATGATATTTTTAGTTTTATGCAGGTTTAAAGTTCCAATTTTTGATTTGCATTTTAGTTGACTTTGGTGCACTCGCGCCAGGCCCAGGTTGTTTTTTTTATATGCAGGCATTAAAATACGTCGAATAAACTAATAAAAAGACCACCTAAAATTTTTAAGATTTTTGAAAAAAACGAAAGGTTAACCCCTTTGGTGTTTTTTGACCCCAAAAAATGAAAGTATGAATTTAGCTAAAATTTTTGCGGTTTCTTATGCAAATTGTTGAGAAAATTCGAATGGCGCAGTCAGAATTTTTTCAAGTATGATATTTTTCGTTTTATGCAGCTTTAAAGTTCCAATTTTTGATTTGCATTTTAGTTGACTTTGGAGCTCTCGCGCCAGGCCCAGGTTGTTTTTTTTATATGCAGGCATTAAAATACGTCGAATAAACTAATAAAAAGACCACCTAAAATTTTTAAGATTTTTGAAAAAAACGAAAGGTTAACCCCTTTGGTGTTTTTTGACCCCAAAAAATGAAAGTTTGAATTTAGGTAAAATTTTTGCGGTTTCTTATGCAAATTGTTGAGAAAATTCGAATGGCGCAGTCAGAATTTCCTCAAGTATGATATTTTTAGTTTTATGCAGGTTTAAAGTTCCAATTTTTGATTTGCATTTTAGTTGACTTTGGAGCTCTCGCGCCAGGCCCAGGTTGTTTTTTTTATATGCAGGCATTAAAATACGGTCTGGTACAACTCGGCGCCGCTAACTCGGCGCCAGCCAACCTGGCGCCGCCAACCCGGCGCAGAACCAACTCGGCGCCAAACCAACCCGGCGCCGACAGACTCGGCGCCAGGTCAACTCGGCGCTAGGCCAACTCGGCGCCATAAAAATTATTTTAAATGTTATTTAATAAAAAAAAATATTTAAACTTAAATAATGTTAAAAAACATTATTAAGATTATTAGCTTTTGAAATTAATATATTTTTTCTATGTTTTTAATATATGTTCTCTTAGTTCTAATGTTTTTAAATTAATAATTTATTTAAAAAAATGAAATGATTAAAATTAAAATTGGATTATTGGTTCATTTCATAATTATGCGCTATTCCACGTAAAAATGTAATTATATTTCGGTTTTCGTAATCTGTAACCAGTTTCAAAATTCGTTCATCGCACTCCCTATATTTTTTTAATTTTGTCGGAGGGTTATTGCCTGCCACTAGTTGTTCATAATATAAATCACGCCCTCTTTGCACTTTTCTGAGACCATCTATAAACTTCCATATCGTTGGGTGGTCCATCGCCAATTCGTTTTGTAATCTGCGATGACAAGCTTCGGCATGGTTATTTGTACGATCCTCGCCGTTTAAAGTTCTCTGGTAGAGATTCCACATGGATACCGGAAATATAGGCGGGCGCCTCCTATCTCTGCGCCTGTTTGCTCTTCCGATATAATTATCCTCAAACCAATCCAAAAGTGGTCGAAGCTCATCAGGCAATTCATCTTCCAAAGCATCAACCGCTTCCTCTAAGTCGTGGATCGGAACGAAGGCGATTGCGAGTATCATCCGCGCTTGCAAAGCAAAATCTGGTTCATTATTGTAACGATTCATCAAATGCAATTGCCCAATATGCTTTTTCATGTTTTTTGCCAAATGGAAAAAGCATCCATGTATGGTAACATCTGGAAAGCTTTCCATCATGGCCCTGAATGCTGCTACTTCGTAATCAGAAGCAATCGCTCTTGGCTGTATGGCAGGTTCCAACACTTTAATCATATCAAAGAGTTGATTATAAGTAGCGCGTTCCTTATTCGGCAAGAGCGCATACAAAACCGGATGAACGCCACCAAACTGTTCAGCTAAAATTATATAGATTTGAGAAAACAATCCAGGTGCTGACTTGAACGTTCCATCTGCATACCATTGCCTGGACTCTCGTAAAATTTGTAGGCCCCGTCGTCTGCCGAAAATCAAAATTCTGTTCCGACCTGAACCACTGTCAGCTAATAAGAACGTTTCAAAAACTTCTGATTGTGTTTCATACAATTGGAATCTTTCAGGAATAACAAGTTCTTCAAGATTTAGGGGGGCCGCAGGTGCTGCGCGTATCTCGTTTCTTGTTCTCCTCACAGTTTTCCTAAGTGCGGCGTAATTTGGAAGTATTCCCGAGGCAGCTTGTGATAAACCACCTACACATTCTTCAATAACTTGGATGGTATTTTCCACAGTTGTTTCCGCGCGCTGTTTTATTTTCATTACAACTTTATCTTTCTAGATTTTTGCAGACCCGCTGTCGTGTGAATGTTCGTTTATTCTTTTAATCACTTCCTCGTCCCTTGTGTGTATTCGTGCTTTACAACGTCCTTTTTCTTCGCATCGCCAAAATTTTGTAAATCCATCTGCACTCTTTTTATCGAATACATATAGATAACCGTCATTCTCGAATTTTTCTTTTTTTCGCTGAGATAAAACTTGCTGATCTTCCATCGTAGTTATCGCTTGTTGTTTTCTGTAGTATAATTAAATAATAAATATACTAATAATTATGTACACCTATATAGAAAACTAATATCCAATTTACTTACCAATAACAAAATAATACGCCCCCTGATTAAAAGATTAACTTGGTGCCGAATTCGCTTGGCGCCGAGTTGTTCCTGCGCCAAGTTGTCCCGGCGCAGAGTTGTGCCGGCGCCGAGTTGTCCCGGCGCCGAGTTGTCCCGGCGCCGAGTTGTCCCGGCGCCGAGTTGGCGGAGCCAAGTTGGCAGCGCCAAGCTGGCAGCGCCAAGTTGTCCCATCCCGATTAAAATACGTCGAATAAACTAATAAAAAGACCACCTAAAATTTTTAAGATTTTTGAAAAAAACGAAAGGTTAACCCCTTTGGTGTTTTTTGACCCCAAAAAATGAAAGTTTGAATTTAGCTAAAATTTTTGCGGTTTCTTATGCAAATTGTTGAGAAAATTCGAATGGCGCAGTCAGAATTTCCTCAAGTATGATATTTTTCGTTTTATGCAGCTTTAAAGTTCCAATTTTTGATTTGCATTTTAGTTGACTTTGGAGCTCTCGCGCCAGGCCCAGGTTGTTTTTTTTATATGCAGGCATTAAAATACGTCGAATAAACTAATAAAAAGACCACCTAAAATTTTTATGATTTTTGAAAAAAACGAAAGGTTAACCCCTTTGGTGTTTTTTGACCCCAAAAAATGAAAGTTTGAATTTAGCTAAAATTTTTGCGGTTTTTAATGCAAATTGTTGAGAAAATTCGAATGGCGCAGTCAGAATTTCCTCAAGTATGATATTTTTCGTTTTATGCAGCTTTAAAGTTCCAATTTTTGATTTGCATTTTAGTTGACTTTGGAGCTCTCGCGCCAGGCCCAGGTTGTTTTTTTTATATGCAGGCATTAAAATACGTCGAATAAACTAATAAAAAGACCACCTAAAATTTTTATGATTTTTGAAAAAAACGAAAGGTTAACCCCTTTGGTGTTTTTTGACCCCAAAAAATGAAAGTATGAATTTAGCTAAAATTTTTGCGGTTTCTTATGCAAATTGTTGAGAAAATTCGAATGGCGCAGTCAGAATTTCCTCAAGTATGATATTTTTCGTTTTATGCAGCTTTAAAGTTCCAATTTTTGATTTGCATTTTAGTTGACTTTGGAGCTCTCGCGCCAGGCCCGGGTTGTTTTTTTTATATGCAGGCATTAAAATACGTCGAATAAACTAATAAAAAGACCACCTAAAATTTTTATGATTTTTGAAAAAAACGAAAGGTTAACCCCTTTGGTGTTTTTTGACCCCAAAAAATGAAAGTTTGAATTTAGCTAAAATTTTTGCGGTTTCTTATGCAAATTGTTGAGAAAATTCGAATGGCGCAGTCAGAATTTCCTCAAGTATGATATTTTTCGTTTTATGCAGCTTTAAAGTTCCAATTTTTGATTTGCATTTTAGTTGACTTTGGAGCTCTCGCGCCAGGCCCAGGTTGTTTTTTTTATATGCAGGCATTAAAATACGTCGAATAAACTAATAAAAGGACCACCTAAAATTTTTATGATTTTTGAAAAAAACGAAAGGTTAACCCCTTTGGTGTTTTTTGACCCCAAAAAATGAAAGTTTGAATTTAGCTAAAATTTTTGCGGTTTCTTATGCAAATTGTTGAGAAAATTCGAATGGCGCAGTCAGAATTTCCTCAAGTATGATATTTTTCGTTTTATGCAGCTTTAAAGTTCCAATTTTTGATTTGCATTTTAGTTGACTTTGGAGCTCTCGCGCCAGGCCCAGGTTGTTTTTTTTATATGCAGGCATTAAAATACGTCGAATAAACTAATAAAAAGACCACCTAAAATTTTTATGATTTTTGAAAAAAACGAAAGGTTAACCCCTTTGGTGTTTTTTGACCCCAAAAAATGAAAGTATGAATTTAGCTAAAATTTTTGCGGTTTCTTATGCAAATTGTTGAGAAAATTCGAATGGCGCAGTCAGAATTTCCTCAAGTATGATATTTTTCGTTTTATGCAGCTTTAAAGTTCCAATTTTTGATTTGCATTTTAGTTGACTTTGGAGCTCTCGCGCCAGGCCCAGGTTGTTTTTTTTTATATGCAGGCATTAAAATACGTCGAATAAACTAATAAAAAGACCACCTAAAATTTTTATGATTTTTGAAAAAAACGAAAGGTTAACCCCTTTGGTGTTTTTTGACCCCAAAAAATGAAAGTTTGAATTTAGCTAAAATTTTTGCGGTTTCTTATGCAAATTGTTGAGAAAATTCGAATGGCGCAGTCAGAATTTCCTCAAGTATGATATTTTTCGTTTTATGCAGCTTTAAAGTTCCAATTTTTGATTTGCATTTTAGTTGACTTTGGAGCTCTCGCGCCAGGCCCAGGTTGTTTTTTTTATATGCAGGCATTAAAATACGTCGAATAAACTAATAAAAAGACCACCTAAAATTTTTAAGATTTTTGAAAAAAACGAAAGGTGTTTTTTTACCCCAAAAAATGAAAGTTTGAATTTAGCTAAAATTTTTGCGGTTTCTTATGCAAATTGTTGAGAAAATTCGAATGGCGCAGTCAGAATTTCCTCAAGTATGATATTTTTCGTTTTATGCAGCTTTAAATTTCCAATTTTTGATTTGCATTTTAGTTGACTTTGGAGCTCTCGCGCCAGGCCCAGGTTGTTTTTTTTATATGCAGGCATTAAAATACGTCGAATAAACTAATAAAAAGAGCACCTAAAATTTTTAAGATTTTTGAAAAAAACGAAAGGTTAACCCCTTTGGTGTTTTTTGACCCCAAAAAATGAAAGTTTGAATTTAGCTAAAATTTTTGCGGTTTCTTATGCAAATTGTTGAGAAAATTCGAATGGCGCAGTCAGAATTTCCTCAAGTATGATATTTTTCGTTTTATGCAACTTTAAAGTTCCAATTTTTGATTTGCATTTTAGTTGACTTTGGAGCTCTCGCGCCAGGCCCAGGTTGTTTTTTTTATATGCAGGCATTAAAATACGTCGAATAAACTAATAAAAAGACCACCTAAAATTTTTAAGATTTTTGAAAAAAACGAAAGGTTAACCCCGTTGGTGTTTTTTGACCCCAAAAAATGAAAGTTTGAATTTAGCTAAAATTTTTGCGGTTTCTTATGCAAATTGTTGAGAAAATTCGAATGGCGCAGTCAGAATTTCCTCAAGTATGATATTTTTCGTTTTATGCAGCTTTAAAGTTCCAATTTTTGATTTGCATTTTAGTTGACTTTGGAGCTCTCGCGCCAGGCCCAAGTTGTTTTTTTTATATGCAGGCATTAAAATACGTCGAATAAACTAATAAAAAGAGCACCTAAAATTTTTAAGATTTTTGAAAAAAACAGCTTTGGTGTTTTTAGACCCCAAAAAATGAAAGTTTGAATTTAGCTAAAATTTTTGCGGTTTCTTATGCAAATTGTTGAGAAAATTCGAATGGCGCAGTCAGAATTTCCTCAAGTATGATATTTTTCGTTTTATGCAGCTTTAAAGTTCCAATTTTTGATTTGCATTTTAGTTGACTTTGGAGCTCTCGCGCCAGGCCCAGGTTGTTTTTTTTATATGCAGGCATTAAAATACGTCGAATAAACTAATAAAAAGACCACCTAAAATTTTTATGATTTTTGAAAAAAACGAAAGGTTAACCCCTTTGGTGTTTTTTGACCCCAAAAAATGAAAGTATGAATTTAGCTAAAATTTTTGCGGTTTCTTATGCAAATTGTTGAGAAAATTTGAATGGCGCAGTCAGAATTTCCTCAAGTATGATATTTTTCGTTTTATGCAGCTTTAAAGTTCCAATTTTTGATTTGCATTTTAGTTGACTTTGGAGCTCTCGCGCCAGGCCCGGGTTGTTTTTTTTATATGCAGGCATTAAAATACGTCGAATAAACTAATAAAAAGACCACCTAAAATTTTTATGATTTTTGAAAAAAACGAAAGGTTAACCCCTTTGGTGTTTTTTGACCCCAAAAAATGAAAGTTTGAATTTAGCTAAAATTTTTGCGGTTTCTTATGCAAATTGTTGAGAAAATTCGAATGGCGCAGTCAGAATTTCCTCAAGTATGATATTTTTCGTTTTATGCAGCTTTAAAGTTCCAATTTTTGATTTGCATTTTAGTTGACTTTGGAGCTCTCGCGCCAGGCCCAGGTTGTTTTTTTTATATGCAGGCATTAAAATACGTCGAATAAACTAATAAAAGGACCACCTAAAATTTTTATGATTTTTGAAAAAAACGAAAGGTTAACCCCTTTGGTGTTTTTTGACCCCAAAAAATGAAAGTTTGAATTTAGCTAAAATTTTTGCGGTTTCTTATGCAAATTGTTGAGAAAATTCGAATGGCGCAGTCAGAATTTCCTCAAGTATGATATTTTTCGTTTTATGCAGCTTTAAAGTTCCAATTTTTGATTTGCATTTTAGTTGACTTTGGAGCTCTCGCGCCAGGCCCAGGTTGTTTTTTTTATATGCAGGCATTAAAATACGTCGAATAAACTAATAAAAAGACCACCTAAAATTTTTATGATTTTTGAAAAAAACGAAAGGTTAACCCCTTTGGTGTTTTTTGACCCCAAAAAATGAAAGTATGAATTTAGCTAAAATTTTTGCGGTTTCTTATGCAAATTGTTGAGAAAATTCGAATGGCGCAGTCAGAATTTCCTCAAGTATGATATTTTTCGTTTTATGCAGCTTTAAAGTTCCAATTTTTGATTTGCATTTTAGTTGACTTTGGAGCTCTCGCGCCAGGCCCAGGTTGTTTTTTTTTATATGCAGGCATTAAAATACGTCGAATAAACTAATAAAAAGACCACCTAAAATTTTTATGATTTTTGAAAAAAACGAAAGGTTAACCCCTTTGGTGTTTTTTGACCCCAAAAAATGAAAGTTTGAATTTAGCTAAAATTTTTGCGGTTTCTTATGCAAATTGTTGAGAAAATTCGAATGGCGCAGTCAGAATTTCCTCAAGTATGATATTTTTCGTTTTATGCAGCTTTAAAGTTCCAATTTTTGATTTGCATTTTAGTTGACTTTGGAGCTCTCGCGCCAGGCCCAGGTTGTTTTTTTTATATGCAGGCATTAAAATACGTCGAATAAACTAATAAAAAGACCACCTAAAATTTTTAAGATTTTTGAAAAAAACGAAAGGTGTTTTTTTACCCCAAAAAATGAAAGTTTGAATTTAGCTAAAATTTTTGCGGTTTCTTATGCAAATTGTTGAGAAAATTCGAATGGCGCAGTCAGAATTTCCTCAAGTATGATATTTTTCGTTTTATGCAACTTTAAAGTTCCAATTTTTGATTTGCATTTTAGTTGACTTTGGAGCTCTCGCGCCAGGCCCAGGTTGTTTTTTTTATATGCAGGCATTAAAATACGTCGAATAAACTAATAAAAAGACCACCTAAAATTTTTAAGATTTTTGAAAAAAACGAAAGGTTAACCCCGTTGGTGTTTTTTGACCCCAAAAAATGAAAGTTTGAATTTAGCTAAAATTTTTGCGGTTTCTTATGCAAATTGTTGAGAAAATTCGAATGGCGCAGTCAGAATTTCCTCAAGTATGATATTTTTCGTTTTATGCAGCTTTAAAGTTCCAATTTTTGATTTGCATTTTAGTTGACTTTGGAGCTCTCGCGCCAGGCCCAAGTTGTTTTTTTTATATGCAGGCATTAAAATACGTCGAATAAACTAATAAAAAGAGCACCTAAAATTTTTAAGATTTTTGAAAAAAACAGCTTTGGTGTTTTTAGACCCCAAAAAATGAAAGTTTGAATTTAGCTAAAATTTTTGCGGTTTCTTATGCAAATTGTTGAGAAAATTCGAATGGCGCAGTCAGAATTTCCTCAAGTATGATATTTTTCGTTTTATGCAGCTTTAAAGTTCCAATTTTTGATTTGCATTTTAGTTGACTTTGGAGCTCTCGCGCCAGGCCCAGGTTGTTTTTTTTATATGCAGGCATTAAAATACGTCGAATAAACTAATAAAAAGACCACCTAAAATTTTTAAGATTTTTGAAAAAAACGAAAGGTTAACCCCTTTGGTGTTTTTTGACCCCAAAAAATGAAAGTTTGAATTTAGCTAAAATTTTTGCGGTTTCTTATGCAAATTGTTGAGAAAATTCGAATGGCGCAGTCAGAATTTCCTCAAGTATGATATTTTTCGTTTTATGCAGCTTTAAAGTTCCAATTTTTGATTTGCATTTTAGTTGACTTTGGAGCTCTCGCGCCAGGCCCAGGTTGTTTTTTTTATATGCAGGCATTAAAATACGTCGAATAAACTAATAAAAAGACCACCTAAAATTTTTAAGATTTTTGAAAAAAACGAAAGGTTAACCCCGTTGGTGTTTTTTGACCCCAAAAAATGAAAGTTTGAATTTAGCTAAAATTTTTGCGGTTTCTTATGCAAATTGTTGAGAAAATTCGAATGGCGCAGTCAGAATTTCCTCAAGTATGATATTTTTCGTTTTATGCAGCTTTAAAATTCCAATTTTTGATTTGCATTTTAGTTGACTTTGGAGCTCTCGCGCCAGGCCCAGGTTGTTTTTTTTATATGCAGGCATTAAAATACGTCGAATAAACTAATAAAAAGACCACCTAAAATTTTTAAGATTTTTGAAAAAAACGAAAGGTTAACCCCTTTGGTGTTTTTTGACCCCAAAAAATGAAAGTTTGAATTTAGCTAAAATTTTTGCGGTTTCTTATGCAAATTGTTGAGAAAATTCGAATGGCGCAGTCAGAATTTTCTCAAGTATGATATTTTTCGTTTTATGCAGCTTTAAAGTTCCAATTTTTGATTTGCATTTTAGTTGACTTTGGAGCTCTTGCGCCAGGCCCAGGTTGTTTTTTTTATATGCAGGCATTAAAATACGTCGAATAAACTAATAAAAAGACCACCTAAAATTTTTAAGATTTTTGAAAAAAACGAAAGGTTTGGTGTTTTTTGACCCCAAAAAATGAAAGTTTGAATTTAGCTAAAATTTTTGCGGTTTCTTATGCAAATTGTTGAGAAAATTCGAATGGCGAAGTCAGAATTTCCTCAAGTATGATATTTTTCGTTTTATGCAGCTTTAAAGTTCCAATTTTTGATTTGCATTTTAGTTGACTTTGGAGCTCTCGCGCCAGGCCCAGGTTGTTTTTTTTATATGCAGGCATTAAAATACGTCGAATAAACTAATAAAAAGAGCACCTAAAATTTTTAAGATTTTTGAAAAAAACGAAAGGTTAACCCCTTTGGTGTTTTTTGACCCCAAAAAATGAAAGTTTGAATTTAGCTAAAATTTTTGCGGTTTCTTATGCAAATTGTTGAGAAAATTCGAATGGCGCAGTCAGAATTTCCTCAAGTATGATATTTTTAGTTTTATGCAGGTTTAAAGTTCCAATTTTTGATTTGCATTTTAGTTGACTTTGGAGCTCTCGCGCCAGGCCCAGGTTGTTTTTTTTATATGCAGGCATTAAAATACGTCGAATAAACTAATAAAAAGACCACCTAAAATTTTTAAGATTTTTGAAAAAAACGAAAGGTTAACCCCTTTGGTGTTTTTTGACCCCAAAAAATGAAAGTTTGAATATAGCTAAAATTTTTGCGGTTTCTTATGCAAATTGTTGAGAAAATTCGAATGGCGCAGTCAGAATTTCCTCAAGTATGATATTTTTCGTTTTATGCAGCTTTAAAGTTCCAATTTTTGATTTGCATTTTAGTTGACTTTGGAGCTCTCGCGCCAGGCCCAGGTTGTTTTTTTTATATGCAGGCATTAAAATACGTCGAATAAACTAATAAAAAGAGCACCTAAAATTTTTAAGATTTTTGAAAAAAACAGCTTTGGTGTTTTTTGACCCCAAAAAATGAAAGTTTGAATTTAGCTAAAATTTTTGCGGTTTCTTATGCAAATTGTTGAGAAAATTCGAATGGCGCAGTCAGAATTTCCTCAAGTATGATATTTTTCGTTTTATGCAGCTTTAAAGTTCCAATTTTTGATTTGCATTTTAGTTGACTTTGGAGCTCTCGCGCCAGGCCCAGGTTGTTTTTTTTATATGCAGGCATTAAAATACGTCGAATAAACTAATAAAAAGACCACCTAAAATTTTTAAGATTTTTGAAAAAAACGAAAGGTTAACCCCTTTGGTGTTTTTTGACCCCAAAAAATGAAAGTTTGAATTTAGCTAAAATTTTTGCGGTTTCTTATGCAAATTGTTGAGAAAATTCGAATGGCGCAGTCAGAATTTCCTCAAGTATGATATTTTTCGTTTTATGCAGCTTTAAAGTTCCAATTTTTGATTTGCATTTTAGTTGACTTTGGAGCTCTCGCGCCAGGCCCAGGTTGTTTTTTTTATATGCAGGCATTAAAATACGTCGAATAAACTAATAAAAAGAGCACCTAAAATTTTTAAGATTTTTGAAAAAAACGAAAGGTTAACCCCTTTGGTGTTTTTTGACCCCAAAAAATGAAAGTTTGAATTTAGCTAAAATTTTTGCGGTTTCTTATGCAAATTGTTGAGAAAATTCGAATGGCGCAGTCAGAATTTCCTCAAGTATGATATTTTTAGTTTTATGCAGGTTTAAAGTTCCAATTTTTGATTTGCATTTTAGTTGACTTTGGAGCTCTCGCGCCAGGCCCAGGTTGTTTTTTTTATATGCAGGCATTAAAATACGTCGAATAAACTAATAAAAAGACCACCTAAAATTTTTAAGATTTTTGAAAAAAACGAAAGGTTAACCCCTTTGGTGTTTTTTGACCCCAAAAAATGAAAGTTTGAATTTAGCTAAAATTTTTGCGGTTTCTTATGCAAATTGTTGAGAAAATTCGAATGGCGCAGTCAGAATTTCCTCAAGTATGATATTTTTCGTTTTATGCAGCTTTAAAGTTCCAATTTTTGATTTGCATTTTAGTTGACTTTGGAGCTCTCGCGCCAGGCCCAGGTTGTTTTTTTTATATGCAGGCATTAAAATACGTCGAATAAACTAATAAAAAGACCACCTAAAATTTTTAAGATTTTTGAAAAAAACGAAAGGTTAACCCCTTTGGTGTTTTTTGACCCCAAAAAATGAAAGTTTGAATTTAGCTAAAATTTTTGCGGTTTCTTATGCAAATTGTTGAGAAAATTCGAATGGCGCAGTCAGAATTTCCTCAAGTATGATATTTTTCGTTTTATGCAGCTTTAGAGTTCTAATTTTTAATTTGCATTTTAGTTGACTTTGGAGCTCTCGCGCCAGGCCCAGGTTGTTTTTTTTATATGCAGGCATTAAAATACGTCGAATAAACTAATAAAAAGAGCACCTAAAATTTTTAAGATTTTTGAAAAAAACGAAAGGTTAACCCCTTTGGTGTTTTTTGACCCCAAAAAATGAAAGTTTGAATTTAGCTAAAATTTTTGCGGTTTCTTATGCAAATTGTTGAGAAAATTCGAATGGCGCAGTCAGAATTTCCTCAAGTATGATATTTTTAGTTTTATGCAGGTTTAAAGTTCCAATTTTTGATTTGCATTTTAGTTGACTTTGGAGCTCTCGCGCCAGGCCCAGGTTGTTTTTTTTATATGCAGGCATTAAAATACGTCGAATAAACTAATAAAAAGAGCACCTAAAATTTTTAAGATTTTTGAAAAAAACGAAAGGTTAACCCCTTTGGTGTTTTTTGACCCCAAAAAATGAAAGTTTGAATTTAGCTAAAATTTTTGCGGTTTCTTATGCAAATTGTTGAGAAAATTCGAATGGCGCAGTCAGAATTTCCTCAAGTATGATATTTTTCGTTTTATGCAGCTTTAAAGTTCCAATTTTTGATTTGCATTTTAGTTGACTTTGGAGCTCTCGCGCCAGGCCCAGGTTGTTTTTTTTATATGCAGGCATTAAAATACGTCGAATAAACTAATAAAAAGAGCACCTAAAATTTTTAAGATTTTTGAAAAAAACGAAAGGTTAACCCCTTTGGTGTTTTTTGACCCCAAAAAATGAAAGTTTGAATTTAGCTAAAATTTTTGCGGTTTCTTATGCAAATTGTTGAGAAAATTCGAATGGCGCAGTCAGAATTTCCTCAAGTATGATATTTTTCGTTTTATGCAGCTTTAAAGTTCCAATTTTTGATTTGCATTTTAGTTGACTTTGGAGCTCTCGCGCCAGGCCCAGGTTGTTTTTTTTATATGCAGGCATTAAAATACGTCGAATAAACTAATAAAAAGAGCACCTAAAATTTTTAAGATTTTTGAAAAAAACGAAAGGTTAACCCCTTTGGTGTTTTTTGACCCCAAAAAATGAAAGTTTGAATTTAGCTAAAATTTTTGCGGTTTCTTATGCAAATTGTTGAGAAAATTCGAATGGCGCAGTCAGAATTTCCTCAAGTATGATATTTTTCGTTTTATGCAGCTTTAAAGTTCCAATTTTTGATTTGCATTTTAGTTGACTTTGGAGCTCTCGCGCCAGGCCCAGGTTGTTTTTTTTATATGCAGGCATTAAAATACGTCGAATAAACTAATAAAAAGAGCACCTAAAATTTTTAAGATTTTTGAAAAAAACGAAAGGTTAACCCCTTTGGTGTTTTTTGACCCCAAAAAATGAAAGTTTGAATTTAGCTAAAATTTTTGCGGTTTCTTATGCAAATTGTTGAGAAAATTCGAATGGCGCAGTCAGAATTTCCTCAAGTATGATATTTTTCGTTTTATGCAGCTTTAAAGTTCCAATTTTTGATTTGCATTTTAGTTGACTTTGGAGCTCTCGCGCCAGGCCCAGGTTGTTTTTTTTATATGCAGGCATTAAAATACGTCGAATAAACTAATAAAAAGAGCACCTAAAATTTTTAAGATTTTTGAAAAAAACGAAAGGTTAACCCCTTTGGTGTTTTTTGACCCCAAAAAATGAAAGTTTGAATTTAGCTAAAATTTTTGCGGTTTCTTATGCAAATTGTTGAGAAAATTCGAATGGCGCAGTCAGAATTTCCTCAAGTATGATATTTTTCGTTTTATGCAGCTTTAAAGTTCCAATTTTTGATTTGCATTTTAGTTGACTTTGGAGCTCTCGCGCCAGGCCCAGGTTGTTTTTTTTATATGCAGGCATTAAAATACGTCGAATAAACTAATAAAAAGACCACCTAAAATTTTTATGATTTTTGAAAAAAACGAAAAGTTAACCCCTTTGGTGTTTTTTGACCCCAAAAAATGAAAGTTTGAATTTAGCTAAAATTTTTGCGGTTTCTTATGCAAATTGTTGAGAAAATTCGAATGGCGCAGTCAGAATTTCCTCAAGTATGATATTTTTCGTTTTATGCAGCTTTAAAGTTCCAATTTTTGATTTGCATTTTAGTTGACTTTGGAGCTCTCGCGCCAGGCCCAGGTTGTTTTTTTTATATGCAGGCATTAAAATACGTCGAATAAACTAATAAAAAGAGCACCTAAAATTTTTAAGATTTTTGAAAAAAACGAAAGGTTAACCCTTTTGGTGTTTTTTGACCCCAAAAAATGAAAGTTTGAATTTAGCTAAAATTTTTGCGGTTTCTTATGCAAATTGTTGAGAAAATTCGAATGGCGCAGTATGAATTTCCTCAAGTATGATATTTTTAGTTTTATGCAGGTTTAAAGTTCCAATTTTTGATTTGCATTTTAGTTGACTTTGGAGCTCTCGCGCCAGGCCCAGGTTGTTTTTTTTATATGCAGGCATTAAAATACGTCGAATAAACTAATAAAAAGACCACCTAAAATTTTTAAGATTTTTGAAAAAAACGAAAGGTTAACCCCTTTGGTGTTTTTTGACCCCAAAAAATGAAAGTTTGAATTTAGCTAAAATTTTTGCGGTTTCTTATGCAAATTGTTGAGAAAATTCGAATGGCGCAGTCAGAATTTCCTCAAGTATGATATTTTTCGTTTTATGCAGCTTTAAAGTTCCAATTTTTGATTTGCATTTTAGTTGACTTTGGAGCTCTCGCGCCAAGCCCAAGTTGTTTTTTTTATATGCAGGCATTAAAATACGTCGAATAAACTAATAAAAAGAGCACCTAAAATTTTTAAGATTTTTGAAAAAAGCAGCTTTGGTGTTTTTAGACCCCAAAAAATGAAAGTTTGAATTTAGCTAAAATTTTTGCGGTTTCTTATGCAAATTGTTGAGAAAATTCGAATGGCGCAGTCAGAATTTCCTCAAGTATGATATTTTTCGTTTTATGCAGCTTTAAAGTTCCAATTTTTGATTTGCATTTTAGTTGACTTTGGAGCTCTCGCGCCAGGCCCAGGTTGTTTTTTTTATATGCAGGCATTAAAATACGTCGAATAAACTAATAAAAAGAGCACCTAAAATTTTTAAGATTTTTGAAAAAAACGAAAGGTTAACCCCTTTGGTGTTTTTTGACCCCAAAAAATGAAAGTTTGAATTTAGCTAAAATTTTTGCGGTTTCTTATGCAAATTGTTGAGAAAATTCGAATGGCGCAGTCAGAATTTCCTCAAGTATGATATTTTTAGTTTTATGCAGGTTTAAAGTTCCAATTTTTGATTTGCATTTTAGTTGACTTTGGAGCTCTCGCGCCAGGCCCAGGTTGTTTTTTTTATATGCAGGCATTAAAATACGTCGAATAAACTAATAAAAAGACCACCTAAAATTTTTAAGATTTTTGAAAAAAACGAAAGGTTAACCCCTTTGGTGTTTTTTGACCCCAAAAAATGAAAGTTTGAATTTAGCTAAAATTTTTGCGGTTTCTTATGCAAATTGTTGAGAAAATTCGAATGGCGCAGTCAGAATTTCCTCAAGTATGATATTTTTCGTTTTATGCAGCTTTAAAGTTCCAATTTTTGATTTGCATTTTAGTTGACTTTGGAGCTCTCGCGCCAGGCCCAGGTTGTTTTTTTTATATGCAGGCATTAAAATACGTCGAATAAACTAATAAAAAGACCACCTAAAATTTTTAAGATTTTTGAAAAAAACGAAAGGTTAACCCCTTTGGTGTTTTTTGACCCCAAAAAATGAAAGTTTGAATTTAGCTAAAATTTTTGCGGTTTCTTATGCAAATTGTTGAGAAAATTCGAATGGCGCAGTCAGAATTTCCTCAAGTATGATATTTTTCGTTTTATGCAGCTTTAAAGTTCCAATTTTTGATTTGCATTTTAGTTGACTTTGGAGCTCTCGCGCCAGGCCCAGGTTGTTTTTTTTATATGCAGGCATTAAAATACGTCGAATAAACTAATAAAAAGAGCACCTAAAATTTTTAAGATTTTTGAAAAAAACGAAAGGTTAACCCCTTTGGTGTTTTTTGACCCCAAAAAATGAAAGTTTGAATTTAGCTAAAATTTTTGCGGTTTCTTATGCAAATTGTTGAGAAAATTCGAATGGCGCAGTCAGAATATCCTCAAGTATGATATTTTTCGTTTTATGCAGCTTTACAGTTCCAATTTTTGATTTGCATTTTAGTTGACTTTGGAGCTCTCGCGCCAGGCCCAGGTTGTTTTTTTTATATGCAGGCATTAAAATACGTCGAATAAACTAATAAAAAGACCACCTAAAATTTTTAAGATTTTTGAAAAAAACGAAAGGTTAACCCCTTTGGTGTTTTTTGACCCCAAAAAATGAAAGTTTGAATTTAGCTAAAATTTTTGCGGTTTCTTATGCAAACTGTTGAGAAAATTCGAATGGCGAAGTCAGAATTTCCTCAAGTATGATATTTTTCGTTTTATGCAGGTTTAAAGTTCCAATTTTTGATTTGCATTTTAGTTGACTTTGGAGCTCTCGCGCCAAGCCCAGGTTGTTTTTTTTATATGCAGGCATTAAAATACGTCGAATAAACTAATAAAAAGACCACCTAAAATTTTTAAGATTTTTGAAAAAAACGAAAGGTTAACCCCTTTGGTGTTTTTTGACCCCAAAAAATGAAAGTTTGAATTTAGCTAAAATTTTTGCGGTTTCTTATGCAAATTGTTGAGAAAATTCGAATGGCGCAGTCAGAATTTCCTCAAGTATGATATTTTTCGTTTTATGCAGCTTTAAAGTTCCAATTTTTGATTTGCATTTTAGTTGACTTTGGAGCTCTCGCGCCAGGCCCAGGTTGTTTTTTTTATATGCAGGCATTAAAATACGTCGAATAAACTAATAAAAAGACCACCTAAAATTTTTAAGATTTTTGAAAAAAACGAAAGGTTAACCCCTTTGGTGTTTTTTGACCCCAAAAAATGAAAGTTTGAATTTAGCTAAACTTTTTGCGGTTTCTTATGCAAATTGTTGAGAAAATTCGAATGGCGCAGTCAGAATTTCCTCAAGTATGATATTTTTCGTTTTATGCAGCTTTAAAGTTCCAATTTTTGATTTGCATTTTAGTTGACTTTGGAGCTCTCGCGCCAGGCCCAGGTTGTTTTTTTTATATGCAGGCATTAAAATACGTCGAATAAACTAATAAAAAGACCACCTAAAATTTTTAAGATTTTTGAAAAAAACGAAAGGTTAACCCCTTTGGTGTTTTTTGACCCCAAAAAATGAAAGTTTGAATTTAGCTAAAATTTTTGCGGTTTCTTATGCAAATTGTTGAGAAAATTCGAATGGCGCAGTCAGAATTTCCTCAAGTATGATATTTTTCGTTTTATGCAGCTTTAGAGTTCCAATTTTTGATTTGCATTTTAGTTGACTTTGGAGCTCTCGCGCCAGGCCCAGGTTGTTTTTTTTATATGCAGGCATTAAAATACGTCGAATAAACTAATAAAAAGACCACCTAAAATTTTTAAGATTTTTGAAAAAAACGAAAGGTTAACCCCTTTGGTGTTTTTTGACCCCAAAAAATGAAAGTTTGAATTTAGCTAAAATTTTTGCGGTTTCTTATGCAAATTGTTGAGAAAATTCGAATGGCGCAGTCAGAATTTCCTCAAGTATGATATTTTTCGTTTTATGCAGCTTTAGAGTTCCAATTTTTGATTTGCATTTTAGTTGACTTTGGAGCTCTCGCGCCAGGCCCAGGTTGTTTTTTTTATATGCAGGCATTAAAATACGTCGAATAAACTAATAAAAAGACCACCTAAAATTTTTAAGATTTTTGAAAAAAACGAAAGGTTAACCCCTTTGGTGTTTTTTGACCCCAAAAAATGAAAGTTTGAATTTAGCTAAACTTTTTGCGGTTTCTTATGCAAATTGTTGAGAAAATTCGAATGGCGCAGTCAGAATTTCCTCAAGTATGATATTTTTCGTTTTATGCAGCTTTAAAGTTCCAATTTTTGATTTGCATTTTAGTTGACTTTGGAGCTCTCGCGCCAGGCCCAGGTTGTTTTTTTTATATGCAGGCATTAAAATACGTCGAATAAACTAATAAAAAGACCACCTAAAATTTTTAAGATTTTTGAAAAAAACGAAAGGTTAACCCCTTTGGTGTTTTTTGACCCCAAAAAATGAAAGTTTGAATTTAGCTAAAATTTTTGCGGTTTCTTATGCAAATTGTTGAGAAAATTCGAATGGCGCAGTCAGAATTTCCTCAAGTATGATATTTTTCGTTTTATGCAGCTTTAGAGTTCCAATTTTTGATTTGCATTTTAGTTGACTTTGGAGCTCTCGCGCCAGGCCCAGGTTGTTTTTTTTATATGCAGGCATTAAAATACGTCGAATAAACTAATAAAAAGACCACCTAAAATTTTTAAGATTTTTGAAAAAAACGAAAGGTTAACCCCTTTGGTGTTTTTTGACCCCAAAAAATGAAAGTTTGAATTTAGCTAAAATTTTTGCGGTTTCTTATGCAAATTGTTGAGAAAATTCGAATGGCGCAGTCAGAATTTCCTCAAGTATGATATTTTTCGTTTTATGCAGCTTTAGAGTTCCAATTTTTGATTTGCATTTTAGTTGACTTTGGAGCTCTCGCGCCAGGCCCAGGTTGTTTTTTTTATATGCAGGCATTAAAATACGTCGAATAAACTAATAAAAAGACCACCTAAAATTTTTAAGATTTTTGAAAAAAACGAAAGGTTAACCCCTTTGGTGTTTTTTGACCCCAAAAAATGAAAGTTTGAATATAGCTAAAATTTTTGCGGTTTCTTATGCAAATTGTTGAGAAAATTCGAATGGCGCAGTCAGAATTTCCTCAAGTATGATATTTTTCGTTTTATGCAGCTTTAAAGTTCCAATTTTTGATTTGCATTTTAGTTGACTTTGGAGCTCTCGCGCCAGGCCCAGGTTGTTTTTTTTATATGCAGGCATTAAAATACGTCGAATAAACTAATAAAAAGAGCACCTAAAATTTTTAAGATTTTTGAAAAAAACGAAAGGTTAACCCCTTTGGTGTTTTTTGACCCCAAAAAATGAAAGTTTGAATTTAGCTAAAATTTTTGCGGTTTCTTATGCAAATTGTTGAGAAAATTCGAATGGCGCAGTCAGAATTTCCTCAAGTATGATATTTTTCGTTTTATGCAGCTTTAAAGTTCCAATTTTTGATTTGCATTTTAGTTGACTTTGGAGCTCTCGCGCCAGGCCCAGGTTGTTTTTTTTATATGCAGGCATTAAAATACGTCGAATAAACTAATAAAAAGACCACCTAAAATTTTTAAGATTTTTGAAAAAAACGAAAGGTTAACCCCTTTGGTGTTTTTTGACCCCAAAAAATGAAAGTTTGAATTTAGCTAAACTTTTTGCGGTTTCTTATGCAAATTGTTGAGAAAATTCGAATGGCGCAGTCAGAATTTCCTCAAGTATGATATTTTTCGTTTTATGCAGCTTTAAAGTTCCAATTTTTGATTTGCATTTTAGTTGACTTTGGAGCTCTCGCGCCAGGCCCAGGTTGTTTTTTTTATATGCAGGCATTAAAATACGTCGAATAAACTAATAAAAAGACCACCTAAAATTTTTAAGATTTTTGAAAAAAACGAAAGGTTAACCCCTTTGGTGTTTTTTGACCCCAAAAAATGAAAGTTTGAATTTAGCTAAAATTTTTGCGGTTTCTTATGCAAATTGTTGAGAAAATTCGAATGGCGCAGTCAGAATTTCCTCAAGTATGATATTTTTCGTTTTATGCAGCTTTAGAGTTCCAATTTTTGATTTGCATTTTAGTTGACTTTGGAGCTCTCGCGCCAGGCCCAGGTTGTTTTTTTTATATGCAGGCATTAAAATACGTCGAATAAACTAATAAAAAGACCACCTAAAATTTTTAAGATTTTTGAAAAAAACGAAAGGTTAACCCCTTTGGTGTTTTTTGACCCCAAAAAATGAAAGTTTGAATTTAGCTAAAATTTTTGCGGTTTCTTATGCAAATTGTTGAGAAAATTCGAATGGCGCAGTCAGAATTTCCTCAAGTATGATATTTTTCGTTTTATGCAGCTTTAGAGTTCCAATTTTTGATTTGCATTTTAGTTGACTTTGGAGCTCTCGCGCCAGGCCCAGGTTGTTTTTTTTATATGCAGGCATTAAAATACGTCGAATAAACTAATAAAAAGACCACCTAAAATTTTTAAGATTTTTGAAAAAAACGAAAGGTTAACCCCTTTGGTGTTTTTTGACCCCAAAAAATGAAAGTTTGAATTTAGCTAAACTTTTTGCGGTTTCTTATGCAAATTGTTGAGAAAATTCGAATGGCGCAGTCAGAATTTCCTCAAGTATGATATTTTTCGTTTTATGCAGCTTTAAAGTTCCAATTTTTGATTTGCATTTTAGTTGACTTTGGAGCTCTCGCGCCAGGCCCAGGTTGTTTTTTTTATATGCAGGCATTAAAATACGTCGAATAAACTAATAAAAAGACCACCTAAAATTTTTAAGATTTTTGAAAAAAACGAAAGGTTAACCCCTTTGGTGTTTTTTGACCCCAAAAAATGAAAGTTTGAATTTAGCTAAAATTTTTGCGGTTTCTTATGCAAATTGTTGAGAAAATTCGAATGGCGCAGTCAGAATTTCCTCAAGTATGATATTTTTCGTTTTATGCAGCTTTAGAGTTCCAATTTTTGATTTGCATTTTAGTTGACTTTGGAGCTCTCGCGCCAGGCCCAGGTTGTTTTTTTTATATGCAGGCATTAAAATACGTCGAATAAACTAATAAAAAGACCACCTAAAATTTTTAAGATTTTTGAAAAAAACGAAAGGTTAACCCCTTTGGTGTTTTTTGACCCCAAAAAATGAAAGTTTGAATTTAGCTAAAATTTTTGCGGTTTCTTATGCAAATTGTTGAGAAAATTCGAATGGCGCAGTCAGAATTTCCTCAAGTATGATATTTTTCGTTTTATGCAGCTTTAGAGTTCCAATTTTTGATTTGCATTTTAGTTGACTTTGGAGCTCTCGCGCCAGGCCCAGGTTGTTTTTTTTATATGCAGGCATTAAAATACGTCGAATAAACTAATAAAAAGACCACCTAAAATTTTTAAGATTTTTGAAAAAAACGAAAGGTTAACCCCTTTAGTGTTTTTTGACCCCAAAAAATGAAAGTTTGAATTTAGCTAAAATTTTTGCGGTTTCTTATGCAAATTGTTGAGAAAATTCGAATGGCGCAGTCAGAATTTCCTCAAGTATGATATTTTTCGTTTTATGCAGCTTTAAAGTTCCAATTTTTGATTTGCATTTTAGTTGACTTTGGAGCTCTCGCGCCAGGCCCAGGTTGTTTTTTTTATATGCAGGCATTAAAATACGTCGAATAAACTAATAAAAAGAGCACCTAAAATTTTTAAGATTTTTGAAAAAAACGAAAGGTTAACCCTTTGGTGTTTTTTGACCCCAAAACATGAAAGTTTGAATTTAGCTAAAATTTTTGCGGTTTCTTATGCAAATTGTTGAGAAAATTCGAATGGCGCAGTCAGAATTTCCTCAAGTATGATATTTTTCGTTTTATGCAGCTTTAGAGTTCCAATTTTTGATTTGCATTTTAGTTGACTTTGGAGCTCTCGCGCCAGGCCCAGGTTGTTTTTTTTATATGCAGGCATTAAAATACGTCGAATAAACTAATAAAAAGACCACCTAAAATTTTTAAGATTTTTGAAAAAAACGAAAGGTTAACCCCTTTGGTGTTTTTTGACCCCAAAAAATGAAAGTTTGAATTTAGCTAAAATTTTTGCGGTTTCTTATGCAAACTGTTGAGAAAATTCGAATGGCGCAGTCAGAATTTCCTCAAGTATGATATTTTTCGTTTTATGCAGCTTTAGAGTTTCAATTTTTGATTTGCATTTTAGTTGACTTTGGAGCTCTCGCGCCAGGCCCAGGTTGTTTTTTTTATATGCAGGCATTAAAATACGTCGAATAAACTAATAAAAAGAGCACCTAAAATTTTTAAGATTTTTGAAAAAAACGAAAGGTTAACCCCTTTGGTGTTTTTTGACCCCAAAAAATGAAAGTTTGAATTTAGCTAAAATTTTTGCGGTTTCTTATGCAAATGGTTGAGAAAATTCGAATGGCGCAGTCAGAATTTCCTCAAGTATGATATTTTTCGTTTTATGCAGCTTTAAAGTTCCAATTTTTGATTTGCATTTTAGTTGACTTTGGAGCTCTCGCGCCAGGCCCAGGTTGTTTTTTTTATATGCAGGCATTAAAATACGTCGAATAAACTAATAAAAAGACCACCTAAAATTTTTAAGATTTTTGAAAAAAACGAAAGGTTAACCCCTTTGGTGTTTTTTGACCCCAAAAAATGAAAGTTTGAATTTAGCTAAAATTTTTGCGGTTTCTTATGCAAATTGTTGAGAAAATTCGAATGGCGCAGTCAGAATTTCCTCAAGTATGATATTTTTCGTTTTATGCAGCTTTAGAGTTCCAATTTTTGATTTGCATTTTAGTTGACTTTGGAGCTCTCGCGCCAGGCCCAGGTGGTTTTTTTTATATGCAGGCATTAAAATACGTCGAATAAACTAATAAAAAGAGCACCTAAAATTTTTAAGATTTTTGAAAAAAACGAAAGGTTAACCCCTTTGGTGTTTTTTGACCCCAAAAAATGAAAGTTTGAATTTAGCTAAAATTTTTGCGGTTTCTTATGCAAATTGTTGAGAAAATTCGAATGGCGCAGTCAGAATTTCCTCAAGTATGATATTTTTCGTTTTATGCAGCTTTAGAGTTCCAATTTTTGATTTGCATTTTAGTTGACTTTGGAGCTCTCGCGCCAGGCCCAGGTTGTTTTTTTTATATGCAGGCATTAAAATACGTCGAATAAACTAATAAAAAGATCACCTAAAATTTTTAAGATTTTTGAAAAAAACGAAAGGTTAACCCCTTTGGTGTTTTTTGACCCCAAAAAATGAAAGTTTGAATTTAGCTAAAATTTTTGCGGTTTCTTATGCAAACTCTTGAGAAAATTCGAATGGCGAAGTCAGAATTTCCTCAAGTATGATATTTTTCGTTTTATGCAGCTTTAAAGTTCCAATTTTTGATTTGCATTTTAGTTGACTTTGGAGCTCTCGCGCCAGGCCCAGGTGGTTTTTTTTATATGCAGGCATTAAAATACGTCGAATAAACTAATAAAAAGAGCACCTAAAATTTTTAAGATTTTTGAAAAAAACGAAAGGTTAACCCCTTTGGTGTTTTTTGACCCCAAAAAATGAAAGTTTGAATTTAGCTAAAATTTTTGCGGTTTCTTATGCAAATTGTTGAGAAAATTCGAATGGCGCAGTCAGAATTTCCTCAAGTATGATATTTTTCGTTTTATGCAGCTTTAAAGTTCCAATTTTTGATTTGCATTTTAGTTGACTTTGGAGCTCTCGCGCCAGGCCCAGGTGGTTTTTTTTATATGCAGGCATTAAAATACGTCGAATAAACTAATAAAAAGAGCACCTAAAATTTTTAAGATTTTTGAAAAAAACGAAAGGTTAACCCCTTTGGTGTTTTTTGACCCCAAAAAATGAAAGTTTGAATTTAGCTAAAATTTTTGCGGTTTCTTATGCAAATTGTTGAGAAAATTCGAATGGCGCAGTCAGAATTTCCTCAAGTATGATATTTTTCGTTTTATGCAGCTTTAGAGTTCCAATTTTTGATTTGCATTTTAGTTGACTTTGGAGCTCTCGCGCCAGGCCCAGGTTGTTTTTTTTATATGCAGGCATTAAAATACGTCGAATAAACTAATAAAAAGATCACCTAAAATTTTTAAGATTTTTGAAAAAAACGAAAGGTTAACCCCTTTGGTGTTTTTTGACCCCAAAAAATGAAAGTTTGAATTTAGCTAAAATTTTTGCGGTTTCTTATGCAAACTCTTGAGAAAATTCGAATGGCGAAGTCAGAATTTCCTCAAGTATGATATTTTTCGTTTTATGCAGCTTTAAAGTTCCAATTTTTGATTTGCATTTTAGTTGACTTTGGAGCTCTCGCGCCAGGCCCAGGTTGTTTTTTTTATATGCAGGCATTAAAATACGTCGAATAAACTAATAAAAAGACCACCTAAAATTTTTAAGATTTTTGAAAAAAACGAAAGGTTAACCCCTTTGGTGTTTTTTGACCCCAAAAAATGAAAGTTTGAATTTAGCTAAAATTTTTGCGGTTTCTTATGCAAATTGTTGAGAAAATTCGAATGGCGCAGTCAGAATTTCCTCAAGTATGATATTTTTCGTTTTATGCAGCTTTAAAGTTCCAATTTTTGATTTGCATTTTAGTTGACTTTGGAGCTCTCGCGCCAGGCCCAGGTTGTTTTTTTTATATGCAGGCATTAAAATATGTCGAATAAACTAATAAAAAGAGCACCTAAAATTTTTAAGATTTTTGAAAAAAACGAAAGGTTAACCCCTTTGGTGTTTTTTGACCCCAAAAAATGAAAGTTTGAATTTAGCTAAAATTTTTGCGGTTTCTTATGCAAATTGTTGAGAAAATTCGAATGGCGCAGTCAGAATTTCCTCAAGTATGCTATTTTTAGTTTTATGCAGGTTTAAAGTTCCAATTTTTGATTTGCATTTTAGTTGACTTTGGAGCTCTCGCGCCAGGCCCAGGTTGTTTTTTTTATATGCAGGCATTAAAATACGTCGAATAAACTAATAAAAAGACCACCTAAAATTTTTAAGATTTTTGAAAAAAACGAAAGGTTAACCCCTTTGGTGTTTTTTGACCCCAAAAAATGAAAGTTTGAATTTAGCTAAACTTTTTGCGGTTTCTTATGCAAATTGTTGAGAAAATTCGAATGGCGCAGTCAGAATTTCCTCAAGTATGATATTTTTCGTTTTATGCAGCTTTAAAGTTCCAATTTTTGATTTGCATTTTAGTTGACTTTGGAGCTCTCGCGCCAGGCCCAGGTGGTTTTTTTTATATGCAGGCATTAAAATACGTCGAATAAACTAATAAAAAGAGCACCTAAAATTTTTAAGATTTTTGAAAAAAACGAAAGGTTAACCCCTTTGGTGTTTTTTGACCCCAAAAAATGAAAGTTTGAATTTAGCTAAAATTTTTGCGGTTTCTTATGCAAACTCTTGAGAAAATTCGAATGGCGAAGTCAGAATTTCCTCAAGTATGATATTTTTCGTTTTATGCAGCTTTAAAGTTCCAATTTTTGATTTGCATTTTAGTTGACTTTGGAGCTCTCGCGCCAGGCCCAGGTTGTTTTTTTTATATGCAGGCATTAAAATACGTCGAATAAACTAATAAAAAGACCACCTAAAATTTTTAAGATTTTTGAAAAAAACGAAAGGTTAACCCCTTTGGTGTTTTTTGACCCCAAAAAATGAAAGTTTGAATTTAGCTAAAATTTTTGCGGTTTCTTATGCAAATTGTTGAGAAAATTCGAATGGCGCAGTCAGAATTTCCTCAAGTATGATATTTTTCGTTTTATGCAGCTTTAAAGTTCCAATTTTTGATTTGCATTTTAGTTGACTTTGGAGCTCTCGCGCCAGGCCCAGGTTGTTTTTTTTATATGCAGGCATTAAAATACGTCGAATAAACTAATAAAAAGAGCACCTAAAATTTTTAAGATTTTTGAAAAAAACGAAAGGTTAACCCCTTTGGTGTTTTTTGACCCCAAAAAATGAAAGTTTGAATTTAGCTAAAATTTTTGCGGTTTCTTATGCAAATTGTTGAGAAAATTCGAATGGCGCAGTCAGAATTTCCTCAAGTATGATATTTTTCGTTTTATGCAGCTTTAAAGTTCCAATTTTTGATTTGCATTTTAGTTGACTTTGGAGCTCTCGCGCCAGGCCCAGGTGGTTTTTTTTATATGCAGGCATTAAAATACGTCGAATAAACTAATAAAAAGAGCACCTAAAATTTTTAAGATTTTTGAAAAAAACGAAAGGTTAACCCCTTTGGTGTTTTTTGACCCCAAAAAATGAAAGTTTGAATTTAGCTAAAATTTTTGCGGTTTCTTATGCAAATTGTTGAGAAAATTCGAATGGCGCAGTCAGAATTTCCTCAAGTATGATATTTTTCGTTTTATGCAGCTTTAAAGTTCCAATTTTTGATTTGCATTTTAGTTGACTTTGGAGCTCTCGCGCCAGGCCCAGGTGGTTTTTTTTATATGCAGGCATTAAAATACGTCGAATAAACTAATAAAAAGAGCACCTAAAATTTTTAAGATTTTTGAAAAAAACGAAAGGTTAACCCCTTTGGTGTTTTTTGACCCCAAAAAATGAAAGTTTGAATTTAGCTAAAATTTTTGCGGTTTCTTATGCAAACTCTTGAGAAAATTCGAATGGCGAAGTCAGAATTTCCTCAAGTATGATATTTTTCGTTTTATGCAGCTTTAAAGTTCCAATTTTTGATTTGCATTTTAGTTGACTTTGGAGCTCTCGCGCCAGGCCCAGGTTGTTTTTTTTATATGCAGGCATTAAAATACGTCGAATAAACTAATAAAAAGACCACCTAAAATTTTTAAGATTTTTGAAAAAAACGAAAGGTTAACCCCTTTGGTGTTTTTTGACCCCAAAAAATGAAAGTTTGAATTTAGCTAAAATTTTTGCGGTTTCTTATGCAAATTGTTGAGAAAATTCGAATGGCGCAGTCAGAATTTCCTCAAGTATGATATTTTTCGTTTTATGCAGCTTTAAAGTTCCAATTTTTGATTTGCATTTTAGTTGACTTTGGAGCTCTCGCGCCAGGCCCAGGTTGTTTTTTTTATATGCAGGCATTAAAATACGTCGAATAAACTAATAAAAAGAGCACCTAAAATTTTTAAGATTTTTGAAAAAAACGAAAGGTTAACCCCTTTGGTGTTTTTTGACCCCAAAAAATGAAAGTTTGAATTTAGCTAAAATTTTTGCGGTTTCTTATGCAAATTGTTGAGAAAATTCGAATGGCGCAGTCAGAATTTCCTCAAGTATGCTATTTTTAGTTTTATGCAGGTTTAAAGTTCCAATTTTTGATTTGCATTTTAGTTGACTTTGGAGCTCTCGCGCCAGGCCCAGGTTGTTTTTTTTATATGCAGGCATTAAAATACGTCGAATAAACTAATAAAAAGACCACCTAAAATTTTTAAGATTTTTGAAAAAAACGAAAGGTTAACCCCTTTGGTGTTTTTTGACCCCAAAAAATGAAAGTTTGAATTTAGCTAAACTTTTTGCGGTTTCTTATGCAAATTGTTGAGAAAATTCGAATGGCGCAGTCAGAATTTCCTCAAGTATGATATTTTTCGTTTTATGCAGCTTTAAAGTTCCAATTTTTGATTTGCATTTTAGTTGACTTTGGAGCTCTCGCGCCAGGCCCAGGTTGTTTTTTTTATATGCAGGCATTAAAATACGTCGAATAAACTAATAAAAAGACCACCTAAAATTTTTAAGATTTTTGAAAAAAACGAAAGGTTAACCCCTTTGGTGTTTTTTGACCCCAAAAAATGAAAGTTTGAATTTAGCTAAAATTTTTGCGGTTTCTTATGCAAATTGTTGAGAAAATTCGAATGGCGCAGTCAGAATTTCCTCAAGTATGATATTTTTCGTTTTATGCAGCTTTAAAGTTCCAATTTTTGATTTGCATTTTAGTTGACTTTGGAGCTCTCGCGCCAGGCCCAGGTTGTTTTTTTTATATGCAGGCATTAAAATACGTCGAATAAACTAATAAAAAGAGCACCTAAAATTTTTAAGATTTTTGAAAAAAACGAAAGGTTAACCCCTTTGGTGTTTTTTGACCCCAAAAAATGAAAGTTTGAATTTAGCTAAAATTTTTGCGGTTTCTTATGCAAATTGTTGAGAAAATTCGAATGGCGCAGTCAGAATTTCCTCAAGTATGATATTTTTCGTTTTATGCAGCTTTAGAGTTCCAATTTTTGATTTGCATTTTAGTTGACTTTGGAGCTCTCGCGCCAGGCCCAGGTTGTTTTTTTTATATGCAGGCATTAAAATACGTCAAATAAACTAATAAAAAGACCACCTAAAATTTTTAAGATTTTTGAAAAAAACGAAAGGTTAACCCCTTTGGTGTTTTTTGACCCCAAAAAATGAAAGTTTGAATTTAGCTAAAATTTTTGCGGTTTCTTATGCAAATTGTTGAGAAAATTCGAATGGCGCAGTCAGAATTTCCTCAAGTATGATATTTTTCGTTTTATGAAGCTTTAAAGTTCCAATTTTTGATTTGCATTTTAGTTGACTTTGGAGCTCTCGCGCCAGGCCCAGGTTGTTTTTTTTATATGCAGGCATTAAAATACGTCGAATAAACTAAGAAAAAGAGCACCTAAAATTTTTAAGATTTTTGAAAAAAACGAAAGGTTAACCCCTTTGGTGTTTTTTGACCCCAAAAAATGAAAGTTTGAATTTAGCTAAAATTTTTGCGGTTTCTTATGCAAATTGTTGAGAAAATTCGAATGGCGCAGTCAGAATTTCCTCAAGTATGATATTTTTAGTTTTATGCAGGTTTAAAGTTCCAATTTTTGATTTGCATTTTAGTCGACTTTGGAGCTCTCGCGCCAGGCCCAGGTTGTTTTTTTTATATGCAGGCATTAAAATACGTCGAATAAACTAATAAAAAGACCACCTAAAATTTTTAAGATTTTTGAAAAAAACGAAAGGTTAACCCCTTTGGTGTTTTTTTACCCCAAAAAATGAAAGTTTGAATTTAGCTAAAATTTTTGCGGTTTCTTATGCAAACTGTTGAGAAAATTCGAATGGCGAAGTCAGAATTTCCTCAAGTATGATATTTTTCGTTTTATACAGCTTTAAAGTTCCAATTTTTGATTTGCATTTTAGTTGACTTTGGAGCTCTCGCGCCAGGCCCAGGTTGTTTTTTTTATATGCAGGCATTAAAATACGTCGAATAAACTAATAAAAAGAGCACCTAAAATTTTTAAGATTTTTGAAAAAAACCTTTGGTGTTTTTTGACCCCAAAAAATGAAAGTTTGAATTTAGCTAAAATTTTTGCGGTTTCTTATGCAAATTGTTGAGAAAATTCGAATGGCGCACACAGAATTTCCTCAAGTATGATATTTTTCGTTTTATGCAGCTTTAAATTTCCAATTTTAGATTTGCATTTTAGTTGACTTTGGAGCTCTCGCGCCAGGCCCAGGTTGTTTTTTTTATATGCAGGCATTAAAATACGTCGAATAAACTAATAAAAAGACCACCTAAAATTTTTAAGATTTTTGAAAAAAACGAAAGGTTAACCCCTTTGGTGTTTTTTGACCCCAAAAAATGAAAGTTTGAATTTAGCTAAAATTTTTGCGGTTTCTTATGCAAATTGTTGAGAAAATTCGAATGGCGCAGTCAGAATTTCCTCAAGTATGCTATTTTTAGTTTTATGCAGGTTTAAAGTTCCAATTTTTGATTTGCATTTTAGTTGACTTTGGAGCTCTCGCGCCAGGCCCAGGTTGTTTTTTTTATATGCAGGCATTAAAATACGTCGAATAAACTAATAAAAAGACCACCTAAAATTTTTAAGATTTTTGAAAAAAACGAAAGGTTAACCCCTTTGGTGTTTTTTGACCCCAAAAAATGAAAGTTTGAATTTAGCTAAACTTTTTGCGGTTTCTTATGCAAATTGTTGAGAAAATTCGAATGGCGCAGTCAGAATTTCCTCAAGTATGATATTTTTCGTTTTATGCAGCTTTAAAGTTCCAATTTTTGATTTGCATTTTAGTTGACTTTGGAGCTCTCGCGCCAGGCCCAGGTTGTTTTTTTTATATGCAGGCATTAAAATACGTCGAATAAACTAATAAAAAGACCACCTAAAATTTTTAAGATTTTTGAAAAAAACGAAAGGTTAACCCCTTTGGTGTTTTTTGACCCCAAAAAATGAAAGTTTGAATTTAGCTAAACTTTTTGCGGTTTCTTATGCAAATTGTTGAGAAAATTCGAATGGCGCAGTCAGAATTTCCTCAAGTATGATATTTTTCGTTTTATGCAGCTTTAAATTTCCAATTTTTGATTTGCATTTTAGTTGACTTTGGAGCTCTCGCGCCAGGCCCAGGTTGTTTTTTTTATATGCAGGCATTAAAATACGTCGAATAAACTAATAAAAAGACCACCTAAAATTTTTAAGATTTTTGAAAAAAACGAAAGGTTAACCCCTTTGGTGTTTTTTGACCCCAAAAAATGAAAGTTTGAATTTAGCTAAAATTTTTGCGGTTTCTTATGCAAATTGTTGAGAAAATTCGAATGGCGCAGTCAGAATTTCCTCAAGTATGATATTTTTCGTTTTATGCAGCTTTAAAGTTCCAATTTTTGATTTGCATTTTAGTTGACTTTGGAGCTTTCGCGCCAGGCCCAGGTTGTTTTTTTTATATGCAGGCATTAAAATACGTCGAATAAACTAATAAAAAGAGCACCTAAAATTTTTAAGATTTTTGAAAAAAACGAAAGGTTAACCCCTTTGGTGTTTTTTGACCCCAAAAAATGAAAGTTTGAATTTAGCTAAAATTTTTGCGGTTTCTTATGCAAATTGTTGAGAAAATTCGAATGGCGCAGTCAGAATTTCCTCAAGTATGCTATTTTTAGTTTTATGCAGGTTTAAAGTTCCAATTTTTGATTTGCATTTTAGTTGACTTTGGAGCTCTCGCGCCAGGCCCAGGTTGTTTTTTTTATATGCAGGCATTAAAATACGTCGAATAAACTAATAAAAAGACCACCTAAAATTTTTAAGATTTTTGAAAAAAACGAAAGGTTAACCCCTTTGGTGTTTTTTGACCCCAAAAAATGAAAGTTTGAATTTAGCTAAACTTTTTGCGGTTTCTTATGCAAATTGTTGAGAAAATTCGAATGGCGCAGTCAGAATTTCCTCAAGTATGATATTTTTCGTTTTATGCAGCTTTAAAGTTCCAATTTTTGATTTGCATTTTAGTTGACTTTGGAGCTCTCGCGCCAGGCCCAGGTTGTTTTTTTTATATGCAGGCATTAAAATACGTCGAATAAACTAATAAAAAGACCACCTAAAATTTTTAAGATTTTTGAAAAAAACGAAAGGTTAACCCCTTTGGTGTTTTTTGACCCCAAAAAATGAAAGTTTGAATTTAGCTAAAATTTTTGCGGTTTCTTATGCAAATTGTTGAGAAAATTCGAATGGCGCAGTCAGAATTTCCTCAAGTATGATATTTTTCGTTTTATGCAGCTTTAAAGTTCCAATTTTTGATTTGCATTTTAGTTGACTTTGGAGCTCTCGCGCCAGGCCCAGGTTGTTTTTTTTATATGCAGGCATTAAAATACGTCGAATAAACTAATAAAAAGAGCACCTAAAATTTTTAAGATTTTTGAAAAAAACGAAAGGTTAACCCCTTTGGTGTTTTTTGACCCCAAAAAATGAAAGTTTGAATTTAGCTAAAATTTTTGCGGTTTCTTATGCAAATTGTTGAGAAAATTCGAATGGCGCAGTCAGAATTTCCTCAAGTATGATATTTTTCGTTTTATGCAGCTTTAGAGTTCCAATTTTTGATTTGCATTTTAGTTGACTTTGGAGCTCTCGCGCCAGGCCCAGGTTGTTTTTTTTATATGCAGGCATTAAAATACGTCAAATAAACTAATAAAAAGACCACCTAAAATTTTTAAGATTTTTGAAAAAAACATAAGGTTAACCCCTTTGGTGTTTTTTGACCCCAAAAAATGAAAGTTTGAATTTAGCTAAAATTTTTGCGGTTTCTTATGCAAATTGTTGAGAAAATTCAATTGGCCCAGTCAGAATTTCCTCAAGTATGATATTTTTCGTTTTATGAAGCTTTAAAGTTCCAATTTTTGATTTGCATTTTAGTTGACTTTGGAGCTCTCGCGCCAGGCCCAGGTTGTTTTTTTTATATGCAGGCATTAAAATACGTCGAATAAACTAAGAAAAAGAGCACCTAAAATTTTTAAGATTTTTGAAAAAAACGAAAGGTTAACCCCTTTGGTGTTTTTTGACCCCAAAAAATGAAAGTTTGAATTTAGCTAAAATTTTTGCGGTTTCTTATGCAAATTGTTGAGAAAATTCGAATGGCGCAGTCAGAATTTCCTCAAGTATGATATTTTTAGTTTTATGCAGGTTTAAAGTTCCAATTTTTGATTTGCATTTTAGTCGACTTTGGAGCTCTCGCGCCAGGCCCAGGTTGTTTTTTTTATATGCAGGCATTAAAATACGTCGAATAAACTAATAAAAAGACCACCTAAAATTTTTAAGATTTTTGAAAAAAACGAAAGGTTAACCCCTTTGGTGTTTTTTGACCCCAAAAAATGAAAGTTTGAATTTAGCTAAAATTTTTGCGGTTTCTTATGCAAACTGTTGAGAAAATTCGAATGGCGAAGTCAGAATTTCCTCAAGTATGATATTTTTCGTTTTATGCAGCTTTAAAGTTCCAATTTTTGATTTGCATTTTAGTTGACTTTGGAGCTCTCGCGCCAGGCCCAGGTTGTTTTTTTTATATGCAGGCATTAAAATACGTCGAATAAACTAATAAAAAGAGCACCTAAAATTTTTAAGATTTTTGAAAAAAACCTTTGGTGTTTTTTGACCCCAAAAAATGAAAGTTTGAATTTAGCTAAAATTTTTGCGGTTTCTTATGCAAATTGTTGAGAAAATTCGAATGGCGCACACAGAATTTCCTCAAGTATGATATTTTTCGTTTTATGCAGCTTTAAATTTCCAATTTTAGATTTGCATTTTAGTTGACTTTGGAGCTCTCGCGCCAGGCCCAGGTTGTTTTTTTTATATGCAGGCATTAAAATACGTCGAATAAACTAATAAAAAGACCACCTAAAATTTTTAAGATTTTTGAAAAAAACGAAAGGTTAACCCCTTTGGTGTTTTTTGACCCCAAAAAATGAAAGTTTGAATTTAGCTAAAATTTTTGCGGTTTCTTATGCAAATTGTTGAGAAAATTCGAATGGCGCAGTCAGAATTTCCTCAAGTATGATATTTTTAGTTTTATGCAGCTTTAAAGTTCCAATTTTTGATTTGCATTTTAGTTGACTTTGGAGCTCTCGCGCCAGGCCCAGGTTGTTTTTTTTATATGCAGGCATTAAAATACGTCGAATAAACTAATAAAAAGAGCACCTAAAATTTTTAAGATTTTTGAAAAAAACGAAAGGTTAACCCCTTTGGTGTTTTTTGACCCCAAAAAATGAAAGTTTGAATTTAGCTAAAATTTTTGCGGTTTCTTATGCAAATTGTTGAGAAAATTCGAATGGCGCAGTCAGAATTTCCTCAAGTATGATATTTTTCGTTTTATGCAGCTTAAGAGTTCCAATTTTTGATTTGCATTTTAGTTGACTTTGGAGCTCTCGCGCCAGGCCCAGGTTGTTTTTTTTATATGCAGGCATTAAAATACGTCGAATAAACTAATAAAAAGACCACCTAAAATTTTTAAGATTTTTGAAAAAAACGAAAGGTTAACCCCTTTGGTGTTTTTTGACCCCAAAAAATGAAACTTTGAATTTAGCTAAAATTTTTGCGGTTTCTTATGCAAATTGTTGAGAAAATTCGAATGGCGAAGTCAGAATTTCCTCAAGTATGATATTTTTCGTTTTATGCAGCTTTAAAGTTCCAATTTTTGATTTGCATTTTAGTTGACTTTGGAGCTCTCGCGCCAGGCCCAGGTTGTTTTTTTTATATGCAGGCATTAAAATACGTCGATTAAACTAATAAAAAGAGCACCTAAAATTTTTAAGATTTTTGAAAAAAACAGCTTTGGTGTTTTTAGACCCCAAAAAATGAAAGTTTGAATTTAGCTAAAATTTTTGCGGTTTCTTATGCAAATTGTTGAGAAAATTCGAATGGCGCAGTCAGAATTTCCTCAAGTATGATATTTTTCGTTTTATGCAGCTTTAAAGTTCCAATTTTTGATTTGCATTTTAGTTGACTTTGGTGCTCTCGCGCCAGGCCCAGGTTGTTTTTTTTATATGCAGGCATTAAAATACGTCGATTAAACTAATAAAAAGAGCACCTAAAATTTTTAGGATTTTTGAAAAAAACGAAAGGTTAACCCCTTTGGTGTTTTTTGACCCCAAAAAATGAAAGTTTGAATTTAGCTAAAATTTTTGCGGTTTCTTATGCAAATTGTTGAGAAAATTCGAATGGCGCAGTCAGAATTTCCTCAAGTATGATATTTTTCGTTTTATGCAGCTTTAAAGTTCCAATTTTTGATTTGCATTTTAGTTGACTTTGGAGCTCTCGCGCCAGGCCCAGGTTGTTTTTTTTATATGCAGGCATTAAAATACGTCGAATAAACTAATAAAAAGACCACCTAAAATTTTTAAGATTTTTGAAAAAAACGAAAGGTTAACCCCTTTGGTGTTTTTTGACCCCAAAAAATGAAAGTTTGAATTTAGCTAAAATTTTTGCGGTTTCTTATGCAAATTGTTGAGAAAATTCGAATGGCGAAGTCAGAATTTCCTCAAGTATGATATTTTTCGTTTTATGCAGCTTTAAAGTTCCAATTTTTGATTTGCATTTTAGTTGACTTTGGAGCTCTCGCGCCAGGCCCAGGTTGTTTTTTTTATATGCAGGCATTAAAATACGTCGAATAAACTAATAAAAAGAGCACCTAAAATTTTTAAGATTTTTGAAAAAAACGAAAGGTTAACCCCTTTGGTGTTTTTTGACCCCAAAAAATGAAAGTTTGAATTTAGCTAAAATTTTTGCGGTTTCTTATGCAAATTGTTGAGAAAATTCGAATGGCGAAGTCAGAATTTCCTCAAGTATGATATTTTTCGTTTTATGCAGCTTTAAAGTTCCAATTTTTGATTTGCATTTTAGTTGACTTTGGAGCTCTCGCGCGAGGCCCAGGTTAATTTTTTTATATGCAGGCATTAAAATACGTCGATTAAACTAATAAAAAGAGCACCTAAAATTTTTAAGATTTTTGAAAAAAACAGCTTTGGTGTTTTTAGACCCCAAAAAATGAAAGTTTGAATTTAGCTAAAATTTTTGCGGTTTCTTATGCAAATTGTTGAGAAAATTCGAATGGCGCAGTCAGATTTTCCTCAAGTATGATATTTTTCGTTTTATGCAGCTTTAAAGTTCCAATTTTTGATTTGCATTTTAGTTGACTTTGGTGCTCTCGCGCCAGGCCCAGGTTGTTTTTTTTATATGCAGGCATTAAAATACGTCGATTAAACTAATAAAAAGAGCACCTAAAATTTTTAGGATTTTTGAAAAAAACGAAAGGTTAACCCCTTTGGTGTTTTTTGACCCCAAAAAATGAAAGTTTGAATTTAGCTAAAATTTTTGCGGTTTCTTATGCAAATTGTTGAGAAAATTCGAATGGCGCAGTCAGGATTTCCTCAAGTATGATATTTTTCGTTTTATGCAGCTTTAAAGTTCCAATTTTTGATTTGCATTTTAGTTGACTTTGGAGCTCTCGCGCCAGGCCCAGGTTGTTTTTTTTATATGCAGGCATTCAAATACGTCGAATAAACTAATAAAAAGAGCACCTAAAATTTTTAAGATTTTTGAAAAAAACGAAAGGTTAACCCCTTTGGTGTTTTTTGACCCCAAAAAATGAAAGTTTGAATTTAGCTAAAATTTTTGCGGTTTCTTATGCAAATTGTTGAGAAAATTCGAATGGCGCAGTCAGAATTTCCTCAAGTATGATATTTTTCGTTTTATGCAGCTTTAAAGTTCCAATTTTTGATTTGCATTTTAGTTGACTTTGGAGCTCTCGCGCCAGGCCCAGGTTGTTTTTTTTATATGCAGGCATTCAAATACGTCGAATAAACTAATAAAAAGAGCACCTAAAATTTTTAAGATTTTTGAAAAAAACGAAAGGTTAACCCCTTTGGTGTTTTTTGACCCCAAAAAATGAAAGTTTGAATTTAGCTAAAATTTTTGCGGTTTCTTATGCAAATTGTTGAGAAAATTCGAATGGCGCAGTCAGAATTTCCTCAAGTATGATATTTTTAGTTTTATGCAGGTTTAAAGTTCCAATTTTTGATTTGCATTTTAGTTGACTTTGGAGCTCTCGCGCCAGGCCCAGGTTGTTTTTTTTATATGCAGGCATGAAAATACGTCGAATAAACTAATAAAAAGAGCACCTAAAATTTTTAAGATTTTTGAAAAAAACGAAAGGTTAACCCCTTTGGTGTTTTTTGACCCCAAAAAATGAAAGTTTGAATTTAGCTAAAATTTTTGCGGTTTCTTATGCAAATTGTTGAGAAAATTCGAATGGCGCAGTCAGAATTTCCTCAAGTATGATATTTTTAGTTTTATGCAGGTTTAAAGTTCCAATTTTTGATTTGCATTTTAGTTGACTTTGGAGCTCTCGCGCCAGGCCCAGGTTGTTTTTTTTATATGCAGGCATGAAAATACGTCGAATAAACTAATAAAAAGAGCACCTAAAATTTTTAAGATTTTTGAAAAAAACGAAAGGTTAACCCCTTTGGTGTTTTTTGACCCCAAAAAATGAAAGTTTGAATTTAGCTAAAATTTTTGCGGTTTCTTATGCAAATTGTTGAGAAAATTCGAATGGCGCAGTCAGAATTTCCTCAAGTATGATATTTTTCGTTTTATGCAGCTTTAAAGTTCCAATTTTTGATTTGCATTTTAGTTGACTTTGGAGCTCTCGCGCCAGGCCCAGGTTGTTTTTTTTATATGCAGGCATTCAAATACGTCGAATAAACTAATAAAAAGAGCACCTAAAATTTTTAAGATTTTTGAAAAAAACGAAAGGTTAACCCCTTTGGTGTTTTTTGACCCCAAAAAATGAAATTTTGAATTTAGCTAAAATTTTTGCGGTTTCTTATGCAAATTGTTGAGAAAATTCGAATGGCGCAGTCAGAATTTCCTCAAGTATGATATTTTTCGTTTTATGCAGCTTTAAAGTTCCAATTTTTGATTTGCATTTTAGTTGACTTTGGAGCTCTCGCGCCAGGCCCAGGTTGTTTTTTTTATATGCAGGCATTCAAATACGTCGAATAAACTAATAAAAAGAGCACCTAAAATTTTTAAGATTTTTGAAAAAAACGAAAGGTTAACCCCTTTGGTGTTTTTTGACCCCAAAAAATGAAAGTTTGAATTTAGCTAAAATTTTTGCGGTTTCTTATGCAAATTGTTGAGAAAATTCGAATGGCGCAGTCAGAATTTCCTCAAGTATGATATTTTTAGTTTTATGCAGGTTTAAAGTTCCAATTTTTGATTTGCATTTTAGTTGACTTTGGAGCTCTCGCGCCAGGCCCAGGTTGTTTTTTTTATATGCAGGCATGAAAATACGTCGAATAAACTAATAAAAAGACCACCTAAAATTTTTAAGATTTTTGAAAAAAACGAAAGGTTAACCCCTTTGGTGTTTTTGACCCCAAAAAATGAAAGTTTGAATTTAGCTAAAATTTTTGCGGTTTCTTATGCAAATTGTTGAGAAAATTCGAATGGCGCAGTCAGGATTTCCTCAAGTATAATATTTTTCGTTTTATGCAGCTTTAAAGTTCCAATTTTTGATTTGCATTTTAGTTGACTTTGGAGCTCTCGCGCCAGGCCCAGGTTGTTTTTTTTATATGCAGGCATTCAAATACGTCGAATAAACTAATAAAAAGAGCACCTAAAATTTTTAAGATTTTTGAAAAAAACGAAAGGTTAACCCCTTTGGTGTTTTTTGACCCCAAAAAATGAAAGTTTGAATTTAGCTAAAATTTTTGCGGTTTCTTATGCAAATTGTTGAGAAAATTCGAATGGCGCAGTCAGAATTTCCTCAAGTATGATATTTTTCGTTTTATGCAGCTTTAAAGTTCCAATTTTTGATTTGCATTTTAGTTGACTTTGGAGCTCTCGCGCCAGGCCCAGGTTGTTTTTTTTATATGCAGGCATTAAAATACGTCGAATAAACTAATAAAAAGACCACCTACAATTTTTAAGATTTTTGAAAAAAACGAAAGGTTAACCCCTTTGGTGTTTTTTGACCCCAAAAAATGAAAGTTTGAATTTAGCTAAAATTTTTGCGGTTTCTTATGCAAATTGCTGAGAAAATTCGAATGGCGCAGTCAAAATTTCCTCAAGTATGATATTTTTCGTTTTATGCAGCTTTAAAGTTCCAATTTTTGATTTGCATTTTAGTTGACTTTGGAGCTCTCGCGCCAGGCCCAGGTTGTTTTTTTATATGCAGGCATTAAAATACGTCGAATAAACTAATAAAAAGACCACCTAAAATTTTTAAGATTTTTGAAAAAAACGAAAGTAAACCCCTTTGGTGTTTTTTGCCCCCAAAAAATGAAAGTTTGAATTTAGCTAAAATTTTTGCGGTTTCTTATGCAAATTGCTGAGAAAATTCGAATGGCGCAGTCAGAATTTCCTCAAGTATGATATTTTTAGTTTTATGCAGGTTTAAAGTTCCAATTTTTGATTTGCATTTTAGTTGACTTTGGAGCTCTCGCGCCAGGCCCAGGTTGTTTTTTTTATATGCAGGCATTAAAATACGTCGATTAAACTAATAAAAAGAGCACCTAAAATTTTTAGGATTTTTGAAAAAAACGAAAGGTTAACCCCTTTGGTGTTTTTTGACCCCAAAAAATGAAAGTTTGAATTTAGCTAAAATTTTTGCGGTTTCTTATGCAAATTGTTGAGAAAATTCGAATGGCGCAGTCAGAATTTCCTCAAGTATGATATTTTTCGTTTTATGCAGCTTTAAAGTTCCAATTTTTGATTTGCATTTTAGTTGACTTTGGAGCTCTCGCGCCAGGCCCAGGTTGTTTTTTTTATATGCAGGCATTAAAATACGTCGAATAAACTAATAAAAAGACCACCTAAAATTTTTAAGATTTTTGAAAAAAACGAAAGGTTAACCCCTTTGGTGTTTTTTGACCCCAAAAAATGAAAGTTTGAATTTAGCTAAAATTTTTGCGGTTTCTTATGCAAATTGTTGAGAAAATTCGAATGGCGAAGTCAGAATTTCCTCAAGTATGATATTTTTCGTTTTATGCAGCTTTAAAGTTCCAATTTTTGATTTGCATTTTAGTTGACTTTGGAGCTCTCGCGCCAGGCCCAGGTTGTTTTTTTTATATGCAGGCATTAAAATACGTCGAATAAACTAATAAAAAGAGCACCTAAAATTTTTAAGATTTTTGAAAAAAACGAAAGGTTAACCCCTTTGGTGTTTTTTGACCCCAAAAAATGAAAGTTTGAATTTAGCTAAAATTTTTGCGGTTTCTTATGCAAATTGTTGAGAAAATTCGAATGGCGCAGTCAGAATTTCCTCAAGTATGATATTTTTCGTTTTATGCAGCTTTAAAGTTCCAATTTTTGATTTGCATTTTAGTTGACTTTGGAGCTCTCGCGCCAGGCCCAGGTTGTTTTTTTTATATGCAGGCATTAAAATACGTCGAATAAACTAATAAAAAGACCACCTAAAATTTTTAAGATTTTTGAAAAAAACGAAAGGTTAACCCCTTTGGTGTTTTTTGACCCCAAAAAATGAAAGTTTGAATTTAGCTAAAATTTTTGCGGTTTCTTATGCAAATTGTTGAGAAAATTCGAATGGCGAAGTCAGAATTTCCTCAAGTATGATATTTTTCGTTTTATGCAGCTTTAAAGTTCCAATTTTTGATTTGCATTTTAGTTGACTTTGGAGCTCTCGCGCCAGGCCCAGGTTGTTTTTTTTATATGCAGGCATTAAAATACGTCGATTAAATTAATAAAAAGAGCACCTAAAATTTTTAAGATTTTTGAAAAAAACAGCTTTGGTGTTTTTAGACCCCAAAAAATGAAAGTTTGAATTTAGCTAAAATTTTTGCGGTTTCTTATGCAAATTGTTGAGAAAATTCGAATGGCGCAGTCAGAATTTCCTCAAGTATGATATTTTTCGTTTTATGCAGCTTTAAAGTTCCAATTTTTGATTTGCATTTTAGTTGACTTTGGTGCTCTCGCGCCAGGCCCAGGTTGTTTTTTTTATATGCAGGCATTAAAATACGTCGATTAAACTAATAAAAAGAGCACCTAAAATTTTTAGGATTTTTGAAAAAAACGAAAGGTTAACCCCTTTGGTGTTTTTTGACCCCAAAAAATGAAAGTTTGAATTTAGCTAAAATTTTTGCGGTTTCTTATGCAAATTGTTGAGAAAATTCGAATGGCGCAGTCAGAATTTCCTCAAGTATGATATTTTTCGTTTTATGCAGCTTTAAAGTTCCAATTTTTGATTTGCATTTTAGTTGACTTTGGAGCTCTCGCGCCAGGCCCAGGTTGTTTTTTTTATATGCAGGCATTAAAATACGTCGAATAAACTAATAAAAAGACCACCTAAAATTTTTAAGATTTTTGAAAAAAACGAAAGGTTAACCCCTTTGGTGTTTTTTGACCCCAAAAAATGAAAGTTTGAATTTAGCTAAAATTTTTGCGGTTTCTTATGCAAATTGTTGAGAAAATTCGAATGGCGAAGTCAGAATTTCCTCAAGTATGATATTTTTCGTTTTATGCAGCTTTAAAGTTCCAATTTTTGATTTGCATTTTAGTTGACTTTGGAGTTCTCGCGCCAGGCCCAGGTTGTTTTTTTTATATGCAGGCATTAAAATACGTCGAATAAACTAATAAAAAGAGCACCTAAAATTTTTAAGATTTTTGAAAAAAACGAAAGGTTAACCCCTTTGGTGTTTTTTGACCCCAAAAAATGAAAGTTTGAATTTAGCTTAAATTTTTGCGGTTTCTTATGCAAATTGTTGAGAAAATTCGAATGGCGCAGTCAGAATTTCCTCAAGTATGATATTTTTCGTTTTATGCAGCTTTAAAGTTCCAATTTTTGATTTGCATTTTAGTTGACTTTGGAGCTCTCGCGCCAGGCCCAGGTTGTTTTTTTTATATGCAGGCATTAAAATACGTCGAATAAACTAATAAAAAGACCACCTAAAATTTTTAAGATTTTTGAAAAAAACGAAAGGTTAACCCCTTTGGTGTTTTTTGACCCCAAAAAATGAAAGTTTGAATTTAGCTAAAATTTTTGCGGTTTCTTATGCAAATTGTTGAGAAAATTCGAATGGCGAAGTCAGAATTTCCTCAAGTATGATATTTTTCGTTTTATGCAGCTTTAAAGTTCCAATTTTTGATTTGCATTTTAGTTGACTTTGGAGCTCTCGCGCCAGGCCCAGGTTGTTTTTTTTATATGCAGGCATTAAAATACGTCGATTAAACTAATAAAAAGAGCACCTAAAATTTTTAAGATTTTTGAAAAAAACAGCTTTGGTGTTTTTGGACCCCAAAAAATGAAAGTTTGAATTTAGCTAAAATTTTTGCGGTTTCTTATGCAAATTGTTGAGAAAATTCGAATGGCGCAGTCAGAATTTCCTCAAGTATGATATTTTTCGTTTTATGCAGCTTTAAAGTTCCAATTTTTGATTTGCATTTTAGTTGACTTTGGAGCTCTCGCGCCAGGCCCAGGTTGTTTTTTTTATATGCAGGCATTAAAATACGTCGAATAAACTAATAAAAAGACCACCTAAAATTTTTAAGATTTTTGAAAAAAACGAAAGGTTAACCCCTTTGGTGTTTTTTGACCCCAAAAAATGAAAGTTTGAATTTAGCTAAAATTTTTGCGGTTTCTTATGCAAATTGTTGAGAAAATTCGAATGGCGAAGTCAGAATTTCCTCAAGTATGATATTTTTCGTTTTATGCAGCTTTAAAGTTCCAATTTTTGATTTGCATTTTAGTTGACTTTGGAGCTCTCGCGCCAGGCCCAGGTTGTTTTTTTTATATGCAGGCATTAAAATACGTCGAATAAACTAATAAAAAGAGCACCTAAAATTTTTAAGATTTTTGAAAAAAACGAAAGGTTAACCCCTTTGGTGTTTTTTGACCCCAAAAAATGAAAGTTTGAATTTAGCTAAAATTTTTGCGGTTTCTTATGCAAATTGTTGAGAAAATTCGAATGGCGCAGTCAGAATTTCCTCAAGTATGATATTTTTCGTTTTATGCAGCTTTAAAGTTCCAATTTTTGATTTGCATTTTAGTTGACTTTGGAGCTCTCGCGCCAGGCCCAGGTTGTTTTTTTTATATGCAGGCATTAAAATACGTCGATTAAACTTATAAAAAGAGCACCTAAAATTTTTAAGATTTTTGAAATAACGAAAGGTGTTTTTGGTGTTTTTTGACCCCAAAAAATGAAAGTTTGAATTTAGCTAAAATTTTTGCGGTTTCTTATGTAAATTCTTGAGAAAATTCGAATGGCGCAGTCAGAATTTCCTCAAGTATGATATTTTTAGTTTTATGCAGGTTTAAAGTTCCAATTTTTGATTTGCATTTTAGTTGACTTTGGAGCTCTCGCGCCAGGCCCAGGTTGTTTTTTTTATATGCAGGCATGAAAATACGTCGAATAAACTAATAAAAAGACCACCTAAAATTTTTAAGATTTTTGAAAAAAACGAAAGGTTAACCCCTTTGGTGTTTTTGACCCCAAAAAATGAAAGTTTGAATTTAGCTAAAATTTTTGCGGTTTCTTATGCAAATTGTTGAGAAAATTCGAATGGCGCAGTCAGAATTTCCTCAAGTATGATATTTTTAGTTTTATGCAGGTTTAAAGTTCCAATTTTTGATTTGCATTTTAGTTGACTTTGGAGCTCTCGCGCCAGGCCCAGGTTGTTTTTTTTATATGCAGGCATTCAAATACGTCGAATAAACTAATAAAAAGAGCACCTAAAATTTTTAAGATTTTTGAAAAAAACGAAAGGTGATATTTTTAGTTTTATGCAGGTTTAAAGTTCCAATTTTTGATTTGCATTTTAGTTGACTTTGGAGCTCTCGCGCCAGGCCCAGGTTGTTTTTTTTATATGCAGGCATGAAAATACGTCGAATAAACTAATAAAAAGACCACCTAAAATTTTTAAGATTTTTGAAAAAAACGAAAGGTTAACCCCTTTGGTGTTTTTGACCCCAAAAAATGAAAGTTTGAATTTAGCTAAAATTTTTGCGGTTTCTTATGCAAATTGTTGAGAAAATTCGAATGGCGCAGTCAGGATTTCCTCAAGTATGATATTTTTCGTTTTATGCAGCTTTAAAGTTCCAATTTTTGATTTGCATTTTAGTTGACTTTGGAGCTCTCGCGCCAGGCCCAGGTTGTTTTTTTTATATGCAGGCATTAAAATACGTCGAATAAACTAATAAAAAGACCACCTAAAATTTTTAAGATTTTTGAAAAAAACGAAAGGTTAACCCCTTTGGTGTTTTTTGACCCCAAAAAATGAAAGTTTGAATTTAGCTAAAATTTTTGCGGTTTCTTATGCAAATTGCTGAGAAAATTCGAATGGCGCAGTCAAAATTTCCTCAAGTATGATATTTTTCGTTTTATGCAGCTTTAAAGTTCCAATTTTTGATTTGCATTTTAGTTGACTTTGGAGCTCTCGCGCCAGGCCCAGGTTGTTTTTTTATATGCAGGCATTAAAATACGTCGAATAAACTAATAAAAAGACCACCTAAAATTTTTAAGATTTTTGAAAAAAACGAAAGTAAACCCCTTTGGTGTTTTTTGACCCCAAAAAATGAAAGTTTGAATTTAGCTAAAATTTTTGCGGTTTCTTATGCAAATTGCTGAGAAAATTCGAATGGCGCAGTCAGAATTTCCTCAAGTATGATATTTTTCGTTTTATGCAGCTTTAAAGTTCCAATTTTTGATTTGCATTTTAGTTGACTTTGGAGCTCTCGCGCCAGGCCCAGGTTGTTTTTTTTATATGCAGGCATTAAAATACGTCGAATAAACTAATAAAAAGACCACCTAAAATTTTTAAGATTTTTGAAAAAAACGAAAGGTGAACCCCCTTGGTGTTTTTTGCCCCCAAAAAATGAAAGTTTGAATTTAGCTAAAATTTTTGCGGTTTCTTATGCAAATTGCTGAGAAAATTCGAATGGCGCAGTCAGAATTTCCTCAAGTATGATATTTTTCGTTTTATGCAGCTTTAAAGTTCCAATTTTTGACTTGCATTTTAGTTGACTTTGGAGCTCTCGCGCCAGGCCCAGGTTGTTTTTTTTATATGCAGGGATTAAAATACGTCGAATAAACTAATAAAAAGAGCACCTAAAATTTTTAAGATTTTTGAAAAAAACGAAAGGTGTTTTTGGTGTTTTTTGACCCCAAAAAATGAAAGTTTGAATTTAGCTAAAATTTTTGCGGTTTCTTATGCAAATTGTTGAGAAAATTCGAATGGCGCAGTCAGAATTTCCTCAAGTATGATATTTTTCGTTTTATGCAGCTTTAAAGTTCCAATTTTTGATTTGCATTTTAGTTGACTTTGGAGCTCTCGCGCCAGGCCCAGGTTGTTTTTTTTATATGCAGGCATTAAAATACGTCGAATAAACTAATAAAAAGACCACCTAAAATTTTTAAGATTTTTGAAAAAAACGAAAGGTTAACCCCTTTGGTGTTTTTTGACCCCAAAAAATGAAAGTTTGAATTTAGATAAAATTTTTGCGGTTTCTTATGCAAATTGCTGAGAAAATTCGAATGGCGCAGTCAAAATTTCCTCAAGTATGATATTTTTCGTTTTATGCAGCTTTAAAGTTCCAATTTTTGATTTGCATTTTAGTTGACTTTGGAGCTCTCGCGCCAGGCCCAGGTTGTTTTTTTATATGCAGGCATTAAAATACGTCGAATAAACTAATAAAAAGACCACCTAAAATTTTTAAGATTTTTGAAAAAAACGAAAGTGAACCCCTTTGGTGTTTTTTGACCCCAAAAAATGAAAGTTTGAATTTAGCTAAAATTTTTGCGGTTTCTTATGCAAATTGTTGAGAAAATTTGAATGGCGCAGTCAGAATTTCCTCAAGTATGATATTTTTCGTTTTATGCAGCTTTAAAGTTCCAATTTTTGATTTGCATTTTAGTTGACTTTGGAGCTCTCGCGCCAGGCCCAGGTTGTTTTTTTTATATGCAGGCATTAAAATACGTCGAATAAACTAATAAAAAGACCACCTAAAATTTTTAAGATTTTTGAAAAAAACGAAAGGTTAACCCCTTTGGTGTTTTTTGCCCCCAAAAAATGAAAGTTTGAATTTAGCTAAAATTTTTGCGGTTTCTTATGCAAATTGCTGAGAAAATTCGAATGGCGCAGTCAGAATTTCCTCAAGTATGATATTTTTCGTTTTATGCAGCTTTAAAGTTCCAATTTTTGATTTGCATTTTAGTTGACTTTGGAGCTCTCGCGCCAGGCCCAGGTTGTTTTTTTTATATGCAGGCATTAAAATCCGTCGAATAAACTAATGAAAAGAGCACCTAAAATTTTTAAGATTTTTGAAAAAAACGAAAGGTTAACCCCTTTGGTGTTTTTTGACCCCAAAAAATGAAAGTTTGAATTTAGCTAAAATTTTTGCGGTTTCTTATGCAAATTGCTGAGAAAATTCGAATGGCGCAGTCAGAATTTCCTCAAGTATGATATTTTTCGTTTTATGCAGCTTTAAAGTTCCAATTTTTGATTTGCATTTTAGTTGACTTTGGAGCTCTCGCGCCAGGCCCAGGTTGTTTTTTTTATATGCAGGCATTAAAATACGTCGAATAAACTAATAAAAAGACCACCTAAAATTTTTAAGATTTTTGAAAAAAACGAAAGGTTAACCCTTTGGTGTTTTTTGACCCCAAAAAATGAAAGTTTGAATTTAGCTAAAATTTTTGCGGTTTCTTATGCAAATTGTTGAGAAAATTCGAATGGCGCAGTCAGAATTTCCTCAAGTATGATATTTTTCGTTTTATGCAGCTTTAAAGTTCCAATTTTTGATTTGCATTTTAGTTGACTTTGGAGCTCTCGCGCCAGGCCCAGGTTGTTTTTTTTATATGCAGGCATGAAAATACGTCGAATAAACTAATAAAAAGACCACCTAAAATTTTTAAGATTTTTGAAAAAAACGAAAGGTGTTTTTGGTGTTTTTTGACCCCAAAAAATGAAAGTTTGAATTTAGCTAAAATTTTTGCGGTTTCTTATGCAAATTGTTGAGAAAATTCGAATGGCGCAGTCAGAATTTCCTCAAGTATGATATTTTTCGTTTTATGCAGCTTTAAATTTCCAATTTTTGTTTTGCATTTTAGTTGACTTTGGAGCTCTCGCGCCAGGCCCAGGTTGTTTTTTTTATATGCAGGCATTAAAATACGTCGAATAAACTAATAAAAAGACCACCTAAAATTTTTAAGATTTTTGAAAAAAACGAGAGGTTAACCCTTTTGGTTGTTTTTGACCCCAAAAAATGAAAGTTTGAATTTAGCTAAAATTTTTGCGGTTTCTTTTGCAAATTGTTGAGAAAATTCGAATGGCGCAGTCAGAATTTCCTCAAGTATGATATTTTTCGTTTTATGCAGCTTTAAAGTTCCAATTTTTGATTTGCATTTTAGTTGACTTTGGAGCTCTCGCGCCAGGCCCAGGTTGTTTTTTTTATATGCAGGCATTAAAATACGTCGAATAAACTAATAAAATGACCACCTAAATTTTTGAAGATTTTTGAAAAAAAGCAAAATAGCAACTATTTTTGCGGTTTCCTATGTAGATTGATGGGAAAATTAGAATGGGCTAGTCAGATTTCCCACAAGTATGATATTTTTCGTTTTATTCAGCTTTAAAGTTCGAAATTTTGATTTGCATTTTAGTTCACGTTTAAGCACTTCCGCCAGTCACAGGTTGATTTTTTTATATCTAGACTTTGAAATACGTCGTATTAGTTAATAAAAAAGCCATATAAATTTTTGAAATAATGAAATAGTGAAAGTTGCAAATTAGCAATAATTATTGTGGTTTCCTATGTAGATTGAAAGGAAAATCTGAAAGGAGCAGTTAGAATTCAGTCGAGCAGTGCCGTGCGGTAGATTTCCTCAGTATGATGCAAATCTTTAAAATGCCGCCCCATAAATGTTGTTTTCTTTAAAAACAATCCTCGATTTTTAATTATTAAATGTTTCCTTTTGTTGCTTATTCCGCGCTCTGACGGAGCCTCCTGATGCACACGCATGCATATTAAGAGCTAACATTGTTAGGAAATCTTTATGAATTTAGGTACAAAATCGGAAGAGGATCAAAGTGATTTCATTTGGTGGAATGACCCATATATAAAAATAGCAACGTATTAATGGATAACCGGATAAATGTATAAGCAGGTAATCAGATAAACTGATAAAATTTCTAAAAAAAAATTTATCTGAAGATGAAAATAGTTGATAGAAAAGAACAAGGGAAATTGGACGGGCTTTCCAGCTATTATACAATATTAAGGAAGAAGAAACAAATAAAGACAGTTATAAATTATTTCAGTTTTAATAAAGAATATTAATGAGACAGCATAAACAAACTACATTATATAAATTTATAATAATTATGCAGTAAGTCGGTTAAGCAATTTAATAAAAATAGTACCAAAGAAAGCAAATATCTACTCGTTGTAGATAGGTCAACAATTAACTATAATTAGGTACAAAATGACTAATCTCATACCTACAGGTTAAATGGAATATAAACACAAGACAAGCCACAATTCCGTCTTGTCCGAGTCGCATATTCCTCTCCACATACAATGGTAACTATTTACTTAAAAAATAGACTAGGTAAAATAGGCGTTAAAATCACTCTTGTACGCCCATGGTGTTGTAAGAAATATTTTGCTAGACCATGCACATCAAGAGACAATTTTTTATAAAAGGTACATTCAAGTTATAAAATTTGTTAAAAAATACTGAGACTCAAAATTATCCATCTTACACAAAAATTAGAGGTTGCGTCAGCACAAATATAATTTCAAATACCGGATAATTATATTTACACATTTGTATGACCACAAAAATACCAATTATGTACACATTTATTCTCATTTAACTTAAGATTTTTAGAAAATCCAAAATGTGGCACATAGAAATGGAAAAAGCAAATAAATAATTATACAAAAAATATCTTCGTACGTCTAAAAATCACAAAAAAACCAATTAACATACTAAAACGTTGTTGTAGCAACCAAATCCTACTATGCAATATCACGCAAGACCCGAATCGATGTGAGTGCGTCTCTTAGAATCAGATCTTTGTAAGCCATGATCTGGCGTCGATTTTAATATGTCAGGCTGACTTTGATTTACAATTGCTTGACTTATTATAGATTGATTTACAATTGACTGATTAACCGATACCATGGTACCACGACTCAAGGTACCAAGCAGTGGCGTTCCCGGATTTTGTATCAACAAATTCATGTAATCAGCGATCATCAACGTCAACTCCAAAATTTTAGGTTTACTAAGCGAAAATATCAATTTTTGCGACGGCTGCTGATCGTTTTGCGTCACCACAAGCATGAAGTCTTCCTGGCAACCTCCAAACGTTAACACGTTTGTGTAAGGATACCGAACCCTCTGCTGCATGGTCGCCAAGTCCAGCACGGTGATGGCGTCTTCGTTTACCGCCAACCATATCATTGGTGAATCGTGCTGCCGCAATCTCGCCTGAAACAATTTATTTTTTTAAAATATAGTTTAAAATAAATATTTAAATCTCACCTGAAAAAGCATAGCGCCAAAATAAGGCCATTTTCTGGTACAAGTCAAATAGATTCTCACGCAATCTAGCTGCGTCCTTCCTTTAAGTGAGCGCCACTTATCCAAGAGCTTTGCTTGTAAATCGGACAAACCCTCTTGGTTCAACTGGTCTCGGTAGCGATACGGGTAAAATTTATCGATTGCACTTAAAACTACGTTCGAATGTGATGTTAGAATGTGATGTACACTGTTCAATGTGCTCAGTGTATTGGAGTTTTGCACTACGTTATTTGGACTAAGCGTTCCTTGCATGTTGGACGTGTTTGGACTAGGTTGAATGTTGAGTGTTTGGTGCGAGTTGGTGTTGGATAAGTGAACGTTGGAAGTGTGAGTTTGGTTCGGATTTAACGTATTATTCAGACTTGAACTCTTGTGAGAAAAGTCTCCAATATCAAGTTGCACCATAAGAGCTGCCAATTCCAACGCCAGTTCTTTGCTCAGCGGAAATCGACCCGAAACTATTTGTTTATTAATTTGGTAACACAAAAGCAGCCGTTCCTTGTCCGTTTCCAACCTTGCACTATTCTTCCACCACAGCCTGTTCTTGTAAGTGAGTATTATCATACGAGTATTTTCGAATTTCCCCAGACCTTTTTCTCTGAGCGCGACCTCCCATTTCGAGATGACGTCACATAACTTAACGGAAGGGTCAAGTGTGTGTTCCAAGTCTTTCTCAATCGGATCGTCGCTGAACAAAGCAAAACCGTTGGTTATTCTGCACCCAATTTCTGTCGCCAAACTGTCTTGGAATTCCTTCACAGTGCTGGATCCGTCGAAACTTGTTACTTGGTAGTGGCCGTTCAGGAGATGTACCGGCATCGAGTGAGGCAACGAATGATGTTGTGGATTTTTCATTAAGATGCTTAAAACTTCCATTCGAGATGGTTTGTATTCCCTGCCGCCTGATCAAAAAATTAGAAAGCAAAATCGCAAATTGACGAAAGAACAAACCTGTTAAGATTGTCCTCTCTAAGGCTCGTTCGCAATATGACGCATATTTCCCGCACTCCGTCCTGTTATCCGCATTCCTCTGAAGATGTAGTTTTAGAAACCACAACAAACGGGATGATTTTGGCACAAAAAGACTGACCGCGAGAGCCAGCAATTGCCACCCCTGCAGTAGAGTGTAACTGGGTGGTCCTTTATGATCTTTATGTTCCTTGTAATACTCTTTGTGTTCTTTATATTTGTCTTCTTGAGAGGCCTGTATGTTGGAAGATGAAATTTGTTGTTCAGAGGAACTATTTATACTGGGCGTTGTCTCGCATGTGAATAAACTTTGCGTTGCACAAAGTAGTAGTTGCTGAAAAGAATTTTGGTGTTTCTTATTGTGTAAGGTGGGTGTCCCTAAGTATCATGAATGATGGTACAAAATATGGATGAAAAAGTAGAGATAGTAAGTTTGTATGATTCGTGCCTTCTGTGTGTTTTAGTATAAGTGAAAATGTGTCGTCACATACACAGGCAACTATTCTATTCTATATAATCTATCAGAGTTAAAGAAACATTCCGAACAGAAATAAAATAAGAAATTGAAACACCAACATCCTTCATCAGTTTAACAAAAGTATGTGTATGTTGAAAAGAAAAAAGTGTAACATGCAGTTTATTGAAAAGGCTAAATGCAAGAATTACATTTTTGACAATTTTTTTAATATGAAAAAACATACCAATATATATATTATCTATTAGTCAATATCTTGATATAAGCACATAATGTACTATTAAATTATTGATTCTTGGTGATTATTATTCCATATTTTGATATTGATAAATATTTATGATCTGAAAGATCTGCTCTCTTGAATAATTTTAAATATCACCACTACATTTGGCGCCCGACGTGGGACGAGAAGATTAAAAAAATATAGAAATTGAAAAATTGAAAAAATATCAGCTATGCCCACCTGGGAACTACAAGAAACCATAATTAAAATAATTTTTTGGGTCAGCCGTTTTCAAGATAAATAGGATAACTTTTTAACGGGTTAACGACATCCGGTATGGATATTCGGATTCGCCTACCAGAAATCTACAAGAAACCATGGCAAAAAAATTTTAAATTTAACTTTAAAATTTGGGGTTTGGGGAATCCCCGAATATAATAATTTCTCAAATTTCTCTTTATTATATGATTTTATGAGTAAACAAAATTTTATTTTGTGATATTTTGAAAATAAACTACACATATATAAGAGAAAAGATAGCAATACAAGTTTTTAGCCTAAAAAAGTAAAGTGTAAAAATGTGTGTGAGATGCTGATAGCTTTGCGTGTCTTAAAAACTAAACAAAAACAGATTTTTAATATTTGACCGCCCGAAACGGAGGTAAAATATTAAAAATCCATAAAATGAATAAAAAATAAATATAAGAAGCACACTTACGCTTTTCTTAAGCAATTTTTGTGTAGATACCTGAACTCCTAGCTTTGGCAATGGACAACTTTTGCTAGTTTGTTTTATAAGAGCGCAAATAAGTTCAGGCTGAAGTTCCGGCATGTCTAGGCACTGTTGTAACGCATTTTGAGCTAATATCACGTGATAATCTATGCCGGCCTGATCAACTGCCGCCGACATAAACAATTGCAAACACTTAAATAATTTAATAGCTTCAGCCTAAAAAGGAGTAGAAAACATATAATTAGAGATTATTAAACAAAGTTTGGGACTTGGTCCCCACCTGTAGAGCTTCAGTTGGAAGGGTGGTTAGTGGAAAGTATGACGGAATAGCGCCATCTTTATTGCATGGAACGTGAAGTAACACTGGATGACGCCACAGCACACAGTTAGTATCGCCATCGACTTCCATCAACTTGTGAATGAACTGTTCATATTGCGTTCCCGTACTAGGACCGCCCCCGCTAGCCACAGTTAGATGGTACAACCACGCATCTCGTTCCTGCTTTCCTGGACAAAGTAAATAAGTTGGCCCCTGATGGTTGGGAAAAATCCCCAAAGTTAAATCCGTCGATTCCGCATCCTTATCTTCAGAATCCGAATCTGACAAGTGGTCTACTTCTTCCACACGCGCATCTCTCATATTTATCTGACCAGCGGGTGTGTGCTAAAACAAAACAGTTAAATTGACTCCAGAAAAAATGCTAGGGACTCACTGTATCGGTTGGAGACTTGAAATACAAAAACATTTTCCCTATCAACACACACCAGCACTTCTTAGCATGCCCGTTTTTCACTTTGGTTAACCAACCCTGCACCGACGGTTTATTTTCTTCCCTACTTAACAACAATTTGGTGGCGTTCCTCCTCTGGACGTTTTGCAATGTCTTTACCCAATCTTCCATAGCCGTGATCGAATCAGCAGTCAGATAGTAAGTCTTTTTGCCAGTATCGATCTCGAATGTGTTCGATCCGTCTGCTCGTGTGATCTTGCATATTTCGTTCAAAAGAATTTGACCTTGAGGTTTCCTATTAATGTCGCCTTGGTTTTTATAGTAGGTCAAAACGCCGTTTTTGAGAACAAACCATCTCTTCCTCCAAGTTTTTAATTTACCACCTTCAGTAAAAACAAAACACTTAAAACAGGAAGATATAATTTTTGGATATTTTACCTAATTTAGCTAAAGATCCGCTTTTTTCTATACATTCGGTTTTTTTATTTGGACTGTCCAAGTAGGACGTCCTTAAAATAGAAGATTCTAAGCTAGTCGTATCACAACTGAGAGCGTCAGGCGGAACGGCATAATCGTCCGACATGCCAGATTCGAATGACGTATCTGAAACACCTAAGTGTCAAGGTTAATGAAAAATAAAGAAAAAATAAAAAAAAAAGTTTTGGGGAAAAAATAAAAAAGTAAGAACCTCTCGTTTTGCTTTTGCTAGGGGAACCACTGCTGCTGGATGCGGTTCTCTTTCCAGGACTAGAACCGGTAGTGTCGCCCGAACTTCTGCTGTGAGTATTTGTGCCGTCAATTGCCTAAAAAATGAGCGGAGTTTTTAACTTTTGAAAAGAGATTTTGAAAAACCACTCACAGCTGTGTTGTTTCCTTCTCCATCGCTGGAATCGTCGGAGGAATCCCCTGTGAAAGGCATCGATCTGATTTGACTAGCTCTACCCTTAACGGTAGCGTATACAGGCACTGGAATATCTTGATACCCTGCTTGTTCGGGCCCCATATCACTTGGGGTCGTTCCGGTTAGTGTTAACCCATCAGCTGCAACTTGGTATATTCTGTTTTCCCAACTAGGAAACCGATGGAGCGGAGGCGTGGGAGCCCTAGGCCAAGGAACTTTCTCCCTGCTGGGTGTGTAAATTTCGGCATAATCGTGCGCCAAATCGGGATCCGAAGCGCTTCCGCTCGTAATCCTTCCTATACTTAAATTATCAACAGCCACTCGTAAATCTTCAGATAAAGGATCCATACTAGAATTACTCGTTACAAAATTACTATTTATAAAGCTAGCACTTGGTACAGAAGGTTCGAAAGAATTTGTGGATATGCAAACGGATTGGTGTCTTCGATGCTTGTTAGATCTAGTGGAACTTTGTCCAGCCGCGACTTGCCTTCTCGGTTCTGGCGAACAACTTTCAGATCTTCTCCTATCGCTTAAAGCTATATGATTTTTTAATAATTCCAATTGCCTATTACACTTAATATTTTGTTCTCTTAATACTTGATTTTGTTGTTCTAATTCTCTTAGTTTATTCGTTACCCATTCTTTTATTCGAGCTGCCTTTGCTTCTACCTGCCGAGCGTCTTGCAGTCTCAACTTGCGTTGCTCTTCTATTTCACCTTCTAAGCGGTTTATCTGAGTATTGGAGTCATTTGATTGTGACCATGCCAGCTTTTGTTCCATTATTCGTACCTGAAACAAAAAGTTTGGTTAGAACAAATTCAAAAAATTCTCTTTGTCAAACGGTTTTTGATCAACTAATTATGTTTAGAATAAAAGAATTCATCCCCGGAGTCGTCCGACCTCAAACATTAGCGAATGTAAAAACATCCCTTAGATGGCCCACACTAAAAGTTATGGATATGCGATTACAAAAACATCCCTGAAATCGCCCGATCTTGAATTAATGCAATTCAATTTCTAATATGATGTTAACAGTTAAACTTTTACACCTTCTCCACCAGTAATTCGGAAATCGTCAACTGTAATTCAGATTTGCCAGTTGATATCCAGAAATCGTCAATTGTAATTCAGATTTGTCAACTGATATCCAGCAATCGTCAATTGTAATTCAGATTTGTCAAATGATATTCAGAAACCGTCAACTGCAATTCAGATTTGTCAACTGATATTCAGAAATCGTCAATTGTAATTCAGAGTTCAAGCCTTTGCACTATTCTGGGGTACCACGGTCAGACCATTTACCTCTCGAAATATGCACGGCGCGGACAACCCCGAGCATTCTCTCTAAGATGGCATGTTCACGAACACAACCTTGCTGCTATTATTTACGTCGAGTACACTTACCGGCAACAGAATGGAGTTGAGTGTTATCTGTCAGATGCCGTCGAATTTTTCTAAAAATCTACAATATATTCAGTTAAAGTTAACGTACTCCGACCTAAAATTGTTGAGCCCCAGACCAGCAGTATACTGCACTGGGAAGCAGGTAACCGCGGTTCAAATCCTGCTGTGATCTAAAAATTTTCCCGCGGAAGGCAATGAAAAAACATCGAAGTAATTTGCCAAAGACCTCTGTATCGCGGGGATAGCAAGGTCTTAGCTTAAATATTGCAATTTTAATCTGGCATCTTTAAGAGTATTCTATACAATTATTATAGATATATCTATAATAATATATCATATAAAAGATATATCTGTTCAGTTAAAAGGGAAACATTCCTATTTAATAAAACCCTTTACAGACATGCACATAAATCTTCCGTATGTGAATCCGGGGGGTCTGGGGGGTATGGAATAAATTATGGAAATTAAAATTGATAACTAGAAATAAACTTTCGATAAAAGATAGTAAATAACATATTCTGGATTAAGTTTAAAACCATTTACAGACATGTACACAAATCTTCCGTTTGTGAAACCGGGAGGTCTGGTGGGTATTTGGTGGGTATGGAATACCCCCCAGGACATCAGAATTTGTGACGTCAAGAATTAATATTAATAACTAGCAATAAACTTTCGCGATATAAAATAAATAACATTTTCTAGATTAAGTTTAAAACCATGTACAGACATGCACACAAATCTTCTGTATGTGAAACCCGGGGTCTGGGGGGTATTCCATACCCCCCAGTGAATTAAATTGGAATTAAAATTGATAAAATTGATAAGATAGATAACATTTTCTGGATTAAGTTTAAAACCATTTACAGACATGCGTGTACACAAATCTGCCGTATGTGAAACCGGGGGGTCTGGAATACCCCCCAGTGCACCAGATATTATGACGTCAGGAATTAAAATTGATAACTAGAAATAAACTTTCGATATTGTAAGATAGATAACATTTTCTGGATTAAGTTTAAAACCATTTATAGACATGCATGTACACAAATCTTCCGTGTGTAAACCGGGGGGTCTGGGGGGTATGGAATACCCCCCAGTGCATAAGAAATTGTGACGTCAGAAATTAAAATTGATAACTAGCAATAAAATTTTGAAATAAGATAGATAACATTTTCTGGAATAAGTTTAAAACCATTTACAGACATGCATGTACACAAATCTTCTGTATGTAAACCAGGGGGTTTGGGAGGTATGGAATACCCCCCAGTGCACCATAAATTATGACGTCATGAATCAAAATTAATAACTAGAAATAAAGATATAAGATAAATAAAGTTTTCTGGATTAAGTTTAGATTTTGTTCTTGAATTTCTTGATTAGAATCCACGTTAAGCTGCGTGTCCCCTGGGTACGTCAACACACAAGAAGCACAAACAGAAAAAGCCGGAAGCGGAAACCACGTAAAGGCTACAGAAAACCGGAAATTAGATTTTTTTTCAATTTATTATTTAAGTTTCGATTTTGATATAAAAAAAATTATAAATCGAAAGTAAGCAGGTGACGGGGTCGAACCTTGATAATTCTAAATTTAAAGAAGAAAACACTTAAAAAATGAGGAATTAAATTTTAAAAAACGCATGTAAATATTTACGTCTGCCCCGATGATGGATTCTAAAATTGTACTTAAATTGAAAATCAAAAATAGAAACTCTGTGTACTTTACGTTTTAAATAAGCGAGAAGTGGTCTGAGAGCGAACAAACTTCACAGTGAGGCAATTCTAAATCTGTTACCAAATCCAAAAAAAAAGAAAATAGGCAAAAATTAAAAAACTCACCCTTACAAAATAGACACGTAAATTTTCTTTGTGAAAATTATAAGGCTTTTCCAAAGCAAATACAATTAACCTTGTTCAGGATAACTTAGTCACGCAATTTTATTCATTCATGTAAATCGTTAATGCTAATGCAAAAAAATTATAGGGGGGCGGCGCAATAACTTCATACTGTGCATTTTTAAACTTACCTGAAGAAAATCCCGCCATGTTTGTTGCGTGTGAAACAAATTGATCGGCAATTGATAGTGAAAGTCTTAAGTTAATTATTGTCGATGATGAGAACGAGTGCTGATGTTAGCGACTACTAAAAGTAACTGCAGTTATAAATCGGCGCCGGATCGTCCCGACGCTCTCGTCAGTAAACTTCCCCAGCGAACTATAGTAACCCCTCTCGCCAACCAACTGGCACACGGCCAAACACCCCGAAACACAAAGACAGTACATACATTTCACAAAATCACAAATTGTCACGTAATATGTACTCACTCACGAGGGTAGAGCACTCCAATGTGGAGTAGAAACCACAATTGAAAATAGTAGACTACAACGTCACTTTTTAGGGTAGGTCGGTTTTGTTCTTTTGTAGGCTTTCGTAATTAAACGACCAACATGTGCCAGTACAGCATTTCATTATTTTAAGTTCCCTTTCAAAATTCGGGCAAAGGAAAAAAAAGATGGAATGAACCGAAGAAGGCATAAAAACGCATCAATCAATAAACGCAGCCAATCCAATAAACTGTCTTAAACGTGATTAATTAACCCACCCCATGATGAAAGCAATATATCGTCATCGCCGGGTGATATTTGACACGACGTCGGCTTACACAGGACGTCGGCGTCGCAGCCGGAGTAAAGTTTCACTCGGATTTTTTTTGATCAATTGTCATCATAAAACACTTCAGAAGTTTTACCAAGAGATACAACACGCAATGATAAATGATTTTCAGAAAAGTTTCGAACTTATCTCACTCTTGGTTGCCAACGAAAGAAAGAAACTGTGAAAGCCGTCGAGATTATCCTAAACAAGACAACTAATGAATAAAGTTAGATTTACTTTAACAAAGTTGGATAAAAACACAAAAAGGGAAATTTTTCAATTTTGGAAGTAATTTTATCCAACAAACAAACGACATCCAATTAATTAACAACGAAAGCGAATTTTAATTATACCAGCTTCAGTTCTTTTTTCAATTTCCTCGATCGAATTTCGAATACCTATAATTAATCCCGATCATTTCAATACCCGTTCATTCCAGTTTCCAGTAATTAGAATTCTCGTTGAAATTACAATTTACTTTGTTCGATTTTCGATTCCTATAATTAAAGTTTTCCTCGTTGTTAAAAATGTATTCGCGTTTCCATTTTACTCTATCGCCCTATCATTTCCCAAGTGAAATGTTTGCTTAAATAATGTTCGAAACGAGAAAATTAAGTTGTTGAAAATTTGAAACAAACACAACAATTTTCCAAATCAAAGTTTTGTTTGTTCGACAGAAAATGTATTTATTTATTGATAAAATTAAATATTCTTGAATTATTTTCAAAAGTTACCAGTCGAAGAAGAAGTCTGAGCTACGCTCCGACTTAATTATGGCATCAAAGGACTACTTCCTCAAAGGTCAAAATAGTTTTTGATGAATCATAAAATTGGCCAAACAAACTATCGATTTGGAGTAACTTCCTGCAGAAATATAAAGGCCACCTGGTGTTTCTCTAGCAACCAAGTTGTAGATAACAAAGTAGAAAAGCCTTTGTACATGTAGTTAAAACTTCTAGTGTCCCCAAGCATAATCCTAGATTGGCTCCCTCACTGCACTAATCCTCATAAAATTGGTTCGATTTTAAGCAAAAAAGTTAATGCGAGTATAAACAGGGGTCCAAAGATGAGGTATATGAAAGTTTGAATTTTGTTGAAGCTGAAGCACTAGAAAATCGACAACTCCGCCAGAAGTTAACTAATCTTTTTCGAATATAAAATTAAAATGAAACCATCGAAAACCCCACACCAAATAATTAGTTTGGCAAAAAAAATTTCCCCTCACGCAGGGTCTCTCAATCCAGTTCGAAAGAAAATAAATGTATTTTAATTTAATTTATGCAAGTAATTCATGTTTAGTATTTGGATGGGTGACCCTTTCGGGACTTATTATCTCATAAAAGAACATATTATAAGAGTACCGGCAAATATTACAGTTTTAACAGATAACAGATATTTGCGTGTCCGGCTTTAAAATCATCTTGAAAACAGCCGTTTTGTTATTAACGAAAAATTGCTACGAAAAATGTTAGAATAAATAAATTTTGCTGAATAAAAACAAAAATAAAAAAATATATAGGTAAAATATCGGCTATAACTTATTTATTTTTCATACCAACCAGATCCCCGGAGTATACTGTTGCGGTATTACTCGCGCAAAATTTGAGTACTTAGTAATTCGCATACGGTCCAGAAGACCGGGTCGAAAATGATACTTTTGGCAAAAGTAAATTTGAAAAAATCCTATATTGTCAGAAAAACAAAAATAAAAAAATATATAGCTAAAATATCGGCTATAACTTAATTATTTTTCATACCAACCAGATCCCCGGAGTATACTGTTGCGGTATTACTCGCGCAAAATTTTAGTACTAAGTAATTCGCATACGGTCCAGAAGACCGGGTCGAAAATTATACTTTTGTCAAAAGTAAATTTCAAAAATGTATCCTATATTGTTAGAACAGGCGTTACACACAGGATGTATGTGTTCTTAACCCAGATAATTTGCACAGTTTTAACAAAAATATCTGGTCTTTCGGTTTTTTTTCCAACCGCACAGTGCACCGCGATCAATGGCACCTTGAGGTCTCATTGGGGGCTCTTCTAATCATTTAAATTGTTCAAACCGGTCTGATACATCGTGCGCGAGTAATGAAATGTTAATAAAATCCATTAATATAGAAATAAATTCTCCAAAACCGGGGAGTCTGCGGGGTATGGAATACCCCCAGTATATTCAAGTAATTATGTTCAAAAGGACAATTCTTCGTTGTCTATTTTGTTTGAATAATTTTTTTTGAAGCAAATAAATTTTGATTATAATAAACAAAATAATTTTTTATAAAAATCTCCTATATAAAAATGAAAATTTGTTTGTTTGCTTGTTTGTTTGTTCGTCTCTTATGCACTCTTAGACCCTTTGACCGATTTTATCCAAACTTTGCAAACTCAGTAAGACCTGGGGAAGGTTTTTGTGCAGGTATATCTTTAAAAATGTGAGAGGAGAGAGAGATCGCATTAAATTCGTAAAATAAAATACAAATCGCAAAATATCGTCAACAGGTGGCGCGACAATAGAATGTGACGAATTCGAAAAATACCCAATAATGGCTATTGAAGGATCGATCTCAGGATCAATTAACCAAAATATACTAAGCTACTTAAACTTGAGTCGCTTACTATTTAAGTAGATATTTAAATTGAATCAAATACAAGCAAAGGTATTTCGATTCCCGGTTCCAAGCCAATCCCGACCCAAGCACCCAAAAGAGGACATTACGACCTTCACAAACAAACGAGCAACAGGATAACAGGAAACAATATTGGTTATATTATGTAAAAACAAAGTATTTTATTTTTAGTGAGACCCCGTGCGAAGCCGGGTATCCAGCTAGTAAAATATAAAAAAAAAATTTTTGGTCTTTAGAATACTAGATACATTTACTAGATACAATACATTTAGAATACTAGGTGCGAAAGCTAGAAGATGGTCTACAAGGAGTAAAATCCTAAAAAAAATTTTACACGGGGCTTGGAATTCCACTAGAATTTTTTGAAAATTTCTGGAATTTCATGGAATGACACAATTTCAATGATTTCCAATGGATTTCAGAGAAATGCCGGTGATTTCCAAGAAATCTAAATAATTTTTGATTTCCAACAATATCGGCGATTTCTAAAGAATTCCAGAAATTTCTAATTAATTCCAGCGAATTCCAAGAAATTCCAGTAATTTCCAAAGAATTCCAAACAAGTTCCACTCGAAAGAATTTCAATGATTTCCAATGACTACTAGTGATTTCCTAGGAATTCCAGTTATTTCCAAAAAATTCCAAGAATTTCCAAGATTTCCAAGAAAACCAACAAATTTTCATTGAATTCCAAACTAGTGTATACACAAAATTTGCGAGATTATTATCTCTTAACAGCTTAGGAAAGCTATTGACATGAAGATGGTCTACAAGGGGTAAAATTCTAAAAAATGTTGTACACGGGGCTTGGAATTCTACTAGAAATTTTTGAAAATCTCTGGAATTTCATGGAATGACACAATTTCAATAACTTCCAATGGATTTCAGAGAAATGCCGGCGATTTCCAAGAAATCTAAATAATTTTTGATTTCCAACAATTTCGGCAATTCTCTAAGAATTCCAGAAATTTCTAAGTATTTCCAACGAATTCCAAGAAATTCCAGTGATTTTCAAAGAATTCCAAACAAGTTCCACTCTAAAGAATTTCATTGATTTCTATTGACTACTAGTGCTTTCCTAGGAATTCCAGGTATTCCCAAAAACTTTTAAGAATTTCCAAGATTTCCAAGAAAACCAAGAAATTTTCATTGAATTTCCAACAAGTGTATACACAAAATTTTCGAGAATTGTTACCTCTTAACAGTTTAGGAAAGGAAAGCCTTGAGACAGTTGGCCCTACGACAGTTGACCCCCGACAATTGGTTTTCTGGACTATTGACGTCAAGGTAATTAGCCTTAGGGACTATCGGCCTTCGAGACAATTGGTCTTTGGGACTATTGACATTGCGTGATGCCAATGATCCTTGCGATTAATGACCTAGTTTCGCAGTGAATTGGTTTTTGGAATTGAAATTCCCCCGCTCTTGTTGTAACTATTTATTCCAGAGTTTCACTTTATTTGGTGAAAAAGCTAAAAAATATTTTTTATTGTCCCGAAGGTCAATTGTAGCCAGGGCCAGTTGTCGGAGGCCAACTGTCTCAGGGCCGACTGTCCGGACACCCACACAAACATATGAGGATACAAAAAAAGACAAGATAATTAAAAGACATGCAAAGTTGAATATTGATTGGAGGCTGTAGAGTTGGAGCCATGGTCTGATGCATCAGATGATAGTCTCTAAACCACTGTAAACGTGGAAGAGCTAAGTTAGGTCTAAGAAATGTTGTACATGCAGCAAGACACAACAAGCAGCAGAATTTGCCGAGTGCTCCTGCCTAAACAACAAAATGCAAGAAGAACAAAGACCTGAAAAGGCAGAAAAAAAATCTTACTTCTGCCAAGAAAAATGATATTTCCAAACATCACAAATAACAAAGCGGATGGAACTCGGAAAGAATGCTAAAAGCGGGACTAAGGTTGATCATTGAAGGTGGCTCTACTGCCCAGCACGAACTGGTGGTGTCTTCTTGAAGAAAAACCTTGGTTAGGTTAAGTTGAGTTAGGTTAAGGCTTCAATCTGATTGGTTCTTGCCAGTTTGTACCTAAGCAAGGCAAGACAAGAATCTCTAACTGAACGCCGCTTTACATTTAAATTATTGTTAGGTTAAGCTAGGCTAGGATTTAGATTAACCTTAACTACTCAACAGTAGTTACTTTAAGTTAGACTAGGATAAGGATAGGCAGACTGTAAAATTGTCAGAGTCAACTTAATTTATATTTTCCAAGTAACAAAAATCTGAAAATTATGAAATTTTCCATTTTCCGTTAATTGCAACTGCTGATCAGTAATGTGCTAGCATTTCAATTTATTTAATTATATATTTTCTTTTGAGAAAGAAAATCCTTTTACAATTTTAGTCCTGTGACATAGTGGTTAATTAAAGGTTCTTCCAGTATCCTTCGAAGGAAGAAATTCTATGCATCAAGCTTAAGGGAACTCACCCAAATAATGCATCTAATATTTTTTTAATTGGCTTTTATAAATATCAGATAATTACTACAGAATAAATTGTGATTCCAATTTTAGAAAAATCCCAAAATATTGTTACGAAAGTGGCTCCCAGCTGGGCTAGCTCATCGAAAATTTCCCACTCTATTCAGCTCTTTCTATCGAGATTTGTCTGAAAAAGAGCAAAACTGCCATGAAAGCCACTATAATTATCGATCAGTTAGCACTATAATTTCCAAAGCTTTCCAAGCAGATTTAATTTTCTGCCTGTTAATTATATTAAATTCGGTTTGCTATTCCATTAAAGTTTTCTTTGATACTGCAAACCCTTTTATTGGATTATTCTTTGATGTTCACTATTTCCATTCCAAACTGATTTTATTCACCCAAATTACTAGAATATATTTCTCTTTCATGGCTCAACCATTGTTCTCGTGAAGAAGCTACACAGAAATCGTTTTCACTTTTTCAGAATGATTCTGCAACTCGAAACTCATTTGAATTGTCCTCCATCTGTCAACTTCCCAGTTTTTCCTTGTTTCATTCCAAACCTCCCCAATTCCATTAATCCGAATACTTCTTGCCAGTCACTTATATTATTTAATTTTTTTGGAGTAAATAATAAATGGAAAACTAAAATTCGTGTACCCAGTTTATTTTTATAAAAGGAATAACCCACGAAAATTGATTATCGGAAAAAGAGTTTAGTGAAAAACGTTCACCGTTTACTAAGAGCTGCCGACCAATAATGGATTTTCTATTGAGGCCGATTTGTCAGTTTGACGAACGACTTTAAAAAATAAATAACAATAAATGCGGCAACCCCTGTCTTGAAAATAATAGGGGAAGGATCAAAAAGGAAGCGATGCAGCTGCTGTCAAGTTGAAGATAAATCCGAACAAAAATTTTAATTTAAAAATCAAAATAAGATATTATTCACAATAATGTTACGTACGGGTGGTTTGTAATATTTAGGGGAATTAAAAGGGGTGCAAACGTTGTATCCTCATGTGGTCTTAAATTAAATGAGTCATCATCATGCACACTTACATTACTCACACGGTGTAATTATCCAAAAATTGTGCCGGGCATAAAGTTTGACGAACCAATTTTCGTGATAAACTGGGTGATTCAAAAATTATGAGGTCGTAAAACACGAAAGGAAAAGCTTCTTCAACACAAATTCGATAATAATAAAAAATGTTCACAAAATCTCGTTAATAATTTAATCAAACTTCCGGAAGAAAATTTTCCGAAAGAAACTCGAGTTAATTGTTGAAAATGGAAAAACAAAGTATTAACAAGAGTCGGTTCACAACAACATGGGGTTTTCATGTACAAAACAACAAAACACGCTTACATTGAATTTTAAAACTGAGAAAGCCAATTAACTTACATTTTCATAGAAAATATCCAAAGAAGCAAACTATAAAACCGGCGCACAAACAAAAGAATCAAAATAAAAGTCGAAATAAAAACGTTTTCCGATTTCTAGTTTTTCTGTCAGCTGCAAGACGCCATATCCATGGGCACCAGCGTCGCGACGAAAAATAATCAATAAAGGACGATAGCGAAAGTGAGACGCGTTGCTCAGCAACCGTTCTGAACCCCATCTCATGCAACAATTCATGCATTGATTACATGCATCTCTTTTTAATCTGATGCACCACTTGCGAACCCCTTCGCATAGGACAAACTTATAAATAAATAAATAAAAAATAACAACAACTTTACCTTATCTTCGGCCTCTTCTGCTCGACTCTCCGCTTCCAGAACCCTCTGTTCTAATTCGGAGAGCTGAAAATAAAACACATCATTAGAAAATGCAATAAAATTTGCAATAAATATTTAATCGTAAAAAGAATTTTAAAATAATTTTGCCACCAAACATGCCGCGCCATCTGGCAGTGGAAAGCTCGAAACCACCCCGTTGCTAGGACAGCTAACTACCCTCGAGTTTTCCGGCGTAGCGTGTGTTGCCTACCAGGGCAGGTTCCCAAGCAATATCCGACCTTGCAAAAATAATGTAAGTAAATAATTCAATTAAAATTCAATGCTGCAATGAAAAAATTTCATAATAAAAATTAAATTACGAGGAAAATCCTATAAAATTTCCATTATCACAAAAATGTGTCTGTTCATTACTTTATATTTAATATAACTCGAATGAAAAATTAAAGCGTCATTATATTTGCATTAGCTAATAGTTTTATCATTCGATTATCTTTCGAAAAATTTTTTTTTTATTACTATTGCATATTATTTTTTATTTATGAAATAAATAAATTAATTGATTATCAATAACTCGCAAACTACAATACTGTTTTACAGAAATTCATAGAACTTTTGATTATTTAGTATCAGATAGACAAGCCTTATGGGAGTTTTGGAGACTACACAAAGTGCAATTCAAAAGTTTATCAAAAGATGCCAGCACTAAACTTCAAGCGCAATACTTAATTTTCAAGAATTAGATTATTTTTTAAATAAAATTTCTGGTGTACTGGAGGGTATTCCATACCCCCCAGACCCCCCGGTTTCAAAAACCAAAAGTTTGCGTGCAAGTTTTGTGAATGGTTTTTATTAATTGAAACCCCTCAGTATCCCGGATTAAATTAAATCTCAGATTATCCCCACTTCATGTTTAGTATTTGGATGGGTGACCCCTTTGAGACCTATCTCATAAAAGTCCAAAAGTGCTTGTCCACTAATAAAGTAGCAAAACTTTGCCGGTAAAGATTACTGTTTTAATAGATGCTTGCAAATAATTAGATTATTTAATTTCGTTTAAAGCTTATGTATAAGAGTTTTTTAAATATAATTTCTAGTGATCTGGGGGGTATTCCATATGCCCCAGACCCCCCGGTTTCCAAGACCAACAGTTTGTGTGCATGTTTTGTGAATCTTTTTTATTAATTCAAACTTTTTCACTTCAGAGAAGAAATATTAGTATCTTTATGACTGCGGGGTAGGGGGGTGGGGGTTGAATATCCCTCAGTATTCCAGCAATTGTCAGGAATATCTTCAAGTTAAGAAGATTAAAATTGCAATAATTTAGCACTTGTAAGAGTTGCCACAAAAAAACGGAACTGTTTTCTCCCATCTAAAATTGTAAAACGTGGATGTCAATTCGGGGGGTCTGGGGGGTATGAAATACCCTCCAGTGCTTACTTTTCCTTCATTCGCAAACTGAATTAAGAAGTTATTCAGTTCAGTTCATCTTATCGTATCAACATAAGCTAAATGCTGCAAAACGTGTGACAATCCGGGTGGTTTGGGGGGTATGGAATACCCTCCAGTGTATATATTCTTCTTCATTTGCAAGATGAACTAAAGAGTCATTCAGTTCAGTCCATCTTATCATATAAACATCATAAGCTAAATACTGAAAAATCTAACATTGCCCCTGCTTCTATAAAAATTACAAACGTGGATGTCAATCCGGGGAGTCTGGGGGGATGAAATACCACCCAGTGATTATTTTTTCTTCATTCTCAAACTGAATTAAGAAGTTATTCAATTCAATTCATCTTATCGCATGAACATAAGTTAAATATTGAAAAATCTCATATTATCACCGTTTCCCTAACAATGCAAAACGTGGGTGACAATCCGGGGAGTCTGGAGGGTATGGATGCACCCTCCAGTGCATTAGTCTTCTTTATTTGCAAGATGAACTAAGGAGTTATTCAGTTCAGTTCATCTTATCGTATGGACATAAGCTAAATATTGAAAAATTTCACATTATCCCCGCTTCTCTAAAAATAAAAAACGTGGATGTCAATCCGGGGGGTCTGGGGGGTATGGAATACCCTCCAGTGCACATTTTCTTCTTTATTCGCAAACTGAACTAAGGAGTTATTAAGTTCATCTTATCGTATGAATATAAGGTAAATACTGAAAAATGTCACATTAACCCCGTTTCCCTAAGAATGTAAAACGTGGGTGTCAATCCGGGTGGTCGGGGGGGGGGGGTATGGAATACCTTCCAGTGCACATTTTCTTCTTTATTCGCAAACTGAACTAAGGAGTTATTCAGTTCAGTTCATTCATCGCATGAACACAAACTAAATATTCAAAAATCTAAGATTGTCCGCGCTTCCCTAAAAATTCAAAACGTGCTTGTCTAACCGGGGGAGTGGGAGGTATGGAATACCCTCCAATACATATTTTCTTTTTCATTCGCAAGCTGAACCAAGGAGTTATTCAGTTCAGTTCATCTTATCGTATGGACATAAGCTAAATATTGAAAAATCTCACATTATACCCGCTTCTCTAAAAATGCAAAACGTGGGTAACAATCGGGGGGGTCTGGGGGGTATGGAATACCCGCCAGTGCATATAATCTTCTTCATTTGCAAGATGAACTAAGGAGTTTTTCAGTTCAGTTCATCTTATAGGCTATAGGCATATAGGCTAAATATTGAAAAATCTCACATTATCCCCGTTTCCATAAAATTTCAAAATGTGAATGTCAATCCGGGGGTCTGGGGGGTATGGAATACCCTCCAGTGCATATATTCTTCTTCATTAGCAAACTGAACTAAGGAGTTAATCAGTTCAGTTAATCTATTGAAAAATCTCCATTAGTCCAGTACTTTTCGAAAAAGGAGGGATATGCAAAGTGCCTCTATGAAATTAAACATTTTCGAATGCAATTATGTTAGTTCAGAGCGTTATTTAAAAAATAACAAAATTTGAGGCGAATAAAAATGAATAAAAATTCGAAAAATACAGATTTGTAGGCCTACTCAATTTGTAAAGATATTCCTGAAACCACCCAAACTCAAAAATTACAGATGTATAAAAACATAAAATATATGAGTCGTTCGAACTAAAAAATTACGGAGCTAGAAAACGTGGGATCTTAAGTCCAAACAAATAGTGACTTACTAAAAACATTCCTAAAGCCGCATTAAGTCGAAAATTACAGATCTAAAAAGACACGAGTTATCTGAGTTTAAGCAATTGCTAAAAATGATAAAATTTGTTTTAAGTAAAATTCAGTTATAAATAAACGAAATCCAAAAAGGCTAACCTACGGCAATCTCCAGCCCTTAAAACATACTGTTGCAACTATTTACGTTGAGTACACGTACCTTCAACAGAATGGAGAAAAACACCAATTTTTGGTTTTATATTTTATTTTTGAAATTCGACAAGTTTCGCGTGTATCACCTTTGAGGCAACATGAAAGAGTTCTCCCAGCAGCCAAAATTCAGCTATAACAACAAGAATGTGTACTGAAAACAAGAATATTAAAACTACTGATTCTTCTTTTTCCTCTTCAGCATTTTTTGTTCACTGCAGAACAATCAGCGTCTTTCTCTGAGAGAAAGAGTATTTAGAACCCCACGGTTGCTTAATCCGGATTGGGGAATGCCTGTAATCACTTTTAACAGCATGCAAAGCGTAAAAATCAGGTTGGTTTGAAAAGTAGCTTAACTTTTTTTTGAAATATAGGAAACTGAAAAATTGAAGTAAAATAGTCTTGATTACCTTTTTCAAAGCAATAAATTAAATTGCAAAAGCTATACCCTGTGGCTATATTCTTGAAGGAAAAGTTTTGTACCAGCACATTTTTATAAATCTCCAGCTGATAATGTATAATACATGGGTAGCGTTATTTTTTAGTCAAACACAAGCATCATTACATATTATTTCTTTTATGCCGCCAGGCACTAACACAATTTTATTATTCCACATGAGCATGGGCGTAGTATATGCATTGTAAACAACGTCGTGAATCGAAAAAGTAAAATCGATTCCTTCTCATATCTGAAGGAATCGTGCTTAGTTGTATTATATTATGTTTTATTAAGAAAAGAAAAACGATTTTTGCGCAAAGACCGGGAGAGGTAGGAACCCAAAACTGGGATTTCAAACAGACTTCCACCCATTAGATTAACTTAAAACTTGTAGGTAATTAGGAAAATTACCTTTTTATGCCCGAAATAAAATTTTGCTCATCACCCAGTAAAATCAAAATAAAGTTTATTCCTAAAATTTCATTACGGTAAGTACCCTACCTTTTATATGGCCGAAATTGAAATTAGGTTAATCACCGTGAACACTGAATAGAAATTGATGTGTAATTAGGGTGTTTATTTAATGCACGTCATTAAATTCGGTCGACACGAGAAACATTTTAGTTGTTATTAATAAATAACAAATTACTTGTTTTTGCCCCACCGGCACCGATGAGCTGCTCCAATCAAGTGAAACACCATCTAATCTAGTCTTCCAATTTCAGTTGCAAATAGTTGTTAACAACTAACCATGTTTGCTTTATCCCTTTGTGTTCAGATTAATTTAGGAAACATGAACCGAAATAATTTACGGTTGGAAAGGTCATTGCGACAGTTAAGGCCACTCTTCAAAGGTAATGTGTATTCTGCTTTCGGCTGTCATATGGGAATTTTGCATTGTTAACAACTTTCATGCCTGGGGGTCATTTCAAATTTCCACCAAAAAAATTAAATAATTTTACTGTACAAAATACAAATTATCATTTCTTAATCCTGGTGTTTGGTCGGCAAACTAAAACGGAGGAATCTCGTTTTTGCTCCTCGCCATCCCTCATTGACCGTTCGAAAATGAAATAAAATAAGAGTAAATAGAGTTAAAATTTCGGAGCAAAAAATGATTTCCTTTTTAATTAAATTTTTTTATGTATTTTCGTACCGAACCCTACTGCTTCATGAAGTAGATAAATAATTTTATTATCAGTTTTCCACTTCATTTAGCAACGGCGATGGTCACCAACCGTTTTTACTCGCGGAAAATTATTTTAAAACCATAATTTAGGAAAGTCGTTTTAGAAAGCTTGATTATTGTTTTTTATACTTTTGCACAAACATTTTCATCGTTTTTATCGCATATTTTATGGAAATTGGTATTTAACGTGCCACTTAAGCGTGTTCGAGGGCGTTAATGTATTCTATTTAATGGTTTTGCTTTATTATTAACAGTTTGCTTTCGTTATCTTAAAAAAAGAGTCAATTTTAATTAAATATTCAAAGCGTTGATTGCTATAATTTTCTGATTCAAATTTTCCGTTTTTCTCGTTACTTTTTACGATAGAATTCAATTTACTAATGCGGTTTTTGAAATTCCCGCTTAAACATTACAAGTTACCAACAAATGACAGTTTTCTAACCAAAACAGAGAAACAGCAATTTAATAAAATTTAAGTTGGCACTGTCATTTGGCATTTTTGGATTGGCATTTTGAATCACCTGGATTCCGCTATTTTTACAGTTTAAAAAACTATAAATACTTGAGTATAAGATAAGCTCATGAAAAGGAGGAGAAGATTTAAACATTTCCTTTTGATTTTTTAAGTTTCATGAGGAGTTAGTTCACATTTCTCCCCCCCCCCTCACATTTGTCTGTCTACCAACTTCTATGCCAGACTACAGCCCCTAGGAAAAAACGATAGGATAGCCAATTGAAAAAATGAATGCACATGAATGGATTAACGAGATGTAGGCTTCAAACTATTATTTTTTCATACATTCCCACCTAAAGAGATTTCAAGTTGCCCTCTCGAGTATAACTCCAGTACTGTAGTAGTTTTCAAATTTTCTTTCAGTCCAGTTAGAAAGTAAGTAAGAGATCTGTGAATTCCATCGCCCAGATCATCCAGATTTACTATCGATATTAGGCTATACATTTTAGGAATTTTTTCCAATATATTGTCATGTTAATTTTAAAATTTGGAATGCGCGGGCAGTTCCCCATTATTTTACAATTTTGAATTTATTAAACATTTTGTGATTTGAATTTACATTTAAATATAAAACAAATGTTATTTTACTGAATTTCCAAAGATTTTCTTGAATTTTCAACATTTATTCGGATTTCCAAGGATTTCAAATGTTCGATTTTGTTGGAATTTTGCGAAATTGTTTAGGTTTTTCTTTGCAGCAATTCTCTTCTCGGTTTCAAGTGAAAGGAAACCTGAGAAAATTTCACAAAAAAAATGAAAATTCGGTGGACCAACAGTTCCTACTACTTAATAACGTTGATTAAAGATCAGGAACAAAAATGGTCAGTTTTATCAACCGGGGGTCTGGGGGGTATGGAATACCCCCCAGTGCTTCTCAATGTCTTGGTGCATACTCATCTACGGTTATTCTGTGTAATTAGAGTCATTTCGAAATTATCATTAGTACTTCATTTCCATGTAGGTGCTAGGCAGAGGATTCTGCTTTTACGGTGTAGCCTCGCGTTACTTCTTGGATAAGTGTTATGGAAGAAGTATCTATCTTTTGATAGTTCTCACAATCAAAAAATAACTTTTTGGAAAATTGTATTAGTTTAATTAGTAGTTCAGAATTTCTTTGACTTTGACAAGCAGCCGCTGGCTTATTGATCTGATGATGAACTATAGAGATTCTACTGTATATATAAATAATTTCAAAAATTTATATAATTTTATAATTTTAAATTAAAAGATTTAGGGGGGGGGGGGGCACGTGCCCCTAGGTACCCACTGGCTACGGGCCTGCCTAATACATAAAATCCCAGCACGCTGCTTCCTGCTACAACGTGTCATTTTTTGGTGGAAAAACACACTCTGATTGGTCGATTTTTAAGCCAAACCGGGAAATTTGAATTTTTAGGCAAAAATGAAGGAAATTTAACCTTCGGCTAGAAAAAATTGAAACTTGAAATGCAGATTTACTTATTTAATTACCTTACTGCTCACAGAATTTAGCAGCAACTTTCTTAACTTTCAAAATTAATTATAAAAATAATATAAAATATATTAAGTCAAAATTGTAAACCGGGGGGTCTGGGGGGTGTGGAACACCCTCCAGTACATATTGCAGGATTTCCACTTTTTTAGAATACTTGAAGATAGAAAATTTATAATTTTACAAATTTTGCCAGGAAAACCTGGGAAATTTGAATTTTTAAGCAAAAGTGAGGAAAATTAAACCGTTCAGGTAAAAAAATTAGAATTTAAAACCTATTTATTTTTAGATTATAAAAAAAATTTAATTGCCCAACCGACGGCACATTAAGTTTAGCAGCAACTTTTTCAGTTACTCTGAAAATATAGAAAAACGGGGAATCACCCGGTAGCAGGAAACAAAATTAAATGTTTAAATATTATACCGCTAAAAAAAGAGATCCACCGGCGTCAGAGTTTAGCTTTTCAGCTAGTAAAATAATATTTTTATTAAATACATTTTTTAAAATATTTTCCTGCATTTCCTCGATATTAAACTAACTTCTGGCATCCAAGGAATCTGTCCAAGCATTGATATCTGAATAACTCCCGAGTATAGCACTTGATTAAAAAATAAGACCCCAGACCCCCCGGATTGACACTTACGTTTATTTGTTTTTAAAATCCGCAAGAGCACAATAATTATCCTAACTATGTTTTCCTAGAAATGCAAAAAGAAACATACATACAGTAGCACTACAACCCAGTGTAGGTTTTGACTGACCCCTTCATTTTATGACTAGTTTTCAAAGCAGATTACCTTGGCGGTTTGCCATTAGAATAAAATTCTTGCTCTACTCGTGCTCGAACCAAGGATCTCTGCTTAGTAGTCGAAGCACTTAAACATCTTTTAAGCATCACTTAAGCAGCCTAGCGTTCGTTTAAAAACAAAAAAAACAAAAGGTGCACAGGGAGGTATTCCATACCCCCAAACCCCCCGGATTGACGCTGTTTTTAATTACTTTATTATACGAAGTACGAAAAAGTATTGTAATCGTGGAGAAATAAAACATTGATATTTTAGCGAATTAGGCGTTTTGGGGTGGCAGGAGTTAACTATCATTATCTAAAAATTGCCAAATTTAGTGTACACTCTGGCGCAAAAATTAATAAAAATTTTTGAACCAAATGTTAACAAATTTTACAACTGATTAGATTTTCACGAAAGCTGACAAAAATATGTTTAATTCAGTTTCTTTCTTATTTTTCTAAATTTTAAATAAAAATTGAAGTACAGAATATTTTGATTGTTTTATATTATATGGTTGACGTGGGCACATAACCTGTTATTAGTTGGACAATCCGTAAAAATATGTTTACTTTAATTGAGCTAACTAGTCACTGCCCCCTCCCAAATGACAATTTACAACCGAATTAATAACAAAAATTTAAAAAAAATTTAATTACACTTTTTTAAAAGAAAATCAACTATACCGGACTTTTTAAAATTCCCGTTGGCAACACTGAAAACATCCGAACAATATGAAATAAACAAATGAAATGTGATTTTCCAACATCATTAACATATGAAAAAACATAAACCTATTGCAGAGAAAGTGATGAAATTAAAACGATTTAATAGGTTAATTGTTTCGACTTTATTCGCGATTTTATTAGCGTAAGGGTGCGTCCCTTATGCTAATAGGTATTTCTATTTTATATTTACAATTTTACAAAAAATGACAGGTTTTAACCAAAACAATTGAAAAATCAAACGTGAAATAGTGAAAATCCCCTAAGATATGACAGTTTTCTAACCAAAACAGTAAAACAAAAGCGAATTAAAATTATGTGAGCGACAATTCAAAATAAATTAATAAAAATCTAACTTCTGGATTTTGTGCCACAAGCAAATGTAAAATGTATCGAGAGACTAGTTAGTTATTAACATGCATTTTAATTATTTAGCCAAAACCGTTCTTCTGCGTGGGGAATCACCTGTTCAAATTATTAACACAATCCAGGGATGAGTGGATACAACGGGAAGTGGAGAGGATCATCATCTAGTACTACATCAAATTTTATTAGTACCTCCCAACGAACCGCAATTTTATTCATTTCGGAGAGGAAATTATAAAAATATTGGAAAATTGAATTTTAATGGCCGATTAATTAAAAGGTTTTTTTATTCAAATGTAATTATACATAGTATCGATTTGAAAAAGTTTGTTTTTTTCGGTGAGTATTGGGCAAGTAAAGTTTCAAACAAAACAAGCAATAATTTATTGGGAAATATTGCGCTCGAATTTCCATACACTTTTGATGATTATTCACAGAGTAATGGTAATCCTAAAATATCCATTTTTCTTTTATCGACGTGCATCAATCACATTCGGGAATCGAGACAGCTCCCGATGCAAAAAACCTCATTTTGTCCATGGAATGGTGAAAAACTAAAAGTTTCATTTTAAACAATTTACTACATCCATGTTCGGCGGTCCAAAAAACATTCCTTGGGTCTGATATTACATTTCATCAAAAATTTTCTTATTTATGTTTACAGTGTATGCACGTACATCATGCTTTTCAACATCGAATAATAATGATCGAAATCGATACGGAAAAACTGCGTCGTCACGTTTTCCCAAAGTAAAAAATTGGCCCGTTTTCATTTTCTTTGTTTAACGAAGCCAAAAAAATTTAACAATTTCTGTGTCGCAAATTCTAATGTGTTCGCATCAAATTTATTGTAAACCATCTCCGTTTATTTGCTTTGACGGTTGAAAACGCTGGAAGTTAAATTTCCTTGTGCAAAGAAAACTTTGATTAATAATTTTAGAAAATACACATTAATTTCGGTATCAAACAAAATATTGACGCTTTTCAGCGTCGTCGTTCTTTACGTAACAGTAAGTAATTGCTTTTCGTAAACGGCGCGGCGCTTCAATTTTGATAAACTAATGAAATGTTCCCCGTTGTCAGAGAATACCTCATTCATTGCTTATACCAGGTGTTGTCATATTTTATTACTTGAAAAGCACCATCTGCATTGCATCGTTAATAACATCAATATTCACACAGGCTCCAGGGATGAACTCGAAAATAAAAAGTATTCGCCTTGGAAAATGGATTCAAGTGCGTACGTTCAACTTTTCGTGGTTTTATGCGTATGTCGGTGTTCAACATGACATGTGCGTAACGTATTCACAACGGCGTCATAAATAACAAACATGCCCACAACTCCTCTGGGATTTGCGTGATATAGAACTTGTCAATTGATACAAATGTTCAACAAAACTTGAATATCTCAAGACTCCTATTCCAACCCAAAATCCACCTTGATTCCATTATCTCTCAGTTTTGACCAAACCAAACTTCCTTCATTAATCAAATCTACCAGAACCTGGATGACAAAAACCTATTCATCCTAAGACTCGGAATTAATGTTGTCAACTGTTTGACAAAGAAGCCATTGCGAGTTTATTATTACAATTCGCTGACTGGCATTGTCATTTACATTGACTACTTACATAAGTGATCTAATTACATCATGTGCAAGCAAAGCAATTATAAAAATAAAAACAAAGAGGTGGTTTCCCATCCGAGACAACCCAGCGCCCGGTTCTCTGATTCTGAAATCACACTAAAGGCCTGTGATCTTCTTAGTCGTTGGATCTTCAAAACCTTCTGTATCTTGCGCAAGGAAAATTTTCTTTCCACCCCAACTAAATCAATTATTTTAAGTAATTTTATCTTAGAGTGGTACTCCCCCCCCACGCCAACTCCGAACAAGTCGACAAAGAACATTAAAAACAGGACTACAAAAGAAGCCTTGTTTATTTCTAGTTGCACTATCCGATACAGGCAATTTTTAGCCAACTAGTACGCGATTGCCAAGGTTTTGCGGCCTAAAGGCCGCAACGAAAGACACTGCAATCATAAGTTCACGTCGTAGTTGCCCGGTTTTCGAAATAAATTCATTTATAGGAATTTTAGAAATATAAAAATTTAAACTTGTTTACACTTACTCTCGGGTACCAGGATAACCACGCTGCTGGCTGGCTTTAGTGAGAATATAGTAGTAGTTGATCTTCATATTAAGAGTTTTTTTTTAATTGTGAGCATGGTGACTGCAGTCACCGAAACTAGTCGACAGATATTTTAGTAATAAAGAAGTTGTTTGTGGAGAGATTTGAGTGAGTTACTCTTAATATCATCCACTTACTTACCGGGTAAGCCGGTAGAGAATGTGGCCTCAACAAGAGAGCCTTGGAGAGACCGGAGGGAAGAATTAAATATTTTTGATGAAGAACGAAGGAATATTTTTCGCATTTTAGTGAATTTAATAATTCATTTTAGTTTTTGATGAATTCAGGGAGGAGGGGTAGTTACCTCTATTACCCCTTCGTACCGTCCTTGGGCTTCGTTGAAGTTTCTGTTGAAGGTTTACTCTCACATACTGATTAAATTGATGGAAGTTTCACAGCAACTGTACTGCATTCTCCATTTTCAAGAGTAGATGATAAGCAAAAGAGGATCGAAAGTGTTGGAGAGCTCCACCAGGTGGTGGACTTATTGCAGTAGCAAATCCACCGACCAATCCACAGCCAGTCCATGGGTGTCTCCTTGTCCTGGCTGTGGGATCTGGTAGGATCGTTAGTATTGAATGTAGCCCTACTATGGTCTTTACCTCGGATTCAGGCAGTGGCGTAGCGTGGATTTCTGGTGCCCGGGGAAAACCCTAAATTTTCCGCCCCCCTATTTTCGCAATTAAGCAAAAAAAAGGATTTCTTATATCAATTTATCAGATTTATTAGAAAAAAATAATTATTAAAAAGAAATTAAAATAAAAAAATTATAATTTTATTCCTCGGCCATTCCCTGCCGCCCGAGGCATCCCCCCGCCCCCCCTCTACACGCTACGCTACTGGATTCAGGGTTCTCTCCATTTTCTATTTTGAATAAGAATTTAAAGAATTCATAGTGGAGACATTGCCCCTCAAGTAGACTTTTGTGGTTTTCCTAAGTCTAGAAACTGGTCAGTGCAAGTCTCCTCTACAGCGCCGGTTTAACCATAAAGCGGAACAAGCGGCCGCTTAGGGGCCCGGTCCCCAGTCTTCTAAGCTCATATATGAAAAAAATCAAAGTTAAAAAAAATTTAAGTTAAAATAAAATTAAAATTAAAAACCTAGATCTCTTAATAAATGTAAAACACTTTCATTAATTTAAAAATCCCTTAGAAAATCGCACCCCACCATTACAATACACGTTAGAGGGCCCGAAAAAAAATCCGCTTGGGGCCCCATGACCACTAAAACTGGCCCTGCCCCTCTAGCAGAATCTTCTGAATCTTGCACTAGAATGACTCTGCCATCGCTCCATTGTTGCCCCTGATGCTTCATTCTCGTCCCGGATAATCCGCTTATTCGCGACGAATAAGCGCCACCACGCGGAAAAATATTAAGTTAATCTAATACGTATAGTTGGTATAGAAAGGTTTGTTTAAAACCGAACGTTTGCATTTGTCTGGTATTTTGTTTTGTGACTTATCATTTCACCGCGGTTTTACGATCAAATAATTCAGAATTAAATTCAAAACAACATCAACTGTACGTATTAGAGCCGCCATGTTCTTGATATTTGGTAGCGTCATGGGCACCACCAACGGTAAGGTAAATCGCGAATAGTCTCACAATATTTGATGAGGCTCCTTTCCCTCGCCCCATGAGTCCAGTACTTTCCTGAATACCCCTGTAGATCGCACACCCACGGTTTCTTGTAATAAAAATGTAAAAAGTGTATGGGAGCCTTTAGACACCAGTCACCTCGATTCTGGGATCTGATATTTGTCCAGACTACTTCAAAATTTAATATTTACTCATCGAAAACCGGACCTATCAACCCTAGAACCTTAAACGTTTGGTTTAAAACCAAGCGTTTGCATTTGTCTGGTATTTTGTTTTGTGACTTATCATTCAGAATTAAACTCAAAACAACATCGACTGTACGTATTGGAGCCACCATGTTCTTGATATTTGGTAGCGTCATGAGCCAACCAACGGTAAGGTAAATCGCGAATAGTCTCACAATATCTGATGACGCTCCTTTCCTTCACCTCACGAGTCCAGCACTTTCCCGAATACCCCTCTAGATCGCACACTCAACGGTTTCTTGTAATAAAAATGTAAAACGTGTATGAGAGGTCAATATTTATTTACTCATCAAAAACCGGACCTATCAACCCTAGGATTGCCAAACCACATAGTTCGAATCTCATTCATCGATTCAGGCTAGTCAGTTGAGATATTGTCATTTATATTATAATGTTTTTCTTTCATTAAGCTTTTAAATGTAAAAGTTTGTATTTATGAAAATTGTTAGTAATATTCTAATTTGTAATGTTCGAGGTCAGTGCAGCCTTCAGGCCGCACAACTTGGACAATCTAGTAATAAAAATATATAAATTGAAATGGTAGAAAATTGGCAAAGACAGTTTAATCTAATTAAAATGAAAGAAAAAATAGGAAACTGGAAGTATTCAAATATAAATTCTTAACTTGTGAAATATAACAAATTTAAACTTCAATACAACAGCTTAATTAAACATTACAAAATCAATTTTTCAATAAAATAAAAATAAAATCCAGCAAAAAAGAAGCTGATAGCATGTAAAATAATTAAAATTAAAGGAAAAATAGGAAGCTGGAAGTATTCAAATATAAATTCTTGACTTGTGAAATATAATAAATTTAAACTTCAATACAACAACTTAAATAAGCATTAATAAAATCAATTTGTTTTTCGCTGAAAAGCTTAATGAATACAAAATTTTCCAAATAAGGTGAATCTGACCCCATCATTCCTTCGTCGCAAACTCAAGCATGTTACGTTAAATACAAGTTGGCACGACTCGCGATGGTAACCCGAGCTTTAAGAAAAAGTAAAAAAGACATCAAGAAGATCGGGAAATTACAAATTTCCGGCAACAACAGGAAAATCAATTAAAAAATATGACGTAATTGGATGTCTCGTTTTGCATGATTTAGTGATTTTTTAGTAAAAATTACATTTTAAAATTACTGATTTGTGTGTTGCATGTTTTCTAAAATTGTATAAATTCCGGTTGTACCGGAAATCGTTAGGTTGATTTCAGTTAAATTAACTCGACTATTTTTTTGATAAAATCGTTGATGTATTTTTAGATTTGTGAAAAATAAAAGAGAAAAGAATGGATTTTGGGTTGTTTTAAGAGGAGAATTGCGTGGACGAGGTAAAACAAGAGTCCCATAATCGATAACTGTATTGTCTGCTTGTCTTCATCTCATCAAATTTTCTTTGCGTTATTAATAAATAATGAAATGTCAATACATGTACGGATATAATTTTTGAGTTATTTTTGGAACGGTGTAGCTACGGGGGTGGTTCGCACGAAAGCAGGACTTACAAATTCGCGATTAAGCCTGCGAGTTAATAAAAAATCATTATTTAACAACACAGTAAAGGAAAGTCACCACCTAACTCTTATCTTAGCTTTAAAGGTAATTTAACCCGGGGTGTAGTCAAAATGCAATTAAATTAGCAATAAAGTTAGAACTCGCGTTTAATGTCATCTCGAGCACAAATTTAGTTTGAAACGGAGTTACTTGAAGTAGTGCGAAAGTGATATTGTTTTATGTGGGAAAATTACCGCTAACCGCATTTTCTTCTCAAAATTATTTACTTTTTAATGTTCCTTTGCATTATCACTTTTACTTAATAAAAGCGTCACGTAATGAAAAATTAAATTTGTACATAGTTTGGAAAGATTGTATACGGAATACATAATGAATTAATCACAAATCTGCATTATTAAGCATTCAGTTAGACGCCGAGGTAGGCTAGGTATTCGGGAAATTTTTTTTATTAATTTACGTCAAAAGGGTAGGCCTGCATTTGCATTAAAATAGATTTAATTATTAATTCATTCCGAGTGGTCTGGTGCGTACGTTCACACCCCCTTCCCACACAATCGAACCATCCTGGATTAACGATTCGGGAAAATTGCACAAAATAATTAAATCGATGAATTCCAATGGGAAACGCTCAATACAAAACCGCTAAATATTAATGGGAAAATGTCAAATTCAATGCATTCGCGATTTGGGTCGGAGTTAAAAAATGCAAAAAAATTTACATCGTCACATGGTGACATAAAAATGTTATATGAAAAAAATTTACATGAGTTATAATGCGTACAAAAAGTGAACACCAGCCGAGTTTTAAAACACCTTTTCTCCGCGGGTGTTTGAAATATTGCGAGCTTCGAGATTTTAAAAAAGAATTTCACCAAGGTAAGTGCTTCAAACATGCAAAACTAATATTGAAAAGTAATTTTAGAGAAAATTGCACCCCCACATATATTTAATGTTGTGTAACCTATAATTTATACTATAAAAAGGCGCTTTATGGACAATAACAAGCTCCCATCCTATGGACTTGAAATTGAAAAACAATGCAACTTCCATACACGCGTGTAAATGTGGTTGCATAACTAAATGTTTGATTTGCGTTAAAATTACAATAATGGCCAAGCCGGGTACGATCTCTGGTTCACTATAATCAAACAATGTACGGGATGAATACATTACACCAACAGGTTTTCAGGATTCGTTATAACTAAATTGCGACAATTAAAACAATGAAAGCAAAAAATCCAGCTCTGCATTTGTATGAAGAAAATTTTAATAGATAAATACGAGCTATTTGTTTGCATTTTCTTAGAGCTTTCAAGCAAAGGCGTATCGCTTTTCAAACGTTAAAGAGAATTAACGCTTCTCTAGTTTATAGCTCCTTAATCTACAAAGACCATTGAATTGCTAATTAAACTCGAGTTGTCTGATTGTTAGGGAAGTAGTTTTGAGATTACCAATTAATGCGATAGCTAAAAATTTAACCACGTACCTGTCAGCGTGGAACACTTTTGCGATTAAAAATTATAAATTTCCCAAATTTGTAACTTCTTAAAATCGGAAGAAGAATTTTCCGAAAGTCCATATATTGCACCTATAAAGCTCTACCAAAGTAAGCGTGCAAAATACTGAAGGCTGAAATGGGAAATTGGATAGAAAGGATTGATAACAAATGGTTCCAGATCCCGAATCAAAATTGAGCAAGATTTTAAGCTTTCCAAGTTCAAAAGTGACGCCAAACTACAGAGCAATTTGATGTTGTATAAAAAAATAGTAATTATTATTAATTTAAAAAAAAATTCGGACTTTAAACGCAAATAATTGAAGTTGAAAAAATTGCGCTTTCAAATGTAAAATTAAAATCAACGAAACGAAAGCATTTAAAGAAGTTTTCGAGTGTAAATAAAAATTTATAATATCCAAGAAAACTGTTGGGAAGTAAAAAAAGTTTAAAAATTAAATTCGCCGTTGTTAATTTTTAAAACATTTGGAGTAATTCGTCAAGAAGTTATTTCAATTAACTTATTTTTCGACTTTCCCAAACAAAGTTTTTTTGTTTTCATCTCCCGTTTTAATTAAAGTTTTAAAATTTACAATGAGATTAAAACTTTTGTGAGGAGAACTTATTAAATATTTATTTTAAAAATTGCCTAAACGGTTTAGTTAGATTGCCTGTGTGAGTGTGTGTAATTAAAAGTTTGTCTGTTGTCGACAAGTCATCAATTAGACTTAGCTAGAATTGAAAAATTAAAAAATTGTACCAACTTTCCATTTGTCAGTCAATGAAACATCTACTCTTTCTCAATAAGCAATATCCCATTTTGGATTGTTTTTCCCTCAGCAGCAAGGTTGTTTTCTTTGCTTTACTTTTTTTCTAGATTGTCTACTCCCTAGACAAAATCACTATTCGTCTGCTTCACACACACAAAATTTGATTTGATGAAAATTTGATTATGTTAGATACAATATGACAAATTAAAATCTGACGAGTTTGCTGACCACTGCCAGAACAGAAACCCATAAATAAAACTAAATTATAAATTTTTAAAAATTTTGCAAAAAATAAACAATCCAAATCGAAATAATGAAACTTTTGATTTTGTCTCTTACGTGGTATTCTGGTATTACCATTTGTCAAATTAAAATCTGACAAGATTACAAAACAGCTGTTAAATTGACAATTTAAATAATTCAGTTTAATTGTTTCTCATTTAAAAAAAATAAATTAGTTAAACAACTAAAACATTTCAACCAAAAGCGATGTCGTAGAAGGCATTCGAGCACATGCTATTCCTCTATTCCTCAATTAAGCCCTCAAGGATACTTCGGTCACATTAAAGGTTACTATTATTTCATAATAATTATCATAATTAACAAAAATTTAAATAAATTCTAAGCAGGACGGCAGTTCAGTATCTTCCTTTCTTTTTTCCTCAATTTGGAGTAGGTTTCATTCTTTAATATTATCTTATCGCTTACCTGGGGGGTATTCCATACCCCCCAGGCCCCCCGGTCAGTAACTCAAAGGCTATTAATTTAAGACAATAAAAAGTTTTAAAATAGTTTATAGATAATTTTACGCATTAGAAAAACAATCAATAGTTTCAGAGCTACCGTCAAGACAGAAATAAAATAATGCTTTGAAAAGCCCCCCCCCCCCCATATTACAAAAAAAAAACTAAAATTTTCCTGACACATTTTTCTTAGAATAATTTTTTCCAACACCAAACCTGTCGGATTATTAAACCAAAGTTAATGTTTGACAAAATCAAACATATTGAATGCCATATTGATGAACAAATTTATTAATCCAATGATTTATACATAAATAATATTAAATTTGTCATCAATACAATGAATGTTGTTATAATGCATGAAGCAAAACTGATGAGAAAACTTTGTATTTCAGTACCTACAGCTTCCTGGGGAGTTCAATACAGAATAATATTAAATCATAGGAATCCTGACCGGGGGGTCTGGGGGTTATGAAATACCCCCCCAGGCAATTAAATTTTATAAGTTTTATATCTTTTCTTCTGTACTCAATGTATTGTAAGTCAGGGATCCTATCATTTAGTTTATTTTACACTGTGATGCGGTTCCAAACCAAATAAGCATTTTAAAGAGTTAAAATCTTGTTTGTAGAAAATTTCGCAGTTTCGAAAACATCATAAAACAATTCAATGGCGCACCTACAAGGAAAGCTGGGGAAGTTAGCACCCCTCCTCCCCAGCTTGTCTGTTGAAAATCGACATGAGAAGAAATGTTGCGAGAATACGGAAAACTAAAGCTCTTTATAATGACAAGGTTGCCCGACATCTGAAAAAATTCGCCAGGAATTACGAATAAAAATTTTAATTCTGTAATAAAAAAAGTGAGACTGCATGAAGTGTGGAAAGAGCGAATTGGGGTTTTTAGTAAAACTTCATGAATTAATTTTTACTTCAAGACTACCCTGACCTTAAAATAAAATCATCACATTCTCATATTTTTTTTAAAACCGTAACCCCCCCCCCTTTTACCCGGTCAAACTGATATTTGTGTGCTTGAAACAGTTTTTACTGAAAAATCAATAGTTTAGGTGCTACGGCCTTTTGAAGGTAGAAAGGAAGCAACTACCCTCGTTAATAAAAAATTGAACATATTTCGTTGAATTGATGAACAAATTCATAAATCCAATGATTTTGTTAATAAATAATATTCAAATTCTCATTAAATTAATTATATTTTGTTTTTTATCCAAAATAAGTATAAAAAAAATAACCGTATCATTTCAGTGTGTAGCTCTCCTGATGAACCCAATCCTGGACAATATTAAATCGTAGGATCTGTGACTGTGGGGTCTTGGGGGGGGGGGGGGTAATGGTAACGAAATTTCAGGATTAAATAAAAATTCATAAAATAATTTTTATGAATAGATGGGAATTAAATGTAATTTTCAGCCAAAACTGGACTTAAAGACCGACGATATTCAATTGTTCGTCAACATTAAAAATTATTACAGAGAAACAAAAAATATAATAGTATAAAAAAAGGTTGAAATTGAAAATCACAATAATTTGTTTCAGTTTTCATCCGATATTGTAGTTTCATTTTTCTAATATGATTGAACCACCTTGACTACAAGGTATTCCATTCCTGGAATACCTTGTATTCCCAGGCCCCCCGGTATAGAATCCTACAGTTTAATCGATTCTATATTGAGTTCGTCAGAGGCTATGTCCATAGTCCATATTCCGACGGATGTTTTGAGCTTTATTGCATTATAAGTCTAAATTAAGGACCTCAAGTGTTATCTTTTTTAATTGTAGACAATAAACGGTTAGAACACAAGTTCGTAGATGTAAAACAAAATATGAAAGTTTGAAAAAATTTAAAAAAATGTGGATTTGCGGTCGTGTGATCTATCATAAAGATAGATACTCCTTTCACAATACACATCCCGAGCTTATCATGAGTTCCAATCATATGGATTCTGCGGTTTTACTGTGCTACCGGTTTCCAAATTACTCGGAATAGATTTCCCATCACGTTAATCGTTGGATGTGTATTGACAGGAGTATCAATCTTTATGATAGATCACATGACCGAAAATCCCCATTTTTCCACTTTTTGATAGTTCGAAGATAATTTTCAACAGAGAGGTTGAAGAATATCCTGCACACTGAAGATGATAATAGTATATTGTGTAGCTAATTCCGAAAGTAAAAAAAGATATACAAGTAAATTGTTATATTTGAATCGTCAATCATGTGAATAACAATTCCCAGCGGTGTTGGAAGAATTCGGGAAAACTGTTCCAATTTGAGAGAACATTAAAAGTAAAATTACTTAATGAAAGTGCACTTACAAAGCTATTTACTTATGTAATTACAAAGTTAGAGACAACGTTTAGCCTCACATCGACTTAATTTCAATCTTAACTAGCTTTGGCAACGTGTATGAATAATAATAAGACTGTAAATCTACATATCTACACGAATTTAGTTTGTGGGAGAGCTTCATTGTCGCTAAGCCACATATCAAAGTTGACAACCAGTGATTAATTAATTCTCTTTGTTACAATCCCCCATTACACAACTTAATAATTATATTAATAAAACGCACCGAGGGCTTCTCATTTTTAAATTAAAGCGGAACGACGAAAAAATTATAAGCAAAATAAACGTCGAACGTTACCTAGTAATTTATTCCAAAACTGTTCACAATTTAAAAAAGTAAACTCGGTCACGAAGTTTATTCCGGCAAAGAATTTTAAGGATTAGCTGTTAATTATGTATTCCCCAATATCCCAAATCGCATCCATAAACGTGATCCAATGAAGAAATCGTGACTGTTTTTCCGCGAGTGAAAAATTTTACTTGCTTTTAAAATTACTACCCCATAATTTTAATATTTTCATATACAGGATAGAGCAAAAAAGTAAACTAGGCAGAAACAGATTTGTTTCGACCGTTTTAATTAGAAAAATTCTACAATGGAAAATATAAGGCTAATATTTATGAAGTTAAATCTGCTCGTCTAATCGAAATGTATCCAGAAAAAGGTGTGCATAATTTTTCGTTTAATATAATAAATTGCCCCCGAAAGAAGTAATTTAAACACAAAAACTGTTAACTTAATTAAAAGAAATCAACGCATTTCTCTACTTTTATCTGTAAAGAAATCTCGAAAAACGCTTTACATTTTTGTTTTTACAAGTTTAAAAGAAAATTTCCTAATAAATCTTTCCAGATTATAAAATTTTTAAACGCGGGGAGATGATTGATCATTTTCAAATCATTCATCCTGCTCGAGTTAGCAGGACAATTGTAACTTACACTTCCAGACCATTGGTTGCTTGTTAGCTATTGCTAAATGGAAAATGGTATCTGACATTTTTAATTTAACGCTTTTATCGATCAGGTAGATATTTGGCCAGTGAAGCTAAGAAATTAAAAAATTTTCCAAGAAAATCCAACAAATATGCATAAATATTTTCTCTAGAAATAATTAACTACATTAGCTGCGCTACGCCTAGCTCCTGAACAAAGATTTAACAAATAAAAATTCTTTTGTAAAATAAACCTTTTGTTGATTTGAATACTTTACTGCGGCTAGCTCTCCAACGAAGAGCTAACAAAAATTGATTTTTTTTTTTTAAAGAATACTTTATCTGCGTTTAGCTCCTTCACTTTAGATTTCCTCTAGCTCCCAATCAGTAACCTGATAAATGATAATTTTCCTATTCTTTTTTCTTTGTTTCTAACACAAAGTTTAGCTAATACTTTAGCTAGCATAGCTACTAAACCAAGATATAGCAATTCTGCTATATATATTGGATTCTTCGGCGAGAAATGTACACAGCTAACATTTTTTTCAAAATTACAAAATTCAAAATTTTTTTTTTGAAAATATGTAGCTTGATAATTTGCTATCAGAAAAATGTGTTAATTTTCATAAAAATATTTTTATGAATACAGAAAATCAGATTTTTATAGTTTTTCATTTAAATCTGATTTCAGACAATCAAGAGTTAGAATGCAGTTTCTAGTTAATTTCAAGCTATTCAAAAACAACACTGATTCATAAACTCAAAAGCCCATATTTTCGGTGCTATGACCACTTCATGGTAGAAATGATAAAAAAGAAATTAAGAAAGTATCTGAGGGCCAACTGCTGTGGAAATCTGGTGTACTAGTGAAGGGAAATCTGAGAAAATCAAAGAAAATTTTAGGAAATCCGAAAAAGTTTTTTTAAATCTGAGGAAATCTTAGAAAATCTAAATATTCGGGAAATCTTAGAAAATCTTTTTTTTTTGTTTCAAACCTTTCGAAAGGAAATCTTAAAGCAATCTCGAAGAAAATCCAGGGACTTCTTTCAAAAATCTTGTGAAAGAAAATCCAGTGTACAAAAATTTCGTAGTCGGTAATTTAATCCCGGTAATTTGAATCCCGCGGGTAATTTCATCCCCAATATATATCCTCGCGTAGATATGCGTCGGATATGTTAGTTTATGAGTTTTCTTTAGCAAACTCGCTTGTAAAAGAGATATCCGCGCGAAGATATGCATCGGTTATGTAGGTATATTCGGGTTATTCAGTTATTAACGTTTCGAGATATTTACCATTGAGATAATTAACAAAAGATGCACTGGAGGGCATTCCACGCCCCCCAGCCCCCCGGATTTACACCTTCTTTTTATGTTATTATGGGCCAACCTACAAAAACGCATACTATTAGTACTCTGATTATATGACTTTGGAAACGCTAGGTTAGTGTTAGCTTATGATTTTCCTTTAACAAAATCGCCCCTAAAAGAAACATTGCCGGGGGTAAAAATACCGGGGACCAATTTACCAGGGGATATAATATCAACCTTTTCTGTCTATTGCAGGACAATTAGCTCTTTTCTGAGAAAAAGGTTTGTGGAATCCCGGTAATCAACCGAGGGAGACCGCCGGATTTACGTGCCCTCCGATGCACGGAAACGGTCATATGAAAGTTTTAGACTCTGACCGGATTCGAACCGAGTACCTTAGAGTCGGCAGTTGTTCGGCTAACCTACTAATCTAGTGATCGTCATTTGTCCCTGGAAATTAACTAATCATAGTGATGATCAAATTTAAAAATCTAGTGATTTTTTTCATTATTAATATTATTGTATTTATCAATACGGAATAATATTAAATCAGGGTAGTAATAAAAATCTAAAAATATAAGAATAATTTCATTCTTTCCTCAACATTGCAGTTATAAATCATTATATTAAATCATGGAAATCATTTCGGACAGGAGGGGGTCTGGGGGGTATAGAATACCCCCCAGGCAAGACGACTCAATAATATTAAAAATTAATTGTGCAATTTGAAGAAAAACCCAATAAGATATTAATATTACGTTTCCTATTCTATTTACTATGCAAATTCGCACTGGATTAAAAAATTAAAAACCTAACGAGATATAAAAAATAATAACAGATTATGAGCCCAAGTCAGCTATACGTTTTTGATTGAAACAATAGTTTGCGTACATTTAATGCAGTTTTTCTATACTAATCATTGTGTTTGAATGGTGTGCAACTGAATTGCCTAACTTGTGCGGCCTGAAGGCCGCATAGTCACTTGCCCGTAAGGAAAATAATAAACAGAAGTCTTCGAGAAAAATTAGAATATCTAAAGTTTTTGACCAAATTAAATTATTTAATAAAAATTCTTTTTCCCAAAAAATTAAGTTAATTTAATTAAACTGGAGGCTTCAATCCGGGGGGGTCTGGTGGAATACCCTCCAGCGCATCTTTTGCTATCTATTTGGGTTAAAAAAAGTAGACTTTAGACCTTAGTTTTCGAAGGGACTGGGAGGCCCTAGCGTGTCACAAATTTTTTTATCCTTCGTAGCCCTCCCTGGACGAAATAAAAAATATCATAAGCTAAAACTTAGGAAAGCACAGAAAAATTTGAAAATCAACTCGAAAAATGCCGATCACCTTGGGGTCTAACTGCTTTACATGCCTCCGGAAGCATGGATTTTCCCTGATTTCCATGATTAGAAATCACAATAATTGTTTTGTAGGTTTAATTTTTGAATGTTGTCAAACCACTTTGTCTGGAAGATAATCCATATCTCAGACATCCATAAGAGGAATTACATTGTGTAGCCTATATTTGGGCAATTTATAACTGAAAAACTGTTGATTTTCGGCAATAAAAGGCTCAAATTCAAAAAAAATTCAAAAATTTTAGTAAACTAAAGTAAATTCGGAGTTAAAATCAAACAGATTGGATAGTTCATCGATTTAATATAAAATGCGTGGATTTTCGTGTGCTATCGAAACGAACTCGATTCTAAATTATCCTGACGCAATGGTATCGCCGACCTGTTATAGTAATTCCCGCTCATATAGCTCAATAAGACAGAACAAAGGTAAAATATTATATTCAGCGTAAACTAGCTACGCTACCTGCGTGCGGTTAGGACGAATAATTTAGTTGCGCTGATATAACAAATAATTATTTCGTTTTAGCATTGGGCAACAATATTGTAGACAGCGTCTGCATAAATAAAAAGTTGTCCTGTTGAGCGACCTGAATTTGGCAGCGCAATAGTTAAATTAGCTCCCGAAGCTAAAAGCACTGCAACAATGTTACAATTGTGCTGGCAACTTCACCGAGGTGAAACTGAATGTGATTTATACAAAATAAAAAATCTGAAAACGGTTTTGATTTTATAAATTTTCATTCAATTTCCTTCGATTTAAAAATCAAAAAAGGTTGAGAAATATAGTGGAAGAGAAGTTGAAGAAGTTTTTCGCAAAATATACGTAATAAATAACTAACGTGTATAGGAAAGCGCTTTCAAATAATTCCAGATTACTCTCAACTGGATACAAACTGAGGATTTTTTAGTTTTATTTTATCGCCATCATGAAAGCTAGAGGAGTAGCTGCAGGTAGGTACCTGAACGTGCCAAGAAATTTAAAGAGCGAAACTAAACAAGCGCAACACGTGGTTTATATTTTCTTCCACCCACAGAATGCACCCAATTTACCTTCTCCCCACTTACTAAACTCGCACACCTTTAGTAAGTAAATCCATAATTTAAATAACCCACTTTTCCCGACTCGAGAAAAATTCGCTAAATTAACGAATATTTGACAAGAAGTTAAGAGTGCATTTTCTTTATTAAGTTACGAGATAAGTGTTACTTAACAACTCAACAAATTTAAGCTTAATCCGGAAGCTAATTTAATTGCTTCAAGTAGATAATTACGTTGCCAATTGTTTTCGAGAATTTTTACATAATTTGATTTGTGTGGTCTAATGGAAGAGGCGCGATACAACAAAAATGTAAACTTTAATGGGGCACTTCCACAATTTAGGCTTAGTACGGCGAGAAATAATGGCTTTCCATCAGTTATCGGTGTTTACAACACCACATTGTTTGCAACTCGGCGAGCTTTCCTTTACGGTCAGAAGCTAAACAAAGCACTCGTTTTGATTCGATACGATTAGACCCACGCTTGATTGATCGTCATCGAATCGGACGTTCGTGAACTCTGCGCGTAGACGAAATTATCCACAAAACAACAAGAGGAAAATTTTATCAACATCACTTTTGCATTTACTGTGCTTAAGTCAACCTGCTCCCATCTCACCTAGAAAACTTTTAAATTATGATTGCATAAACTAGCTGAAGTATTGCAAAAACGGTTAATCCTTGCGAGGTTCTCCTCGTAAGCCCCGCCATACAGTGCAAACTGCATATCAATAATGCTCTGCTAATTTTCTCAAACCCATCAGAGGCGGCTGGATGTTCTCACAATCGTTTCAGGACTCTATCGTGGGGGGGAATTTAATATCTAACGAAACCGTTACACTGGCAGCTTCCTTCAATACACGAATGACCTTGAAAAGAAACGAGCAATCGGGAGGTCAGGTGCTCAATACAAGTACGTGCTAGATTACCGGACTATACACTGAAAAAACTCCACCGCATACAATATAGGTATTATAAATATTGCTATTCCATTGTATTTATAGTTATAGGTAACAATTGCTATTATTACAGAGTAAATATAATAGTTTTTTCAGTGTACGATAATTTTCAAACTCTATTTAGTTCGACACGCGATACTTTTTATAATGTTTTATTAGCTTGGGCGGAACAAGAGTTCAGGAAAACCCAACGTTAATTTATTTAAAAATCTCTGTCTTCCAAAAACAATAATAAATTTAAAAAATTTATAAAATATTGGGATCCGTCTGTCTGTAAACCAACGAAGTGGCAGGTTCTGTCAGACTCACACATGTATTGCGTGTTGCATACTAACTCAATTGATATAAATTGTACAATTACAAAGAGTATGTATATATAGAGGGACAGCTCTTATGGGAATACTTGTCACAAGTATTTCTTGATGGCTCTGCTACGCCATCTAGTGGAGGGGGTTATCTCTACGTCTTTATTTTTGGTCCTCTATATACAGGGTGCTGAATGAGTTAGCTGAACATAGGAAATTAACATGTAAAAACTTATTTTTGTAAAAATATCCCCCTGTATATAAAGGATCAGCCATAAATTAAAAATTAAAACGTAGAGATCACACCGTCTACTAGATGGCGTAGCAGAGCCATTAACAAAAACTTGTGACAAATATTTGTTAATGGCTGTCCCTCTATATATACATACTCTTTGACAATTATTATTTATTATATAAATTCAGTTTCGCTTTCTCTTTGAATTTGTATACTATATTAATCTACAAATCTACAAGCAGTTAATTCTATATCCTGAAGCTTGAAAATCAGGGACGAGTGTAACCTTTCTTATGACCATCTCCGTGCTTCGGGGGGCATGTAAAGCCGTTAAACCCCAAGGTGATCGGCCCTCCGAGCCTTCTTCCATTTTGCTGACAGCAATCATTATGTTGTGATTGAGAAATCTGGCAAGCGAATAATTCGTAAGTTTTTTTACCCAAATAGATAGCAAGAGATGCGCTGGAGGGTATTCCATACCCCCCAGACCCCCCGGATTGAAACCTCCGGTTTAATTAAATCAATTTCAGTTGATCCCAGTTTAAGCTTTTATTGTAAATAGAACAAGTTCGCTTGGAATACAGAATTTTTAGAGAAAAATAGATATTCCAATTTTTCTTAAAAACTTCCGTTTATTATTTTCCTTACGGACAAGTGGCTATGCGGCCTTCAGGCCGCACAACTTAGACAATCGAGTTGCAAACCATTCAAACAAATGATTAACATAGCCGTTTTTATTATGAGATAGATGGCCCCTTTGTACTTCTGTGGTGAATAAAAAATAATTCATGACAATATATTTCCACACCTTAACCTTCCAGCCCCTTCGAAAACTAAGGTCTAAAGTCTACATCCATTTTTCTGACAGCAATCATGATGTTGTAACTGGAAAACCTGACAATTAAATAATTCATAAGTTTTGGCACTCAAATAGATAGCAAAAGATGCACTGGGGGGTATTTCATGCCAATGAAGTTGCAGGTTAAAGTCAGACTCACACATGTATTGCGTGTTGCATACTAACTCAAAGTTTCGCTTTCTCTTTGAAAATGTACTATATTAATCTACAAGCAGTTAATTCTGCATAGCCTGAAGCAGAAAAATCTTATGACCGTCTCCATGCTTCGGGGGCATGTAAATGCCGATAAACGGCATGTTTAGAGTTGATTTTCAAATTTTTCGCTACCTTCTTAAGTTTTAACTTAAACAGTCCAAAGAGGACTACGTGAGATAAAAAATAATTCACGATAATATATTTCTACACTTTAGCCTCCCAGCCCTTCCAAAAACTAAACTCTAAGGTCTACTTCCATTTTCCTGATTAATTTAATTTGCTCAAAAACCATGCGGCCTTCAGGCCGCACAACTTAGGCAATCGAGTTGCACACCATTCAAGCACAACGATTAGCATAGAAAAACTGCATTAAATGTACGGAAACCATTGTTTTCAAATAAAAACGTATAGCTGACTTGGGCTCATAATCTGTTATTACTTTTTATAAGTGTGAATTTGCATAGCCAAATTTACAAAGAAAATTCGCAAATATATTGCTATGTTTATCTCTTTAAAATTTGAGGTAATAGATAATTTAAATTAATTTTTTAATATATAATTTTTATTAATTATTTTGAATCCAATTATCAATATTAATCTAATTGATTATTTTATACTAAATTTAAATAAATTTTATTTAATTTATTTTATAGAATTTTTCAGTTAATTTCAGTTTCAGTTTCAAATAATCTATTTTTATTTACGACATTTTATTACTAAAATTGTAATTTTAGTTTTTAGGCTGTTTGATTAAATCATTCTGTAATCGAAACAGAAACAATGACAGATCCATCACGATCGCTTTTTTTAAGAACCGGTATGTCAATGACAGTTTAAACCTGAAATTAAGCTAAACCAGTTTAGCGAATGATTAGAAATTCGGGTTTAAACTGATATTGACATACTGGCTCTGAAAGATCTATTTCTGAACATAATTACTGTTGTACTGGGGGGTATTCCATACCCCCCAGACCCCCCGGTCTCACAGACTAAAAGTTTACGTGCATATTTTGTAATAGAAGTGCAATGTAGAATTTAATGTCTTTGAATTAATTTCGGGTTTAAACTAAGATTGAAGTACTGACTCTTATAGTTTTGTATATGAACACAATTTCTGGTAAAATTGGGGGGTATTCCATACCTCCCCACGGTTTTAAAAATAGAAGACTTTCGTGTATGTTTTGTGATCGATTTTATTAAACAAGAACCTTTTAGTCGTTTGATTATCTGATTTATTTTTAATTTATAGTTTACTTCAAACAAGAAATCCGATTTGTAGTCCTTGTGGCTGCTAATTTTCTTTCAAAAATAATTTTTCGACGGGAAAACCACAGAGAAATTTTAGTGCACTATTGCGAAAGAATTAATTGAGGAATTGGTGTAACAAATGTATGTCTGCCGATAACCCTTTGGAAACAAACACAAATTTTTTGGTATCAAGGTCGCGCGCCACAGGTGATTGATCAACTTATGATTTTTGTGTTTACAACATCAGACAGTCCGATTCTGTTGTACGACAATAATTATTGATGATATTTCTGCAACGAAAATTACTGTAGACTTAAACCTTCAGTTGGAAAACCACATTTACTTGCTTTACTTGACATTTTGCATCTTTCGATAAATATTTACATTCACATAAATTTCGGCAACAAGCTCCTTCAAAAACCAATCCAAAAATGCGAAGAAGGAAAGTGGTTTAGTGGTGCAGTTTTAAAAATTTAATCCCGAATTATTAGCTTTGGTACAGAGTCTTTGAACAAAAACGCAAAATAAGAGAAAAGAAAAGCTCAGAGCTTGTAGGTACGTAAGGCAGCTAGCCAAATTATTTATAAATAAGCCAAGTTTCTATAGAAGCGTGGTCCTTAGAATAAAAGAATGTTAAGATCTTAACAAACCCTTTGAGATTTGTAAGAAAGCCGACCTTTTGAAAAGTCCTGGTTTCTTGTATTTTACATTAAGGGTTAATTTTTAATTAGTTCCAGCGAGAAAACTAGCGTTAAAAATGCAGGAGAAAAAGTGCAAGGCTTACCTTCCGCAACATGTCCTCCAAAGAGTCCATGTCGGAGCTTCCGTTGTTGTTATTACTCGGTTGAACCATGAGCAAATACTAATTTCGTTTTAAAAGTAATTAAGTCACTCACTTTATTATTACAACCTGCGAAGCACAAACAGAAATTTACGCGTTAAGCAAAGCAAACAAAATAAACTCATTATTAGGGAAAATCATGTCGGAAAATTTAAAATTTATGGGTGTTGGAAAAGTTTTACGCATGAAAGAGAATTTGAAAATCGAAAAGTAATAAGTGAAAGTTTAGGTGTATTCTTCAAGTGAGGAGATCCCCAGGGGTCCTCGTGTGAAGTTTACGTGGTAAATATTGATCACATTTTACCGCCGACCCACATTCTGTCATCGACTACTTTTCGCTTTGCTCAAAACGAGGATGCTTTAACCCTTTAACCGAAATCGCCACAAACAAAAAAAGTCCCCTATTTTCCCCCTTGCCTTGGTGCCGTTTCTCCCCAGATTTCTTTAAATCGTCAAGCCCACACAAACTAATTGCTAATCTAAAACTTTTCAATACAAATTTCGAATTCAATATTCATGATCATTATCAAAAGAGAGCCGAGTCGGTTTAAGTAATGCAAATTTGATAAATTGAAAAGCCCTAACGGAAAATGCAATTTAAATAAAAATATTTGACATGAGCGATAGCAAAAACCATAACCGTAATTGCTTTAGGAAAATTTAATCTTCCCAAAATTGTTTGTGTTCAAACTTGAACAAAAATCACTTTGCTCCATATTTTATTGCATTTAAACCACGTGCCGCGACCGAAATTTAATAAAAAGATAAAAAAATTTTGCATTCGTGCATAATTTCGCCTCAAGCTTGTTTTAATTATCTCGTTCGGATTTCAATTTTTTTCGTCGAGGTAGGTGGTCGCACGAAGCACTCGATTAAAAAAGAGAAAACAAGGGTTTTTGGAAAACCAAAACGGTCGATTTCAAATCGTAACGTACAGAGGTATTTGTTGGTGATTAACTCTGGAGACCACTAATTGATATGGCAAGACATAACAATTAGTTGAATGTAATGACCAGGAACCATTATGGTTCGCATAAGCTACAAACTACGAAGCGTACATGACCAAACTTAATGAGATGAAAATCACAAAACTTCACAAAAATTTAACAACAATAAATTTTAACAACAAATTTAATAAGTAACAAAAAATTAAATTCGCAAGGCAAAAACGGAACCAACGATCGGCCGTTTGAAAAGTAGCGTAACAAAATTCGGGAAATAGTTCGCGACCAAAAGGTTTGGACGCGAGTAAGAGCGTTCGTGTCGTGCCAAAGCCGTGAGCTTACTGCTGATAGTAGCGTCGCGGTGCCTGGCGTCCAAAATGCCATGCGCGCCTTTGCAAAATCTAATCTATAACATCATACTCATACAATTCATACCTGTATTATCCATTAATAACAACAAAGAAACTTAATTAATGTCGTCCAAGAACAAAAAATCGCCACAATCCCATCCCCTCGGCCGATTTTAATTAAAGACCCCATTAAAAATGTGGGCAAATAATCCGAGAGAAAGAGAATACGGCTTGAAAATAAAAAATTGGCAAGCTATCAAAACCATGAAAAGAAAGAAGTTTTTAAAGCAACATATAAATCAAGTGTTGTAGTGATTGGCTGCCACACGTAGGGTTGCGTGGTGAATGCACATTTTCAAATAAAACAGTGGCGTATCAGCTGATTTCTTGTAATAAGAACATAAATTTCTCTCAATCTGATCTACAAAATGTGGAAACATTTCACGCCATAAGATATAATATCAGATAAATAAATTAAGACAACCTCACAACCAAACAAAACGAATTCGGAGTGAACGTTTACGATAAGGGTGGAAAATTTTTCCCAACCAAAGATCGCCAAATTTTATTCCGAGGAAATTAAATGCAACTGTTAAATGGAAAAGGAGTGTCAATCAATTAAACAAATCCGAAAAAAAGCATCGAATACAAAAACAAACCGATTCACAATCTGCGGTTTTAAGTTTACCGCTGCTTTTATAGAGCAAAGAGCACGCGAGCAGGGGCATTTTTTGTTGGAAACAAAACTTTACACGCAAAAGTTATAAGCTGCTTCCTCAGAGAGGTTTTTCGTTACAACAAAAATTAAAAAATCTGAATGAAAATATTAAAAACGCTCGGAATTTTCTCAAGTGCTATAGTTTAAAGCTTCCTAAGAGGCTCCATTGTAACTTCGTCGGTCACAGTAGAAATATTTCTATATATCTCGAGAAAGACGGCGATGCTTTATAAATTCCTCTAAAATAATAAAGAAGTAAAAAATTTGATATTAAAAATTGTCGAGATTTCATAATAGCGCACGTTCTATTTCAGAGACAAAAGTTTGTCGAGCAACATCCGTTTTAAGTTTTCATTTGATTCCATGCCAAAATCACAGTTCAAATTTTGCAGTTTGCTTTCATGTTCCGAGGAAATGAGATTAGTCAAAAAATCTAACCAAACCTCTTCGATTTTTTATTTAAATATCATAGCAATATATATATTAAGCAATGTACGTGGTTTTAGATCAGTCCCTCTGGTGTCAAAATTTTACTATTTATGAAGTTACCAATACCAAAAATCAAATTAAAATTAAAATATTACAGGATTACACTCCCAGTATCGTACCTCTAATTATACCATTCAGGCAGTAATATAAACGTTAATTCTACGTTAAAATATCTACCGAATTATTTTTGATTTAGGATTAAATTAATATTATTATAGTTTAGTCTAAAGTTGAAATTTCTTAAAAAATCACCTGCGGCACTTTTATACCTGAACTATTATGTAAAAACTTACCAACTTAATGATAACCAAAACTTGACACATACCTGAAACAAAAAAAAAGAAATTAAATATTGAATATTTTCAGTATTGCAATTAGAACACAGTATAATATAACTGTTAATTTAATATCAAAGCAATCGGATACCTCCCACCAGGCCCGTGCGCAGAATATCTTCATGGGGGGGAGGGGTACAAAAAAATTTGTATAAAATAAATACATTCAAATATATAAAAAATATTTAAGTTAATATGTCATGTTTAAACCCCCCCCCCGCCCATTGCGTACGGGCCTGCCTCCCACCAAAGTTTGGTACGGGAAGAGGGATGAGATGACTCAAATTTCAAAATTTAACTCTGCTTAGTTGATTTCGATTGTAAACTGAAACGGAAGTACTGGCCCTTACAGTTACAAAATTACTGGTATACTGGAGGGTATTCCATACCCCCAGACCCCCCGGTTTACAGAATAGCAGATTTATAGAAAACCCCGACCCAGTATTTCAGTCATTGTTTAAACTTCATTATAAATCAAAATTGAAAGTTACTATTTACCCAGTAAGCACAAAATATAAACATTACTTTAACGTCAAATTAACGTTATTTCGCCATTATAGTTAAACTACAAGTCGTCACCACGTTCGAATTAAAACATAATAATTACTGCTAAACTGCAGAGAATTCTAAATTGTTCAGATCTCCCGATTTCACAGACTAAAGGTTTGCGCGATTTGTTTGTGATATTAGTTATTAAATAGAAATTATGCACTGGTTCATAACAAAACGTAGAATTACACTTTAACTCTATATTTCCAGGTGTCATCCTCCACCAAAAGGGGGATTACAGTGATGCATGACGTAGTGAAAGTAAATTGTCCAATTTAACGTCATTTTAGTCAATTTTGAGTTTAAACTAACACAAAAGTACAGGTTTTTGTGAACATAATTAATGGTGTACTGGAGGGTATTCCATACCCCCCAGACCCCCCGGTTTAAAAAATAAAATATTTAAAGACGACACCCCCGCCCCAGTATTTCAGTCATTATTTAAACTTCATTATAAATCAAAATTGAAAGTTTTAAATACTCCCAGTAAGCACAAAATATAAACGTTATTTTAACGTTAAATTAACGTTATTTCCCCATTATAGTTAAACTATAAGTTGTCATTAGAAAATTAATAATTTATCATGTTTGAATTCCTTGGGAATGATTAAAAAAGGGAGTTCCAACTTCGTTCAGTTAAACTTGACGTTCTTCTCTTGAAAATAAATAATTACGGTTGGACTGCAGAGAATTCCATACTCCCAGATCTCCCAATTTCACAGACTAAAAGTTTGTGAGTTATTAAATAGAAATCATGCACAAATCAATAACAAAATGCATTTATGGATTACAGTACGCACCCGAAGGTCTGACTTTGACTGTATATTTCCAGTTGTCACCCTCCATCAAAAAGGGGCTTACAGTGGCGTAGTGACAGCAAAATGTCAAATTTAACGTCATTTAGTTAATTTTGAGTTTAAACTAAGACTGAAGTACTGGTCCTTACAATTCTCTTTGCGAACACAATTAATGATATACTGGGGGGTAATTCCATACCCCCCAGACCCCCCGGTTTAAAAAATAATAGCCTCTAGTATACGTTCTGTGATAGATTTTATTAAATTAACGTTGCCCTCCTATTAGAGAAAACTAGGAATTGCTGCAAGGAAATCGATAACTAATCATGTTTGGTTCTATTGGGTAAATTCCTTAATTCTTCGAATTAATCGACAAATTACGCTAGTCAGCACAACATTTTTTTTCTAGCTAACTAACATTCCTATTAATGAAAAAATCATTAAGTTCATGAATTCTACAACGCAGAGAATTTCTCACCGGGGGGTCTGGGGGTATGGAATACCCCCCAGGTAAGGTGGTTCAATATTAAAAAATCGGATCTGCAATACTGAGGAAAATAGTGAAAAAACTGAGATTGGTAACAAGCAGAAATATCATATATCTGAAACAAAGTAAGCTCTTTTATCCGACAGATTGTTTATCCGGTGTTCTTTTGATCCTACTTTTACTCTATTATATTTAATTCTTTTCGATGTTTACTGCTGAGCCGAGCTAAGCAAATCATCTATCCAACTTTCAAGCCAGAAATCACTGCTGAAGTAATTTCTTGGCTTGTCTGGACAATTAAGTAAACTAAGATGCATTAACCTAGAACGCAAACAACAGCCAGTTGTTCGAAGTGGGCGGAGCTTAACTCCATTCTGTTCACGGTGCGTGTAACAAAGGCCGTAGTTGTAATGGAGATTTGCAACTGTTAACGTTAAACCATAAATTTGAATTAAATTGCATTTGGTTAATTATAGCCGAATTTTATTTAAAAACAGATTCCTGCCAATCCTGGACCCATGACTTTTGACTTCCGTCGCCTTAAGGAATGATCTTTACTTACAATTAATAAAATAAAAAACTGTTTTTCTAACAAGCAAGAATAAAAATATTGCTATTATCTACCCCTGTAAATTGGGGTAATTACATAATTCCAACTTTAAATTTTAAGGTAAATTAATTTTTAATTTATTCTAAGATCTGTAATTAGCCAGTTTCTTTTGTTTTTGTGATTTACCCAACATTATTATTAAAAAATAAAATATTAACTGTTTTAGTAAAACTGTAGATGTAGCTGAAGCTAAGTGAGCAACACGCTGATACTAATTCCGGGGGTCTGGTGGTATGGAGTACCTCCTAGTGCACCATCTGCTATTTCTCAAACGCTGACACTTTAAATTTCCCGGTCAGGAATCCTATGTATTGATGAAGTATTTCATAATATTAATGAAAAAATCAATGGGTTTATGAATTCAATACCACAACAGAGGTAACTTCTGACGGGGGGGTCTGGGTGGTATGGAATACCCTCTCTAACACTTTAACACTTTAACACTTTAAATTTACTTTTCGGTCAGGAATCCCATGTATTGATGAAGTATTTCATACTATTAATGAAAAAATCATTGTGTTTATGAATTCTACAACACAGGGAACTCCTGACCGGGAGGTTGCACCCTCTAGTGTTCTATCTACTAAGGGTATCTCAAACGCTGACACTTTAAATTCATTTCCCTGTCAGGATTCCTTGTATTGATGAAGTAATTCATACTATTAATGGAGTAATCATTGAGTTTATGAATTCTACAACACAGGTAACTCTTGACCGGGGGTCTGGGGGGTATGGAATACCGTCCAGGTAAGGTGGTTCAATAATATTAAAAATTCGGATCTGCAATATTGGGGTAAACAGTATCTTTTCTATATTGATTTTATTTCTTTGAAAGATAGGAAAGAATTATTCCGGAACTGCCACTGCCAACACAATTACCTCGGTCATTCTGCACGTTCTTGAAGAATTTATTCAAAAATCGTTGGAATAAATTTTGAAAAATTTGTATTACACTGTGCAAGTGTCAGGTTTAAAAAGCAAATTCGTATTAAATCAACCGGTAACGTGAAAAACCAAGTTGGTGAATGAAAAACGAGAGTGAATTGTTACTTCCTTTTTATTCAGATTTTCTACAGCCCCGACTATAAGAGACTAAAAGCTCAATATGTATACGGTTTAAGGACACTTGGCACTTTTATAAACAACCGAACCAGCAATGCTTAACAAAAGCAAATTTTCAAAGAGTAACAAAAGATTGCCACGATTCATTTTACGATCGCTTCGTTATTTTTTAATGGGGATGTTATTATTTGAGTTGCATTTCTTAACAATACATAGAATTTGAAACCTCGAGTCAGTTGGAGATGAAAGACACCAACATCATTTCGTCGGAGTTTTCCCGACTCGTTACTGTGAACGGGCTCTAGTTTGGAAATTCTAATGTACTCGATCAAATTGATCCATCTGGGAACAACATTGCGTGCGGTATACACGCGAAAAGCATCGTTGGAAATGAAAATCGACATCCTCAATTAGATGTCTTACAAGCAACCTTTCGCCTACCTCCATATGCGAACGAGCAAAGTTAAATTACACCCCAACCTCGGTCCTGCTTTGTGATTATATTGTGTTAGCGCTAACTCAATGAGTTAACGAAATACATTTCCACCGGAGTATCGAAGTAACTGATCAAACAGAATTTAACATCTGAATCTTGCATAATTCCGAATTTCCCGAACGCAGGATTAATTAAACATCGCTTAAGTTGGCATAATTACACGACAAAATTCGAAAGGTGAAAACCGCATTTTTCGTTTAGCTGCAAAATGAAAAACCAAATATGACTAATGGATTTTATTTTAGTGGAAATTTACACCACAATGGGGTAGTTTTAACCCAGGAAGTGTGAACGTTATTAATGCAGGTTGCACAAAGGCTATGAAATGAACGATGTAAAGTAACTGATTTTACATAAAATATGGTCCACCGTTAGGTGTAATTTGTAAATGACTTTTGTATTAAATTTTATCACAATTGCATATTATAAAACGATTATCTCGTCGAATTTATTGCGCATTCTGCAATTTCCAAATGGAACAAATTTTACAAAATTATTTACTATACTACAATAATTTAAGAGATTAATCAGACCTGGTTGAATTAATCAGGAAAATACTAAACAGTAATTGCATCTAAATATTCACTCGACCTGCAGCCTCGCACTTTGATATCCTCTTACTGAATAAAAGAAGATGATGTCAATGCTTTAACCCTATCGTATTGGATGTGATTGATTTATACAGAGTGCAGTAGTTTTATTTACTGCTACTTTGAAAACTGATGCAGTAAATCAACTTTTATAACCGCTCCAACTGATCAGACCTGCAACACAGTTTACTTATGTACATAAAACGTAAGTTTTACAGAATCGTTGGGAGGTTCGGGGAGATATTCAATCTTGGGAAGATAGTAGACAATAACGATTATCCACCATTAGTAGATAATTATGGGTTAGTTATCACTTAACCCGTTATATCTGAGAATAGATTTAGCTGTGGTTTATAAAACTGGCCCGTAGTGGTTTGAGATCGGAAATAACGTTCAGATTAAAGTTAATGGGATCACTTTATATCACCGTTTATATTATATTACGTTGATATTTTTAAATATTTTCTTGGCATACATTTGTTTTTTTCCAAATGTATAAAATAGTATAAAAATTCATCATATGTAAATAAGTTAATTGGTTGAAATAACCATCCATCTACCTTGTAATGTAATAACTATAATCCACTTTTCCCACTTAAAAATGATAATTTTTAAAAAGCCAACATCTTACCACATTTTTAATTCACTACTTAACCCTACCTAGTATGAAACCTAATATGAGAACTAAATTTGCACAAATGTTATCAGAAAGAACGACGTAAGAAGCTCAAAAGATAAAATTGCTTCAAGTATTTTTCAACCTCGAAATTTCATAAAAATCCCAGCTTTATGCGGTGGTGTAGTGTTCATTGTTCGCTTATTGACAAAAATAAGAGTAATTTATAAATTTTTGAATTCAATTTGACAAAAAATATACCTACCCACATTTATTTTTTTTAATAAAGTCAACTCGATGCCTGTTTTCACCACCTACACTGAAAATTAAGCTTTCCTTTCATTTTATTTCAGCTAAAAGCATATAGAATAAGTGGCACTTAGTGATGAACCTTAAATTTTAAGTGTAGGTGGTGAAAGAACATATTGCACTCGAAAATAGCAGATCATAAAATAAAACTTCCCTGAAGCGGCTCCAACTCCAACTCAAATAATTTAAATTATCCCAGAAGTGGCTCCAACTCGAAAATTACGAATCTACACACCTAAATTCGACTATAATTAACAACGAAAGCGCAAGTCAGTTGTTGTCACGTACGTGGTACCGATGACGGCTGAAAAGCCAGAAACACATGTCTACCATTTTTTGATAATCATGCAAGTTGACGTTATTAACTGATGTGAGTGGCTACAGCTAACAGTCAACTGCAGCCGGGTGTGCCTACTAAAACAAGAATTGTTAGAAATAACTGGAATAAGTAGAAAATTTCGAGAAGTTAAATAAAAAAGTTAAAGTTAATAAAACCTTAAACAAATGATCCCCACGTCAAATGATCCCCAACTAAATGAACCGGTTGAATTTCTACAATTAAGACATTCTCTGATCTCCAGAACAAATCTTTGTCCCTGAATTCGAAAACTACAGAGCTAGAAAGGCGGGCATTTAAAATATCCCTGAAGCAGCCAGAAGTCAAAAATTACGGAGCTAGAAAGATGGGAATCTTTGGTTAAATTAGTTTTTTAAATTTCTGTTTTTAAAATTCACTGTTGAATTAAAATATATAAAAAAAACCAAGGGGTAAATATCTCAAAATAATGTTGTACACAGGACTCCAATGATTTCCAACAAAGGGGAGGTAACGGGGTAACTGCCCTCCCCCATGACCTATCAAAATAAATAAAATTACTAAAATTGAAAAATAATTTGTATTAAAAAAATATACTTATATTTACTTTCTCCCAGTCAGCCTCAGTTACCTCCATAAATTTTTCCTGAATCTGCTCTTGTAGAAATGAAGGGAAATTTGAGGAAATCTCAGGAAGTCTTAAGAAATAGAAAATACAATAAAATCTTAAGAATGCTATAGATGGGTTTTCAATTTATTGAGATTTCTTAAGATATCTTAGAATTTCTTAATATACCGAAATTTTCAAGAATTTTCAGATATTCCGTTGGATTAACTTGAATTTTTCCTTTTTCTAGATTTCTTAAGATATCATAAAATTTTCTGTTTCTTTAAATTTTCTTCTTCCTAAAGATTTTCTGGAATTTCCCTGAATATCTTCGGATTTCTGTTCACTAGTACACCGGAGTTTTCTAACGATTTCTCCCTAGCTGGTTGCAGGGAAACCGAGGAGAAATCGTGATATACGAAAGTGAAGGAAAATCTTAGGAAATTTTAAGATTTTCTGAGATTTCCTTGGCTTTCTTAAAATATTCTGAATATTCAAAAATTCCATTGGAAGGGGGGGATTTTATTCTGACGTTTGTTCATTTATGAAGCATTAAACCAATCGCAGGTGCGTTGTAACCCAACAGTGTAACAGAAGTCAAATTAAAATCTGACAAGCGGTATTTAATGACCATTAATTAGTATGGTACTTTCAGTACCTTGAAAATCTAATTTCTGGTAATATACAAAAATCAATACAGCTAAAAATAATTTGCAAAATAAATTGAATATCACAATTATTAGATAGTTTATCAAAAACTGTCAAGAACACAAATTTGTGGAGATTTTAAATTAAGATCTATTTTCCAGTTTAAACTTGACAAAATCTAAACAATTGATGATTATTTCAGTTGTAAGTGAGGCCAACAATGTTTTTGCTTACATCTAATTTAAATATAAAAGACCTTATTTTCGAAATAACTCTGTTATTACTCGGTTTATCAAAAAATACTAAGAAATTGAATTTGTAGAGCATAAAATTTTAAACAAATCACCATTTCTTGTTTTTAGGATGATAAAATTATGATCATGAAGGATATCTTCAAACGTAAACGGATTTGTTTGCTATTTCGAAATTAACCCAGTTCTCATTTTGTTTATCCAAAAATGTGGAGAGAAGTAATTTGTGGGGCGTAAAATTCCGAACAAACTCGTATTTTCCTTTTTAAAATCTGTCAAATATAAAGAAGTTACGACATTTTTTACAATACATAGTGCAGTATAAAAATGGACCTTTACACTTATTTGCGCTCAACAGAAGAGAAATTTAAAAATAAACTGCTCTATTATTTATTATTACTTGGGTACTTTTAAAAGCTTAAAACAATTTAAGCTGGAAGCAAAACTAAATTTTTCATTCGGGTTAGGTATTTTAAAAAATTCAATTAATCCGAGCTATTTGTATTGTGCAACAGTAAAAATGGAACGAATCGAGTTAATGGTGTAGTTTGTATTGCAGTGGAGAGAAAAACTAGCAGTTTTCTCTATTTTCCTCGAATGCTTTCTTTCAACTAACGAGGTTGACTTTAAAGTCGAAAGTGTCTTAGGTGAGCCAGCAGGCAACAATTTTGCTTTAAAACTTGAAAATCGGAACTTTATTGTTATTAATCTGGCGCAAAAATCTGGAAACAAAAGTTTGATTGATAAATATATACAAAGAGAAACATCCCCGAGCGAAAACCAATCTTTTATCCTTTGTTTATTATGAGGAGAAGCTGCGCTATGGTATTTTTATTTTGGTCGTAGTTTGTTCCGAGTTTAATCTTGAAATTGTTTCCTCTTCCTTTGAAACTGAATACTTGTTCGGTAGTACCTGCAGTTTGCTAATTTAAAATCGCCTTTTGTTCCCACAAATAGGAAAGTTTGGCTAAAAGTTTTTAAGTCCCATTTATTTGTCGTGGGCGATGGAGAAGAAGGCAATAGATATTAAAATTTAATTTGGAATTATCTTGGTTACGAAGTTATAAGTTGAAACTTCCTCCTTGTTGAAAAACAATTTAAAATGTTTCAACTTGGATCGCGCTGGCATCCATTACAGTTGCGATTTTTCATTTTTGGATTAAAATCTGAGAATATTTTCCATGTTTCTGTTTTATGGGCGAAATAAAGCGATATCTTTTGGTTCTACTTTATGCACATTGCAAGTTGCAAATGGTCTGTGGTGTGTAACGCTTTGTTGCACTTTTATTCAATAATTTATTATTCTCACCCGGTTGGAACATTTTACTGTTTCTGCTTTGGCACCGGTGCGGTTTTTATTCATTTACAAGGCATTTGACATCGGTTATGTTGAAACAAGATTTTGCACTAAGGACAAGCTTTATTCAGCTACGTTGCCCTGGGCTGAGTTGGTGTGAAAATTTAAATTTTCTTAAACGTATAACGAAAATCGACGTATCATGTTTAGGGGTGAAAGTGTTAACAAGAGAAACATGGTTGTTATCGTATACGGACGATTTAATGCACTTGCGAGAGGGAAGGATGTCTTCAGAAAATGTGGGGGAGTTCAGTTCCTACTACACACAAACATGGAAGAAGTTACTAAAATTAATATAGAGATAGCAAATACAATTGTATTTATGGATGATAGAAGGGACAATAATGAGAATGTTATCGCAAGATTTGAAAAAATGACACTTCAGTTAATTTGTTATATATGTTCGGGTCAACTTAATAGAATTTATTCTCAATTAATTTATAATATCTACAATTGTCTGTCCCTTGCCTGTTTCTCCACGACTCAATTATCTTTTCGAAAATAATTAAAAACAAAATCATATTTTGTTCAAAATTAAATATTCTACAAATTTCATCTCTTCACTTATTTCGATACAATGAACTCATGCAAACTGAAAGATTTTTTTATTTTGCTGTATTCGCAGAAAAACATACAATTTTAATTGAAATTCTAAGCTCTACAAATTTGAATTTGTGGCATTTTTTTTAATAGACTGAACAGTTTAATAATTAAAATATTATGTAGTTTAAACTAACTTTAACGGCCTATTTCAGCCCTATTTGTTAATATCTCGCTTAGTTTTTGTAGACCATTAACAGAAAAAGCAATTACTTATTTCAAATTTTATGCTTTACAAATTCAAACTCTTGACATTTTTAAATAAACTCAATAATTACCGAGTTATTCATTAAAAAGTCCTACAAACTGTAGAAGTCCACCAATGACAAAAATTGTAATATCTCTCGAATTAGTTGTAGCTCACGGTGAATGGATATCAACCTTTTGGCTAATTTATGGATTTACATTGAAACTAATAAAGCAATAGCTTTCAGGCTTCGAATGTCACAAGGGCCCATCCTCGACCACGAGTGTATTACAAAATTTCAAAGAAACATGAAAACTTTTTAATTCATCTGTTTACTACACGGTGGGGTGGCTATAGGTCGCCTTCACCTCGAGAATCATCAATTTTCAACATTTTTTTACCGACCAGGCAATTGGATAACTCCTCAGTTTCGGCACTGAGTGCACTGGGGGGTATTCCATACCCCCCGGATTTACAACATCACAAAGTTATTAGCAACAGCTTCAAAGTACCTGCTTTCCAAATCAACATAAATATTTCTTCTTCTTCTTCTTCTTCTTCAAGTGCCATATACTATGCAGTGCGTAGGCGATCACTTTGCTAAAGCCAAGATGACGTACTAGGGAATTTAATTAATGGGGTGGTTTTCCCTTGCCAGATATATTTTGGGCTTTAGATCACAGTAGTGTATTCGGCGCGACCAGTATTTGAACCGCGGTTGCCCGCTTCCCAGTCGCTCGGTGTAGGCTTTACGCCATACTGCTGGTGCAGGCAATTAAATAACTCCTCAGCTTTGGTGTGTAAATATTGAAAAAAAGGTGCACTGGGGGGTATTCCAGGTGCCCCCCAGACCCCTCGGATTTGCAACATCACAAAATTATTAACACAGGCAATTTCAAAATACCTACTTTTCAAATCAACATACATATTTAGGTGACAGCAATAAATTATGGAAATTAGCACTTAAACCCGGCAGATATAAAAATTTTTTTGTAAAATTTGATAGATGACATTATCATAAAGTGATTAAACTGAGAATTAACTACATATATCTATTAATTTAAGAAATGAACAATATTAAAGTTTCAATTTTACAAAGAAGAAATACCTACTTTCTAGAAGTGAAGGGGACTTAACTGCATTCTATTGACAGTATGTGTAATTTATATAACTGCTGCAGCCCTGTTTTTTCGGCACTCCAGAGGCAGTACAAACAACTAGCCTAGCTGGGTAGACTATATTGTGATATAGCAGAATGCCAAGTTCGATCTCTAGTGGAGCTGTCTCCACCAACTTCTAAATCTCAACCATAATTCCTTTCATTTGTTATAATCGAATTTTACTTAAAAACAGAAGTTTCTACTTTTCCAAACCTTTACCTCTGAAGGCCAGTTGTTTTCGGGGGAGAGGGGAAAGAGAATTTTTTAACAAGTGAGCTTTTATTATTTGTTATATCGGTCGTTTCGCGTCAACGTTTTTACTAAAAACTATAAAAATTAGATTTAAATGAATTGGCAGCCGTAACAGGCGTTCTCAACGGGGGGGGGGGGGAAGTCGTATGATAATTTTTGATTCCCTTTACCAAAATTCATGAATGATTCTCAAAATTCTATGATTATACTTGTAATTTATGTCCTTGATTACTATAATTTCATTCGAAATGTTTTAAATTCGTGAGCCTGAATATCGTGCTATTTTCGCAGTTATAATATCTAAACCGGGCGGGTCTGGGGGTTTGGAATACCCCCCCAGTAATGACAACTAAGTAATTCCTTCATTTTAGCTACAGGTCAGGTATAGCGTAGCGCAAATCCTACACCGGCTGATTAGAAAACAGGAAACCGTATTTGAACTGCTAGTCTGCCGTGATCCAAAGTCCAAAACGGATTTGTGATCCATGGAGACAGCAACTAAACCTCCCCATTAACTAAATTCCCTAGCTTAGTATATTACATGGGTTCAGTCGCATAGCTCGCCTGCCCACTGCAGAATGTACGATACTTGAAGAAAAAATATACAGCAAAGATGCGCTGGAGGGTATTCCATATCTCCCAGACCCCGGATTCACATCTGAATTTTCTGGCTACGTAGCAATTGACTATAGCTCTATGTCAACTTAGAGATGATCATGTTTCCCCAGGAACGTATAGAAAAGCGATTTATCGCATTGAAAAGTAATCTGTTCTGTTTAAATATTATTTTAAAAAATCTATATCAATCCAGGACGGAATCAGTGAGGAAACTTGATGTACAAGTGAAGGAAAATTTCAGAAAATCTTAGGAAAATTGAAAATCTTAAGAATACTAGGGATAATTTTTTTTAGTTTTTCAACAACTTGAAGCAATCTAGAAGAAAATCTTTCAAAATTTGCTTTGTCGCCCACGGGTTAACATTAATTCCTGTTTAAATTGAATGTAAAACTAAACTTCTTTAGTTTCTCTAAATTCTACAAAGGAAAACTGATTTTAATGCAGAACTTTGATCTCCTCACATGTTTGGTAAGCCGATTACCAAAAAAAAAGTAAAAAAATCTGCTGAAATGAAGTGTAATAGTACACTTTTGCACAATTTAAAACAGAAATTGCCTAGGCTTACTTGTAGAGAAGGCAATTATACAAACTAATGATTTTACTCTTCATATTTTGTAAGTAAACCTAGTAATATCAGATATTTCATAAAACTGAGCATATTCAATTTAAATTTTATATGAAAATCTTTTTGTTGTCCTATGTATATACAAACTTCACATTTTCCTAGCGAATAAATGAAAAATCAACATAATATCGTTCGTAATTTCATACTCAACAAAAATATCTCTTGGCGATTTTAAATAAACTATTTCAATTAAAATTTAATGGATGGCTATAAAACTGCTTCGATAGAAATTTACTGATTCGTTGATAGCGTGTGAGTCTATATATCCTCTTGAACGGATATCCTACTGTCGCTGATGCACTTGAACTCAACGGGTTTTAATTCAGAATTTTATCCTCTATAAATAAAAAACAAGCGAGTTTGCTGCTCTTGAATTTTGAAATAAAAATATCCTTCTGCCTTACCGAAGACTGAAATTGACATAACTTGGTTATTTTTCAAAGATTTTGAAAACAAAATTAGTGTTGTGTGGAAAATTTTACGCTCTGCAAATTTGTTCTCTTAGCATTTGTTGATAAACCAAGTAATAACGAAGTTATAGTTAAAAAAACCGTAAAAGCTTTGAGATGAGGGTATTTCAATTTAGTAATGGTTCCCCCTCCCTACAGATCGAGCTTTTCCGCAAGCCAAATGTCAACAGAGTAAAAGCAGTTTTGAAAGTTGCCCCTTTTGAGTACCAACGAGTAAAACTTTATTTTTGTGAACTGCAAACATTTGCGTGGTTTGTGTTAAGACTGAAATGTTTGTTACAAGTCTTTGGATTACACCACCACTTACGTCGTATAATCTTCAACACTTGTACCAAGTTGGAACGTCTGAATTTAACTTCAAGTTCTCGGATAAACTATCTTAATCTCGATTTTAATTAATAGTTGTTTATAAGACCTTTTAAAACTTTGAAACTAAAATGAGAAGTAAAATTTAAGCTCGAGAGAGTGTGGGGTATCAAATTTAACGGTCACTTCATTAAAACATTTTAGATCAAGCTTTTTTATTGTTTACTCTGTTGTAAAAGCTTAGGATGTCGTAAACAATGTTGAGACATGCTCTTGATGGTATCGATTCTCGACAAAAGTGTAACAGCACCATTTTTTTTTGAAAACTTATTTTAACAAAATGTGGCTTTTAGGGGTTGAAAATTTTACACAGCAATAAAATGGTTTTTAAATTGCAAAATTTTGCACGAGAAATATGGCCGTAAAATTCTTGTCGATTTAAGGAATTTTATACGAACATTCGACATTTTTGACAATTTTGATAGTCGGCTATAGAAATAAATATTGCCAAGGAAATACGACTTGATTTCCTCTATTTCCGTTTTCACCCTCTCAAGTAGTCAAACTAACCGTTGTGGTAAAAGCGTTAATGGATGTGCATTTGGCTTCGACCTCGTATATTGCTCGTTACGTTTTGATTTCGCTGACCAGCGATATAACAACGTGTAACATATTGTAAATCCTTTTTTTGCAAAGAAAATTAAATAAAAAGAAAGTTTTATTTTAAGCAAGTTTCGAAAATCTGTTAGTTGCACGCGAAATTGCAATCTCATAACTCGAATGTCCGAGTTACGTGACGGAATAGACGAAAATGGCTCTTCTTTTATAAAATTATTTTTAGATTTTCAGTCACACACCCTCAATTTAGCCAATGATTGTGTTTATTTAAGGAACGCGTTTCTCTGTCCACTTTGATTTTCTATTGTGAGTGTTTCGGCGCTTTTCATAGTTACTTTTACCTTCGTTTCCAGCTTTAACAGCTTTTTTGTTTATTCAATTTATCATCCCTACTTGTTTTCTTAATTTCAAAATATTTTCAAATTTAGATCCTTTTCGCTTCATTACTCGAGTCGTCCAAGCCAAAAAATCCTTTCAAAACGTACATTTACTTACACATCCTGAAGAAGGGTTGCTCTTTCAATTCAATTAGGCACTTTCGAGAACCTGCTAGGTCAGTGTATTAGCAGATCGATAATGGTTATTAAACATTGGGAGGACAAAAAGTAATTAATTGGCTATTCCAGCCAGCAGAAAGTGTTTACCTTAATTTACTTTTAACCGGCAGCAATATCGAGCAGGTAACGTAAAGATTGAAATTCATAATTAATAAAATAATAAACCAAGAAGTTGTTTAACCAACTTTTTATGCTAATTTTTCTCGTTTTATCCATCCACTACAGAGCAGTCCTTACAAAAAGGGCTCTATGCTACAGGATCCAAGTTTAACCGATGCGTACCTTCCATCTACTTTACGATTTTCAAAATCTTTTGTTGTCTAATTTAAAAAACCAAAATAAAATTGAATTGGAATTCTTGTGGTTGCAAACAAAAATGCACTGCTGTTTAGCAACGTAAGAGAGCTTTAGCTCGAGTCAATTTTATTTTAATAATAATAATAATAATACTTTATTATTAGAGAAAAACTTTCTAATTTACTGAATAGAACTTTTTTTACAACAATTCGATCCAATCGATACAATTTTAAACCATAATCGGTCCATAACGACGCCGACGTCTAAATGTAAATACCACAATCGTTTTACATTTACATCATGTAACAATAACCATTGGATTAACATTACCCACCTTACTATAGGTAACCTATATTGTGATCAGCATAAACTCTGCAGAGAGCTTTTTCAATACAGATTTGAAATCAATCACACAGTAGGGCGGCGGACGATGTTATGACATGCAAATCGCAATAAAACCGCAAAAACAGAATTTTTTAAGATTTAAAAATGCAAACATAAAAAATTAAATCAAAAATAATTATTATTATTATTATTATTATTTTACAAGATTGCTCAGCTTGGCATGCGGCCGAAGGTCTAGCAATTTTTAGCAAATCGAAGTAACTAATTATTGAGAAACGTACCTACCCGAGATAAACCTTACATCATCAGGCTGTTTGTTTCTATATCAATCAATCGAACAATGTCGACTTACATCAAAATCAAACACCTAGAGGTTTTCTCATTATCGGATTGATATAACAAGTATCTCTCCCCTTAGGAAACAAGTGACTGGACAAAGGAATCCGCGTCTCGGTGAACTCGTCTTTAACCGTTGTTAAAAAACTCACTCGGAGCACCCAACTCAACATTATCCACTCGAGGGTTAAAATAGCCTAGTCGTAATTGCTTACAGGTGGTCATTAGCTTAGTAGGTTAACCGAACAACTGCTGACTTTAAAATACTCAGTTCGAATCCGGGAAGAGTCTAAAACTTTAATATGACCATCTCCGTGCTTCGGAGGGCACGTCAAGCCGGCGGTCCCTCTGGGTTGATTCGAGGCATTCCCCAATCCAGATTTAGCAACCGTGGCAGTAAGAGAAAGAGGCTTTGTTCAGGAGTGGACAGAAACGGCTGAAGTAGAATTGCTTACAGAGCAGTGGCGGTGCAATGCATTAATTTCTAAATCTCGTTTTTGGGATTTGCTACCTTTTATGGTCCCGGGCCCCAAGCATAGCTTACATTCGCTTATCGATATCACCGCCACCGCAATGGGCCCAATTTAGTGGACTCCCTGTCTTCCTACCTAAAATTTATAATCCAGATGGGTGCACTGGGGGGTATTCTATACCCCCCACACCCCCCGGATTACACCCATACTTTTTTAACTAAAATAAAATTACTTTTGGACTTAGCAGCGAAATCAGTTTTTTCCTATTCCAAAGATCTAAATTTAAGTCACAAAAAAATTGGTGTAATCCGGGGGGTCTGGGGAGTATGGAATACCCCCCAGTACATTCTTCTGGATTCTGGATTTTAGGTAGGAGGGTAGGGAAATATCCCTATGCACACTTAGGCCACTAAATCAGGCCTATTGTACTACCTCCGATGCAGCGGCTCTTCATCCTGTCACTCCTCCAGCCGTCCTGACTCCAGGATGAATTCGATCGAGACAGCTGCATTGGGATTTACTACTCTTTATGGTCTCGAGCCCCTAAGCATTGCTTACATACCGCCACTGTTACAGAGTACCGGGTCTTTGACCTATACCTCCTTCATCTGGCAAATTGTTTTAACACTGACAATCGTGGCGGCGTGGAGTGGGAACCCCTCCGTTTAGATCTTGTTAGATCCAATGAAGTCCGCGTTCCAGCGGCCGATGAGCAAAAATTTAAAATTATAAATTATTCTAAATTCCAGAATCTAAATTACTGTATTGGAGTAATGAGACTCTTATTCCAGCTCTTAATAATTCAAAACCTTTCCAATTCTTCTTCAAAAACTCCAATTTTATCAACAATTCCAAAATTGAATTCCAAAATTATAATACTAAACGGATTTTGGAAAGCCAAAATTTAAAACAATTCCCATTTCTAAATTTTAATTTTGCTTAAATAAATTTTCCAATACAAATTGGAAATGCAAACTGAAGAGATAACTCGCCCATATGCCCCGGTATCAAATTCCACTTCAGTATACCTTCAAATTTTAGTTTTAAATAATTTAATTATAATTAATATCCAAACCCAAATTTAAACTTTTATTAATCACAAAATCTTTCTAAATAACCAATCCAATAAATTAATAAAGCAAAAATAATCCAATCTTATTCAAAAACTCATCTTCGTTCAAAATTAATGTTGGATAATTTTCAAAAATAGAAATCAAAATTACCAACGCAAAATCAAATCAACTTATTTTGTAAAAATATATGAAAATAACAAGCAAATTCTGTCTCGCCGACCGTCTCGGCAAATTCCTGGTTTCGTAGCTCCCTCTGGTTGGCCTAATGTCAACTACTTAGCGGGAAAACCAAACAAAAAATTTTTTAAACTAAATTATACACATTTACAAAATAAATCAAATTATTTTATTAATAAACATAATAATTCTCGCCTCCCTCCCCCACCCAACAGTACCTCAAAAGTGAAACTTTGACCATGGAAGATAGCTGTCCACTGTATGTATACCCCAAACTGAAAGAGAAGCGAGTAAGCAATATTATTCAGAGTCACATATTTAAAATTTAATAATAAACTTAATATTCTATTTTGGGAGAACGGTATCTCATCACCCTCCCAGTACTAGCTGCCACAGATGAGCAGTAGACCGACTTTACTGATATAAAAAGTAATAGTACTTTTAAAATTAATAAAAAATCATGACTGCGTCTTTCCTTCTGTAACACTCCTCCGATTGGTTCATTTTAGATTACCAACCTAAAAACATGAAAACGTGATACTTCAGTGCGGCCATGAAACACTGAGGTTTGATCAATTTTATCAATGGTGGCTGTGGTATTGTTTATCATTTTATCAATTGTTTTAGATTCTTGATGTAGACATGACTTTGATGCACCTTCGTTTGATTCATTTTATGTTACCAACCTAACAAAATTAAGAGATTATAGGTGAATGACCGGTTATTTTACGATATTAAATTAGGAATGCTGTCCTCATTAAAGCACATCAATGTCATAAAGGCATTAAAATGAAATTCTTACCACATAAACACACTCCGCAATTTTAAACCGGAAAAGTTTCGCTTGCAGCATTGCAGAGAGCTGTCATCATCACATCTCTCCGCACCAAAATACTGGTGTCTGTTTTTGAAAACGTCGACTTTTAAAGGTTAAATGACGTTGCTTGAATTTAAGTGCAATAGATTAGATTTTCTCTCTTTCTGACACCATGTTTCCTTCGTTTTGCTTCAGTTACTTTTTAAGCACCTTTCGTGTCGTGCCGTAGGGTGTAACCCCAGATTGATCGTCTTGTTTGTCACTTGGGAATTAGTTTCCATTTTCACTATCATCTTGTTTCGCGCGAATTTACCTTGACCGATCGTAGTTAGTGAAAATCACGTCGAAAGTAGCGCTAAAATCAAATTTTCGAACGAACGAGTGAAGTCTGCAATGGTAAATGCGGCATAAAAAAATACAAGCAACAACGAACGACCTTGAGACTTTGGTTGTTTTAATGGAAAATCTCGGAACGGTCACGTAGATGTTGACTCGATTTTTAAGTTTTCAACTGTTTTTAAAAACGATTTGAAAAACGCATAGCAGATGAAGGCATGCAACACGAAAATAAAAAGAATTTAGCGTTCAAGGTCGACGAATAATAAAGGTAGGTACATATTACGTTTTCTAGATTTGAAAGTGTATTACAAACAACGTCGAAAAGAAAATTGGGTAATTTAAAAGTGAAAAATAGAAAATCTGCTAATTTCGACGATTGTGACAAAAAAATGACAAAGTCGCTCCATCCACGGCGGTCGTACATTAATTCTCCTTTTTCGTTTCTTTTCACACCATTTTCGAGCTAAAACCACAGATGTCTCCAATAATTCATCTCATCTCTTATCTAATTTAATCCAGAAAAACATTATAGCAAACAATGTCCCCAACTTAAGTGCAGTAAAAGGAAATAAAATGAAAAAATGTCCTAAGAAAATGCAGTATATGGCGAACATTTAACGGACTCTTGCTCTCGTCTTCTAATTGAAAAGATCCCCTCTCGTACACGCACCAGGATCAATTGGAAGGTCCCCCCTTAAACCATAATTAACTGCAGAGAAAGAATAACCACCCACCGATGCGATGGATGGCGTAATTATGAATTGCGAGAAATATGGATTTTCAAAACCTGTTTGAAAATCAATAAGCAAGAAAGCTTTCAGGATGAAAAAGTATTTAAGAGATCATAAGAGATAATCGAGGATTATGGCTGAAAACTTTGTTTTAGTCGAACCTACTTACTTTACAACAAGATACTTCATATAAAGTACCAACCAATGAAAACGATCGCTGTATAGCAGAAAAACCCAATAAAAAGTTTATCAATTTTGTCGAGTTTTGTTTAGTAAGAAGGCTCTTTCGTTTACTTTAATAAACTTAATATTTATGAAGGATAATAAAAACGAAAGACGAACGAAGGAAGAAGCTGACCGAAATTTTCGAAACTGGCGCAGTCGACCACCATTCTATATTTTGTAATATTAAATAAAAGCTTGATTTAGCGGAAAATCTCGTACCAGTTTAAAAACTACAAGATAAGCCGCATCGGTTGGTATATTTTAAAACGAAATCAATTTGAAGTTATAATTTTACGTAACATTATTAACCTATTAGAGAGAAATTAATGTCTCAGGGAAGCCAAACCCGGCAACGATAAATCTACAATTCTATTAAAAACTTATATTAGAGAATTATACACGCAAACGGAAAATTTATAGTAATTAATCGTGATATCCAAAAATAGTTCAAGATTAATAACACTTGAAAACATAATAATCTGATAAGGCATATTTTAGTACCAGCGCAGTCTAACGAGAGGCTAGTTAGCCGCATATGGCTGGGCCACCAGTCTGATTCATTTTATAATTTCATCTCGAATAGAAAATACATTTTACAGTTTCTCGAAACAAAGGACAAAAACGGTAAGCCTTAGACTGCATGAATATTTGTAACGTTGCAGTGGCGTCTTTAGAAAATGCTTTGGGGGGGGGGGGGGCAGATTAAAAAAAAATTGTTTGGAATCTCGTTAATCCATTCGTGCGCGTCAGTGGTAACCAAATCCTGATATATAAAATCCCAGCACGCTGCTGCTGCTCCAGCTACAGCGTGTCATTTTTTTGTGAAAAAAAAACACTCTGATTTCCCTCACTTTTCCTTGAAAATTCAAATATCCCGATTTTTCCTGGCGAGATTTGGAAAATTATAAATTCCTAATCTTCTCCAAGTATTTTAAAAGAATGGAAATCCTGCAATATGTACTGGAGGGTGCTCCACACCCCCAGACCCCCCGGTTTACAATTTTACCTAACCGGGAAATTTGAATTTTTAAGTAAAAATGAGGGAAATTTTATCTTCGGATAGAAAAAATAAAAACTTGAAAAGCATATTTATTCAATTACCTTACTGCTCATGGAGTTTAGCAGCAACTTTCTGTGTTACTTTGAAAGTTAATTATAAAAGCATAAAGTCGAAATTGTAAACCGGGGGGTCTGGGGGGTGTGGAACACCCTCCAGAACATATTGCAGGATTTCCATACTTTAAAGAATACTTGGAGAAGATAAACAATTTATAATTTTACAAACTTTCCCAGGAAAAACCGAGAAATTACCAAATAATGTACTAATTTAAATTAAATCTGAAAGTAAAGAAAATTGAAATTGGATCAGAACTTACTTTTAATTTTTTGTTAAATTAGTAGATAAACTAAAAAGGTTCGATCCCACTTTATTCTAAGTTTACTTCGAGGTTTTATCTAACCCAGTTTGTTTATCTGAACAATATCCTGTTATATAAAATCCCAGAACGCTGCTGCTGCTCCCGCTACAGCGTATCATTTTTTGGTGAAAAAACACACTCTGATTTCCCTCACTTTTGCTTGAAAATTCAAATTTCCCGATTTTTCCTGGCGAAACTTGGAAAATTATAAATTCCTTATCTTCTCCAAGTATTTTAAAAAAACGGAAATCCTGCAGTATGTACTGGAGAGTGTTCCATACCCCCCAGACCCCCCGGTTTACAAATACCCCCCTCTAAATACGCCACTGTGATGGAACCGCAAACTTCTACATTCAGTTAAATTATTATGTTGAGCATTTTCTGTTTTAGACCTACATTTAAAATCATAAATTGTTTTATCGATCAAGTATAGATGTAGCTGAATTTTAGTGCAATTCATTTTCTTATCATTTTAGATTTTCTTTTTCAAAGATTTCCACTTCAGAAGAATTTCAGCTTAAATTTCAAGTTTTTCGTTTACTAGTGTTTAAGTCTTCAACTTATCACTAGCTTTAAATGATCATTACGTATGTTATTTTATGTATATTTTAGTTTTACTTGTTATACCAACCATATCCCTAAAATTCCGATCATGTGCACAGTACTTTTTTGGATTATTTGCCCCTCGACAAGGGTAAATACTTGCTCAGGGCAAGCTTTAATTCACCCAAGCTTAGTTTCAGATGATATTACAAAACTGACTCTTAAAGATATAAAATGTTCGAGTAGTTGTATATCTGGGGATGGGGTGGGGGAGGTAAAAAATAGCTCTTTTTTACTAGCCAAATCTGAGGTATACTCCACTACCAATAATGGGAGTATTTCATAAGATCCCGGTCACATCATGATTGCCAACGCTTTCGGCGTGAAGTGCGGAGTGCTGCCGAAAGTTGCATCCACTTTACTTATTGCCGATTATTCGCGATTTACATTAAGGCGACGCCAACACGCGGAAAAATATTAAGTTCGCTATTACGTATAGTTGGTATAGAAAGTTTTGTTTATAAACCAAACGTTGCATTCTTTTGGTGTTCTGTTTGGCGAATTATCATGTCACTGCGGTTTCACGATAAAATAATTCAGAATCAAACTCAAAACAACATCAAGTGTACGCAATAGAGCCGCCATGTTGTTGACATTAGGTAACGTCTCGAGCGCCACCAACGGTAAGGTTAATCGTGCATAAGATCAGAACAGCCACAGACCTGATGGTCAAATCGCACCCACACAGTTAGGACGTCAAACTCATTTTTACATCGAGCACATATTCCGCCAACAGAATGGACAAAACACCGACTTTTATGTAAAAAATCGAAATTAATAAGATTATGTTGTGATATTGTTGTTGATATTTGTTGCTATCGTAGAACGCAACTGTGTGATTTACACAATATTATACACTAGAATACACGTACTGTTACCAGAATGAAGTTAAATCCCACCCACTTCAAGAAAGTAGGCGATTCTTGTATAAAAAATTGAAACTTTAATAAAGTTTAATCGGAATTTGAAGATAATCGTCAGTTTAATAGAGGTTTTGAAATGTCGATCACATCTTCGAGTCCGAAGTCAAGGTTTGTGCAGAATTTCTCTCTCTCTCTCAGATTCCCGCGCTTTACGTTACTTCCTTTTCTTTAGAAGGGTTCTCTAGGCAGATACCTAAGTGGTTTACCATTACCTGCCGAGGGAAGATGGTTAGAATAAAGTTTTCACTCCGCCCGGGATTGAACCGGCGATTTCGGCTTAGCAGTGGACGCACAGATTATCAGTGCAGATTATCAATATTGTCCCAATAGGTGGATTTCTACGTGAGCATAAAATGCCTTCATGGCTAGAAGAATATCGAAGAAAGGAGGGAATTAATATTGATGGACCTACTGAGTGGATCTACTTTCAATTTCTGTTGTGTCGAGAGTCAGGAGATAGGCCTTCCTCCTGCAGATTACGCACCAAAAAATGGAAAACCGTGGGACACCTCCGACAAGTAAGATTCATTTGTGTGCTGTTGGATTAATTTATTGAAATCTGATACAATGATTTGATATATTGAATTTCGACTATTCAAAAACTATCGATAACTTCGATTAATCGATATTAGTCGATAATTATGGAATTATCGAAATAATAAACTCCAACTGTTTTTTCTCGAATAAAGAAACCGGTTGAACCTAAAATTGATCATTGAGATGTCCAGAAAACATAAGACAACAACCTAAATTAGAAATATTGAAACTATCGAAATATCGATAAATATCAGAATATCGATAACTATCGAAATATCGATAACTATCTGAATATCGAAAATTATCGAAATTGCGATATATCGATTAATCGATATCTCAAAAATAAAATGTCGTTCTTCGATTAATCGATAACTATCAATATAATCGAAACCGGTGATTTTGGTTTAGCAGTCAACCCACTTAAAATAGGAAGAACCAAGTAGAAAGGAGGCCGAAGGCCGACTCGTGTCGAAAAGTCGAAGTCAGACTGGATTAAATAGCAAATCGATGTCAGAACCATCCGAACCATCTATACGAGTCGGCCGTCAGCCTCCTATAGTCACGGGTCGGCCTTCGGACTCCTTTCTGCACGGTTCTACCTTTGACCTCTGACATTCCCTAGTCAAGTATTTCAAGTTCTTTGACTTTTAAAGAAGTGTAAATACCGCTATATTTATATAGGATTGATGTGACAAGAAAACTGAGTTTGATGGTGAGGTGAGTTGCATTGCAGTCATTGTTTACATTATTAATTTTTTGATGCTATCTGAGCCAACTGATCAAATTGTTTCCATCCCTTTCGCTAGGGCATTTCCTTCAAATTAAAAAAAATTCCGGTTAAAATTTTGGTTAATGATAATCTAGTTAGCGCAGCAATCCTGATTTGTTTCGCAATTTGATGGTAATCGAAAGAAATACTTTTGAAAGCCATGTCAGAAAGCATAAACGGTTCCAAGTCGATATAAATTTCATTATTTCCTATGTAAATATTACTTTGTATTATTAATGAAATTCCACGCAAGAATAACAATGTACATGCTAACATTTACTCAGCAGAACAGTTTTAATAAAATTGAAAAGCCGTATAAACAATGTAAATGTAAAATAAAAGACAAAACGAATTCAAATTTCTATTATCAAAACAAACTCACCGAAAGAATAAGGCATCAGATGAAAGAAAATCTTACCTGAAACAAAAAAAAATAAATTAAAATTGTTGTTTATTTATTTGCGAAGCTACACGGAAAAAAATATATGATAAATTGTACGAATCTTCGCCGCGCTTATTCGTGGAGTAGAATAATACGGAGTATTATTTATTATGCATGCATGACTTAAATTTCAACATTTTTCAGTTTAATGAAATTCAACAACTCATTTGCATTTCATGTAACACAAGAAAAAATAATTTTACATGATTAATGTCATGTAATTAATTTCACAATGACCAAGATGGATTTGATAAATATTCGTGTTTGCGTGTATAAAATTGTAAGTTTTTATTAACGTGAGATTAAGAGCTTTCACACGTTTTGTTTACGTGAAAGTCCGAAAGCAAAACAATTTATTAGCGGAATATTTAAGGGATTATTGATCAGCCATAATTCATTGGAAGTACATGTGACTTCTCGATAGTACCGGACATTATCAAATAAAGTGGAGAAAAGCTCTTAAAATTTGCGATCCGTGAAATAAGACGATAGAAGAAAACTAAATAAACGAGAATTCAACGAAAAGTAAACCATTGGGGAAAAGGAAATATCGGATGTTTCAGAAAAACGTTCAGAAACAGTTCGAGCATATTCAAAAACACAGTGGCAATTTATAAGTTACACAAAAAGAAATATTATACAGAAATGGGAGTCAAACCAGTCTAAAAAATCTATTGGGAATTCTTGTTTTATAACAATTTTCATGAATACGAAAGTCGTTCAACCACCTTCAATCTTTCATATAAATTACAGCACTCGCAACTTCTCCGGACTTTTCCGGCCGAAATTTAGAATAAAAAAAATTAAACACCGAAAATCAAATGGGTTTTTTGCTTTTCGGCAATTGCTTCGGCAAAACACGTGTGATGTTAACAAACTGTGGTTAGGTCGTAAAGTTTCATGCAACGGTGTGTGGGTGGTTTTCGCAGCCCTTTTAGCACCCCGGGGCGGCTGTTGGCAACCCTGGACGTCAATCACACGCCCTGTCAAGGAACATTTAATGTTATATTACAACTGAACTGGACTTTACGTTTAACGATAATGTGTGTTGTTGTTTTTATCGTTTTATTGCTGAGACACATGTACTTTCCTACTTTGGCTTTTCTACTTTTCTCCAGAAAATTTGGAACTTAAACTTCTCGTAAACACACAAATAGAATTTCAAAAATCTATGACCACAAAACGTTTTCGTTTATTGTCCATAAAAACGAAATTAATCCAACTTTATTACTCGTATAGTTGAAATTTATAAATGCTGTTTTAATTTTCCAAAGTGTCTCCCAATTTTATTGCCTCGCAAACATATCGGACCAAATGGTTTTCTATTTTACTGTGAAAATAATTAAAATAAACTGACTGAAATTAACGAACCCTTAAACTCCTTCTCACCTCGCTTTATACCATACTCGGAATGAAATTGAAAAATATCGATCTATATGGAATTGCCAGTTACGGTAACCATAGATTACACTGATTACATTAGAGATTACTAGCGATTATGTAATATTACAGAAGTATTATACAAGTAAGATTACAAAGATTACACCGGATTCCTGATTACAAGAAAAAATATAAGAGATTACAGGAGTGGTCTACTCTTCGAGGGATTCCGGTTGAATACAGATGATTACAAGGATTACTGGTATTGCAGCAAAATACAAAATTAACTGGTGAATACCAAGTGATTACAGATTATTTCAAGTGAAAATTATCGATCTATATGGAATTGTCGAAAGGTAGATCACTTAACCGGTTAGATTATGTAATATTACAGAAGTAAAATAATAATTACAGTAAAGATTACACCGGATTGCTGATTACAAGTGAAAAATATAAGAGATTACAGGAGTGATCTAGTCCTCGAGGGATTACGGTTGAATACAGATGATTACAGATTACTTCAAGTGAAAAATATCCATCTATATGGAATTGCCGAAAGGTAGAGAACTTAACCGATTACGGTAATCATAGATTACACTGATTATAATACAGATTACTAGCGGTTACGTAATATTACTCAGGAATACACAAGATTACTTGCGATTATGTAATATTACAGAAGTAAATAAGTAAAATTACAGTAAAGATTACACTGGATTGCTGATTACAAGGGAAAAATATAAGAGATTTAAGGAGTGGTCTTTTTACGATTACTGTAACCAAATACGGTAATCATATTCATGGCGGTTACGTAATATTACAGAGGAATACACAGGATTACTAACGATTGTGTAATACTAGCTGGAAAGCCCGTCCACGGATGGGCAGTTAAACCAGCGGTTCCCAATTAGTTTTGGCCACGGAACCCTTGGACGATGTAAAAAATTTGGCGGAACCCTAAGCCAATTTGTTTATTATCGGCTAAAAAAAGGACATCAAGTTCTGCATTTAGAGGTAGCTTGTGTATGCATGTATGTGCCGGGCGGCACTTTTGTGGATGGCGGCAGGGAATGGCAGAGGAATAATATTATAAGTTTTTTATTTTAATTTCTTTTTAATATTTTTTTTTTTAATAAATCTAATACTTAAATTGATATAAGAAATACTTTTTTCTGCTTAATTGCAAAAATCGGGGGGCGGCAAATTTAGGTTTTGCCTCGGGTGCCAGAAATCCACGCTACGCCACTGCCAAATGTTTAAATTTCTCTCACTTTTGCTTAAAAATTCAAATTTCCCGGTTTTTCCAGGCGAAATTTGAAAAATTATAAATTCCCTATCTTCTCCAAATTCTGCGATATGTGCTGGAGGGTGTTCCACACCTCCCAGACCCTCGGTTTACTATTTTATTTTAATATTATTTTTATAATTAAAAAATATAAGTAAACCGGGGGATCTGGGGGGTGTGGAACACCCTCCAGTACATATCGCACGATATCCACTCATTTTGAATAATGGACTAATATTTTTAGTCCTAATCTTAGTTTAAAATATTTTGCGGTTGGTAAAAAAAGTCGACCAACCTAAGTGTTAGTTTTTCACCAAAAAATGACAGGCTGTAAAATAAGATGACCACGACCCTTTTTCCGAAAAAATTACGCTTGTGGCGCACGCTTTCCGCATAGCTCGCTTCGCTCGCATCCTTTAGCTTCCCCCCCATAACAAAATCCTGGCTGCGCCACTGAAGCAGAAGGCTCTTAAATAAATGATTTGTAAGCTAAGGTTTAAACTTCCCCCACTTTTGCTTGAAATTTCAAATTTCCCTGGTTTTCCTGGCGAAATTTGTAAAATTACAAATTCCCTATCTTGTCCAAAATGTACTGGAAGGTGTTCTACACCCCCCAGATCCCCCACCCATCGGTTTACAATTTTGACTTCATATTTGTATATTATTTTTATGATTATTATAAATAAATTAAAAGTAAACCGGGGGTCTGGGGGGTGTGGAACACCCTCCAGTACATATCGCAAGATATCCACTCATTTAGAATATTGGACAAATACTTTTTGTCCAAATCTTAGTTTAATATATTTTTCGGTTGGTAAAAAAAATTAACCAATCTGAGTGTCTTTTTCGTCAAAAAATGACACGCTGTGGCAGGAGCAGCAGCAAAGTGCTGGGATTTTATACCGGGTGCTGAATGAGTTAGCCGAACATAGGAAATTAACATGTAAAAACTTATTTATGCAAATTCCTGCTTTCCTAATTATTTTAGTGAAAAAATGAAAGACACAAAAATAATGCAGAAATATAAACTACGAATGATAACAGCATTAGATTTCATTTAACTTTTACTTAAAAAGTCAAAAAATGCTTTTGAAATTGTTAAAAGTTTCATTTATCAGACTGGCCATGCAAGTTTTCATGGTAATTATTTTTGAAAATAGAAATTAAATTGAATTTATTACATGGCTAGTGCGATAAATGAAAATTTTAACAATTTTGAAAGCATTTTTTGACCTTTTAAGTAGAAGCTAGATGAAATCTAATGGTGTTATCATTCGTAGTTTATGTAACTGCATAATTTTTCTATCTTTCATTTTCTCTCTAAAATGATTAGGGAAGCAGGAATTTGCATAAATAAGTTTTTACATGTTAATTTCCTATGTTCGGCTAACTCATTCAGCACCCGGTATATTAGGATTACAGAAGTATTATACAAGTAAGATTTCAATTACAGTTAAGATTACAAAGATTACACCAGATTGATGATTATAAGTGAAAAATATAAGAGATTGTAGGAGTGGCCACTCCTCGAAGGATTACGGATAAATACAGATTAAATTGACTGGTGAATATCAAGTGATTACAAGTAAAAAGTATCAGAGATTACAAGAGTGGTCTACCCCTTCAAATATTGCGATTAAATAAATTACAAAGATTACTCTGGATTACTTGTATTACAGTAGAATACAGAAACTACCGACGATCACCAAACGATTACAGATGATTATGTGTAAAAGATATTCGGACATTGACGTCAATGGCTGGACAATGGCGTTAATGCCCGAACTGTCATGATAATTATAATTAAAAATATTAACCAGCTTGATTAACTGACTCGGTAACTTTAAAACCTGATGTAACTTCTCTAGAATTTATTGACATTTACATGATTTAAGTCGCGAAAGAATTGCAAACTTTTTGAGTTTAACAAGCGATAACATAAAAACTACGAGAGTTAAATAAAAAATAATTCTAACATATTTGAAAGATTGAAATATCCTCTTTCGAAAGCGCCCAGAAGGACTAAAATCGGTTCAGTTCTTTCCAAGTTATGTCAACTTGAATGATTTAAGTTGCAAATTTGCGTCAAATTGAAAAAATATTAAAACAAATTGTTAACACGAAAAATTCACTTTCTGAAAAGCTAATAAAAACTTAAATCAGTTTACCTTTGTCGGGTTTATGAGCATTTGAGTAAGTCGAGATACAACAAATAATACAAAAACTTTATGAATGTTTACCAACTTTTCCAACCAGCGCCAGCGATAACGCAAAAACTGTGTGTAGAAGCTTAAAAATTATTTGAAAATAAATTTTTTTCTGGTGAAATAAAAACAATTGATGTTGGTTAAGACTTTCAGAAGTTGTTGTGTAGACGTGTTTGAAAAATGTTCGTGCGAAAAGCCCAGGTAGCCTGAAATCCGTTAACTTATGTTCGAGCCATTAACGGGAAAGTGATTAGAGGTGTAAAAAATCTCACTCTTTAATCTTTCACAACCGAAAGCTTTATGCATCCCACAGAGAGAAATAGTTTCTTCAAAAAGCTAGAATTTTAATTTCAAAAATAAAAAAAAATCCGTTAATTTAACCGTTAAAATCCGTTAACTTTTGTAGAATTTATTAGCGCCTGCACAACTAGCGGTGTAATATATTTCACTTTCTAAATCATCGAAAGCTCAAAATATATTATGTATCTTTTAGGAATAATTCCGCGAAAACCGTGCGTCCTACAGGAAAATGTTTCGTTACAACATTTTTAGCGTAAAAGGATATCTTTCCAAAAAGTCCAAAAAAACAAAAATCCGTTAAAATTTGTAGAAGTTATTTTAGTTTATCCGATTCAAGGTGCAAATTCAAGGTTTGGACTATTTGCGCACCCTGTATTATGTATTCTTGTTAATACTCTTGTTTATGTATTGTTAATTCACTTTTCTGTTTATGCTAACAATATAAACTTTTAAATTGACAATTAAAGTTTACGGGAGATAAAAACTATATCGGAAAACTGACACAACTAATTCGGAAAATGGAAAATGATACAACTTGCACTTAGAAAAGTTCACAATAAAATCGTTATCTGTTAGTAGTAGGTAGTTGCAGTTATAACAGTTGCCATTACATAAGTTTTACAACCCTGCATTGCAGGCAGTTTCTACAATAAAACCAAATAATTTAAATGCATGGAAATTGCAATGATAAATACAAATTAAATATAAAATTTTAGAGCGAAAATTAAGTGCGACCGTAAAAAGTAAAAATTTATGAACAATCGATAACTATGTATGAGGTGATAAAATAATAAACAGAAAAATTATGGAAAAATATGTTCAGGAATAATTACAGTTTACAGCGAATTTTATGCGACAGGAGTAAATTCCGCGTCAACTTGAGAACGATTTGGAATTTTAGAAAAGAAAACGAGTGTCAGACTTCCAAAATCCGCAATAAAAAATATTTTACAACTGGTAAGCAAATTTTGACAAACACGACTGTCACCCGGCTCACCCTCCTAAAGTGACACTAATTTCCTTCCCGACACATCATTCATCCCCCTTCGGTATCATTTCAACAAAATATTTTAATAATGCAACCATTTTCAAATTAATACCTCAGTAAGTAAGTCGAATAAAAATATATGAAATATTCATTAATATTTTAAAAGCTTCGTTTGTAATGTAAGATCTGAAACATGGAATTATTTTTTATAAAACCATGGGAGCTTGTGTATCGGCTCAGCTTTCGAAGTCGAAATAAAACGATAAATTATTAATGTTTAAAAGTATTTCTTTCATCTCAAATAAAATTTCAGTTAATTTACTTTTTCGCTATGTCAGCAAGAAATTCAATTATTCGAATCGAGAAAAACAAAAACAAGAATTATTCAATAATGTTATCTTTATTTTAGAAAAAAGTCCATGCGCGGGCGCCAAAATGTGGCGAATTTAGCGGTCTGAATGCGGCTTATTTTTATACCGTCTGTAGACCATGTTTGTTTCGCATTTGAATTCATATATGTAAATAATTAAGTATGTATACATCGTGCAATTTACATTCTTGGCAAGCGGTGCGCATTGAAAACTATATTTATTATAGATAATATGTAGATAATAGAAACATTTATAGCCCTGCTTGTTTACCCCTACGACTATTTACACTCTATACTTCATTATAATTTAAAATAACACTTTCAACTAATCTTGTACATAAAACATTATGAACGTCAGGTGTGTAAGTACAACTGGCACCTAATGCAAATTATAACTATAATTTGCACTAATGCGACTCTGAATTCTAGAAGTAGAGATAAGTAGATACCAAACTTGCCGCATAACCGACCTACATGCAGGGAGGCAAAATTCAACAAAATAATAATGTACGCATTGTTTAAATGTAAGTCTTGGTTTACCTTCAAAATAAAGAAAAATAAAAAATTTAAGTTCTGGATGAAAAGAAAGATGTTCCCATGTATCTAGAACATCGTTAAGTTATTTATGATTCCAGAATAATAAGATTGACGTACGGACCTTACTGAAACTTGCTTTAAAAAAATCCTTGCTATCCTTGCTGGTGCATAGCCAATTTTGCCTATTCTGTTGACTGTATGTGTGCTCGGCGTAAAGTGCAGCAAGGTGCTATAGTAGGCGAAGCCGGTCTTAGTTCCCTTTCAAGAATGTTACTATTAATATAATATCATAAATTTATTCGAAATTACATTAGTAATTATTAAAATTAATACATTTTTGAGTTGCAGCAGTTTCAGGGCTGTTTTTAATTAGTGAAGCAGCTCAGCAATTCACTGTCTAACTAGATCAGCCATTTTCGAGTGCAATTTAAGCCCAAAAATACTTGTATAACATGAAAATACGCCATGGATGGAGCCAACTTTATGAAAGTAGCGAAATTTAAAATGATTCTACCACAAAAAAAGCACAATTTTCCTAAAGAGCTGTCAACTCATAAGATTAGGTTACTTCAAATCCTTTTAAAATCTAGCAGTTCAGTAATAGCCTAATAGCAATAATGCTAATGATCTGGATGATTAGCTACCTTCAGCATTAGTTAGATAAAAAACCGGTTCACTGTGATAATATCATAATAATATCTCATCGGATATTTTGTTGGACTTAAATGTCTATCTCGATTGCTAACTTTATGAACTGGTACTTCAATATGGTTTAAACCCGAGATTAAGATAAACAAAATTTAAATTACTGTCATATTTAGGCGCAAATACAGGATTTCGTTAAGGAGGGGGGGGGGAAATTTTTGTGTGATTTTACATATCTTCCAAAAAAATTCGTTATTTGATTTCAAAATTTTGAAATTGGTCAAAATAAAGCGCTTCAGTTGAAAGTCAGGGGGGGTATTGTCCGCCCCCTTCTATATTTTTAGCAATTGAAAACATCAAAGTAGCTTTTCAGCAAAACAAATGATTTGCAGCGAGAAATGAAGCTGCGTTTAGTCAATTTCACATTTAACGTCAAACTGAAATACTGAACCAAGAAATTATTATTTTCGAGACAATTTATAGAGTACTCTGGGGGGTATTCCATACCCCTCAGCCCCCCGGTTTCCAGACGCAAAGTTTTCGTGCATTTTCTGTGATTAATTTTGTTAAATGAGAACCTCTTACTTTGTAATTTGCCTGGATCTTGGGTTTGTACGCGCTACTGTGCATGGGTAATGAATTTGATTTAATTGTATGCTTTTGCATCCAAAATGCAAAGTAGAAGCAGGAGGCCACATTGAATACAATATCAGTAATGAAATGTCCTTACAGTATTCTGATAGGTTTATTCTACAGATTTGAGTTGTATATTACCTCAATAACCAAAACGTAAATAGTCCAGGAAAAAGTAATCCGGGGCTAAACGATACAAATCAAGGGGTAAATATCTCGAAAATGTTGTGTACATTTGTTTGGAATTTCATTGAAAATCCCTGGGATTCTTTGGAATTCCTTAGATTGGCACTTGTTTGGAAATCATTGGAATTCCTAGGAAATCCTGGAATTCCATGGAAATTCTGGAAATCCTTGGAAATTCCCGGAACTCCTTGGAAATCTCTGGAATTCTTTGGAAATCCCTGGAACTCCTTGGAAATCCCTGAAATTCTTTGGAAATCCCTGGAATTCTTAGAAATAATTTGAATTCTGCGGAAATCGTTGGAATTCTTGGAAATCTCTGGAATGCCAAGTCTTGTGTACAAAGATTTTACTGATGAGTTGGCAAGGTTGAGTGAGGCAACCTTTGCGGTTCCGAGCCTTTCAATGCCTTAGAACATTAGATGCCATCAAAAGAAAGAAACGCGAAGATTGCATGCGGATAGATGAGCAAAACAATATCGGCAAAGAAATGTCCTTACTCTATTCTGTTAGGTTTAATCTACAGATTTGAGTTGTTTGTTACCTCAATAACCAAAACGTAAATAGTCCAGGAAAAAGATATCCGGGGCTAAACGACTCAAATCAAGGGGTAAATATCTCGAAATTGTTGTGTACATTTGTTTGGAATTTCCTTGAAAATACCTGAAATTCTTTGGAATTCCTTAGTTTGGAACTTGTTTGGAAATCATTGGAATTCTTTGGAAATTCCTGAAATTCTTTGGAAATGTCTGGAATTCTTTGGAAATTCCTGGAATTCTTTGGAAATTCCTGGAATTCTTTGGAAATTCCTGGAATTCTTTGGAAATTCCTGGAATTCTTTGGAAATCTCTTGAATTCTTTGGAAATTTCTGAAATTCGTGGAAATCATTGGAATTCTTGGAAATCTCTGGAATGCCGAGTCTTGTGTATAAAGATTATACTGATGAGCTGGCAAGGTTGAGTCAGGTAACCTTTGCAGTTCCGAGCCTTTCAATACCTTAGAAGAACATTTGATACCATCGTATCGAAGACGAAGAAGACGCGGAGATTGCATGCGGATAGATGAGCCACTGTGGTTGTTTCGAAATTCGGATATCGCCGATCGACTCGGGACTCGTTCCGATTGATTCATTTTAAGTTACCAACCATAGGATAATTGAGAATCAGTTGCTCATCACCTGCTCATCACAAAGGTAATTTCACAATCTGTTGTCTTCTAGAGTCCCATGTAATTTTTTGAAAAATTTATATCAGAATATCCAGAATAAAAAAATATGGAGTCCCTAAGTAGTGAAGGAGTAAGGGGTCCGCCATTTCGAATAGTGCAATGTCGATCCCAAGGTCAAAATTGCAAAGGTGATGCTTACGTCACATAAGACACACCCACTTTACAAGGTCAGACCGTGCGGCGGTATAGAACGCCAATAAGACCCCTGATATTGTAAAGTGGGTGTGGCTTAGTGACGTATGCACCAAACTTGAAGTTTTGACCTTGAGATCGACCTTGAGATCGACCTTGTACTATTCAAAATGGCAGACCCCTTACTTTTTCACTACTTCCCTAAAAAGTACAGATGTAGAATTACAGCCATCAGAATATGCAGATACTATGCAAATAAATCCGGTGTCTCACGGAAGAGTGGTGGGTCAGTGCGGCCTTCAGGCCGCACAACTTATGCAAACTATACTCATATTTTACTCTACAACTCTCCCTCTCTCTGTAAATAAATTTTATGTTTATGTCTTCAAGTTTAAAGGAAAAGCATCGTAGTCGGTAGACCAGCGGTTAGCGCTTTGTAATCACGGCGTCATACAGGCTCTTTACTAGTAATAGACATAAAGTCATAAAAATTAGCTTAACTTTTTGTCTTTCGACTGAGATCAGTTTGTTGGAATGAAAAGTAGTAATCTTAAAGAGTTATTTGTCTTTCTGACGAACCAAATAAATTTGCTGTAAGTAATCATAAAATAGATTGTAATAAAAGTAACGAAACAGTAAGGAAAGAAATAAAAAAAAATTAAAGCAGCCTGTAGTAAGGAGAAAACAAAATCCAATAAAATGAAAAAGTTTTAACTCGATCATATTGGTGATTTACGTCTTGGAGCTATTTGAAAAATTTAATATAAATCAAGAACAAACGAATGTTGGAAGTGTGTGTGCTTTATTGCCTTATAAGCTAGACACCAGCAGACCTTTCTTAAAATTGCTGCGCTTTAAAACAATGTTTTCCTCAACAAGTACTACATAATTTAACTGAGTTCATCTCTAAAGTCTTACAATCTTTTATTATAACTGGTAAGAGCAACAGTTCAAAGTTTGCAACCGCAAAGTTGCCATTGCATAAGCATAAGCGAGCAGGAAGAAGGGAAGCGGAAACGCCGGAAGTGACATTTAAATAAAGGCGGCTGGAGTTTATTTAAAAAGAGAACAATTTCGATACCTGTAAGAAAGAGAAGGTAAAAAGCAACAACAAGAAGTAAAAGATGCACTAAATGCGTTCGAGTGAGATGATTATAGTGTAACAAATAATAAAGAGAGAGGTAAAGAAATAGGCCTAATCCTGAGTATAAAAGCTCCCCAGAGCATCGAGCGTCGAGCAGTTTTTCACCAGCAGGAATTTAGGACGAAATTCCTGCAACGCCAAGATTTTATACGAGACTTGCCAATGACATGCTGGATTTTGCCGTAAATGGTGGGATATTATTTTGATATCGTTAAAACATTTTCTTTTATTATGCACTCGCTTCCTTTCACAATAAACTATTAAATGTAGTTATAAAATTTTAAGCTTCCCGCAAAACACAGCTGACACTACCCTACGTAATAAAATTATTATTAATATTTTTTAAATTCATTTTATAATCAAGCCGAATAACTACAAAACAAAATTAAACACCTGTTTTACAAACTTCAAATGCTCCATTAAATTCTAAACTATTATCCCGGGGACGACGCTCCCATATACGTAATTTTATTTTACTGCTGTGTAATTACATTCAGCATTTCACCTAAACCCAATTAAAATAAATCCTTAATTTTCAATTATAAAATAAGTCATTTTGAGTTTGATTTTAATATCCAGCAGGTGTTGTTACCGTTCTGATCTCAAAAAAAAAAGAAAAAAAAGTGGACTCCCGGGAGGATCGAACCGCCGGTGTTCAAATCACACCGACTGCGACTTGACCTGCGCGGACATAACACCAATATTCATTTGTCCCAAAAACAACAGTAACAGTCCCCCGGAACACTTACCGTAATTGTTATTACCAAATTTGCACAAAAACTAATACCTGAATAAACATTAAGCAAGAAATATCCTGGAAGCTTCTGGTTTAAACAAAACAGTTGCATTTTGCCCGACTCAATGATACACCAGGATTATATAATCCTTAAAGCGCATTAAATTGGAAAAGCTCTGTTAAATTTTAATCCCTTTACAAGGCAATGATAAAGCTTGCAGAAACCGATCCGCTTCGATGGTTAGTTAATATGCAGAAGTATCTTAAAAGATTTTAAAATTTGGGAATACACACTGGGGTGATTTAGGACCCCTAGGTATATCAAAAACGAATTAATATTTTATTTCGTAAAATTTAATTAATGCGAGTTGTGAAAAGAAAAATAAAACAATTAAAATGTTAATATCTCTCGAGATGAGACACCGATTAAAAGTTACGTGCTGCTGTTCCTTAATAGTTCCGTCAGTCATAAACTCATAGCAGGATCTTTTATTATTACGTAGCATAAAAATATCATTCGATATTAATAGGAATTATATGAAATTTTTCATTAGCAAAACTGACGAAAGAAGTCGACTTTGTAAATCGATAGAAGATAGCCAAGCTTTTTTAATTAAATTAGAAGAGAATATCAAAGAATGCTTTTCACACTCTGATTCATTAAAATAACAAATATGGATCGAACGAATGAAAAATTCTGGAGTGTGGGTACACTGGAACACTGCAGTATCATAACAGCACACGTGAGCTGTTACTTAATTCCACTTCCGTTCATTGCTGTTAGTTAATCAAATTTTGACATTAATTTTCAATTTTTGATTTATGGACGGAAGTGAATGTTAATTACCAAATTCAATTTTCAATTTTGATTTAAAAAATGAATTTTTTATGACATTTAATTGATTGCGGTTTCTACCGAAAGTTTTGTTTGCCGGCCGATAATTTAACGTGAAAATGTTTACGTTGGCCTGAATTATTGACGTAATTTATTATCGTCAACCTGTTTAGAAAGTTTTAAAAGGCAGAAAAAGGCCTAAAAATTCAATCCAAAGCCTCAAAACCTCGGAAACTTCAAAACGCGGTACGTAGTCATCCAGCTAGAAAAAATCCAACTTCACATGAAAGCTTGTTGATCCAAGTGTGAGAACGAAATTAAGTAGATTGTACACGCGAGAGTTAATCGAAAATTGTACATGGCGCAGTCGGTACAAACTGTTCATACGAGAAACGATTTTTAAAAATCCGCCCGCGTTTGATCTAATAATGTGATTTCGGTTCCCTTTTCTCTATCTGGAGAATTTTACTTGAGGCGTTTATCTTGACCTGCTTTAAAGAGTCCCGATCGTACGAAAATATCACAGAATATTTGAATTTTGAACAACCGCTTCATTTTCAAAAGGAAAAAAGACGATTTATGAAAATAAAGCTGGATAAATAATAAGTTTTCGATCGGGAAGGTGAAATATTGTACGTTATCGTATGACGGTTCAAAATCGGTATATTGTAAAAGTCGTCTCAATCGAATGGAATTGTGTGTTCAAGACAGTTATCGAGCAGACTTGATTGACAGCAGAAAACTCAGAAATTACTGATAGAAACATAGGGATTGCCATTTCTCATATTATATTGTGAATGATGCCATTTCAAAACGATTTTAAGAACGCTTAAACCGTCAGTTACATGAATCATTTTCATTTTTTCCACTTAGAAATTATTACTACCTAATTCAAATTAACGCGAATTAGTGCCCCGTTCCAATTTTTGGTTAAAATTAAGATTGTCAACCTCGCCCAGCAAGGAAGCAACTGACAACTAAGCATTTTATCAGGCTCAGCTTGTTTCCAATCATCAATTTGAAGATTCTTGAGAGAATCCTTGTGTAATGGAAGATAATTCCGCTTTTAGCTTCTTCTCAATTTTTTCCCAATAGCTCTCGCGTCCGGAAGGACTAGGTGGTATGGAATACCCCCAGCATTAGCTACTGAGTAACTTCTCCGTTTTGGAGCATAAACAAAAAAATTGACGCTCAACCAACACTTGCTAGCTAGCTAGCTACTTCTATTACCATTTCTTCTACTCCCTGGGGTGCAAGAATGCAGTTACTTTTGGGCTTAGCAGCGAAACTAGTTTTCTCGGGTTCCAAAGCTCTCAACATTTTTAAGTTTATAAGTCACAAAACAATTGGTGTAATCCTGGGGTAAATTAGGGTATAGAATACCCCCCAGTGTACCATTTCTTGCTGGATGATTTTGCTAATCCCCCAGACAAGAGTGAAAAATATGTAGATATTTACCTTGGAAATCGGAAAACGTCAATTGTAATTCAGATTTGACAACTGATATTCAGAAATCGTCAACTATAATAAATTCAGATTTGCCAATTGATGTTCAGAAATTGTCAAATGAAAATCAGAAAACTTCAAATGTAATTAATAAAAAAGCATCAATTCTGTGGCTTCCTTGGAGCAACTTGGAACAATTTCTGTGGCGTTGTAGCTATGGAACGCAGAATACTTCACAACTACATAGCAAATGATTGGGTAATGACATTACCATATGAAACGATATGATTGTTTCTGAATTACAATTGACGATTTCTGAATATCAACTGATGATTTCTGAATTATAATTGACGATTTTTGAATATCAGTTGACAAATCTGGATTACAGTTGACAGTTTCTGAATATCATTTGACAAATCTGAATTACAGTTGACGATTTCTGAATCACTGGTGGAAAAGGTATCTTCGTGATTTTCGAGTTTGTAAGTTTTTTAGGTTGCATTTTATTTGTTGATGAGTTTATTAAAATATTAACCGATGTGTAAATAGGGGAGATTTCTTTTTCCACCGATGGTCAAGGGTTTCTTTAATTCCATATGTTTTCCACCTCTGCCGTTAGCAGGTAGACTGGTCAAACTTTTAATATTTTAATTATTGGGTTTTTAAGTAGTTCTTAACATATTATATAAGACTAGCTGGAAAGCCCGTCCGTAGACGGTATTTAACGAAATATTATTTATACATTTAATTTCGTTTCCCCCTACTGGGGGATTCCCCGTTTTTCTATATTTGCAAAAGTAGCTCCAAAACTTGATGTGCCGTCGAGAAATTAAAAAATTTTGTTATAATAATAAAAATAAATTAGTTTTTTAAATAATAATTCTAATTTTCTTTAGCCGAACGTTTTAATTTCCCTCACTTCTGTTCAAAAACAAAAAATTTCCCAGCTTTTTCTGACGAAATTTGTATAATTATTGTCTTCTGTAGGTATTCTAGAAGAGTGGGAATTTTATTATATGTACTGGGGGGTGTTCCACACTCCCCCAGACCCCCCGGTTTACACTTTTGACATTATAATTGACAGTTAATTTTTAAAGTAACGCAGAAGTTGCTGCTAAACTCCGTGAGCAGTAAGGTAGTTAAATAAATATGTTTTCCAAGTTTTATATTTCCCTGAAAAAAATTGTAAAATTATAAAATCCCTGTTATCTTTAGGGATTCAGGAAGAGTGGAAATCCTGTGATATGTTCTCCATTTCTCCTTTTTGTTTTTCTTTTCATTAATCATGTCGGGTTTTTCGAACCAAAAATATGACGCGCTGTAGCAGCAGAAGCATTATAATAAAAGAGATATCCGCGCGAAGATATGCATCGGTTATGTAGGTTATACATATAATCGCCCCATTGTAAGCTACCCTGACCCAAATCGGTGGAATAGTACATTGCTCTACGTTGACCAATTTAGGGTTCGGGATGAAATATCAACCATCGGTGGAAAAGTATGCCGTTCGTAAATAGATAAGGAATGCAACCATCAATACAACTCAAATATCACAAATTGCATAAGATAATTATGTCAGTTAGAGCGTTTCCCCTACAACTTGATGATGCAACAATTGAGGCTCAGATTGACCTTAATTACGAATTGTCCAAAGCAATAAACGAGACGCGGTTGCTGCAAAGCCAGTCTTCTGTTCAATTTGTTGAACAATCTGTTATGTGATTATAACATAAAACAATCGAACAAAACAGTTACCTCGGGGAGAGGGGGGTACTAAATCCAACTCAAAAAAAATTTAAGGCTGGAATGCGGTCTGAGTCTGGTTTGCTCTAAGATAGGTCAGATACTCGTACGGATTAGGCAAACCTGGTCCGGAGCGGATCTTGATTAACGCCAAACTAAATTTAGCTAGATTATAAATAACAAAACAAAAATTTTCAAAATAAAACTCTTTTTAGGTTTACAGCAAGAAGAGCATTCCAACGTTTAATTAAAAAAATATAGTAAAATGCAAAAATCAATCAATGGAAAAGAGTTTAGCTGGAAAAACAGAAGTACTTAACTATTTTGAAGTTAGCAGTATTTATTCTTAAATTTTTAAAATAAATGTTTATTTTATGTAGAAAAGATGTAATGATTAAATATGAATCCATTTTAAGTTCTACATTATTTATCATAGCAGAATATTTAAAATTGTCGAATAGAAAAGCGCTTTGCCTTATATTTGAACTTTTCCTAGGAAATAAGTAAAGTTTAAAGTGAAGCTTTCAGTAAAGTATTGATTTATAAGATAATACCTACAAGTATTATTTTAGATAGTGCAAGCGGTTGTTATTGCAATATCCATAACCTGCTGTTTCTTCTAAGATAACGTGAAATATAGCTCAACTATTAAGCTTGACTTAGTACTTTAGGAAACCATAGTGGCTACGTCGATTTTTCTGTTTATTTATTTTAAATTGCAGTTGTCACTTGTTTAAATATTAAGTCGCACTTAATTTTTAAGTATCCCTTAAAAGAACGACTTAAGTGCCACTTTAGGCACTCTGCACATCCTACTTATGATACTGCGATATTAATGGGAAAGTTTCGTTAAAACTAATTTAAAACAATTAAGTTCCACTTAGCAATGTCCGGTTTAAGTGCCGATATTTACGCACGCCGGTTTGGCGCTTAGCATAAACGTCGTAAATATTTGGCAGCAATTATATTAATTTTGTTTGAATAACCTAATCAAACTTGAGTTTATTATTGTATCTTGCACCCGGTCGTTCCCTTTTGCTCTACGTTTTGTCCTCTGCCGGAAAGGTTTCCTATTCAAATATTAGCAGGTTCAGTACTCAGTTTTCAATATTTACCAACCGAATGAATAAAAAATTGTACCCTAACATTTTTTATAAACTGAAACGAGAATTTCGAATGGGCCATAATTTTGGCGATATAATTAAAATTTACTCCACCTATCCATGTACAATAGTGTGCGGCCGAGGTAGCGCGTAAATAACATAAACAAATGGTTATAGCCGTGGAATATAAATAATTCTGAATGCATCAATCTATCTAAATAATCTGTCCCCTGCAGACTCAGACCACAGATAAATCCAATATCTCCCCCGGTTGTCACAATCACTGTTTGTCAATTGCTCACTTAACAACTGACTCATTGTTTGCAAGTAAACTTCTACATTCACGCCAAGTTAATTTTTTATCGTGTACGCCCCGATTGATGACGTTAGTTGATCAGAAACTAAGCTATTGTTTTAGTTTATTAATTTAACAACTGCATTACTGGTTGGATTACAATATGTCAGTATTTATCTCAGTTATTTTACTACTCCTGTGTATAAGGGGTACGGCGGGTTGCTTACAACATTTATATTCATTACCCCTTAATGCCCTTACAGTGCGGTTGACCAAAGGGTCGAGAACTCACTAAACTGTTTAGAAGTATATAGCCATTAAGCTTTACTTTTATTCTATGCATTTCATATCGGAATGGGATTTTTTGCGGCGTTCCGCAAGATCGAACGATGGACTCTTGATTATTTTAGCATAACTGAATTTTACGCACTTGGTACGTGTCTCACGTGCGCCCTATGTCTTATACGAGTACTATCCGGAATGTTACTATAACCTACAAATTTTTTGTGCAAATACATTTCGTGTGGGGGCGCTCGTGCAGATTTTACCCCACGTGACCGACATTTAAATATACGTTTCGGATTAGAAGTTGATAATTACATTTTGATGTAAGTCTGCGGAAAGCAAAGAAAGTCGGCAGGATGAATAAATTGCGAGGAGGCAGAGGAAGTTTGGGGGAGTATATGGTTCCGATATTGTGGAAGTTCTAATTAATGGTCTGTAATTATTGAAATTCTGTAAGGCTCTATAGAAGGCAACCGCTAAAGGGTTACACGAGCTTGTTCTACCTTAAATTACCCTCGTTAGCATGGATTTACCTTAGCGTTCTATCGTAAGTAATCTGGGATAATTCAATTCTCATCATTATTAGATTAGTTAGTAGCTTTGTTGGTAACACATGTGAAACATTAGGACTTTCTTGTTACTTTGAATGTGCGCCAAAAATTATATATTATAATTAACGCACATTATTAATGGACTTTAGGAACAAAGTAAAGTAGAAAATCACGTACATTTGCTCATATACACTCCTAATAAATATGGTCGCCCTGACAAGTTACTTTCCCCTTATTTACCACTCACTCGGTTGGGGTCGACAGGAAACCGTCATGTGCACACTTGAACAACTAACCATTTACCTAGATAACTTCGGCAGAACCCAACAGTTTTATTTTCCAAACTTTCCAAAACTCTAATGAATGGGAAATTAGTTGCTTCACATAAAAGGTTGAGTGACGTTTTTTGTTTCGGGCAAAACTAAAAACTTATAATTTTGATACGCCATCCCCTAAAGAGCTCCCTCGTTAACAATTTTGGCATTTTTAAAACTTTTTAAAAATATTAGTCTGTCGGCTATGACACGTATGGGTAACCGTCGTCATTGCAATATTTTTAACGTCAAGTTAAAACAACAATTAGACATTTGTTTAAAAGAACAAGGGTGAAACGTAGAAGTCTCCTAAAATATTGATCAAATTTACATTTTTATGTTATCGTGTATTTGCCGCAGTGTAGTAAATTTAATGCAATCTCGAAAATCTCAAAAGAAATGAAAAATCCAAAATGATTTGCTAGATTTGTTTTCTCAAGTGGAAATTTTTAATACAGGAAAATCGCCACGCACAAAATTAAAAATTTTAAAATATGGTTTTCTATTTTCAGCTCGTCTTGTTTAAATTACGCCCGGTGACGCTTTTTTGTAATAAACGCAAGTTTATTAAGCAATTGAAAAACAAGTGTGAGAAGACAGTAAGAGAGTGTTAGACGTAGTAGTTGGAAGACAAGTCATAACAATAAACCGAGTAATGTTCTATAGAAGTAATAGAAATAGGTCGAGTTTAATCTTGGTGGAGCGTGCTCTTGAAATATGACACCTAAATCTTCTACTTCCTGCCCTTGCTTTGTGCCAGTATTTATAGTCAGTGGCGTACTGCAAGATTGCAAAAACGGAAGACACTTACACTGCGATCCAACGATTTAATGTCTGACAATTATACAACATATAATTAGACATTTTTTATTGCAATATTCACCAACCCCCTTTTCCAAAAGATAAAGTGCCAGCTTCACGATAATAGCAAAAAAATGACTATCTTGTTGGATTATTGGTTATCCATCAGTTACAGCAATAAAAATCCTAAGTTTCGCCCTAATATAACTACCCGCACCCAATTGGTTGAAGCCAAGATGACGTACTAAAGAATTTCATTAACGGGCGTGGTTTCCCGTTACAGATCAGTTTTGGACTTGAGATCACAGCAGTGTAGGCTTTACGCCACACGACTGGTTTCTCAAAAGCTAGAAAAGTATAAGGCCGATGTTGTATTATAATTAATATTTTACTTCGTTTGAACAAGCCAGTAATAATTGAAGATAAAAAATTCAAAAATGTATTTTAACCCTTGAAGGCCACTGTGGGGTCTATGGGACCCCAGCCGTAATCAATTGTATTTTTGTCATTCTTGTGTTGTCGAAAAAGTCAATAGCTGCTTCCCAAAACAATTTTTTAACGGTGGGGTCTGAAAAGCCCCAGTGTGGCATTTATGTTATTCTGGAAAAAGTATGGCCTTTAAGGGTTAAATTTTACTAACCAAAAAATAAATGATAACCAATCGAGTACTAATGTGTTCACTCATCTCAAGCAAACGGGGGTTCTGCAGAAGTGTGCAAAAACCCCTCAATTGGTAAGTAAATAATTCTTCAGATTTGGCGTTCGAATAAAGAGCATAGAGTGCCCGGATTGACACCTACATATTGTGTCTTAAAAAAGGCAGTTCTATAACAGCGACTTAAGCTAAGTCCAACTTATCCTAATATATAAAAAGCCGAATTATATATAAAAAAAATATAAAAAAACCCGAAAATGCAGACATGATTAATGAGAAAAAAACAAAAAAGAAGAAGACAAAAAATTTATAATCTTACAGATTTCGTAAGGAATAACCGGGAAATTTGAATTTTTCAAAATATAAAAGAAATTTAAACCTTCGATTAGAGAAAATTAAAATTTGAAAAACATATTTATTTAATTACCTTACTGCTTAGGGGACGTCCATTAATTACGTGAAGCGATTTTTTAACCCCCCCCCCTTCCCCTGGTGAGATGTCGTGAGATTTGGCTCGATCCCTCCTCCCCTAATCTCACGTGAAATTATTTGTTTTACCTTCTTAATTTAACCCAATTCTCTCGCAATTTTAAATTTTCTTGTGAGAAAAAAAATTACGTGATATTTGCTGAGACCCCCCTCTCCCCACGTGAGATTCTACTCGATCCCCTTCCCCCCCTAAACACCTCACGTAATAAATGGACGTCCCCTTACGGAGTTTAGCAGCAACTTTCTGTGTTACTTTGAAAGGTAATTATAAAAATTAAATCAAAAATGTAAACCAGGGGGTCTGGGGGGTGTAGAACACCCTCCAGTACATATAATAAAATTCCCACTCTTCTAGATAACCCACAGAAGACAGAATAACTACTATACAAATTTCGTCAGAAAAAAATAAAAAATATTTAATTTCCTCACGGCACATCAAGTTTACCAGCAACTTTTTGCATTACTTTGAAAATATAGGAGAACGGGGAATCCCCCAGTAACAGGAAACAAAATAAAATATGTAGATATTATACCGCTAAAAAAATATCCACCGTCCACTGCCCGTCCGCGGACGGGCTTTCCAGCTAGTATACAATAATATACTAAACTAAGAAGTCGTGACGATGTTTGAATGATGTGGAACTCGATTATCCAGGTTCACCCTTCCGCGGTTCCAAATTTTCTTATAGGTAAGCCCGAGTGACGTATCAAATTCATATATTTCTTCACGTCTTTAAACATTTCTGTCCACTACAGGACAATCAGCCTTTCTATTTGATGGTGGCATTATCAACCCAGAGAAACCGATAGTCATAAGACAGTTTAGACTCTTGCTGGATTTGAACCAGGCATCCTAACGTCAACAGTTAACTTACTAAGCTAAATGACTGTCTCTTTTTTCTGGTTATCCTCCGAAAGGAGCTAATAACAGTTGTAGCTTAGTGATTAAGGTTTGAGTCCGGGCAGAGTGGACGGCAGACATTTCCACCATGGTTGATATTTAATCCGCAACCCTAAAATCACCAACAAAATCAGCACTAGGTGATTTAGTCCCCGGTAATTTCACTACCGGCAATGTATTTTTGGAGGCGATTTTGCTAAAGAAAAGTCATAAACTAACACTGATGCAAAACCGATGCATATCTGCGCGAGGATATCTCTTTTTTATATTTCAAGCGATTCCTCTCACGTCATCAACAATAAAAATCAGAGTTATCAGATGTAAAGCAGAGTAATAATATATTCCGAGTACAAACAGTTCGCGTTTTTGCAGTTTGAAGGTGTAAATCCGGGGGGTCTGGGGGACGTGGAACGCCCTCCAGTGCATCTTTTGTTAATTGTCTAGATGGTAAATATCTCGAAACGATTTTGCTGCAGAAAAATCATAAACTTCCAAAAACCTATATAACCGATGCATATCTTCGCGCGGTTACCTCTTTTTTACGGACAATATAACTATCACCAAATTACAAACATGAAAAGGATCAATTTTGTAAAATAATGTATTTTAATAAATTATTTTAAATATAAATAATGTATTTTAATAAATTCGTTACAAAAATGCAATGAAATAATATAAATAAATTGGGGATGCAACTATCGGGGTCAAAGTTGCCTGGGACCAAATTGCGAGGAGTGAAATTACCGGCTACGAGATAAATCGCACATCTGTCGCGGTATGAAATAATTTTTTTCTATTATACATTTACGAAATTCACTTGCCCAAATTAACAGTAATAAATATTCCAAATCCAACTTATTTCTTCTGTCTCCAAAATCTCAATCCAAATTATAAATCACTAATTTATTCTCCAAATGGCAAATAAAACTCAGGAGAGAAAATCGGTCACCGCTGGCAAAAGACCTGGTTTCCCCACCCAGTTGTTGCAAGCTCAACTAATTGGCGGGAAAATCAGAAAATTCAAATAAATAAAATTATAAATCTTCAGAATAAATGTCAAAAATAATCAAAAATCGATGGAGTATTTTGAAACACAATATATGATTATTTGGTGCTTATTTATAATAAAATCATACAAAATAATTAAAAATATTCTTTGCGACCCTGTAGTATTAACTTAAATTTATCAAATCTGACTATCGATAATTCCGAAAATATTCACTTTTCCAACTTAACGCGGATAAGTTATTCAACCTTTTTTTATTTCAGCAGTTATATAAATATAACGTGCGGTTACCAGAACAACCACTTTCGATTTCCACTGATCTCCATAAGAGAAAATTCTTTCATTGCCGGTAACTCAAAATAATTGTATCTTCAAACATTCTCAATTTACATAATTAATACACATTTCGATCTTTCCCTCTATGATTTCTTATCACAACCATTCGTTGCAATTATCATATTTAATCAAACTCAATACTATAATAATGATCTGAAGTAGAATCATCAAACTTCAAATCAAACAAACAACTCCTGCATACATAAGGTAAATTTTTCAATCTCTTAAACAACTTGAAACTAATAAATTTAATTAATTTCAAATAAAAAAGAGAAAAATTGCTAGGACGTCAAAAGTTCTATAACGAAACCAGCTTTGGCCAAAAAAATTATATTTGTTATAATTTTCTTTGTTTTTAATTATAATTAAATTGAGAAGTATCCATAACTTCCTTATTTTTCATGCTAGTTAAAAAACGAAAAGAGCCTTTTCTTCCGAGTTTCCAGCACTAGAAAATTATTCTTTTGATAATTTATGATTAGCCGAATAATGACTGAGCAGTTTGAGAAAAATTTAGGTTAGACCCTAATTTCCCAGCGAACTAATTTACTTCGGACCTATTAAAATTTAAACGTGACGTAAATGAATATTTAGTACATTTCGTGTTCTAATAACATAAAATAATCGTTAAAGTGTTTAATTAAAATTTATTCAAAATGTTATAAAATTTGAAACTCCGGAGTTTGTTAAAAGAACAATATAGTCGATTATAGATAACGATCGTATTTCACTATAACTGGAATATAATTTTATTAAACCAAACTCTTGGCATTTAACTCGAGTTTTAATAGTTTACTTTTAATTAAAATATTTGGTAAGGTACGGGGGCGGTTCGCGCGAAAAGTGGTCTGCCGTGTACCTGGACGTAAAAATAAAATTTAATTAAATTTACGGTTAAGGTTATCCGGCATATTTTCGCATGGAACATATTTTCTTCCTTTTACGTTGCAATAATGATGTAGTAAATCTATTCGCAAATGGCAGATTCAATTCCAGTGTTGTGGAGAATGATATAATTCTTTTATAAAGCCAGATTGCCCCCCCGAACTAGATTTACTACTTCTATTCTTTGTCATTTTCCTTTGTAACGTCTTCAACTATAATGGACAACGTTATTATAGTGAACAATAAGTGGGAAGTATTTACGTCTAGTGCTGCGCTATCGTGATGCTTAGGCGTAGTATATTTTGACTAAAACGGACATTTTCATAATAACCTGCCAAAATAATTTAATACCAAATGAGCGTCGATATAAATCATCTCGCTATTGTATAGGAAAATCTGGGCTCGAAGGTGTAAATTCTTTGGGGTTTAATTATCTCCGAAAAATAGTAAATCAAAGATCAAGGATCCAAAGAGGAAGAGAATAAAGCGTAAACTCTAAACATGTTAATTTGGGCAAATAATTTAAGATTCAGGGATATTTAACGTGGAACAAATTAGTCAAGTTCACCCTTAACATTTGGGAATAATGGCGCAAATGTCATCTGCAATCGCATAAATAACTAAATAAGAGAGTACGTCTACAGTTGTAGTAATGCAACAAAGTCCAACAAGGGCAACTTTCCAGAAATACTACTCTTCGTTATTAGCTTACTTAATTACAATAGTTAAACCAAATTACTAAATTACTTCGTTTAAACAGCTACGTACCGGTAGTGGCGTTAAATTAGTACGACAATCTCGTTCAATAGCATCTAAATTAAAACACCACACGCAGAAAGATATAATCGCGACGCAATATAGGAGATAGTGTAGGTAGAGACAGACCAATAAGGCTACGGATTGATGATCTAGGAAACTTAACCAACAAAGTTAAGATGTCGGAGTGCTTTAAAGTAATTAACAGATGGGTTATAGAGTAAATGGAGCAAGGGTCGATGTGGTTTAGATACTAAGGATGTCTCGAAGGCGTTGTAAGAAAGTCTCGAAAGCCTTAAAGTACTCGCTCATTCTCCACTAAATTCTATAGAATGCAAAATCTTCTAGTGACAAAGACGAGCGCAACAGAAAGCACAAGTCGTTCAGATATTAATACTTTGTGTGTGAGACGTGTCTAGCTTATACGAACGAGCAGTCTGGAGCTTTTGTCTGCTAATGTTGGCAATGCTCCTTTCCACTTCTGAATACGCTGTGCATCTAACAGGCACTTAAAAAACGAAAAAACCATTCATTGAAATTCAAATTTTGCATTACCTATTCCTTCGCGTCAAAGGTGCAAGTCGGAAGTTTACAAAAAATGTCACCGCAAATTTAATTCCACCTAATAAGCAATAAAAATGCGCCAGATAGAGAATATAATTTAACTAACTTTACTACACTATTACGCCCCCATTAAATACAAAAACACCGCCGCATGATCCACTACCCTACTGATAAGAATCTGGGTCACCCCAACAACATATCTCGAGATTACCCAGATATTTATAATGAAAACCGGCATTTAAAATTGAGCACTTGGACCTTAATCACGTTATATTTGCTCGAAATTGAAACTTGGGAAAAAATCGTTAATGCATATCACCCTCGCGCGCGTCACCCATGAAAGGCAAATTTGTAAAATAATTGTAAATTATACGGTTTAAAAATAATAAGAGGTTTAAGTTAATCGGCGATTAAAATAATGCCTTAATATTTTCATGAGGCAATCGATCACTGTCGAGTGGAAAAATAAAGGAAACCACGTCAGGAAAGTTTTTGTATGACCCGCTCAAGTCCAATAAGGAAAATTTTTAGAAAGAAACAATTGAAAGAAAATAAAATCCAATAGGGCGACAATATAATGGAAAAGATGGCCGACGCTATAATGAAGTTTGCCTATGCACGACTGCGTTTTGGCCATCTTCTAAATTCAAATATGTTGGTGGCATGCAATAAAGAGAGGAATGTTCTAAACGGTATGGCCAGAGCTTCCCCAACCACCCCCTCATTTGAAATCTAATCACCACTATCAAAAACTAATGCCCGGGCACTTTTACGAACCCCACGATTATTGCGAAATCGTTTACCTTATTATTATAATAAAAGAAGCTTCATAATTTTATACGCCACATAAAACGCGGCTCGAAAATTACGGTAGCTCTTAACGCAAGTTGTAAGCTGTCAGGAAGTACAAGAAAATGTAAAAATATAATATTCTTTAAGCCATTCTGATATTTCAATATGCTAACAAGAACGTTGTTTGTAAAACATACAATTTCTGACAGCTTTCACACGTTACCAAGATGAATTTATTATTTATAACTTTCAAGAAAACTTTTACCACGGAAACATAATAACGTTTACACATTTTCATCGATAAACACACTCATACGCACTCCCTTGAATTTTTATAATGGACGGAATGCCAACGCTACTTCCTCAATTCAAGTTTCCCTCTTTTTCCTCTGTTTCTCTTTCTGAAATTATCTCTCCAACTACCATTCGAGGATTTACCTTATCTTTAAACAGGCCCTTCTCTTAAGTAACCTTCCTAGAACACTTTTTATAAATGAATTTATTAATTTGCAGGTAAATTTTTATAATTCGATTCCCTTCAAAATGCTAACACTTTCATTTGATTTTGTGAGACCATTTGTTCAGTCATTGCGTAGTCACTATCTGGAATTGAAGTTAAGATTGCTGGTTTCAGTTGAAAGATTTTATCCCGATTGGTCAAGGGGGCATCCAGTTTAAAGGAATTAACCCCACAGTAGGGTTTATTCGTAGGGCCTGTCGACGAATGTTGAGATATTTCAGGAAAATAAGATAATTTTTGTATTTATTAAACTTTACAATAATAAATTATATTTATTAATTAATATTAAATTTTAATTAATATTAAAAAAAAAGGAAAATATTACTATTTTTTTTTCTTAAAATAAATAAACTTAAAAAACAGATTTCGTCGAATTTCCAATGATCTTGTGATTTCCTCTAGCTTGTACACCAGATTTCCACAGCAATTCCCTCCTCACCTAACGCTTTCTCAAACAATAATTTTTGAAATCCGGCCTTGTGAGTCCACTCTTCCCCCAAACCTCGTAAATGCCCCCGAAGCCAAGGTTCTAAAGGAGATGTTACTGGGGGATATTCCATACCCCCAGACCCCCCAGTTAAAAACTGACGATTGATATACAACATATACAAACAATAATTTTTGAAATCCGGTCTTGTTAGTAGTCAGCTCTCCACTCTTCCCCAAATCTCGTAAATGCTCCCCGAAGCCAAGGTTCTAAAGGAGATGTTACTGGGGGGTATTCCATACCCCCCCAGACCCCCCGGTTAGAAAACTGACGATTTGTATACAACATATGCTCTGTGATAAATTTTATTAAATAATAATCAAAGACTAAATTATACACCAACTCCTCTTTTAAGCTTCAATACGTCCGTCCATCCAAACCCTTCGTAGCTTTTTTCGGTAAACTGATAGTAATTTTTAAGTTTTAATTTTTATGTACCTACAGTTTTTTTTTAATTCCAATACTTTTAATGTAATTTCGACCTTATTTGTAATTTTTCTGTGTTCAGTATTCTAATCTATATTTTTCAAGTTAAACCAAAAGTGAATATAACTCTGAAAACTGCGGTCATCCGAGTTCCACCTTGTTGTTTTCCTACTCACACAAATCCTTGACAACTCATGTGTAATTCCTTTGCTATTCCTAGATATGATCCCTTTACACCTCCAGAACAAATCTGTGCCGGGGCAGTAAGCATCGGGAGTCTGTGAGACATAAACTGTGATTTATTTCATTAACCCTAGAGGAGTACATGGGGTGTGCGCGCGCGCCAGACAACCGGGTTCATTATTCACATTTACCTATGTTAACCCTTTCTGCCCACGATTTTGTTGAAATTTGGTGATGACCATATTATAAGAGTCCAGATAAAGAATTTATTACAAAAAAAAATTATTTCGACTATAAAAAAGTTAGGGCTGAAAGGGTTAAGTAGCCAAAAATTATTAATTTTTTTCAAAATTTTAAGTAATTTTTTTGTAACTTCAATACAGGAGGCGCTAGCCACTTTAAAACTTGTACCTTGTATTTCTCTTCTTTTTCAAGTGCCATACACAATGCAGTGGGTAGGCAATCACTTGGCTAAAGCCAAGATGACGTACTAGGAAATTTAATTAATGGGATGGTTTCTCGTTGTCTTCCCCATAGCCCACAGATATATTTTGGACTTGAGATCACAGCAGTATATTCGACGCGACCAGGATTTAAACCGCGATTACACGCTTCCCAGTCGGCCAGTGTAGGTTTTACGTCACATTGTAAAAAACAGTGTACTAATCTAGGGTTAAAATATGGAAAATATCTCCCTATGTTTTTTCCTTTCATAATCTTTCATACTTTCAGAACAGATAACAGAAATAAATAAATTTATTTCAAGACAGAAGTTATCTTCCTACCGTAGCATCGAGGGGAGGCGGAGGCAAAAACGTTAAAAGTTTAAAAATGCCGGTTTGTGATTAATTTTATTAATTAAGAACCTTTCCACACCGGAGGGTCTAAGGGGAACATCCCCTTCTGTCATAGAAATTATATGAAACACTCCAAACCCCCTGCACCGGGAGTCTGTAATATCCGCCCCCCTCCAGAGTCCAGAACATAGCAATTATATGGGAAACCCCATGCCTGCAAGCGCTTGGACACTTTCGTTTGATCACAATTCCTACGGTACTGGAGGGGGGGGGGGGGTATTCCATACTCCCCAGGTCTGTTTGCATGTTCTGTAATTTATTTTGCAGATATTATAAAATTTAAGAAAGTAACCTTTGCTCTAGAAATAAGTACCTAACCAAAGTAACTTCTTGCCCATCATAGATTTCATCAAGCTGCTTTTTCAGATTTTTAAATTTTTTAAATGTAAGGACGGAACGTTCCGGGGGGGGGGGCTTTTAAATAATATCCTTTTATAAGAGAACTGTCTAAAGACGAGTCGCACTGGATCTAAATGCTGATCGAAAGATAAAAAATGACTTCAAAGTAGAGTAAACTCTGCCCGTACCCTGGGGCAGGGCCGAATATTAAATGTTGAAAACCATACTATTAGGGCTGGGCGATATTCAAAAATCGATATAGACTTTCGATAATTCAAAAACTATCGATAACTTCGATTAATCGATATTTGTAGATATATCGATAATTATCGAAATAATAAACCCCAACTTTTTTTCTCGAATAAAGAAACCGGTCGAACCGAAAATTGACCAATGAGAAGTCCAGAAAACATAAGACCTAAATTAGAAATATCGAAACTATCGAAATATCGATAACTATCAAAATATCGTTCTTCGATTAATCGATAACTATCGATATTTATCGATAAAAAGTCCCAACCCTACATTATATTATTGCAAACTCAAAAAAATTAAGACTTGGAAATTTTACCCTTTCATGTGTAATAATTTATAGTTAAATAAATATCCCTCATAGCAAACTACCTTCACCATAACAACTTACCAATATAATGACAACCATAATCTGACATACCTGAAACAAAAAAGAAGAAATTAAAAATCGATAAAAAGAAAATCAGAAACATATTTTGTTTTCGTGTAGCTGTACTAGCAATGTCAGTTTGTTAACGCAACAATAACTGAACATACAAGATAAGCCATTGTCATTTAAAACGTATCCATGAACAAACACCGGTGATAGTGTAGTATGGATGGATTCATAGCCGCACTATTATATCTCATAACGCAATCAATATCACCGCCATCATTGTTTCTCGACAACAATCAACGTGTAAACATAACTCTGAATAATATATAGGTATAACCAGAAAAACTATTTTTTTAAATTTGCGGTTAAATTAAAGTTTGCTTAAGTGATTAAATTCGGCCAGACGTGTGCACATAGTCCTCGGAGAAAAACGTGATTGATTGGTATGCTCAAAATATGAAGCAGAAATTTAGGGAGCACGCCTTAACCATTTATCTCTATTATAAAAAGGAAGCGATTTGTACAGTGTATCGGAACATGGATATAATGCAATGCGTAATCAATACAGATTGCTCTAGTAAAAATTAAAAAAGAACCATTTTCTGAAGACCCCTGGTATATATTTTATTTTTTCATCCATCACCGAGTGAGATATTAAAAAAACTCGGAACGTCAAAATAGCGTTACAATATAAAAAAGACGTTGTTGGTTAAAAAATAATCGACGTAACACCTAGGGCTTTCCGCGATACAAAGCATCAAGAAGATGAAAGGAAAGTTATCCCTGTCTTGTTGAGTGATGACCGATCTACATGGGTTCAAGTGACGCGAGATCCATCTAAGACGAACGCAAACACCTGGGGTCTTCACCTTCGTGCTCGAGTGCTCCAGCTTGACGAATCCCCATACTTACGAACGGCGACATTTCACTTATGTCGAGATCTATTCTCTAAATGAGCACAAATAATTTGCTCCCTTGATATTTTCCCTTTACTTTCACAACAAATGCGAAACAATAAAGTATCTCTCTTGTACACCAGCCTTAATGATCATACCCAATTAGTAACATCAGATATAAATAATCAACCCTGTCACTTCATATAATTTGTATTAAGGATTGGCTCCATGTCGTCATTGTTGATTCACCAACGCGAGAGGACTTAAGACATCGGTATACCTTACAATATATGGGTAGGCAACACTTTTAACAAAATATTTTATTGCTACTAGATCAAAAGAACTGCAAGTGGAAAAGCAGCTATTTTCAGAATTTTCAAGTTTTTACATTAATCAACTGTTTTAGTGATTACGTAAATTGCAATAAAGATTAAAATTCATATGATTACACAAAAACCTATGGATTACTGGTATTACAGTTTAATATAAAGATTACAGATGATTACCAAATAATAAAAAAAGTAAAAAGTATAAGAGCTTACAGGAGTGGTCTACCCCTCAAAGGATTACGGTTGAATACAAATGATTACAAGAATTATTCTGGACTAGCTGGAAAGCCCGTCCACGGGCGGGCAGCTAGACCAGCGGTTCCCAATTATAGTTTATTATAATACTAATATAAAAATTATTCTAAAAGAGTGGAAATCCTGCAAAATGTACTGAAGGGTGTTCCACACCCCCCAGACCCCCCGGTTTACAATTTTGACTTTATATCTTTATAATTATTTTAAATTAAATTAGTTATACATTATTATAAATAGATTAAGAGTAAACCGGGGTGGGGGGGTCTCCAGTACATATCGCAGGTTATCCACTCATTTTGAATATTGGACAAATATTGTAGACTACTAGAAGATTACAGCTGATTCTAAGTCAAAGATATAAGAAATTACAAAAGTGGTATATCCCTCGAGTGATTACAGTTGGATACTCATGACTACAAAGATTACTCTGGATTACCGGTATTACAATCGAATACAAATACAATACAACCACAAAAAGATTACAGCTGATTACAAATAATGAAAAGCATAAGAGATTACAAGAAGGATTACGGTTGAATACAGATGATTACAAGGATCACCGGTAGCACAGTTGAATACCAAGTTTGACTACAAAGTGATTACATGTGAAAAGTAGTGGTCTATCTCTCAAGAGATTACGGTTAAATACAGATGATTACAAAGATTACTGTCATTACAGTAGAATACAAAGTTTACTGGTGACTACACGATTATAATACAGATGATTACACAAAATCCTATGGATTACTGCTGTTACAGTTTAATATAAAGATTACAGATGATAAAAAAAGTAAAAAGTTTTAGAGCTTACAGGAGTGGTTTACCCTCAAAGGATTACGGTTGGATACAGATGATTACAAGAGTTACTGTAGACTACCAGAAGATTACAACAAATTCTAAGTCAAATATATAATAAATTACAAGGGTGGAATATCCCACGAGTGATTACGAAGATTACTCTGGATTACCGGTATTACAATAGAATACAAATATACTACAACCACAAACAGATTACAGCTGATTACAAATGAAAACTATAAGAGATTACAGGAATGTCCTACCTCTCGAGAGATTACGGTTTAATACAGATGATTACAAGGATCACCGGTATCACGGTTGAACACCAAGTTTGACTACAAGTGGAAGCTATACAAGATTATAGAAGTGGTCTACCCCTCAAAAGACTACGGTTGAGTTCAAATGACTTCAAGGATTACTCTGGATTACTAGTATTACAGTAAAATACAAAAATAAATTACTGCTGATTACAGTGGCGGTACAAGAATAGCTAGGGCGGCCCGTCAGCCAATATACAAAATGGGCCCCTCACAAGACAATCATTAATTTTGAATTCCGTATATTATTTATATATATATAATTCCGTATATTCGCTTATTGATATCACCGTCACTGCAATGAACCCGATATAGTAGCCTAAGTGAGCGTAGGGCTCGCCTACCTAAAATCTAGAATCCAGAAAAGTGCACTGGGTCAAGCTCAAGCCACAGCTAAGGAATCACTTCTTTACCTGGGCGAAATTATTTGCATGTCAGGATGCAAATCTGCACCCTTCGGCCAGTTGTATTCAGATCAACCTTAGATCAGAGTTAACCCATAGAATTTCCAATGTTAACTCTAGCTTTGGCCACTCTGATTGGAACGACATCAATTGACCCTGGAGTAACTATTAGCACATAAAGTTTAATTTGCCCTCAGTGTTGATACAGATAATTTCGCACATCTAAAGATGCAATTCCTTAGCGGCGGCTGGGCCTCTGCGACTAAAGTCGCAGTAAGTTTCCCCATGCTTTCTTATGGGAGTGTTTCATGAGAATGTAATTTTCGCAGGTGACTCTAAGGTAACAGTTTCATAAGTCATAAGAAAGCATGGAGAGCAGTCGCAAAGTCCTAACTGCAACTAAGGAATCATATCTTTGATGCTTTCTTATAGAAGTGTAATACTCTCATATGAAAGTATGGATAGCATTCGGTGGCAGAGCTCACAGTGCACCAACACACTAGATAAGCGTTAGGTAAATATTAATCCAGTGTCAATTGATGTTGATCATATCAGTCTATAGTCTAACTAGATAGGCCCCCAGACCCCCCGGATTACACCAATTGTTTTGTGATTTAAATAATATGTTTAGAGCTTTGGAATCGGAAAAAACTAGTTTCTATGCTAAGTCCTAAAGTAATTTTATTTTTGCTCATCAGGGAGTAAAAGTCTAAACATATTATTGAAGTCACAAAATAATTGGTCTGGAATACCCTCCAGTGTACTCTTCTGGATTTTAGGTAGAAGGGCAGGGAGATATCCCTACGCGTAAGAGTAGAGTATTGCAAAAATAAATTGATATTAAAAATCAGCCGGCTAATTCGATGCGGGTTGAACGGGAATCCACTGTATGCTGTCGCGGACTTAATTGTAGGAAATTACTTTTTAGTGCAATTGTGTTTTATTTTATTTTTAAACTTTTTAAGTGAATATTTATGGCAATATCATGGTATTGGCGCATTACACTAATGGAAGGCTTTTTTTTTAAATAAAAATGTAATTTACCTTTACACGCTTTTAATAATGCATAGTATATTGATGTCAAAGCTAAATTATCGCAATTACTTATGCGATAAAAATTAAAAGCGTTAAAATAAACAATTCGTGTCGAAATTGATTAGAGGATCAATAAAATAAAAAAGTTGTTTATCTGGCATTAAAATTTAATAAACACTAAAAGAAATAATATTTTCGTTAAGAACATAATAAAACGGCTTATAATAGTCCACGTGCCAAACCGACTCAACTAGGTACACGACAGAACCGCTTTGATCCATAATAATGAAAGAGCATCAAGGATATCACATACCATTATAATGTAATCGCACTTTAATATCAATTACGGTGTCGGCAACCAAATAATGCAGCAATAATAAGAAGACGTGTACACACAAACAATACAAATAAAAATTCATCTCCGAATTGGCAGAACCTGCTTTTAATTGAAGAGGGTCTACAAGACCGCTTGCTAAAATATGAAAAAGGATAATGAAAATTCGAGACGACAATGTAGGGTCTCAAAACTACAAAAGTAATCAGATCTCGGTAATGCTTCTTACCATGGCAGATGAATGGAGACACAATGGCGAAGCTTTTCTTACAACTAGAATAGAAACATTAATAGAAGTGCAACTGCATGTTATCATGGGATTTTTGTGGTCAGTAATGTCAAACATTAGATTTATAGTTGAATGTCACCACCGGAATGCAAGGGTTTTTTTAATCGAAACTACGAGGGTGGTTCATGACACCTCGGGTCCCGATCTTCTATTTTGCCAAAACGAATTTTCTGGAAATGTAACCTTCTACTGACGGATTATGTTTGGAGAGCTTTACAAGATTTTCGTTACATTTACAGTTTTTTCTACTTGAAGTATAGCGGAAGGAAATATTTATTGTGAATAGGATTTTATTTATTTTATTTCATGCGAAATACACTCAGCCCGGCATCAGCATCGAACAATGTTGGGAAAAGTGTGTTTTCCAATTCGATAAGTAAATTTCCGATTGCAGAAGTGGTGAATGTTGACTGATCTGCACGAAGCACAATTTTTGTTTGGTTTCGACAGCTTTTTCCTAGCTCCCTATTGATTTTAAATATTTTAAAATTACAAAATCTGAAATAAAACTTCAATTTCAGGAAATATTCAGATATTCAGACGACGTTATTCATTTTATTTAAACAGTCGAATTTATTGGTGCATAAAACTTGTCGAAGTAGAAAGCAATCATACGATTTTTCAAATTGCATGAAATATTACAAAATTATTTGCTTTTATTTTTGCCAAGGTGAAATTATGAATTGCTTTTTCAATTCGACTTTTGAGCTTCTCCTAGATGAGTTTCCCGGATATAGAGTAGGGAATTATGCTGCACTTTAATCTTTCTATTGGAAATGCCATATGCAGAATGTTTATTGCATTTGATTGTACATAATCCGACGAAGTCGACAGAGTGTAGTCTGAAACGTAATAGGTTGTTGTGGGAACAAAATGGATCTTTTCCTAAATAAATAAATACTCACTCACAAAGGGTTGTTATTTCATCAAACAAATGGAAATTGCTGTTTAAGAAGTTTTCCACGCCAACTTGTAATACCTTTTAGTATCAACGCCATTTGCAATTCTTCATTTAAATACCTCAACTTCGAACAATTGAGTTATAACGAAAGCAATTTTGCACAGATGTTGCTCGGACAAATATCATTCCTCTGGCTAATTAATTCTTATTCTTTCACGTTCACCACAATTTTTCCACCAGATAAAATATTTCGTATTTACAGAGTTATAAATGTGAGCTATGAAAAACAATATTACAAAAGTTTCAACTTTATATTTCGCGACATTTAAGTATCAAGAACCCATAAAACTATCGAAGTATTCTAAAGATATTTATGAGAATTCGTATGTTTGAAACTGGAAACCATATTTTAGTGGTCGTATTTTGCTGATGCTGTGATTTTAGATTCATCGTGGGGATAACCACTCAAATAAATCTATACGTCATGTATTTAGAAGCGTCGCGTCGTCATGAAGACGGCTGACGTCTGCAGCAAGGCGCCACTACGCTTACCATATCCTTAAAGAAATGATTTACATACCGGAGTTTTCCATTATTTGGATTGAGTTTTTAAAGGGGACATATTTTGCCCTTCCAACTAACCTGGCTAGGTGATATACGCACAGGCGGACTGGCGCTAAGGTTCCAAAAATTATTTATTTTCCCCATGGCAAACCTTAAAATAATAGGAGTCTGGGGGCTACATATCCTCCGTCCGCTTATACCCGAATTTGTAAAATTATAGTTTGGATTTGAACCAAGTTCGAACTAAATTTTTCAATATAAGAGATCTTTAATTCGGACATTACACGCAAATTATTATTATGTTCAAGTAAGATGAGTCAAAAGGGCAATCTAAAGGGATTGGGTCCAAAGGGCCCAAAATATAAGGAAAAATATCGAAATCCCGGTTCAACTCGTAATGGTCGTAATACTGGGGGGTATACCACCCAGACCCCTCGGTCTATAACAGTAAACTTTTATTTAATTTGAAAAAAATACTGAGTATTTACTAGAAAAGTTCGTTCGACTAAAGCCAGAAACATTTTTTTGAATTAAAAATAAACCGGTACTAAAAGATAAGTTGAGTTTTGAATGCGCACTCAGTGCCATACTAAGTTTACATTTGATCAATCGAAATTAATAAAGTGCTTTGCCCCAACTTACCAGCTAAAAAAGTAAACAGATATTAAACGAAAAGATGGAAGTTGCTGCCGGGCGCACCGGCAATTGCTTGAGAGATCTAAAAAAACCTCAAAACTTAAAAAATCCTATCTTAATTGTATCATTTTGGGCTAAGGAACCCAAAATATAAGGAAAATCCCAAAATCCCGGTTCAACTGGTTATGGTTGTACGAGAATACCATTACTGGGGGTATTCCATACCCCCCAGACCCCCCGGTCTATAGCAGTAAAAAATTTTTAAATTTGAAGAAGATGCTCCTTAATTATTTAAAATACTGAGTATTTACTAGAAAAGTTCGTTCGACTAAAGCAAAGAGTATGTATATATAGAGGGACAGCCATTAACAAATATTTGACACAAGTTTTTGTTAATGGCTCTGCTACGCCATCTAGTGGACGGTGTGATCTCTACGTTTTAATTTTTAATTTATGGCTGATCCTTTATATACAGGGGGGTATTTTTACAAAAATAAGTTTTTACATGTTAATTTCCTATGTTCAGCTAACTCATTCAGCACCCTGTATATAGAGGACCAAAAATAAAGACGTAGAGATAACCCCCTCCACTAGATGGCGTAGCAGAGCCATCAAGAAATACTTGTGACAAGTATTCCCATAAGAGCTGTCCCTCTATATATACATACTCTTTGACTAAAGCCAGGAACACTTTTTTGATTTAAAAATAATATAACCCCAACCGGCACTAAAAGTAAGTTGATAAGTTAGTTGAGTTTTGAATGCGCACTCAGTGCCATATTAAGCTTACATTTGATCAATCGGAATTAATAAAGAGCTTTCAAATTTGCCCCAACTCATCAGCTAAAAAAAATGGAAGTTGCTGCCGGCACACCGGCAGTAAAGTAAAACAATTGTTTGAGAAATTTAAAAAAAACTTTGAAATCTTAAAAACTTCTGTATTTTTTAAACTGCATTCTTAAAATTTCGTTTACAACCAGTTTTGTTTGTATTTTCACAGAATTCCAAAAAAAATTTGCACTAAAAGCATTGGCGATTTTCCATGTATGGTAGGTGTGGCAATTATTATAATACTAATAGAAATAAATAAAATGATATAAAAAGAACTAAATTAAAATAATTTTCTGTATACAAAAGTAACCATGGCATCCAGAAGTATATAACCCTTTTTCTGCTATTTAAACAAAAAATCAACGAATTTCGAGTTATTAATTAAATTAAGAGAATTTCTTCTGAAGCCGTTGATTCTAGACGATAAAAAGTTATTATAAGTAAATAATTTCAAAAAAATCAATAATTATTGAAAGACCATGGTTACAGACCGGGGAGTCTGGGGTACTCCATTCCTCCGTCCGTTATAACCGATTTTATAAAATTATAGTTTGAATTTGAAGAAAATTTTTAAAGACAGCTACAAAGAAGTTCTACTGTTTTGTAATTAAGAGATCTTTAACTGGATCGGAAGTTTAATTGTATCATTTTGAGCTAAGAGGCCCAAAATATAAGAAAAATTCCCAAAAAACTCGGTTGAACTGCTTATGATTGAACGAGTACACCATTACTGGGGGGTATTCCATACCCCTCAGACCACCCGGTCGATGACAGTAAAATTTTTTTAGCATTTGAAAATGCTCCACAATCATTTGAAAAAAATACTGAGTATATTTATTAGAAAGTTTGTTCGACTGAAGCCAGAAACACTTCTTTAATTTAAAAATAATATAACCCCGACCGGCACTAAAAGTAAGTTGATAAGTTGAGATTTGAATGCGCACTCAGTGCCATACTAAGTTTACATTTGATCAATCGGAATTAATAAAAAGCTTTCAAATTTGCTCTTATCAGCTAAAACAGATGGAAGTTGCTGCCGGCCGCACCGGCAGTAAAGTAAAACAATTGTTTGAGAAATATTAAAAAATTCTGTGTTTTTTAACCTGAATTGTTAAAATTTCGTTTAAAACCAGTTTTGTTTTAATTTTCACACAGGATTTCAAAATATATGGATTCGAATATTGGCGGTTTTCCATGTATGGTAGGTGTGACAATTGCACACCTGTTACAATGCAACGCAGACAAATTATTATAATACTAATACAATTTTCTGTATACAGAAGCTATGTTATGTACAACCCTTTTATCTGCTTTATAAACCGATAGGTAACGCTTTATTCGCGATTTATATTGAGCAAACGCCACCACGCGGGAAAATATTGATTAATCTAATACGTATAGTTGGTATAGAAAGTTATATTTATAAACCAAACGTTTGCATTCTTTTGGTGTTTTATTTGGTAAATTACCATTTCACAGCGGTTTTACGATAAAATAATTCAGAATTTGATCAATTGCAGTTGCAATTCATTAAAAATTCACTTGCAATTCCGATTAATTCTATTGCAATTTCTAGATCTTAAAACAAAAATTTATTTTGTTGTGGCCGTTTGATTCGAATGAGCAAAAAATGCTTGTGAAAAAATGTCTTCTATCCAACCATCATCATGGTCATCAAAACCAACAAACTCCACTCCGTTTTGTTAAAATTTAAAAAACAAACCAAAATACATATTAGAATATATTTATTTACCCCCCTCCTTTCCAGAAAAATAAAAGGTCTCATTAGTCACCGTAAAAAGCAAAAAGGAGCAAAAACGTCAACGTACATTTACCCCCCCCTCCAACTTTGCTTGAATCCGCCCTTGTTGCTATTGCTACCTCTGAGATTCGGAGTCATAGAAGAATCACTATGAAATTGTAAGTGCTCAGTGCGGCCTTCAGGCCGCACATCTTGAGAAATTCAGTTAGACCGTATCCACAAATTTTGTTAGCAAAATAAAATTCCTAAATATATAAGTAGATGAATTAATTGTTTTAACGAAATTTGAAGACTAACCAATTAAACAAAAATTTAAAAAAAATAGCCTAGTCGGTCAGTTATAATGTGACAAATCAAAAAAAAACTTTCTTTCGTTTTCTAGCCTGTTCAATTATGTACCTACAGAAGAAGGTAAAGATGAACGATAGTTTAAGAAGTTAACCGAAGAACTGCTGATGCACAGGTAGCCAATCGAATCCGAAGCGAATTCAAAGTCGTCGGTTTCCATGCATTTCTCAACCTTGATTAAGCAACTGCAAGGCAAATGCTTAAATCTTTCTCACTTGCCCTCCAGTGATCAGAAAAGGCTGATGAATTTTCAACGAAAAATTTTAACTGAAATTGTGATGAATGTCCTAGAAGCCCTATAGTTGACCTACTAACGGCGATAAACATGTAGGTACATATTTACATTAAAAAAATTCAGTAATTTAAAATAAAAAATTTGTTTGTGTAATATATTATGGAAGCAAATTTTACTTGAACTAAGCAAATATTTTGTACAGTGTACACAACAGAGCTAACAAAAATATTAAAAAGTGTTGACGTTATGAAAACCTGACCTATTCAATAATAAATGTTTTCATCAAACATTCAGATAATATTTTAATTTCATAGATTAAATGAAATTAAATGAATAGTGCTAGTAAAGGGGTAGAAGGTCCCCTAGACCGATAAACTTTATTTTTTATCTCCATGAAACAGAAAAAAATTTTACGTAATTAATTTTCCTGCTTTTCAGAATGATCTCGTGTAGCCATTTTTCTGGTTCATATAAATGAAATTCAGTCAGGATGGATTTCATTTAATTTTGATTAATAACATACGATTTTTCTAAACCCGTACTATATTTTTGTTTTCTTAATTTATATCGCACTCGACATTTTGATAAATTGTTGCTCAGTTATAATAAACGCCGTTCACTTATCACCATTTATAAATTGATCGTATTATTTTACTATTGTCACTTATAAATAAATTGATGAAGCACTTAATGAAATTGTACGTCTGCTTTAGGGTCAAAATAAAATATAATTTTCTTAGCGTGCGACGAAGTGATAACGTTAATATATATTTGATAAAAAAAAACCATTAAAATAGAAAAAAAAGTGGTGCTAATTGGTTCGGATTCGGGTTCCACCAGACCAGACCGAATGAATAATTCACTTGTTTTCTCTTTTAAAATTTAGCAATATTTCATGTATAATCAACAAAATAATCTATGTATGTGCACTCCAATAATTGCAATTTGGTATTGGAAAACAGAAAATTTAAATATTTAATATAATATAAACAGAGCGGGTTAATTCGCTTTTAATTTTGAAACGAAATTGTAAATTAATTATTCTACATGGTGGAATATTTATTAAGTGTTAAATAATGCTTGGTTAAACTCGACGCGACGTCAATATGTGAGAGTACAATGTACGCCAAAACAATAAGTTTATTTTTCTGAAAGAGTGAAAAGCTTCAGGCACGTTGCATTATGCAGCAAAAACTAAACTCAAAACTTCCCATTTAATTTTGAAATTGTTGCTGAGCTGCCGGCTCTATTCGCTGCCACCGGATTAAATTATAGACCAGCCTTGCGCCAACCTAAGTTCGCCACTATTTTATTTTGAAGCTCCACTTTGCAATTTGCATGTGAAAATTGAGTAGTTTCAACTTGTTTGTGTATTATAGTTTTATCGTCAAGTAAATACATTACCGTCTGCTTTCGTGCAGAAAATGAAAACGTAAAGTGCAAAAAAGTTTATCTCGTTTCTTCAAAGTACGCCAATCCGATGTGAAGTTTTCCGTAGAATTAAAAATAATAAATAAGATTATGAATAGATTTTGTACAGTTAAATTAATTTACGCGTAACGACCATTGTCCCCTACCAAATAATTTTTTTATTTTCGGGGAACCCCCGAATGAGGAAAAACGTGCCTCTATGCAATAACACCATCTGACGGCGTATGCAGGTAATTTAGATCCCGATAGCGGTAATATGGTTTCAAGCTGCATCGATGCATAAATTTTCAATTTAAAATAATACGTACGTGGTAGTCGGTAACGAGTCATATACATGCAATCAAAAAGCTTTACATTGTCATGTAAACAACAAAATACGACTATCTTTATTACGATATAAAAAGCTTTTAAGTCGTATCGCACGGTTCTTTACCTGAAGTAAGTTTAGATTTTTAATAACTACATAAAGCACGCGAAATCCTCAATGAAAACAAAGCTAACTGAAATGTACTGAAAATATAAAGGGTAATTTAGATTTTGTCAGGTGGTTGTTACAAAAAAAGCAAAATAAAATGTTTATTTCGAAGAAAAGCTTTAAAGCTCGGTAAGTTTTCATTACCAGCAACGAACGACCTACTTCTAACCAGGTCTAATTTTTTTCTTCGGATGTCCCTCGTAATGAATTACAAACCCACTACTTCCTTGGAAAAATCCAAAAATGTGCACGTATTTAGCGAAATCGTTCGAGAAGAGATTACAAGAGAAAACTGCAGAAAAACGAGCGCCATTTCGAAACTCTCACAAAATCTTTACTTCTTCTACGGTCTCCTAGCCCACATGCTCTTCCAGTAATATTAGCAAACTAGGAATACCCTTATCAATGCCACTATTTAAAATAACACCCTTGAGGATTGCAAACAACATAAGAACACGCCATATCGATACGATAACAAACTCCGCTCGTTTTTATATGCAAAAATTTCAAAAAAAATCTTTTTTCTAAAATATTAAGATTTTTTTATGATGCCATTAAAACTTTCCAGTTTTCCACTATCGAATAATGCGACTGCAGTTAAATTTTCAAAAATTAAAGGAAAAATTCGGTAAAAACTCATCAGTTTTTATTAGGAATAGTTAACAAGACCCCATGTTAACACAAATTGGACAAACATGCTACAAATTCCTTCGCTTTCCAATTCGATGAAATTAATTTAATATTTCAGCATAGGAATTCTAAATAGCCTACTAATAACGATAAACTTCAATTAACCAGAATATGAGCTTTTAACTAACAAAAGGGCGAAATAAATTCGCTTTCTGTCGATAATTTTCATAATTTGCAATTAGCAAATTGTAGACCTGGACCTGGATAATTAAGTGATAATTGTGTATATTGCTGGAATTGTTTGTGGAGATTGGAAAAATAAGCCATCATGGGAAGTGGAAAGCAGGTATTTTAAAAAATTTATTTATTCGCGAAAGGAATGGAAAACTTTTAACGATACACGTTTTTGAAAATCCTTCGTTATTTCGCTTCACATATTGCCATTGTGTGAGAGTTATTTATTGCTTCTTGGCGAAGTAGATAATCCACTTATGCATGAAACCGACAAAAATTCGTAATAGATATTGCCATTTGGTACGGAATCGTTGGTTTAGCAGAGAAAATTGTACAACAGATTTATGAATTGTAATTTGGAAAGTGCAACTGCATGTAGTGTATCTTGTGATTTATAATCTCGACTTGTGTAGTTTGTAAAATTGCTTTGTTGCACCAACAAGTGTTTTCCGTAGCAATTTTCCTTAACGTTTTAAATGCACGCCTTTAAAGCAGGTCCAAAAAGGCAGATAAAGTTAAATTGAAGTATAAAATGAATGTAGTAATAAAAAGTGGATGCAGATTCCTCTCGTTTACGTTTAATTTGTTAACATCTATTTGTCTTTGTTTGTGACTTTTTTACGATATTTACTTGAAACACCGAGGGAAAATTTTCGATTATTTGGCCGGACATGGGCAACCAAGCGTAAAATTATCCGATACCTACATTTACGTATTTTTACAGGTACCCTCTGCCGAACTTAATCATTTTTATGGATATTTGAATGAGAATTTACATTATTCATGGACAGTTTATTCATGAATTTCGCCCGAATTGTGTTTAATTGAACTCGTGGCAAACATTAAGGGCGCCGCTTGTTTAGAAATTCGTTTATTAAAATAAGAATAAAAGAGCCGTATTCATAAAACCTGCAGATTCTTGTTGGTTAAAACCCCGTTAAATGAACCCTCTAGCTCAGTTCTTACTTATTTGCTTATACCTAATTGTATAAAAGCAAATGTAAATGTTTACTTATTCGCAATTAACAATTACTGTTTTAACGTTTAGCAATGAATTGATTTAATTGTCTCCATTTTTACTCTTTCGCCAAACGTGATTTGATTACATTGCAGTCCAAATCACTGTTTTGTCACCTACATTCGTACAATTTGCATTTTAACTAAATATTCATTTCGATACTAGAAAGCTATGCTGCTCATAATTTTTACAAATTTAATTCTCTTCCCATATGCGACCACAGGTTGTAATCGATTCAACGCAATTTTCATAACAAAGTTACCACCGTTCGCCGGGAAAAACGAAAATCTAAATAAAATTATAAATAATTTTCCTTGATCTGGATTCGAAACTCGACCACTTCCTTAAATGGCGACTAATGAGTCAAAAACCGGAAACACGTCTTGACCATTCATCTTAGATAGTGAAAAATGCGAAAGTCATAGTTTCATTCTTAACGCCCAAGTAGTATTTTGAAGCTGACAAATAGATGGCAACTGCATTTGGCAGATATCAAAATTGATAAGAAAAAGCAGCAGGATTTGGCAGTATTCCTAGCTGAAAGACCACACTTGACTCGGCAGCAAGCTCTTATTGCGGAAATACGATAGGAATCCTTAAAATAAATTTTTAAAAGTCAGAAGCACAAGGGTATAAGTAGCAAAATCTACTTAATTCTACATTTACATCTGTATACTTCTAACCACTTCAATTGTGCGGTTTTGCCGCAAATATATTAGAAAAATTAAAAATTCGTTTTGTACCCTTTGCTTTTTATTTGTGCTGCCAATGCTGGACCCTGGACCTGTTTGGACCCTGTTATATCAAGAGGCTGAAGCTATTGTTTCAATGTAGCTTACGGTAGCTAATTTACAGCTGAAAAAACTAGCTGGCGGCTAATTAATGTTTGTTGAGCAGTTAACTATTTATTATATTTTAGCTGTCAGCCAGCAACTGCCAATATGCAGTTTTCTATCAGCAGCTGCTATTAGAAGCTATCGGACTGAATTTAACTAATTATTATAGCCTGCCGTCACCTAGCTTCTATTAGACCGCAGTCCCACTACAGCCATCCATCTGCTAAATTCCACCAATTCCATTCGTACAAACAATAAATATTCAATTTGGGAATCTAATAAATTTATTCAGAAATGTTGGAAAATCATAGGTATCTGGATCAACTAATAACAAAAACTTCAAAAGTCTTTCCTTATTCAACTAACTAGTTTCGACCTAGATTCAGAGTCTGAGAAAATATAAAACAACCATCAAGATACCCATGATTTTCCAACTGACTTCCCTCGGTTGGTGGTCGACGGGACCGAGTAGCTGTGGTAAAACTTCGGATTTAAAAGAATCAACCAACCACCAGCTGATTATAGCAATGTTGTTAGTTATTCTGAAATATTCAGGTTTTTTGGTTGGTTTTTGCATTTATTTGCCAACTGGAACGTTTGGGCGCGAGACCGTTCGGCGGCAAAAACCAAGAAAATTATTCTAAACAAATAAACGGATTTATTGCTCAAACCATTGGAAACTGCCAGTTGGCTACAATATTCTGTTTTGCGAAGCCGTCTCCCCCTTCACCAGCCTCCACTTAATGTCCTCGTCAGATGTTATTTCTTATTAGACGAAATTCTAATTATTTGGATGTGAATATTGTATATTCTGATTTCAGTTTTAAATTTTTGTATCTAAATCCCCAAAACTCTTTGCCCCCTCTGTTAGGGGGAGACAATTAACCAATGAAGGAATATTGACCAATAAAAAGTTCTCGTGGCAGATATCTCGGTGGTTTGCCTGCCGAAGGAAGACAGTCAGAATAAAGTTTTTACCCCGCCCGCCCGTGCTTAAGCCGGGTATTTTGGCTTAGCATTCGATGAACATAAACGATCTGCCATGATTGCCTTCAACTGTAGCATCAGTACAGATATAGTACAGAGCTTTGGCAGCTCTGACAAAAAATGATGAATTGAAAAAAAGAAAAAAGTGAAACGAAGTAGTCTGGCCCACAAGCAATTTTTGCCCGTTGTTTCCCCGCAGATGAACCCAATTGACCAATTTCAAAAAAAATCAACACAAAAACACTCAATTAAATCAAATTCACTACCCATGAGTGCAATTTAAATCTATAACATCGCAGATAACAAATAGCTTTCGATTTTGATTTGAAAAATTTTATTTTGTCTGTCGTTGAGTTTTCAGTACATAACCATCAACTGCGTATCAGGTGCAACGTTGTGTAACGTAAAAAGTCATAATCAAGTGATACTTGGTAAGCATAATTAGATACATTTGTATTTTATATTTTTAACATAATATTAAACTCTCTTTCTCTCTGCCTACTTACTACTAAAAAAAAACTTTGTTTAAAAGAGAGCAATTGGACGTGGAAGCTGTGGGGCAACTGAATATCAAATCCCAATATCGTCACTTGTAGCAGGACCTATTTTTCGGGCTCCATATATTCAAGTGAACAGTGGCGTATTTAGAAAATGCTTTGGGGGAGCAGAACAAAAATATTGTTTAGAATCTCGTTAATCCATTCGTGCGCGTCAGTGGTAACCAAATCCTAATATTATAAAATCCCAGCACGCTGCTGCGGTTCCTGCTACAGCGTAACATTTTTTGGTGAAAAAAAACACTCTGATTACCCTCACTTTTGCTTGAAAATTCAAAGTTCCCGAATTTTCCTGGTGAAATTTGAAAAATTATAAATTCCTTTTCTTCTCCAAGTATTCTAAAAGAGTGGAAATCCTGTAATATGTACTGGAGGGTGTTCCACACTCTCCAGACCCCCGGTTTACAATTTTAAATTGATTAAACTAACTAAGATTAGGACTAACCGGAAAATTTGAATTTTTAAGTAAAAATGAGAGAAATTTAAACCTTCGGATAGAAAAAATTAAAACTTAGAAAGCATATTTATGCTCATAGAGTTTAGCAGCAACTTTCTGTGTTACTTCGAAAGTTAATTATAAAAATTATATAAAAATATAAAACCAAAATTTTAAACCGGGTGGTCTGGGGGGTGTGGAACACCCTCCAGTACATATCCCAGGATTTCCACTCTTTTAGAAAACTTGGAGAAGATAGAGAATTCATAATTTTTCAAATTTTGCGAGGAAAGAAGTTTCTACATTACTTTAAAAATATAGAAAAACGGGGAATCCCCCAGTAGCGGGAAACGAAATTAACTGCTTAAATATTATTTCGTTTAAAAGAGATCCACCGTCTAAATATTCAAATTTCCAAATTTTTCCTGGCAAAATTTGTAAAAATTTAATTCTTTATCTTCTCCAAGTATTCTAAAAGAGTGGAAATCCTGCAATATGTACACCCCCCAGACCCACCGGTTTACAATTTTACCAACCGAAATATATATTAAACTAACTAAGATTAGGACTAACCGGGAAATTTGAATTTTTAAGTAAAAATGAGGGAAATTTACCCTTCGGGTAGAAAAAATTAAAACATGGAAAGCATATTTATGCTTGTTTAGCAGCAACTTTCTGTGTTACTTCGAAAGTTAAGTATAAAAATATAAAACCAAAATTTTAAACCGGGGGTCTGGGAGGTGTGGAACACCATCCAGTACATATCCCAGGATTTCCACTCTTTTAGAAAACTTGGAGAAGATAGGGAATTTGTAATTTTTCAAATTTCGCGAGAAAAGAAGTTTTTACGTTACTTTGAAAATATAAAAAAACGGGGAATCCCCAGTAGCGGGAAACGAAATTAACTGTTTAAATATTATATTGTTTAAAATACATTCAACGTTTAGCTGCCCGTCCACGGACGGGCTCTCCAGCTAGTTAATAAATAATAAGCAAATAAATACAAATAATTTAAATTTTAAAATTTCGTAGTAAACATTATTTTTATCGGGGAGGGTTTCAGGGTTACAATCCGAGTCATCCTTGGGGGGGGGGTCTCTTTTCGGGCCCCTCTGGCCATGGGGCCCTAGGCACGTGCCTAATAGGCCTAGTGGTAAAATTGGCCCTGGTTATTCTGATATGAAGTAGTTCAAGCATACATAATTTATGCTTTAAAAATCGATGGCATGAATGAAATGAAAATTGATAAATTTTCTGATAGGATCGCCATAAAGGAGATGTAATTATTTGATATGTTGAGAAATATTGACAGGCTTTATGTGGTTTAGATTTGCATGTCAATTATTACCGGACCAATTATATTTTTCTTGAGTTATCGAATAAAAAATCCGATACTAAATAATTCACCAATTAAAGTTGGAATTTTATCGTTGGAAGTTTTTGTTATAAAAAAAAAATTGTTCAGGACTAATGAAATAAATAAGAGTTATTGTTTTATGTGAATAATAAAGCCGTCATTTTATATCGCGATATAACAAAAATTTGGTTTGGCATGACAGATATTTTTTATTTAATAGCATTTCGTGCAAATTAGGGCCGTTATAAAGACCTCATATTGTATCATGATATGCTTGGAATTCGGCAGGGCAAAACGTTACAACGCACAGCTACCATAGCGACTCGTTACTCGACCATTATGTAAATCCAACTCCGTGATCCGGGGTATTAAAAACACATGCGTGTCTATTCGTTTTTAGTTACGTTTCAAAACCACACCAACGACTCGCACAGAATCGAATATTAGGTTTTTGGAACATTTTTAAAACTTTTGCTCTTAGCATAATCGTGCACTTCCTTTTTATTTTTTCCTTAATTTCTCTTCTTGTTTAAATGTATGCAGATTGCATCCATCCATGTAGCTTTCTCTTAGTTTTTCCTTTATATGTCAGTTTTGTCTAAACAAATGTAAACGGATTGATCAATATGCTCGGAAGCTTCAGATTTGTATTATTTTTCGATGCAAATGGCTTCCGTCTCACAACGACGAACATCAGCCCAGTTTATTTTTACTTGCTCATATTTTCCATAATAGAAAATAGGATTAGAGAAAACCTAGCAGTATCTGAGCTTCCAAATTCGAGATGCTCTTTTTGGGTTCGTCGTGCATCACACATAAACGAGCCTTTCAAGGAGTTGCAAACAAACGCCATTACCAATTATTTGCAGCGGTTTTGCTATGTTGAGAAAACGGGGTTAATGTGACAAACGTGTTATTGTAATTGTCCAAGTTTTGTTGTAAGGCGTTTGTATTTAGATTTTCATTTTATGGCAATGGTGTGATTCACAAATTCGGATTGACCTAAAAAAATAAATTGCATTGGTATTTTCCTTACCTACCGGGGAATAATTTATTATGATAAACCAGAAACCTTTTAATTCAATTTACAATTTTTGCATCCAATGAAAGGCTTCTTTAACAGTTTTTTCTTCATTTCTCAAAGTAGAGTTTTCACGGAATTGAATTACATTATCTAATTTGCTTTGCAGCTAAGCATTAATAATGGGATCATTTTGTTCACGTCAATATTATATGCCGATAGGTATCACCCAACAGTCTCACGAAAAACTAAAAATGAAATTTATTTCATCGTTCCCACATAAACATACCTGAAATAATTGCTTTCCTTGTCTAGATCGAGATAAACTCTTGTAAGTCATTCCTCAACTTATGCGTGCTTAAATATGCTCGATATTTAAATATTTTATCATTTTATTCTTGTGCTGTCGCAGTATTGACATGTAACAGAATGCCGAACCGGTCGGATATGCTGGTATTTGAAATTTTAATTTTTACATGATATTGCATGGGAAATTCAACATTGCCATGTTGTTAATGCAGATGTTACAATTTACCAGCTTCCCATGAAGTTTTAGCAAAATCTCAGAAGAAGAAAAAATCCTCAATATTATTGTCAGCCATTCAAATTAAAATATAAAAAAATATATAGGTAACTCAATAATCGTTTAAATCCATTTTTCTGCTCGACACATCGTTAATCACCCTAGTGCGAAAAATGACATAAAATTTATTTTAATGTAGGTTTTATTTTCTTGTATATTATCAGCATAATGGAAAACGGATTTTCATTTTTTAATGACACAATAAAATTTTTTAGGATGATTACGTTGTTGGTTTCCGAGCCGGATTATCTTTTCGTTGGTTTTAGGGTTTTTCATAATTTTTTACAAATTTATTTGACGTGAGGTACCAATTTTCTCTTTCCATTATAAGATAAGATTTCACTCGGGAGTAAAAGTGCATGCAAACGATCATACCAACGATGTTATGTCATAAAGAAACGAGGTATATCGTTCCCTCGGCACGATTCAAACACCACTACCAACATTGACTTAGGATATTTTGTTTTTGACGTGCTATGAAGAGGCAACTTATCAACTTTTTGCTTCCTTCCTATACAAGGGATGCTTCGTAACACAACAACGGAGTTGCACGTAAAATTTTATGGATTTAAAGATATTCTAATGAAAAGCACCAATATGTGACATACTAATTTTCTCCGCATTGCGCATTTAATTTTCTCGATGCTCAGAAAAAGTATGTTTTATTTGAACAAGTCGAATTAATTTCATCAAAGTAAATAGCAGTTGGAACCCAGCAGAGACTACAAAATGACATTTTCGCAACTCAAATACGCCTATGCTAATAGACGGTGCAACTGAGAGAATATTAAATGTATTAACGTAGGTAGATGTAAACCGGCGCCCGTCGTCGCTTCGCCTTAGCTTCGAATTATTAATTTTATCATTTGCAACAATGACGGTGTATTTTTATTATTATTATTGACTTTTCTTAAATTGGTCATTTAGATACGATCGGATTTGTTTTTTCGATACGTGACGGAAATTGCAATGCGGTTTGAGTGTAACCATGAGGATTGGATATTCTAATGCGAGTACGTGGCGAATTTACAATAATCAATGTAATAAATTTATTGGCTTTGTAATAATTGAGATGCGCTAAAGTCAAACGCCGTTTCCATAAAATAATCGTTAAGCTTAGCTATCGCTGCTTTTCAATATTTGTTAGCGAACAAAAGGTCAAAGGCGGAGAAAATTCGCCATTATCTAAAATTTTAATCTATACAACCAAACTGTAACGCGTGCAGTGCTCGAGCTAATCATCATTACATTGATTTCAAAAATCTAATGATCAAACTTGAGCTTGTGGAACATCAACAACATATTTTTTTCCTGCAAGTCAGGGCCTATTTTACCACTAGGCGTATTAGGCACGTTCCTAGGGCCCAATGGCCAGAGGGGCCCGAAAGGAGAGAACATAAAATTAAAATAAAAATCAAATACTGATATAATCACCCAAAAATCGGGCCTTCGATGCTATTAGTTACATTAGAATATAAGGGGCCAGAAAATTTTCCCATCAACTCAGTTAAAAATAGGCCCTGGAAATAGATTAAAATTCTGACCCTGTTATGTAAGATGCCTAGTGAACAAAGAGCAAAAGGTGCACTAATTAGCCGCACTAAAATTTACCATTAGTGGCGGCTGTACGCGTACACCAAGGGGTAAATATCTCAAAATATTGAGGACTCGGAATTCCAATGATTTCCATGGAATTCCAAAGAATTTCAATGATTTCCAACAAGAGAGAGGGGGTACGGGGTAACCCCCCCCCCCATGACCCATCAAAACCAATAAAATATGTATTCACAATCTCCCAGCCAGCCTCACTTACCTCCATGAATTTTTCCTGAATCTGCCCTTATGTACAAGTGAAGGGAAATACAAGGAAATCATAAGAATACTATAGCTGGTTTCTTTAAAATTTTTTAAGATTTCTTTGGCTTTATTAAGTTTTCCGAGATTTCTTAAGATATCTTAGAATTTTTTCAGATATCTCATTTCTTAGAATTTCTGAAATTTACCAGAATTTCCTAAAATTTCTTTAGATTTTAAAAATTTCCAGAAATTTTCAATTTCGTTGCATTTCCTTGACTTTTTCTTTTTTCCAGATTTCTTGAGATATCCTAGAATTTTCTACGTTTTCTTAAATTTCATCAAATTTTCATGGATTTCTTGAAATTTTCTAAGATTGCAAACCTCCTTGAGATTTTGTGGAATTTCCCTGAATATCTTCATATTTTTCTTCACTAGTACACCGGAGTTATCTAACGATTTCTCTCTAGCTTGTTGGTGGGAAACCGAGGGAAAATCGTAATATACAAAAGTGAAGAAAATCTTAGGAAATTTTAAGAATACTCCAGTTGAGCTTTATTTTTTAGCTTTTTAAATTTTCTAAGTTTGCCTGGCAAAGGCTGCTGGAAGAAGGGGGGATAACGGTGTATCTAACCCCCCCCCCCCTTGATAACGAAAACCAGCAAAATCTACTAAATATCTTTTAGATTCCAAAAATATACCTAAATTCTTATCAAAATATATTAATTTACGCTTTCCTCGCCAGCCTCATTTACCCCCTAAATAAACTTTGCCCGGATCCGCCCTTGTATAACTACCGAACTTTAACATATTAAAATTAAATTTTCAATTAGTTATAGTAAAAACATTCATTCTAAACGGCAGATTTAAGAAAATAACAAAAGTTGAAGCGAATTTGTCTCTGGTCCCCCGTTCTTCTAGAATCTAGAAAACCAGAGGTTCGCTGAGCCCACGCAATTAATCAAAACATCCCTGAAAGGCGCCAAAATTCGAAAATCACTTGTTGGAAACATCCTTGAAGACCACCGAAGTCCAAAAGCTCCGATCTAGAATGGCAGGACTTGATTTATAAGTTAAATTCAGGTATAATTAACAAAATCTAATTTAAAATCAATTTATAATATATTACCAGTTGCACACTTAGAAGTCAACTGCGGTTGGCCCTGCCAGTTAATCCTGAGTTTAATCGTTAGATTTCGATGCCATCTATCAAATTCTACAACAATTTTGTTGAACCGGTAAACCCCCGACGTTACCAATTAAAACATCGGAAAGCTCTCGATAAGAAGCATTCCTGCAGATTGTAAAGATCCAGAAGACCCAGAAAGATCGAGATTCATGATCCATCCAATCGGATGCAGTTCAGATTCCGCGTTAAGAATAATAGAGCCAACTACCCTGGGTGGAGTAAATCAGCCATATTCCAGCTCCTTCCCATAAGCGGCCCGCAAAAACGATTAGGACACCACTGCAGATAATATCCTACAGTATCTGTCCCCGTTCCATTGGTGGAGGGTCTCCGCAAAAGACCCAGATGACAATGGACAGATTTATCAGATATTGATGCGCTGCTTGACGAAAAAGTGTCCAAACTGTCGTCGTGGTAACTGTCTCCAAAAATTAGGTAACGAAGGTTCCGTCTTCTCCAGCTATTACAACTGAACAATTGGACAATCATCCGAAGACAGGTCAAGAAAATATCAGCTGATGCAGCGCAATTTCAGCTCGTTTTCGGCCGAGAAATTAGCAATTCAGCTTCTGGCGTTACTAAAAATCAGCAGTTGAGCAGCTCAATAGCTGAATTTTATGCTGACGCAGCGTGCTCGCAGTTGATGTTTAGCTACCAATGTTACTTGGGCAAGAAGGGCAAGAGAGGCATTCTGTGTATAGAACTGGCAGAGGCAAATTCCTTGGAAATCACTGCAAACCCTTGAAATTCAATTACTTAGAATTCTCATGAAAATTATTGGAATTCTTTAGAAATAACTGGAATTTTTAAAAATCATTAGAATTTCAGGAAAGTCAACCTGTTTAGAATTCCTTTGAAAAACACTGAAATTCATCGGAATTGCACTTGTTTCAAATTTCCTTGGAAATCAGTAGAATTTCTAGTCCTATGTAAAGAGTCTTCTCAAATTTTTATCCTTTAGGCAGCATACAGCAGTGGGTAAATATCTCGAAAATTTTGTGTACGCTTGTTGGGAATTCTCTTGGAATAAGGAAATCCTTACATTGGAAACCATTGGAATTCTTTGGAAATTTCTGAAATTCTTGGAATTCTTTGGAAATCTCTAGAAATCATTGGAATTCTTTGTAAATCCCTGGAATTCCTTGGAAATCATTGGAATTCTTGGGAATTCCTGGGAAATCGTTGGAATTCTTTAGAAATCATAGGAATTTTTGGAAATCTCTGAAATTCCGAGTCCTCTGTACTAAAATTTTACTGGATATTTACCCTTTGGCATACAGTGTCAGGTACAATCTGTGAGCAGTAAGACTGCTAAGTCTCACACTAGCACCAGCGTCGACACTGGTAATACTTTTGAGGATTTCTTCTTGCTACCTCACAAAATAAATTCAAATGAAGAAAAAAGCGGATTTCGGTCGTAAAGACATGTATCAATCGGGTTAGGTTTGGCTTTGATTTGTCTTCGAAGAGGTAAATTTTAGAATTTGAAATTTTAATATATCAGTTTTTGATTGTTTGCTATTTTTTACATAATATGGATATCAAAGTAATATAATATAAATATCAGTGATAAAACTAAAGCAATTAATCGTGGTAGATAACCATGCACTTCATCTTAGCGCAATGATGACTAAAGTAGGTACTTATGCCAGCGGAAGCGTGTAAATGGCTTCTAATGCACATCAATATAACAAACTAGGCAGTAAAGGAAAACTTTACAGCCGCACTTTTACAAAGCAACTGCTGTTCAAAGCTGAACTTAGCTTAAATTGGTACAAAAACACAAAAAATTAGTTATAAATTTTGGGACTCTGGGGGAAGGGAGGGGGTATCAAATATCGTCCAGCACATCTAGCTCTTGATTATTAGGAGCATCTTGGACTAGCATCGCAAAGACCTAGGAATGAAGAGAGAAGATTTATGGATTGTTAGGTCACCATGCGGTCACCCTTCCAGGTGCTAACCGCTAGCATTCTGCTGGACTTCCGTGATCCGACACGAAAGCATATCGGTCGTCGTAAATCTCTATTCGGATCTCTCCTTAAAGAATTTTTGTCAACTTGTCGGATTCTCTCGGGGAAAATTGGTCCGTTCATTGGTCAATAAAAAGATTAAGAGTTAAACACGATATATCCTGTTTCCCTCTAGACAATTTTCACATGTAAATGTGATGCAGAAGTTGGAAGATGAATTCGCATGCTTTTAGATTCTTTTATGTTAATATTCTATTGTCTCCTGAAATCATCTGAATTGTAACTTACCCAAGGGGTTTTTGGAGCTGATCTGACTGATAGCTGTATTTTGAATGCATCGAAGAGAGAACTTTTCCTCTCCGATAATTTAGACCTTAGCAGTTTTATTCAAGTTTTATCTTGCTTTCGGGGGCGTAAACCGATTGCGACAGTTTAGACCACCTACTCTCCGTACTTACCATGATGAGTTTCTTTTCATAACGGCAATGTTGATTTTTCAAGCAGAAAAGAACAAAAAGCATCCTAACGACCATCATTTACATGCGCTTATTTGGTAAATGAAATTTCTTCGGTGCATTGTTCACCAATGTAGATGTTTATGTAGCGTTTCATATACAAACACAATTTATTTTGTATTCAAATGTAATTTCAAAGCATATGATTCAATATACTCTCGGTAGCAACGATAGTGATTTGCAATGTTGTCTCATTACAATGGAAGCATAGATATAACATTATGTTACGAATTGTTAACATACGATCCTGTGACAATACAACAAATACGTGTGGCATTATCGGGCATAAGTTGATTTTAACTGTGGAAAATTAATCTAACCACACAAGTGGTTGAACCTACACTCGCTCTCACGATATGTTAATTTAGCAAAGTCGTTGCGCGCCTCTTATCGGTCAGTTCCATCAGACTTTCATCCGTTAATAGTAAATCTAAGCGAGTAAACGTGTAGGATAGTGGATATTTTTGTAGATATGAGGGTAAAACAAATTTAAATTTAAAAAAGAGCACCCTATACACTCTCATAGACTGCGACATCAGAAAGGCATGAATATCTGATATATCGTTTATTATTTATGCATTCGAAAGAGCGAGTATCAAGTGAAGCGAGTCGTAGGGGACATTTTCCGTTTCGCATACCTTAAACCAAAAATCTTTTCTGATCCTTCGTCCTGTAAGATCGGGGTTAACTGGAAACTTTTGGCGAATTTAAAACTAAAACGCAATGCATAAAATATGTGTTTTTAAATATACAATAAAGTTTTTTAAACATTTTTATTCAGTCTGCGTCAGGTAAAATACGTGAAGTTGATTATTAATAGTAGGAAGTGGCGGCGGGATGAAGTGCTGCTAGCATAAGAGACATGAATAAATGATGGCATTAAAGACGGTACTCGTGAACGTATGCTTTCAATTCAATTTGCGAGACATACTCACTCGCAACATCCTCTGTAAAATGATTATTTTCGGAATGAAAGAACCCTAATAGTGTGCGAAGCAATAAAATTATTTTCAAAGCGACAGAACTTCCTAATTTTATAGTCCAACAAAAACTTTTATCAGCTCAGTTTTCATTTAACACTTAAGGTTGGCCCTTCAAATCGCATCGGCCCGATACTTTCAGCGAGGGCGCTGTTGGCCGCTGACGGATTAGCGCGAGTCACGTTTCGCATTATATGGGTCAACTTTGGTTATAAAATTAAACAAATATTCATTATTAACTCGTTTTCCATAATCCAGTCGTATTTTCGAAAACGAAAACTTTGTTAATTACACAAACTTTAAATTGTCAAATTTAAGCTCGGGTATTGTCGATAAATTCAATTACTTTCAGCAGTACAAAAGTGTTGAGTAAGTAGGAGTTAGATACTGTTTTCACAATTCCTTTCAGAACTCATTATCAACTTCTTACAAGTAGCATAAAATATAATATAATTTGCTGAAAATGTTTACTACGGTTTTCTTTCCAAAAATAAATTAACAACCAGGCAGGCAAGCCAAGAAAAAGAACTAAACTAGGTCGTTGGGAGAAATTATAATTACAACAAATCTAAATCACTTTTTAACTCTTTAATGTTTTATTACCACTAAACGTGGTCGTAAAAAGTCGATTTGGAAGGGACGAAAATCCTAACAATCCTATTTTTTATTGGGAATGGCTAGAAAACGCCCCTTTGAGAAGATATTAATGTACTATTATTTTATCCTTAGAGACTTGTTATATTAAAAGTTACCCTTTAAAAAAACCCTAACAAAAAGTTGTGTTAGTAGTATTACACAACCGAGATAAAAACAAGAAAATTGCGGGTCCGTTACGTTCCTTCCAACGTTCTTTGCAAAATACGCCAAGATAAATTAAATTGCAAATGAATCATTGTGTCTTTCATTTCTGCGCAAACTTGTTTGTATTTTATTGATTTTATTATTTTCCTAATTTGTATCTACGTATTTCCTTTAATTATACTACTATATCATTTTTCTTCTTCAACAGACGCAAATAAACATCAAAATTAACACTCACAATAATAATAGTAATAATAATATATTGAAAACCACTTAAAATTACTTCTGGTAATTATTTTATTTTATGTTCAGTAATTCTCTATGGAATCTGAAGTATTATCTTATCTCATAGATTTCTTATGGGGAAAACTGCCTAAGATCGGTTTAGTTATACTACTATATCATCACCATATTGTATTGACAATTACTTACTCGTGGGACCAAAGTATGTGTTTTGTAAGTCTTTTTTTTATTTTTAAATAACTGTTTAAAAATAGCATCATTCAATTAACTTGTAACGACCTGAACTATAACAGACTTAGCCGAACATAGGAAATTAACATGTAAAAACTTATTTATGCAAATTCCTGCTGCCGTAATTATTTTAGAGAAAAAATGAAAGAAACAAAAATAATGCAGAAATATAAACTACGAATGATAACAGCATTAGATTTCATGTAAGTTTTACTTTAAAAAGTCCAAAAATGCTTTTAAAATTGTTAAAAGTTTCATTTATCAGACTGGCCATGCAAGTTTCCATGGTAATTATTTTTTAAAATGGAAATTAAATTGAATTTATTACATGGCCAGTGCGATAAATGAAAATTTTAACAATTTGAAATGAAATGTAATGGTGTTATCATTCGTAGTTTATATTTCTGCATTATTTTTGTGTCTTTCATTTTTTCTCTAAAATAATTAGGGAAGCAGGAATTTGCATAAATAAGTTTTTACATGTTAATTTCCTATGTTCGGCTAACTCATTCAGCACCCGGTATATTTTAAAATTTTGAATTATGGAGGGACGGTAGAGTTGATTAACATTTTCAACTTGACCCATGGAGAATAATAAAAAATAAATAATTAAGACATTAAAAAACCGAAGTGAGCCTCATCCTCAAAAAGTTCGACTTCAAAAATATTCCTTGAGACGTCATATTTCTAAATATCTATTGAATTTTATTTTACAATTGTATATTAAAATTGCCCAAAGCTAAAGAAAGTTCAGGTGCAATTTTCAAAAATCACAATATTTTATTATTATTTTATTTCTAAAGATGTACTCTCGCTGTAGCCAAAGTTCAACACCAACTAAACTCCTAAACAAAGTAGTTCAATCATTATTTGCACTAATTGCAATCCAGCATTTTTTAGCGCATATTTAAGTGCTTATTTTCAAATTCTTTAGTGCCTATAAATCCGGACCTTAATAATTAATATTATTATTGCTAATTATGACGGAGGTTATTACTTTACCTTTTCAATTCAATTAACTCCAGTACATTAACCTACTTACAAACCTTCGGATTTTCAAACCGGGGGGTCTGGGGGGTGTGGAACATCCCCCAGTAACACGCAGTAATTGTGTAAACTGCGTGTAAATGCGTTCACACAATTACTGCGTGTTACTGAGGGGTGTTCCACACCCCCCAGACCCCCCGGTTTAAAAATCTAAATTATTGTAAGTATATTCTGTAGTTAATTTTATGAAACAGGAGACTTTTTTCTTTCAGAACAAATACATCTATATATCACTGAAGTACGCACATGGTTACACGCAGTAATTGTGTAAACTGCGTGTAAATGCGTTCACACAATTACTGCGTGTTACTGAGGGGTGTTCCACACCCCCCAGACCCCCCGGTTTGAAAATCTAAAAGATTGTAAGTATGTTACAGTAAGTATGTAAGTATTGTAAGTAAGTATATTAATTAATTTTATGAAACAGAAGAAGTTTTTCTTTCAGAACAAATACACCTACACTGAAGTGCGCACAGGGGGGTCTGGATACCACCAAGTAAAAAAAAAAAACTATACTCTATTCATTTAGCACATGCAGCTGATGTAAACAATGATCGCTGCGTGATATCCACATGTTTCCTTTATATTCAATTGCGATTGGATGCTCATAAGGTCAAGACAACCCGATATACCGTCCGTACTTACAGTTTTTCATTGTAAGTAGATGCATATAATTTTCACACGGTGTTTGAATTTCTAAAAATGCAAGACAACCTAGATTAGTCCCTCTCTGTCAAGCTCCTCCCCGTAAATCACGTGCAAACTGCATGTATTTGTTATTGTCCACTGCATGTGCTAAATGAATAGAGTATAGAAAGATCACAATGGCACCAAATCTAAGTAAAATGTATTATAATTATTAATAAATAATAACCATCCTGTAGATAGATAAGCACAACAATTAGATTGAAATCGCATGCGTATCCCAATCCTAATCTATAAAATCCCATCACGCTGCTCCTGCTACAGCGTGTCATTTTTTGGTGAAAAAAGAAACACTCTGGTTGGTCGATTTTTTTACCAACCGAAAAATATATTAAACAAAGATTAGGACTAAAAATATTTGTTCAATATTAATCCAAACCGGGAAATTTGAATTTTTAAGCAAAAATGACGGAAATTTAACCTTCGGTTAGTACCTTACTGCTCACGGAGTTTAGCAGCAACTTTCTGAGTCAAAATTGTAAACCGGGGGTCTGGGGGGTATGGAACACCCTCCAGTACATATCGCAGGATTTCCATTGTTTTAGAATACGTGGAAAAGAAAGGGATTTTATATTTTTACAAATTTCGCCCTGAAAAACCGGGAAATTTGAATTTTTAAGCAAAAGTGGAGGAAATTAAAACGTTCGGTTAAAGAAAATTAGAATTTGAGACTTATTTATTTTTAAATTATTATAAATAAAAATTTAATTGCTCTTCGCGACGGCACATCAAGTTTAGCAGCAGCTTTTTGCATTACTTTGAAACTATAGAAAAAGGGGGAATCACCTAGTAGCGGAGAACGAAATTAAATGTTTAAATCCAACGTCTGCCTTCCGCGGACGGATTTTCCAGCTAGATTTAAATAAATGACCAACTGACTAATTTTACGCGGACGAATCAGCATCAATAATTATTGTGAATAAAAGGCCAGCATTTAATGAATAAAAATATAGTTAAAAACTGAACCTGAATCTTACTCTACCAACATCAACATGGGGAATTCTGGTATCTACGCCTAAAATTCATTAGTGAGGCTGCTAAGTCACCTTCTGAGGCTCAGAAGTCACATATCTCCTTCTTAATCTCTTACCAAGATTAAACGCAATATGATGTAATGTCCTAAGCTTTGTATTTTAGTACTTAGCTCTCACAACTACATTCACGCGAAAATTTTGTCCAAGAACTCATTTCTGTAGAACCGAAATATCTATATTCGAATCTTGGAGTTTTGGAAAGGCGGAGTCTCATCAAACACAGATCCAAAGATAGCTTTATAGGTGACTACCCCTCCCCGCAAAAATTGTTTAAAATTTGAAAACTGCATCTTGTGTTTTACCGTAAAATATTTAATCCCCCCCCCCTATAAATTTCGTTACGCCTCATCACCTAAAGTACATTTATTTTTTGCATTTCTTCTGAAAATGGTAAGCCTTTTATTTAACGCCGCTCGGGGAACATAATCGTACTTTCGACCTGGGGGTAAAAGGGAATTGGCCGGAACGAAGGGGTATTCGCCGGGAAATCTGGTGTACAAGTAAAGATCTGAAAAATTCGAAGAAATCTTGAGAAATCCACAAAGATCTGATCACTAATTTTATAAAAAAAAATTCCTGTTTGCTTCAAATAAGGAAATCTGAGAAAATTTAAGAAAATTCAGAAAAATCTGAAAAAAATCTCATAAATAGTAATCTGGTGTACAAAAATGTTCTCTGTGATTCCCCCTAGATATGGAATATCCTAATATTATACCCAAAATTGAAATTTAATATTTCTACAGCACAAACTGTCACTTATGTCAGTGAACTTTCTTGTGAGCGGACCGAGGCGGGGGGAGGGAAACCACAAACCAAATTTTTGAATAGCAGATTTGCTTTTATGAGATTTCCTCAGATTTCCTTCCACCTGTATACCAAATTTCTCCAGTGATTTCCCCTTGGAGCGGATAGATACGATATACGGTATATTAAATCTAAAAAACACAAATTTTAAAAAAATACAACATGAAAGTTGTATAAAAATGAAATTTTAACTGAATGTTCTGCTGGGAGTTCTAAGGATAACGCGACTATTTTCAGTTCTTCACGTCATCTCGTGGTGAATTTAATCATTAAAATTTTGAATATTAGTCCTGACATTGTCAGGAATTTAAAATTTTGACATCTTGTCACTTGCTTTACGCGTTAGCTACTCTTGTTATTTAAAACGCAGTCCTCGAGAGCCTGGACGGAAACCTTCGTGGATTCGTAACTGATATCTCATCATAGGATGTTAAGTGGACGCCAATTAATACAAATAAAACTAGATAATCTACTATAAATAAGTTTTATTTTAATTTTAAACATTTGGATGAATATCAGTGTAAGTTTACCGGGGAAAGTGATTTTGGTGGGAAATAATTGCAATTTAACTCCACTCTCGTGATAGCAATTAAGAAAACAATGCAGGACGTTTTCAAAAATTGCAACAAGTAAAATTTTAATTCAGGCTAAGTACATGGGCTTTTGTCTCCAAGCTGGGAGCTTTGATGTAACAATAAACTATAGAATTACGTTACACTAAAATCACACCCTCGTCTTGAAATTGTGAACAATTAAGTTCGTGGTAACACGATTCCCTCGGAAAATCAATAGGCGATAGTTGAAGACAAACATTTTCCAAATTGCACATTTTAAAATCTTTCCTGCAGGAGAATGGAAGTAGGTACAGGTTTAAAAGTAATATTTACTTAAAACGGTAAATAATGCAGCAAATTAGCGCCCACCTTAATTGTTTTATAAATAACTCGTTAAATTATGACGTAAGTATTCAAATTATTTATTATTAACTTTTATCAGTTATCTTTAAAATGTAAATAAATGATTCAATTAGCAAAATATGCACAAGAATTATTATGACGCGTTCACACGCCAAAATTTAATTATGTACACGTGATAGGAATTCTAGCACTCCTGACACCATTTTCTTAATATCACCAAGATATGGAGAGTTAAAAATAGTCAAAAACGTTCGTGCTAGTGTTTTTGGTTAATGGACTATGGGAAAAATGAATAAACACTGTTATATATATTGCTATTCTTAATTATTTTTAAAAATATCGAGCGACATTAAAATAAATTACTCATTATAGAGACATAATTAACGCTTAATTAGTACTTAGGCTAATGTTTTGCTTTCAATTTGAGTTCGGACTCCGCGGTTACAAGCCATCTTGTAAATGATATAATATTTTAATGGCCAAAAATTCAGACTAACCTTATCTCTGAGCATATCCCTTGTCCTGGTGGCCTGCGTCCTACTTCGATGTAATTCCATCTGAAGTTCCAAACATTTTTCTTGCCAATTTACGGAACTGTCGTCACAACGTCCTGGTCCTGAATCTAAAACCTCAAAGGTGGCCAAAGGGGGCGTTAATCCGGAAGAGGAATTTGTCTCACGAGCAGCACGACGTGGTAAAAGTCGAGGACTCGAGGGGGTGGAACGAGATTCACGGGTCAATTCATTCAAACGCGAAAGAGGATCAAATACTTGGCTTAAACGCCGAGGTTTTGAAGAACTTCCCTCGCCTTCCATTATATAAAATTTTAAATTCGAATTTAAATTTTGATTAAGTTACTTCCATTATTATAATAATTATAGATTATGTTGTAAATACATTTTTTATACTTAAATTCACTAGTATAACATTTTTTTAAATAGATGCCCGCGGACTAAACTCTCACTTAAATAGTCTTTAATTAACTCAACAACGATAACAATTAAATGATAACAATAATAGAAATATCACTTTGGATGGAAGTCAAACATGGAATCACAACCTTACGAATATCGTTCAATAGAAGAAAATTATCGGTTCGTTCGAATCCGACAACAACCAAAGCAAACTGAGCTTTAGATCTTCTAAGACAGAATGCATGGCCAATGACCTTATAAATGCTTCGTAGAAGTGTGTGACTTGGAAGGTCGTATAATGATTATTAAATAATCGTACTTTAGACGAAGACAACGATAGTAAACAATAACAAAAATATTTACGTTGGCAAAATCACGTCCTGAATTCAAAAAAAAAAAAAAAAAGTGGTTGTGAAAAGAATCGGATCGTTAAGGACCGACGTAGTCGTCACGTTACATGATTATTCATTTAGATCCTTCCCAGAGCGGTCGGTAGCTTTCCTCCTGAAACAAAGAGCAAACATTAGGATTTTCACGTTGCGGATTTTCTATAGTCAACGCACAAAAAGCACAGTTGGGCTCCACTTTTTATATATTAGGTCATTTATTATCGCACTTTCACTTGTCAAAAAAGTAGGTATAGTACAAAAAATTTGACCGGACAGGACTATAAAGCTATTTCATACTCAAAAGAATTTTCTTTTAACTAATAATATAAATCTGTGACGGCCTAATCGAAAAGGCTATCTGATGGAAAGTTATCAGCTGAGTTATATCATATGGCTGTCATCTGCAGCGGCCTAATAGATCATTAGGAAGAAGGGTAATTTGGACTCGAACCAACCCAGATTTACCCCCCATACGTTATAGAGCGGATATGATCGCCATCAGACTAACGGAAATAGGGTCAATCTGTGTTTCGAGTCCCCTTCAATCATTATAAACGAATTTAAAATTCGTTTTAGCTATCTAACTCAATTTGTGTTAAAATCAACGAGAGAAATTTGAATCACTCCGGCCATATTTCCTTATTCGCATTCAGATTAGAAAAACAATTTCTAAGGAGCATATAAAGTAGGCTGAAAGTGACTACCAAATCGGATGAAAGTATTCCCAATAGAAAGGGTTCCCATAAGAAACAACGTGTCAAATGTTACAAACGACAGGAAAAAAATTGCTTGGCTTAAAAACGGACGGTCGATACGATCACCTAAGGCTGGTTTCCAAAAAAAAACAAATATTTAAGATTTTAGGAAAGGATTTCTCGAGATATAAATTATTAAGATCCATCATTTTCTCAAGGGAACGGTTTCAACTATAAAAACGATCCTTTTAATGATTCTACTAGGGTAGTTCAAATGAAAACAGAGAAAGTGAAAAGGAAAATGTTTTATTCATATTTTATTCTCATAATGCACGTTTGTCATCGCGAAACTCAAGTCCGAGAAGACATCTCTGATTGCTTGTTCAGCTAATCGTGCATAGAATTTTATATCTTTTTTGTCAAAGAGGAAGTAACACCTACTTTGGTAAACAATGAAAATCATTACAAATCGCTTAGAAGAATTTTCAAGAAAAACACGTTTCCAAGTGACGCTCGAGAACGCCCGATTGATATTACACGTGCGTAGTGCAAGTCTGTTGCATAAATTAATTATTGCATATAAAATGCTGAAAGAAAAAATGGTATGAAGAACATGTGCAACGCATAATAAGCATGTGACGAAGACTACATCCTGAGGCATTGATTAAGTACAAAAGTTGCCAACTACTAATTTCAATAATAAAAACTCAAGTTGTCCAGTTTTGGTAGCCTCAAACCCTCATTTGGATAGCAATCAATATATTATTTTATTGTTCGGCATAGAATTAAGGAAATAATGAATGCGTAATATGGATTACAGGTAAATCAATTAGTGAAATGGGAATCGACACTTATATAATGATTATCTATCAGGTTTAATTATACAGACGCATAAATTATAGTCAATGTCCTCTGTGACGTTATCTTCAATCAAAACTCATTTACAAAATTGATTGTTAAGTCAACTAGTTACACGATAACAAAAAACTGTCGCAATTTTTGTCGAGCAAAAGACTCACGCAATACTCAAAAGGCTTAAAATTCAACTATCGCATAGAAAAGTCAGCAAAACATTCGTTTCAACTTTTAACCTATATTATTAAAAATGAGAAAGTTAGAAAGAAGGATTCCTACATCAGAATAAGAAAAAAGATTGCAAACTCGCAAAACACCAACTAAGCTGCACTTCAAAGAAGTACCACATTCAGTCGTGACCAGAGTGCGAATTACATCCACTTCCTAAACAAAAATACCCAATTCAAAAGTATCTAGTTTATAATTCGCGATTAACAGCGAACGCCGCCACTCGGAGAGATATTAAGTTAATCTAACACGTATAGTTGGTATAGAAAGTTTTCTTCATAAACCAAACGTTTGAATTCATTTGGTGTTCTATTTAGTGAATTAGTTAAATAATTGAGAATCAAACTCAAAACAACATCAAGGGGTCAAGTCCCGATAAGGTTCTGTAATAGAGCTTGGACTTGAGATCACACCAATATATCCAATGTAAAAAATATTTCTTCTTGCAGCAAATCAACATTGAAACTTGCGAAGCGAAAGCCTTTGGTCCCTGAATAACAAAGGTTCCAATATTATCCGGTTATTAATCCTGCGATTTAACCTTCTCCTGAGAAAAAAAAATTGTAGACTGTTGATTCCAAATCATTTGGAGAGTCAGTATCGGCAACTGAAGAAATCTGTACTTTTCACAAGCGAAAAAAGAACAACCAGTGCACTGGAGAGTATTCCTTCCATGAAGACTGCGATGTCCAAATTGGCGGGACTTTCAAAAAGAATGCAATTAATTATTCTTTTTTGTAACTTGTTTTTAATCATCCGCAACTGAAAGATTCCGTTCTTTTAGATCCCCAATTTTGGAGTCTGGCCTATTACAGGGTTGTTTTTAATTAGTGGAGAGGCTCAAAGATTAACTGTCGAAAAGTTGGTTCACACTACGCAATTATTTATCAATTATATCAGGGCCGGATAAACCAGGGGTGAAATTGTAAAAAAAAATCATTAAAAATGATTAAATTTTCCGTTTTTTTTTTGCTTAATTTTTTCACTTAGTTTTGCCGTTTAATTCAGCAAAAAATAACAGCAATCACACAGAACATCTACTTAATATGCAAGTTTTCAGTTTTTACAACCGGGGGGTCTGGAACACCATCCAGTGCACCTGTAGTGTGTTCGGTATATTCTACCGAACATATTCCAAATAGCAGACAGATTCCGATTCCAGTTTTAAAGTTGTGATTCCACTGGGCCTTACCGGATCTTGGTTACAAAAGACAATTTTGTTTAGGTGTACTGGATGGTGTTCCACACCCCCCAGACCCCCCGGTTTCAAAAACTGAAAACTTGTGTATATGTTGTGTGATTGATCTTGATAAAAAAATTTTTTATTTCAGAATTTGTGCTAGAATCATGTGGTTGGGGATCATTTGGTATGAATTTAACCGACCTCGTATCTCTTATAATAACTGCAATACCCATTGCTCGAAAAGCGGGCACCCTGTATAGAGTATACCTCCCAGTGCCTCTTAATCTCTAGATGCATGCTCATCTACGGTTTAATCTGTGTAATCGGAGTCATCTCGAAATTATGCGGTCCATGTGATGACTATATCATTTCCATGTAGGTACTAGGCTGAGGATTCTGCTTTTGAGGTAATCTCGGGTTACATCTTGGATAAGTGTTGTAGATGGAGTATCTATCTATTGATAGTTCTCACAATCGAAAACTTACGTTTATATTTTTTTGAAAATTTTATTAGTTTAATGAATACTTCAAAATTTGCCTATGCCTCCCCCGACAAGCCGCCGCTGATAAAGGCGCCATTTACCTCATCTGCACATATATATCCGGCATATATCCGCCATTTTATTTGTATAAATTAAAAACACCATCAGCTAGGCAACCCTTATCGTTCCGATGGACTTTTTTGATATAAACTGTTTTCTGTTTGAATTTCTTTGTCTACGATTTTATTATTGGAATTTTATGACCTGGAATCGGCAATCTGCAGTTGCACGTATTATTATAAAGGTCATGAACATTCTTCCTCGTTCACTGGGGGGTATTCCAGACCCCCCGGTGTTAATCGTTTGCATATATGTCTGGTGCATAAGTACGATGACTTACTGAGGAATGTAATTAATAGGGTGGTTTCCCGTTGTCTTTAGACTTTAGATCACAGCATTGAATCAGGAGTCGCGAATTGAAAAATAAAGTTCGCAGTGTCTACTACCGCGTACAACCAACGCTGTTATACAAGCATTTTTGACAGACATTCACTGATCTAGAAAACTGGGATCTCTAAGTAGCTCAAAATAATTAAAAACATCCCTGAGGCGCGACCGAACTCAAAAATTACGGATTTGTCTTTAAGTTAAATTCGGTTATAAATTAACAAAATCCAATTTAAACTAAATTTATTAAATCATACTGCAGCAGCACAGCTAGAAGTAACCTGCTTGCAGCCCCATACACTAAAACACGCTCCTGCTCCTATTTACGTCGAGCACACATACCGTCACGTCACTAGAATGAACGATTCGCCGAATTTTATGTGGTAAAATCGATTATTTCGCAAATTAAAGGAAAAATTTAGGTTAATCCATAGTTTTGTGGCGTCCAGATCCCGCTCAGTTAATAGGTCACACCAATCTTAACAGATGACGCCATAACACTTGGTACTATCTCCTCTACGTAACATTGGTGACCCTTTCTTCCGGTCAAACATTTCAGATATTCAATAAAAATTTGAAGATTAATTTCAAATAGCAATCCCTTCTACTCCTTCTCGACAACCGAAATACAAGCTATCAGCTCTCTAACGGACTTGCTGCGAGAACAGCAACCACTTAGCTAAAATATGTGCTTTCGGTTCAATAAAAGTGAGAGTAGTGTAGCGGCCAGATCCTTACTAGATAAAACGAACTAATGTTTACCCATTAGTCATGCACATGATGCTTCGTTTAGTCCCTAAGAATCGCGAGTTATAGTTAATAGTTAATAGACAAACGAGTTAATAGAGGGCGCCACATCTTCTTTATACACGACAGATGGCGCTAGTCCTTTTCTACGTAAAAGTTAAATCTCTTCAATTTGATGTCATTTTTCAAATTCAAACTTGTGCTTTTACGAGATTCTATAGAGATTTCCTCGGAGTATCTTATTCCAAAAAGTTGAAAAGCCAAAAAAGCATAGCGTTACTAAGATTTTTTGAATTTTCTTTGACCGAAGACTATCACGGCCTGGCGCTTATCCCTGGTTCGAGCCCGAAAAGCTTTATTCTGACTATTTTCCATCAACATGGGCAAACCACTGAGATATCTGTCAAGAAAACCCTTCTACAGAGAGAAGTGGTCACTATGCTCTATGAGAGAGAGAAGATTCTCTACATTTCCTCTGATTTCCATTTCCCTCTCGCCTGAAACCAACTAATGTCATCGTAATTGTACTCGGAATCGAATTGTGTACATAATAAGCTGTAACTATGCTTTTCTCTTGTTTTGTTTGTCCTACTACTAGCGTCGTACGCGGCTTCGCCCGGTTCAAATTTAAATTTAATTTTACATGAATACAATTTTAAGAAAGATAAACTGGGAATAATTTTTAGATTATTCCACCATAAATAAAAACGAAAATCTGGGTTCTAATCTTAATCAAACTAAAGAATTTAGTTTTAATGCCGGTGCTTGTCACAACTTTAAAACTTTTTATGAAATATTTGCATGCTGGCTTTCTTTGTTTCAACTTAAACCGTAAAATAATCCCCTTATCAGTTTCCATATTTGGAATATAAGAAAGCAACCCCCTGCGCGCACTGTTAGGATTATTTTTAGTGATTCGCCGGCACCACCTTGGTCCAAATTTATTTAAATTGTTAAAAAAGTATTAATTACTTTTTTTGTTTCTTGAGAAGAAGAGTGTAATATAATAAAAAGTTGAAAACTAAGTATAATATATTTCAAAGGAAAAAAATGTTAATTTTGTGTTTTAAGTAGCTTACCGCTTCGGGGACTAATTAAATTTAATTACTAAATGGGGTGTAAAGAAGTCCAGTTGTTATAAATTTATAATGAAGTGGGTGTAATAATTTTATTTTGAAATCGAAGGGATGTTGGGTGGGTATTGAAAATATTTGCAAATTTTTCGACGATGAGTGCGTCGTCGTCGTCGGAATCGTAATTTAAAGTTTGGCTCAAATTTACGTCTTTTCAGCCTATTTCATCACGCCCTGCACCTGAACCCCGAAATAAAATAAAAAGCTTCAAGGGTAAATAATGTGTCCGATTACGCTTATCGCTTATCTTCCTTCCTAAGGGTCGCTCGACGCTCAGTTGTTTATATCCACCTTATCTCACTTCCGGCAGTTTCAGCGCGAATTTTAAACTTATTTCTAGCATATTTCAACTGCTACTATGTGCAGGTATTTTAAATTGGGGTTTCTTTAAGTACTTTTATTTTGTTCATTTTATTTTTATGTTTCTATTACAGTTTAACTTGTGTTTTAACCTCCTGTGTGGCGTATTTTTGGATTGTCTCTTGTTGACTCTTAACTTGTAAGGGCGAACGGAAGTTGTTAAAATAGCGGATCATTTTTCTTCCACTTGGTCGTCGTTTTATGTTATCTAACTTTGAAATTTTCTGGGTGGTGCTGAAAGGTTATCGACGCTAACTTGATAAAAATGTACATCATATGATGTCTCTCATAAATACATAGTTCGTATGCAGGAAAAGTTTTATTGAGTTTTAGATTGAACCAATGCAGTTTCCAAAGCGAATCCGCCACCTCCAGAGACCAAAATATTTAACTTGATATCTGCGTGTATTTTATGTGCAGATTGTTAGTTGAGTTTCAAGCCACAATTTGCATACATTATGTTTTATTTCAATTTATTTACGTGCTGATTTTGACGCCTTTCAAGCAGGCGTTAATTTGACCGACTTGTTTGAACTTTTCAACAAAAAATTTCCATAAATACATATATGTTCAAGTAATAATTTGCAAAACATGTTTACCTGCTATCTGAATATGCTTTCAGCATTCACAAAGAAAGCGGTTTGCGGCTGTGCTGCACCGGAGCGAAACAATCTCAAAGTAATTTATATCTTTAAGCCTCGTGCCCGCACATCGCATTTTATTAATTTCTCATCCAAATTCTTCAGAAATATTTCTGCACATTCATTAGCGAATAATATAAAGCAAATCCATCCTTCCTCTAGAAGAATAGCTATCACTTCAAAACGAACGCTTTAAACGGACCACATACCAGTCAACTTACTATACAAGATTAGATGTGGGTGGTTGTGTTAAGCCACAAATATTTCAATTATCTTTCCATCAGAATTGTTTTCGGGTGATTCATTGCACTCACATAATATTTCTTATCACAATTTAGGTAAACTGCATTAGGATTAGGTATCTACTGCTAGAAAATTGTCCTTTGGTTTGGATTTCAAATTTAAAATGTAAAAATATTACTTCAACTTCGCTTCTAGCATTAAATATAACATAAAAAGTCAAATTCCGAGGGTACGTAATGGTTTTCTGTGCACAGACTAAATAGCCACCCAGGACGAACTAATATGTATGTACTAATTTGTCCATTATAGCTATGTCACCTGCTATTGCTTTTCTTCCTAGGCTGGGTTCAAATCAGCACCCTTTGGCCAAGTAACTATCAGTGAAACAAAGACACAACTTGCAGACAAAGTCCAGAATATAGGTGATAATACTGCACGCGGGCCCCCTGCTAAAAGGGCCCCCAGTTGTACTGTGACCTTTACAATCTTAATAAAAATCTCAAAAATAGGGGGTGCACAACTAGATGCTATTTGAAGCAATTATGTTCAAATGATTGCCATGCTATTAAACTAGTGACTTCCGTACCAAGAATTTTACTATATTCTGTGGGGTGTTCCACACCCCCCGGTTAAATGATTAATAGTTTTAATAGATTAATAAATAATTAATAGTTAACTGATTTTCCGTTCCAGGAATTTAACTGTCTAAAAGATCTTTCAATTATTATGTTCTGAGGGGTGTTCCACACCCCCCGGTGCGAATTTTTACGGTACATGATGTGTAAATATGCACAGGGGCGGATTCAGAATTTTTTTCTGAGCAGGCACAAGGGTCGAGACGAGCAAAAAGTGTTCTCAGATTTAGGATTGTCTCCTTGTTTCCTTGTTATTTTTAAGCGTCTGGGAGGGGCACGTGCCCCCTCTAAGTCCGCCTATGAATATGCACTAAGACTTTTTGTTTATAAAACTGGGGGTATGAATTGTATAAAAATGACGTATGTATTTGTTCTGACAAAGTGAAAAATTTTTATTACAAAAATAAATGTCAAAACGTATACACACACTTTTGGGCTTTCAAACCGGGGGGTCTGGGGGGTATGGAATACCCTCCAGTGCACCAGCAATTATATTTGTTGAAAAAACAAATTAAAGTTAAATCCCTCAGTTTTTATCAAAATCAAAGTTTTGATTTTACTTTATTTTTTACACTTTTGTATTATATAACTTTTCTATTCGGTTTTCCTGTTAGTACAAAGCTAATGGGAAATCGCCGGAAAAATTGTGTGTACTAGTGAATGGAAATCTCAACGAATTTTAAAAACTTCCAAGACATCTCAAGTAACAGATTCTTAGAAAATTTGTAAAAATATAGAAAATCTCAAGAAATCCATAGAAATTTCAAGAAAATCTGGAAACTTTAGAAAATTTGGGTAAATAGGAAATCGAGAGAAATGCAGAAAACCCTAGAAAATCTATAATATTCTAGATTTCTTCAAATTTCCCTTTAGTTTTGCATATGACAATTTCTCCATCATTTTTCCACTTATAAGTAAACAAAAAACCTTAAAAATTTTAGAAAATCCATACCAATGTCACAAATTTTACAATTAGGAAATGCAGAAAATTAGAGGAAATAGAAAATTCTAGAAAATCTTAGAAAAATATCTAAAAAATCTTGTGAAGTGGGGAATCACAGAAAATTCTATGATATTTTAGGAAATTAAAGACAATCTCAGAAAATTGAAAAAAAAAGTTATTCGTCTCTATATCAGCTCTTGTTTGAAAGGAATTCTTTGGAAATCACTGGAATTGCATGAAAATCGTCGGAATTTGGTGTTCTGTATACAAATTTTTTTTTGTGTTTTATAAAAGCAGCAAATGCCACCCGAAGATTTCATTCTGCTCAAATCACTGTCTATTCCTTGTTCGTTCTTTTTTGTAATTGGGAAAGCCAATCTTAATATTATAATTTCCATTTATTCTTCTTTAAAAAAAATTAAAATAAATAATTAAAACATAAATGGGAAAGTAAATCGTCGAGATAAGCGCACCCATATGCACCCGCACCGTGCCTTTACACTTGAATTTTTTCAATTTATACCAATTTTATCCAAATTATTTAAAAAATTTATCAAAAAAAACATTTGAAGCCTATTTTTCTACAATAAAAATCGAATTTACAGCAAAACTCTTTAGACATTTTTTGCTGCAAATTTCCTTGCCTTCAATTTTGTTTCTATCCATTGTTCTATTTTGCCGCACCGTTTCTGACTTATACAAGACTCTATAAAATACAAAACTACTGTCATCTGTATCTCGGAAACGGTGCGACAAAACAAAAAAGTGTACATAAACAAAAATGTAGAAAATAAAATTTGCAAGAAAAAATGCTTATTCATTTTTTTATTTAGTTGCACCGTTTCTGAGATATAGACGACAATATTTTCGCATTTAACAGATCTTGTTTATGTCGCCGTCAGTTCGAAACAGTGCGAGAAAATAGAAAAATATATAGAAACAAAATTGAAGGTAAGGAAATTTGCAACAAAAAATGTCTAAAACATTTTTCTGTAAAATCAATTTTTATTTGACTAAACTAAGCTTCAAAATGTACAATTTACATTACTAACATAGGATTGCCCCACTTTTGAGAGTAACTAACATACAGCTAGTTGTTCCATCCTATAGGGCCTTTCACATGAAAAACAATCCAAGTTGATATTTCAGTCTCAAATGTGTCCTGGTTCAGAAGTGTTCTTTCCGTCTATTCTGTTACCATTCTTATCTTTCGATTTTAAAATTATGAATTTAATGCTTCTGATGCTGATATAAACATTGCTGTATTGGTTTTACAACACAACAGGGTACAAAATAAGTTTGACATGCTTTGCATCCCCAAACAAGTCTGTTCCAGACTTTTAGAACTCACGGACGCTCTGTAGGCGTTGTGCTTTTGTCAATTAGCACATCTCAAGTTCTCTTGTACTCGAGCCATACTAGGAAAGTTTCTGATTGAACGATAGAATATTCCCGCTACGAGATCAACTCTCAAACTTCTGCCTTGTTTATTCTTTTTCTAACCAGAGTTCTTTTAAAGAAAAGAAGTGAAAGTTTCGGTCTGCTTTATTAGGTGGATTTAACTGTTGGCCCACCGATATTAACTAAAAATTTAATTCAAAATTCAACTAATGCCGAGCTTTCAAATCACAAAGGATCCATTTGAACGGCCGGGTTAATCCTCATAATGCATAACTTTCTTGTACGTTTTCGTCTGCTAAAAAGTTGAAAACTAACTGCTGGTTCGATATATTTATCGAGATATGCTGCCTCTGGGGTAAAGACTTTTCGTGGTGTATCAGCCTGTTTCGTACTTGGCAGTCATCGCAGTGCTGTGTATAGTTAAATCATAAATAATATTCTTCCTGCGATATTAAACAGCAAATGTTGATTTTAATTTAAGTGCGTAATAAATCAATTAGGATAGACAAATATAGGGAACACATAAAACTAGAAACTATAAATTAATTATATTATAACGGCCATAAATCTATTGTTAAGTTTCAACACTATAGGCATATAAAACACACATTGTGTAAAAATAGTAAAAAACAACATAAAGTGAAAACCGCTAACATAAATATTCAACCCCTTTCAGTGAAATAAATCTACGAACAAAATTAAAACGGCGGTCGAAAGGGGTAGCGGAAAATAAAAGAAGATAAAGAGAGACCGATCGAACGGATTAATATGTTAACAAACAAAGATAAAGCTTGTTTTATTCAGCAGCATGTTTTATTATGCCCTTGTTTTAATTTTGTTAAAGAGCAGCAGCTTTTGTATACATTTTTGCTTCACTTATCAATATTTCAAATTTTCAAAACCTCGTTTTACAAAATTTATTACCGCGCTCTCTGTTTCAAATATTTAATAGGATATTAATAAAAGGAATGTCCTTTTAGGCGTATTTTCAAAAGCTAAGCGTTATATCTTTAGTCAATGATAAACGTCCATAAGAGAAGCTTTATCTGAAATATTCTAAAAGGGTAGGTTATAGCCCGAGTATGATAACATAAAATATCTTGCAAATCCTAAATTTATGGAGGTAGGTGTGACAAAAAGGCATTTTGCATATGATATCCTAAATATATTGCACGATACGATGTCGATGGGGATTTGGGACATTGCAGTGTACACAAAAAAATCTCCATTCAAAAATTGTATACCTCGACACATCCTAAATCAAAAATTCTCGTTTATGAAATATTAGACTTAATTTAGACCAGGCAAAATTACATTCTTACGATAGGCATACATCAATGTCGGTTTCATATTTACTTAGAATATCAACCGGAAAATCCATTTTTAGAATTTCCGCTTTTACCTATACTTCCAGTTGGCAACGTCTGTCTACATAACAAAGAATTTCTTGCTCGTAGCTACATCAATTTCGCCTCGTTTCTTACGATTTTCCAAAATTTTGATCAAACACACGCACGGTGTGTTATTTTTGCAAATCAAGGAAAAGCGTCGTCGAATTTTATTCAAATTTTCCTACGACATTTAAAAAGATCTTGACGGCTCTTCACGAAATAATGGAAAAATCTAAGACCTGCGAACCGTTTAAAAGCTCCTTTGTCGACTTTCTAGAAGTCTGTAAGCTTCTCCAGGACGGAGCATTTTCAATAAAAAAACGAGAATAAAAAAACCACGTCGTCTGCATATTAAAATGCGCATACGTGCAAAAAGGAAAACCACGACGGTCGTAACGTGAATTAAAATTGAAATGCCGTGCAACAGCGCGTGCGAAAACCAACTCCCAGTGTAAAAATTAAAATTTTCACCTTCTTACCCTTCGAGTGCTAAATGCACTTCAAAATCCAATAATCCAAAAATGCTTCAAAGGATAATACTCCAATTTTTTTATTATCGCAAAGGAAACGATCGGAAAATTGCTCAAGAGTGTCCTTGAAAATGAAGTTATAGGATGGTGGGAAACTCACGTCGGTATTTTACACTTAAAAGTCGATAGCCAGAGTTTATGGAAAAACAACAATATTTGAATGGAATTTATTATTAGTTCGGAAGTCATTTGTTGAAAGTAACAAGCGAAATCTGCATCAGCTTCCATTTGTTTCCAGCCGTCTGCAGAAGCTCAAGTTAATACTGTTGTTGGATCATTCAAGATTCAGCTCAATATCGTTGGATATCAGCCTCCTTTTCAGCCAGTCAGAAAATGTTACAGAAGAGTATTTGAAAAGGAGAAAAAAAACTATGCGGATTTCTTTGCCAGCGTCCACTGATGAAGAGGATTTTCAGATCAGATCTACAGCGCTAAATCAAAAATTATCATCATATATGCGGACGATACTGTCATATAGTCTGTAAAAGGTCCATTTAATAAGAAGTTAGCAGCTTCAAAGTCAAAAATTCCACAAAAATTTTATTATTGTTGATGGCGGCCAACGTTAACTCAGAAATGATACTGTCATAAGAAAGTTATACTCTCTCCTCGGATCTCAACCGGATAATTAGTATTAGCAGTTGATCGCACTAGCTACTAGGCCATTATTGTCCACCTCTCCGAATCTACTGCGGGATTAAAACTAACTAAAAACCGATATCCCGGGGTTTCTCACATTAACTTGAACTTGATGGAAAAAAGGATCCATGAGTAATAGAAGGGATAATAGTGAAATACTAGTGTAGAACGAGAGAAAAATCACTTCACTGCAAAAATAAGGTTTAAAAAGCAAAAATGAAGAAAACAGTGCAGATTGAAGAGGATAAGAATCCATATCCCCCTAGAATAAGCATTAAAAAATCTTCAGCATAGGAAACTAAACGAAGCCAATCAATCAAATATAATTATGCAGAAAAATTTTCAAAAACACGAAAGAGCCGACGAAAGTCGTAGTCAGAGTACGATTGACAATTTTCAGACCATCATCATTACTGGTGGAACAATGAAATTGCAAATCTATCAACGTAAAACAGCCACAGCGGATTACAATCAAGCTGGACAAGAAGAAAATAGAAATTAATGGCAACAGCCCTCCTACCCGACTATAAAAATCCAAACTGTGGCCTAACACCGGATAAAATCCATTAAATACGAAGAAATAGCGGAGAAACGGCTGCTGTATTGGCTGTTACCATAACGTTAGCCCCGCCCATGGAGTGTTTTCATGTTTTACCAGTACTGAAGCAAAATCGGTAGATCCACGGAAAATTCGGTAGATCTGGCAACGCTGTTATATAAGTATTTTTGAGCTTAAATTGCACTAGAAACTCTGAGTATTAAAATTATTAATTAAAATCATCCCTGAAGTCGCCCCAACTCCAAAATTACGGATCTAGAAAGACGTGAATCTTTGTTTTTAAGTTTAATTCGGCTAAAATAAATGTATAATATAATATGATGTTGTTAGCAGGCAGCCTCCAGCTCATATTTACGTCATCACAAGTACCGACAATAGAATCAGCAAAAATCACTGACTTCTATGTGAAAAATCAAAACTTTAAAATCAATTATTTCAGAAATTAATCGAAATCGGCAGTTTCTCCGTAGTTTAATTGCTTCATTTCACTAGTGTTGTCTATCAGATGCCACAGCATTTTTGTAAATGTCTATATCTTCGGGTAAAGGTTAATGGACTTAAATCCTGGTCCCAATTTCTTATTTGTTTATTGAGAAGATCATTTAAGAGAGTAATGTCTAGTCAACCGACCAGCGCAGCGGTTCAAACCCAGGAGCTCTATTCTTGAACTCATACGACTTGATTCGTATACGCAAATACGAAATTTTCGTATACAAATGAAGTATTCACACTCCTTGATTGGTCGAAACATAATGGTTCGTATGCGAATCAAATCGATTAAGCTCGAGAATAGGGCCCCTGGTCGCGTCAACTACACTGCTGTTATCACAGAAGAGGGTCACAAACCCGGCGCAGAGGCTCTGGTCTCGCGAGACTTTTCCGAGTGAGCGAAGCGAACGAGGGAAAGTCTAGAGCCGGACACTCTGGCGACGAGTGTGTTTAACGGAGAACAACACTCCTGATAAGTCACTCGAATGCGCGCGAGTGACTTATCAGGAGTGATGTCCTCTAATGCGTAAAGCAGAGTTCCACGGTTCTACCCCGAATGCAACAAGAACTTTATTTTAACTGTACTCCAGCGGCAGGCAATGGCAAACCACCGAGGTAATTTTCCTTGAAAACCCCTCCCCGTTAGGAGAGTTACAAAAATATTAAGTTCAATTCGGTTAGGTATGAGGACGGTTATGGAATGGTGCTTGATACTATGGGATATCCGGTTCAATCCCGTGTGAAATAAAATCCTTATTCTGACCCGAGAAGAAAACCGCAAATCAAATTTTTGTACACCAGATTTTGTTTTATGAGATTTCCTTGGATTTCCTTAGATTGCCGCGGATTTTCTAAAATGTCCGAAATTTCCACAGATTGTTTTGAATTTCCTAAGATTTTCTTTCGAAAAAGTTTAAATAATAAAACAAAACAAAATATAAAGGTTGTCTGTAGTATTCCTATGATTTCTAGATTTTCTTAATTTCCTAGGATTACCTAGTATTTTATAGCTATCTCAGATTTCCTATTTCCTAAAATTTGCTTGAATTACCAAAAGTTTTTCTTTAAAAAAATTTAAAAAGAAAACAACAAAAGCAGAGTTGTCTGTAGTACTGTAGTAGTTCTAGGATTTTCTGATTTCCTAAAATTTCATTGGATTTCCTTGAATTGCCTCAAGATTTTCTTTCAAAAAATTTAAAAAAAACAATAAACGCTGAGTTGTCTGTAGTATTTCTAGGATTTTCTAATTTCCTAAAATTTCATTGGATTTCCTAAGGATGCCGAAGATATCCTTAAATTTCCTAAGACTTCTTTGAATTGCCTAAAGATTTTCTTTCAAAAAAAATTTAAAAAAAAACAACAAAAGCAGAGTTGTCTAGTAGTTCTACTATTTTCTGATTTCCTAAAATTTCATTGGATTTCCCAAGAATGTGTAAGATTACTTATATTTTTAAATTTTCTAAGATTTCCTTGAATTGTCTCAAGATTTTCTTTCAAAAAAATTTAAAAAAAACAAAAGTAAAGTTGTGTTTAGTATTTCTAAGATTTCCTGCTTTCCTAAAATTTCATTGGATTTCCTAAAAATGCCTAAGATTGCTTAAGATATCCTTAAATTTCCTAAGATTTCCTTGAATTGCCTCAAGATTTTCTTTCGAAAAAATTTAAAAAAAACAAAAGTAAAGTTGTGTATAGTATTTCTAAGATTTCCGGATTTTCTAAAATTCTATTGGATTTCCTCAGAATGTCTAAGATTGCTTAAGATATCTTTAAATTTCCTAAGATTTCCTTGAATTGCCTCAAGATTTTCTTTGGAAAAATTAAAAAAAAACAACAAAAGCTGAGTTGTCTGTAGTATTTCTAGGATTTTCTAATTTCCTAAAATTTCATTGGATTTCCTAAGGATGCCGAAGATATCCTTAAATTTCCTAAGACTTCTTTGAATTGCCTAAAGATTTTCTTTCAAAAAAAATTTAAAAAAAACAACAAAAGCAGAGTTGTCTAGTAGTTCTACTATTTTCTGATTTCCTAAAATTTCATTGGATTTCCCAAGAATGTGTAAGATTACTTATATCTTTAAATTTTCTAAGATTTCCTTGAATTGTCTCAAGATTTTCTTTCAAAAAAATTTAAAAAAAACAAAAGTAAAGTTGTGTTTAGTATTTCTAAGATTTCCTGGTTTCCTAAAATTTCATTGGATTTCCTAAAAATGCCTAAGATATCCTTAAATTTCCTAAGATTTCCTTGAATTGCCTCAAGATTTTCTTTCGAAAAAATTTTAAAAAAACAAAAGTAAAGTTGTGTGTAGTATTTCTAAGATTTCCTGATTTTCTAAAATTCTATTGGATTTCCTCAGAATGTCTAAGATTGCTTAAGATATCTTTAAATTTCCTAAGATTTTCTTGAATTGCCTCAAGATTTTCTTTGGAAAAAAATTTGTAAAAAACAACAACAGCAGAGTTGTCTGCAGTATTTTGTCTAAGATTTTCAGATTTCCTAAAGATTGATTAAGATATCTTTAAATTTCAGAAGATTTCCTTGAATTGCCTCAAGATTTTCTTTCGAAAAAATTTTAAAAAAACAACGAAAGCAGAGTTGTTTGTAGTATTTCTAAGCTTTCCTGATTTCTTTCATAAAAATTTTAAAAAAACCAACGAAAGCAACAAAAGCAAAGTTGTCTGTTGTGTTTCTAAGATTTCCTGTTTTCCTAAAATTTAATTGAAATTCCTAAGGATGCCTAAGATTGCCTTTCACTTGTAACAAATTTCCTCAGCGGTTCTGGCCTTTCTCCCTAATTGGAAAAATTGCATTCTTTGCTGTATGCTGTTATAGCTGTTTCAGTTGGGACTGAAACCTCGGACCATTAGCATATGAAACGAACACCTAAGTATGTTTCTTAAATATAGGATCAGCTACAGGTCAAAAGCATGTAATACTTCAAAGATGTTGTCAGCACCTTGTAAAAGACACAGGGTGAAAAAAGTGAAGTGAATTGGCTTGGTTTCACCATTCAAACTGCTAGTCTACGACTACCTATTTGGCCGGTATCATTTGTTATAGTAGAGTCGCGGAAGATTGATTGGGCAATAATTAAGGACAACATTGTGGAGAGTAAATAAATTTCGACAATTCACGGATCATCTAATTATTTATTATATAACCTACATTCACTTGCAATGATGGCTGTTAAAACCAAGGAGGGCATTAAAAGAGACCATAAAAATACTATTTCGATACAAGTAAACTCGTAAGCAAGATAACAACGAACCAATAAAAATGAACAAAGGTCTTCCGAACGAATATGTTGAAAATAAACTTTACAATGTAAACTTATCAATTAAAAACATCAACCGGCAGGAAAATAAAAACCATTTCAAAAGTAATTACAAATTTTCTCGTTTCGCTGGAAAAACTAATTAAAAAAGTTAAATAACAAACTAGCACAAAGTAGGTAATTAGTAATAAAATAAAAGAAAACACGAAAAATCAAACATTAACGGTTGTTAAATTTTCTATCGTAAATTTATAGTCAATCGAACCCTCTAAATTTTTTATCGGTTGTTGCGTTTTGCCCAGTTTTACGACACCATATAACTAAAATCAGCGGAATAGGAATAAAATAAAAAATATTGCACGTTACTCCAGGCGACAAATGCTACTTTAAAAATTAAAAAATCGACGAAAACCATTCCATTTGCTTTTTTGAACTTTTCCAATTTTTCGTTTGAAAACAAAAGTACTTGGGGGTTTAACAGGAGCGCACATGGAGAAATGTTGAAATTTTTAATTGGTAAAACAAATTGTTGATTTTATTTCAGCATTAAAGCAAAATTGATTGCAAAATTTAATTAATGAATACAGCAATAAAACGATAATTTAATAATTTTAACGCAGAGTTGATGTACCTAATTCGCAGCTTGAAATAAATAAACAAGTCCAAATGAACAGCAGACATATTAAATGCAGAAATTTTGCCTAATTGGTACTAATTAGTGATACTTAAGTTACAGTTATTTCAAAATGCGATATTTTAGGAACTAACTCATGAGTTTCCTTTTATAAGTTTCTTTCGTACTCGTTCTGATTTCAGTTATTTTTTTCAATTACCAGCTCTTAATGTAGTCGTTAAGAACAGTTGCTAGTAATTAAGAAGTAAAATTATTCGCTAAACCCTTAAGAATTAAGAGAATTAGAAATTACCCCCTGAATACCATTACGTTAGTTAGCCAATCTGTCGAGGAGCAACTTCACCCAAGCAATTTTTTTTGATTTTCCAGTAGCAAAATATAAATTTTAAGCAGGTTACCCGATCAATCATTAAAATGTCGACTGGGTGGATGCAATCATAATTTTTATCTGGGCTGCCATCTAAAATATTGCTATAAATTTTATAACATTTTCAAAAATTTAGCAACCTCGAAATGTCGAATTTACAACTGAAGACCTCACCGTCGTAAAAATATTTCGTATAAAATCAACCAAAATCGTGTTCAAGTTAGTGCTATCGAATATTACGATCAAGTTCCGCTATAAATATGCCCTAAACAGCTCCACCGGACTATCGACACCTTCACTTCCTTTTCAGTAACTGAAAATCGACCGAATCAAGCTTCTGAGCCATTACATAAGATCAAAGAAAAGCTTGTTAACGAAGTCGCATTAAAAATAAATAACGTGGCGTAGCCGAGTTAGAAAACGGTAAATTTTAATTTCGAAAACGCGGAAATGAATATTCAACTATATTTATAAAATCAAAAAAAAATGGGTTTCGAGACAGGTGAAACAGCCAGCTGATTCTATTATTGTTTGCCGAACATTTTAGAATAATGATTTCTGATGTGGTAGTTGTTTGCCCTAGGGCAATCTGATTTGCAAACGAGTAATTTGTATGTTAATTGGTGTCTTGGAACAGACACTTCGGAACAACAAAGTCTGCTGTTTTGGTACATATCTCAACGCCAAGTCATCACAACCTGGTGATTATAACAGTTTTGTAGGTCAAATTGAAATTAACTTATTCGCCAAACAAACAGTAGTATTGAGGATAACCACAAGAAACTCGACATCGACATAAAAAGAAGTAACTTCAAACTCTAATGGGATCGCTTCTAAACGATTCGAGAGAAACCACAAAGCTTACTGCAGTTTAACAAATCTAAAGATGCTTGTACTTTTATTTCATCGATTTGATTGCAGCCAGTTGTGTAGAAAGGTTTCTTTGCGCTATGCGCATGAATGGATTAAGGAGGAGTCTGATTTAGTTATAACAAAAGACGAATTAGAATTGAATTTTTGAAAAATTCCGATTGCAATAATTAATTTTGCAGATTTTGCTTACTCGGATGGAATGTTTAATTCAGCTGGGTATTCCAATCAAGGAAGGAATGATCTATCTCAAAAAAGCCTATATTGATGGTCGATTAATTTAAATTTATTAGGAATGCAATGCTATGTTATAATGTTAATCATTTAGTTTCTTTGGTTCAATATCATAGATTTCCCCAATGAGAGTTAATTAATCATTACAGTAGTCAATTTTTTGCAGTATCCCAGAGTCATTGCAGTTTTACTTGCTAATGAGAATTTATTTTTAACTAAACCACAGTTTAATTTTTGTATTATTATTAACTCATCATGTAGCCTTCAGCTGTAGGTTAATGTCGCTTGCTTTGTTTTATTTATAGTTCTGTGTTTTATCTTACTTAAAGAATTCAAAAATATGGCAAATCCAACTATTCTCCATCTGTCTTGGGATATTGAACGACTTATCTCCTAATAATGCGACTTTTAACATCGTAAATTCGAAGGCTAGTACGGGGAGCGTAACTATGAGCCCCCCCCCCCAAACAAAACATTAAATAAATCCAACAATTTCTGTTTGAAGCGTTACTGGTGTCCCCAGATCCCCTGGTTACAGAGTTGGAAGGTAGGTATTCATATTCAAATAGAATAGACCAGTAGTATGGTGTAAAGCCATAGTCCCCCCCCCGTACTCCAGTAACTGTATTCAAAAGAAAAAATATGTTATTGAACTCAGAAATCTCAGATTTTAGATTCCTAGAAGTAAGATTTCTGGTTTGAAACTCATAAGCTGAATAGCACATTTTCTTTTTTGAACATAATCACTGGTGTACTGGAGGGGAGGGTATGAAACCCTCCGGTTTTCAAAACATCTAGAAAAGACCCTCCGGTTTAACCAACCTAGCTAATTTTTTAATTCAGAAATAATTGGTATAACAGAAGATCAATCTCGGATCAGATTTAATCCAGGGTTAACTTCTACTTGGAGCTTTCTGATTGGATTAACAGTGAATTGATTCTAGATAAACTCTTACCTGAGCTTTATACAACTGATCCTAAATAACAACCTTCTACTTTCAGAATAAATACATCTACAGGGGGGGGGGGAGGTCTGGATACAGAAACATTGGAAAATTTTGCTTCTTTACAATCAGAAAACCCATATTCGTAATTAATATTCGTAAATGATTGTGAAAATCCGGGAAAATTCTACGAAATCTTTAGATAATCTTTTTCTTTGCTGAACTTCTTGGAAATTAAATCTTAAGACAAACCAGAAGGAAATCTTTAGAGAATCTCGTAATAGGAAATCTAGTGTCCAGACACAAGTTTCAGATTTTTCCTCAAATTACCCCCTCCCCCCCAGTCCACAGATTGATGTTGGATTTTAGATCACCAGAAATTAGATGTACCAGAAATACAGTATTGTAGAATCGCAATTTCCGGCTCACTATCGGCCACTGAAAATTCTCAACCTCAGGGCCTATTTTACCATTAGGTGCATTAGGCACGTGCCTAGGGCCCAATGGCCAGAAGGGTCCGAAAAGAGAGAACATAAAATCGTAAAATAAAAATAAAATAACTCAAAAATTGAGACTTCGATGCTATTAGTTACACTTGAAATTAGCTGGAGCCTAAGGCCCAACTCAGTTAAAAATATGCCCTGATTGCAAGTTTTCCAAAAAATGTATTTAATAGATTCACCGAAAAGGGGGGAGGTAGCATACCCCGAAAACAGGTTCTGAAAATGGAAAACGTTTTTGGCTAATAAAATTTTAATGAAGGTTTACTTCATAAAACTTTTGGCTTTGAAACCGGGGGGTCTGGGGGGTATGGAATGCCCTTCAGGATATCACAAATTGTGTTAAGTTATGTATAAGTATTTGGTTCTGAAAGTGTAAAAGCTTCTTCTTTAATAAAATTAATCCAAAAATATGCGAACAAACTTTCCGTTTCTGAAACCTGGGGGTCTGGGCAGCAGTAATTGAGTTAAAATTGAATTCCATTATCAAGTTACTGGAGGGCATTCCATGCCCCCCAGACCCCCCGGTTTCAGTAACAAAAAGTTTATAGTCATATTTTTTGATTAATTTGATTAAATTAAGGACTCTCACTCTTTCAGGACCAAATTGTTCAGGGGATATGGAACACCCTTTGAAAAACGGGGGGGGGGGGTACCCTACCTTCAGTGCGTACTTATGCGAACTATAAATGTATTTTGTTCTGAAAGAGGGAAACGGTATCTTATCTAATAAAACCAATCATGGAAGATGAATACAAAGTGAGGGGGAAACTGTTGGGGAAATCTGGTGTACAAGTTAAGAAAATCTGGGAAAATCGTGGTAAAACCTCGTAAAAAGAGATTTAGTATACAAAAATCTGCCTTGTGACTCGCCCCTCGGATCATAGGTTTTCAAACATTGTAAACCTAGTCGCGACTAACCAAAACTCGACTCAATTTGGGGCCTATTTTACAATTATGCGCGGGCTTAAGGCCCAATTACCAGATAGGCCCAGAAAAAAAAGAACAGAAAATCGTAAATTAAATACCTACTGATAAAATAACCCAAAAATTGGGATTTCGATGCTATTAGTTACACTCGAATATAAGGGGCCCGAAAATCTGCTAGAGCCTATGACCCAACTCAGTTAAAAATATACTCTGCTCAACCCTCCATAAACTGATTTCCTGTGGTCTGATGATTGTTCAACAAATTTATCCAGATATTCAAGAAGTATGTGGCTATTTAGAGATTAGAAACACAAATCGATGTAGGATATTTATGTGTCATTTGGTCTCAAGCTTCTTCCTTTCCGACATGAAGTAATGCAATTAAATTTTGTTTGAAATAAGGAAAAACAGATTTTCAGAAAACACAGTTTTGTTCGCTTAAGTAAGAACTTCCACATTAGAAAATATTCCTTCCACTAATCTGCTTGTGAATCTCTCATATGCATACCACTAGAATAATATCCGAGGACAATTCTAAGTATTGCATTCACGAAGCTCTTAGATGAAGAGACTGAAGTTACGGCCTTCAGGCCGCACAACTTTGGCAATTCAGTTCCACACCAAAACATTCGTTTAGGTAATTCCGAAATAGCATACGTTGAGACTGTAACAGAGATGTAGGCGCCATCTGTTAACTTGTTTGTCAACTTTTTATATGATTAAATATAGTATAAGTCGCCCGCTAGGGAATCGAATACGTCATAAATATGTAACGGAGCTCCTGAGATCTCAAAACCATTCAGCCACCGAGAGACGAATCGATGTGAAAGTATTATCTGTTGCGGATCCGCTACAAGACTATGATGTAATCCATGTTTTTTCACCAGTATCTGTTTATATTTCGTATGCTGAAAGCGCTATTTCTGCGCTAGTCTTCGGATATGTGATAATATTGTGAAAGATCAGCTGCAGACCTTTATCTAGCTGAAGGTAAAATTAGTTTGTTCCAAAAACACACAAATAACGCTTACTTTTTGGTAATTGTAGATGGCCGGTACGGATCGGTTAAACTTTACGCTTTTACGACACAGATCTATGAGCTTGGTCTTCGGAAACGAGTTCTAATAAACCAGATGTACGAAGTTGAACCAGACATAACGACAAGATAAACCATTTCAAAGCTGGTCTTTCAAAGCATAATCGATTTTTCCATAATATGTTGGAGTTGTGTCGTGGACGTTGATGAACAAATTGCGTAGTCAAGATTACGACGTCATTTGTGTATCTCAAATTTGTTCCTTGCACACCCCAATTTCAAACTTTATCTATAAATTTCACCAATCAGTGATACTTAATCTGCTTTTTCAAAAAATTCAAGTTTTCATCTTCCACAATAATTAAAGTGACACACTCATGGCTTTTGTTCTAATGAAACCTAAATTGTTCTTTAAGAGAATCTCAGTGTACGTGCAGTTGTTAAAGAATTAATAAAAGAAAAGGCGAAATAAATATTTTAAATTAAGGGTAGCAATTAGTAACTAAGCTACCGGGGTTCGAAATTTAGAGCATAAAAATGAGAAATTTTACGATTTAATTTATTTAAGCTTCCAAAAACAAGTCAAGATTGGTCGAGAACAAAAATGTACTTTATAAAAGAGTATTGTAAGAAAAACAAAATCAATTTGAAGAGTCGTTTTTGCTATCGTTTTAGGGTAAAAGGGAATATATCCCTTACAGGAAATTAACTTGCTGAAGAGACTGTTTTTTTAATAGGCGATTTGCCGTTTTTCCGAATTTCGGTCATGCATCCAAATTGGCGATTTAAATAATTGAAAGGGAATTCCATTTTCGTCGATTTTGCTAAAAATGATAAAAAGAAAAATTGTAATAGTAACACAGTGCGTGCTAACTAGAAAACAAACATTGTATTGTCACAGAATCTCTGAGAAACTTGGAAAATCGATGCCATTTGCATAGCTCGTAAAGATCCTGGTGTGAAATACCCGAGCTTCGATATAATGGACTCACATTTCAGTTTTATATGTTGGTACTGCTACAATGTTTCCATGTCGAGCCTAAATACGTGAACATTGCAACAAATAGCGCTTAAAACCAAAAATTCTTAAGGAGAAAACCAAAACGAAATAATTGTAAAAGTTAGTTTTACAATTTAATTAATTTCATGTAAACTGGAGTAGATTAATTTGGAGACGTAATGCGGATATTTGTGCCTAGTTAAGCCTTAGTGCAGTTGCGCTTTAAATAGAATTTAGTTAAACTAATATAGCAACTAACTACTCGTTATGTAAATGCAGTAATTTATTTAATAGTTGTAGAAGTTTATGGCTTTGCAATTAATTTAGTTTAGTAAAAAAGTTCCCAACAGAAACTTAAAATTGCAAATGATCAAGTCTAGATCAACTTTTATTACTTCGAGCTTCATTTCCTCGTAATTTAAATGTCTTCCTTGTTTAGTAAAAGAAAACTCTAGGTGCCGGAATATTATAAGGCATAATTATTTATAATTGACTTACCTCACGGCTCAGGGTTGTAAATTGCCTGGAGATAGAATCTGCTTTACCTAAAACAAAAAAAAATTAAATTAATATTTTGATAACTGAAGCTGTTCCAGATGGAACCGTATTCGTTTGGAATGAAACAGCCTTCCTACCCTAAAGATCCTGAAAATTACTATGCAATCGGAGTAAAATTGAATTTATTGATGCATTAAGACAATATGGAATTACAAGCCAACGGAGTATTAAATACCCACCTAAATTAGCTGTAAATACGGAACTGGTTTAAGTTCCCATATTCCATAACTAAGAAGTAAGTTATTGTCTCAGTTAAAACTACATAGGCACCTATGGCTGCATTGTTGGATAGAGACAAAGGTTCGCCGAGGATATAACAATAATACGGAATTGATGAATAGTTTAGCATAAATGCAACCCCGTAGCACAGTCTGTCAGCAAAATTTATGACTCGACAATATTTCAACAAACTTCATGTTAAATAGGGCGTATACTCAAAACATCGACATTACCCAACAAAATTACTTCAAAATTATTATAAATACCAAACTAATTAAAAGGGTTGTGCGCAGCCTATTTTGATTGCCATAATCTAGTTTTATCGAAATTACAAATTAATCCAACAGTTGATCCACACGCACTAATCACATTACCAAAAATTGTTGAAAATGTTGCCGGACGAGGGAATACATAAATACCATGTGCATCGCTTGATGTGACTGTCGGGAAAGATATATTTAGGTCCGACCGAAAATACAAAAACTAATAAATAAGCTGGATTTTTGCAAATCCTTAAAAGGTAAAATAAATTTATCAGATCGTCTCTTGAAACGACTTACGGGTTACTTTTACTACTAAAACGTTCCAATACCAGGCGAAGAGTAATGATGAAAAAAGATGGCTAAAACTAGGACTAAACGTCTCCGTAGCATGTGAGAGAGTGTATGAAACAGGTCTCTCACACATGACAGACGCTGGAGCTGGTGTTATGTATCTCTAAGTTCCACGCACAGAAAAATATGCTATCACCTTCATCAATGCTACTAAGCTGCTACCAAATCAACCACCAAGTTCTTCGCCGTTTCATTGTATCCTCATCTACCACACTGTCGATGTCGTGTAAATTTAAATTACATAGGAACAATGGAAGTTCCCAGTTTACTAGAATAATTCTACTTCATATTGCAAAATTTTCATTTTTGAAAATTGCTAAGGCGCTGGGGGGTATTCCATACCCCCCAGACCCCCCGGTGCGCAATAAAATATTCTCATTTAATAAAAACAATCACAGTCACCATTGGGAAATATTAAGTCAGCTATCACCATTGTTTTCGGAAGAAAAATTCCCAGTTATTACCTACTTATTAAGTAGTTATTACCAGCTCGGAATATAGGTAATTTTTAAATATAGGTCAATAAGTTACACTTTGACCCCACTTTTCAAACAAACTACGCAGGTCAAATTATTCGGCTTATAAATAGCGTAGTTATTTGATATAATCGCTCAACAGAAGTTTCGGTGCTTCCGTGATTAAACATAAATCGCCGAAAAAACGAAATGTTTCAGGAGAACATTGTGTTTGAGATGAATCACGGGGCTTTTAGAATGCATCTTTAGTGTCATCTGGAGCTGATCCCAAGTGAGATAATAGGTAACTCGAAATAGTTTTTCTCTTTCATTCTCAAAATTTCAAAATTTCGGTTCAGAAACTGTTCGACTTTCTTATGACCCTCTCTGTGCTTCGGAGAGCACGTAAAGTCGTCGTTCCCCCTAGGTTGCTGATTGCCAACACAAATATTAAAACAGGATTACAGGCAATTCCCAATCAAATTTAAAAAGCCTTCCTCGCAGTGGCTACATTGGTACAGAAAAGGTAGTAATATGAAAATGATGTTGGGTTTAGGTCACGTGACTAACAGTAGGCCATTTCAGTGATGGAAAATTAAATTTCTGGAAGTAATTCTTTATAAATAAGTAATAATTACAGTTGACTTTTAGATTAATCTGAATGAAAATAATTGAGTTTTAGGACTACCTACTTAAACAATTTAAATTGTCCGACGTTTCGGGCCGTTTTATTGACCCATTTTCAAGGCTAAAATAATATTATAAATTAAACTTTTTACTTTTGCCCAAAAACAGCCAGCCCCAAAGATGACATTTATTTCTCAATAACAAGCATAATCTCTTTACGCCCCTTAGGGAGGCAGGACCCACTGGTTGGGAAGTCTTGCTCTAGAGGGCATTCCGAGGGGGAAACCGCAAACCAAATTTTTGAACACCAGATTTCCTTTTATTAGGTTTCCTTGGATTTCTCTAGATTGCACCGGATTTCCTAAAATGTCATGGAATTTCCCTAGATTGCTCAGATTTTTTTAAATTTCCCCGGATTTCTTAAGATTTTATATATTTTTAATTGTGTTTTCCTAAGATTTCCAGACTCTCTAAAATTTCATTGGATTTCCTAAAATTTTCAAAGATTTACTAACTACCTTAGATTTCCTATTTTCTCAGATTTCCTTTCATTTGTAAACCAAATTTCCCCAGCGATTTACCCCTTGGGGTATTCGATTTAACTCTTTAACTGCTGCTGTCGTTAATAGATGAAATTTTCGCAAGATACGTCCGTCGTAAATAAGCGATTTTATGAATTGGAATCAGCAACAAGCACAAATAGACACATTTGTGAATATAATACCGGTAGCTAAAGGGTTAATTATACTGGACATATAATTTTTAAGAAAAATTAGGATTTAAGAATTTTTTAAAAGATTTACTAAAATTTCTTCAGATCTCCACTTGTACACCGAATTTTCCCGGCGAGTATCATTTGCAATTGCAATAATTAATCGGGGATTCCCCGGTTTTGCAAATCAAAGGTTTGAGTGTATGTTCAACAATCGACTTGATTTGTATAGAAAGCTTTTACTCTTTCAGAACAAGTGCATTTTTAGATAAACAAAAGTTTTGAAATCTTGGATTTTAACTATTCCCCCCCCCCTTCACCGTACAACCGGTAGTGTATATGAAATTCTAATCGATTCTAAAATAAAAGGTATTTTAAAAATTGCAATTTTACTCTTTACAGCCCGAAAGATACTGTATACAATCAGTGAATTAAATACTGGGGAATATTACAACACCCCCCCCGTTGTACTCGTTCATTGCAAAAGTGTGCAAACCCACTCCCCCAATATGTGGCGGAAATTATGTGAAAAAAAATCCTCCGTAAACTCAGATCTAGCAAAAATAATGATTTTATTCAGTTTCGGAAGGCAGCGCGGCACCCATCGCCCTCCCCGTAACAATTGATCCATGGTATTTTATATCCTACTATTAGTGATATTGATAGACATACCACGCAGTTTTACAAATGGGATTTATGACAATTAAAACAGCTGCGCTTGTACTGTAGTCCCATGTAACTGTGTATACTAACACCTGTGACAGTGGCGTATTTAAAAAATACTTTGGGGAGAGGCAGATCAAAAATATTGTTTAGAATCTCGTTAATCCATTCGTGCGCGTCAGTAGTAACCGAATCCTGATATATAAAATCCTAGCACGCCGCTGAAAAAAAAACAAACCCAGTTTGTTTATCTGAAACAATATCCTGATATATAAAATCCCAATGTAGCAGGAGCAGCAGCAGCGTTCTGGGATGTTATATATCAGCAAGTGAGAGAAACCAGAGGGTTTTTTTCACAAAAAGAAAACAAACCCACTTGTCTATCTGAAACAATATCCTGATATATAAAATCCCAGAACGCTGCTGCTGCTCCTGCTACAGCATGTCATTTTTTGGTGAAACAAACATTCTTATTTCCCTCACTTTTGCTTAAAAATTCAAATTTCCCGATTTTTCCTAGCGAAATTTGTAAAAATATAAATTCCTTATCTTCTCCCAGTATTCTAAAAGAGTGGAAATCCTGGAATATGTACTGGAGGGTATTCCACACCCCCCAGACCCCTCGGTTTACAATATTTATGCTCACGGAGTTTAGCCGCAACTTTCTGTGTTACTTTGAAAGTTAATTGTAAAAATATAAAACCAAAATTTTAAACCGGGGGGTCTGGGGGGTGTGGAACACCCTCCAGTACATATTCCAGGATTTTCACTCTTTTAGAATACTGGGAGAAGATAAGGAATTTATATTTTTACAAATTTCGCGAGAAAAGAAGTTTTTGCGTTACTTTGAAAATGTAGAAAAACGGGTAATCCCCTAGTAGCGGAAAACGAAATTAACTGTTTAAATATTATACCGTTTAAAAGAAATCCACCGTCTAGCTGCCCGTCCACGGACGGGCTTTCCAGCTAAATAAAAATAATTTAAAGTTATTTAAACTTTAAAACCTGGGAGTAAACATTATTTTTATCAGGGAGGGTTTCAGGGATACAATCTGAGTCATCCTTGGGAGGGGGGGGCAATTGCCCTTTTGTCCCCCTCTAAATACACCACTGACCTGTGACGATTGTTTTAATTTGCATTCAACAGCATTCAAATAATTCCGACCATATCACATGGCAAAGGACATCTTAAGTCACATAAGTTAAGTGCTTAACTGGTGAAGTTGAATGGGGACATTTGAGGGGGAAATCCGGTGTACCAGCGAAAGAAAATTCGAGTAAATCTAAAGAAATCCTTCCAAGGGGTTAACCTATACTTCAATAAACCTGTTTTTGCTCCCTTAGTGTTTCTTTCTCCAAAACTGAACGACTGAATCCCAGAATCCGATGAATCCAACTTTTAGTCGACTACTTTTTTCCTTTTGACGGAAATCCGCTGCAAGAGTGAAAATCGACTTGAAAATCACCAAATTTTTCCATTCTTCTGGTTATTTTTAGTTAAACCAATTTAAGAATCAAATTATCGCCGAGCAAATTGCATTGGAAAAGTACCGAGTATTAATTAAAGTAATTTATTTCTTTCATAGATTATTATTTAAGATATCTATACCGGAAGTATCACCGCTGTAATTAAGTTTTCCCATTAAAATACCCGTGACTATTTTTGGAGTGCTTGCTAATTTGATAGCTTGAAAACGGTAGGCGAGTAGGCGACCTCAACCTTAAAACCTCCGTAAGGTGGATTAACAAAATAAAACATTTAACATTTATTTTCCGCATTTCAAAATGCACACACTTGATTTCCAGCATCCAAAAGTGAGTTACTTTAATTGTGAAGTTGGCGTTGAAAAGATATTTTATTTTTATAGTTCACTTCCGTTTGGTTTGACAAGCGGAGTAATATAACTATTAATTATTACTGGAAGATGGCTTAACTAAAGCGACTAGATAAAAGTTTTCCTTCCCGATGTTGTTAAATGATTTGAAAGAATTTTCTCTTCCTTCTATTAAAAACAGTAATTAAATGTCCATTTTAAGAAATACCAAAGATGGTTGAGTTAAATTACTTGACAGAGACAAAAGTAAAAGAATGTCAAGAAGGTTTTAACCTCCTTTCGAGCAAGCAAATTAATTTTTGTAATCTATTTTTAGTTCTGAAAACTTCAAATAGGTACTTTCTTTTCTAAAACACAATAAAGCTCGAAGTACAGGAGATAAAATTTAATTCAATTTCTAGAAAATGGGACGATCCGACGTGTTGCATAATGAGGATAAAGCTCGATTACATGAATATGTCAATTTAGGGTGGAAATGCAAAAATCTTCTGAGCGCTGGCTGGTAAATTAGCGATAAAGTTAAAACACAATAAAAAATTACCTACAAAATGAAACAAATTTCGTAATAACAAAGTTCTTTAGATTATAAATTGGCTCATTAAAAATTAAGAAAAAACGTCTTTTTAAAAACTCAATTAATTCGGCAATTAAGTAGAGGATGAAGAAGTCTCGACGCCCGCCGCGTCGTGCACTTTTTCTTCCGCGTGATGGAAATTGATTTTCAAATGATGAGACATCTTTTGGACAAATTTTAAATTTCAGCCAAAGCAAAAACCGACAAATGTTGGGATTGAGAAGTACAAAACAAGCTACTGTCTCAAAGACGAATGATTACCAAATAAAAGAAATAAAGCCAGTGAAACGTAAAAGAATGGAATTAGAGATAAAGGAAGATATATAAAAAACAAAGAAAAGATGTGTTGCACGAATAAAACGAGCCATTATTTAGGGAAATAGACACATTCGCAAACGACATGGAATCAATATTATATCTTGGAGATAACAATGAAGCTTACAAAGCCTAGCGTTCGTTAAAATACTTGGAAAATATCCTATTAAATGATGCTGACTATTAAAAATTTATCGAAGTGTAATTTATTGTGTAGTAAAACCCCAAGAAATAAATAATTTTGGACTTTATAACGGAAAATTGCCTCAGAAGCTCCAAACTCCGTTTAAACTCGAGCGTTTTTACAAATCAGGTTAGAGAAAACTTTTCGAGAAGTTAAAAAGTGCGGCTCCAGTTTAAAATTTTCGAATAAAACTGATAATTTTTTCGTTCCTTCCAAAAAAAGCATCTTTTATCTTAAAAGCGAAACACAAATCGCCATTAATTTGACAAATTTTAAAATAACAAATACGCGACAGAACCTTCCAGGATTTAAGCTAAGAAAAACATTTTCCTCCTCGACGGATGTCACAGGAATTTATAAAACGGTGGGGTGTGTGCATCGACAATTTCGTTCGAGTGCCTAAATTTGTCACATCATCCTGTACCTGCGGTGCCTAATACATTTCATAAATAAACGTTTTAGCCTTCATAAAAATTCAGTGTTAATAAAAATTCCCTGACGTACAAATTGGACCAATTGGTTCAATTAAAAGTTCAAGGGGCAATTACTAAAATGGCAGAATTTGAAATCAATATTCATCACAAATATGATCATCATTCTAAAAACGTCAATTTTTTATTTTACTCAATTAAACCAGACTAATTTTTGATTTTTAAATTGAAAACGTAATTGTAACCTTGCAACTCAATTTAAATTTGCGTTAGATTAATAAAATTCGCACGATTTTTTTTAGGAAAATAGGAAAAATCAATTGACCGAAGAAGAAACTACGTCATGCAACATCAGCCCCTTCATCAAAGAGAACTATTTTAATTAGCAACCTAGCAACAACATTTTTAATTAAAAATGAACGAATCGCTTTTCATCAGCGCATTGGCAATTTCCACCAACAAGTTCTTGTTAGTTTTCCCACGGATTGCATATACAAATATGCATTTCAGAATTTTGCATCCGGAAAACAGAAAAGAGGTCAAATAATTCACACTTCACACTCGCTTTACTACGGCCTCCCCCCCCCCCGTGCAATAAAACTTTGAAACAGCAGATAAGTAATACGCAGCTCAAAAGTTCTTCCCCACGGACTGTACATTCTTCGGGGTATTAGATTATCGCGAGTGCAATGTGAAAACAGGAAGAAGCAGATTTGGTGGACCAACTCGAGATTCAACGACCTTGATTATAATAATAACTAAATGTGTAAAAGGATCCGTTCCAAAAATAAAGTAACCAGAAACTGTTGATGTTACGTAACAGAAAAAAGTTGGAAAAACACGGAAACAAAAACAAATGTATCGACCATCATGCGTTAAACGCAAAATAACAGAATTATTCACAAGAATTTCAAATTGTACATTAAAACCAGTTTGATTAATTATCCTGCCCTCCATGTAGGTAGTTAGTTAGCTGAAGAGTTTTCGTCTGTGAAAATTTATTTTGTATTCCAATGAAATTTTATGAAAAAATACATTTTAGCGAGTAATGAAATTTGCGATTGTTGTCATAATAATTAAATTGCTCTTCAAAGAACAAAAAATATGTTTTTCAAACAAAAGACGAATGGAATACAAACTTTCGTCTATATAGATCATACAAAAGAAATATTCTAATAATATCAAGTTAAAATAACCAAGAAGGTTCTCAGGAGATGAGTTGGTTTATATTAGTAATCCTCTTAAATTATAATTTCATAAGTCTTTGCGAAAATGTTTCTTTTTGGATGAAAATTAATTATATCTGGAAAAAGCTTAAATCGATTGGCTAGTTTCATGTATGATTGTGTAACTGAATCAGACAATTAATTGTCGAATAAATGATATGATTTCCAAAGCATTGAGCAACGTAGAACTATCAGTTAACTACATTTTTGTTATTTATTTATAATATTTTGCTTTTATGGAGCAGTCATGGGTAATGAATTTGATTTGATCGCATGTAAATTGGTGTGTATTATCGTTTTCTTTCTTTCTTGGTTTCTGAACCAAAAATCACTTAGTCAACCAAGCATACACCTTTCTATCTGAGCATTATAAATATTATATTACTAGATTACTTGGGTTGTGCGGCCTGAAGGCCGCACTGACGCGTTTTAGGTTGGTAGTTTAATTCATGTTGATTAATTAACATTTAAGTGTTTCTAGTAAATAGTTTTTCACAACCTGATACATCGGCGTATCTATGATCAATCAAGAAGATAGCTTTATTTAGAAGTTAAGGCAAATAATACCTGATAAACAGCATAAGAACAAGTGAGCGAGCGTGGGCAAGGATACGAAGAATCTCCGAGCTAGACTGGTTGATGAAGAATACAACAATAGTGGAATGTAAGATGTAATTCATAAAAATGTAGAGTAGAGGACGACAGCAATACCCCCTCCAGTAAGGATTACAACTTGAAACAAACTTAAACTTGACCTTTATAAACCCATTACAGGTCAGGAATGATGGGAAAGACATTAATAATTAACTTCGTCACTGTGAAGTAGAAATGCCACTGATTATCTGTCAAAATGTGGAAGATACAGATACAGTCAACTACAGCAGTTTCTTCCAAAAAACCTGCTTATTCTACAAAATTTACTTAAAAAAGAACTATTTGTTACTAATTCACACAATTAATTGTGCAAAAATAATACACAATTGCGTACTTTTTCTGCACAGTTGTGCGGATTAGTAACCAATATTTCTATTGGTGTAAAAGAATTGCCGCATAAAGCAATCTCCTAGTCCCAGCAGGGGCATCCAGTCATTTAGCCGCCACATCATTTGCTCGACAATTAATTGGCCGACAATAACTGGGAAAAAGGAGCTCAGTGCCGTAGGAATATTTCGTTTTCCCAAACACTCGAATCGTTCAAGGGGTAAATATTCCACACAATTTTTGTACAAAAGACTCGGAATTCCAGAGATTTCCAAGCATTGCTTACATTCGCTTATTGATATCACCTCCTACCGAAAATCCATAATCTAAAAGAGTGCACTGGGGGGTATTCCATACCCTCCGAATTACACAATTCTTTTGTGACAAAAATAAAATTATTTTTGGACTTAGCAGCGAAACCTGTTTTCTCCGATTCCAAAGCTCTAAACATATTATTTAAGTCACAAAAGAATTGGCGTAATCCGGGGGGTCTGGAATACCCCCCAGTGCACTCTTCTGGATTTTGGATTTTAGGTAGAAGGGCAGGGAGATATCCCTACGCATACTTAGGCCACTTAATCAAGCCTATTGTACTACCTCCGATGCAGCGGCTCCGTCCTGTCACTCCTCAAGCCATCGATCGAGACAGCTGCATTGGGATTTACTACTCTTTATGATCCCGGGCCCCTAACCATTGCTTACATTGGCTTATTGATATCACCGCCACTGGTACCAACCTAATTTTACACTAGACACTAACGAACAGTTAATTTGGACTGAAAATTATTAATTCTTAATTGACTACTTATTTAGGTTGGTTTAGAGAGTTTCGTTGAAAGTTTTTAATAAGAAAACGCCCACGTGCTCTATTGAAAGTTGGGTTAAGGATTCGGGTTGTCCGGAATATGGTGGTTCTTTGACCTTATTTATTCTCCTTTAGGTTAGTATTCCAACCACGATTTTTATCGAAAATGGGTCGATAAATGAACCCGAAACGTCGCGTCGGACAATTTTATTTGTTTCATTTGCTTTTTCAAAGCTCTCACTTTATATAATGGAAGGTCAACTATTATCAGTTATCACATTGTTTTAATTTTACCGATCGTTTATGTATAAAATTTACACAATTACATGCATTTCTACATAAGAACACAATAACGCAATAACGCATAAGTGTCAGAGATCAAGGATTTGTGTGCATATTTTGTAATTGGTTTTATTCGTTTTGAATTGTACGCACCGGGGGGTCTGGGGGGTATGGAATACCCCCCAGTGCCTATTTCAGTGATTGTTTGGAAAATTTTCCAAATTATTACAATTGTGGGTTAGGCGTTTTCTATGTATTTTATACAAAACATAAATCAAAGCCTAATTCTGCGTAAAGGATGTAGGATGATTCAGAAATATCCGACATGCACAGACCAGCATGTACCAGACTGACAAATTGCACTTATCATGAATCATTTTTCTAAAATTTTTTGCCACATTTTACAGTTTTGCAAATAACTCGATTTCGGTGTATCTAAGGTGAAAAATGTAAAGAACATAATGTACGGAGAAAAAAATTCTGCACAAAAATAAACCTAACTGAGATATCGAAAGTTGACTGGTTTTCGATATACAGTGGCTCTAGAAAGAATTCGTACACTTCTACGTTGGCAATGTAAAAGTTACTTTATGTCATAAAAATCGCTTTTACAGCAACTGTTATTAGAAATTTTTATGTTGCAAATTTCATTCTCTTCATTTTAGTATATAAAAAAAAGTTAACCTGCTTACTTTATCAGAATAATTTATTAATTTTCCATTACCCATATGTTGCTTTAGCTCAATCCGGGGGGCCTGGGGGGTATGAAATACCCCCAGTACTTTCTAGTTATAGCTTCATTATTATAGCCAATTCCGAGACACCGCTACTACACGATTAGTAACTACAAGAAATATAAATTCGTTTAAAACAAAAATCAATTAATTTCTACTTCAAAACATACTAAAATTCCTTTCCGACTTATTGCCCAACCATCACTTCGTTCGTTTAAAAAAGCCTTTTATTAAATTTTCGACGATTGACTAGCTAAATCACTGAAATTATTAATGCAATTATATTAACCAGCTGTTGAACAAAAATTTGTTATCTGTAATTTATTACTTCAGAACGTAAGAAAACCTTTACTTACCAAACTACACTTGGTGCATTTAAAGAAAAATGCAGTTTTTCACAATTTTACACAATTCACTGGCTACATCACTGGAGAGAGCGTACTAACCTGAATTGCAGCTAAACCCACGACGTGGACCCTACCTGCAGCAATAAAGAAAATTCTTTGTTAGTTATCATTTTAGATGAGAATGGTTCAAGTCAAATTACCTTTTTCACTGAAGTCCTTTTGCGTTATTCCTATTGACCATAACAACTTCCCCATCGTCCATCGTCCATAACTCACCAACCCGGACACTTGCACATTTTTTTAACGATTTCGACCGAAAATTTTTGTAAGAAAACACTAGGAAACACAAATTTTTCACTTAAGAATTAAAAAAAATGATTCGCGATTAATTAAAAAGCTAGCATCAAGCTTTTCCACAAAGATTCGTACTCGGCACTTCACACTCCCGTTCGCGAAATGCGATTTTCGCGTTCACGCACTAATGTCCGTATTAACTGCAACGAAACAAAAATTGTTAATTGTTAAAATAGATTTCAAGTCCGATTGCACCCGCAGCTCGTAATGAACTGTTGCCCGATTTTTGTGGCATTCAATTTTTTAAAACCGGAAGGCTTTCGATTTTTGATTATATGAAATGTTTACTCATAAATTTGTTGATAGTATGGGTGAGTGACACAAAGGCGCGTTACTCATCGTGAGGGGGAAGCGATCGTAAAATATTGTGCAATATTTTAGGTCCCAATTTACGTTTATTTATGAAAAAATCACCAATTTTTCATTTTATAAAATTTAAAACAAAACAACAAATTCGGTAAAACATCCGCGGAGGCAATGACTTGTTGTCGTTGTACAAACTTGGCTTGGCCAACTATATTTAGTTGGTGAGTATTCTGGAGAACCCAAAACCACCCCCTTTTTCAAATAGTAGTTTTGTTTTGAAATAAAAAACAAAATCGAATCAAGTGCAAAGCAAAACTCATCACGAGGATGACTCACTCATGAATTTTCCTTCATGTGCAAAATTCAAAGACTTACGATTTAGTTGGAGAAAACTCTGGAATTTTCCTGGTCAGCACAAACGAGCTTGGACAAAGTGATCACACTGACTGCGTATTATTTCACAAAAACCTGCTGCCACGTCATCCATCGACTGTAACCCAAAAATGTAATTTTAAAGATTTGCACCAACAAGAAACTAAAGAACTTAGGTTTTTATCGAATATTCTAGAACCAAACTGTCCATTGCATTGCGACGAACTTAAATTGTTATTCAATTGTCCCAGGATGCAACGCCGACTAGTCGAAACTTGACAGAACACTTCCACAAAGTGAATTTCTGACGCCAGAAGTGCCAAACGGCAATCTAAAAGAACTAATTATCTACTAACCAAAATAATGAAGCCGATCGAGCACTTTCCCGAAATTTACAAAAAATTACTCAAGTTTCCACTCAAGTGAATATAAATCACTTTACAAAGAGGATTGCACAGCTAAGGTTTTTCCAAAATTTCTTCGTATGATGTTGATAATATGACGTTGGCCACACTGGCACCGATAAGTTTTTGACGAAATAATTTACATTTGTAATGATGTGTCACCACCGTAGTATACATGTCGGCAAAAATATTGTTTATTCAAATTTTTTTTAAAAATCAAGTGGTATTAAGTCACTCGACGCCGACGTCTTGATTTTGTTCTACTGTCAAACCCTACACATCGACGTTTTCTTTTTCGTTTCGAAGTGTTTTGTTTTTGACCTATTTTAATATCTTCACTGCTGTTTTCATTGCTTTTGTTTCTATCCACGCTGCCTTTTTGACTTTGCATCACATATTAATAATTTAATGTACAGAGGATGAAAAGTCAAAAAGGCGGCGAGGATAGAAACAAAAACAATGAAAACAGCAAAAACAAAACACTTCAAAACGAAAAACGAAAAACAAAACTTCGATGTGTAGTATTTGACAGTAGAACAAAATCAAGACGTCGGCGTCGAGTGACTTAATACCACTTAATTTGTTTTAAAAATTTTTATAAACAATATTTTTGCCGACATTATACTACGGTGGTGACACATCATTACAAATGTAAATAATTTCGTCAAAAACTTATCGGTACCAGTCGGTGCCAGTGTGGCCAACGTCATACGAAGATATTTTGGAAAAACGTTAGCTGTGCGATCCTCTTTGGTAAGTATTTGTGATTTATATTCACTTGAGTGAAAACTTGAGTAATTTTTTATGCAAATAAAATTTTCCAGCAGTGAAAATTTTCAATTTTGTTTGCAAATTTTCGCAATTTTTTTGTAAATTTCAGGAAAGAGCTCGATCGGCTTCATTATTTTGGTTAGGAGAAAATTAGTTTTTTAGATGGTGGTTTTCCACCTGTGACGTCAAAAATTTGCTACGTGGAAGTTTTCTGTCAAGTTTCGACTAGTCGGCGTTGCTTCCTAGGACAATTGAATAACAATTCAAGTTCGTAGCAATGCAATGGACAGTTTGGTTCTAGAATATTCGATAAAAACGTAAGCTCTTTAGTTTCTTGTTGGTGCAAATCTTTAAAATTACATTTTTGGGTTACAGTCGATGGATGACGGCAAGAGGTTTTTGTGAAATAATACGCAGTCAGTGTAATCACCTTGTCCAAGCTCGTTTGTGCTGACCAGGAAAATTCCAGAGTTTTCTCCAATTAAATCGTAAGTCTTTGAATTTTGCACATAAAGGAAAATTCATGAGTGAGTCATATTCTTCATGAGTTTTGCTTTGTACTTGATTCGATTTTGTTTTTTATTTCAAAACGAAACTACTATTTGAAAAAGGGAGTGGTTTTGGGTTCTCCAGAATATTCACCAACTAAATATAGTTGGCCAAACCAAATTTGTGCAAAGACAACATGTCATTGCCCCCGCGGATGTTTTTCCGAATTTGTTGTTTTATTTTACATTTTACAAAATGAAAAATTGGTAATTTTTTCATAAATAAATGTAAATTGGGACCCAAAATATTGCACAATATTTTACGATCGCTCCCCCCTCACGATGAGTAACGCGCCTTTGTGTCACTCACCCTTACTATCAACAAATTTATGAGTAAACATTTTATATAATCAAAAATCGAAAACCATCCGGTTTTAAAAAATTTAATGCCACAAAAATCGGGCAACAGTTCATTACGAGCTGCGGGTGCGATCGGACTTGAAATCTATTTTAACAATTAACAATTTTTTTTTCGTTGCAGTTAATACGGACATTAGTGCGTGAACGCGAAAATTGCATTTCGCGAACGGGAGTGTGAAGTGCCGAGTACGAATCTTTGTGGAAAAGCTTGATGCTAGCTTTTTAATTAATCGCGAATCATTTTTTTTAATTCTTAAGTGAAAAATTTGTGTTTCCTAGTGTTTTTTTACAAAAATTTTCGGTCGAAATCGTTTAAAAAATGTGCAAGTGTCCGGGTTGGTGAGTTATGGACGATGGACGATGGGGAAGCTGTTATGGTCAATAGGAATAATGCAAAAGGAATTCAGTGAAAAAGGTAATTTGACTTGAACCATTCTCATCTGAAATGATAACTAACAAAGAATTTTCTTTATTGCTGCAGGTAGGGTCCACGTCGTGGGTTTAGCTGCAATTCAAGTTAGTACGCTCTCTCCAGTGATGTAGCCAGTGAATTGTGTAAAATTGTGAAAAACTGCATTTTTCTTTAAATGCACCAAGTGTAGTTTGGTAAGTAAAGTTTTTCTTACGTTCTGAAGTAATAAATTACAGATCAAAGATATTGTTTATACAGGAAAACCGACAACGAGAGATGATATGAAGCTCAGAATTTGCAATGCCTGTCGATCATTAAACACTGAAGAAGTACTTAGAGCCACTGATAGTATAACCAGAAGAGCTCAACAGTGTTTAGAAGTAAATGGAAGACATTTTGAACACTTGTGACATTGCTCTAACGCGGTAGCTGGATTTCAAGTGCTGACTTTTAAAGTTAAGTTCGTTATAAGAAATTGAAATTTAATAATTTCTAGTGAATATAACTTAAAAGGGGTGAGAGTAATAGAAATTTTTTTACTACAAAACTTGCTTATTTTTTAAAGAGCTTTCCAACGATACGACTTTCGACATATGGTGCCATTTAAAATTCTGGATTTCTGGACTTTCTGGAGCAAACTACTCTGGATGCCGACTTTTCCCGGAAATAATAATATCACCATTAGATTCGTCATTAGGGTTTTTGTAATAAATTTTTTAGCCCAACTCTCTACGACTTACAGTTTTTGAAAAAAAATACTGATACGGGTGGTCTGGGTCACCCTGTATACAGATTTTTCTATTTCGTCGCACCGTTTCAGAGTTACAGTGACTTAAAGAATCTGTATCAGCTGTATCTCGGAAACGGAGTCACAAAATAGAAAAATGTATAGGAACAAAAATGTAGAAAATAAAATTTACAAGCAAAAATACCAATACATTTTTCCATTTCGTAGTACCACTTCTGAGATACAGACAACAATAGTTTTTGTATTGTAGTCTTATTTGAGTCACCGGAACTCGAAAACGGCTGCACAAAATAAAAAAATGTATATGACAAAAATGAAGGAAACGAAATTTTCAACAAAAAATGTCTAATAAGTTTTTCTATAAAAGTGATTTTTATGTGCCAAAAATGAGTAATTTTCATTTAATTTGTTTTTGAAAAAAAAAGTTGTATAGTTGACATTAGACAACTTAAATCTGTAGTGTACTTTGGAAAGTACATTCTCTGAAGATTGAAGAAAAATAGAAAATGAAACCGAGTGCTATAAAATAACGAAGATTTAAATCCCCTAGCAGTACGACGGTGCCCGGTGCCAAATAACTTAGTGATGTGTCCTCGTAGAAACAACAAATAAAGCACCGACTCTTTTGGTTTACTTAAACTTGTGAACGAAAAATCTAACTTTCTCATCGATGTGCAATTTCCGTATGTTCACCATTAACTTTTCCTTTTAAAATGTAATTAAGTTTCGAACTGTCACTAAAAAACCGTTAGTTGCAAGAAGTTCCCAACTCTCGGTGCCAGTCAATATAATTTAAAATTCAGAAAAAAAACAATAAAAGCAGCTGTTACTGCTCCTGTTCAAGAAGTTAAATTTTGACAACCAAACTCGCGACATTTTTAGGGCCGTATAGTAAATTCGCAAGACAATCGTCGATAAATTTGACGTATCAAGGTCGTTGGTGTAACTTGCACAAGTTTGGGTATTAAATTTTTCCTAGTAAAATTGCAAAACACCTAATTTTGTGTGGGCAATTCAAATCACAACCTACACTGCTCATTATTTATGTAGGTCAAATATAACCTACAAATTTGAAGGTATAATTTTTGAATAATTAAGGTTGAGGTAATTTTGAAACAAAACAATATCGCGTTCGGATGACACCGCAAACAATTGCATTGTTTTGAGCGTTAAAATAAACAAAAACTTAAAAATAATCTCCGAGTAGAAATTTAATTTACTTACGAAAAGAAGCCTCTGCAAAGACAGTTGACAAGTGCAGGTTTATAAAGAAACCATCACGACACACGAAAACACACACAAATTATAAAAATAGTCAAAAAATAACTATAAGAACACAAAATTATGTAAAACTACACCACCCTGCAGGCGAGCTGCCATGCTGCAAATTCAAACTGAACATCGCGCATGTGCCATACACGAAATTATATAAAACGGATCTCTTTGATAAATAACTTTCAGGTATTTTATGATCGTCATTCACCTTCACATAAACATGTAATAACACCCACAATCATTTATACAAACAAATATTATGAATGAATAAATAATAAAGTAATAAAATGTAGCTAACTGCGCTATTAGTAGTCGATTATGGGTGGCGCTTGACTAAAATGTTATTGTCTATCAATCTTGGAATAGCAAAATCGCTTTAATTTTTTTTAATTTCAAATCCACTTTTTTTCGCGTTGAAATGGTGCACCTGCTGGTCTATAAATTTATTTTTTGCTTGTAGCAATCAAATTGTTTGTACAAGCGAACAGCTCTTTTACGAGGTGTAATCGATAAATAATGAGACAAACTTCATCAGACGAAACAAATGAATGTACAATTGGTAATCAAAAAAGTCATGCAGTGGCGTAGTGGGAAAAATAAGACCCAGTGGCCTAACAAGCAGGTGAAGGACCCGTGTGTGAAGTTGTTAACGGGGGCACTGCTTTTGTATACAGGACTCGAAATTCCGACGATTTCCACTAAATTCCAGTGATTTCCTAAGAATTCCTTCCAAACATGAGCGGATATAGAGACGAGTGACCCGCCCCCCTATTTAATTTTATTAAATACTAGCTGGAAAGCCCTTCCGCGGACGGGCAGCTAGACGGAAATAAATGAATTTCTGAAATTCTAATTTTCTTTAGCCAAACTTTTCGATTTCCCTCACTTTGGCTGAAAAAAATTTTTTTCCAGCATTTTTTGACGGTATACTAAAAAAGTGGGAATTTTATTATATAAATTTGAATTTTTGAATTTCTCTCACTTTTGCTTAAAAATTCAAATTTTCCGGTTTTTCCTGGCGAAATTTGTAAAATTATAAATTCCTTAGCTTTTCCAAGTATTCTAAAAGAGTGGAAATCCTGTGACATGTACTGGAGGGTGTTCTACACCCCTTTAGATTTTAAAATTATGATAAATTTAATTAATTATAAATTATTATAAATAAATTAAAAGTAAATCGGGGGGTCTGGGGGGTGTGGAACACCCTCCAGTACATATCGCAGGATAACCACTCAATTAGAATATTGGACAAATATTTTTAATCCTAATCTTAGTTTAATATATTTTTCGGTTGGTAAAAAAGTCGACCAATCCGAGTGTTTTGTTTTACTAAAAAATGACACGCTGTAGCAGGAGCAGCGTGCTGGGATTTTATATATTAGGATTTTAAAAAATACATAAACATAATTGCTGGCGACCTGGGGGCATAGGCGGGTGCCCCCCCCCCTACGCTTAAAATTAACAAGGAAGCTAGGAGAAAATCCCAAATCTGAGAACATTTTTTGCTCGTCTCGACCCTTTGTGCCCCCCAGAAAAAAATTCTGAATTCGCCCCTGCCTGGGGGTATTCTATACCTCCCCAGACTTCAAATAGCATCTAGTTGTGCACTTCTTATTTTTGAGATTTTTTTTAAGATTGAAAAGGTCACAGTACAATTGGGGGCTCTTTTAGCAAGGGGCCCGCGTGTATCGCACCCAGGTAGTTCCGCCTCTGATAAGACCCCACGCAATGAACCAGATGCTGCATGTCACTGAGAGGCACACATGGAGAAACAGACGCCTGACAAGGAAAATAGTTTTAATTTAATTTTTTTAATTCTTATTTCAAATGGCCATAGCATCGAAACTATTGATTTTTTAGTATTAGTCAATTAGTGAATTATTAAAGAGCATTTGTTTATCTACAAACTATATTATGACCTTTTATCGCTTAGAATCAACAGTTTTCAAGTTATGAATCAAATTAAGCGAAAAAATGCTAATAATCCCAAGTATTGCTTTCCTTGTGAACCCTGTATTTTTTTAAACTGAATTATTAAAATTTTATTTAAAACAAAAACTTGGATTTTATTTCCACGCGATTTCAAAATACCTGTTTTCGAAAAAAAATTTTATATACAGTGACTACAGAAATATTCGAACCCTCCTATGTTAACAATGTAAATTGCACAATTTGAAACCGTTTTTTGACATATCAAAACCTTTTTTAGAAACTTTCTGTTAAAAATTTCATTTTCTTCAATTTTGTACCTGTACATTTTTCAATTTTGTCTCCCCGTTTTTGACTGGAAGCAACTTAAACAAGACTGTAAAACACAAAAAATATCGTCATCCATATCTCGGAAACGGTGCGCCAAAATGGAAAAATGCTTATGAACAAAAATGTAGAGAATCCCATTTTCAAAAAAAATGCCTATTTATGTTTTCATTTCGTCGTACCGTTTTTGAGATATAGATGGCAATACGTTTGTGTTTTGCAGAGTCTTGTTTAAATCGCTGCCAATTAAAAACTTAGAGACAAAATTGAAAAATGTATAGGTACAAAATTGAAAAAAATAAAATTTTTAACAAATAATATCTAAACATTTTTGTTGTAAATGCGATTTTTATATGTCAAAAAACGGTTTCAAAATGTGCAATTTACATTGTTAATATAGGAGTGTTCTTGACTGACTTTCTTAAATTCCAGCTAAAAGTTCTTTTATTTGTTTATTTTTTTATTTTCCTTATTTTCTTGAAATAAATTAAAATTCTGACCCTGTTAAGTTCCTGGTAAAAATCTTTTTTTTTGTTTATTTTCATCCGTTGATTGAAGGGGACATCGATTTAGCACTTATGGCTGGTAACGTCATTTCTGTCTGACCGGAAGTTCATGATAAAACTGGAGGACTCCCGCTTCCCCCTTTTATGCACTCGGCCTGCCACCACCCACATCAATGACTCTATCCACAGAGCTCATGTATACTCGGAAGACACGGCTTACTTCGTAATTCAAACAAGAATTGAGATAAACTAGTTGAAAAAAAATGGATAGCTTATACGCTCCAGCTCAGAATCGACCTGGCGGATACATTGGATCTTCGACTACGAACTACACAGGGAAACAGGGATGAACGAAAAAAAGTGGAAGAATCAGACGACCAGACTCTGAATTGATGTATGGAAACCCGAAGATGAAGAAAAGCCCCATAATCAATAAGACAAACAAGACCCAAAACATCAAGAAAGCAAAAAGCAAATTGGTAGTTCCTCTTGTGGTTCAGGCTGCTTGTTGGATTTGCGCCTGGCGCTGGTCGATTTCCTTGGCCGAGATTATCTTCCTCGCAAGAGCCTCCACCGCATTCCAGTTGATCTGGCTGGTCAAACGCCATTTGTCGCTGCGCACTCCAGTGGCGGCACTCAAAGAGGGTTTGGCACGCAGTATCTGCCCTTCGAACCGGTGGCGATGTAAGTAATGGTGGAAGCAACCATGGGCCGTCATGACTTGGGATATCTCATAAGTGATTTCACCATGGTTTCTGGAATACCGTTCCTTTTAGCCTGGGAATCAGCTTATGCATCCATCTTGCCTGCCACGTGTACAACGACGCATTGCATAGCTCAAAGTGAGAGCATGGAACTTCGGTGAATCTTGCTTTTCGCTCCATGGCAAGCAGTTCGGTAGAGATCGTCAACGACAACACCAAAATGGCCTCGGTGGAGGTCGTTCTGTAGGCTCTCACCACTCTAAGAGCCGTCTTCCTCTTCTCACGGTCACGGTAAAAACTTTTCGAGTGGCTGGCGTACTTGACAAGGCTTACTGGGGCTCCGTACATAAGAATGGACTCCGCCCCGGAAGGCAGGACCCGTCTCCTGGCCTCGGAGAGGCCGCCAATGCTTGGAAGAAGCCTGGAGATCGCTGTCGCCGCTTTAAGAGCTCTTGCGGCCGTGAAGCGGATATGCTCCCCGAAGGACAGACTGCGGTCGATCTGGATGCCTAATACTTTGACCGATTCGGTGGGATTGATATTTTGGTTTTTCACCTGGATGTTGATTGGCGAATGCTTCCTTCTTCCGCAAAAACGACCGCCTCCGTCTTCCAATTAAGATGTTTACCACTGATTAACTTAAGTTAATAATTAAATGATTAATTTAATTTAACAAAAGGTTTCTATTTTTTGGCTACAAGTTTTAAGAAACTAGAACAAAGGGAGATCCACGAGATAGCCTCGTGGTTGGCACACCTCAGACCCTAGCTTGCATGGTCAACGGTAATAAATGTTGATAGACGAGGAAATAATACTTCTCATTTGAGGGCTGACATATATCATTTATGTGAAGTTGAAAAATTAATCAAATTACTACACCAGAAGATATACCTATCAATAATTCATTATTCCGTTTAAAATGAACATATTTCGAGTAAGTTGCAAAATATAATAATTACAAATTATTATAAACAGAAAACAGGGGTTTGTGCGTCAGCCAGACGTATTGTCTTTATCAAGCTACGAGCAGTCCTTCGTATAGGATCTTCACAGTGCCCCTCCACAACCCCTCCTGCAGATAACCAATGACGAAGGTTATTTGCTCTTTCAGAGAGAGCAGGCTTAACCTTTCAACCACCCTGATCTTCAAGTACTTAGTTTCCTGTACGACGGCCACCAGGGAAGGCCTGCGTTCCGACAGGAACCCCTTCATATGAACCATCTTGCTTTTCGAGATTGTAACGCTAACTTTCTCCCCCCCACACCCTGACGGCTTTTATGCTGATTTCCGCTGCGCTTTCTGTGGTATCGGGGTAACTGTCCCCCCCCCATGACCAATCAAAACCAATAAAATTGGTAAATTTTGTTAAAATTTGAAAAATATACCTCAATTCTTATCAAAAAATATGTATTTACCCTCTCTCGGCCAACCACTTACTCCCATGAATTTTTCCTGAATCTGCTCTTGTGTACAAGTGAAGGGACATTTGAGGAAATCCCAGAAAGTCTTAATAAATGGGAAATACAAAGAAATCTTAAGAATACTATAGATAAACTTTTTTTTATTTTTTTAACTTTTAGAGATTTCCCCGATTATCTTCATATCGATTATAAGCGTTGGAAAAAAATAACTATCACACCTAACTAGATTCACAAAGTGTAACGCTATCTAACGTCAAAAGTAACAGAAAAGTAATACTTTTCAATATTTTTTCAAATATTTCAATCATAATAACACATAAATTCGGTTGTAATAAATAAAGCAATACTTTCTAGACAAAACAGCATAAACGTACAGTGTCTTACAAAAATGAGCATAGTTTGGCTCATAGAAAGACTTTTTCCCATATAAAAATCGCTTTTACAGTAATACTTATTTGACATTTTTTGTTGCAAATTTCTTTCTCTTAATTTTTGTTTATGTACATATTTCTATTTCGACGTCTCGTTTTCAAGATACAGCGTCTTAAATCCAAAATTTCAGAAAATGGTAATTTTAATTAGATTTGTCGACTTCTATGTCACTGTATCTCGAAAACGGTGCGACAAAATAGAAAAATGAATACAAACAAAAATGAAGGGAATGAAATTTGCAACACAAAATGTCTGATAAGTTTTGCTGTAAAATCAAGTTTTGTGAGAAAAAAGTCCTTGTACGGTGCAATTTACATTGCTAACATAGAACTGTATTATGCTCATTGTTATGAGGCAGTGTAGGTATTTAACAATATTTTTTTAATTTATAATGGTAGCCCAGAAAAATTTTAATCACCCATCTGCTGGTGACACCACTGAATGGTCAAGAAAGTTTAAAAGAAAAATTCTAGAACTAGAACTGGAAGGTTGTTCTATACGGGAGGGGGGGGGACATTAACTATAGAAGAGGCTGAATTTTTAGCCAGAAAAGAGCAGAAGACAGGTACTGGTAAGATAGCTTACATTTGGTGAAAATGGTGCTAACTAAAATGTGATTTTTAAACTTTTAGCCGATTCTCCGATTAAACCTGCATATAATTTCATTTTCAAAAATAACAAAATTTCTGCAACAGTCTACATATTTTTTACAATTTAAAAAAATTGAAATCAACCTGGATATAAAAGAAATGTCGACAACATTTCTGGTACAAAATATCTAATAGTAAAGAGGAAATAAGCATAAAAACAGTTTAGTGGATGAACTTTAGATTCAATCATCAAGCTACATATTCCAATAATGTTACATTAGGTAATTATTTTCATTTTTAAGATTAAAAACAATAAAAAATACAACCTTTAGTCAAAAAAACTCGAAAGTAAAACCGTCACTTATTAGTAAACAAAAAAACACAGATCACGAGTCCATTTCCATAACATTTTCAATTTCTTCTTCTTCGTTATTATTATTGTTATTGTTGTTATTATTAGCTTCACGTTCTGCTGCTGCTACTGTAGGAACAATCGGTGGTGTCCAGGGGACCAGGGCCAGGCACGGTCCACTTATATGTTCTAATATTTGCACAGGAAGTATTTCTTCTGCTTGAAACCTTTGCATTTCACTACACATGTACAGGCGTTGTTCTCGAATAGGTTCGGGTTCATCTTTTTCTAAAGGCGTCGTTTGTGAGCTGATGTGCAATTCGGCCATTTGTTTTGCCATTCGTTCTTCTGTTACGTGAATTTTTGTAGGCCGACGTCTACAACATAAAAAATTTAAGATATTATCACCTCGGACCCTCTGGTAACAATATAAACTTACGAAGGTGACTCTAGCTTTCTTTTAAACAAGCATTTATTCGAAACAGATCTCATCGATTTATTAGGCTGACTGTAACATATTCCATCGGTGCTATCTGCAACAATATATTTGTACAAAATATAACAATAAAGTCAAAGTGGTACCTGCAACGTTCATCTGCGAGAACATTGGCGTCAAGGAGGAAGTAACGGTGAAACCATGGTTCACACTAAACGTAGAATTACTAAATTTGTTGTCAGCACTTCCGAAAGAAAATATTGAATTCGATGTGGAACTACTGGGAAGATTCATAACGGGGTTGTACGAGAACATGTTGGATTCCGCAGGTATTGCGTTAAAATTGGGATTGTTTTGCATCTTGAAAGTTCATAAATGCAGTTCTTAAATACCGAGATTTTAGTGCACTTCATTAACTATAATTACTACACAGCGGTTACTTCGTTTTAAGTAACATTTTTTTACGAATGTATGAATTAAATGGACTTGTTTTGAAACTGGAACAAATAAATTCAACATAACCTGAAAAATAAGACAACAAAGTTGCTACTGTCAACTGTCACAAGCTTTTTCGCACTTCTTCTAGAAGGTAGGTTGCCTAAAGTCCAGAAAGTGCTATTGTAATGCTTGTTGCCTAAGATGCTGCTTTAGGAGACCGTTTAGATGAAAAGAAGGGTGAAAAAAATACAAAGAGGAACTAAATGATGACAACCAAACGGTCGGAGGCTTTAGAATTCTGGTGCATGAGAATAGAGATACTGGAAGGGAATTACGAGAAGAATATCATTTGACGATTTCTGAATATCATTTGACAAATCTGAATTACAATTAACGATTTCTGAATATCAGTTGACAAATATCAGATGATACAAAGAAAAAACAACATAATTGTGAAAGGAGTGGTAACTGCCGGGGACAACCTAACAGGAGATCTCGGAAAGTTTATAGAGAAAGAACGGGAAGTCTGTTAATTCATATTTTCTTTGATTTAATTATTAAAGTAAAATAAGTAGGGGGCGGCCATTAATTAATTCACTGCGGTGAAATTGTTAATTTTACTTAATTTAACCCAGTTCTTTCGCAATTTTACAGTTTCGTGCGAAAAAAATATTACGTGATATTTACCGAGACTCCCCACGTGGGATTGGGTGAGATTCGGCTCGACCTCTTCCACCAATAAACTCCCACATAATTAATGGACGTCCCCTAATGATAATACAGGTCTGAAAATCAAAATTTTTTGATATGTAAATTAACCTCCTGAATCCGAATATGACATCCGTTTTTCCCCATCATCCACCGCTTTCGGGGGATGCCCCTCTATCTATTTTGTTATTCTTATAACAATTATTTTAGCCTTTACATTTCTTCTGGTAAACTAGAGAAGGGAAAAGTTAATATTTGTAGAAAGAAAGTTGATTTGGGAGAAGATTTGTCCCCTGAAATTGTAAAAAAAATTATTAAAGATGATCGATTTTCCGTTTTTGTGCTTAACCCAGATATGCCTAATGTCCTACTTATATAGGTATAGGACGGCCAGTTACTATGCAGCTACTGTGGTAGTTACTATAGCATACAAATATAATTTTAGTTACTAGCAGTCCTATTTACCTATAGGACATTAAGCCAGACCGGGGGGTCTGGGGGGGTGTGGAACACCCTCCAGTATACCTGTAAGTGTGTTAAAAAACCCAAATAGGTGTACATTCTACCGAACATATTCCAAATAGCAAACAGATTTCGATTCCAGTTTTAAAGTTGCGATTCCACTGGGCATTATTGGATTTAAATTTAAATTTCAGGATTTGTGCCAGGATCATTAGGATTAGACGCCATTTACCTATGAAATAGCTTGATGTGGCACTGCTGACAGATAAGAGAATAAGGGAATCATCAATAAGAGATGCTGACTCGGACCATTATCTGGTTGTTGTGACAATGAGACAAAAGATCAGTGGCGCAGCCAGGGGGGGCTAGGAGGCTATAGCTCCCCTCCCCTCCCCAGACACTCTCCTTGAGTTATTTCGGAAATGCCGTCTTTTAATTCCCACTTCAATTTAAGGTAGGTAACAGTGGTAACCCAATAATTATACTCGAAAAATAAGATGACCACGCCCTTTTTTCCGAAAAAGTTTTGCCTGCGTCGGCACAGCTCCCTTCGCTCGCATTCCTTAGACCCCATTAAATTAATAATGGCAAAAGATAAATACAAGAACAAGTGAACAAGTACTTAACGTAAAAGAAACCAGATGGGACCTGGAAAAACTAAATAGTAAAAATGCGAGAAAAAAATACATAGAAGAAATAAATGGACAAATACATTCCGGAGAAGAAATTAAGAATATAGAGGAGGAACGGGAGAGAATAAAAAACATAATACAAATAGTAGCAGAAAAAGTAATAGGACATAAAAAGAAGAACAGCAATAAAAAATGGTTTGATGAAATCTGTGAAGAAGTTGTAAATTTGAAGAAGAAAGCGAGTGAGAAATGGTTAAGAACGGGAAAGGAAGAAGACAGAAGAGTATACACAGAAAACGTGAGAGAAGCTTACAAAACATGTAAACAAAGAAAGAATCTCTGGTTAACAGATATAATGAATGAAATTGAACAGGAAGGCAAAAGGAATAATACTAAACCTTTCTGTACAGATGAACAGAAGAACCGAAATTTGAAGAGATGATGGCAGGCCTTCGATACTGTAAGAAAAAGACAGCTGATAAGAATAATGACATAACTCGAAATCCCGGAAAATCTGATAAAATAAGTGATAAAAAACACTGGAAAACTCAAAAAGTACAGTTCGAGTTAGGGAAGGAGAGACTGAAGAATTTCAAGAAACAAAGAACGTTTGAAGGTGAACTGAAGACAATTGACTGAGAGCTAGAAAGAATTATGAAATAGAGGAGGAACTGGAAAATGAAAATATTGTGAGGTTTGTCAAAGCGCAGAGAATGCGATGGCTAGGTCATGTTATTTAAAGAGAAGAGAAGGACGCAACAAGAATGGTGATGGAATGGAGATCAGACAAGGAGAGAACGAGGGAAAGGCCGAGAATGACATGGTGAGACGGGGTAATGAAGGATTTGAGTGATATGGAAATCAAAAACTGCAGAACGAAATGTGCAGATTGAAAGTCGTGGAGAACCCGATCCACCTCGAGAAATGGATTGTGAAGACTTCGGGATAGAGTGGTTTATTCCGAGAGGAATAGAAATCGATATTCATTCATTACGTATACTTAATGTTGTTTTGAGTTCGATTCTGAATTATTTTATCATAAAACAGCGATGAAATAATAATTCACAAAATAGAAACCAAAAGACTGCAAACGTTTGGTTTATAAACTAAACTTTCTATACCAACTATACGTATTAGATTAACTTATTATTTTTCCGCGTGGTGGCGCGGCGTTCTCTTAATCTAAATTACGAATAAGAATTTGAAAATAATTATTTTTCTTATCTATAAATTTAAAGTAATTTATTGTTTCAATTAAAAAAAATTAAAATAAATAAACAAAAATTTTTTTTAATTGTATTACCAACTTATAAAGTTAAATTTTATTACGGTACTTTTACAATACATCAATAAAACAATTACTTACACGTAATTTATCAAAACAGTACAACAAAATTACAATTTTTTCTTTATTATAAATTAAAATGCATGGTCGCCATCAAGTATGCGAAAATTACCCATATAAGACTAGAATTTATAAAATTTTATAGCACCAGAATAATGGTTGTCTTTTATTCGTTAACCACTTAAAAATATCTTTGGTTAATTTCACATTGGACCACTAAGGTTATTAAGATTAACGTCATTTCCCGATAAATTGCACAAAGCCTCCATATCGGGTTCCACCTCGATTCCTTCTTCGTCTTCCTGCAATTCTCTCACATTCCCCGGAAGGTAATCCTTCCAACTTCTGAACAAATACCTAGTAAACTTCCTCAACTGTCTAAATTTGCAGTAAGTCGCTCCTTCAGCAGATTCCAGTTGTTGAGTTTGAATCAAAAACCCCTTCTCTTTAAACGTTTGCTCCAGTTTTTCCCTTTGTATCGACTTCCTTGATTTTCTCTTCTTATGTCTCCCATTCAAGTCCACGCTGCTCAAACTAGTACTCGGAATTTCAGGACTTAGCAAAAAGTCGGGATTACTTTGTTTTCCTGTAAAATCGACAGGGGGAGGAAATATTTTTTCCCCGCTTGCCTGTAAAAAAGCACCCGTACTGGAACCATGCGCACTTTCAACCTGCTGTTGCAAAGTTTCGCGCGGGAAAAACTCGTAGCCTCTCATACTTTTATCTCCGGTACCACTGTAGTACCGAAAGTTACCTCCAGAATCGACCGACAACATCTTCTTCTCCTGAAGACTTGGTTTAGCACCCCCGGTGAACTTAAACTTGCAGATGCTGACTTCGGTGGCCGGATTGGATTGGTTTTCGCTTGGGATGGGTGGAATAAAAATAGCCGATCGTTTCCGCTTGACCGGAGTTTTGTCGGAACAAGAAGACGCTGCGTTTCGTTTTGGTTTTGGTTCAGTTTGGTTTTCGCAGTCTTCCACGATGTCGTGCTTTTTTGGTCGTATTTTTGGCGCCAACTTCCGTAACTCGCTTGATTTTACCGAACTCGTGGGACTATCGGGGGGTGGCCGCGGACTGTGACTGGGCAGCGTGTAATTGTTGTTTCCTGCCATTCGTTGGTAGTACATCAACTGTTGCTGTAACGCTACGGGGTGTATGAAGACTCCAGCGTTAGGCCAATAGATGTACCCTCCAGGTGCGACTTTACCATCGTTCGGAACGTCTGGATGAATAAAGTCTGGTGATGATAAAGCGGGCATTTTGAAGTCGGGCAAGTCTGGGCTAGAAAGCGACGACGTTTCGTTTACAAACTCGACTTCGTCATCACTTTGTGGTTCCACCTTAATGTCTGGCATGGATTCCGACACGTACGTGTTACTGCTGTGTTTTCTTAATAGTCTAATTTTGAGTTGATTTAAATCCTTGATGCACAAATTCAAGGGTTCATCTTGGTTTGGTGAGCGTTTGTCGTGTGACCTTTGAGCGTCGAGTAATGTTTCGCTGCTTTTGCGCGTTTCTTGTGTCAGTCTTTTTTCCAATAAACTACTAATTATCTTATTTTGAACGTTACTTTTAGTGTGAGATTGGGAAGCTTTGTGGTGGTTATTGGATTTTTTCTTATTAAGTAGGCACTCGTTTTCGATCGCATCCTTCGACGAGTCCGGAGCGCCGGGAAAAATTGTTCCGTAATTTTTATAAATTAAATGGCAAATGTCGGCTTTTTTAGGTTTTCTTCCGCGTCTCGGTTTGGAATTGTCCAGGGTCATTTCACCCATGTATGGAAGATCATCGTAGGTCACCACTCTGGTCGGTTTGATGGTTACATTTGAGTTTGGAGAAACGCTTTTATTGTCTAAAATTGGTCGATTATCTATGTTAATTTTTTTTTGAATCTCATTTTGCATTTGGGTTATCCTTTGTAGCCAGCTGCGTATGGATTCGTTTGGATTTTGTTCTTGAATATTTCTGAATGCATCGATGTTGCATTTGTCTTCTGGGGATTCACTTGGCAGTTTGGAGATAAGTTCCTTTAACTTGGAGTTTTCTTCATACGTGTCGGAGGATTGCGGGGAATCTGGAATAATTTTTTCTATGAACGATTCCAGTTTTATCCTATCGATTGAGTAATCCGTGTCGGATGAAAACCTGTAACAATAAAAAAAAACGATTATAACTGAACTTGATTTAGAAATTTATGGGAATTCAACTATTGCTTTCATCGCAGATTAATAAATTGGAAATAAAATTTTACGATTGATTTACAGATTATTAACAGTAATTGTCAATAAAACGAACATAAAGTGAAGTTTATAATCTAAAGTGCTTTAATGTTGGAGTGTGTATATAGGCCAACCAAAAGGTAATTTAAACACAGACCACATTTGTATTAATTATCATCACAAATTCCAAACAAAACCTTTTTTAAAAAATTAATCAAATTTTAACTCATCTTTGTGAAATCGAATTCCTGGATTTAAAGCAAAAAATATAGAATTTTTATTTTTTTTTTTAAACAAATACCAAATAATGATTTTCTCATTTTTATAAATTCTGAAAACTCTTTGTCCGGTTTTTCTGGAATATTTCTCATTATGTTTTGATTAAAATTTGTATGCATTTACACTTGCAGTTCAACTTAATTTATTTTAACAATTCAGTTGAAAGTTATTTTTATAAATTTATTTATATATTTATAACAAATATTATTTTTGTAATAAGTATAATAAGATTCTTACAGAAAAAAAATTATAATTTATATCTAACTTCTATGGTTTTCAATTTTGAAAAAAAACCATTTTATAGAAACTACAGTAAATATTTTTGGAATTTTTTATTTTCAAGTTTTAATCGGTTTCAAGTGTGAATGTTTAAAAAAATAAGAAATTCCTTAAAAAATGCCGGATGTATGTACACATGCAATAATGAATTTTATTTTAATTTTCAAGATTTTGCTATTAAACTGATTTCATTATTAAAGTAAATATCTTACGCGCATGATAGTATTAACGAGATTCCAAAAATTATTAAGAAAATGCTAATAACATTTATGCCTTATAGGTGTAATGTTGAATGGTATTTATGTTTGTAGTACCTTAAAGATATTGCTAGCACATGAAAAACAAAACAAGCAATCTAACACACCAACTGCTAGCTTTTTCTTCAGGTAACTAACCGTTCAGGATATTTAAGCCAAGATGACGTACTAAGGAATTTAATTAATTAAAAAATTAATTTTTACATGTATTGGTAAATAAATAAAGAATGAAGCAGAAAAAAATAGATAGGTATTGCTTGTGAAAAATTGGAAAATGAACAGATAGGAAAATTAGACCGGTGACAGTCTATGTGCGCATAAATGTATTATCGAGATTCTTAATTTTCTTTTACGAGGTTGTCTTCTGTGGGTATTTTAGAAGAGTGGGACCCCCCGGTTTACACTTTTGACAGTTAACTTTCAAAGTAACGCAAAAGTTGCTGCTTTAAATAAATTTTTTCCAAGCTTTAATATTCTCTAGCCAAAAGTTCAAATTTCTCTCACTTTTGCTTAAAAATTCAATTTCCCAGATTTTCCAGGCGAATTTTGTAAAATTATAAATTCCCTATCTTCTCCAAGTATTCTAAAAGAGTGGAAATCCTGAGATATGTACTGGAGGGTGTTCCACACCCCCCAGACCCCCCGGTTTACAATTTTTGCAGTAGCGTAGCGTGGGGGGGGGTTTGCCCCGGGTACCAGAAATCCACGCAACGCCACTGCAATTTTGACTTTATATTTTTATATTATTGTTATAATTATTATAAATTAAATTAATTATAAATTATTATAAATAAATTAAAAGTAAACCGGGGGTCTGGGGGGTGTGGAACACCCTCCAGTACATATCGCAAGATATTCACTCATTAGAATATTGGGCAAATAGTTTTAGTCCTATAATCTTAGTTTAATATATTTTTCGGTTTTTCAGTGAAAAAAATCGACCAATCCAAGTGTTTTTTTCACCAAAAAATGACACGCTGTAGCAGGAGTAGCAGCAGCGTGCTGGGATTTTATATATTAGGATTTAGGTATATATTGCTGTATTTTATTTTATCAAGCTATTCTTGGACTGATATGTTTATATGGTGATGGACTTGGAATTCTAATTAAAATTCCAATATTTCGACATAGGCAGCTAATGGAAGTTAGCGGCAAAATTTTCGTTTAAATCCGATAAACTTTTTTGCCTAAACCCCCCGGTTTACAATTTTGACTTTATATTTTTATGTTATTGTTATAATAAATTATTATAAATAAATTAAAAATAAACTGGGGAGTCTGCGGTGTGTGGAACACCTTCCAGTACATATCCCCAGACCCCCCGGTTTATTTTAAATTTATTTGGAAATAAAAAATTTATTTTTATATTATTAAAAGAAATTTATTTTTAATTTGTGTGGAAATCCTGCGATATGTACTGGAGGGTGTTCCACACCCCCCAGACCCCCCGGTTTACATTTTTGACTCTATATTTTTATATTATTGTTATAATAAATTACTATAAATTAAATTAATTAGGTATAAATTATTATAAATAAATTAAAAATAAACCGGGGGGTCTGGGGGGTGTGGAACACCCTCCAGTACATATCGCAAGTTATCCACTCATTTAGAATATTGGACAAATATAGTCATATAATCTTAGTTTAATTTTTCGGTTTTTCAGTAAAAAAAATCGACCAATCCGAGTGTTTTTTTTTTCACCGAAAAATGACACGCTGTAGCAGTAGCAGCAGCGTGCTGGGATTTTATATATTAGAATTTAGGTATATATTGCTGTGTTTTATTTTATCAAGCTGATGTTGGCCTGATATAAATCAACAATTAATTTCAAATCAATTAAAAATAAGTTAGAAAAAAGAAACTTAAGAAATCTAATTGTGGGGTGATAATAAATAAACTTAAGCTAGCGAAGGAAAATATTTAATTAGCAATCATAATTAAAATCTAGCGTTCTTAGTATTTTTAGTAATTCTTTTTACTTTACAGCGTTGTAGCTTGGTACATGTCAGAGTTAGAGAAAAATGTTTCAAACAAAAGTTGTAAAAAATTTAATTCTCTATATGATTTATATAAAGCATTTTAATGATAGCATTAAGTGGTAAGGCGATATTTAACAAAAATCAATTTCTACCGCCATTCAAAGTATAACCCAGATTATCCACCATATGCCGACAATACATTCTTCAGTGATTTGAGCGTGGGATAAGCCTGGAAAACTGGTACATAGGTCAAGGATAACCGAAGACCAAGAGGTAGCTGCAGATTATTTGCTCCCGGTTTCATGGATCTAAGGATTGTGTCCATTCATCCTGATTGACTTTATGTACTCTTTTATTACAACAAATGCCAGTTTGCACAAAAGGGATATCTCCTTTTTGATAAATTATTCAAATCAAATTGTGTCGGTGCATTTAAATATTAATTACTGCTTTGCAATCTGATTAGGGAGCAGTCATTGGGTAATGAATTTGATTTTAATTGCATGTGTTCTGTTTTTAATTGTTCAGCGACAACCTGAAGTTTTGTTATTTTCCCTTCGAGTAAGTTTCTTAAAATAAATTGTATTTGAATTATAAAAGGCTGATTTCTTCGATCGAATCTTGGATAAGTTACCGGAAGATGAAAATTGAGTATATTTAAGTAAAGCAATGACCTAATTTGGTTTGTAGGAGACTCCCTAATTGCTGAAGATGGTGGCCATCTTTGGAAATGGTAAATATTATTCGACATTGTAGTTATTAACTTATTAAAGATTCAGTAGTTGTTCGGAAGCTTTACGTGTGATTAAGGAAATCTTGCTAATTAATTATTGATAAAGCAAATAGAGGATTGATAATTATCGTAAGTGTTGTCTCCGTTACTGTTAAAGTTCAAAACTAGATTTGTCGGGGGTAGTGAACCATGTAATAATTCCTAATTGTTAAGGTAATCAAAGTTAAATTACTTACTGTGAATTGCATTGAAGAGGCTTCGAGGGAGACGAATCAATATTGATATCTACAGTCATATCTGCATTGGAAAAAGTTTCTTGCTGTAACGAGTGTCTGCTTTCATCTACTTCTTCAGATTGCATCTTACAATTAGTCGAGTCTGCAAAACAGTAAATAAACAGGTAGAACTACAAATTATCAATTAATTTACATTAACTTAATTGCAATATTAAATTGTTTAGTAAATTGGGAATTATAATTACGACTGCGCATAATTTCATAATTAAACTTTATTAGCCATTTCTCGAAGCTACACAACTTTTAAATTAAATTGAAAAATCAGCGCATACGAAGTGTTCGTTTTAACTGGGTCGTATTCTGGAATTCGGAAATTATAAACCACGAAGTGGTTAAAGTAGAACAATGTGGGATTTCTATTTTTGAAATTTAAATTTATTACCAAAATTATGCAACTTGAAATCATCCCAAATACCTTCTGGAGAAACAAGGAAACTATCGTACAAGTTTGGTTCCATCTTTGAAAACCAAGAGCGAAAAAATTTGTTTACAGAGAAAGGAAAATCGTAAAACCCAAACTCACCTTAATTTGCAATTAAATTTCATATTTGGAATAATTCACATCAGCTTTCATTTAATCCAAGCACAGAAAATTTTCTAACTAAACCTACGGTAAGTTTACTAAAAAATGTTTGAATTTATTTGAAAAAAATTCAATTTTGAGCGGTTTGCTTGGACGCGAGATGCGGTTTACTAGCATACGTTTATCCGTAGAAGGCTAGCGGCGTCGGAAATAACCGTCTCGACGCCCTCTCTCCACTTTACCAAAAGGTATATTCTGAATTTGGACGTCGCTGTAACTCGAGATTGCACCATATTTGGAACTACGCGGCCTCCCAAGTTATTATTAACCCGTTCTTATGTTCTCGGGTATTGGACTTAAACTTCGGGAAGTAAATTATTTTTATTTTGTCTAAGCGGCGTACAGCATTTCTTTTAAATTTAACTTCAAGGTTAAATTTGTATAAAAATTATTATTAGACCTATTTGTAGAAAAGTTGAAATTTTACACCTAAAATGGTATAATATTCGATCACCGTTAATCGAGCCTAAGGCCAATTCGAAATTTGGCACCAGACTGTAACTTCCTTATTAATTTTTTTTATTTCTGAAACGGAAAATCATAAATTAGCGTTTTGAATTAAGTGAAATTAAAGGTATTGGCAACGATTTCTAAAATATTACTAGCAATAACGCAGTTATGTGCCATAAAAACTAAAACCTTGGTATGTAGTTACAATGGGCAACAACAAATTGCGCCGCATTTTTTTTACTTACATAAAAATATTATTAACCGCCAGAGCAGTCTTCGCTTAAGACGTAGACTCTCTGCAGTCGCTCTGTAATTATCACAATTATTTATTTATTTTTTTGCATCTCATTCTTCACAACTGCACTTATTTTCAAGAAATAAGCAGCTTACAAGTTTTTGTAAATAAAACAAATAAATATTGATCAGATCCAAAACTTAGATGATTCACAAAATTAATTTTCTTGTGATCTAAAAAATGGAGCCCGGAAAAATATTTTCCTAAGAAACCTCTCCCGGAGTTAATTTGCTGCTGAGAAAGTAACAGTTCCGGGCTAGTTATTGCCTTACTCTTTCAGTTTAGGGTGTAAAATGAACGGTTATCTACTATAATTAATTAATGCAATACTAAATTCTAGTGAAATTACTGAAATACTGGTTTTCCTTACCACTGGGGGGTATTCCATACCCCCTAGACCCCCCGGTTTACCGGTTTTAAACCAATGCGATGGTTCTTTCTTTCACTCTTTCAAAATAAATATGTCTATCGCATATTATATTAAAGGAGGGGGGGCCGGAAAATTCCCAAACAGTAACTTTAGGGTGTGAAGATTAAAATTGACAAGAAAGGCAGAACTATACTTTGATCAACCGAAAGAACAGACAAGTACCAAATGTATTGGATAGTAGGACAAAAAACTGTCAAATGTGAAAATGAATTATTTTGAACTGGATACTGATATCAAAGCCGTAGAGTCGGCAATCGGCGATGTCAAGCGAAAAGTATAAAAAATGTAAAGTGGGCTTATATGTAGTCTTGGCAGATGAGAGCTTTGGATATGTTAAATTGAGATATCTAGCCGCGGATTAAATTCCACGTTAACAGTACTAGAGCCAATTACTGAAGATGGTTGTGTTGGGCTAACGCTGCAAGTAGGATGAAGCCTAAGTTATGAGTTATGACGATCAAAATCAATGGACCAGGAACAGTGGCGTAATTATTAATTTCTGTTAATAAACCCTTTATTCGGCTTTTAAAAAAATATTTTTAATGGTTTGGGGGGCTCGGCCCCCCCGAACTAAATTCCTGGCTACGCCACTGACCAGGAATGCCTGACTCTGCAATGTTCGAGTTTCTCTTGTAAGGGGCTGACGAAGACAATAGAGCATTACTGCTGGTTATACATATCTTCCAGTAGTTCCCAGTTCGACTGGTTGAAGTTCCCTTTTTACCTATGAAGGAGGCGAGGGTCTTCCGGTATTCCGCTCAAGACCAAGATGACAATGGAAATTTGCTAAGAACTACCAATACATTTTTTTTTTGAAAGCAGAGATATAAACGTCACTCTAATATTAGAGTCTAACAGAACGAAAATGTCTAACTGAGTTCTAACTCGTCGATGGTTGGTCGGGATTTCAACGCCAACTTGCAAGGTTGGGATTCTCATCTGACAGATATGAGAAGACGAGGGGTAAACCGCTGGGGAAATTTGATGTAAAAGTAAAAGGAAATCCATGAATTTCTAGGAAATTCGAGGAAATAGGAAATCTGAGTTAGAAAATAGTTAGAAAAATCATAGGACATTTTAGGAAATCTTAGGAAATTCGAGGAAAAAGTAAATCTGAGGTAGTTAGAAAATCCTAGGAAATCTTAATACTCCAAGCAGCCTTTGTTTTTTGTTTTTGTTTAAATCTTTTAGAAATTTTCGAAAGAAAATCTCTATGTAATTCAAGGAAATCTTAGGAAATTCTGGAAATTTTCTTCGAATTCTACGAAAATCGAAAGGAAATCCGGTTAAAAGTTATAAAAACCCAGGAAACCCAGGGAAATCTAAAGAAACCTCATAAAAAGAAATCTAGTGTACAAACATTAAGTTTGCGGTTTTCCACTCGTGAGAAGAGAACTGGTGATCGAGTGGATGACGGAGCAAAATTGAATGTTGAGTAGGAGCTCAGTCGTTGCTCCGGAAAATACCGAGAGATTGTGGACGATTGGAAGATGGAAGTGTTTACTCAATTTTAATAAATCTACAGGAACCAATGTTTACATTTACCGATAGCACAGGAAGGCTAGGCATAGATCTAGATAAGAGCCTGAACTCTGGGAAAAATGGGCGTCACAGAACAAGACTGGCAGCTAATGTTGTTACGCTCAGTGGCGATGATATCAATAAGCAAATGTAAGCAATGCTTAGGGGCCCGGGACCTTAAGGGTAGTAAATCCCAAAAAAAGAGATTTTTAAATAATATACGTAATTCAAAACTAATACATTGTTTGTTTAGGGGCCGCCACAGGCTCGTCACTCGTCAAGCCATCCGGTCTCGATCGAATTCATTCTGGAAACAAATATCTCCTTGCCCTTCTACCTAAAATCGAGAATCCAGAAGAGTGCACTGGGGGGTATTCCATACCCCCCCCCCCCCGACCCCCCGGATTACACCAATTGTTTTGTTACTTACATAATATGTTAAATGTTTGGAGCTTTGAAATCGGAAAAATCTGGTTTCGCTGCTAAGTCTAAGAGTAATTTAATTTTTGCACATCAAGAAGTTAAAGTCACAAAACAATTGGGGTAATCCGGGGGGTGCACTCTTCTGGATTAAGGATTTTAGGTAGGAGGGCAGGGAGATATCCCTACGCGCACTTAGCCCACTAAATCGGATCCATTGCGGTAGCGGTGATATCAATAAGCGAATGTAAGCAATGCTTAGGGGCCCGGGACCATAAAGGGTAGTAAATCCCAAAAAAGAGATTTTTAAATAATAAATTTTAGGGGCCCTGCTTTGTATATTTGTTTACGAGCACTAGCTACTCTTGCACCGCCGCTGGTTACGCTAGCACAATCTCTTCTTTCCAATCTGAGAAATCTATTAGAAGGTAAATGAAGATATCTGGGGGTACGTTACTTTGGAAACGCTAGCCCCGCCCAGTTAATAATTTGGCGCCACAAGCTAGCTTCCTAATCTATATAGCTAGCACCCAATTATTAGAGTTAGCACCATTACAGTTTTTTACCAGCTGTTGCTAGCTATATAGGTTATGGAGCTAGCTTTTGAAGCCAAAATATTAACTGGGAGAGGATCTAGCGTTACTTTAGCGCCACTTTCAATGTCGATTTGTGAAAGAACACTGTAATGGTGCTAGCTTTAATATTTGGGTGCTAGCTCCATAGATTCGGGAGCTAGCTTTTTGTCAAAAATTTTTAAGTGGGGGGGCAAAGTAACAGACCCGATATCTGGACTCAAAATCTATGGGGTTGCAGAATCTATACAAAAGAACTTTCGATTTTGCAAAGATTTTCCTTTTTCGCTCCCAAAAAGGGTTGGGTTAAGGTCTGTAAAATTAGTAACTCGCCAGATATTAATGAAAGACTATCCGGCGAAGAACCTTAAATATTTATTTAAGAAACTTATGTAAAAAAAATTCATAAATACAATTAATTTCTTTCATTAATAATATGCAGTTTTCATAGAGTGAATTTCAGTTCATTTGTGGAAAAAATGTTGTGTGCATTTGTTTGGAATTCTCTTGGAATCATTAGACATTTTTGGGATTTCTTAGAAATTTCTGAAATTTCTTGGAAATTCCTTGATTTTTTGGAAATAACTGAAAGTCTTGGCAAATCACTAGAATTTATTGATAATTTCCGGTATTCATTGGAAACAACTGGTGTTCATTGAAAATCCTTGGAACTCTTTGGGAATTTTCTGAATTTCTTAGATATCACTAGAAATTTTAGAAAATTACAGGAATCTCTTAGAAATCGCGGGAATTCACTGAAAATATTTGGAATTTCATTAAAATGTCTGGGAATTCATTGCAAATTATAAAAGAGGTTTAAAATTTGGAAATTATAGAAGACTTCTAAAATTGCACTTGTTTATAAATCATTTAAAATCTTTTTAAGGAATTTCTTAGAAATTTCTTGGAAATTCCTGGATTTTTTGGAAATAACTGGCAGTCCTGGGGTATCATTAGAATTTATTGGAAATCAGCGGTATTCATTAGAAACATTTGGTATTCATTGGAAATAATTGGAATTCTTTGGGAATTTTTGAAATTTCTGAGAAATTTTCTGAATTCCTTAGAAATCACTAGAATTCTTAGAGAATTCCTTAGAGAATCGCTGGAATTTTCAGGAAATAGTTGGAATTTCATTAAAATTTTTGGGAATTCATTGGAAATTATAAGAGGTATAAAATTACGCTTATTTGGAAATTATAGAAGACTTCTAAAATTGCACTTGTTTATAAATCATTTAAAACTTCTAGAATTCTTTGGAAAACCTTGAGATTGATTAACAATTCCTGGAATTTGGTGAAAATTTTCAGGAAATCACTGGAATTTTATGGAAATCATTGGAAAGATAACATGACATTGACTTAAATCGGCATTTTTTCCATTAATTATTATTATCGGCTTTGAGTGAAAGTGTGGTTTCGTTCATAGAAATCATAGGAATTCCAAGTCCTCTGTACAAATATTTTTGAAATATATACTTCTTGATCTTTTTCATATTCTCACCTCCACAGTGTCTTTTCTAGTTTGACTAAGTTTAATTTCCTGAAGTTTTATTTAAAGTTCTTTCTTTACGTTCAAGTGCACAGAATAACTGTGCATACATTGCAGTGTCACCTGCTTACAGGTCCTTGTTTGTTTTTCTGGAAATTATATTCCTGAAAAAAGCTGCGGAGCCAGCTTGAAACTTTTATCATCTACTAAATAAGCATCTGGTACTTTTAGTAAAAAGTTCCTTGCGTGGTTGAGCAGTAGGTATTATTGGCAAACGAGTTAGGTGTATCAGAGACCACTTTCTTGTTATTAAAATACCAAAAACTAGAACAGACGTAATGATTTATTGCCGGATTTAAATAAGTAAATTCTTAGTAAAAAATAAAAAGTTTTTTTTTAACAAAATATTATCAACCACAACAGAAACTAATTCAACTGAAAATTAAAAACAAAAGAATCATTTGGTGTTTAAAAGTTTAAGGTTGTTTACATTAATTTGTTTTTCCAGTATTTGTGAACTTGTATTTTTCTAAAATAGTCCTGCTTCCTGACTAACGGCATTGGCGTCCAAGGAAGTAGAACAGATTTGTTACACCTGCGCAGCCTTAGAATGAATAAATATTACATTTGCGTGAAGGTAAATCCCCCAAAAATAATATCGAGCCAATTTTATACAAATTCAAAAAGGAATCATGTAAAATCACACTATTTATGATTTTTATATTAAAATATGCAAAAACGAGCTTTCTAATGAACTACAGCTCAATGTAAACACAAAAAATGACCAAACACACCTTTCACAATTTTGCAAGTTGGCGTAAAATATGTTTTTAAAAAAATTTGTAATTTACTGTTACCTTATTCTTTTTGCAAATTTTTTATAAAATTCCAGTGGGCCGAGAACCATATAAAGTTAATGTAATCTATAAATGCTAATTTCCAATACCAAATAAGTGCTTTTTCGAAAAATATTATCTCATTTTTGTGTTCGTTATAGTTTTTGAAACCCCTTTTCTCGATATTTATGAAGGCAAATGAGATTTTACGTTCATTAGCTTAAGTTGTTCTATTTGGCAAAACGAGTGGATTTTTTACGGAATTATAAAAAATGTATGTAATTTTTGGCATGTAATAAATGTTCAGAACTGGGCAAATCTGATCTAAAAATACACTCTACTCGTATTTTATTCACGTCATGTAAGTTATACAATTTAATAATTGCCGTGTAATATATGCATGCGTGTGCCAGACAATATCTTCCTGTAATCCAAAAATTTCAGCCAATATAAAATAAATTTATGGTCCACTTCTCCGTTGTTCTATTTTACTTTTTCAAATATGAATTGTATTTATATTATGTATAATTAAATTTCTGTTACAAATTAATTAACAAGAAAAGTTAAATTGAATTTGTTCTTTTATACAAACTTTCTGTAGTATAAAAATCGTGGGCTAAGCTACTGGTTTATTATATTAGTGTGTATGGGTGTAGGATGCAAATTATATGGTACTGACAACTTACATTCTAATTGGTACCCTGATTTCTGACATATTAGTACATTATACATACAACATATTATTCTATAAAAGATTATTTATTTTATAACACATAAAGCACTGCCATTATTTTATAAAAGAACAGCAACAGGTTTTGCGCTTCTGAATTGCTTTCAAATAATTATTCAAGTTAAATTTTAATTAAATTTTCTGCTTCCCCCCTCGCGCTTGTCAGGATAATTTTAAATGTTATAAATGATGTCTTTCACTACTGACACAATTTATCTCTTTGATGAATTTGGTACAATTTATCATTTTAGATCTTTCAAAAATTCAATTGCAGCAAAAAAATTCTGACGAAATATAATATGATTTATATATTGACGTGTTTTCTTATTATATCAGACATATCTCTCAAATAGCTGATTTTGCAGTTGGAAAAATAGAATAGAACTTTTCCAGAAATCACTTATAATGTAAAAATTCAAAAAATGGTTGAAATCTCATTTAAAAAATTCAAAAAGCTAAAAAAATGGTCCCCCCTTTTTCGAAACTTGATTGCTGGGGCCGCTCCTGACGGTCATTGCTGTGCAACTTGAAATTAATTGAAGTTAAGTTTGCAGTGCGTCATAGTTTGTGAATGGCCCAGCTGAAGCCAGAAGCTACATATGATTTTTGAAATTTTACTTCCATTTTTCATATTCAACTATTATATTTTATTTTTAATTTTCAATAGGCAGTTTGCTTATGAATTGCAGCGTTGCGGAGTGTAGGCACTTAGTAGTATCAGTGGCGACTGGGATGGAGAGGGCAATGGGGCTCAGCACTTTAAAGCAGCATATGACGGCACAAGTTACTATTTCTGGATTCTGGATTTTAGCTAGAGGGGAAGAAAACAGGGCATATTTTACCACTAGGCGTATTAGGCACGTGCCTAGGGGCCAATGGCCAGAGGGACCCGAAAAGAGAGAACATAAAATCGTAAAATAAAAATCAAATGCTTTGATGCTATTAGTTACACTCGAATATAAGGAACCCGAAATTTTTCTAAAGCCTAGGGCCCAACTCAATAGATTAAAATTCTGACCCTGTTATGTACAATGCCTGGTATTTTTGATTGTGGGGTGTCCTGAGCGAAAACCATACTATTCGTTAGGATCAGAGCCAGCGCTAAGCACTAGGGAAACAAGGTAACTGCCTAGGGCGCAAAACAACAATGGGGCGCAAGCCAGATCAAGGTGCATATAACTAAATGAAAGTATTTTCTTTAAATATCGCGGATTATCTTCCCCCCCCCCCACTTCAGTAAATGGGATTGAGGCGCACTGAGAGATTTTTGCTCAATATAATTATTATCATTAGAGCCCGGATGCTAGGCAATAGGGAACTCGATATTTGGTATGCGGCATACGCGCCGACACTGGTTAGGATGGTCCTTCGGGGCAGATTTAGTTTTAATTTAATATTATGAATTTGAGAAAAATGACTGACTGATAGGTCAGTTTCTAGTTCCTTTTTAAATTTTTCTGAGGTCTGGGGATCGTAGAATACCACTAGCATTGATTTTGCTGCGCGAACAAAGAGCAAAAGGTGCGCTGGGGGGTATGGAATACCCCCCAGACCCCCGGTTTACCGATAACTACATTGAAGCTCATTTATTAATATTTTAATTTATAATAATAAATACGTTTAACTTCAGAAGTTCAACAACAACTTGAAGTTAAACAGAAACTAACCATACTTGTGGGCTTGGCAGCAGAACCAGTTTTTTATTGCTTAAAATTAAACTTAAGTTTTAAAAACACAAAATAATGTATACCGGGGGGTCTGGGGGGTATGGAATACCCCCCAGTGCACTCTATTCTATTTGTGAATTATTCCAAAATGTTTAAATTGGAGATTCCCTGTCCTACATCAGAGCTATTTTTACCAAGTGCGTGGACTTAGAAACTTACTCACTTGAAAGACTCTCCGATTCAAGCCCTAGGAGGCTTTTAAGTTACATCTCATCATAGTTATACTCATACTTAACCGACTATTGTAAAAGCTCACCTTAATAGTATGAATTTTTCCGTGAGCTTGCAGAGCTAGTTCCTTTCTAATTTTTCCGATGTCTGGGAATCGTAGAGCTAAAGATGCACTGGAGGGTATTCCATACCCCCCAGACCCCCCGGTTTACCAATAGCTACACAGCTTGAAACCTAAACATAAACTAACCATACTAAAGGTAACTACTTCTGAGACATGCAAATATAGAATTACTTTGTGGGCTTGGTAGCGGAATCAGATTTCTTAAAATTTAAACCGGGGGGGTCTGGAATACCTCCCAGTACAATCCAACACTTTTGTCCAAAACAAAACATTTTATAACATAAAGCAGTAATTACTTCCTAGCCATACAGAAGTATGCATTTCTTTTAAAAAGTGAAATATTTTTCATTAATAAACTCAATCACATTGCTATAATTTTGTAAAACCGAGGACTGTGCAAGATATAAAATACCCCCCCCCCAGTATCTCAGTAATAAATTGTGTTAAAAAGCCGTCCACTTTTCTTGTCTCTGCTCCCCTATTGTAACAAATTAGAAACCATCATTGCTTTATGTTATAAAAGTTTATTTTTGATCTAAAGTGCTGGATTACACTAGGGGTATTCCATATCCCCCAGACCCCCCGGTTTAAATTAAAATTTTAAAAGATTAGATTATTCAATTTTTAACAGCCAAAATAATTTATTTTTCTCCCCCAAAGCTAAGATGACACCCTAAGGAATGTTAATTAATGGGGTGGTTTCCAGCTGTTTTTCCACAGATCTATCTTGGACTTTAGATCACAGCAGTGTAATCGATGCAACTAGAATTTGAACAGCGGTTATCTGCTTCTCAGTCGGCTGGTGAAGGCTTTAATGCTACTGATCTTTTCTATTGTATTTTATAAAAATTATTATTATTTTGTTATGTAATTGCCGAAGGCAATCAAGTGAGTCGGACTCCATTCGACTTGCACATCAATGTAGTTCCATATTAATCGATTTCCTCAACAATTGAGTTGCATATTAATCAAGTTGCACATCCATTGAGTTTTTCACACTAATCGAGTTGAACCAGAAACCATTAAAAACATATTCCTTTAGGACAATTGAGTCGAAAAACCCAGGTTTAAAAGAGTAGAAAACTCTGTTTTTAAGTAAAACTCGGAAACCATTCCACTTCAAAAAATCATTCGAAAGGTATTAAGGGTCTACAAAGGAAGGAAACTCTGTTTTTAGGTAAAGCTTGGAAACCAATCTAATTAAAAAAAAAGTTTTTGTGGTAAAAGGTCAGGGGTAAAATTCCCGTGCTGCACACAAACCGTTAGTAGAATGGAGATAAACTCCGCCCACTTCAAATAACCTTAAAAATATACATTAATTTCCTAAATTAATTGATATTAGAAGTTCATCTAGTTTAGTCGCTTCATTTTAATGATGTCTACCATATTTTGTCGAATTTTTTTTATAAATATTTATATATACATATAATATCTTCGGGCACAGGTTATCGTGCTCTAGCCAAATATATGTAACTATGACGGTTAAAGTCTGATGCTTAAGTGCTTAAACTTCTAGGCATATATTCTTGGTTCAAACTCAAATACAACAAGAACTATGTTCTAACCGTTCGTCCTTGGCAGGCAATGACAAACCACCGAGGTAATCTGTCTTGAAAGCCCACCCTGGGTTGTAGTACTTCTCTAATTACATTATGACTTCACATTTCCAGCCGTTGCCTCTTTTTATAGCAAATCACAAGCCGCCGCCACTGCTTAATATAAAGAAAACAAATAGAAAAGCAGTATAACAATCTAAAGCGGATTATGGGAAGAGATGAGGAAGTTTCCGACGATATAAGAGAAATAATAAAAGAATGGCGAAATCTTTGCCCACCAGAATCATTGCACCCGCTCGACTGGGTTACTCGGGTTACTTTCGCGGTTGCTCATATTTTCATTGTTGATTCCAGAGAGTTTTGGGGGAGAGGGGAATACTTCTGTACTCTATCAATTGCGTTCAAAAGAAAAATTTTTAAAGTTGGCTTCTAGTTAGTATTAATTGTATCAACAATTGCTTTCTAGGGTAAGGGTGGGCAACTACCGACTCGCAAACCATAGAACCATCCACAGAAAATTTGTTTTTCTAATTTAAAGTAATTTTTACTATAATTGAAGTTCAAATCAGCCTTACACCAATTTTGAAGTAAATTTTACTAAATTTGAAGTAAATTTTACTAAATTTGAAGTAAATTTTACTAAATTTGAAGTAAATTTTACTAAATTTGATATAAAATTTACTCTAATTGATGTAATATTTACTTCAAAATTATTGAGAGGATTGTTGTTTTCTCTGTGTAGGCCCGCTGCATAAATTGAATACCTGTTTTCTACCCAGCTGCAAAATAGTGGCCCACCCCTGCTTGATGTTCACGTAGATATGGGATTTCCTTAGATTTCCCTGAATTTTCTCGGATTTGTCTAAATTTTTTTCACTTGCACACCAGATTTCCTAATAAATTGCTGACCCTAAAGTATTCGACTGAATTTCGGTAAGAGTGAACCGCTTATCGGCGTTTCCGTGCTTCGGAGGTAATGTAAAGTCGGGAGTCCCTCTAGGTTGATGATCTGTTACTAACAATAAAAGTCAACAAAAAATACAATATTACTGCGACGTATTTGACGCAAACCTATTAAAATAATATGCTGAGTTGTTAAATTTATATACAACATCGCCAACATTACCTTATTGATGTTATTTAATGTCTTCACTTTTATTTAATTACATTCTTTGTTTGACTGATTATTCCTTCATGCTGAAGGTCGACGTTTAGTAAACTTTTAGCTTGGGATTTTTCAGGCTACAAATTTACCAAAAAAAATCTTGCTGTGGGGCTTTTCTCTTTAGGGTATGGGGAACCACCTGGGAAAGGTGGTGGAAAGACAAAAAATGTCGAAATAAATATTTTAATTTTTATTAAATTAAATATTTTTATATTCAGCAGATTTCGCTCTTTTTCATTATGTTCGTTCATTCAATGGACAGTTTAAATATAAACAAATATAAAAAAAATACGAAGAAAATAATGAATCACTTGGATGATGTAGGCACCACAATAACAGAAAAATTCTTGACTCCATTACGAATAACACAATTGGAAGCCCCTGGTAAAGTAAGTATGAGATCAGGTGTGGGCAGAATTTGTTGGTCTAATGAAAAATTTATGTAAATTTTTGGTTATTAATGAAACGGTAGTGGTGTTGAATTAAGAAAACTGACACAACAATAAAATAAACAAAGAATTATCTTCCATTTTTGAACATAATTAAAGGAGCCAGTTCAAGGCCGTTATAACCGTGCGAGATTTTATCGGCTTCTTCCATGACAATTTTTGAGATTACTTATATGGATTATAAAATATTTAATTAGAAGCTTAGCTTAGTACCATATATGGTCAATCCTGAGAAATTTATTTAAGTATGATGAGGATGAAGCGCTCCTTGGGCCAAAAGCAGCTTTTTCTGGTTTTTCCATCCTCCATGTGTCTGCTTTCATTTTTTGCAGTAGATACTTGAAGTTCAATTTTTACACAACTCAGCTGAGAAGTGTTATGCAAATATTTACAAAAAAGTGTTTAAAATTTGCAAGTAGCTCAAGGTTGTCAAACAAATCTCATGAATTAAATGTATCCTCGTTTACTATGCATTAAAATGTTTGATTAAAGATTACAATGTTTAATGTTATCTTTTAAACCTTACAAGTAAAATTTATTAAACAAGTCGGATCAACTTTTACGATCATCGTAAAATTAGTAACCACTAAATTGTGGAAGGAGAAGAGGAAGCAAATTGGATGAAGCTCTCGAAAAACGTTACGAAAACGAAAGCCTTGATTTGATAAATCGTTCTTGAATTTTTGAGAATCCTACGACATAAATAAAATCGGATTTGAATAATTTCGACAAGAAATGCCATGTTTGCATTTATTGCAGGTATTAACATAAAATTTATGCAGATGACTTGGTTTCCACTTTTTGTTTAGGAATTTAACGAATTTGTAAGCACAGGATTACAGTTAGATACCATTTCTTCACTTTTTCCAACAATGGAATTCAAAAAAGATAAAAACATTCTAAATCGATTGGAAACACAGTTAAGAGTCAACTCAAGGTATGCAAATACTTAATAATTTTTAATATTTACAAGGAATGGCATAATATCGTATAATTAAAATGTAAATTTTCTGTTCCATTTCCATCATATAATTATTATCAACTATTCAGCTTTACATTGAAATTATTAGACGAGTTACCTGCATTTATAAATAAATAATCAGATAAGGCATCACTTAATGTCATTCTGGCGATAGGATTTTTCAATTATTATAAATTATTTAATAAAGTCAATGTTAAAAATCGTTAAATATGCAAAGCATACAGAAATTTTAAATTAAAAAGAAGATTGATTTGAATGAAAAAGAGAATCAAAAAATGAAATTTTTGGGTAATTAACAGAAATATTTATTCAATATTTTCTCAAAATTCACATTTGCACTTTAGCTTATCCGATTTTAATTTGACAAATTTTATTGATTTTTAAATATAATAAATTTTATTCTTCATGATTTAAATGCCATTGACAGTAATCTTATTAAATTTTATTTTGATTAAAATTTCAGATTTTACATCTGATTGACCATAGAAAAATCCGTAATTTACTTTAAGCAGGGGTAAATTACTTTTAATTAGAGCCATACAGGCTCTAGGTCCATTAGGCAAAATTAGATTCCAAATTTAATTTAATTGAATAATCTTCTTCTTAAATTGAAAATTTCATATAAGTATTACCCAATGAACAACCAACAAAAAATTTTTGTTTAGTATCTACTGATAGAACTTTTTACTTCTTTCAATTACATTTTGAAATTCAAATCAAAATTAACGAATCGACAATTCCTAGTGCAGCATTGTAATATTTTATTTCAATTGTGTGGATTCGGGAAACCGGAGCAAGGAAGATTCTGTCAAGAAAAGTCCCAAAAATTACAAAATCTTAAATTGGCTGTTCCTTGTACATCTTTCACCCAAAATAGATCCTATCAAAATTAAAGTAGATCAAATTCTGCGTAAAAGTAAAAAAAATTATTGTTCTAGTCTATTTAGTTTTCGAGATATAACTCTTCATAGCAGCTCGACGGCAAATGAGCCGACCAGTAATAATACCGACAGTAAAGATGCCGACGGTAAGTATGCCGACAGTATTTAAATCGGTAAGTAACTTAAACCTACAGAACAGACCTACTATGTCTTTACACGGACCTCCAATGTATTTCATCAAAAGTATTTCATTTTTAATTCAATTTTATTTACTTAGGTAGTTATTCTGCAACACATATAAAAGAGCTTTACAAAAAGGATTCCTTTCTGAAAAGATAAACTTATTCTATAACCATAAAGAATCCTTTAATGACGGACTGTTCTATAAAGATCGATCTTTAATCATCGACAAAACACAGCATAAAGGCGCCCTTAAAGAATTCGTTAGATTTACAGAATAACCAAATTCTTTACATAAACGTGTCCTTTACCGATCTTTTAACATAAAGGCATTCCTTTGTAAAATTCAGTCCATAAAGATCCTTCTTAAAAGGAAAGTCTATCATTAGAGGATTCTTTATAGTTTCAGAATAAGCTAATCTTTTCAGAAAGGAATCCTTTATGTAAAGCTCCCATATGAGATACTGAATAACCATAGTGATCTTTTAATTTTCATATTGAACCCCTCGAGGGTTCCTTTTTAATTATAAATTTTGGGATACTTAATCAAACAAAAAACTAATTTCAAATTTTTTTTAAATTCCATTTGCAGCTAACCGGCTTTCTTATGTGAATTTTATTCTTTTTTGTTCAGGAAAAAAATAAATTTAATAGGTTTTGCATTTGCATCCACTAGATGTAGAAACCTGGCGGTTTCTTGCCAAACTGACCGCCTAAGCGTTTGGACTGATTTATGAGTATTCACTTTTTAAATTAATTGATATATTTTGCAAATTAAAGTATGCACTTTCATGAAAGCATGAAATTCTATAAAATAGTTATATAAGCTACTAGGAATGTGGGGAAACTATTAACATTTTACATCTTCAGAGTGTTTATTATATATTTCTAGCTTCCACGGTTTAATAGAATAATTCATTTAAAAAATAGAGTAAGTAGATTGTGCGGCCTGAAGGCCGCCCTGACTCGTCAGCATCTCCAATAATTTCTTTACGTTGATTACCTACTTAAAATAAATTGGTCGAAAGTGCTTTAAGTACAAAAAAAATGTTTTTTTTAATTATGAGTCTGAATTAGGAGACATCGGGACGTTTGCACGCTGTGCCCCCCCCCCCTTAAAGAGGCAATAACATTCATTTTGGGAAGGGGCATATCGGAAAAAAATATTATTAGAAATATTTGATTTACTGAACGAAAACCAAAATTAAAGCATTCTGACCCAATAAAGAAATAAAATGTAAAAAAAATATACAAAAATATATTGTATAAAAGGGGGGCGCGATGAAATTTTGATTGAAAATTGGATTGTAAATACTAAATACCGAAAGGCTGATAAGCACTGGATTAAGGAACAAGTTGATTTGTTAAAAAAAATGCCAGATCTTTGCAAAGTGTAGTAGTCTAGAATGGCAGGATCTCTGCTTTTAAGTAAAATTTGGTCAAATTTTAAAAATTAATAAAATTAAATTTAAAACAAAAGTATGCTAAGTTGTTTTCAAGGAGTATGAATGTAAATTGCATGTACTGTCAATAGAATGGAGTTAAGCTCCGGCCGCTTCAAAATTGAAACATTTGAAATAAATTCTCAGTAAAATCGCTGCATCTATCAAAAACCTGGAAGCCTGGCTAATATGCTAAGTCCCTCAAAGGTTGGTTTCTAGGTTGGTTAAAATGAACCAATCGGATATTTTGAATTTGAATCCTCAAATTGTAGTGTTTTTGTGGCTAACATTGACTATCTATTGCCAGGGCCGTCGAGAGCCACGTCGGGCCTCGTGGCAAAACTTTTCGTAGGCCCCTGCTCTTAAACTTAAATGGATTACTGAGTAATATGTAACCTAAAAGTATCAGAAGACTTAAAGAGAAGAGCCTTTGAAGGCCAACTATGCCAATCTATAAAGTCGGAACAGGTAAGAAAGAAAAAAAGAAGAAAAATTATTGTCGACTGAAAAATTCGCGAACAAATAGAAAGAGTGCACTGGGGGGCATTCCATACCCCCCAGACCCCCCGGTATACAATCATTATTTGAGCATTTAAAACTTAAATTTAAAATCTAAGTAGTTTTAGGGGTAAATACATTAAAGCTTCGGCCTGCAATGGAAATTGAATTTTTCGCCCGCCCGCCCAAAAGTTAAAATTTACTAATCTATCGCAGATATCGTACTAAAAGTAGCTACCTTCATTTTGGTTTTCAGAATTAATTATTTTTTTTGAGGCTGAGATTAAACTTATGTATTTATTTATAATTACAACTGAAAATATTGTTAAGTTGTAATTACTGGCAAACCGGGGGGTCTGGAATTACCCCCAATGCACCGTATCAGCGCACCAGCCACCTGTAGACACACAACGGATAATATCCGTATAGGACATACATATTTTTTACTATTTGGCTACTGAATAATTCCCGAACAAAAAAAGAATGCCTGGGGTGTTCCATACCCCCCAGACCCCCCCCCCCCGGTATACACTCACTGTTTTGTGCATTTGAAACTTAAATTTAAAATCTAGGGGTCTCATAATATCCAGAAAAGATTGTTTTGCTGCAAAGCGCACAAATAATTCTAAGTTTTCCTACTCGGAAGTTGAAGTTAAGATGTCTTTGGTTCATTTCGGTTAAGTCATGTTTCAGCTTCAGGCTTCTCAGAATTTATTCTTTTTTTGAGCCTGAGGTTAAAAGTATTTATTTATAATTACAACTTCAAATATTTATTGAATTGCAGATATTGGCAAACCGGGGGGTCTGGGGGGTATGGGATACCCTCGGTGCACCATTTCAGCGCATCAGTCACCTGTAGACAGATAACGGAAAATATCCGTAGAGGACCTATACATATTTTTTAATATTTTTCAAAAATAAACTGATATGACCGCCCCCGATTCCTTATGAGTTTACCATTCGACCATTCGTTTAATCGAATTTTTCTAATAATATCAGTGGTGAAACTTTCAAGTTTGAATAAAAATAATTTTTGCCCCCAGCAATAATATTGCATTTTTTATTTTTGTTTTTATGTTTTTATTTCATTTTTTTCTTTAAAAATATATTAAAATTTAATGTCATCAAAATATTTATATAAATTTTGATTTCTCCGGTAAAGAATCATTTTAAGGATGAGCTTAATTACTTAATTACTTGAATTTATTTATTTGTTTATGTGTATTTATTTATTTATTAATAATTAATTCGGAAGTCAGCGGTAAGAATTAAGTCGAGCGACTTAAGCAGATGGTTTGACCAAATCAATAAAATTAAAAAAAAATTTTCAAAAAAAGAGAGAGATGCTTGCTATTTCCCACAGTTTTGAAGTTCATAGAGAAAAAATTTTGAAAATGAGATTTTTACATTATTAGCTGACGGTTTTTGTTTATAAGTAAACTTTGTGTTCTTTGTGTTATAATGGGTGTATTGTTTTGGGTTTTCGAAAAACTCAAAATTTTCACAAAACAAGAATTTGACTTTGGAAAATCTTATGCGGTTATTCGCATCTTATGTCTTAATTGAAGCGGAAATGAAGTTAAATTTTTAATTCTTTTCAATTAAAATTAATTTGTCGTCAAATTAGCTCAATCTGCATTTATGACTTTCAAAATATTAAATCAAAGAATATTTTTTATTAAATTACCTTTACGCCCATTGTAATCCTTCAGCTTGTTTGATAAAAATTTTTTGAGATAATTAATCACAACACAAGCATAACAAACACCAACAGCGCACAATTTTTGAAAAATATCGCACGGATATTGGAAACTACGCGCGCTTAGTCACAACTTTTTTAAAAATAATGTACAATTCGAATGTAATCGATTTATGTTTATTAATTGTTATAGCTAACAGAAAACGTCTCCTTTCTGTTGCAAGTTTCAATTTACTGCATTAATCACGTAAATACTTCGAGAATGTGTAGGTTTTCATTCAGGGCGGGCATTTTGGGATTAATCGGTTCCACCAAGGTTAGCAATCTTGTCTATTAATTATTGCAGACTTAAATAAACGGTTAGTAAAATAGTCAATAGTACAAAGACGAGTCGGTCAGAATGGCTAATTAATTTTCGTAAATTTTTATTACCCAATTTGAATATTTAAATTTTAAGAAACTCCCATTTTGAGTTCGTCCGATGGAAGCACCAGGTAGCGGAAATTAAAAGTGTTTGCGGCTCATAAATTACAAAAATAAATTTGAATTTTCCGAGAAAATTTTTATTTCAATGAAAAGTCAGAACATAATATTTTTGTGTCTCGCATCTTAAAAAATAACTTACAAGGACGTGGAGTGATAAGTTGGCATTAAAATCTTAAAAAATCCTATAAATATTCCCTAATAAATTTTGATTGCAAATTTTACAAAGAAAAAATGTATTTTTTCACACTTGGTTAACTTGGCATGGAGTGGACAGTAAAAATGTATTTTGAAAGTTACGGCGAATGGAACAAATGAATTTTGCAAGTAACATGACAGACTTTAATCTTATCATCGGCCTAAATTTAACCATTAACGCTTTTTCTTTGTTTTCTTTATACTTAAAAATTAATGGATTCGAACCGACGCTAAAAATGCCTTTCGCTTTAAACATTACATAATTGGATGTAATGTACGGGGGCAGTTCGGCAAACAAAGCGTTTCGATTTTTGAGATTGTTCAAATTGCAAAAAATTTCCCAGTAACCTGAAATTGGGTTTCGTGGGCGACATACTTTTATGATAGGTGACATTCTTTTCGCCCACCAAAATTTCAAAAATGCCTTAAGCAGCACTAAAGGAACCAGTTAAATTTTAATTGTTAATTTGGTTTTTTTTCGTTTTTTTCCCTAGGAGAGAAATAAACTCCGTTTCAAAAAGTTTGTTCCAAGCGTGACTTGATAGTACAATACAAAGTGTAACTAATTGTTCCCACAAGCAGACATTCCGAGAGATTTATTTTGCTCTCGTCTATGGGTTTCTATATATACCATGGTGTATAGAATAATTAACCATTTTCATTCAAAGTTGCGAAACGACTCCATGCAAATAGTGATACGAATCTTGCGTGGACCTGTCAAGTGTCCACGTGGGTGGAAAACTCTCTATCTCTGTTTATCTTCAATTATTTGAACCATTTTTGCGCAAGTATCTTGTATGGAATCTTCACGCCTCTCTGAGGAATGTGAGATTTAATAAACACTAATGGATTACAGAAAAAATGTCGAAGGTTTCGGCTTGCATTGCATTTAATTAAATTAGCCGAAGATCGAAGAAGAGGAAAATTAAACAGCAGTGGTGGAAAAGGTAGTATGAAAGTTTACAATTTATTTATTGTTAATAAATAGATAAGTGTAAGATGTAAGTGTACAAGTTGGTAATAAAATTGAATATACAGATCTGCTAGATGTTTTTGCAAAATATCCGAGGGCGGAAATACGGGGGCGGTGGTAGCTCTACCTTATATGGACAAAGGCTTGCCACAGCAGAAGGTCGTGCCAATGTAAGTACATAAACTAAAACTGACCAGTCGTCCGCTTAATTATAGTGACAATAATGAAATATTAATTTACAAGCAGGATTCTATCAACTTTTGCCTTCCATCTCAAATGACTCAATCGATAAAATAAAATTTTTAATGACTTCCATCCCAAAAGCAAGCATTACTACCGAATTATCTTTGTGTATTAAAGTTTAACGACAGGATACACAGCAAGAAATACAGGGTCGCAGCTAGGTATTTTATCGAGAGATGCAGACAAGATAAACGGCATCTTCCATGGTAAAATATAAGAAAACTACTTTTTTCTCTCTTAGTTTCAGACTTTCGATCATCTTCTTCTATTTCTCTTGTTGAATGAAGAGGACCAATGATAAGTAGTAAAAGAAAAGGAACGGAAGAATTTGAAAGAAAAAAATTTGAAAAAAAAGAAAAAAAAAAAAAAGAAAAACATTTTTAAAGGGGGCGAACGTTCCATTGCCCCTACCCCTATATCCGACCTTGGACTTGGTCATAAATAGAGAGCCGTCACTAGTCACTCAAAGAGCTAAAGAACAGCAGGTTGCCGACTCGTAATCTATAGGGTTCCTAAGATTTCCTAATTTTCTTGAATTTTCTAAGATTTTCTAGAATTTTCTAAGATTTCCTAAAGAGTTTTAATATTTCTCTGAATTTCCTAAAATCTCCTTGGATTTTCTCCATATTTTCGGATTTCTTATTTCCTAAGATTTCTTAGATTTTCCAAGATATCCTTGAATTTGCTGAGGTTCTCTAGACTTACTAAGATTTTTTTAATTTTACCAAATTTCGTTGGATTTCTTCAGATTTCTCTGAAGGGATTCCGAGCCCCGGTATAAAGTATTTCTAAGATTTTCTCGATTTCCTAGAATTTTCTAAGATTTCTTGAGGATTTTTAAGATTTTTCTGAATTTCCTAAAATCTCCTATAGGACTTTTTAGTAATATTTTCGGATTTCTTATTTCCTAAGATTTACTCAGATTTTCTAAGATTTTCTTGGATTTCCCAAGATATCCTGGAATTTCCTGAGATTTTCTGGACTTCCTAAGATTTATTTAAATTTTATCTGATTTCGTTGGATTTCTTTAGATTTCTCTGAAGGGTTTTCGACCTCGGGTGCAAAGTATTTCTAAGATTTTCTCGATTTCCTAAAATTTTCTAAGATTTCTTGAGGATTTTTCTAGATTTCCTAAAATCTCCTAGGACTTTCTATTAATATTTTCGTATTTCTTATTTCCTAAGATTTTCTCAGATTTCCCAAGATATTCTCGAATATCCTGAGATTTTCTAGACTTCCTAAGATTTCTTCAGATTTTACCAGATTTAGTTGGATTTCTTCAGATTTCTCTGATGGGTTGCCGACCCCCGATATAAAGTATTTCTAAGATTTTCTATGATTTTCTCGATTACCTAGAATTTTCTTAGATTTCTTGAGGATTTTTAAGATTTCCTAAAATATCCTAGGATTTTCTCCATAGTTTCGGATTTCTTTTTTCCTAAGATTTACTCAGGTTTTCTAAGATTTCCTAAAATTTTCTAAGATTTCCTGAAGATTCCTAAGATTTTTCTGAGTTTTCTAAAATCTCTTAGAATTTTCTACATATTTTCGGATTTCTTATTTCCAAAAATTTACTCAGGTTTTCTAAGATTACCTTGGATTTCCCAAGATATCTTTGAATTTCCGGAGGTTTTCTAAACTTCTTAAGATTTCTTTAAATTTTACCAGATTTCGTTGTATTTCTTCAGATTTCTCTGAATGGTTGATATAAAAGTATTTCTAAGATTTATTAATTTTCTAAGATCTTTTAAGATTTCCTTAGATTTCCTAGATGTCCTAGAATTTTCTAAGATTTCCTGAGAATTCTTAAGATTCTCTTGAATTTCCTAAAACCTCCAAGGATTTTCTATATATTTTCGGATTTCCTATTTTTTTAAGATTTAGTCAGGATTTATAAGATTTTCTTGAATTTCCTAAGATATCCTTGGTTTTCTTAAGATTTTCTAGACTTCTTAAGCTTTCTTTAAATTAGATTTCTTAGATTTCTCTTCTCTTTCCACCTAGACTTGTACACTGAGCTTCTGGTATCTAACCGAATAGGAACTGGATTTCCCTCCCCAAACCAACCAATGAGCAACCAATCCAACAAAACACGAGACGGAGCAACAGTCAACTTCTGAATCAATGCTATTTCTTTGTTTGTTTTTAATTTTTTTAAGATATAGAATTCTCAGGAAATCTTAGAAAATTCTAGGACATCTAGGAAATCTAAGGAAATCTTAAAAAATCTTAGAAAATTAATAAATCTTAGAAATACTTTTATATCAACCATTCAGAGAAATCTGAAGAAATACAACGAAATCTGGTAAAATTTAAAGAAATCTTAATATGTAACTGTTGTAGAAACAATAAATTATAAAAAATAGCATCTAATTAGAATTTGTATTCACCATTTGGTGCAAAATATTCCTTTATAGTTTTCCTGTCACCTGTTGTTTTCCTCGCTGTTGTGGAAAATTTTAAAATCAAGTTCCTGTTCGTTGTAATTAGCATATCATTATAAAGTGATTTATGAAAACCTTCAACTTTTAATATCTTTAATAGCTTTTCCTTAATTGTAATAAATAAAAATATTGCAGCAATATCATTTTTACAGTAGACAGTGATACATTACATGCAAAAAAATGTTGAAGCACAAATTATTGTACTTTGCAATAATAATTTGTTTTATGCATATATCTCCAAATTTTACAAATGATATTTATTCAAAAGTAATGTATGTATTATTAATAATAAATTGTTTTAATATTTCACTTACCAGTTTCATCAAACTGACTATAAGATCGAGTTTCAAAGATTGGAATTGACCGATTACAATAAATCTGTTCTTAATATTTTCGAAATTAAAACTTTTAAATATAATCGAACACAAGCGGTTGCGAATATCACGATTAATTCAAAAGTGAACTTCAGAAAGGAAGTGGAGGTATGTACACAGAAAATGCTTTATTGTATTTATTCAATAATTTGCATTGCTTCAGGTGGTAGTTCAATTTTATAAATTTCTTAGTAACGAATATCGCAAACTCCCCGGGTCAAGATTTCAAGTAAATTTGTGTAAGAGTTTTGATTCAAATCTTATAGGAATACAACATTTTATCAAATGTGAAAATATGACCACATGTCAATTAGTGCAAGTAAGAATTTTTTTAAACTGATTAAGAAATGTATTCAATATAATGCTTTTGGTAGGACACTACCTATACAATCTGCAATTTTTATCCTGACGAATCTCGACTTCCAGCTTATATACCTACTGGTGCATACCGATTTCAAGTTGATGCTGTTTATCATGATGAAATATTTGCTACGGGAGCGCTGTATATTAAAATCTATCGCCCTATTGCTACACCAATTAAACATAAAACAGTTTACTAGCTGCACATTTTCACCAAAGTATACAAAACTTTTCTTACTTATCTGTTTCTGGTTTGTTGTTTGTTTTATATTAGTATTTCTTGCACAACCAAAATGTATTGGTTCAATATTTTATTTTATTTAAACTTGGTGCGAAGTTTGTGAGGGAAATATTTTGAATTAATAAAATAAATAAAAATATTGCAGATTAATTGTTAATATATTAAAAAAAATTAAAGATTAAGTGAATATGAACTGCTATACTGTAAAAGGTCGTTGCAAGATCGTTGATTACAGTATTCTTAAGATGTCCTAATTTTCTAAGACTTCCTTAAACTTCCAAAGATTTTCTTGGATTTCCAAAGATTTACAAAAGATTACATTTTCTCGAATTTTTTATTTTCTTGGATTTTTCCGGATTTCCTCAAGTTTTTCTTTATTTATACACTAGATTTTTCTTCTCGGTTGTAGCTGAAGGGAAATCTGAGAAAATTTCACAAAAGATAACGATAATGCGGAGCACAAAAAGTTATGTTGTCATTAAAGTGAAAGATCATGAGCAAAAATTGTTTGTCTTTAAACCGGGGGGGGGGGGGTCTGAGAGGTATGGAATACCCCCCAGTATACTCAACTACGGTTTAATCTGAGCTTTAATTTCGATTTATCTCGAAATCATCACAGACTTGCGGTCCATGTGATGACTACATCATTTGCATACATGATTACATGTATTCCCCAATCCAGTTTAGGCAGTCCTGGAGTTTAATTGCTAAATATTTCTCTCCACTAGCAGATCCAGACAATTACCATAGGGGGGGGCAAAAAAATACAAATTTATTAAATATGAAAAAAAAAACAGTGGTAATATCAAAAATAAATTTATATGTTATTTTTTAATAAATTAAGAACTGATATTTTTTGAGCTCTAAAGGGGGCGATTGCATCTGTTGCCCCCCTAGATTCGCCAGTGTTTCTTTTAATGGAAAAACGTTAAATTAAGAGTAACAAAGTGTAAGTATTTTACCTAATCCTCTAATAGGGTTTCTCATATTAAAATAAAAAGATTACCAAATACCCTAATGCTGACAATTGGTGCAGTTCGCTTACAGGTTGAACCCTGTGCAATCTACATGCCAGAGATTATGAAATCATTTAGCCATCGGTACCCGAAAAAAGCTACATTTATGTAAGAAAACAAAATTAAAACTATAATAATAATTTGAATTATGACTAATTCATTATAGAATTAACAATATTTAATTTAAATACAAAAACAAAGAAAAAAAACATTTTTACAAGACAACGAACAGAAGTTTTAATAAAATTGAGGTCAATTTGATTTACCTATCTTAAAAGTTTTGAAATAAATAAATTAATAAACAAAAATTAAATTTAACCCCAATATTGAACGCAAAACACTACAATATGTTTATTGCAATCGGTTTTTTAAAAAATCTTGCCACTTTGCCCTCACCGTTGCATCGCATTTTCAATAGAACAATGCTGGAATCCAATAATCCAATGTCTTGATTTAACTTAACTCTTTAAAAAGGTTAAACGCAGTCAAACGGAAGATTAATTTGTGCTTAAAGTAATGTAATTGTTTATATTTTTTTGTTCTACATCTTCTTCTTTTTCAGACTCTCATTTTCACATCTGTCCTCATTTTCATATTTAGTGTTTCAATAAAAAAATTAATTTTTGGTATAAAAGTTTACTTTTGAAATTAATAATAAATGCGCTATAGGATTATTACTTCTGTTATATACAAAATCAAGGGGTATATATCTCGAAATTTTGTGTACACTTATTTGGAACTCTCTTGGAAATCTCTGAATTTTCTTGGAAATCATAGAAATTCTTTAGATTGAAAATCAAGGGTAGATCCAGGCAAAGTTCATGTAAGGGGCAAATGAGGCTGGCGAGGAGAGAGTAAATAAATATATTTTGATAAGAATTTAGGTATATTTTTGAAATTAAAAAAATTTTTATAGATTTTTGTCACGAGGAGGGGGTTAGATACACCGTTACACGTCGTTTCGGCGACCGCAGTTCGGCGAAAGCGATTCGCCAACGTATATTCAGCGACGGTCAATTCGTCAACGTGAAATTCGGTGATTCCAATTCGGCACCGACATTTCGGCGATTCTCATTCGGCGACCGAAAATTCGACTACGTCGATTCGGCGACGGAAAATTTATTTAAGTGTTAAAATTTATTAAAAATATTAAAAAAAATTATTTTTTAATTTTAAATTAAATATTTATTTACATATATTATTATCCGTACTAAGGTTTATTTTGAACATTAAGATTTTAGGAGTAAAAATCTTTTCCAATGCGAAGCAATTAATCGAAAAGGAATATTGGGATATTGGAGCGCTGAATAAAACAAATAAATTGTCGGTCGACGTTTCGGTTTATTTACTAAAAACTATTTGTTTTTGCTTGAATTGTTGTCTTCTTTTTAGTCCTGAGGATGGTTTTTAGTAAATTAACCGAAACGTCGACCGACACAATTTATTTGTTTTATTCAGCGCTCCAATATCCCAATATTCCTTTTCGCTTAATTAAGATTTTAGATTTAGAAGAATAAATTGAATAAACTAAAAGTATACCTCCCGTCGCCGAATCGACGTAGTCGAATTTTCTGTCGCCGAATGAGAATCGCCGAAATACTTATAATTTTTCCGTATTATTGGGAATAATTTTTCAGTTTTAAAACAGTAGAAACAAAAATTTCAATCAGAATGGTTATTATATTTGATAATTTGATATCTAATGCTCATTCGTATGAGCATTAAATCCCATTATAATAGTTCGTATCTCTTCATTATTTTTGGGTTTTAAATTTTTTCTCTAAAATAATTAGTAAAGCAGATATTTGTATAAATAAATTTATTATATTCGTCTAACTCATTCGGCACCCTATATACTATTTTTCACAACTTCGCTTCAAATGATAAATTACATTGGTTAATAGCTAAATTTGAGATTTTGAATTTACAATAACTCGAAAACGGCACAAGATATCGAAAAACCGCACTAGATATCGAAAAACCGAGAAAAATTATTTCCCTCGTGCCCCACCTCGTTTACCTTAAACGTCTAGTAATTTGTCGTAAAAATCTATATGCAAAATTTCAGATAAAAAAAAATAGTACTTTACTTCCGCAAAAGTGAAATGTGAAAAATATATAAGTTTGTTTAAATGCAAAATTACAGAAAATAATTACTTTTTAATTTTTGTCATATTGTTGCACCACTTGAAAAAAATCAAAAAAATTCATGAGTATAAGGGAGTATAAAAGACATTTTTTGACAAAATTTGGTGAGTGACACTTTTCAGAAAGGCGTTAAAAATTAAGATTTAAATTTTATTTCTTTCGCCAAAAATCGGCTTTTCGTTTAATAATCATGACCAAATCACCATCCATTAATTTTGAATTTTACTATTTAAAAAAAAATAAAATCAAAAAAAGAGGTTTTCTTGAAAAATTCGAGAACCGTTTAAAATAAAGAGCTGAAAATTTGGCTTAATTATTTTTATTTGATACCAAAACGATCCTCCAAGTAAGAGTCGAAAAGGTTGTAAAGGCAGATTTCCCATATATACACCCGGCTATACCCTTTTACGAAATTCAAGAAAATATTGAAGAAGAGGAAAATTGAAGGAAACGTAGAAAATTCTAGGATATCTCAAGAAATGTAGAAAAAAGAAAAATTCAAGAAAATCTAACCAAATATCAGAAAATTCTAAGAAATGAAAAATCCGAAAAAATGTAGAAAATTCTAAGATATCTTAAGAAATCTCGGAAAAACTAAATAAGGGAGAGCTCGAAAATTTGAAAAATACCCATCTGTAGTATTTTTAAGAGTTCCTATTTCTTAAGACAACCTGGGATTTTCTCAAATTTCTCTTTACTTTTACACAAGAGTAGATTTGGGAAAAATTCATTAAGGTCCCAGGCTGGCTGGGAGAGGGTAAATACACATTTTTTGATAAGAATTTAAGTATATTTTTCAATTTTTAACAAAATATAGTAATTGTATTGGTTTTGATTGGTCTGGGGGGGGGGTTACCCCGTTACCTCTCCCTCACTCTTGTTGAAAATCATTGCAATTCTTTGAAAATCTTTGGAATTCCATGGAAATCATTGGTATTCCGAGACCTGAATGCTGAACATTTTATTTATGCTGAAAAGAACTATACACGAATTTCTATTATATTATTCAATTGTAACTATAAAAATTCTGTTTATTATAACAATATACCCCTTTACATTGTATTGGTTTCTCTTGGCTTACCAGCATTTTGGATTCTGTTCTTTTGTTTTGTTTAAAAATAGCATAATTTTCTCTCTAATTTTAGTTCGTTTCAATGCAACATAAATTGCATTTTTGGAATAGTTTACCAACTAATGTTGCAGCCGATTAAACTTGATATTAATTAAAAATTGATTAAATATACCCAACAGATTTGTTCTGAAAAAAATCCATTTTTGCATAAATATTGCAGTAGTATAAAAAATATTTTATAAAGCTGATTGCAGTTTACGACGAATAACACCAACAGGAATAATAATAATATTGATTCATGAATCTACTTCTCTGTGACATTTATTAACCATTAGTAATACCTACTCTATTGTAATAATGAGAATAAAATTACCAGGACAATAAAAAAACAACAATAAACTGCAATTATTAATTTATATATAAGTATATCTACTTACATTGTTATGTTAATACAATTTGCAAATACTATCAATGGTGTAACTGTTAGGTATGGGATATGAAGAAACTTTTTTATTTCAGAATTAAATTAAAAAAAAATAAGAATTTCTTAAAATAAGAAAAAAGAAGAAAAAAAAAGAAGAAGAAAAAGAAAAGAATAAATGTAGCGGTAAATAAGTAAATAAAAATGAGCCTGGACAATGTTTCCTCTTGAACCATAAAGTCTCGATCCTTTTCAATTTAGTTTTATAGCCTTACAGAAATGGAACAAATTTTTAAACAGCATAGTCACCAAAGAAGACTTTACTATTAATGGAAACTTGACCCGATATTTTCAGCAAAATTAAAAATAAGTCTGCCCACTGGAGGTGTGAGCCATTGATTCGCTCGGAATTCATTCTATAGAAGGATAATCCGGCTCTGTGACTAAAGGGAAATTATATTTTTGCCAGCGTTGGAAATTTATCAATTAAAATATAAATCTATACCCGCATAATACATAATATGCCTACTGCCTACAATATTTCTATATAAGATCGTGTCAAGTGTGGGCCATCATTATGGTTATGCCAAAATAAAATACCACTGCGTTTATTGATAAATATTTAGCACACCTATAATTTCTTTCAAGTTTGACATTTCCTTCTACGGTTTATATAAATCAAACTATAACCAATTATTTACTTTTTTAATGGTTCGACTCTTAATTTAGAATACTTACAAGCCTTTGGGTAAAATTTAGAAATCTCATTTTAGTGATTTATTGATTATTTTGAAATCCAAATGTTGCGCGGTAAAGTATACGGTTGCAGTAAATAATATTTGTCCTGGCAAACCGCCTTGAGGGACACCGCTCCTAATTTGGTAGCAAAAAAATAAAAGTTGGTATACTTCGCCATTATTATCCTAGAGCCTTTAAAAACCCGTACGTCGATTTGGAGAAAAATTTTTCCAAAAGCCAAATAAGGCCGGAGAGTTGATCGATTCAAATTGGAAATCAAATCAGGTGTAAATAAAGTTACACCTGGCTTCGAAAATCAGCTTACCTCGCCGCCCACACAAAAATTTACATTATCAATCGGAGGTGTGTTGTGCATGTTAATTAATATTAAAATACAAAATTATATTGAAATTAGTACTTAATGTATTTTAATTAATCAGTAAGTAAATTATCTATTTTTTCCCTTGTCACATCTCGGGAGACGATTATGTAAACTTAATTAAGTTCTAAGATGTTAATTAATTGATTGGAACATTCATAATGTTTGATTTATCGTGACTTAGACGCCTGCCATTTTGTATAAGTACCGTTTAATTAATAAATTAAATTTTATGAAAGCTGCTCCGTTGGCTCGGCCGTCAGGCCGCGAGCGGTACTCCTTTCTTCGTTTCCCCGAGGACGGGGGATCACTGACAGTACCTAACATTTCTTCTAATAATAATTTTATAAAATTCGCATCCAACGTTGCTTCGGTAAATTTGCAAAACAATTCGTTCGGCTTATTGTCTTGTCAAACGTCATTAAAGAAATTGCAAGAAATTTATTCGATATTTTACAAAATTTAAATAACAAAATAAATTCTCGCGAACGTTTCTATTTCAATAGAATACTTGAATTAAAATCTTCGCTTTTGGCGTTTTTATAAAATTTCTTGCCATACGGGATGCGATCGAGTCGATATTGACGATCCCGCTAAAATTGATTAATTTACGTCGTAATTAGCACATGTTGCAGTTTTAATAAACAACAATTTATTAGCCATCATAAAAGCGCAATTTAAAAATGTCTTCCTACGAATAATTTCTACGTTTGGTTTAAATGTTGCAAATGAAGACCGGTTTCATTACTGCCCACACGATGCATTCGAACATGCTAATAAAATTCTGTTTTATTATCAATAATTTAAAAATAAAGTAATTCAATATTTACCACGTAAGTAAACAAGTTTGGTTGTGGTTCTTTGCCTTCAATGAAAAGTTGACATTTTATTTCTAAATGAGGCATTTTTAACTAAGGAACCCCCCTATTATTCAAACTGAAGAACCAAAGTTAAAGATTTTCAGTAGCAATATCCCAAGGCTAATAATAAATAATTACTTCTTCTTCGTTATCTGTCAACCATTGACGCGCCTGAACAGATTAACAAGATTCCAAAACATTAAAAGGTATAATTACCTGTTTTCTAGCATTTAAGACATCCTGACACATTTCACATTTTTTTATTTTTTGTTTTTAATTCGCAGAATTTTGCATTTTCGTTTACTTGTCATCATTGAATATTTGAAATTGTAATAGTAGTAGCTTTAGTGCAGTTACAGATCAACTTTTAATCAAGGTCTGCGACGAATAAGTAAGATCAAATTCGAATTTCCCTTTTCCTAAGATTTTCTAGGAATCTTTGAAATTACCTCAAATTACCCCGGATTTCTTCAGATTTTTCTTCATTTGTACACCAGATTTTTGTAAATTCCTGGAAATCCCAGAAAATCTTAAGAATTTCTGTTTTGTTTTACTTTTCCAACTTTTTTGAAAATAAGTGTTGAGGAATCCAAGAAGAAATTCAAGGGAATTGTAGGAATTCTTAGAAATTTTTTTTTTCATCTTCGAAAAGAAATCTTAAAGAAAATCAACAAGAAATTCAAGGAAATTTTAGAAAATTTTAAAAACTCTTATCTAAACTCTTAAAAAAATCTTAGGTAATCTCAGAATTTCTTGGAAAATTTTAAGATATCTTAGGAATTTATTTTTTTTTATCTATTCAACTGCTTCGAAAAGAAATCTTGAGGCTTTTCAAGAAAATCGGTAGAAATCCTAGAAAATCTTAGGAATTTTTGTTCTATTCCTTTTAAAACATCTTCGAAAAGAAATCTTGAGGAAATCCAAGAAAAATCAAAGGAAATTTTAGAAAATCTAAGCAAATATTAGGAAATTTTAAGAAAATTGGAAAATCTTGAGAAATTTTAGAAAATCAGGAAATCTTAGGTATTTTTTGTCTTTTCCAACTCCGTCGAAAAGAAATCCTTAGGCAATCTATGAGGAAATTCCAAGGAAATCTCAAAACATCAGAGTAAATCTTAAAAAATAGAAAACCCGAAAATGTAGAAAATCCGGCATTTTAAAGTTCAAATAATAATTCAAATTTTTTATTTGCATTTAATTTTACTTTCGAGGGTTTCCACCAGTCCCTGACTGTTTTTTTTTATATCTAGGCATTAAAATACGTCGATTTAACTAATAAAAACGCCATATAAATTTTTTTAAATTTTTGAAAAAACACCAACCATTTTTTGATCCCAAAATATGAAAGTTGCAAATTAGCCACAATTTTAGCGGTTTCCTATGTAGATTGATCAGAAAATTAGAATGGCTCAGTCAGAATTCCCTTAGCTTTGCTATTTTTCGTTTTATGCAGCTTTAAATTTCAAATAATTCAAATTTTTGATTTGCATTTAATGTTACTTTCGAGCGCTTCCGCCAGTCCCCTGACTGTTTTTTTTATATCTGGGCATTAAAATACGTCGAATTAACTAATAAAAAGGCCATCTAAATTTTTAAAGATTTTTGAGAAAAACCAAAGGTGATTTTTGATCCCAAAAAATGAAAGTTGCAAATTAGCCACAATTTTTGCGGATTCCTATGTAGATTGATGGGGAAATCAGAATGGCCCAGTCAGAATTCCCTTAGCTATGATATTTTTCGTTTTATGCAGCTTTAAATTTCAAATTCAAATTTTTAATTTTCATTTAATGTTACTTTCGAGCGCTTCCGCAAGTCCCCTGGCTGTTTTTTTTATATTTAGGCATTAAAATACGTCGAATTAACTAATAAAGAGGCCATCTAATTTTTTAAGATTTTTGAAAAAAAGCAAAGGGGTCAAAAGACTTTTGACCCCAAAAAAATGAAATTTTCGATTTAGCCTCAATTTTTGCGGTTTCCTATGTAGATTGATGGGAAAATTAAAATGACCCAGTCCGAATTCCCTTAGCTGGGATATATTTCGTTTTATGCGGCTTTAAAGTTCAAATAATTCAAATGTTTGATTTGCATTAAATAGTACTTTCGAGCGCTTCCGCCAGTCTGACTGTTTTTTAGACCCTATAGGCATTAAAATACGTCGAATTAACTAATAAATAGGCCATCTAAATTTTTTAAGATCTTAAGGAAATCCAAGTACATCCAATGAAAATTTAGGAAATCGGGAAATCTTAGGAATATCTGTTCTTATCCTTTTGAAACTATTTTGAAAAGAAAGTTTGAGGCCAACCAAGAGGTAATCTAAAGGTACGGTTTGCTAACAACTGTACAAGCAGCACCGCATATAACCTTGGCTAACTGCTCTTATGCAATATCTGTTACGTGTGCTGCTAGAAGATACAATTGAAGCGCTGCACCTCCCAATTGGTATTGCACTTGCATCAGGTGGCGCCGGCCGTAACTGCTCTGCAGCTGCAGTTTCTAGCAAGACCGGGGTACAATTGCAGCGCAGTACTTCCCATTAGGTAGTATTGCAATCGCAGTTGACGCGGCCGTAACTGCTCTGCTGCTGCAGTTTCCAGCAAAACGTTCCTTAAGAAAATTTTATGAAATCTAAAAATCTGAGAAAATCATAAAAATGGAATTTCAATTTTTTCTACTTTTTTATCTTCTTTACAAAGAAATCTTGAAGAAATCCAAGTAAATTTTAAGAAATCCAATGAAATTTATGAAATCAGGTAATCTTAGTTATTTACTTTTTTTTCATTTTTCAACTGTTTCGAAAAGAAATCTTGAGGAAATCTAAAAGGATATCCGTGGAAATTTTAGGAAATAGAAAATCCGAAAAAATGTAGAAAATCCTAGACGGTTTTTAGGAAATCAAGAAAACCAAACGAAATTGAAAGAAATCTAAGAAAATCTCAGAAAAGTTTAGGAATTCTTGCTTGTTTTAATTTTTCAACATTTTCGAAAAGGAAACATAAAGTAATTCAAGAGAAAATTCAAAGAAATTATAACAACAAAAATAATAACTAAGAATATTATTAAAAATAAAAAAAATACAGTAAATGAAAAAAGCGAATATTTATTAGTGATGTTAGGGAGAATGATAAAATATAAAAATTAAATTAAAGAAAAGGAATTTTCAGTTGCATATTAATAGCAAATGAAAAATAGATTAATATAATTGATGTGCTCTGCATTGAAAGTGATCAAAATTTGAATGTCCTGATAATTTACCTATATCCATTGGGTTGGGGGAATTAAATATTTGGCTAATATGGAAGAAGGTAATATATCAACAATGATTATTATATAATAAGACATTTTTAGTTAAACGATTCGCATTTTTGATAAAAATTGTATTTAGATTAGTTGACATTTTCATAATTTATTTTATGTATCAAACGTCAAAGACAGGCAGGTACGGTATATCATTTTCTTTAGCTAAATCACGCAACCCTTATTGTGAGAAATGATCATTCTCAAAGCTGCTTTGATGTAGTTAAGTAGTCGTAGACTTTCTTATGATTACAAAAGAAGTAAACTACGATGGTACAAAATCAATTAAATATTTAATTAACTTAATTTATTTTTTCTGCAGAATTTCAGTATGTCGTGGAAAGGGTTCAAGCTGCCCGGATATGCTTTGGATCGGCGCTGAAACGGGATACAAATCCAATAGGAAAAGGAATAAGTGCGTTTCAAAGACGTTATGCCGCCGAAATACATCCAAATATAACTCCTCAAACCTACGATTTGGAAAAATTCACGGGGGTTAACCAATTGGCAAATAAAGTTCGTAGTAATAAGGGAGTTGGAGGTTTAGCAAATGGGGCCCCCAGGGACCCAATACTATCGCATTTTCGTGTACCTTCACCGACTCGGTATGACGCCGAACCCATTTACAAAACCTTTAAACAACACTTTGCTCCATTTGGGAAAAAAGTCGGTCGAAAGGAAGCAGCTAAAAGCAAAACTCCAGGGTGAGTAAACTAAATAATCAGAAAAACTTCAGTTTTTCAATTTTTTGTTAGGCCAGGAACACACGACTGTAGAATACGGCAATGTCGCCGTACGAAAATCGCGAAAAATTTTGGAAGACCATGCATGGTACCGGCCGTTGAAGAACGCTGCGTTCACGTTGTGTACGATGTTTGCAGTAAATGTTTAGAAATTTGTACAAACGATTATTGGCAAAAGGAATACACAACGTTTTTGTGTCACATATGCATGGCAGAAGAACAGCTGTGGTACGAAATCTACACGAGAAAGGAGCTGAACGAATTTCAGGTGAGTTGATCAGCTCGTAAGCTTGCAATGTTAATCGAGATTTTGCAGAAAATAAGAACATGCTGGTATCGCCACAGTCACGAGGGTACCACTGCCAAAGTTCAAATTATATCACCGGAAAAGTTGACCAAAAGAAGACGATTGGAAAATTATCTCAGTTTATACTTTCCTCCATTTTGAATAACATAATTTTTTACCGGGAAATTGTAATTTATGGTAAATATAATTATATATTCACGATTTAGCTATATTTGAGTTGATCAGGTCCCACTTGATATTTTATATTCCATTATTGATCAAATAGCTCAGCCGCATTTGGAGTCTAAAAACAGAGAATGCACAATATACAGATTACACTCATTAATTAAATCAAACTCCCTGTAAGTAGATGTTTTATCAAACGAGAAAAGAAAATGTTTATTATCCACCTCCAGCACCTATATAATCAGCTGACCTTAATTTTACAGATTTTCCATGTTAATTTCCACTGTAAAATACAGAGATTCCCCTTCCGGTTTCAAAGTATAACAAGTTTTTTCTTGATTATTGATTCTTTTATTTTCTCTCGGGAGGATTATTATACCACAGAAAAGAGACCGCTATTACTCAGCTAGTTGTTTAATTACTTAGGGCCTTTCACACAGAAATAAACTGAGTTTACCCAGCGTGAGAGGAACTTTCTTACTTCTCAGGGAAGGCAAAGTTCATCTCAAGAGACTGAAATCTCAATATTTCTTCACTTCTAAGATTACAAATGTATAGAAAACAAACCAAGTAACCAATCAGACAACAATAATTTAAATTTGCAGTAACAAATATAAAATTGATATGTCAAACTCACATTGAATATGAATCAATAAAAAACGACGTGAAACGTTGGAAAATAATATTGTTTTAATAAACCTTATACAAAGTTTCTTGTTTCTTATTACAAAGAGATACCCTTTTTTCAAAATGTAGGTAACCATTTTTCTAGTTAAGCCTATAATAGTTTTACAAAATAATTAGTAAGTACAAAAATGTAATTATACATAATTTATTCTAGCCAATGAAAAGCGCAAATTATATTTTCTGGATATTTAAATAAAGCGGATGTTCGAAAGATACTACTAAAGAACTTTTGCTGAGAGGCATTGGTAAATTGACTTTCGAATTGATGCTAAAATTGTAGTTACTCAGAAATGCTGCCAAAAATATTTTGACTTGCAAAACGCCTAGCCGGGCACCTAAAAGCAAAAATTCGTATAAGTTTTTAAATAGAAAAAAAAAAAATTAAGGCCCCCCTATTTTATTGCTACATTTAAAAATATTATGTTTATACCAACTATATTAATAAGTAGCTCCCGAAGCCGGTACTTATTTAAATTAACAACGAAAAACCTTTTAATTTTATTTTAATGGTAATAATGTCATATTTTAAATAAAATATTAATAAAGGTCCAGCTGTTTAAAATATATAATACATTTATTATGCAAAACTTTAATTAATAGTTTACGTTTTAAATTACATAATATTTTACCCAAAAGAACTGCTCCTAGCAATGATTTTTATTTATTCAGAAGTTTTTCAAGAAAGTGAGAATTAATAAAATGAAAATTATTACTTACCTATACAATTGCGGGGCCCTCCTCCAAACGATAAAAAGGTGTAATTTGGTCGCAGTGATTTATTTTCAGTTGAAAATCTTTCGGGATCATACTTATCAGGATTTGGGTAATATTCGGGATCATGTTGAAATTCATAAATTGGTATATAAACCATATCACCCACATCTACTATAACATCGGTGTCGGGCAATTTGTATTTTTTGCTGCAGGCTCTTGCCGAAAAGGACGCCAATGCGTACTTGCGTAAAGTTTCTAAAAGAAAATGAATTTAAAAAAAATCGTAATTTTGGGCCAAATTAAGATCAAATCACCTGAAACGCATTTATCCAAATAAGTCATTGCTATTATAGCATCGTAACTAATTTTTCCATCATATTTCTGCAAAACACTCACAATTTCTTCCCTTAAAGTATTCTGAATATCTACATTCATAGCTAATTCGTAAACGCAGAGAGCAATTGTCGACGAAGTAGTTTCAAAAGCAGCTCCAAAGAATATTAGAGCTTGAGCTGTAATGTCTACAATCTTCAGAGATTTTTCATTTTCCGAAACGTTGCCTACATGCAAATTATTTTCATTCTCAATGTCAATGTTGTTTCTCAACTGAATCAACGAATGCATCAAGTCGTATCGCACGATATTGTTCTTTTCTCTGTGTTCCACAGTCGTTTTCACCAAATTTAAATAAAAATTTTGGATTTTGTTGCTGTTGAAAGGAATTTTTAAAAAATGCAATACCGAAGGGCACAGTACACTCAGCACAAATATAATATTTTGACTAAAACTGCCCCCAAATGTGCATTCAGCAAATTCCTTAAATTCAATATTCAAATTTTTCAAAGTGTTGCACTCAATTCCAAAAACGCCCGTACCGATCGCATCAACTATGTATTTGCCAATCACTTCTTTCATATTAACAATTTCGGAATTTTCTGCGGATTTATCCAAAACCGACTTTAACTCATCACCAACTTGGATCAAAGTCTGGCACATAAATTTCATCTTACTTGGTGAAAACGCGGGCGAAATTTTCTCTCTCATTTTTTTCCATTGCTCGCCTTTTGTGGAAGCGATATGAACGGTGAGTGGATCATCCTCGTTAATATAAAACGAACGATCTGTAAAATGATCGAAATCTTTGGTAAGGATATGCTTCATCAGTTCATGATCGGTAACCACTAATGCCGGTCGGCCCAAAAAATAAAAACCCATAAACTTCTCTCCATGTTTCTTGGAAGTCTCATATGCTTCCTTGAATATCCTATAAATAGGAACTTTCCTGAGAGCTACCCCTGTTATATTTCCAAACAGCAGATTTGGTTTCAATGTTCTCACTCCTCGTTTCTTCCAAAAATTGAAGGCCCAAAAGTAATAAACCGTAATTATTACGGCGGCACTTAACAAAATATGCAGTACATTCATAGTTACACGCAACAATTTGAACAGATACGCAGAAGAAAGTTGTTTTAATTCAAGTTTCTGGTAGACTACTATCAATATTATACAGATTATCTATTGAATATTTATGTAAAATATAAAAAGATGCAAAGAATTACCTAATCTTCAAACAAAAGAATTGTTAAGTACCGGCAACAGTTAAAATTAAAATTGCGCAACCAAGATTACATAAGGTTAATAACAATTTTATTATTTAGATAAACAAACATGCTGATTGTTGTTATATTAATATTCTTAAAAAGTTAATAAACCAAAATTATTAGCCCATAAAAAAAATCAAATTAAATAAATAATAAAAAATGCTATGTATTATTCAAGAAAGTTTAACTAATATTTTTATTGTTCATTGAACCTAGGTTCCAGACCATGGATCATGTACGACAGGAGACGCCGAAGAAGATCTCTCGCTGGCAAAGCAAAATTTGAAATAATGGATAAATATCATAGCAATATATGGAGACTGTTTCATATTCTTTGCGCTTTTCAAATTTTATAAGCATTTTATAATTATGTCACTAATTTGTCAACGTAGGACAATATAATATTGTTTTAATAGACCTTATACAAAGTTTCTTGTTTCTTACTGCAAAGTAGCAAAGAGATAATACTCTTTTTTCAAAATTTAGCCATTTTTCTAGTTAAGCCTTTAACATTTTTACAAAATAATTAGTAATAAGTATAAATCACGGTACATAATATAGTAAGGTAATCCAGCGCTGCACTCTTTACGTGCATTAGAAATGAAACCATAATGTATAACGAGAGAGATGCAAAAGAAGGTATCTAAATGTAATAATACGTGCACATTTTAGATCATCTTACTACAACAAGCATCGCTCTCTGCCTACACAACGCTTGCTTATAGGTACCTTATTCTCTATCCTTGGGGACGAAAACGTTTCACGTAAACGTTGCTGGTAGGATTACCTTACTATATTATGTACCGTGGTATAAATATATAATTATATATAATTTATTTTAGCCGATGTAACGAGCAAATTTGGTGATTTATATTTTCTGGATATCTAAATAAAGCGGATGTTGGAGAGATACTACTAAGGTACTTTTGGTGAGCGGCATTGGTAATTTGACTTTCGAATTGATGCTAAAATTGTAGTTACTCAAAAATATAGTCAAAAATAATTTGACTTGGAAAAGTCCTAGCCGGCCACCTAAAAATAAAATTCGTATTAAGTCTTTAAATTAAAAAAGAAAAAACAATTAAGGGTCCGCCCCCTATTTTATTGCTACATTTAAAAATTTTTAATTTGGAAGTGAAATATTAATAAAAATAAAATGGTAATATCCAAGCGGACACATATTATGTATCCTTTAGTTAAGATAAAAAGAGCTCCTAAAGCAGGTACTTATTTCAATTAATTTATTTAAAAAACCACGAAAAAACCTTTTAATTAAATAAAATATAAATAAAGATCCCTATCTGTTTAAAATATATTATACATTTATTATGTTCAACTTTGATAAATATTTCATTTAGCATCTACTTTTATATAATATTTTATCCAAAAGAACTGCTCATTTTATTTATTCAGAATTTTTTCAAGAAACTGAGAATTAATATGAAAATTATACGTACCTATACAATTGCGGGGCCCGGCTCCAAATGATAAAAAGGTGTAATTTGATCGCATAGATTTATTTTCAGGTGAAAATCTTTCGGGGTCATATTTTTCAGGATTTGGGTAATATTCGGGATCATGATGACATTCATAAATTGGTATATAAACCGTATTACCTACATCTAATATGACATCTGTGTTGGGTAATTTGTATCTTTTGGTGCAGGCTCTTGCCGACATGGACGCCAATGCGTACTTGCGTAGAGTTTCTAAAAGAAAATGCATTTCAAAAATCGTAATTTTGAGTAAAATTAAAATCAAATCACCTAAAACACATTTATCCAAATAGGTCATTGCCATTATGGCGTCGTAACTGATTTTTCCATCATATTTCTTGACAAAACTCACAATTTCTTCCCTTAAAGTATTCTGGATATCGACATTCATAGATAATTCGTACAGGCAGAGAGCAATTGTCGACGAAGTAGTTTCAAAAGCAGCACCAAAAAATATTAGAGACAAAGGTGTAATTTGATCGCATAGATTTATTTTCAGGTGAAAATCTTTCGGGGTCATATTTTTCAGGATTTGGGTAATATTCGGGATCATGATGACATTCATAAATTGGTATATAAACCGTATTACCTACATCTAATATGACATCTGTGTTGGGTAATTTGTATCTTTTGGTGCAGGCTCTTGCCGACATGGACGCCAATGCGTACTTGCGTAGAGTTTCTAAAAGAAAATGCATTTCAAAAATCGTAATTTTGAGTAAAATTAAAATCAAATCACCTAAAACACATTTATCCAAATAGGTCATTGCCATTATGGCGTCGTAACTGATTTTTCCATCATATTTCTTGACAAAACTCACAATTTCTTCCCTTAAAGTATTCTGGATATCGACATTCATAGATAATTCGTACAGGCAGAGAGCAATTGTCGACGAAGTAGTTTCAAAAGCAGCACCAAAAAATATTAGAGCTTGAGCTGTAATGTCTAGAATCTTCAGGGATTTTTCATTTTCTGAAACGTTGCCCACATGCAAATTATTTTCATTTTCTATGTCAATGTTATTTCTCAACTGAATTAACAAATGCATTAAATCATTTCGCACGATATTGTTCTTTTCTCTGTGTTCCACAGTGGTTTTCACCAAATTGAAATAAAAATTTTGGACTTTCGTACTGTTGAATGGAATTTTAAAAAAATGCAGTATCGAAGGACACAGTCCACTTAGCACAAATCTAATATTTTGACTAAAACTACCTCCAAATGTGCTTTCAGCAAATTCTTTAAACTCCATATTCAGATTTTTCAAAGTGTTGCACTCAATTCCAAAAACGGCCGTACCGATTGCATCAACCATGTATTTACCAATCAATTCTTTCATATTAACAATTTCGGATTTTTCTGCGCATTTATCCAAAACTGACTTTAACTCATCACCAACTTTTACCAAAGTTTGACACATAAATTTCATCTTACTTGGTGAAAAAGCAGGCGATAGTGTCCCTCTCATTTTTCTCCACTGATCGCCTTTTGTGGAAGCAATATGAACAGTAAGTGGATCGTCCTCATTAATATAAAACGAACGATCTGTAAAATGATCAAAATCTGTAGTAAGAACATGCTTTATCAATTCAGGATCGGTAATCACTAATGCCGGTCGGCCCAAAAAATAAAAACCCATAAACTTATCTCCATGTTTTTTCGAAGTTTCATATACTTCTTTGAACATCCTATAAATAGGAACTTTTCTGAGAGCTACACCGGTTATATTTCCAAAAAGCAGATTTGGCGTCAATGTTCTGACTCCTCGTTTCTTCCAATAATTGAATGCCCAAAAGTAATAAAACGTAATTATTACGGCGCCACTTAACAAAATATGTAGTGCATTCATAGTTACACGTAAATATTTGAATAGATATGAAAAAGAAAGCTGCTTTCGATCAAGTTTCTCGTAGACAACTGATTATCTATTAAATATTTATGTAAAATATAAAAACCGGCAACAGTTAAAATTAAAAATTGCGTCACCAAGATTGCAAAAAGTTTTATAACAATAACAATTTAATTAGACAGACAAACCTGATTGATATTGTGGGGACGGTCAGCAACCCCACAAATTTCATTTAAAATCGAAAATTTTACATATAAAATTGCATGCATAAATTAGAAGCAAAAATAATTTAAATAATACATTTTAAGTTGGATCCGTGATTTTCCGAAACTGACCGTACGTTACCCTCCGAGCCGTTTTGGTTGGCGCTTATCTCGCTAAAAACATCCATGAACTCAATCCACCTCGACTGGGAAGCCCGACCTCTCCAGGGAAACCCGTACTCGGCGAAGTACAACACGCATGTGACGGCTATCACTAATTCTGTTTCACACTTGAAACAGTATATCAAAAAAGCTGAAAAGTTCTATTGCGGAATCGTTAATATGAAACCTTATGCTGAACCATCGTTTGCATACCTTTAGAGACTTGGCTTCCTGTTTGGTACAGGAGCAAAGGCTTCCTCTCTGGAGAGATCTGCGTTTGAATGCGTAAGTGATGTCAGTATTTCCTATGTACGGGAAGCCTTAAAATAAAATATGCTGAGTTATTACCACTTTTATTAACTCTTATCAATTTATAAATAGTACACTTTCGTCTTACACTTAAAATAAAACATTTAATTGTCTTTTCTAATATTACTGGCACCGTCGACATTATTCCCCGCACCTTCAGGTGCATACCTAAAATTTGAAAATTGAGCAAAATTGGATTCGGAACTTTGAGCATTTGCAAGGTTAGGTTCAGTTGCACTGGGTGTCGAATCAAACGAACACAACTGATTAAACAGAGCAGGATTTAAAATATCCTCGAGATTCAAACGTCTATCACTATCGCCCACAAAACTGTTACCCGTTTCGTCAGTTTTATTGCTAACAGAACAGCCGGAAACGTGACGATTACTCGCCTCGTCGATATTTGTCAGCAAAGTCAATTTTTCTAATAAGTTATGAATGCGCTGCCTTCCCGCAATGAGCTGCATGTCACTGTTACTTAAAGCACCACTGGGAGATTCGAGAAGCAAACCTTGAGATTCGCTATCAGTCATTGTGGTAGAACTCGACGACGTATCGACGACCAATGGCTTTCTGAAGTGATCCGTACGCGTCGAATAATACGCGCTATCGTTGGAACTTTTCGCGAACGACTCGTTATGCAGCGTCTTATCTCCATACATCGGCGTTTTTCGCGACACGAATTCACTCAAAGTTAACTCTCCCTCGCGGGGATTTGTATTGACGTCGACTTCTTGTAACAAAGACTGATACTGCGAATTTAGCTGTTCTTTTGGGCTAATATTAAGCAAATCAATCATGTTGTAATCGTCTTCAACGCACAAATTATTAATATCTTTTTCGAATTCGTCAGCGAATTCATCGTTGGATTCCTCGGAATCGTTATTCGTTACGTCGGCTAAGCGACTCCGCAATCGCTGCGTTATTTCTTCCAGTTCTGAGAATTTTCGTTTTAGCGCGCGTCCTAGCAATTCCGTAGGTTCTTCCTGTGGAGGTTTGTTTGGTAACGCCAAAGGCTGCTTCTTGACAAAATTATTATCGATTTCGTTCGCGACGGGTGACGGAGTTTTGTTGAACCTCGATATATTTTCCAAAGGAGTGACGTGAATCTTGAAATTAATAAAAAAATCACAAAATGCTGTAGAGCGTTTTAGGTTCACTTACCTTTATTTGTCCATTGCATTTACTGGAGAAGTCCACGATGTTGAACCAACCCTGAATGCCAGGCAAACCTGCTAAAAGAACAGTTAAATCCAGTGCAGCAAAACCCAGCACCACATCTGTCTGCAAGTTGGGTTCATTAACATTACAGTTATTTTTACGCCAGACTTTAAAAAGAAATCGTTTTTGGCTCTGTAACAAAAGATAGAATTAAAAACCAAAAGTTGACCCAAAATTTCCACTTACATTTGTCAACATCTCGCCCGGTAACAAAACGTCGCTACGAAAATCCCAATGAGGACTGGTGCTTTTGAGTACAACTGGAGTGACTTTCAAGTTCGCACCTGGAATTGTTTCGTAAGTGACGTATGTACTGGGCAAGGTTTCTTCCTGAGGCATATGTTTGCGTTTATACTTCCTCAATTTGCACCTTCGTTTGCAAGGAAGATGTAAGGCACCCTCAATTATCACGTGAGCCTTAAACACATTTGCGTCGTTCGCCATTTTCGGTGCTACACTCCTTTGCAACTTGAAAGCATCCTTGAGGGAATCCAACAAATCAGAAGTTTTTCTCAATTGTGTGTTGGTTGCAAGCTTTGATTGATCCACTTTAGCCAAATTTTCTTCAATCAACATTTTGTCCTTTTGGTTGCTTTCCTCAGTATTTGTTGCGTTTTCCACTACCTTGGTTTTCAGTTCAGGCATAAGTTGGGACAGGAAATTTTGTAACATATCTTGCATTTGGTGTTGATTTGAATTATTTTGGTTAAGATTTTCATTTGGTCCATTTTGAGGAGGATTCTTTTGCGGTTCCATTTCTATATCCGATTGAATACCAATATCAATAGTTTTGACTTCGTTTTTTAATTTAGGTTTAGGAGATATGCTTCTGAGATCTTTTGGCGGATTAGCGTTTTGTTTACTCTTCGCCTGAGCTCTTATCAAGTAACCTGGTCGTTTGAACGCTTTAGGGTTCTGATTTAGATGATTATTCGATTGTTTGCCTATTTCGTTGACGTCTTGGCTTTTAGGAACTTCAGTTTTCGATGCAAAAGGAATGTAAGTAACCGAATTCGTGTCGTTTCTTATACCTCTGTCAATTTCCAAATTTTGAATTTGTGTTTGGGTTCCTACAGAAACGATCACTTTCATCTGACCTTGAATCGTGCCATCAACAGGACTGCAGATTGGTTCCCACCAATCTGAGATTGTTACTGGTAACTGAACAATTTTTATAAATAAAAGTAGTTAATTTGCAAAAATTGAAAAAACTTACTCGATTTTGAAAAAGGGTTTCTGCAATGACTGGATCTTTATAAGCAAAGTAAAACTGATGCAGTGACAACTGGGAAATTCCAAACTCAACGTCTTCGTCGGTTCTTTCCCAAAATTCTACTACAATAGAATTATCTCGCATGTAAGTGAGAAAATCATTGTTATACAGAAAGGGAACTTTCTGAAATGGCAAAATTAGAAGTTCTCACAAATGTAGATCGAAAACAAACCTGAAAGTAGTTGAAAACTGGAGTTTTGTTTTTGTAAACCACTCGACTACATAAAGTTTCGTCCTGGGAAAATGCTTGGCAACTGAGGTAGGAGTTTATTGGGCCACCAAAATAATTTACTTCTGAAATGTATAATAGTCCATACAACAAAGTTTTCTGAAAAAAAAGAGAGAGATAACACTGCACCCTTCCCATTATTTGTTGTTCAACGAGGGTAAGCGAAACTTTAATTTATCAAGAATATATAAATTAGGAGATGGTGATGGCTTCGCGGTGAGTACATGATGTTACTACTGAGAGTAAGAAGCATGATTTCTCAAGATTTCGATAGAAAGAAAACCCACAAGTGCTTCCCGCAAAATGTCGCTTACCCCTTCTACCAAATTAAACTAATTACATTTTGATCTTGAGTGGTGGCAGTATCTTGTATGGTTCTGTTTTCTTTGGTTAAACTATCACCGCGATTAAAATTTAAGTTAGGCCGTGCATCCTCCGGTAAAACTTTCCTATTCTTCATCCTATTCCGTATGTTTTGGAAACTTCTGTTACTCTCTGGTTGCGAAGTTACATAACCTGACGATTCGACTTTTCCACTCAAGACTTTCTCTTTTGGTGGTGCGGGAAGCTTTTCGCTAACTGGCGTCTCGTCAAAAGTAATCTGACTGTCACTTCGTTGGCTAGGAATAGGTTCAATTTTGGTATTGTTAAGTACCAATTCTAAAATAGTAAATGATCAGTCTTCACTTTAAATTTGCGCTGTAACTTTACCAACAAATTCTTTTCCAAAGTACATTCGACCGCATCCTAGTTGAAAACTGATTTTTATAGCGCCCATCACTAAACCGTCGCTTACTATTGGAAAATTTTGAGCACAGCTTAGATGCTTCGTTATTTCAAATGAAGCCATGTTAAAGGTTGCGTATCCCAAAATGTTGGTCGTTTTCTGTTTCATGGTTCTCGAACTTATTTGAAACTTTAGTTCAACTTCTTGTAAATTTAGATCTAACAGGCTCACTATGTCGTGGATCGACGAGTGTTTGAAATAGATTTCTAAAATTTATGCGTAATTAAAAATAACTATCTTTACCACAAGATGACAATGAAATATTGTGTTAATTCCATTTTTCTTTCAAAAAAATTCAAACCTTCAAGAGTTAACACTTTTTTACTTACTTTTATTCATAACTTGAAATCCGTTGATGTTAGACAATAAAAGGTTTGAATCTACTTGGTAGATTATTTCACGCTCTTTAAATAAGCACTAAATCATTTTTACTGAAAAATCAATATTTTCGGGGCTATGGGCATGTGAAAGTGGAAATTAAAAATAAAGCTTTAAAGTGGCCTAACTCTCAAGGGTTTGAATTTAGAAAAAAAAATTGTTAAATATTTTTCTTAGAAAAGTGTCCTCTATCACCCTGTATACAGAGCAAGATTGTGTTATAGAAAATTAAAAACATTATTTTCCCTAACTGAAGAATTATTTTAAACGTTTGGTTAAAAATCAAACATAAATAAATACTGTGACCTCTCCGGGACTTCCAAAAAAGTGAAAACCCTGTATTATATAATGCTTCGGTAAAATAATTGATTTATGTTTTATTAGAGCAGATCAATAGATCAATACATTCCAACGTTAAATTATAAATATTAATTCTTGGATGAATGAACTGCGAATGTACTAACCTTCGTTGTATAATTTTTTCGAGCAAATTCTAAATAAGTTTCCACTTAAACCTGTATCGACCTTCGATCCTGTTTTTTGTTGTGAGTTAACTAAGAAATCCGGAACGGAATACTCGACAAAGTAACTGTGCGTGCTGCTAACCGGCACCTTGTACTTCGAATCGGCAGAACTGTGACTGGCTTTCCGATTACCAGCCTGATTGAGAATTAAACTGTGAATCACAATTTTCAAAGAATTGACATATTTGAAGTATTCCTTAGCTTTTGCCCGATAGCACTCCTGTATGGATTTCGTTATCTGTTCCGAAAGGTTTTCATTCTTCTCTTTCTCTTCATGTAAATCTAAAGAAGGCACTTTTTGATGTTTCGAGTTATCACAAAAATATTGCGGTTCCAACAACCCTAACTTCCTGTACCGATTGCAGACTTGACAAGAACACTGCTGTTCGAAGTATTGACCCGACATGGTATCACCGGTGCCTTTAGAAGACTTCGCGTGCTTATAGTCACTGCCCAAGTGACAACTGTTCAGGCTGTCGAATTTATCAACGTATAACGGATCGTTATCCAGAATTGATTTGACCATTGCATTCCTCAGCCTTTGACCTTGTTCTAAAATATGCTCCACAATGGTCACCCTGGAGCCGGTGGACAATCCAACGCTATCCGACATTATATACAAGAAACCATTTAAAAAATTATAACCAAACAACAAAAACTTCAAAACGTAAACACAAAATTCAAATTCGCGAAAGTAACAGAATTTCCATTTACAAGTACTGCCAACACCTCATAAAAGTAACTAACTATTCAATAAATCGAACATTTTTCTAGGCTTCGCCGCCAGCATTATTACATATTAATTATTAATTCGATTACGTTCGTCGTGTTGTCATTACATTACTTACTTAATTAATCATTTTTGTACCACTTAAATTTAGATTAAAAGTTGGGATGGATCACCAAAAATTTTACACTACCGCACCATCTTATTGATATAGAAGTCACTAAAAATTGACAGCGGCGTAGGCATATAAAAGTAATTTTATAATTAGATACAAACTACAATCATTATTTTTATCATCAAATAATTTTGGGGCTGTTAAATTTGAAAATAAAACTAATTTTGGAAAAATTCGTATTGATCTAAACAGGTTATGTTGAAATGTCAGTGCACAAGTAAACAAACAAGCCCCGCCCACTATCAAACATGGCGGGTTGTTATGAATGGAGGAATCTACAAACAAAAGGAATTTCATTGTATTAATTCCAAGAAATCAGTTAGCGTACGCTGTCTGTAGTAAAATATGTAAACAAACAGCGCCATCTTTGTTTAAATCAATGAATGATTTCTTTTTATTATTATTAGTTCATTGTTGCGGTTTTACATTGAAAATTATGAAAATAATAACTTAAATAAAAATTTTTCAATTAAATTTAAGAATTTTGGAACTTGAAAAGTTTAAAAATGTTTGGATTTTATTTTCCAACATAGACGGTATCGCCCAGATTAATTTGTCCTTCGCACTCCAAGCCCATTTGATTACCAAAAACAGGCCGATATCCTTCGTAGGGGATGTTCAGGACGTCCTTTAATTTTCTATACCTAAAAATTTTTTATTTTAATTTGCATTATAAAGTGAAATTTTGGTAAAATTTGAGTGAAATCGGTCGATGAAAGCTTAATCAGAGCTTTCCCCTGTTATATTGCCTATTATGTAAAGCCACAGTCATATTTTTATAATTTTTGGTTGGGGGGGGGGGGAGAAATTTTTGAAAAATAATATATTGTAGTGGAACGCCGGAAATATTTTCCCCGACTTCCTTTTCTATCTTTAGATGCCGGCTAGCTGAACAAAGTCGAAAGCTGGAAACTTCTCAGGATAATAAATTATCCACAATAGCAAAATTAAATACAAAAAATGCAAATCTCCCATTTCCAAAAATTCAAAAATAATAAAATAAAAATTCTAATTCGAAAAGAAAACTTGACATGATAAACCAAAAATTGATTGTTTTAATATATTGTCATGTTTTTTTATATGAGCTAAATCCGGGCTGTGTTCCACAAATGATTATCAATCCAGAAAAGTTTTAATAATCTAGAATTAATACAAATTGACTTACTTTCTTAACGTTCTCATTGGTTCTTGATTTACGGAACTTATGCCAGTTTCTGGATTTATCAAGGTCATATTGCAACGTAAGCATGGCCTGACGGCATACAATACAACATTTCCAATTTTAATCCACTTCCATTTATCTTCTACAAATGGTACCTTATCATCGTTGTGCACCAAAATATTTGGACGAAAATTATTTACAGTTACATTTTCATTGGGTACTTTAGCACAGATATCGTCCACACTAGCCTGACTCACTACCATGTAACTCGACATATTGCTGTACAAACCCTGAATTAATGTTCAATTGTTTGTTTTCTTATTTTTTGAGTCAACTTACCGCAGCCTCATTCTTCAAATTGGGGTAAAATTGTAAACTTTTCTTGTAGCCTTCTTGAATATTCCTTTTAAAATTGCCATGACAGAAACCCAAGCGAAAACCAGATGTATTGTCGAAAACATACATCGAAATCCACTTTGCGGCATCATCTCCACAATCGTACTTGTTCATATTTTCTTTCGTCCAAAAACTAAACAAAAAGGTTTAGTATTTTTTACAAACAATATAAGACAAAAACTACAGTATGTTTCCCTTTTTGTCGTTATCTTGCACGTCGGGAATTTTGACTCGCAGGGAAGCGGTTCCAGGAGCACTTAATTCGAAGTGATCTTCGTCGCAAGCAGTAGCTTCCACAAGAAGCATTTTTGGCCCACTGCAAAATTCGAGGTTTTCTTTCTTGTAGCAAATTATGTTTCTGAAAATAAAAATTAAAAAAAAGTCAAAGTCTGATTTGGTTTGCGTACCTGTCTTTAAATTGATATTTGGTTCCAGTTTCGGGAATCACGAAACCTTGTTTTGTACAAATTGCATTTTCCAATTCCACTCGTCTTCCACCTTTGAGTGGATATATAAGTAACTTCGTTACGGTTCCAACCGGTTCCCATTTCTTTGGTACTCTTCGTTTATTTTTATTAAAATACCAGTAAATTGCCAGCCCAGCAAATAAGGTAATTGAAATAGGAATGACTGCGTTTATTGCAGGTGCCATTATGATTTTTGAAATAAATAATACTTTAGTTGTATGAAAATATTAATTTTTTGAAGTGTCTGATAAAAAATACTCGTTTTGTGATAACATTGTATCGATTGATAAGCAACATTTTGTGTTTGTCAAGTTTTATCAAACAACTTTAAGAGATATTCACTTATTTAAAAATATATACTCAAATTCCAGAATATGAGACGAATTAAGATAGCATTTGTTTTTGTTTTAGAACTTCTTTTAATTTTTCCATCCAATAATTTTTTATTTTGATTATTATTATTAGTAGATATGTTTAGCAATTAATTAAACCTATAATCTCCTAAAAAGAGAAGGTAAGTCTAAGTAACGACATAGGTGTAAGACCTGAATCAGAATCTTATTGCTCTCCTATAATTAATGATTAACCGTTTTTTTATTTCTTTAGTACAACAATGTACAAAACTGGATCAAATTACCTGATTACCTGAGATTTTTCTTGCAAAAATGCAATGTTTTATAGCATATCAAAAGGACCTCTAACGTGGGGCAGATTAATAAATAAGTTTTATTATTAAAATTTGTAAAATGAGCGAATATTTTAGATTTTATTTGTTATTTAAAATTAATACATCATATTGACTTAATTTGTTAGGTAAATAATTATATAAAAATTAAAAATATAAAACAAAAAAACAATAAAAGTCTTTTGTATGCTGTTATAATGATCATAGATCAATTTTTTTCTCAACCCCAATAAAACGTAAAAAATGAAATGTTAAACGAAAGTAATTGCTTAACTCTCAATCCTACCTTCCTTGAAACCCACAACCACACAACAATCGGATTGTTTATTAAAATTAATATTCATTTTCTTTAGTAACTGTAAGTTTTAAATTTTTGGAAACAGTAGAATTTGAAAAAAATAAAAAAATTTATTTTCCAACAAAGACAGTATCTCCGATTTTAATATGTCCTTCGTGCTCTAACCCCATTTGATTACCAAAAACTGGCGATATTCCTTCATAGGTGATGTTCAGCACATCTCGTAATTTTCTGTACCTAAAATTCATTAATTGTATTGTATTAATTGTATCTACGCTACGTTAAGTTACGTTAAGTGAATGTAAACGATGCTTAATATATTTTTATACTTACTTTCTTAACGTCCTCATAGGTTCTAGGTTCTTTGATGCTACGCCAGTTTCAGGGTTTACTGTGGTTATATTACAACGTAAGCATGGCTTAACTGCATACAAAACAACATTTCCAATTTTAATCCACTTCCAATGATCTTCAACAAATGGTAACAAATTCTTGTCCTGCACCAAAATGTTTGGCCGAAAATTATTAACAGTTATATTCTCATCCGGCAATTTTCCACTAATATCATCTACGCTGGCCTGATTCACAATCATGTAACTCGTCATATTGCTGTATAAACCCTAAAAATACAGGCGTTAACCTTCATTTTACTATTCAAAAATTCAAACTTACCGCAGCTTTATTTTTTAAATTAGGATACAATTTCAAACTCTTCTTGTATCCTTCTTGGATGTTTCTTTGAAAATTATTATCAAAGAATCCTAAACGCAATCCCGACTCTTTGTCGGTAACGTACAGCGAAATCCATTTGGCTGCATCATCTCCACAGTCGTATTTGTTTATATATTCCTTCGTCCAGAAACTGAAACAGATGATTTTATTTATTTTGTAGTTGATTATCATAAGAAACTTACAATACTTGTCCTTTTTTCGTTGGTTCCTGTATGGCATCAGGAATTTTTACTCTCAAGGGTGGGGTTTCGGGAGCACTTAACATAAAATGATTTTCATCCATCGCTGAAACTTCCACCAGTTGCATTTTTGGATAGCTGGAGTATTCTAGATTTTTTTCATCATAGCAGATTATATTTCTGTGAAAATAATTTTGTTCAGCATTTTTAAAAATTTCAGTATTTCGTTTACCTGTCTTTAAATTGATATTTTGATCCAATTTCGGGTTTCACAAATCCTTTTTTTGTGCAAATTGCATTGTCCAGTTCCACTCGTCTACCTCCTTTGAGTGGATAAATGAATAATTTCGTTACGGTTCCAACTGGTTCCCATTTCTTCGGCACCGTCCGTTTATTTCTGTAGAAAAACCAATATATTGCTAGGCCAGCTAAGATGGTCATCAAACTTGGAATTATTCTGTCTGTTCCATACTCCATCATAAAGTTTTTCTAGCAAGAATTCTTTAGAGATGTAATCGTCAGGTTTATAAAAACTAAATATTTTAATAATAATATAATTATAAAAATAATCAGTTGTTTGAAGTGTCTGATAAGAGTGTTTACAAAATTTTACCAATTTATCAGTCCTCCGCGATAGACAACATTTAAAGTTATTTAAGTTTGATCAAACCAATTTAAAATCTCATTAGATCAACACAAATCTGATTGCAATATTGATTTGTTGTTAATTTCACTGTAGATTACTGAATTGCTGAAAAAATGCACAAATATTTGTCTGTAATGAAATAATCAGACATAATAGCCAGTATCAAATTAATTTCGAAAGATTAGTATTTCACCTAAGGATAACCTACTTTGATAAATAATCAATTGCCTAGTTCGACTTCAGGGATGCTTTTAAAACTTTATTGGGTGGAATCTGATTGTTTATTAAAATTACAGTGACTTCAGGTTCAAAATTTTTGGAAAAATCATAATTTAAGAAACAGAAAATTTATTTTCCAACAAAGACGGTATCGCCGAGTTTAATATGTCCTTCGTATTCTAAACCCATTTGACTGCCGAAAACTGGTTCACATCCTTGATGAGCGATATTCAGTACATCTCGTAATTTCCTATATCTAAAATTTAACAATAAGTTTTGTACGTTAAGTTACGTTACGTTAAGTTGACGTAAACGATGCTTAACACATTTATACTTACTTCCTCAACGTCTGCATAGGTTCTCGTTTCTCCGATCGTACGCCAGTTTCAGGGTTAACTGTGGTTACACTACACCGTAAACACGGTTTAACCGCATATAGAGTAACATTTCCAATTTTAATCCATTTCCAATGATCTTCCACGTATGGTAACAAATTCTTTTCCTGCACCAAAATGTTTGGTCGGAAATTATTAACAGTTATATTTTCATCAGGCAATTTTCCACTAATATCATCTACACTGGCCTGATTCACAACCATGTAACTCGACAAATTGCTGAATAAACCCTAAAAATGTACCTGTGCTTAACCTTCATGGTGCTGTCACTCTAACTTACCGCAGCTTCATTTTTTAAATTAGGGTAAAATTTCAAATCTTTCTTATTCTGTTCTTCGATGTTTTTCTGAAATCGGTCGTCAAAGAATCCCAAACGTAATCCGGATTCCTTGTCGGTATTGTGTAGCGAAATCCATTTGGCAGCGTCATCTCCACAGTCGTATTCCTTTATATGTTTTTTCTCCCAAAAACTAAAACAAACATGACTTTATTTTCCATTTTACTGCAGAATATAATGAAAAACTTACGATATTTTTCTTTTTTTCCTTCGATCGTGTATGGCGTCAGGAATTTTCACTCTCAGGGATGGGGTTTCGGGAGCACTTAATACGAAATGATTTTCATCCATCGCCGAAACTTCAACCAGCTGCATTTTTGGATATTTGCAATAATAATCCAGATCGTCTTCTTTGTAGCAGATTATATTTCTGTGAAAATTACTTGGCTGGGTATTGTCGTTAAATTGACTCTAAAATACCTGTCTTTAAATTGATATTTTGATCCAATTTCTGGTTTCACAAGTCCCTTTTTTGTGCATATAGCACTATCCAGTTCCACTCGTCTTCCTCCTTTGAGCGGATATATGAATAATTTCGTTACAGTTCCAACTGGTTTCCATTTTTTCGGCACCGTCCGTTTATTTCTATAGAAATACCAATTTATTGTTGAGCCAACTAATGTTATGGTCATCAAAGTAGGAATGATTTTGTCTGATCCAAACTCCATTAGAAGGTTTTTCCAGCAACAGTTGCAATAATCGCGTTTATAAAACTTAATATTTATTGTTATAAAAATAAATTCTTGTTTGAAGTATCTGATAAGATTGTTTTAAAAACATATTCGTGCAATTGGTAAGTAGAAAATACTTCTGACATATTATTACATTTTACATTTGGTAATGATGTTAGTGGTGAGTCATAACTTTCTTTCTCTATTCTAACTAAGATTTTTAATAAATTAACTCAGTTTTTCAATATTATTCATAGATTCAAAAAAACTTTAAAAAAATGAATATGAGTTTTTTAATATTTTTATTATGTCAGCTAATAATCATGATTCAGTCAATAAATTTTAGTAGAAAATATAATAGAATAGAAAACTGATTAAGTAAAGCTGAATTAGCTCAGCAAGAGGTAAATATCCAGTAAAATTTTTGTACACAAGACTCGGAATTCTAGAGCTTTCTAAGAATTCTAAGAATTCCAACGATTTCCAAAGAATTCCAAGGGAATTCCAAACAAATGTACACACAGTTTTCGAGATTGCGCTAATCCCTCACTATCGAGGTTCTGTTTGTTACATTTTATATCCGTTTAAATCACTTGCGGTCTTAAGAAGGAACCATAGAGGCAATTTATCCCCACTCTGGGGGTCCACCGGGAGTTTATAGAGTTTTAATTTGATATCGTCAGTAAATACAGACCTTATCCTTTATCTGTCTACCACTGGTGCGCATGAATGGATTAACAAGATATATTTTAATTAGAAAATTACTAGGTAACATAGTATAAATTAGAAGTTCTAATGCAAGACTTGAAGTGGGAAGTCTTCAAAGGCCATCCCAACTCAAAAATTATAGATCATAGTAGCTGTAAAGAAGAATTTTTCCCTATTTTATAAATTTCAGAAATAATCCTTCTATAAGAATAGGGAATACCCTCCAGCATTGGCTATACTGCGCACTGGAAAATTTTGTGTACACTTATTTGGAATTCCCTTGAAAACCTCTGGAATTCCTTGAAAATCATAGAAATTCTTTAGATTGAAATTAATTTGAAAATCAAGGGCGGATCCAGGCAAAGTTTATGTAGGGGGTAAATGAGGCTGGCGAGGAGAGGGTAAATAAATAGATTTTGATAAGAATTTAATTTTTTTAAGAAAAAATTGTTTGTAGATTTTGCTGATTTTTGTCATAAAAAGGGGATACACCGTTATCCTCCCTCCTTCCAGCCGCCCTTGTCAGGCAAACTTAGAAAATTTAAAAAGCTAAAAAATAAAGCTCATCTGGAGTATTCTTAAAATTTCCTAAGATTTTCCTTCACTTTTGTATGTCACAATTTTCTATCGGTTTCCCAGAAATTAAAAAACTCCGGTGTACCTAGTAAAGAGAAATCGGAAGATATTCAGAGAAATTCCAAAAAATCTCAAGGAATTTTACACAGAATCTTAGAAAATTTTAAGAAATCCATGGAAATTTTACGAAATTCAAAAAATCTTAAGGAAGCGGAAAATGTAAGGAAACGTAGAAAATTCTAGGAAATCTTTAAAAATCCAAAGAAATTTTAGAGAATTATAGAAAATTTCGGAATATTAATGGATTCTAAGAAACGAGAAATCCGAAAAAATGTAGAAAATTCTGAGATAATTTAAGAAATCTCGGAAAATCTTAATAAAACGAAGGAAATTTCAAAAAATAAAGAAAGGCCGTTTATAGTATTTTTAAGATTTCCTTTTATTCCCATTTCTTAAGACTTCCGGGGATTTTCTCAAATTTTCCTTCACTTGTATACAAGAGCAGATGCAGGAAAAATTTATGGAGGTAGGTGAGGCTGGCTGGGAGTGGGCAAATAATTACATATTTCTGATAAGAATTTTTTTAAATTTTAATAGAATTTAGTAATTTAATTAGTCGGGGGGGGGGGTGTAGTTACCCCAATACTTCCCCCTTGTTGGAAATCTTTTGAATTCTGAGTCCCGTGTACAAAATTATTTTGGGATATTTACTCCTTGGTAATTTATATTCCCCGGACTCCCCGATTTACCCATTGTTTTGAGTTTTTTAAACTTAAATTTCAAGTTTAAGAAGATTTAGGAGTTTCACAGGAGTTTCACCCCAAAAAAGCTAGTTGCGCTGCTAAGCGGGCAAGAAATTTTATTTTTGCATTCCCAAGAGTAGAAAATCGCTATTTCATACCTTCCCGGCTCCACGAGACCCCAAAACTAGCGTGAAAATATTAAAAAAAAGCTAAAACTGTGAAGTTTTGAAAAATTTTGAAATGAATTTAAATTTTTACCGGCTTATAAAATTTATTTTGGCAAATTCAAGTAAGATTAAGCATATGTAACTATCAACTGTTGATATCAGCGGTCGCCAAACTCCACGAGAAAATTTTTGTAGTTCGCAGAAAAAAGGATTGTCACTATGAGATCCGCCGCTGTAGGCATTTTCCAAAAAAATATTTTATAGAAAAGTATGGATGCGCGTCAGTGGTAGATAGTTAGGGGATAACATTTGTAAAGAACCTACAGGTTTTTCACTAGTTTGCTTGTTTTTCAGAAAAAATCTTAATGACTCAGGATAGGGTAGGGACGTCTGAATAAGTGTATGGACAGTGGATGTAAAATCAAACTTGTTTTTGATTAAGACTTCATCGGAACGTTAGGACTTTCCCTGTTTCAATCCTGCCCCAATTGGTTGGGACAGGATGATTTTCTCGGCTAATTTGTCGAGAGAAGGTAAGAAACTGATAGGGCGATAGAACGTAAATATTTGGTGTTTTTCGTTGCCTGTTCTGATTATGATGACATCTGTCATTAATCGGGGGGCAGAATGGCGTTCGTGCGGCAGATGATCGCGATTAACTGGGGGGGGGGGTAACAACATGTATATTTATTAAATATGAATAATAAAAGGTAGAAGTAATAACAAAAATTATATTTTTTTTTGTAAAAACAGATGTTTTTTGAGCTTTAAGGGTGGCTGGGTGGGGGAGGATTGCCCACATCGCCCTCTGGATTCGCCAATGGCTATTATTTTTGTTTTGTGGAAATTCCTATCGAATCTATTGGTGATATTGTCTGGGTCGGGAGCTTTTCTTTACCAAGGAAAGGATTTCTTGGTAGGAGGTGGGTAGGATTTTGGTGGGAGAGTTTCGGGAGATCCTATTTGTATGAACTTGATCGGTATGGTTTGTAAACGCTTCAGTTATGTTTTGGTCGATTGAAGGGGGGGGGGTGCGAAGTACTTTTTGAAGAATAACGAAGATACTTTAATTTTTGTTGGGACTGTCTTCTGCTATAGTTGAGGAAGGAGTTAAGGGCATCCATAGAAGTCAGTATGTGACACACAGTCAGTGTGTGTAGTAGAAAACAAATGTTTATTTGCTACATAATTTTATTACTAATTAATTTTTAATTTTTAAATAGAAAAGACAATATTCAATTGATGGAATGATAATTTAAGAAAATTTAAACTGCCGCTTCAGCTTGAGCATTAGGATTATTTTGAGGCTCAATGAGTCTTGCGTAAACTTGTTGATCTCTAACAATAGTAAAATACGATGGATTCTCGGTTTCTCTTACATCAACAATCTCTATATTATTTTCATCGTACGCTTGCTGTTCAAATTGAAAATTAATTCCAAATACTGGGTTGTTTGCATTTTGATAAGCAGCGTTGCCAATTCTACTTAATGGTCGATGACTGTGGGAAAAAAGATTTAAATTGGAAATATACTTATAAATTATCTTATGCATTACCGGCTTAAATACTCAAATGGTTCTATTTGATCGATGTAATCGTCTCCTGAGAACACACAAAATATAGATGGTTCAGTTGCTTCCTCCTCCTCATAATTCTTATTTATGCTTTCATCGTGGGTGCAAGGTCTAACGTTATGAAATTCCAGATTTCCTATTTTTATGGCCCGGACTCTTTCTTCGATATAAGGCGCATTTCCTTTAAATACAATCTGTGGTCTGAAGTTCTTGTGAGATAAATCTTTTCTGCCAGTTGCTTTTTTTAGTTCTTTAATACTTTCGGTATTTACCATTGTACAAGATGTATAATTGGGAAGGTGACACTACAATAATAAAATAATTATCTTATTCCATAAGCGTTTTTGAATTATATTTCATTACATCGGGGTCACCATAGAGTTCAAGCAAATGTCTGGTTTCTTCATTAAATCGTGCTCTCCTTACTTGTGAGTAATAAGAAATTTCATAGTTATTATTTGCTGGAAGGTCAAAAGCCACTTTAAGTTTTACTTTCATTTGATTGGATGCGATTGCAACTGATATTTGTCTATCTATATATCGACTGAAAAGAAATTCACAGAAAGCTTTCTATTGTTTTTAAAAACCAGCTTACATAGTGCGATAGGTAGAAGCTAAGGTAAATGTAGTAGCCAAGATCTTCAGCGTATGCCAGAACGTTGCTACCCTTTCGTCTTTATCGGATTTCACAGATATCTGAGGTTCATTTAAAATGACTGTCAAAGGTGCATAATTCAAGTCATATATAACGAAACCCCTAAGAAATTATGGATATCAGAACATGAAAGATAATAATAATTGGATAATACATACCTGTCATAATGAACTATATGGGAAGTTGCATTCAGGTCAGGCAAGCTTTGAAATCCATTTCTCCCAAAATTAGCTATATCAAGTTCCATTCCACGACCACCATCAATGGGATAAATACATATGAACTTGACTACTCCAATATGGGTCCATCCTTCCCTTTCTACCCCTCTTATAGTGTTAACAAGTTTTACATGATCATAAAGCTTTTTGAAACACCAGCCAAGTCCAACACTTGCACCAACTCCACCAGCAACAACAGCCAAAGCGATCACTTCCATGATTTAAAATATTCACAAATCTTTGACATAAATTGGTAGGTAGATCAAAATACAATTTCCACGTAGAATGCAGTTTTGTGATAAAGCCACACGTGGCTTGGCGATATCAATGTCCAAATGTTCTGCAGGCTGTAGCAAAATAATTTATTTGAACATATTTCAATCTTATCAATTCGGATATTTTTTATATTATTTTGGGTTTTGTCAATGATCAAAAACAAAACTTTTTACTTCACTTCGGGGGATTAAAGAAAAACCAATTCGAAGCAAAAAATTTATTTTGTAAAACAGAAATATATATTTAAATTACAATTACACAGCTTTAATATTTTACAAAAACGTTGTAGCCTTTGCGAATCACATTCGGCGTATCTTCAGTTAGATCGTTTTCGATTAAACCATCCTGATTTCTGAGATCTTCATTTTCGATGTCACATTGAAAATTCAGCCCAAACGACGGTTCGATGGAATTCACAAAATGAGTGTCGAGCTTACCTAAATGTCGATATCTGTTGGAAAAAAAATTAAAATGAAATAAAATTTATGGGAAAAAACACTTAACCGCTCTAAATATCGGAAAGGTTCTGTGTATTGCACTTCTCGTTCATCCCTATTTGACTTCCCCATGAAAAACCGAGCGACACGATTTCTTGGTTTCTTGGACTTAAAGCTAAAGTTTATATCATCACGGTGAACACAAGCAGTAACGTTGGAGAATTCCAAATCTCCAATTTTTATTTCTCTCACGCCATCTTCCACGTACGACCTTATCCCTTTAAATACGATTTGTGGACGAAAATTTTTATAGGACAAATCGGATCTACCAGTTTCCTTTCGTAAGTCTTCAACGCTGGCAGAATTCACCATTGTGATAGAAGCATAATTGACCAAACACTGGAAAAAATCAATGACTATAGCTTAACAGCAATTATTCCAGTTCAATTTACATAATTTCCATCGTCAGCATTCAGAAGTTCTGTTTTGGTGTTGTGGTTGAATGTTTTTTTGAAATCTTGGGGATAATAACCAAGTCTAATTTGATACTCGTCAGGAAAGTTAAACGCATTTTTGACTTGCTTCGCTATTGAATCTCCAACGTCCAGTACGCTCATCATTCCATGTACATATTGACTATTCGAAAACAAAGTCAAAATTTTTTAAAGAAATAATTCTATATGAATCAGCTTACATCTTGACTTGTTTTGCTGACGTTGGAACTAGTGTGCCTGAAATAGTTTTTAACAAACTCCACAATTGATTTATCTCTCGGAATTCATTGGATTTCCTGGCTAACGTTTGATGTCTCAGGATAGCACTAGGCGGATTAGTAGATTTGGAATATAAGATGTAACCTCTAAATATACACAATAAGCATAAACCACAAACAATTTAAATACTTTAACCTGTCGTAAACGGCTTTTGAATCAACAGGATCAGTTCGAAGCCCAAATTGCCCAACATAAGCTTGCTCTTCCTTCAACGCACGGCCACCATCAATGGGATAAACACACATGAACTCGACTTTTCCGATATATGTCCAGCCCTTTTCCTTTTCCTTTCTTATAAGCTTTCTGTGCTCTCTATATTCGGCATACGTTTCATAACACCAAAGAAGACAGGCTCCTGCAGGAAGACCCACAACGTAAAACACCGTGTACGGATCCATGGATTCAAAAATACAAAAATAACACTGAATTCGGACGACTTTTACAAAAATTATAAATTATTCCTGTTCGAAGTTTACAAAAGTTTACGATAATAAATAGAAATATGGTCGGCGATAACAAATAATAATAATAAAATTAAAATTCCCAATTTAATTATGATGCAAATACAGAGCGAAAGTATGAGGATAACCTTGGGCATAGAAAGCAAAATTTATATGTAAAAAAAAGACCAATGGGGATTAAAAATAAATAAAAAAATTGTAGCAAATGCTACAATATACTTTAATGATTTACCTTGCCGTTGGTGGCGCTCGTGACCCTACCAAATGTCAAAAACATGGCGGCTTTACTACGTACCCTTACATTCTGAATTATGTCATCGTAAAATCGCAGTAAAATATAATTCATAAACTATAGAACACTAAAAGAATGCAAACGTTTGGTTTATAAACAAAACTTTCTATACCAACTACCTATACGTATTAGATTAACTTAATATTTTTCCGTGTGGTGGCGTCCGGAAGTGAATTAGCTGGAAACAAAATGTTCCGGAGTGAATTGGCCGGAAACGAAATGTTATTTGAGTGCTAGTGATAATATCTACACCTATTGCTGTAATTCAGAAAAGATCAACTGCTATTCAGAAAATGTCAATTGTAATTCAAATTTGTCAACTGATATTCAGAAATCGTCAATTGTAGTTCAGATTTGTCTACTGAAATATAAAATAAATAAACAAACATATATACATGAGGTTTTTATTTTTCAATTATCTGAGATTGTCTAAATTTCCTAAAATATCCTAGAATTTTCTGTGATTTTCCCCATTTCGCAAGATTTTTTGGATATTTTTCTAAGATTTTCTTCCTCCAATTTTCTACAATTCCTAATTGTAAAATTAGTGACATTTTTATGGATTTATGGAATAAGGGAAAAAATGTTAAAATGTCTAGAATATTATAGACTATCTTTTTTTTGCTTTTTCCATTATCTGACCCAAGTAGCATTTGGATGCTAAAAATAGCTAAATAGCAGCTAATTAGCTATATTTGGCAGCACCACCGCTGCGGCAGCCAGCAAAATAGCGCTTAAATTGCATCCATATTGCAGCAATATTGCTAAAATGGCGCACTATTTTTATGCAAATTGCTAGCTATTTAAAAGCAATTTGCTAGCTGACAGATAGCAAATAGCGCGTATTTAGCTATCTAAAAACACGTTATATCGCGCTAAAATCTAGCTAAAAATACGCTATTTAGCTAGCTAAAAACACGCTATTGAGCTGGTTAAAATCTAGCTAGCTAAAATATAGCTAAAAACACGCTTTTTAACTAGATCCACCCTATTTTGTTGGCTAAATACACGCTATTTTGCTGGCTGAAAACACCCAAAAATTTGCACTTTTTACTAGCTAGGGAAAATCTAGCTAAATCCACGCTATTTTCCTAGCTAAACACACGCCATTTTGCTCGCTAAAATCACGCTATTTAGCCAGCTAACATTTAGCTAAAAACACGCTTCTAGCTAAATCCACCCTATTTTGTTAGCTAAATACAGACTATTTTGCTGACTAAAAACACTAGCAAAAATTCGCACTTTTTACTAGCGAGCTGAAATCTAGCTAAATCCACGCTATTTTACTATCTAAAAACACGCCATTTTGCTAGCTGAAATCACGCTGTTTAGCTAGCTAAAATTTAGCTGAAAACATCCTTTTTAGCTAGATAGCTAAAATCTAGCTAAATCCACCTTATCTTGTTAGCTAAATACACGCTATTTTGCTAGCTAAAAACGCACAAATTCGCCCTTTTTACTAGCTAGCTAAAATCTAGCTAAATCCAAACAATTTCATTGACTTTAAAATTTTCTAGATTTTTTCGAGTTTTCTGTATTTAAATATTAATTTTTTTCAATTAAAAATTATTAATTCCTTGTAAAAAGAATCTAAGCCTGGGATCGAAAAAAAGATTTGATTTTGACAATAAAAATAAAAAACTGGGAATTTTTAACTATTAATTTGTTTTTTCAACAAATATAATTGCTGGTGCCCTGGAGGGTATTCGGTACCCCCCAGACCCCCCGGTTTGAAAGCCCAAAAGTGTGTGTATACGTTTTTTTATTTATTTTTATAATAAAATTTTTTCACTCTATCAAAAGAAAAGTGGAATTCGGCAGCTTCTTTCACTGTTTCTTACGAAATTTGATCAGAAAATTCGAAAGGCGCAGTCAGATTTCTCGTAAGTACGATATTTTTTATTTTATTTGGGTTTAAACGAAACACATTCGGGGTCAATTTGCCCTCCATTTGTTTCGCGATTTTACACAGTTTTCATTGATTCCGCGAGGTTATGAGGGCTGTATCCAGCAGTAGACATCTAAGTACGTCGATTTAAGTAATAAAAAGGCCACTTAAATTTTTTAACATTTTTGAAAAAATCGTAAGGTTAACCCCTTTGGTGATTTTTGACCCCAAAAAATGAAAAGTGGAATTCGGCAGCTTCTTTCACTGTTTTTGACGTAATTAGATCAGAAAATTCGAATGGCGCAGTCAGATTTCTCATAAGTCCGATATTTTTTATTTTATTTGGCTTTAAACGTAATACATTCGGGGTCAATTTGCCCTCCATTTGTTTTGCGATTTTACACAGTTTTGATTGATTCCGCGAGGTTATGAGGGTTGTATCCTAGCAGTAGGCATCTAAGTACCTCGATTTAAGTAATAAAAAGGCCACCTAAATTTTTCAAGATTTTTGAAAAAAACGTAAGGTTAACCCCTTTGGTGTTTTTTGACCCCAAAAACTGAAAAGTGGAATTCGGCAGCTTCTTTCACTGTTTTTGACGTAATTAGATCAGAAAATTCGAATGGCGCAGTCAGATTTCTCATAAGTCCGATATTTTTTATTTTATTTGGCTTTAATCGTAAAACATTCGGGGTCAATTTGCCCTCCATTTGTTTCGCGATTTTACACAGTTTTCATAGATTCCGCGAGGTTATGAGGGCTGTATCCAGCAGTAGTCATCTAAGTACGTCAATTTAAGTAATAAAAAGGCCAACTAAATTTTTTAAGATATTTGAAAAAAACGTAAGTTTAACCCCTTTGGTGTTTTTTGACCCCAAAAAATGATAAGTGGAATTCGGCAGCTTCTTTCACTGCTTCTTACGTAATTTGATCAGAAAATTCGAATGGCGCAGTCAGATTTCTCGTAAGTACGATATTTTTTATTTTATTTGGCTTTAAACGTAACACATTCGGGGTCAATTTGCCCTCCATTTCTTTCGCGATTTTACACAGTTTTGATTGATTCCGCGAGGTTATGAGGGCTGTATCCAGCAGTAGGCATTTAAGTACGCCGATTTAAGTAATAAAACGGCCACTTAAATTTTTTAAGATTTTTGAAAAAAACGTAAGGTTAACCCCTTTGGTGTATTTTGACCCCAAAAAATGAAAAGTGGAATTCGGCAGCGTCTTTCACTGTTTTGGACGTAATTAGATCAGAAAATTCGAATGGCGCAGTCAGATTTCTCATAAGTCCGATATTTTTTATTTTATTTAGCTTTAAACGTAATACATTCGGGGTCAATTTGCCCTCCATTTGTTTCGCGATTTTACATAGTTTTGATTGATTCCGCGAGGTTATGAGGGTTGTATCCTAGCAGTAGGCATCTAAGTACCTCGATTTAAGTAATAAAAAGGCCACCTAAATTTTTCAAGATTTTTGAAAAAAACGTAAGGTTAACCTCTTTGGTGTTTCTTGACACCAAAAAATCAAAAGTGGAATTCGGCAGTTTCTTTCACTGTTTCTTACGTAATTTGATCAGAAAATTCGAATGGCGGAGTCAGATTTCTCGGAAGTCCGATATTTTTTATTTTATTTGGCTTTAAACGTAACACATTCGGGGTCAATTTGCCCTCCATTTCTTTTGCGATTTTACACAGTTTTGATTGATTCCGCTAGGTTTTGAGGGTTGTATCCAGCAGTAGGCATCTAAGTACCTCGATTTAAGTAATAAAAAGGCCACCTAAATTTTTTAAGATATTTGAAAAAAACGTAAGTTTAACCCCTTTGGTGTTTTTTGACCCCAAAAAATGATAAGTGGAATTCGGCAGCTTCTTTCACTGCTTCTTACGTAATTTGATCAGAAAATTGGAATGGCGCAGTCAGATTTCTCGTAAGTACGATATTTTTTATTTTATTTGGCTTTAAACGTAACACATTCGGGGTCAATTTGCCCTCCATTTCTTTTGCGATTTTACACAGTTTTGATTGATTCCGCTAGGTTTTGAGGGTTGTATCCAGCAGTAGGCATCTAAGTACCTCGATTTAAGTAATAAAAAGGCCACCTAAATTTTTTAAGATATTTGAAAAAAACGTAAGTTTAACCCCTTTGGTGTTTTTTGACCCCAAAAAATGATAAGTGGAATTCGGCAGCTTCTTTCACTGCTTCTTACGTAATTTGATCAGAAAATTGGAATGGCGCAGTCAGATTTCTCGTAAGTACGATATTTTTTATTTTATTTGGCTTTAAACGTAACACATTCGGGGTCAATTTGCCCTCCATTTCTTTCGCGATTTTACACAGTTTTGATTGATTCCGCGAGGTTAAGAGGGCTGTATTCAGCAGTAGGCATCTAAGTACGTCGATTTAAGTAATAAAACGGCCACCTAAATTTTTTTAGATTTCTGAAAAAAACGTAAGGGGGAACCCCTTTGGTGTTTTTTAACCCCAAAAAATGAAAAGTGGAATTCGGCAGCTTCTCTCACTGTTTCTTACGTAATTTGATCAGAAAATTCGAATGGCGCAGTCAGATTTCTCGTAAGTACGATATTTTTTATTTTATTTAGCTTTAAACGTAACACATTCGGGGTCAATTTGCCCTCCATTTGTTTCGCGATTTTACACAGTTTTGATTGATTCCGCGAGGTTATGAGGGCTGTATCCAGCAGTAGGCATCTAAGTACGTCGATTTAAGTAATAAAAAAGCCACCTAAATTTTGTAAGAGTTTTGAAAAAAACGTAAGGTTAATCCCTTTTAGTGTTTTTTGACCCCAAAAAGTCAAAAGTGGGAGTCTGCAGCATCTTTCACTGTTTCTTACGTATTTAGATCAGAAAATTCGAATGGCGCAGTCAGATTTCTCGTAAATATGATATTTATTAATTTATTTGGCTTTAAACATAACACATTCGGGATCTATTTCCCTCCATTAGTTTCGCGATTTTACCCAGTTTTGATTGATTCCTAGAGGTTATGAGGGCTGTATCCAGCAGTAGGAATGTAAGTACGTCGGTTTAAGTAATAAAAAGGCCACCTAAATTTTTTAAGATTTTTGAAAAAAATGTAAGGTTAACCTCCGGTTTTGGACTTCCGAGTGTTAGTCAGAGGTTTCTTCGATTTTGTATCTGTTTGCATTTACACTTATTCATCGAGCCGGAAGTTCTTATAATCTGAATTTCTTGATCTTATCGGAACTGGATCTAACACAAGAAGGTCCTCCTTACTTCATACCCTGAATTTTTATTAATCTAAAGAAGTTTACTGAATTAACAAGTTCGCTTTAGGACAATAGGATACAAAACAAGAGCGTAAGAACTACATTGATAAATTGTAAGTAATCAATAACCACTTTACTCCCGAGTGCTATCTCGAAAGAAATCGATAGTAGAATTTGAAAAAACAATGGCAATACAAGAAAAAATTAAAAGTAAAATATTACAGATAGCGTGAATGCTGTTCATGCAGGGTAAGGAACCGCATACTAGAGTATTGGAGGGTACTCTCTATCCTTCCCATACCCTCGTCCACAATTTCAAAATCCAAAGATTGTAAAAGCGGATGGTTTCCGGGTTTAAGGAGTGAGAGGAGACTTTCCTATAACAAACTATTAAATTTGAAATTAGTTCTTCAGGGAGTAAGTAAATATCGTTAGGTTGGCAGTAAAAGTTGACCAATCAGAGTTGCTTTTGTAACAAAAGATAAACAAAAATGACTTGTTATTTGGCCTACTTGTTTTATTGAAGGAAAGTAAAATTGTGTTCTTAATGCATAATTTTTAATTCAGAGAAAATTTAAAAATAACAAAATACAAAAATGGAGTAGAACTAATATGCGGCGTATACTTTATCCCTTACTTGAAATTCTCCGTGTTTTAAAACAATTAAATTTAATCCAAATACTGGTACTTCGGAAGTTTTGGAAATTGTGGAACATACATCCTTTAATTTACGATTTCTAAAGATTGAAATTTTTTAATATCTGGAACTAAGTGAAAAAAATGTACTTACTCAGTCAAAGCCAAATACGGTTCGTTAACAGTGGACATATCTCTCGAAACTGAATTATAATTTACTTTTAGATCAATTACACAAGGCAATGGATCACCAAATTCTGCTGATCCAATTTTAATGTACACAATTTTGTCTTCCAGGTATTTTGGCGCACGGATTACAAGATGTGGTCGGAAATTGTAATAAGACAGTTCATTGGATGGTTCCGTAGGAATTCTCTTTTTTGCGATGTCGCTAATACTTTTTTTATTCACCAATGTGCACACAGCATGACGTGGATCAAGGCTCTAAACAGTTCTAACAGTCGCTTAAGGACCTTTTTGCAGGTATTTTTGGCTTACCGTCTCTATGTTGGGATTACTTTTGGAATGTCTGTAAAAATCACGAGACAATGTTTTGTCATAGTTGGTCTGCACACCTATCCGATAGTTATGTAATCCTGCTCCATAGGCAAATTTAAAATATTGCGCAAGTTTATCTCCACAATCGTATACGTAAATATGGGAACCATCTGGAAAATACCTAAAGGAAAATTTTAGAAACTTTTGGTAGCTTACATTTTGAAACTTACACGGCTTCGCGCGTTGAATTCATCCATGAATTAATATCATTCTCTCTAAACACAACGTCCGGATTTAGGGAAAAAAACGGGAATTTATCCAGTACAATTTGGTTTCGGGGTTGATTCGCACTGGGCGAAGTGTATATCAGATATTTTCTAAAAGCAAATAAAATAATAGAGTAAAAAATCATTTTTAAATAATTTTACCTGTCGTTTACAAAAGAGGGTCCTAAGCTTTCCGTTGTAGAAGCCGAAATTTTTGGCCTGGGTTCGCCGCTGTAGAAGTCATACATACAGATTTCTTCCAGTACTCCAATTTCCCACCACAACTTTGGATTATCCACTTTCCGGAAGTCGAATGTCACTTGAACATAATATAAACCGAATAAGGAAATTGCGAAAGTATACAAACACAACAAATAGTATTGATATGACGTTGCTACTACGTCAAAATAATGGATAGGTTCCGCATCCATTTTGACGCTTTTTTGAATATCACCGACGAAACAAATAAATTTATAAATTTGAGTTTACAATAAATTGTAATCAAATGTAGTGATAACTACAAGAATCAAATGTGCAGATTGGAATAAAACGAAAGTTTCAAGGATAATTATCTACAAAGTAGTTAAACAAAACTGTTACTGGCTCACTTCTGGGCAAAGCTTTTCAAAGTTCAAAATTAAAAATTTTGGTTTTTATAGAATTGTTTAGTTTTTCAATCTTTTTGTGTAGCTGCTTGTTCTACAGAGAAAATAAACAAAATTCAATACTGCATAATTTATTTAGAAAATTTTATATGAAAATATCTCAACACAAACTTGAATTTTCTGATTTTATATATTATAATTATAAAATGTTCTGGTTTAAACTAATACCTAAGCAAATTTTTCTTGCGTTTTCTGTATCTGACGAAAATATCATCAGCTACTGCAATCTTTCCATCTTCTGCTAATTTCAAATTGCAATTAAGAGCATACATCCAAAAATTTTCGTACCTGTTGAATTAAAATTGTATAAAATTCTGAAATCTTGAAAATATTACTTACAGTGGTATGCCACGATCTTGGTAAACGTTCATGCAAACGCTCACATCTCGATATATTTGGTTTTGAATTTTTAAATCTATTTCCCAGGTACAGGATCGACCAAAAATGTAATTGACGTCGGGATTTCTAAGTCGACTGTACATGTCGTACTCAGGATTATCCATGTCCAGCATCAGACGGGATGTTCTCTAAACGTAATTAATTAATAAAAATTAATGAGCAAAAGATGAGCTTCCTACCCAAACTCTTTCGTCATTTAAAATCCAATCTTGCTTAGTAATTCCAAGGCATATGTCGTTTTCACCCCATAAGTCGTACCAATTACACATCCCTTGTGCCATAATTTTTACGTGATGACATATTAGTGAATCACAACTGTATAATTCAATCAAAGATTTATCTTCATCTCTAAAATAAAGTTAATGATAATCAATTATTGCTTGTTATCAACTTACATTGCTTGTATGGGTTCTTTTTCAACATGTGATTCTAGTGATTTCTCGTCCATACTACCATAGATGTGCTGAAGCACTTTATTTGTGTTGTTTTGATCTCGGCGATATGCAACAAAATGTCTGAAATAAAAAAATTAAAATTTTAAAATTTAAAAATAAAGTATGATTAACTTCTTAGTTTCTCCTTCATTAAAAGGATAAATATGGTTGACTTTTCCAATTTTCTCCCATTTGCGGATTTTATAAATCTTCCAATAGCGATAGCACATCCCCAATCCAAACAAAATGGTAATATATATCATCAGTGAACACTCACAGAACTTCACTGCGAAATTATATCCTACAAAAATAAACAGCACTAGGTAGCTGTTTTCCCTCCAATTGGCTAATTTTTTCCAAATATTAAATATCAAAAATTTCATTATTGTAATTTTGAGACGAAAACGAACTAAAATTTTATATAAATATACCGGCGGTTTGGAATTTAAAAATTCTTGAAGTGATAAGGATATTAGTAGAAATGAAAGGTGGTCCGATAAGAAAATTTTAACAAAACTTTTCAGCAACATGGAACCAAATTTATGTATCCAAAGTAGCACAAAATTATCGCACATTTTAAAATTTTACATGTAGTTCTAGCTGACTGGAGGTACTGGCTTGAGGGTTTTAGGATAGGAAATGCCAAAATAATAATATTGAAACCAAAAAAAACTTGGAAAACTGCATCGAAAGAAAACTCAACGGAAAATTTATTTTATTTTAATTTATTTAAAATTGTATAAACTGAAAAGTTACTATGAGATGCTATCAAAGAGAAAAATAAGAGTTACTGCAGAAAGTTACTTTATCAATCCAGTTCATTATTTCCTCATCAGTTTCATGAAAGCTTTCCAACTGGTAAGCATACAAACGCGATTCCCTGAAAATTATTACAAGTAAATTTAGTGCAATACAGGAACTTTTTCAGTTGCTTACTTTATATCTCTATAATTTTCCATTGCCGTTATCGGACGGTGTAACATATCGGGAGTGATTTTGACATAAGCCTCCACGTTATCCAAAACGGTTTCTCCAACCCTAAGAGAAAAATTAGTACTTTGACAGTAAATTAATAGAAAATTGTCCTGGGAGATTCTTTTCGGATGATATGGGATGGAATCATGATGTATATCGAACAAAACATATTCTCGTTCCTAAAATATAATTGATTCAGTAAACAAATCAGTACCATCCAATGTAAAATTTTTGTACCTCTGTTGATGGTTGATCGTCTACTTCATTCATTTCAATTCCTAATTCAACATTATCTTCAGGAAACCAATCTTCCAAGGCTTCTATCAGCACTCTACTCATCGTGTAATCCAGATAAAGTATATTAACATAAGAACCATTTTTATCACTAAAAAAGTTTCGGCATTGCAATTGGCTCCAATTGGATTATTATTATAAACTTACCTGACTATTTCAGGTTTATGATTTAAATGTTCCTTCAAAAGCATTTCGGGCAAAATAGCAGAAAAGCGCGCAATTACTTTTCCTGGTCTTCCTCCTATTACATTGTCATCGAATCTTGTTTGAACCACAAGTAAAGTTCTAAAAGTAATAATTTATATTAATTATTAATATTTGCAAAATTATTCCATATGTACGTACTTATACTGCTTGGAGGTTTTGAAAAACTCCACTGATTTTACCGTTCCATAATACTTAGTAAGTTTAACTGACTCCTTTACGAAATATGTAATTAATACCGCTATCCATGTTAGCATTAAGCATGAAATATTAAACAGACTCAACATTTTATAAAATTATTATTATTTAGAATAAAAATACAATTTCAGGCAAACACAAACAATTTAAAATTGGAGATTCCTATAGATTGAAGTCAATCTGAGCGATAAACCAAACCTTCCAGGTGCTCTAATCAAATTCAGTTTAAAAATATTTTTATATACAGGATATTATAAAATTTATGCTACCAAGCTATAGCTATTGTCTGGTTTGAGAGCCGACTGGTTCAAACAACTTGCAATCTTGTAGTCACCGTTCCACCGTTCCACAGTTACACCGTTCCACCGTTCCACAGTTACACCGTTCCACCGTTCCACAGTTACACCGTTCCACCGTTCCACCGTTCCACAGTTCTATAGATCCACCGTTCCATCGATCGTATTTCAAAGTACAGTTTTTTTAAATTTATATAAAATAAATTGATTTGCCATGATTATGATTGTGTTTAATTTTTTAAATGTTATATGTACAGACTTCGATTAAGTGCGCAGTCAGATCTTGAAATGTTGCAGTACTATAAAGAACTAGATGGAAAGCCCGTCCGCGGACGGGCAGCTAGATGCTAGACGGCGGATCTCTTTTTAAGCGGTATACATTAAACATTTAACCATATCAATATTTTAAAAAACCCAAAAAATGCACTAAACACTTTTCAGAACTAAATTATTCGCGAATATATACTTACAGTGTATTTTACATGTGATAACTTAAAAACATTTTAGTTCTGAAAAGTGTTTAGTGTATTTTTTGGGTTTTCTGAAACATTGATATGAGGACGGTTACGGTCTGATGCTTAAGTGCGTCGGCTACTAAGCGGAGAATCGTGGTTCGAGCCCGAGTAGAGCAAGAACTTTATTCTAAACGTCCTCCCTCGGCGGGGAATGGCAAACCACCGAGGTAATCCGCCTTGAAAACCCTTCATAAAATGAAGTGGTTAGCCAAAACCCACTCTGGGTTGTAGCGCTGTTTACAACGAAATATTGATATGGTTAATATCGAGTTACATACACTACTTAAACCACGTATCAATAGATTATTAAACATTTAATTTCGTTTCCCGCTACTGGGTGATTCCCCGTTTTTCAATATTTTCAAAGTAACGCAAAAAGTTGCGGCTAAATAAATAAGTTTCTGAAATTCTAATTTTCTTTAGCCGAACGTTTTAATTTCCCTCACTTTTGCACAAAAACAAAAATTTTTTCTGTCTTCTGAGGGTATTCTGGAAGAGGGGGTTAAGGCTCTTAAATAAATGTTTTTCCAAGCTTTAATATTCACTTGAAAATTTCTCCAACTTTTGCTTAAAAATTGAATTTTCCCGGTTTTTCCAGGCGAAATTGGTAAAATTATAAATTCCCTATTTTCTCCAAGTATTCTAAAACAGAGGAAATCCTACGATATGTACTGGAGGGTGTTCCACACCCCCCAGACCCCCCGGTTTTCAATTTTGACTTTATATTATTATATTAATTTTATAATTATTGTAAATTAAATTAATTATAAATTATTATAAATAAATTAAAAGTAAACCGGGGGGTCTGGGGGTACATCCAGTACATCTCAATATTCATTTAGAATATTGGACAAATATTTTTAGTCCTAATCTTAGTTTAACATATTTCTCACAATTCCGGGTGTAAAGTGCTCACTTTACTTCCGCCTTTGCGGCACTAAATTAATACTTTTTTCCCACGACATTATTGCGCGCTATTGATCTGAAATTTTGCATATGGCTTCTAACGACAAATCGCTGAATGGTTACTGTAACGGAGGTAAATTCTTTGCTCAGATTTTCGATATCTAGCGCCGTTTTCAAATTATTGCAATTTTAAAATCTCAAATTTAGTTAATAATCAATGTAATTCAGCATTTTCAGCAAAATTGTAAAAATTAGTATATACATCTTGGGACTAAGGTTATTTTCATTCCGTGTGCGATTTTTGCACCCGGCTAACATCTCGTGCAAAAGTAGCACCTTAGTCCCATGATGTATAATATACTATTTTGGTTGGTAAAAAAATTGACCAATCCAAGTGATTTTTTTACCAAAAAAATGACACCCTGTAGCTGGAGTAGCAGCAGGGTGCTTGGATTTTATACATTAGGATTATGTAACAAATTATGTGACAAACAAACTCAAATTTTTTCGAAAAGTTTCATGGGAAAATGATTATCTACATTTACTAGTGTCGATGACCTTAGATTTTCCAAAGCTTCATCTTGCAATTTTCGTTAAAACTCTGTATATGGCCTGAAGGCCTGATCCATTATAACTTTTTAATTTTTCTAAGTTGGCAACTTAAAATAAACCAATTATAAATATAAAATTTTAACCGATTTGTAAAGCCCAGGGTTTATTTATGGCGATTCTGTCACACTGATATGATAAAACTATATAGATTGCCTACGTTGTGCGGCCTGAATGCCGCAATGACCAATTACAATCCCTACATTATTTTAAGTTTAAAATATCTGAAATGAAAAGAAGTACTGCCAAGTTCTTGGGCATCAATCGAAAGAGCATTCAAAATGTATTTAACTCCAGCAATAAAAAAATTTGTCAATTTCTGACTTAGCCCCTTTATACCAAACTGCAGAAAAATTATTTAAAAGCTTTGTAATATTTTAATAAAAATTGGAAACTGGTTTTAAATATTTTGATTTAGATAATTAATAAGAGTCTCATGCTCGTAAAAAAATGAATGACTGATGGTGAAACTTTCGGTATTGAATTTTAAATTAAAAATTATTTTAATTAATAATAATTAATAAAAACAAAATATAAATGTATTTTTGTTATTATAGCTAACTTTTTATTATTAATTTCAATAAATTTTTATTTTGTCTTCTTTCCCCTACGGTAATTGAGTGGATTCGCTACTGGAACCAGGTAATGAAAAGCTCTATGTAAGCTTTTCTTAACGGAAAAGCTATTGAATGCAAAAGGAACACACAATTTTACTTTGGTATACAAAGTTTTAATTTATTTCAAATTTTAAAAACTAATTTTATTAACTGTCAGAGGCTATCAAAAAATATATTATTATTATTATTATTAAAAATAATAAATTATATTATTGTCCACGCAATATCAGAATGTTTGAAGCATTCTGGCCATAACGAAAGATGGTAGATTAGAGTGCACTTTACCCAGCAATCTAAATATTTTAAATGTTCACAATTTTTCACCTTATCCAATCGGTATCACAATCTGCTATTATAATTGATTTCAGTAATTTGAGTCATCGATTGAGATGAATAACGAACGATGGTGACTGCCACCAGACTGCTTGTTTTGAAGTTAAAATGAATCCTCATAGCTGACCAAAATGAAACACAATAGCTCATGTAGGTTTTGATTAGGGATGTACAGAATGATGGCTTTGCCAGCAAACAATTCTAGCGCATAAACATGAAAACGCCAATCGTACGAATATTAAAATGCAGTATCGGCTTCCAGGTTATGCCAAAGTATATAAATCTATTCATACTGTTATAGACAGAAAGCAGGCTGCATATTAACAGTAAAAATTTGTAAAAATTAAAAAAAAATCAGGGTGAACTCGGGTGTCCAGCTATCCGGAATACTTACGAAACTCTTAGGCGCACCGGAGTAAGTACGAAAAAGGGTTCCCAATCACTTTAATTTTTAACATAAAATTGTTATATGCTTTTTCAACCAAATTGAAACCAGAATTTAAGGGCAGAACCAGTTATTTTGGGGGGGGGGTGATCAATTAGATAAAATAACATTTATTAATTATGAGGTACCAGAATACCTTACAAAGTACAAAATACCAGTTTCAGTTATCTTTTGGTTAAATACTTTAAAAATAAAAAATTTTAAATTAATTTAGATTTAATTTACTAAAATTACAAAAATCTATTGCTAAGAAAATATAATCCATCATTACATTGAAATTAACACAAAGCGAATACTTCGGCATTATGTTTAATCTCTCCTTCCTTGCCAGATAGTTTTAGATTAATGCCAATATATGGAGTATCCTTTACTTTAAAGTCTACGTACTTTTGAAGTGCACTAGAATGAATTAATATTATTAATTTTCTTCAAATAAAAAATTTAAGTGTAATTACTTTTGCATTACCGACATTAACTTGTGCATATCTACTGGGTCACTGGTAATTTTGCCATATGAGTTATTTCGATTGATAAGGCAACCTTCGCAAGACTTGATGCAATCAAATTCCACATCTCCAATCCTCACTTTTTTCCATGTATATTCCTCTAGTGGTTTACCTGTAGTGTATCGGAAAACTATATTTGCTTTAAAATTATATGGATTTATAAATGTTTCCATTGCTGTGGCCACACCAGCAATCGAATCCTCATTGATTAACAATGGGCTGGTTAAACCAGAATGAAAAATCTAAGAACAAATGAAATAATTTTTGCGATCAAAATACTTCTGGGCTTACCACTCCATTACGCGTGAAAAGTTGGATAGACTTCAAAAATTTTTCGTACGACTCAGTCAAAATTGGGTCATTCTCAAAATCCATATTATAATATCCTAAACGTAATTTGTTCTTGGTGTTTACAAATACTTGAGTTACCCATTTAGCTGCATCCTCACCACAATCTCTAACAGGAATAATTTCACCTTTATGAACCCTAAGAAACCTATTGGTAGTTATACATCAAATTGAAAACTGAACACTTACGCAATCATCGTAAACCCTACATCTAATTTATCGAAAGGAATATAAAGTGATTTTAGGCTTGGCGCATCTAGCACGAACTTATCTGATGTACAATCAACTCTTATTGTTTCAAAATAATGATTTGCTTTTGGTAGAAGTTTTTTGTTTCCAGTGTCGTATATTACAAAGCATCTGTTGGTTTGACATATGTTTCAATTTTTCATATAAGTACAAGTAGGACTTACCCATCCTGTAACTTTTCATCCAGAGTACTTCTCAATCCGTCTCGAGCGCAATATGCCTTCGGCAAGTTAACTTTTTGCCCTTGCCATAAAGGAAAAATGGCTAATTCCGTGACTCTTCCAACCGGTTTCCAGGTCATAATTTTTTTCCCTTTGGTGCAGTAGTACCGTTTGGTCATCTTGTGCAAACCTAGTGCTGTACTGGCAATTGCAATTGCTGTACATGTTTTCCCAACGACACCGCCCATTTTTAACTGAAATTCTTACAATAAAATTGCAATTAAAAATCTTCAAAAGTAACCATGTCCATTGAATTTGAAGTACTTACCAAATAATTAACACAACAACGCCAATTTATATTAACAAAAATCAGGATAAAAGTCTATGCAGGATTACCAAAGTTTTGGTTTAGAAACAACTTCGTAATTTATTTTAAATGCTAATTTTGAGATAGGAATGGAAAATTTGTTATCAAGCAAATGCAGGTTTTCCACAACTGTTTTACAATTTAATAAAATTTTATTATACCACTTGGTTTAGTACCTTCACTCAGATTAAATAAATTAATATACAAACAAATAAGTGTAAATATAATATTTATTTCATTGCATAAAACAAACAAAAAGAAATGATTAAATCATCTTTAAACTAATTCAAATCCATCAATATCGGATAAATTCCCACATTCTTCGTCATATTTGATCTAGTAAAATTTGAAAATTAAAATTTATCATAAAAAGAATTTTTATGTTTTTTAATGATTTAACAGGAATACCCTACCTCTGATACTGATTCCCACACGCTGTCAGAAGATGTTTCAGAAGGCGGAGGTGCTAAGGCAGCATCGTCCTGGTCGTCTTTATCGGCATGAGTAAAATATTTTATTACTTTTTTAATAGACAAAATTCCAATGGTAACTGTTACACCAACCATTATCGCTAAAGGAAATGCCTTAAGAAGAATCCGCTGTTTACGATTTAGTTTGGACATCTAAAAACATCATATTTCAATATAAATATTACAAAAAAATAATATAATAATGCTGGATAAAGTATACTAACATTTTTCTTCAATAATCCTCTTAACTGAATAAATAAAAAGTTGAATTTTGAATTTTTAAGTTTCACGTACTATTGATAATAATGTAACACTGGATCACTGAGAGAAAATCTCCGATCTGTGATACCAACAGATAAATAATAATTACTCAAAAATTGGTACTGCTTAAAATTGAATTAGGTCAGTGGCGTATTTAGAAATCGTTTTGGGGGGGGGGGTCAGATCAAAATTATTGTTTAGAATTTTGTTAATCCATTCGTGCCGCCATTGGTAACCAATTCCTGATATACAAAATGTGAAAAAAACCACTCGGATTTCCCTCATTTTTGCTTGAAAATTCAAATTTCCCGATTTTTCCTGGCGAAATTTGTAAAATTATAAATTCCTTATCTTCTCCCAGTATTCTAAAAGAGTGGAAATCCTGCAATATGTACTGGAGGGTGTTCCACACCCCCCAGACCCCCCGGTTTACAATTTTACCAACCGAAAAATTTATTAAACTAACTACGATTAGGACTAACCGGGAAATTTGAATTTTTGAGTAAAAATGATGAAAATTTAACCTTCGGATAAAAAAAATTAAAACTTTGAAAGCCTATTTATGCTCATTTGAAACTTGTTAACTTTGAAAGTTAATTATAAAAATATAAAGTCAAAATTTTAAACCGCAGGGTCTGGAACACCCTCCAGTACATATCCCAGGATGTCGACTCTTTAAGAATACTTGGAGAAGATAGGGAATTTATAATTTTTCAAATTTTGCGAAGAAAGAAGTTTTTGCGTTACTTTGAAAATATAGAAAAACGGGGGAATCCCCCAGTAGCGTGAAACGAAATTAACTGTTTAAATATTATACCGTTTAAAAGAGATCCACCGTCTAGCTGCCCGTCCACGGACGGGCTTTCCAGTTAGTAAATAAATAATAAGCAAATAAATAAAAATAATTTCAAGTTATTTACCTAAATTTTAAAACTCGTTGTTAACATTATTTTTATCAGGGAGGGTTTCAGGGATGCAATGCGAGTCATCCTTGGGGGGGGGGGGGGTAATTGCCCCTTTGCTCCCTCTAAATACGCCACTGAATTAGGTATCCAGGACCGTAACCGGCACGATCCAATGTATTCATTGGTGTACTTTTCGTGCTATACCGAAAACACAAAAAAAATTTCTAGTAAGGTGCTAACCTTACTGGAAAGACACTGCCGGTATATTTTTAATATTTAATTTAAGAAAATAGTCTACAATATTGAAGCCCATATAATGTTGCAGATGAATATTTGAGTATCAAAATAATGACACTTCTCAGTCTTAAAATAGATTTCCCCTCCCCCCTTCTTTAACATTCCGCCTATATACTTTTCGAATTAAAGTTTTATAATTTTGAGAAACAAGGGTGATTATTTCTGCGCAAGTATTTTATTTAATTACTAAATTGAAAATTATTCGATGTAATTTTAGATAAAATTAATAATATTAATTTAATTTAAAATAATTAATAATTATAATATTAAGAAAATATTTTTTTTTGGATATACCTCTTAATAAATTCATATTATTATTATTATTATTATTATTATTATTATACTAGTTCATATGGCCGAGTTATCTTGCAATTTAGCGTTCCCATTTATGAAAAATTATTTAAAGTAAAATTTAAAAAAAATTAATGCAAATAATTTATTGGAATTGAAATTTAAAAATTACCGGAGCAATATTTTTGGAAATTATTTCTTTTTAAAAGAAATATCGAAAAATTTTGGAATCCATAAGAAATTAAATTATAAAGACAGTATAAGGACCCGAGAATTGGTTCGTATACTTGAAGAAACACAATTAGTGTGATCCCCCCCCCCCCCAACTTTGCCTAATTTTTGAGTGCATATAATGCAGTATGTATTAACTGCAGAATAATTAAATTTAGGATTCATTTAATTTAAATTTTAAAAAATAAGCCTAAAGCCGGGCACGGACGGGCAGTATTAGGGTAGATAACTGTTTTTCTACTACTGCCAACTTAACAATGTTAAACTGACATTTCTTGGTATACTTCTATCATAATACTGCAAATGCAAATTTAGTAATTGCCAAATTCATACAAAAAGGTAAGTAAATTCAATTTTTAAATTTAGCAATCGATTTTATTTTTAAATATTTTTATTAGACATTTTTTTTAGATATTTTACAAAATGGGTTTTCAAATGAAAATGTTACCGCTTGCAGTAGGTCTTGGTATATCCGGCATAACATTCTATTTTTTTATAAAGAAACAGAAAAATCAAAGAAAATCCACAGACTCTGCTTCTTCCAAAAGATTTAAAATTGCTGTTATTAAAGCAACATCGCAAGCTTCTAACGCAGATACTGAGAGTCCAAGAAAACATGAACCTTTTGAACAATTTGGAAATGTAGTTTCCTACGCTCAAGAAATCCAAGCGGAAAATGTAAGATTTAAATATAATAATAAAATACTATTTGCTATTTTTTATTTTTCAGGTTTCTTTTATAAAATGTGCGGAAGCAACAAACGACAAGCCACTTCTTGTAGAAGCTACAGTCGAGACAGCTTTAGGAGAACCTTTAAAATGTAAAAATGATTTTCAAGTTAAAGAAACAACCATTTATATTCAAGAATCCCAAGAAAATTTTTTTCAGAGGGTTTTTCTTATTCCTACTCTAAAACAAGAGATACCTCAAGGGAAGGTTAGCTTCAAATTTATATTTTGGTTGCTAATTGCAATATTGTTTGTATCAGTAATACAAACCATTATTTTTCTTTAAACTTAATTTAATGTAATGGTAAATGGTAAAGAGGGATTTCTCAATACCAACAATTTTTCTTTACATAAAATGACTGTAATATATTTTTTATTTTGTTTAAATGAACTTTACAATAAAATATATTTTTAAGTTTTTCTTTTTTTGAAGCAAAATTCATTCGATTCGATTCGACATTGGTGGCAGCGGTGGGATTAACCTGGTTTATTCTGATTATCTCTCAGTAATGATAGATTTATTAATAATTTTTGGTTTTTTGTTCAATTTACCCAAGATAAATTTCTTGGGGAGATTTTAAGGATAATTGTGCTCTTCTCAGTATACTCACCGATAATAATCAGAATAAATTAGGTTCTACCACACAAATAAAAAAATAGTAAATGATAGAAGTTTGTATAAGTTTTCATTTTTCGATAGTTTTATTGTTTTATATTTTGTAAATTAATCATAATATTATTTAAAATTTTGAACTTTATGGAAACTTTAACTTTTCCACCAGCTTGTGGTTACGCTCGCAAGAGATAAACGAATTACACTGTCATATGAAAATTAACTTTGTTTTTAATATTAATTTGTGTGTTATTTATAATAAAATGTGTTTAATTTGTTAATAAATACAAATCTGTTCAGGTGGGTAATTTAAATTAAGTTGATTTAATCTTATCGCCAAAACGTTAGTTCCTCAAGATGGAGTTTAATATACCTAATGAACAACAGTTTTAGATAGTAGATATGACAACTTTTTTACGAAATACTATTAACAGAATAAGAAGATTTGTAGGACTTGATGAACCACAAGAAGATGAATACGAATGGATAAGAATTGGAGAGGTATCACAACTGATTGTTTATCCTCTTTTGGAGTCGTCTACGAAATTCGTAACCCAAAATGCTGTTTGTACCAGTGAAGGATTAATGTATGAGGATACCTACGATGGGTAAGTAATCTTCATTGCAATATTACAAAACCGATTTATGAATTTCTTTGGTTTAGGAGTTTTGTAATCTACCGCAGTACCGATAGGGTTGTTTGTAATATGAAAGAATATCCAATTTTAAGGCAAATCAGCATCCAACGTATCAATGGAACAGTTACTTTAGATTCAGAATTCTATCCTAAGATCCAATTTAATTTTCCGGATGAAGAAATGGAAGTTTTGCCAATCACGCCGATAAGGTAAGTCAACCTCGATTTTTCTTCTACTGATTGTTATCTAATTCAGCTACTTTAGGATTCACGACGATGAAGTAATTTTTGTAAGAGATTGTGGCAAAGCAGCTGGAGAATGGGTATCTGAGTATCTATTAAGAGCAAGAAGAGGAATGCGCCTAGGTTATTACATCTACAGTGACTACATGGATTTTTTAGCCCGAAATAAAAACGAGTGGTTTGACTTTTTAAACTCGAGAGATAATCCAATGGTAAGACAACAGACCTCTGCCTCTTCTTCTTCTCTTTTTTTGTAATTAATTCAAATTTTCATCTTGCAGAAGTTTCACTTAGATGCAACTAATCGTTATTCTCTGTTGAGTATACCATCATTTGATAAAATTACTGATAAGGTCGAATTTGTCCAGGGCCATTTAATGGAATATGATTTTCGCCCCAATATAATAATTCAAACTGAAAGTGAAGATGCATATAACGAATTTAAATGGAATGAAATTAGAATTAAGAATTTTGTATTTGAATCAATCCCATCTTGTCATTTGTGTACGCAAAGCAGATTACAAAATTATTTCGGCTCACGTAATAGACATAAGCAAATTTTTGTTAATAAATTACAATCGTAAGTATTTCAGTCTGAAAAGTGAAAAATAAACTAAAACTTTGCCTTCACAGTCAAATCAAAAAATATTCGAAGGTGACAGTGAAAAAATCAGCAGCTACCCTCACCGTAGATTTCAAGCTATCTGCTGGTGGAGGACCTATTAACTGTGGAGATCCGGTGTACTTCAAAAAGAAAGTGTTGCATTAAATGTTTTGTAATTTTTGTCTTATTATTATTAAATATTTAATTGTTAATAAATAAATTACGATCTGAGTGTTGAATTTCATGTTGAACTACACTGTTAGGTTCTTTTTAAGTCAGAATTTAAGTTTTACTTGTGTGCAGCCCTTGATATTCGTATAAGCTAGCTGCATACTGAAAGCGGATGCTAGAGAGTAAATCCTGTTTCTAATAAAGTAGGTTTTTCTAAAAATTTTTGAAACCCCAAATTGACCGTCTACAAAATGGACGAAGAAGACCATCCAATCTGTAAGGCCAGTGTTCATATACATTTTTATTTAATTAATTTTGTTTTGTTTTTTTTTTATAATTTTGCTTCTGTATTTTTATTTTTTAAATAAAAATCGGAGTGACAATGCGAATGGCTATTCAATGGGGTTGTATTCCATCTACCCTCAGGGGTATAAACAAACCGCCAGGCGAAAGAGGTATAACAACTGATGAAATTTCGGAAAACAACAAAATTCCACCCATCCTACTCGTGGACTCATGATTACAGAGGAATCGCCAAAATAATGACAGCTACAGGGTTCCTACTCCTTGGAAAATCTGGAAAGCCTGTAAAAGTGAGGAAATTTAAGATTACTCTAATTGGAATTTTTAATTTTTAGCGCCAAGTCAGAGAAATTAAATTTTCAGTCAGGAAAAACTATTTAATTAAAAAAAATTTTAATTTCAAACTTAAAGAGAAATCCCCACTCTTAATAAATAAACCTTTGTCAAAAGCCTGGAAAGACAGTTCAGCCCCAACATCCTAGGTAAAGATTCCAGTTAGCATCCTAAGAATTGGGGGCTCTAAATCCATCCTCAAGATTATGATTGCATGCACTCTCCAAGGCTCAGTCTTTGCTCCGACCCTATTTAACATCTACAACCTCACGAGAAAAAACAGACTAAAAGAAGCTTCTATACAAATGATACTCCCTACTTCTGTAGCTCATTCCGTCCCCAATCCATCATTGACCACCTACAAATGGCGCTTGACGATATCAAGAAGTGGTTTCCAACCTGGCAGACAGATCTAAACAGCACTAGGTGATTTGGTCCCCGGTAATTTCACTCCCGGCAATGTTTCTTCTAGGGGTTATTTTGCAAATGAAAAATCAAAAACTAACTCTAACCTACATAACCGATGCATATCTTCGCGCGTATATCTCTTTTACGAGCGATTTTGCTAAAGAAAAATCATAAGCTAACACTAACCTACATCGAGGATATATCTCTTTTTTTCCAAGCGATTCCTCCCACGTCATCAACAATAAAAATCAGAGTTACAGCCATATCCGTAAAGCAGAGTAATATACTCAGTGTACTAACAGTGTGCACTCTTGTAGGTTGGCTCTTCATAACATACAATGAAAGTGTAAATCCGGGGGTCTGGGGGGCGTGGAACGCCATCCAGTGTATCGTTTGTTAATTATGTCGATGGAAAATATTTTGAAATGTTGATAACTGAATAACCCGCAAAGAAAGAGAAAATAGTGCACTGGAAGGCATTCCATACCCCCCGGATTGTTCTTATGTTTTGCGTTCTAAAAAGTTGTTTTTACAATAACATCCCCTCGGGCACTAAAAATCAGAGTTACAGCCATATCTTCAGATGTAAAGCAGATTAATATACTCAGAGTACTAAAAGTGTGCGTTTTTGTAGGTTTGCTCTAAATATCATAAAATGAAGATGTGAAACCGGGGGGTCTAGGGGGCGTGGAACGCCCTCCAGTGCATCTTTTGATAATTATCTCAATGGAAAATGCCTTGAAACGTTGATAGCTGAATAACCCGTGAAGAAAGAGAAAAGAGTGCACTGGAGGGCATTCCATGCCCCCCAGACCCCCTGGATTGTTCTTACGTTTCTTGTTTTTAAAAGTTGCTTTTACAATAACATACACTCGGGCACTAAAAATCAGAGTTACAGCCATATCTTCAGATGTAAAGCAGAGTAATACACGCAGAGTGCTAACAGTGTGCGTTTTTGTAGGTTGACTCATAATGACATAAAATGAAGGTGCAAATCCGGGGGGTCTGGGGGGCGTGGAATGCCCTCCAGTGCAGCTTTTATTAATTATCCTGATGGAAAATGCCCCAAAACGTTGATAGCTGAATAAGCTGTGAAGAAAGAGCAAATAGTGCACTGGAAGGCATTCCACCCCCCCCCCATACCCCCCGGATTGCTCTTAATTTTGAGTTTTTAAAAGTTTCCATAGCATACGCTGGGGTACTAAAATCATTTTAGTATCTAAAATAAAAAATTGGGATTTTTTAGAAATATGGGACATAAAATGCCCTTCAGTGCAATTTAAGATTTTTTAAGATTATTCCCGAATTTCTTATTTTCTAAGAGTTCTGGCGTATAAGTGGAGGGAACTCTGGAGGAAATCCAAGAACTACCTAAGAAATTTGAGAAAATCTTAGCAGAGTAATACACTCAGAGTACTTACAGTGTGCGTTTTTGTAGGTTGGCTCTTTATAACATAAAATGGAGATGTAAATCCGGCGCATCTTTTGTTAATTATCTCAGTGGAAAATGTCTCAAAACGTTGATAGCTAAATAACCCGTGAAGAAAGAGCAAATAGTGCACTGGAAGGCATTCCATGCCCCCCAAACCCACCGGATTGTTCCCATTTTTGCGTTTTTAAAAGTTTTCTGTTACCATAGCATACGCTGAGGTACTAAAATCATTTTAACATTTAAAATGAAAACTTGGGTTTTTAAAATGTTGCGTGCATTTTTGTAGGTTGACCCTTAATATCATGTAATGAAGGTGAAAATCCGGGGGGTCTGGGGGGCGTGGAACGCCCTCCAGTGCAACCTTTGTTAATTATCTCGATGTAAATATCTCGAAACGTTAATAATGCTGAATAACCCGAATATATTCTTATAAAGAATAAAAAACACTATAACCAGCATAACCGATGCATATCTTCGCGCGGATATCTTTTTTACGATTGATTTTGCCAAAGGAAAATCATAAAGTAACTTACATAACCGATGCATATCCGCGCGAGGATATATATTGGGGATGAAATTATCGCGGTCAAATTACCGGTTAGAATCCCGTCAAGACAACCCCTATGAAACCAAATCGGACTTCAAAACCGAAAAACTCATTTAGGCATTCAGCAAAACGGCAAGAGCAATGGGAGCTCTACATCCCCTTCTGGTTAAAGTAGCAAAGTGTCCTCTTTAAATAGACATTTCCTCTATACAACCGTAATAAGACCTGCCAACTGTCTGTCGAGGCTGACTGACTGTCGCCCAAAATATAGCAATCAGAAGAGCGCTCAAAGCCCCCTACTTCATCACCAACTTGCGGCTGCAAGAAGACTCTAAAACGGAAGCCATCGATGAATTTATTTGCCATTCGGCGGAAAATTGTGTTAGGTGTGAAACAGAGGAAAACCCGGGCAAGAAGGGTACGAATTCTTATATTTTTAATCGAAATCGAATCGGAAGTTAAAGTAATCTGCACTAAATATTTCTTTATAGCTCCATTTTATGTATGTATTTTAAATTTTTAAATTCTCATAAAAACCTACTTTATATTTATTGATTATTTTCTCTAAATTGGAATTGTGGGCCAGGGTGGTGTTGGCTAGAGCATATTATTAGTAATAATTTTGATCTACACAGCAACGAAGTGTTCCAAATACTGAAACTGAAAGTATAAAAATACAATTTTGTGATTTCGAATCAAATTTAATATTCACCTTGGCACACACATTCGTTATAGAAACTTGAACTTTATTGCCTTCATAATTAAATAACTATTGCAGTTCACTATGGAACTAATAAAAATTTGATATCGCAGCATATGCAGTTTCGAGCGTTATCTCCATAATAATAAGAATAATGCCTACACCAGACATTTTTATTATAAATTGTTCGAGTGCAGTTCTAATTCGTTTATGTGGTTATTTTATAAATTAGCGTTAAAATGGCCGACTTCAAATTTTTGAGATATGTCTTTGTCCTTTCTCTTACAATAGTAATTATGCTATCCTTAGGAGTGATTATTGCAAACCATTTAAAGGAACGGATTTTGATTGGAAAACTGAAAAACATTTATTTTATTAACAGTTATGACGACTGGAGGTTTGCAATTTAACCTGTTGAGGTATACAAATAAAATTTCTCAAATCTCTTTTTTTAGAAATTTTTCGACTTTAGGGAATGGCTTAATCATAGAAAAAGATTTTAACACTTTCGCCACCTCCGAAATTTTATTTGACGATGTATTTATTAAATATTACAATGGCGACCATTTTGAAACGCCCAGGTATGGTTTGAAAAATTCTCAAAATAATTTTTAATAATTAAATTTTTTCTATAGATTGAACCATACCATGTATTACAAATATACATATTGCACTGATTATAAAATTTTTGCTAACCGAGTGAGCCAAAACTATGTTGTGGATGATTTGGATTTTTGGGTGAAAGGTGCTGTACAATGTCTGCAAAACTGGAACATAAAACACTGCAAAAAAAAAGATTATGTAATTTACTTTTTCTCTTATTTTTCATTTCTTAATTTTTATATTTTTCTAGTCGGAATCTTACTTAATATTTGAAGTGGAAGATATTAAGAAATTTGGTTCCAGAATTTCTTTCATTGAACCTGATCACTACTTTGTAACATCTCTTCAATTTAAGACGAAAAGATATAAAGATATAAAGTCCTATGTGTATTCATATGCTAGCAAAAATGCAGATGGAGGTTCAAATGAAGAATACAAGACGTAATAATTACATTATTATTGTTATTGACATTTAATTGAACTTATTTTTCTCTTGATAGGATTGGAAAGTATTGGACGTTTGCAGTTAAAAAGACAAGGGCGATGGATTTGAATAAAGATAATCTAGCAGCACTTTTCAAATATTCTTCCAGTCGGAATATTTATATAACATATCTAAAACTGTGAATATTGTGACTGTTTGCCTGATTGATTAACAATCATATTTTTTTCATGTGAAAAAGTTCTAGAAATAAATTTATTATTGCTAATTTGAATTTTTTTCTTCCAATCTAAAATAAAGTGCAGATCAACAATGATTCCAACAATGGAAATAATTGAGACTCATAGCATAAGATTCATTTGGGAAATTCCTCTTCAAGTAGGAGAGGTGTGAGGTACTGTGAAGGATAAGGTTGAAGTATTATTTTATACATTTAAACTTGTGTTGTTCATATATTATTAGTATTACTTTGCCTTTTCAGAAAATATATTATAAAAAATAACATAAATTAAAATAGTTGAACATAAACGGAGTCGCCAACTGCTACGCTTCCTACAGCATTCAATCCCAAATTTACACCCATAACTGGGATATTTTTCTCCACTTCAGCGTCCGGAATTAGAGTTTTCAGCATTCTATATCTGCAAACAATACAACAATGAAAAAAGATAAATTCCTAACATATAAGTTTACCCTCTTAACGTCCTTAACGGTTCGGTAGTTTGGGATTTTTCAGCTCGAACAGGATCGATAGTGGTAAGGAGACATCTAGTGCAAGGCGAAACGTAATAGAATTCAGCATTTCCAATTTTAACTTTTTCCCATTTATCTTCCGCGAAAGGAATTCCATCATCAGTTTTAATAACGAAATTAGGACGAAAATTATAAACGCTGATATCGTCGGTTTTTACTTTAGAAGCCAAGTCGTCTACCGATGCTTGGTTGATTAAATGATAACTCGTCAAGTCTGTTTGTAAACCCTGAGAAAAAAACTTTAGATCTTATTTTTTAAAAGCTTAAACTTACCAGTGCGGCATTATTAAGGTTTCTATATTGCTTCAAATATTCTGGATGGGACTGGGTTATGTCTCGTTTCCTTGTGCAGTCATAGAATCCCAGACGCAATCTCGTGTTTTGCTCCATTAGATAATTTGAAACCCATTCAGCTGCATCGTTACCACAATCCCTTATGGAAATTTTTTCCTCTTGGTGCATTCTGTATTTGTTTAATTTTATTTCTATTTATATCTACTTAAATAGTGACATACGTACGTGATAAATTTTGTTTCGGTTGAAAAGTCAGAAAACTGGATTTGGACTGTGGGTTGGTGAGGTGCATCCAGAGTAAAAGTATTTTCATCGCGAGGTTGTAATTTTATATTTATCAGTGTTGGATAATCTCGTGCAGTACGAAAATGATTCTTTTCTGGATCGTAAATAATGAAGCTCCTGATAGTGATTTAGTAAGTTTTTTTCCCTATTTTCTTTTGTACTTACCTATCCCGCACATCAAATTTCATCTGGAGACTTTCCTTGGTGCAAAATCCATTTTCTAGCTGGATTCTGTGTCCACTTTTCAGAGGATAGAGGTATAATTCTGACAAAACTCCAACCTTATGCCATTCTTTTTTAACCGCTACCGATTGCTTTCTCCATTTTCGATAGTAATGTATTCCAGCCGCTGAGAGTATACCCACAGCTGCACCAAATAAGATGGAACCGTAGGTTATTATTTTATCAGGTCGACTCATTTTTGTTCATCAGTTTCTGTAAATATAATAAGAAGTCGAGCTACCTGCTAAATGAAAATGTGTGTTTGTTCGTTCGTGACTGCGTTACAATTTATTATTAAAAGATAAAGAGAGTTTAACCAGGAATTGTTAATAGTTAGTTCTTGTTACAAACAACAGCCGTTCCGAACAGTTATAATTTGTCAAGTTGGACAACTTTTAAAGTTAAAACGACATTCTGACTTTTCCCATTTCCGATTAAATTAAAAGGAATTCCAGGGATTTCTTAAGAATTCAATATATTATCAACGATATAGACGGAAGTCACAAGGCAAAGTTTTATATACTAGATTTTCTTTTACAAATTAATGAAATGACGTGAGGCGATTTTGGCGATTTTTCGCTTGATTGGGAGGGGGATTGACCCCCTCCCCCCCTTTCTAATCTCACGTGAAATTGTTTATTTTACTTAATTTAGCCCAGTTCTCTCGCAAATTTACAATTTCATGCGAAAAAAAATTACGTGATGTTTTCCGAGATCCCCCTTCTCCCCCACGTGAGATTGGGTTAAGATTCGGCTCAACCCCCTCCTCCCTTAAATGGGTACGTCCCCTAATAATAACACTGGTCTGCAAGTCAATTTTTTTTCGAGCCCTGATACCATTTCTGCTGATTCCTATGTAAATTAACCTTCTGAATCTGAATACGACCTCCGTTTTCGGGGGATGCCCCCCCCCAATCTATTTTTTACGATTATTTTAGCTAGAGGGGTGAAAAGTTAATATTTGTAGCAAGAAAGTTGATTTGGGAGAAGAGTTTTTTCTTGAAATTGTTAAAAAAAATCATTAAAAATTATATAATTTTCCGTTTTTTGCTCAATTTTTACATTTATTTTCTACATATTTCAGCTTCCAATCTCTTTCTCAAACAACTCCAAATAATAAAAATTTTGGTTTTCTTTGATTATTCGCGATTTACATTAAACGAACGCCACCGCGCGGAAAGATATTAAGTTAATCTAATACGTATAGTTGGTATAGAAAGTTTTATTTAAAACCAAACGTTTGACTTCTTTTGGTATTTTATTTTGTGAATTATCATTTCGCCGCAGTATTTTTCATTTGAGGAGGCCAATCATAAAGTAGTGTAAAAGTATAATCCATCCCAATGGCGGTTTTCCAAATGTGGAAAGGACAGAGTTGCAATTTTACTAATGCGAACGTTACAGGTAATAATCAGCCCATAGGCACTGAAAATAAATTTGCAATTTTTCACATCATCTGATTTTAACGGTGTAAGCTGCCAATGACTAGATTTTCTTTTAGTTTCAGATTTCCTTCTGGATGGCCTCAAGATTTGTTTTCGAAAAAGTTGAAAAAGTAAAAAAAATTTGTATTCTGAAGATTTCTGAATTTCCCAAGACTTCCTTAAATTTCCCAAGATTTTCTAAGAATTTCAAAAATTGAATTTTTACATTTACTCAGATTTCCTAGGATTTCGAATGTTCTATTTCGTTGGATTTTTGCGATATTCTTTAGGTATTTCTTCGCTGAGGTTTCAACTGAAGAGAAACCTGAGAAAATTTCACAAAAAATAATGAAAATTCGGTGTATAAACATTTATGTTGTCATTGAAGTGAAAAGTTCCGACTACTTAATAACGTCGATCACAGATCATGAACATAAATGAATAGTTTTCGAAACCGGGAGGTCTGGGGGGTATTCCATACCCCCCAGTTCTTCTTAATCTCTTGATGCATACTCAGCTGTGTAATCGGAGTCATCGCGAAATTATCAGTAATACAGTAAATCCTTGCGGTAGTTGAAAAACTATCGATAACTACGATTAATCGATAACCTCGATTAATCGATAATTATCGATATATCGATAATAATCGAAGTATTGATATATTGACACTCGGATGTCCCTAACTTTTTTTTCTCGAATAAAGAAACCAGTCGAATCCAAAATTGACCAATGGAAAGTCCAGAAAACATAAGAAAATAACCTAAATTAGAAATATTGATAACTATAGAAATATCGATAAATATCATTCTTCGATTAATCGATAAATATCGATATTTTTCGATTAATAGATAAAAAGAACCAGCCCTAGTGATGACTACATCATTTCCATGTAGGTGCTAAGCTAGGGATTCTACTTTTGCGGTAGTCTCGCGTTACGTCTTGGATAAGTGTTGTAGATGAAGTATCTATTTTTTGATAGTTCCCACAATTGAAAATTTTTTTCTTGTTTTTTACTTTTTTGAAAATTTTATTCTATGGTTTAAAATTAAATTTTAATTAATGGTTCAGAGGCATAGCCTCCCATTTACCTAATTTGCACCCGACGCCGAAATAGCTAGATCCGGTACTGCTTACAGCTCTAATAACAGCTGCTAAAGCAGGGTTTATAGGCAATTGACTTAATTGTTTATTAAAATTCTTGAAGTCTAGTAAAAAGATTGAATCTATTGTCGTTGTGAGATGCCCTAAATCCGCAAAAACATTTATAGTTGAAGTCAAAATTGCAAGAAAAAATTATTTCTGCTAGTAATGCTAATGCATATTTATCTGACCTTGATACAAAGTGCAGTTTGTAAATTAAATTTTATTTATAATTTCATATTGTTTGTACTGTTTCTAAGGATGTTTATGTTTAAAAATTGCAGGTACATACCTATACGGTCGACACTTTTCGATACTTATAACTACTGATATTATTATTTAACAGTCAAAATATCTATGAGTTCATCTTGTTGTACTAATCAATTGTAACGTCATCGAAAAGTTAAAGTGGGGACTTAGATATGCAGATCAAACATAACAATACCATTGTACCAAGTGTATTGAATAACAAATAAATTTAAAAAAATAAAAAAAGCTATGGGAGGTTGAAAGAAAACTAAAATTAGCGTTTAAAAGTGTGGATTGGAAGGTTCAAGGTTCGATTCCCTGCAGGAATAGATTTTTTTCGAATATTTTTATGCTTTTTGATATAAAACATACAATATAAAGTAATTAAAATCTTGTTAGTTTATTAATAATATATTTTGCTCTTGACTTTCCCTCCTTCGCTTCGCTCAGTCGTGAAAGTCTCGCGAGACTCGACCCTCGACACCGGGTATGTTACACGTTCTTCGACGTATTTTGCAGCAGTAAACTGAAATTTTTAAAATTAAAAAAAATAAACATTTAATTTATTTAAACAAAATCCGAATACAAATTTGAATAAACAGGTTAAAACAGTTGAACATAAACGGGATCGCCAACTGCAATGTTTCCTTCAACATTCAATCCCACATTCACACCCATGACGGTTAGACTTTTCTCAATTTTAGCGTCCTTGACAATGGTTTCCAGCATTCTATACCTACAACAAGAAAACAATTGAAAAAATGAAAACTCCCGACGAATGTAGTTACCCTCTTAAGGTCTTCAAAGGTTCGTTAGTTTTGGATTTTTCAGCCCTGACAGGATCGATTGTCGTGAAGACACATCTCGTACAAGGCTTAACGTAATAGAACTCAGCATTTCCAATTTTAACCTTTTCCCATTTGTCTTCCGAGTAGGGAACTCCATCATCAGGTTTAACAACGATGTTAGGACGGAAATTAAGGACGCTGATATCATCCGTTTTTACCCTGCTAGACAAGTCATCCACTGATGCTTGGTTGATTATGAGATAACTCGTAAAGTCTGATTGCAAGCCCTAAGAATGTAAAGTTGATTATGACCTTCTGGTTAAAACTATAATACTTACCAGTGCGGCATTGCCGAAGTTTTTGTACTGCTCCAAGTGCTCTCCGTGGGTATGGGTTACATCTCGTTTCTTTGTGCTGTCGTAGAACCCTAGGCGTAATCCCGTACTCTGATCCAATATATATTTTGATATCCATTCCGCTGCATCGTCACCACAGTCCTTTATATAGGTCTTTTCTTCTTTATGCAATCTAAATTTTTCAATTAAAAACTTTTTATGGTCAGAAGTCAAAATACCTACGTTATGATGGTTGGTTCTGTTGCAAGATTAGAAAGCTTAATTTGGATTGTGGGTCTGGTCACGGCGCTCAGAGTGAAGATGTTTTCGTCGCGGGGTTCAATTTTTATGTTGATAAATTTTGGATAATCTCGTGCAGTTCGAAACTGATTCTTCTCTGGATCATAAATAATAAAACTCCTAAACAGATTTTTTCGTTAGTTGAAAGCGGAAAGCTGAAGTGGATTTTATTGTATTTACCTATCCCGTACGTTATATTTCATCTGGAGACCTTCTTTGGTGCAAAATCCATTGTCCAGCTGGATTCTGTGTCCACTTTTCAGAGGATAAAGGAATAATTGTGAAATAACTCCCACTCGACGCCATTCTTTTTTGGCCGCTGCTTGCTTCTTCCACTTCTTGTAGTAATGTATTCCAGCTGCTGAGACCAGACCTACCGAAGCGCCAAACAAGATGGCATTTAATGTTATTGTCTTATCGGGGCGACTCATTGTGGAAAATCTGAAAATTGAAAAATTTACTTGCTTTCTTCTCTGCGAGTATGTTACGCCACTGCTTTATCTAGTAAATCAATAAGAAGTGTTCTGCGTTATCTAATCGTGTTTTTATTTTTGTATATTGACTTGGCAATATTAAAAAATGAAAAGAGAAACTTAAAAAATCAGAAAAATTTTAAAGTAATAATAGCTGAATTACCTTAGAACTTGGTTTTTAAATTATATTTGGAACAGGCGCGCACACAGGTCTAATAAAGATCAGGACCGAGTCGGAGGTTATTGTCCCGAATTTTTGTAGCAAAGTGAGTAAAATATTTAATACAAATTAATGTACAGTCAGTTTCAATTCGAAAAAAATTTTCCAAAAAAAATTAAATTTTGAAATTTTGATATTTTTAATACATTACTTTATCTAACCTTGACAGTAAATATGAGTTTCGTGAATCAACAATCGAGTTTTTAAATAGCAACGTAGTAGATAATATTATAACTTCCATTATTAAAATTTTGAATAATAATCTCAAATTTTTCTTGAATTTCTTTTTAATTTAAAATGTAAACTTACCAATAATAATTAATTAATAAAACTCACTTTTTGTTGCACCGACAGATAATATTTAATCAAAATAACTGAGTTGATTTTGTGCTACTTATCTAGTATACCCAGGGTCACTGAATAGTAATTTAGTGGGAAAGTACTACATACAAAGGTTCCTATGGGTAGCACAAATACCATCATAAATTAAATAGTATTCATGTGCTTAAGCGAACAATAAAATTTTAATGTACAAAATACTTGAACAGATGTAATCTACCACTAAACTATGCTAAAAATAGTTTATTGTTTTATTAGTTGCTAAAAACCAATAATAAAATTATACATTGGTAAACAATATTGCAGCGACATTGCACCAATATCAATTAACCGAGAATACACAAATAAAATACTTAACTATATTATACTAGCTGGAAAGCCCGTCCGCGGACGGGCAGCTAGACAGTAGATCAGTGGTTCTCAAAGTGGGGGCGCGCCCCCCTTGGGGGGCGCAGAGACCTGCAAAAGGGGGGCGCGGGCCACTTGTGTAGTTGAGAAAAAAAATTATTTTTCCCTAAACTCCCTTCCCTCGTTTTGAAAAATTGAAGTTTTGTTTTGTGGAAAAGTATCTTTTTTTTGAAGGGGGGCGCCGTTAATATTTTTTGATAGAAGGAAGGCGTGACATAAATAAGTTTGGAAACCACTGCACGAGATCATTTGTGAACATTTAATTTCGCTTTCCACTCCTGGGAGATTCCCCCTTTTTCTATATTTTCAAAGTAACGCAAAAAGTTGCTGCTAAACTCTGAGCTAAACTTAAATAAATGTTTTTCCAAACTTTAATATTCTTTAGCCAAAGGTTTAAATTTCCCTCACTTTTGCTTAAAAATTCAAATTTCCCGGTCTTTCCGGGCGAAATTTATAAATTATAAATTCCATATCTTCTCCAAATTCAGCGAAATGTACTGGAGGGTGTTCCACACCCCCCAGACCCCCCGGTTTACAATTTTGACTTTATATTTTTATATAATTTTTATAATTATTATGGTTATATGACGTTTCGCCCCCGTCGTTTCGCACCCGACCGTGTGAAAGGTCCCTATCACATTATTATAGATTAAATTAATTATAAATTATCATAAATAAAATAAGAGTAAACCGGGGGGTCTGGAGGGTGTGGAACACCCTCCAGTACATATCGCAGGATATGTTTACCCTCAGAACCCCCGGTTTACATTTTCGACTATAATTTTGACAGTTAATTTTCAGAGTAACACAAAAGTTGCTGCTAAACTCCGAGCAGTAAGGCACTTAAATAAATGATTTTTTAAGTTAAGGTTTAAACTTCTCTCACTTTAGTTTAAAAATTCAAGTTTCCCGGTCTTTCCTGGCGGAATTTGTAAAATTATAAATTTCCTATCTTCTCCAAATTTAGCGATATGTACTGGAGGGTGTTCCACACCCCCCAGACCCCCCGGTTTACAATTTTGACTTTATATTTTTATATAATTTGTATAATTTGTATAATTTGTATAATTATTATGGTTATATGACGTTTTGCCTCCGCCGTTTCGCCCCGGAGTGTTTCGCCTCCGTACCGTTTTGCACCCGACCATGTCGCCCCAACCTTTTAGCCCCACCCAGGACTGGGCAGTATTTGAAATACTTGTATTTGAAATACATTTTGTATTTTGTATTTTGTATTTCAACACATATTTTTAATGTATTTCTATTTTGTATTTCAAATACAAATTACAAAATACTGTACAAAATACAAAATACTTTAAAATCGATAACATCAAATAGACAGGGCCGTATTCAGTACAGGGCTGGGCAGTATTTGAAATTTTGTATTTTGTATTTGAAATACTGTATTTTGTATTTAAATGCAATATTTTGTATTTCAAATACTGTATTTTGTATTTTAAATACTCGGAACAAAATGTATTTGTATTTTGTATTTCAAATACATATTTTCATGTATTTTGCCCACCCCTGCCCCCACCGTTTCGCTCTAGCCGTTTCGCCCCGGGATGTTTCGCCTCCGATCGTTTCGCCCACACCTTTTAGTCCCCATTGTTTTTAATAAATTCTTACGTCAAATGTGGAGGGAGGACATAATATTACATACCTACACAGGGGAGGGGGAACTAGAAAATTAAGAGAATCGTCTTTAAGTAAATAATGGAGGGGGGTAACTAAAAAATTACAAAAATCGTTCTTATGTAAAGTCGAGTTTACGTTATATGACTTTGTTTCCTATTTTGCTTGCGAGGTTACGTACTAGTTTTCCTATTCGTCATATTTGCTTACTTACTTCGTTTGCGACAAACTCCCCACTTACTCACCCGTAAAGCTTTCCATCGTAACTGAATTTCCCAGCCACCCGCACCCCCTCCAACATACCGTTAGATCGCAATGAGGCGACGTTTTAAATAAATAAAATAAAAAATAGTAAATTCTTTATAGCCCACCCTGTGCTTTTTTTGACAGAGACCGATAGTACACTTGACTTCAAAGTTTAATTTTACCAGATCAATTTTTGAAAACACCTATCATAAGTTAAAGTTTATTTTAAATCAATCAATATTGGGCAGTTTACATACGGGGAGAAAACGGTCGGGGGCGAAACGGACGGGGGCGAATCGCCGGATGCCAAACGGCGAGGGCGAAACGGGGGGCGCTAAACGGCTGGGAGAGTGCAGATTAAATTATTATAAATAAAATAAAAGTAAACCGGGGGGTCTGGGGGGTGTCCCTCCAGCACATTTCGCAGGATATATTTACCCTCAGAACCCCCGGTTTACACTTTTGACTATAATTTGGACAGTTAATTTTCAGACTACTACAAAAGTTGCTGCTAAACTCCGAGCAGTAAAGCACTTAAATAAATGATTTTTTAAATAAAGCCCCGTTGACATGGGTAGTGAATAACGATCCTGTTTCACATTTGTGAATTTACAAATTTTAATTTTACGATAGGATAATTTTTATTTTCGTGGCAAAGGTTACACGTATGTGTATATTGCTGTTGTGAACATTTACTCGGCAAAAAATTCTACGAAAGTTTGACTCACTGTCGTGATTCACTACCCATGTCAAAGCGACTTTAAAGTTTAAACTTCCTTCACTATACTTAAAAATTCAAATTTCCCGGTCTTTCCTGGCGAAATTTGTAAAATTACAAATTCCCTATCTTCTCCAAATTCTGCGATATGTACTGGAAGGTGTTCCACACCCCCCAGACCACCCGGTTTAAAATTTGGACTGGATATTTTTATAATTAATTTTCAAAGTAACACAGAAAGCTGCTGCTAAACTCCGTGAGCAGTAAAGTTTTAATTTTTTCTAGCCGAAGGTTAAATTTCCCTAATTTTTGCTTAAAAATTCAAATTTCCCGGTTTGGATTACTACTGAACAAATATTTTTAGTCCTAATCTTAGTTTAATATATTTTTTGGTTGGTAAAAAAATGAGCCAATCGGAGTGCTTCTTTTCACTAAAAAATGACACGCAGCAGGAGCAGCGTGCTGGCATTTTATAGATTAGGATTGGTATACAATATTGCAGCGACATTGCACCAATATCAATCAACCGAGAATACCCAAAAGAAATGTATTATATTATTTATTTTATTTCAAAATAACCAAAACAATTCGTAATAATAATTAATTTTTAGAGCAGCAAAATCAGGATTATCTATCTTTTTTTTAAAATGCTTGGTCCTGGTCGCGGTTCTGGTGGTAAAATTTTTTTAAACTTGACATACACAGGATCATTTAAAGTAATCTCTCCTGGGGCTGTCATTATTCGCAGTCCTTTTTTAGTGTACCGAATCTGCAATTCCATATTAATTCCGAATACTGGCGAAGTTAAAGTAGATGATAGTTCCGGATGCACATCGCACAACTTTCGATTGCTGTTGAAATAATTAAAAATTACCAAGAAAAATGGTAAAATAATACTCACTGGGAGAGGTAATTAAACGGCTCTGGGTTACTCTTTTCATTATTTCTACTTATGTCGTTATTTATAGAAGAAGTATGGGTGCATGGGATGATTTTGGCAAATTCCACATTTGCTATTTTAACCGCTATAACATTCTCTTCAAAATATGGTGTACCATTACCTTCGACTACCAAATTTGGTCGAAAATTCCAGAAACTTATGTCGTTTCTTCCACACTTTTTTCGTAATTCTTCAATATGCTTGGTGTTAACCAACGAGTACGAGGAGAAATTTGCAGAAAAACCCTGAAAAGTAATCTTAAGATCAGACTGAAGTTGAATAGAGGACTTACATCAAGGGTCCACTCTGCTTTTCGAGGATGGTTGTTGAAGAACTTTCTCATAGAAGAATTCCACGTGGTCCTACAGTCCCGTTGGCGATACCCAAGTCTCAATCCGTAAGTATCACTCCAAGTACCTCTAATATAATCCGAGATGTCATAGCCCAAATCATACACGATGAACCTCCTGGTGTAGTTTTCATATGCGCTAAAGACCCATAAAATTATTATTTTTCCAAAAATATCAACCAAAATCACTTACATGTTATTTATCCTATCTAGGCTATACAAATTCATTTGTAATTGAAAGTTGATATATTTTTGTAACCGGCGATCATGCAGTAAACGCACATTAGGATTTTTGACTATCACTCGTCTACTCTTGTCTTGATAAGCGACAACAGTTCTAAAACCACCAAGAGAAAACCACCTAAGCACAGCAAAAATGTTTAGTTTTTTATGCATACCGGTCGTGAAAGCCACGCTGACTACCATTTTCCTTGTAACGGTAACCTCTCCAGTGAACGCTGGTATCCGTTGCCAGACCATGCCGAGTGCAATGTGCTTTGGTTGACAATATTCCATACCCATCGTCGATGGGGTAAATTATTATTTTTCCCAACGTGCCTATGCACACCCAATCATCGGGAACAGTCTTTTTTTCTTTGATAGTTTGAGGTTTTTTCTTTGGTTTGTTTTTTGCTTCGCGAGCTTTTCTGGTTAAATCAATTTGAAGTCGTTTATTTCGCGGTGCCCAGTTCGCCATGCCAATCACAGCAACAGCTGCAACTGTAACACTTAAAACAGCCATTAAACTCATATCAATACTTTAAAAAATTAACGTTAACAAAACCTGGAAGTACTTTTGTTTACATCGGACGTGTTAACGCTGCGATAACATATTATTTTCAAAATGTGGACACGTATCGAGATAGGCAATATACTATTTAGATATATGATGTACAGGATAGGACAAAGAAACAACTTACATTTTTAAACTGTTTTAACAAGTCTGATTTATTTCCATAACCGCTTTCCTCACACCGATCGGTCTCAGGAACCATTGTTTTTTCATCGAAAAGGAAAAAAAATCATCATTTTTGCGGCGACGAAAAAATGTATTAGTATTAATGAATAAATTGTTGGATTTATGAATTTGTTCATCAATACAATGAATTCTGATCATCGGTGCAAAAATACACGCGTGTGACGACTATCACTAAGACTAGTTCAGAGTACACGTACCGTCAACAGAAAATCCGTTACTTGCAAAATAATATGGAAAATTTCGATTTTCAAATGCCGTTTTCTCGAAAACTAATAGATAATCAAAAAAGAATGTTTTTAATATACTTAAAAAAGGGAATTGTCCTTTTTCCAATGGTATGCAGGAAAAAGTGAAATTTGTGGAGTCAATTCCCTGAGGCTACTAGTATAGCTTAAAGAGTTGTTGAGCAGGAGGATAAACTGTTAAATAAGCAAATCTAGCCTGTAAAAAAATCATATAAGTTATATTGTTATAGACCAGGGGGTCTGGGTGGTATGGAATACCCCCCAGCAGCGTCCAAAAGTATTGGCTCTAATTTGGTTTAAAACCCAGTGATTTTATAGCTTATACCTCTTGGAATGTCTTTTACCCACCTTAGCCCGATCAAAATTTTGTAAATAATAAAAAATCATATAAGTTATATTTTTATAGACCGGGGGTCTGGGGGTATCGAATACCCCCCCCCCCCCCAACATCGTCTAAAAATATTGGTATTAATTTAGTTAAAAACCCAGTGATTATATAACTTATAGCTCTTGGAATGTCTTCCACCCACCCCAGACTAAACAAATTTTTGTAAATAATAAAAAATATCACATTAGTTATATTGTTATAGACCGGGGGGCTGGGGGGTATGGAATATCCCCCAGCATCGTTTAAAAATATTGGGTCTAATTTAGTTAAAAACCCAGTGATTATATAACTTATAGCTCTTGGAATGTCTTCTACCCACCCTAGATCAAACAAATTTTTGTAAATAATAAAAAATATCATATTAATTTTATTGTTGCAGACCGGGGGTCTGGGGGTATGGAATACCTCCCAGGATTGTCTAAGAATAATGGTTCTAATTTGGTTAAAAACCCAGCGAGTTTATAGCTTATAGCTCTTGGAATGCCTTCTTCCCACCCTAGCCCGAACAAATTTTTGTAAATTTGAAAAAATATCGTATTAGTTATATTGTTATAGACCGGGGATCTGGGGGTTATGGAATACCCCTAGGATTGTCTAAAAGTATTGGTTCTAATTTGGTTAAAAACCCAGCGAGTTTATAGCTTATAGCTTTTGGAAAATCTTCTTCCCACCCTAGTCCGAACTTATTTTTGTAAATTATTTGTGATAGACAGTCAAATTCGAGTTAAAAATCCTTAAACAAAAAGCCATTTAAAGTAGACTTTGTAAAGTAGAACCACGGATTTCCACGGAAAATCTCAAAGATTTCCAAGAAATTCTATAACTTTCTAATGAATTCCTGTAAATTCAAAAAAATTCTAGTAATTCTAATATGATGTAGCTTACGAAATATAAGTGACTGCTGGAACTACAGTATCCTGAAAGTCTAGAGGTTACTAGTTTGTCGGAAAATCTAAAGATCTACAGTTGCTGAAAATTAAAGTCAACAATTCTCTTTAAAATCAAGGAATGTATGAATGCCAGAGGCCTAATTGTAACCGATTTTTTGTAAAAATCAAAATCAGAATCTACCAACTACCATGATCCTAAGGGCGGATACAAAGGGGGGGGGGGTTAGAGATACCAACCAACCAACACAAAATTACTAAATTTTTCAAACTGACGCAACGTTTGATGTATTCCGCACACATAAATGTTGTGAAAAACCGATTTCGCCTGCGTGAGAACCTGATCGAATTATTTTGTGATGTTAATGAACCTGATTGTTTTATTTCTAGTGTCAACAGGGTCTATGTTACCATTAGACGCATTAGGCATGTGCCTAGGGCCCAGAGTTTCTGATTCTTCAAAGTTTTCTTGTTTTACTAATAACTCACTTATTCTCAACTTTAGAGTAAAAATGATAATACTCAAAATTATAGAAAATATAATTTTCCACAAGTTTGATTTATATTACTTTTACCATAAGATCGATATTTGCAGAGTTAAATTGCAAATAGGGTAAAAAACAATTTTCTCAATTATCTCGTTTATTATCATGTTTATCGGAAAAATGATAAGAAGTAATTAAATAGGGAATTTTATTTCCTTCAACTTTGATAATCACCATTTTTACTTTAGGATCAATATTTTCAGACTTATATTGAATTCAGGAGTAGATTTTTATTTATAATCCGTTATCTCGTTTATTATCATGTATATTGTAAAAATGGTAATATGCAATTTCGCAGAGAATTTAATTTCCTTCATCTTTGGTGATCAAAAGTTTTTTAGATGGAATCAAAAGAAGATAGTATTTTTAGTGTTGGTGAATTTTCAACTCTTTTTGCTGTTTAGATTTTAAGAAATCATCTTATTTAAACTTTAAACGACAAATATTGCTCCAATATAGCGTATTATCTGGACAAAGTTAAAGGGAACCAAATTTCTTACCTAATTACTTGTTACAACTTTTACGATAAACATGATAATAAACGAGATAACCACACCCGAATTCAACATAAGTCTTAAAGTATAGATCCTAAGGTAAAGATGGTACAGATCTAAGTTGAAGGAAATTAAATTCTCTACGTAATTGCATATTACCATTTTTACGATAAACATGATAATAAACGAGATAATTGAGAAAAAATGTTTTTCAGCCTATTTACAGTCTAACTCTACAAATATCAATCCTAGGGTAAAAGTTACATAAACCAAACTTGTGGGAAATTACATTTCTTATAATTTTCAGTATTATTTTTCAGAGTTATTTGAAAAACAAGAAAACACCCTTTAAATCAAGATGGCGGCAAACGCATTTGGGGGAAATTTACACTACCAAATAACCTTCCTTGCGTTTAAAAAAATAAAATCGCTTCCGGGAATTATTTCCAGGTGAAATCATAATTTGACTGGACTAATCAGGGATTCCAGCATATTGGCTACTATAAATAACTCTTCGTTATTGAAGAATTAATACTATAGGTCCATAAATAAAGAGTAAACCGTACGCTGGGGGGTATTCCATGTCCCTCCGGTTTGCCAATGGCTACGATAAACTTATAATAAATTATAAATAAGTACGTTTAACCTCGGACACGTTTTATTAAGGTTTCTGTTGTCGATCAACGAGATTCAACTCCCGGGTATGCAAAAATGAAAATTTAAGAGGCACAAAATATTAAGGATAAACCGGGGGGTCTGGGGGGTATGAAATACCCCCCAGTGCATGTTTTTATTATATTCTTAAATAACTACACCCACCACAACAAACTAGACTACATCATCTACTGAACCTCTCAACTTCTCAAAATCGCAAAATAAAAATCAAATTTTGAAAAAATAACCCAAATATTGGGCTTTCGATGTTATTAGTTACACTCGAATATCAGGGTCCCGAAAATTTGCTAGAGCCTAGTGCCCAACCTAGTTAAAAATAGACCCTCTATTGGTCAATGTGACAATTTGGCCATTACCGTCAGTGGTCGGACAATAATATCAATGCCCAGCTTAGTTGGCCATTGACGTTATTATCCAGTCATTGACGTCAATGACCACGCATTTTAGGCGATGTTGACATTTAAAATTTTATATGTGGTTTTTACATCATTTTCCGGGCAATGACGGTAATGCCCAATACAAGGTGGGCAATGATGAAACTACTATGCTATAGATATAGGAAGCTATTTAGAGCTTATTAGATAGCTCCGGGCCGTTGTGGCTGGCGCAACCACGGCAAATCACGGATGCACTGTAAAATAAATTAATTAAATTAAATTAAGTTTTTCTTCAGGCTCTTTTGGCTGATACAACCATTAACAAATCACGGATTCACTCTAAAACGAGCTTGCGTTTGTATTAATTAAATAAAAATCTCTGAACACTTATGAGGCCTTGAAAAAGGCCGAGTTGCTGTCATTTATACGGAATAACGCGTGCACGATAAATAATTGACCCAGGTTGAAGTGCATTGCCATTTTACTGTTACATATCTGTTTCATCATCATTTCAAATCATCATCAATCCATTTTGGCCATTAACGTCAATGACCGGCCAAAGACGTAAATATTACAATCATATGAAAATATTTACACCGTTGCCCAGTATTAACGGGCGTTGACGTCAATGGCCGGTCAATGACGTTAATGGCTAGCGTAAATGGGCATTGACGTTATTGTCCGGCCAATGACGTCAATGCCCAACATATTATATAAGTTGATATCTACGTTAAAATTAAATTGGTTCCGTTCGGAGATCATTTCAGAGAAAGGAAATCTTAAGAAATCCGGGAAAATAAGAAATCTGAGGTAGTTAGAAAATCTTAGGAAATCCAAGGAAATCAGGAAATCAAGTTTAACAATTGCAACTAATACGTTATCAGTTCTGTGCAAGCTGGAGCTGTCCTTGTAGTTTCAAGCAGATGTATGTATAGAGGATTGGGATTGGAATTTCTTCTTCAGAAAAGAAAGAAATCAACAGAATTTATTCTTCTTTTTCCACGTTTAAGCTAAGATAAATCCTGTTTATCTTGCGCCCCACCCTCCCCCCGCCTACTAAGATAGATAACACAGATAATGGAAAACACTGAAACTGATAGTTATGAGAGAATGAAGAGATTGGCTTCCAACCGAGAAGAATGGAGAGCTGTTTCAAACCATCAGTCACTCGACTGAAGACTTCGAGAGAGATCCTAAATTATGGATATAATTTACATTTTTACCTTCTGGAATTGAGTGCGAGGTTGAAAATTGAAAAATTTGGAACTTTCCACAAAAATTCCTTGGTGAAAGTTATAAAAAATTTATTTTCGTTAGTATGACAATAACCATTTTGTTAATTATGCTAATTATTTACTTAATACAAAAAATCTTAAATTTGAAATTACAAAAAATATTAATTAAAAATTATTATAAATCTGATGTGCTTGCAGCTTCCTCTTCGACTGGTTGTGGATTTTCCGGATTAATAAATTTTGCAAATACTTTTGCTCCGGGCAACAGACGTGTCTTCTCTATAGAGTTATAATGCATTTCCATATTAATACCAAATACAGGTACTTGTTTTAAATCACGACATTTGTGCGGATATATGGCGGAAATTAATCGATCCCTATTTAAAAAAATAATTTATAATAAATCTGCTTTTGAACGAAAACACATTCTCACTCATAACTTACTTTATTAAAGTATTATATGGTTCGGTCAGGTCTGGTTCAGGTGTGTCGCTTGTATTATTGTTGATAGAGCTGTTATGAGACAAAGGACGAATTATTGGAAATATTACTTCTTCAATTTCATCTGACAGTTTAATTTGAGCGACATCTTGTTCTTCATAATCAACACCAGAAGTCCCCTCCACTACTAAATTTGGTCGAAAATTTTTATAAGAAATTTCTTTTCTAAATTGAGTTTGTAATTTTTTGATATGAGTAGTGTTAACCAGCGTGTAAGACGAAAAATTGTGCGAATAAACCTGCAAAAACATCAAAATTCAGTTTTTTTTTCTTGCGAACCTGATTCCATTCATTTGGGGAAGCTTACATTTATGTCATCAGTTTCTTCAGAATTTGATATGACTGGTTTTAAACTGTTCCTGGTCCTGAAGTTATAATGAAATCTACTTTCTGCACTACGTACGCCAAGTCTCAAATCAACATCTGTACCCCCAAACTTCTCGGCAATAATTCGAGCTATATCATCGCCCAAGTCTGTTACTTCAATGCGATCATCTTTATTTAAATATTTACTAAAATCGGAGTAAACAAATTAAAATTCTTTTTGTTTTGTTAACTTACATAAAGACAGTTTTCAAATTATTAGGCTGTTCATTTAATCTTTCCGCAACTGCCGAATATAAGCTGCTACTGTGTAAAATACTCAAAGTGTTATGAAGTCGTATTTTGGCTTGCATATTTTTTCCCGAAAATAATACTAATCCTCTAAAAACAAAGAACCATGAAGTTGTAAAACAATAAATTTGCTGAACAATACCTGTCCTGATAATCGCAAATGGTTTCCAGCGTATTTGAAAGTCCATATTTAGAGAAATAATATGACGCAGCATGATCTTGTGTGCATCCAGCTCCACCTTCGATAGGATATATTATTACATGCTTCAATGTTCCTATTTCAACCCATGCATCAGGATCAGCGGATTGAGGCTTCGCAGATTTCTGTAAATTGATTGCCAGTCTGTTAGAACTATCCTCATTCTTCATAATAACTACTAAATTAAAATTATTATTGCAGTTTTTAAATAAATTGAAATTGTAAGAACAAAATTTGGAAATAGAATACTCTCAGTCGCGTTAACAATTTTTATGATAAGAAGCAAATTCAAAATGTGCGACACTTTTGCGATAAGTTATAGTTAAAGTTAAATATTATACTATACAGGATGTAACAAAGTAATAGTCAACATAAAAATCACATTTTTGAAAGCAAATTGGTTTTGGCGAAACTGGAATACTTTTTTCTGTAAATGCAGTCAAATGCTTCATGTCTAATAACTGGATTTACTCACAGGTCAGCTCCAGAGGAAAAGAGTTCAAAACAGGGTTGAGGAAATGATGAATAATTTATCCTTTGGTGGAGAAATCTTAGCTTTTGTGCTACAAGGAAAACGCAGTTACTTCAGTTCAGTTATTAATTTTAAAAATAAAAAATCTTATCTTCGACTGCAATAAAATTTTTTTTAATTTTTCGTAGCCGAACGATAATATTTGCATATTATCAGCATTTAAAATAAATTTCAATACAGGAAAACCTTGAAAGTAATTTTAAAATTAAAATTTTTGTTTTAAGCATTGGTTAATTTAACAATTAATAATTGGAAATCAAAAATTAACGAGATTCTTTTTCTTAGCATCAGTACCTTGCAGCAGAGCAACTACGTATACTTACTTTATGCTGACTGGAAAATTATTTGTATGAGCGTGCGTAAAATGCCCCTTTTCGGTTGTAGTAAGCGTGCGGAAAATAGCACTTTTCCGCCTTAGTTCGAAAAAGTGAATTTTTACGTTTTATACGATATTATCTCATTGTCATTTCAAAAGGTTTAAATTTTATTATAATTTATTATTATTACTTTTTATATTGCACAAAAAACAGTCGATACAAAATTATATACAAACAAAACTACACTCGTAGTGCTGATTAAGGTACTCGCTCATATTATTATCTAAGGTATTCAAAATTACAAACATCTACATATGTCACAGAGAAAACCATCAATTCTACTAAAAACCCATTTGCTTATTACACCCACGCGAACGAGGGTTTTCTCTATAATACATCAGGTAGAAACATAATAATTTATCGCACACTAACTCCAAATTTCAACAAAATCTCGTCGTTTCGAGCTAAATCTAGGAACAATTTACAATTTTAAAAAATTTGATTTTATGTCGTTTTATCTCTTGTTTGTCGCTTTTTAGGAGAAACTTCTATACTGCTTGTTCTGCTTCGTTTTTGTTTTGGTACCGCATTTTCACTCTTTGCATGATAATTATGTGGAGGCTCCGTGTGTTCGTCTTCCGATTGGGTGGGTTCCTCTTGATTGTCGTAATCGTTTTCCGTTTGCTCGTATTGCTCAGCTTGTTCGTTTTGTTGATAGTAAGCACTTTGATCATCTTGATTGGGGTACACGTACATATAATTTTGTTCTTGGTCTTGGGCATTTGCCGAATAATCGTATGCGGGTTCTTGTTCGGCTTCGTCCGGATAAGATGGCTCTGGTGCTCGGTATGCAGCAATCGAAACTTTATGGTTTACAGGTTCGGGTAGATGTCCGTTATTGTTTGAGTGAAAAACAACTCTTGTGTGCTTTTGGCTTGGATAATTTTCGTAGGTTGGTAAGTTTCCATTCTGACTTTCATGTTCGTCATGTGCTGGCTGCTGTTGTTGCTGATAATTTTGATGATGCCCTTCATAAACTTGTTGTTGGTATTGGTAAACCGGTTGAGGTGTTTGGTATGAAATTTGTTGTGGTTGATATGCATGTTGATGTGTTTGATACGTAGGCTGATGTTGTTGATAAGTATTTTCATGAGTTTGATAAGATTGCTGATGCCCTTGATATGGGTTTTTATTATATTGTTGGGTATAATACTGTTGTACGTTGGGTTGAGGAGCAACGTACTGTTGCACGGTTGGTTGAGGAGCAACGTACTGTTGCTCGGTAGGTTGATGAGCAACGTACTGGTGGACGTTCGGCTGAGGAGCAACATACTGTTGCATGTAATTTTGCAAAAGTGACTGTAGGTTAACGTTGTTTAAGCTTGCATACGGATGATTTTGGGGTAAACTTGTATGTAAAGCTGCCGTGGGATTTTGGAGTTGGTTGCTGTACACTCGTAAAAGAATGACGGGTACTGCTCCTGCTTGTCCAATATTTTGGTAAGGAACTTGGCCTTGTCCTTGGTAACCAACTGTTGGATGGTAAGCATTGTTCGATTGATAATATTCAGGTTCTTGAATTTGTCCTTGATAAACCAAGCGAGAGGGCGTGACCTCTACCGATGATGACACTGGAGTGTGATGACCCAAATTGGCATTAGTCGAATAGCCGGTAGTTTGATGATCGTTGTAAGGGTATGGCGGAATATCCTGCTGAGAGTATTTGTAGATTACAAATTTGCGTGTTGGTCGTGGATTAAAGGAATGGTAACTTCCGTAACCCAGTGAGCCATCGATCGTACGTTTGGAATTTTTCGAAGAATTACTTTTTGGGTCATCGATAATTTCGATTGCAATAATTGCTGGTATTGAGGCTGTTTTTGCTGGTCTTGCAGGTTTAACTAATTTATTGGATTTTATAGTTCCTACGCTTTTTTTCTCAATCGATTTCTTTATTGAAGCTGCCTTCAATTCGACAAAAACAATGCACAGAACCTGGAAATATAAAAAAATATTAATAGAATGTAAGTTTTAGATGCAAAAAGTAAGCGGAAAATTAAATAGTGACCGTATAAAGCAAAAAACGAATCATTAATTATATTATTTTTGTAAACCAAGTGAAAGATATGGATTTAATTTCCGCGTGGATGTTTATAATTTAATTATTTGCTGTTAGAAAGTTATTTGAAGAGTCTATCCATAGGTTAATAATAATAGCGATAGTTGGCCACTTAAAAGTGGATGGGTGCATTAGTATGTCTAGAGCTAACAATACTCATAATTAAATGTAATTGCTTCCAATTATTTTAAATGCACAAATAAGTAAAATGAATTGTAGGAAAATTAATATGTGGGAAATTTCTTACTTTTTCCTGCACCGAATTTATTAAACTGCAACTTATGCAAATTTTTATTTTCAAATTTAAAAAAAATCAGAGAAAGTTTTCAGCCGATGAAAAAAACATGATTAGCGGTAGAGTGGTAAAGATTCCCAACCTCCAAGCGCAAAAAACTGGAAGACAATCCAATAGCGCATCACAAGGACTCTCAAACACAAGGAAAAAGTGCAAAGGCAAGTGTAAACCGCAGCACTATGGCATAGTAGTCCAAAGCTCTAACCGCTAGCTTACAGCTATGTTTAAAATTCTGAGCTTTTCTTGTCAACTAAAATATGATTTTTACATAATTTTATTCTACCCCACCCTTTAATGATCTGTTTTAATCATATAGTATGTTACTTCTTTATTTTTTCTCTTTTGCTTTACACCGCATATTTTCTCTCTTATTTGTCTGAATTTCGTTAATCTATTCATCTGTGTCAGTAGCGTACAGTTACCTCTGCAATATTTTGTAGAATATTTTCTATAATGCCATCTTCCCTTAAACAGTGTTTCAAATTATTTTTTTTACTTTTTGTTGTTATTGAATGCTTGATCTGAGATTTAATTAATTTCACCCATCTCTACTCTTAGATTTCCGCGGCATTTTTATTCATTTTTTTACTGAGTCGGGGGGGGGGGGTCAAACTTCACACAAGCATTCGAAAAGTTCTAAGTAAATTATCTATTTAGCTTCTTCTATTATTCTATTAATTTAAAGCTCCGGTTATACTTCGAAATTGACGTCTGATTGATTGCCATACACACCGCGCTAAGCCAACTATCTATTGAGATGCTTTTCTAAAAAAATTAGGAGTTCAGGCACTTAAAGTGTTCAGTTAATTTTTTTTAAAAATTAAATTAAAAATATTTAAAGAATTTATACCTATAATTAAACAGTTGTATGGATAATATAGAGATAAGTATACTTTGATAGCTCTGCTACGCCCTCTAGTGGACGGGGTGATCTCTACGTTTCAATTTTTTATACATGGCTAGTCCTCTATATACTGGGTGCCGAATGAGTTAGCCGAACATAGGAAATTAATATGTAAAAACTTATTTATGCAAAAATTGCACCCTGTATATAGAGGATCAGCCATGTATTAAAAATTGAAACGTAGAGATCACCCCGTCCACCAGAGGGCGTAGCAGAGCCATCAAAAAATACTTGTGATAAGTATACTCATAACTAGAGCTCGGATTTATATCACCAAAATACTTAAAAATATGCTCATATTATGCACCGAATTTTTAAGAATGATAAAAATATATAATCTTCGAATGATTTAATTTTTGTTCAAATTTTCAATAAGTACTACCTAGATTTATAAAATTTAATAATTTTAATAATAAATCTGGATGAATTACGTAAAATTTGCAAAATTTGGCATATTTTCAACATTTGGTGCATATTGGAGTTACTTTTGGTGATTTTTGAAGAATTTTAATAGAGAAAATAAATAATTATTATTAAATTTTGCTAATTTAAGCAATTGATTTATTTAATTTTAAGCAATTAAACTTTTTATTTAAAAAATAATTTTTTTTATTTATTTATAAAATTTTAAAAATTAAATTGTTTAAAATTAAATCAAATAATTGCTTCAATTGGCAAATTTAATAATAATTTTTTATTATATTTATAAAAATTCTTCAAAAAACACCAAGAATGACCTAAATATGCTCAAATATGCATTATTTACTCAAATATGCACCATATGTTGAAAATATGCAAAATATGCATTTTTACAAGCAGTTTTTCGGATTCCTAATTACATGTTTTCAAATAAGTACTAACTAGATTTATAAAATTTAAGAATTTTAATAATAAATCTGGTTAAATTATGTAAAATTTGCAAAATTTGATATATTTTCAACATTTGGTGCATATTGGAGTTACTTTTGGTGATTTTTGAAGAATTTTAATAAATAAAATAAAAAATTATTATTAAATTTTGATAATTTAAGCAATTGTTTTATTTAATTTTAAGCAATTTAATTTCTTATTTAAAAAATTATTATATTTTTATTTATTTAAAATAATTTAAAAATTGAATTGCTTAAAATTAAATAAAATAATTGGTTATATTGGCAAATTTAATATTAATTTTTTATTTTATTTATTGAAATTCTTCAAAAAACACCAAAAGTGACCTGAATATGCGCAAATATGCATTATTTGCTCAAATATGAACTAAATGTTGAAAATATGCAAAATATGCATTTTTACAAGCAGATTTTCGGATTCGTTTTTACCTAATTAGTTATTCTCAATAACTACTACCTAGATTTATAAAATTTAATAATAAATCTGGATGAATTACGTAAAATTTCCAAAATTTGGCATATTTTCAACATTTGGTGCATATTGGAGTTACTTTTGGTGATTTTTGAAGAATTTTAATAGAGAAAATAAATAATTATTATTAAATTTTGCTAATTTAAGCAATTGATTTATTTAATTTTAAGCAATTAAACTTTTTATTTAAAAAATAATTTTTTTTATTTATTTATAAAATTTTAAAAATTAAGTTGTTTAAAATTAAATCAAATAATTGCTTCAATTGGCAAATTTAATAATAATTTTTTATTATATTTATAAAAATTCTTCAAAAAACACCAAGAATGACCTAAATATGCTCAAATATGCATTATTTACTCAAATATGCACCATATGTTGAAAATATGCAAAATATGCATTTTTACAAGCAGTTTTTCGGATTCCTAATTACATGTTTTCAAATAAGTACTAACTAGATTTATAAAATTTAAGAATTTTAATAATAAATCTGGTTAAATTATGTAAAATTTGCAAAATTTGATATATTTTCAACATTTGGTGCATATTGGAGTTACTTTTGGTGATTTTTGAAGAATTTTAATAAATAAAATAAAAAATTATTATTAAATTTTGATAATTTAAGCAATTGTTTTATTTAATTGTAAGCAATTTAATTTTTTATTTAAAAAATTATTATATTTTTATTTATTTAAAATAATTTAAAAATTGAATTGCTTAAAATTAAATAAAATAATTGGTTATATTGGCAAATTTAATATTAATTTTTTATTTTATTTATTGAAATTCTTCAAAAAACACCAAAAGTGACCTGAATATGCGCAAATATGCATTATTTGCTCAAATATGAACTAAATGTTGAAAATATGCAAAATATGCATTTTTACAAGCAGATTTTCGGATTCGTTTTTACCTAATTAGTTATTCTCAATAACTACTACCTAGATTTATAAAATTTAATAATTTTAATAATAAATGTGGATGAATTACGTAAAATTTCCAAAATTTGGCATATTTTCAACATTTGGTGCATATTGGAGTCACTTTTGGTGATTTTTGCAGATTTTTAATAGAGAAAATGAATAATTATTATTAAATTTTGCTAATTTAAAAAATTGTTTTATTTAATTTTAAGCAATTATTTTCTTATTTAAAAAATTATATATTTTTTTATTTATTTACAAAATTTTAAATATTAAACTGCTTAAAATTAAATAAAATAAATGCTTAAATTGACAAATTTAATAATAATTTTTTATTTTCCCCATTAAAATTTTTCCAAAAATTCCAAAAGTGACCTAAATATGCTCAAATATGCAAAATATGCATAAGTATACATACTCTTTCCTATAATTTAAAATATATTAATAGAAATAAACTAAAAAGGAAAAAGAAACAATCAATAAAAGCTACTTATAGAGAAAATAAAGATGAAATGAATGATTTTAAAGATAAAATTTAAAAAAACTTGGAAATAAGAAAAAAAATTAATTGTCAGGATAATAGAAGATAAGAAGTGGAAATGAGAAAGAACAAATAATAAAAAGTGGATAGAATAAACTAAAACTCATAAATATAATTTACAAAAATAAAGCAAAACAAAATTAGAAAAAGATTTTAGATTAAATAAAACGAAATTTTTTGAAATAAATTAGTTCATCATGAACATCTTTTTGAAATTTGTAATCAACCTGACTGACGAAGAATCTTGATCTTGCTGGTCAAGGGTGACTGCAATGCAACTTTCTCACACACCGCCTACACTTCCAATAATCTGCATAAGTAACTATTGAAATTCAAATCTTTTTATAATTTTATGAGCCTCCGTTGTGATTTTCCGAATGATAATAATTTTTTAATTTAATAAATTTAGGCAAAAGTTTCAAATATTGCATTGACCTCTTTTTCTGGACCAACACAAAAAGTTGGGAAGGTTTTCTGTATTTCGCATGCATCATTGTTTGATGCTTTTTACAAATTACGTGTAACTTTTAGTAAAATGAAATTGAAAGGTTGCTCAAGATTACCAACTCTTCCCAGAGAGCTTTGTTCGAAAATTTTAATTCAATTTGTAAAATTGCTAATTTGGCTAACACTGACCTTACTAAATTACCTTCGCGTCATTAGAATCCACATATTGGCGAGATATTCAGGTTCATCAGAAGTGAAACTTTGATGTAATCGATGTATTATCAAAAACAACCTGCTTACAAAATTTTAACATCTGCCACACTTTCTCTCATGATCAGAAAAACTATTTACCGGTTAGTTACTTTCTAACAATTTTATAAGTAAATTTTTCCTTTTAACCTTCCATAATTGAGTTAATAAATTTGCATAATGCAGGTTCACTTAGGAATGCAAATTTTGGAATATTTTCGATAATTAATATCCGAAAAACTAAAACAATCGGTTCAAAAACTTAATTGGTGGCAATTTGGTTAGGAAACTGACTAATTGTAACAGAGTAATAATTTCCTTAATTTCTTAATAATAATAAGTTTCGTGTTTTTGTCTTAGAAATGAATGTGAGAAAGTTACCTAGACAAAATTTAAAATTTAAAATTAATTACATTAAAAACCGTTGTTTACTACTGTAATTTTACAATTTATTCATTACCTCATCATTACAGAACTTTCATCTTCTTTCAGCTTAATCATATTTAAATATTTTTGGTTCAGAAGAACATTTATTTATATAACCGAAATTAATTAAATTATTAAGCACAAATTCTTAATGTCGTTTAATGTTGTTGCACTTTAACAACAAAAGAAAGCAGTTTTAACATAAAATTAACTAATTATTATTGTCCGAAACATTTTAAAAGTGTGAAGTCATAAAAATGCATATTACATTTTCTTTTGTATTTTTAATTTTATTTCCTCTAAACTGTCACGAACCATTGTTAAAATTTCAAGTTTAAAACAACAATGGCCTCGTAGCGTCGTTTTTTACTTTCTCTCCACATTGTTAAGTTAAATAAGATTAAATAAAATAAATTGTTATAAAACTAATGTGTGGTCATAAACATAAACAAATTAGAAAAATTTTAAATTTATTAAAATGCAAGGTTTGGGAACCAGGCTGATTCCAAACCCAAGATTATTTCTTGTTCAACCGTCAATGTGTTTCGATAACGATTTAATGCATAAACAGAAAATTGCAAAATTTGATATTTTAACATAAATTTGAATTTATTTAATTTAAGTTATTTAATAATTTTTTTTAACTGAATGTAGGTTAATTGATTTCAGCTTTATTTTGCTAGGAAATAAATTCCTCCCGACAATCCTCTCGAGGCTATTCCATGGTAAACAATAAAAACTAAAAATATTTGACGAAGTAGAAGTTTTTCAATATTTTAAATTTAATTTAAATTTTATTGATGCCCTTACTGGTGTGTGACGCCCCCCACACCGGTGCGTACTAGCGCAATCCATAAATGTATAATATTTTGATCTGAAAGAGTGAAAGAATCACACAGAAAATGCACAAAACTTTAATTTTTAAAATTGGGAGGGGGGGTATAAAATACCCTTTAGTACACCAGTAAATTTGTTCAAAAGAAAATCTCTTACACATAAATAATTTTTTGGTGGTTTGAATTAATTTTTACTTCAATTGAAGTTCAAATCAACCTCACACCAATTTTGATGTAAATTTTACTAAATTTGAAGTAAATTTTACTAAATTTGAAGTAAATTTTACTAAATTTAAAGTAAATTTTACTAAATATGATATTTATAATGAAATATTTACTTCAAAATTATTGCGAGAATTTGTTTTTCTCTGTGTAGGGCCAGTATTTCAGTCTCAGATTAAATCCGATTGACTTGTCCTCGTGTGCATTGCTATAATATTTTGCTTTAAAAGAGCGGTGCTCTATTGCCCTCTCCGCACGCAAATAAACGTATGTAATTTTCACTCTGATCTCTCTTTAACGTTGATGAACTTGAAATCAGCTGCAAATTGATTTTCACCTAGTCAAGGTTTTCGACTCCGCCCTTTTGGACGCTATTATGCCAAACAATCATAAAATTTCATGATTTGCGACTATTAAACTAACCCGGCTTACGACCTCCTTTTGAAATTTTTAGGCAATCCAAGAGGAAATCCGAAAAAATCTTTGAAAACCTTGTAAAAGAAAATCTACATCTTTTCAACAAGTAATTCAGAAAACGTCATCTGTAATTCAGATTTATCAGATGATATTCGGAAATCGTCAATTAATTATAATTCAGATTTGTCAACCGATATTCAGAAATCGTGAATTGTAATTCAGATTTCAAATGATATTCAGAAATCGTTAATCGTAATTCAGATTTGTCAAATGATATTCAGAAACCGTCAACTGTAATTCAGATTTGTTAACTGATATTCAGAAATCGTCAATTATAATTCAGAAATCGTCATTTGACATTCAGAAATCGTCAATTGTAATTCAGAAACCGTTAAATGAAATTTAGTTTTTTAATGAAAAGGCTTCTTAAAAAACTATTTCTGAATGTAAGTTGACAAATCAGAACATCTCTATCAATCTACCTAGATTTTTTAATCTAAACGCTATGCAGATCAACTTGAAAATATTTACACATCATATTATTGTAGAGTTAACTTCAGGTTACCAGTTGATGTTTGAAACTTACAAAATATAATAATTAAATTTTGATATATTTCTGGTTGGTATAAAAAGCAAGATCGGCCAAGACAATAAGATAAACGATCTGGCCAGGTATTACCATTGCAACATTGCAGTAACAATGAGATGGTCAGTGGCCTAGTAGGTTAATCGAATATCTGCTGACACTTACACGTGGATTTAAATGCAATTACCCTCCCTAGGTCAAACAAAACCGAAGTAATTTATCAATTTTTTTGTTGATTAAAACAAATTATCAGGAAGATAGGTAAAATCGAACAGAAATTGTCTTCTCCCAATATCCGGGCCTGCTGACACTAAGGTACCCGATAGAAAGCCTAAACGTTCTTATGACCGTTTTCGTGCTTCGGGGAGCACGCAAAGTTAATTAGCAATAAAAAAAATAGAGTCTACACTTGAGACAAATCTGGCAGGCTACTTTGGATAATATAAAATAACTAATTATAAATAAATAAATAAATTAATATGATCCTAGTAAGAACAGTTGTTTAAACAAGGTTGATATTGAAAGTAAAACAAGAATTTCTCTAGCAAAAAAAAAGGATTAACACAATTGACATCTATGCAATTCATTTTCATTTCTCTCCGTAAATAGATGCATTGCCGATGAGCGGTTATCATATTTTTATTATGGAAAGTCATTTAAGCCAGCAATTTACATTGATGTCAGCCAGCGAAAACTCATTAATTATATTATTGTAAGAAAAACACTATATGTTAGTAATTTGAATATATTAATATTTCTGGCTTTTTTTTTAATAATTCAAAAATAATTGAGTGGTTGCGGGAGCGTAATGGGTCAGTGCGGCCTTCAGGCCGCACAACCAGGGTAAGCTAATGATTAAAGAAAGTGCTATAAATGAGAAGATGAGAGATAATAATAAATTATCTAAATGTAAGGCTTTGTTCTACCGAATTAACAAAATGACATTGAATACAGAATCTCGTTAATCTACTCGTGCGCGTCCTAAATTAAACTATTATAAGTAGCTATAAATTATATATTTTAAGTTTTAGATTTATTATTAAAAGAAGTGGATTGGACACTTATTTTGCTACATTATCTTCGTTTTAATCTGTAAACATAAATTAATATGAACACAAAACAGTAGCTTAGTAGACTTAGTAATAAAATTTAAGAATATTAAATGAAAATAAAGAAATTTTGGGTTGGACCTACCGAAATCACAAGACAATGTAATACAAAAAGAACAATAAACACTTACATTGTTGTAAAATCTTTCTTAAAGATAGCAGTCAGGAATAAATTAGCAGATGAATAATTACTGTGTTTTTCTGACAATGATCCTTTTAGTTTGTGTACAGTTAATTTTTATTTTGCGACTGTTTTAATTTTTACGATAAGTTTAACTTAGTTTCAGGTAATTTATTTCATTTAAGTGATTTGTGTAACAAATTTTGTGTTTTTAGCTTGTTTTACGGTTGCAACCGGATGGGAATATCTTAGAAATTCTGGGTTTAAATCTTTTTCTTCCCAGTTGTTAGAACGACAACTAAAATTACATAAATTAATTAAGATAAAGATTCACTTGGAATTTATTAATTATGGCAATAAAAATAATAGAACCAATAAATTTAAAATTCATGTTTAGCGAGCGAGGAGAAATTTTTAGAATTTATTACTTTATTGCTACAGTTTTTTTTAATTATAAATAATATAAGAAAATGGGTCATGCAGATTAATTTGCATATACCACAGAATTTTCCATCTTTTCCACAGAGCAGACCCCTACTTATCCGCCTAGTTACTCGATTTATAGAAAAATTTGAAAATTTCATCGCTACATCCTGTGAAGATAAAAAGTATGAATGCAAATTATTTCTAAAGGAAACATAAGTATCGAAGCATTTCCGAAATTACCGGAAATGCAAGCAACAGTTTAATCGATCAGATTCCTCATCCCTGCGGCTTGAGTAACTTTTACTTGCAGTAATTTAGAAATTCAAAATTTTGCTTTACATTTCCTTTATGCTGAGAGGTTTCAAAACAACCTACATTCCGGTAGATATCATTACCACAATCAAAAGCTTTGTATTGAATCGATTTGAAAAGTTCTCATTATACAAGATAATATTAATTCTAAAAGTTATGGATTGAATTCATGAGAATTAATTTGAATATGAAAATTATTTTTCTAATTATAGCGCCACTGATACACATAAAGGAAATTTTGATTAAAAAAATGGTTACAAATGGATATTTTGCAATTTAAATTATAGAAAGTACAGGTTTAATTGAATCCAGTGATATCAATTGGCTGCCTATTAATTAACGTAATCGATTTATTGATCTGAGTAGTTGTCATCAAATCATTAAATCAGAAGTAATTGTTATTATCATATTCAAACAGATAAAATCTACCTGGCATAAACATAGCCATATAAAATTTAATTACTTTATTTGCTAATCAGATACATTTCTAATTCGTCCGGCACATATTGGTTATAACAAGAATTTTTACTTTCTTTAATTACAATATTATTAAGCAATGTCCTCTAAGTAGCATCGGATTTTCCACAATTTTAATTGTATTTCGAAAATATTACGAATTTTTTGAATATATTTGAAAGTGAATGCTCTATAAACCAGTAATTAATTAATACATGCAAACTTGTAAACAAAAACCAAATGGTTAGAATGGCAAAGACAATAAAAAGTAGTTGATATAAAGAAAATCTAATTTGCACTAGAAAAACGTGTCAAATGTGTGTTGCTGACCTTCAGGTGAAAATTCAGCAAAACAAGTTATAGAAAACAGAGAATTAGATATTTCTTGTGCTTCCTGCTTTTCAACATTTTATTGTACAGATATTCTTGAAAATCAATGACTAATATGTAAATGCAGTATTTTAAAATACATAAATAATTAATGAATTTTCTATTTCCTTAAAAATTTTTATTTCTCAATATTTAAATATTTTTTGTTAACAAATTCCGACCAAACCCATTAAGATTACGAAATGAATTGTGTATATCTTCATAGAAATCTAAACTCATCTTCGTGCAATCCAACGTGTAAAACCGTGAAAATTCATATTTTCCGCTTGACCGCTCGGTTTCTTCTACATAATCTCATCGTTCAATTGAATTAAACAAGATTAAAAACTGAAAATTTTATTTTGAGAATTTTCCTATTTTATTTCACTAACATTTGAGTGAAAAGCCAAACAAATTACAATTTTTTTATTTTTATGTAAGAAAATTAATGGTTTGTGGCGATACCGAAACTTCTTCTCAAGAAGCCGTATAAAGTAAGACAACCTCGATAAAAATATGAAGTGTTGTCCTTAATATGTAACATTAAACCAAGGATAAACCGAAGAAGTAATAAAAATTTTGAAACCGCAAGTGAATGCATTAATTTTGTATAAAACAGGATTTTTTTCGCCAAAATATACGAAAATGATTTATTAGAAAACCTAATTAACCGTCACTTATTTAATCACAGAACATATTTGTAACTTTCACCAACAAAATTTTATAAAAAAAACTTGGATCAATCACATACCAATAATGCAAATCCAATTCTTACACTCATTTTCACCAACATAGTTTAACAACTGCAGAGTTTCTTTTACTCCGGAATATTTTATACTCCGGTATGATATGATGAGGATCCGTACCCCTTCTATCCGGCTTATTCACATGCTTTACAGTTTACAGCATCTTAACTTCAATAATGAAATAACTTCACTTTTGTTCTATACCTAAGAGAGCGTTCGATTATTCAACAATAACGGTAATTATTACAATAATAATTAAATGTAATTTATTATTTCTTGATTAAACATAATAGGAAAATTCGATGTAACATACTCACAGTTAGTTATGCTTTTAATATAAGTAATTACATTTTTAATTAATATTTGTCTTTTACAATTTATTATATAATCAAAAGATTAATTTATTATAACATCAGTACTAGAAGACTTAAAAAAGAATAAATAATTTTCAATTGACGTAATTTACCCCACTTGGAAGAGAAGTATATTTTCAATATCTCACAATGAGAATTAATTCAAAATAAAAAAAAAGAATCAATTTCGTGGAAATGTTTAGAAACCACAAAAATTCCTTGGAACTCCCTGGAATTCCTGGAAATCCTTAGAAATTATTAAGATTGAACTTGTTTGGAAACAATTGAAATTGTTTGGAAATATTTTGAATTCTTCAAGATTTATTGGAATTCCTGGAAAATTTTTGAAATTCTTAAAATTGGAACTTCTTTGAAAATTATTGGAATTTCTTGAAAATTCTTGGAATTGTTTGGAATTCCTTAAAATTACTGAAATTCATTGGAAATCACAGAAATTCCTTGAAAATTCATGAAAATGGCTTATTGAAATTAATTAGATTGAAACTTGTTTGGAGATCATTGAAATTTCTTTGAAAACTTGGGATTCTTTAAGAAATATTGAAGTTCCTGGGATCTTTTGGAATTTCTTGAAAATCACAAGAAATCACTGGAATTCTTTGAAATTTCTGGATTTAAATTTATTTATTTAAATAAATTGAATTTGTTAGAATTGAATTTATTGAAATTCTGAATATTATTTTAATTTGAATTTATTGAGACTAAAACTTGTTCAGAGATCATTTAAATTTGTTAAAATATTTTGAAATTCTTTAAAAATTATTAGAATTCCTAGAAAATATTTGGAATTCTGTATATTCAAGTTTCTTTAGAAATTTTTGGATTTTTTCGAAATGCTTGAAATTGTTGGGTAATCTTTGAAATTATTTAAATTGAAACTTTTTGTTGAAAATAATTGAAATTACCAAAGAAATACTTGAAATTCTTTAAGAATCATTGGAATTCCTGAGAAATTTTTATAATTCTGTAGATTTGGAGGTGTTTTGTAAGTTTTGAAATTTTTTGGAATTATAAATTTTTGGGAATTGTTGTATAACCTTTGAAATACTTGGGTAATCTTTGGAATTCGGTAGAAATCTTTAGAAAGCGGAAACATCTTGGAAATCCCTGAAAATTATTAAAATTAATAAATTAGAATTTGTTTGGAAATTTTTTAAGTTTCCTGAAAATCCTTGGAATTGATTTGAGAAATTTTTTGGAATGCCGTGGAAATCTTTAGAAATTACGGAAATATCTGAGAATTATTAAAATTAATAGATTAGAATTTGTTTGAGAATTATTAAAATTTTCTGGAAATTCTTAGAATTCTTTAAGCATTGGAATTCCTAAAATTTCTTGGAATTCTTTAGATTTGGAGGTTTTCAGAGAGTTTTGGAATTTTTTGAAATTGCAATTTTTTGGAATTCGGTGAAAATCTTTAGAAATTACGGAATTATCTTGGAAATATCTGGGAATTATTAAAATTAATAAATTAGAATTTGTTTGGAGATTATTGAAACTTCTTGAAAATTCTTGGAATTCTTTAATTATTGAAACTTTTTAAACTTTTTTTGGAGTTTTCTAGAAATCCCTGGAAATCAATGAAATAATATATTATTTATTTATTATTATTAAATTTTGTTTAAGAACTTTACGAATTATTGTAATTCCTATGAAATCGTCTGAAATCTTTGGAATTCTATGAAAAATCATTGGATTTCCGAGTACTGTGTTCAAAATTTTTACGAAATATTTACCCCCCAGTATATTGAAAACTTTCGAATTATTGTAGGGTTATTATATACAAAAATATGAAATTTAATAACATCTCCTGTGTTTGGCATTAGGTAAATTGATCCCCGGTAATTTCACTCCTGGCAATATTGATTTAGGGGCGATTTTGCTGTTGAAAAATAATAAACTAACACTAACCTACATAACAGATGCATATCTTCGCGCGGATATCTCCTTTACTAGCGATTTTGCTAAAGAAAAGTCATACACTAAAACCTACATAACTGATGCATATCTGCAATATGCATATGAATCAACAATAAAAATTAGAGTTACAGCCATATCCTGAGATGTAAGACAGAGCAGTATAGTTAGAGTACTAACAGTGTGCATTTTTGTAGGTTACCCCTTAATATCATAAAATAAAAGTGTAAATCCGGGGGGTCCGGGGGCCTCCAATGCATCCTTTGTTAATTATATAGACGGTAATATTTCGAAACGTTGATAACTAAATAACCCGTGTAGGAAGAGCAAATAGTGCACTCGAGGGCATTCCATGCCCCCTAGACCCCCGGATTACTGCTACGTTTTGCGTTTTTCAAAGTTTCTGTTATCATGGCATACGCTGGGGTACTAAAAAAGGGACACCGGTCACTTAGACGACAGTCAATTAGGCGACGACAATTGGGCGACCCCAACTAGGCGACCGGTCAAATTGGCGACGGCACAAATTAGGCGACGGGAAATTCGATACATATTTTTTTTAATTAAAAAAGTAATATTTAATAAAAAAATTATTTTTAAATTTAATTCCTTTATCTTTATCTATAATTAAATCGGATTAAATATTGATTTTGCGATTGGTAATTTAATATCTTCGCAGTTTATCATACATTTCATTTCATTTTCATTCATTTCTTGTGTGTATACCGGGTGCTGAATGAGTTAGCCGAACATAGGAAATTAACTTGTAAAAACTTATTTATGCAACTTTCTGCTTCCCTAATTATTTTAGAGAAAAAATGAAAGACACAAAAATAATGCAGAAATATAAACTACGAATGATAACACCATTAGATTTTATCTAGCTCTTAATTTAAAGGTTTAAAAAAAATTGTTAAAATTTTCATTTATCGCACTGGCCATGTATTAAATTCAATTTATTTTCTATTTTCAAAAATAATTACCATGGAAACTTGCATGGCCAGTCTGTTAAACGAAACTTTTAACAATTTCAAAAGTACTTTTGGACTTTTTAAGTAAAAATCGCTATCATCGGGCGGTTCCACGCCCCCCAATGCATCTTTTGTTAATTATCCCAATGGAAAATGTTTCGAAACGTTGATAGCTGAATAACCCGTGAAGAAAGAGCAAATAGTGCACTAGAGGACATTCCATGCCTCCTAGACCCCCCGGATTGTTCCTACTTTTGCGTTTTTAAAAGTTTGTGTTACCCTGTGGAACTAAAATCATTTTAAAATAAGAAACTGGGTTTTTTAAAAATGTGGGACATGGAATGCAAGCTAAGATTTTCCCAGATTATTCCCGAATTTCTTGCTTTTCATAAGTTCCAAGAATTGGAATGTTTTGCGCATTTTTGTAGAATGACTTTTAATATCATAAAATGAAGGTGTAAATCCGGGGGGTCTGTGCATTTTTTGTTAATTATCTCAATGGTAAATATCTCTAAAAGTTGATAACTGAACAACCCGAATATATTCTTATATATAAAGAATAAAAAACACTGTAACCTACATAACCGATGCATATCTCCGCGCGGATATCTCATTTTTACGGACAATATAACTATCACCAAATTGCAAACATGAAGAGGATCAATTTTGTAAAATAATGTATTTTAGTAAATTATTTTAAATATACATGTAGTTTAAGTAATTCGTTTTAAAAATGCAGTTCATTAATATAAATAAATTGGGGATGAAATTATCGAGGTCAAAATTATCTGAAGACGAAGTCACCTGGTTACCAAATTACCGAACCAAATTGCTGGGTGTCAAATTACCGCCTACGCTCTGGGCAGTATGCTATAGCCCCAACTCTATTGTACTTCTTACTTTTTGAGCGGCTAAGTAAATTCGTAGCAAATCTATTTTAACATTAAAAAATTTTTTTCTGATTGTAGCCATTTCAATGACCTTGACATGTGAATGTAGTGAAACAACGAATATAAAGGATTTAAAAATTCTAAAATAAATAATAAAGATCTTTGTAAAGTAGCAATTAGGTAAGAAGGCAAGAAGAGATGAAAACCAGCAAGAAAGGAAATACAGAGGGTCCGTCAAGTTGGCCCCTCCGTTTTGAAATTTGAAGTTTGTTCTTGCATAATTTGGAAGTGCTCGCGAAGCGCTAACGAGTGCTGTAAATTTTTTTGAAAGTGCTGGGTTCGTTCATTTTTTATTAGCGAAATACAATTTTCGGGTCGAAAGGGGCCAACTTGATGCACACCCTCCACTTTGGAATTTTTAATTTTTTTTTGCATAATTTGGAAGTGCTCGCGAAGTGCTGGCGAGTGCTGTAAAATTTTTGAAGATATCTATTTTATTAAAAAATTAAAAAAATAAGCTCCGAGCAAGACACATTGAATTCAGAAAAAACTTAGGAAAAAGGAATTTTTAATTATTTTATTAAAGTTTTATAATTTATTTGTTTTTATTACAAAAAACATAACCAATTTATGTTTATTTATTTATTTCATTTTATAGTAGTATATAAATTTGAATTTACCAAAAAATTTTAAGATGCTAAAAAAATAAAAGTGTACATAGTATGTACACTTTAATAAAATAATTAAAAATTCCTTTTTCCTAAGTTTTTCTGAATCCAATGTGTCTTGCCCGGAGCTTATTTTTTTAATTTTTTAATGAAATAGATATCTTCAAAAAATTTACAGTACTCGCTAGCACTTCGCTAGCACTTCCAAATTATGCAAAAAAATTATTTCAAATTTCAAAATGGAGGGGCCAACCTGACGGAGCCAAATACAGAAGATATAGATCGGAATTTAAAGGATGCGCAAAGAAAATATATTATAATTTAAAAAAAAATTGTTTGTAAATACTTAAAAATTTAATTTTCAATTTATCAATTTCTATATGAATTTTTAATAGATTAATCAAGTTAAATAAACACTAAAAAATTAATATTTATTTATATATTTCTTATAATGCAATATTTCTTATGTAATTATGAATTATATTTCGTACTACACTTAAAAAAACCGTAAGTCATCCTGTACATTTAATTATTTCCGTAAACCATATAGTATGAAATCAATGGGCTTTATCTCATTATAATTTTTGTTATTGTACATTTAACAAAATTAATATAATTGAAAACATTTGTTTGATTGTTTTTGCGGAGGTATAAATTACAAATTATTTTTAAAACAGTAATCTTTCTACGAGTATTAATTCGAATAATATTTACTATAAGAAATGAAATTAGTCGATTTTATTTGTGAAAAGCAAAAACTTACTTACATAATTTATTATTTTATGTATTTGATGTTTGTTTAATTTATATTATTTAAAAATAAAAAATATTTATTTAATCTTCTATTTTTTTTTTCAGTTGGTTTTCTTAATTAATTTTTCGATTAAAATTTTAAAAATGTGGTTTTTATATTTTATTTAAAACCAGAGATAATAACGTCATAATAACGTTATAATAACCCTAAAATGGAATTAGCAATACAGGGTTGCTCCCGCACTATTTTTAAATTTGTGCTTTTTTAGTTTGTACTAAATAAAAAGCAAAAGTTTATCTGTGAAAACCCTCCATTGATATCACTATTCTGAGGATTATTTACACTCGATTATAACGTTATTACGACGTTATATAACTACCTGGCTAATATGGCAAGTTCAATCACCTTATTGAGGTTTCTAGTATTTGTTACATATTTAAATATTTATATTAGATATGCACACAAAGTAGTAGATATAATCAAAAAGTTTTCCGACATGCAAATGCATTATATGCATATTTATTTGTTTTTGTACCAATTTAGTAAATTAAGCGGTCGATTGGCTATCTTGAGAGCTTCTTAAATTTTAATTTTAAATTTTAATCTAAAATATTTTTTATTAGTTAGGTAAACTTCTATTTCTGGCTATATTTTTCAAAGTTTTTAATTTTTATTAATAATAATATAAATAATTAATCCAAATGTATTATTAACAATGAACAAACATTAAACGTAAAAGATGAGTTAATATTCAAACAATTCATAATTTAAAATTATAATTTTGCACATTATTGCATTATTACAAATTGTTAAGTTACGGTATGTGCTGATGATGACATAAAGTCGAAACCGGTTCATTAACCAAAATAGATGATAAGGAAAGCGTTTGATTATTTATTTATTTAGTATAAGTTACCTCGAGGGGAAATCCTGAAACTATTGTAAATAAATAAATTGCATAAATACACATACTTCAGTTTTTATATTAGTTTTGTAATTTAAATTTAATTTAAATTTAGAATTTATTCTATTTCGATAAAATGTTATTATCGCACCAGCTTTCAATTTTTACTATCTGTATCCCTAAAATAAATTTTAATTTTAAAACTGCTTGTTTTCGTAATTATAAAGTTTTGTTTTGTGTTTGTCTCAAATTTTCAAAATTTTCAAAAATGGATTATATGGATTACTTCATGATAGCCAATATCTATTTCGTGACCGTATGTGCGTTCTTCCAGATCATAGTAGCTGATTATCCATTTATGTTGCCCTTCGCCTATATAGTAGTAGTAGGCTATTATGTATACATAAACCATCACGAAACTGATGGATGGAAGCAGAAGGGAAAGATAATGGATATGTATTTTTCTGATGACCCAAAAAAATTGAGGTGAATAAATCATATTTTTTGGCCATTTTGCAATTTTTTTTTGATTTTTAGACATTTTGTTGTGTATATCCCAAATGAGAATAAAGTAAATAACGTATACCAGCACATCTACGCTAGCATGGATGAAGAATTACTAAAAAAACGCATTCGAAAGGATCTTATAGAAGCTGTGTAAGTTAACATTAAATCAAAAATTGTTCGTTATATCAACGAACGAAAAATTTACAAATTGTTCATTGCTTCTTTGAAATTCTCTTTCAGTAATGCTGATGGTTCTAAGATTGATATGTACAGTTGTGGTCAATTAATCAAGTACCCTTTCGTATTGATGGGAAAACAGTACAATTTTGAAAATCAGCCGTTATGGTTTGGAATTCTTAAGCAGGATTGGGAAGACAAGAAAAAAGCTGAAGAGGAGCATCAGGTTCAAAGCTTATCTTTATTGATTTTGTCTTATTCGTTAATTGATATTTACTTTAGACAATACCTTACACGTTGATTACCACGGATAGATTATTCCCAGTTAAGTTCACTTCGTATATAATTCCCAACATCCAATACATTTTCGGTAAATCAAACGATTGGCAGATAGATATCAAAATTAAAGACAAAGTATATCATGATGTGAGCATTTATTTGCACATTGAAGATGAGTTGTCTACAAGACTGTAAGTGATATTTTAAAATTCCTATATTACTTTAATAATAATTCAACTATTAATTCCATCAAATAGAGAGGAATGGTTCTGGATGTATGCAATTTCTATCGATCGAAAATTACTCCTAGACGGTACAATCACTAACGGTGATTGTATTTATGTGAAACTTCTAGAACGCCAGATTAGTTTGTATACGGAATAATTGAAATCTCCCTCCGATGACTATATATTACATTAACTCCCTCGGGGAGTTAATGTCTAGGTTTTACTTTTTATACTTGTAATTTTATCAATATGTTAAGACGAATTAGGTAAGAGAAAATAAAATATTTAGAGAAATAAATTTTTTATTATTCAGGTTTACTATTTGTTTTCACAAAAAATTTCGTTACTGAAGAATTTCGTGGACAATCTTCTCCCATTACAGCATATATGGGTTTCACTTTATCCGGCCCAAGACATTTACCAATTCCATTGCTATCGGGACAAGAAGTACAACTTGTTGCATTGAAAATTGCTCCACTGACGGTTTTGAGAAAGAGCTGTAGGCTTCTACCATGACTACAGATAACTGAAAATTAATAGCTTAAGTATATTTACATTCGACCGACAGGAAGCCTTACGCAAATTTACAATCACATCGATTGGGTTTGAAACATCCTCAAGTTTTACGCAACCTGGTTGAATTGACCCACAGTTCGAAAAAAAGTCTATGTGACCCACCGAACCGTAGTACCCCAACAGGCCCATGTTCGTGTGAATTACGTCAACAAAATTGGCGTCACTTTTATCTAACCTTTTCGAAACGTCCTGACTCTGATAAATGGGCCCCGCGGGATCTAATCCTGTAAATCTATCCGCTTTCTGGTTACACTGTTGTTGAATTCTTTGACCCACCAGTCCCATCATTTGCGCTCCGATAGACAGTCCAATCATGTGAACCTGATCAAAATCTATATAGCCCTGTTTGTGCAGTTCACAAAAAAAATCTCCGATTATTTCGGCCCCTGTTGCAGAGTTACAGTAGGCTTGTGCGTAATGTGCGTTGGTCAACTGTATGGTATCTACATAAATTACGTTACAATCATAACGAGTTAAATACGCTTCCTCTAGGCTCAGTATGGTAGGATTATCATACGTCCCTTTCCAACCAGTGAATAATACCTTGGTAGGTTTAGCTTTATCTAGCGCACTTAAATTATCCAGAGTTAATTCTGTGTAATTTTGATTGTTTCTGGTATATAGCAGATATCTAATATTATCTCCAGTAATATTACTATGCGATTTGCATCCGACAAAGTGTTCTATGGTTCCATCTGTTAAGAAACTCCATATTTCACCCACAACAGCACCAGAATCACTAGTAATATCTAAAAGAATAAAATAGTATGAAATAACCGGACGATGACCTTACAGAACAGAAACTTGCCAAATTGTGCAGAACTGCCGGATAACAGAGCTAGACTAACCAAAGCTATAGCTTCCATTTTATGGTTCAACCAGAAAATTCAATCACCTTTGCAGACTGAGTTCGGCAAATTTAAACTACATTTTAGCAAATATAGTAATTTATGTATTAGACATTTAAATAGCTGGGCTGCTTATGTACATATATTAGGCAAAGCAGATATAATTTAATAGCTTGCAGATAGGCAAACACATAATATGTGTAAGTCGGCCAGCTATTAATATTATTTTTAACAGTTTTTATTGAGTCACTGAATGAGAATCATTCAATATATACACAAAGGATGGTCGGCGTCACTAAAGTACTTCTGTGCTTCTCGTCACCGGCAGTAAAGAAATCAAAGAGGACTTAGAATTTCAACGATTTCCAAGTAATTTCGAAGATTTTCAATGAATTATAAAGATTTCAAGGAATTTTTAAGAAAATTCCAGTAATTTTAGAGAATTTAAAGGAATTAAAGAATGAAATTATTAAATTTAACAACAGTTACTTTACTGCCTGCAACGAGCGGCACCAAAATACTTAAAAAAATTTTTTTTGCTGCCAGAGCCATCTACTGGATTTATTTTGAAAGAATGTATACATTTGCCCCCTTAAGTTTTACTTGAGTTTTGGTATTTTAGTCGGTTTTACGCACTACATGTTGACTTTGGGTTTGAAAAAATTATTCCGAGTTTGTTTTTTCTTCCTTTTGTTTCATTGCGGAATTGGATTATGTATTACCAATAATAGAATTATTAAAAATTAAAAATTAAAAATTTATAGTTGAACATTTTCAACAATAGAGACAAATCAATAGACAACTAACAACTTGACGTCAAAACGATATTCACTTTTTTTACTTTCTATACTTCATTTAAATATAAATTGCTATTTATTTCATAATATTTGATACTAAATTAACATACAGGTAGTACCTACGAATCATATTGTGCGTAGAATAGAAATTCTTTTATTGTAAAGTAAGTGGGTTATCTAATGTGGTTTAACGTTAAAATCAAATAATTTATTCTAAATTTATTGTTAATTAATCGATCGGATTTAATTTGCCATTTTTAGTTAACTTTTACTTGGATTGCAAAACTCAAGCCAATATGTTTTTTCATTTTTGCCCTAACTTAGGCAATAAATTCCAATAAATCAGTAAATCACAGGAAAAAAAATTTTTACTTTAAAAATTAAGACTGCTAAATCTCTGCACTGTGTGCATGATAAGGATTCGAGTAATGATCCGAATCAAACAAATTTAAAAAAAATGTATGTATTTTATTAAATTAAAAGCACGTAACTGCATGTAACAAAAAACTAATAGCTTAAGTATTTTTGACATTGGACTGATAGAAAGCCTTACTGAAATATGGGAGCACTTCCGCTGGGTTTGACACATCTTCAAGTTTGGCTATATAGCAATTTGGAAAAAAATCAACATGACCCACCGAACCGTAGTACCCGAACAACCCCATATTGGTATGATTTACATCAACAAAATCGGCATCGCTTGGATCTAACCTTCTCGCAATATCTTGCCCCTGGAAAATGGGACCAGCGGGATCTAATCCTGTTATTCTCTCCACCTTTTGATTGCATTATTTTTGAACTCTTTGGCCGATTATTCCCACCATGTGAGCTCCTATTGGTGATGCATTTCACAAAGAAAATCTCCAACCATTTCGCCCCTAAATATAATGTTACAATAAGTTTGAGTTTTAGCCGCATTCAGCAGTGAACTAACTTTTTTAAAATGTTTTTTTGAAAACAAATGAATAAATCATCTGCATGTTGACCGTACAATTCGCTTCCGAATAATTCGCTTCAGAACAATTCGCTTTCAAACAATTCGCTTCGGAACAATTCGCTTCCGAGTATTTTTCTAGCAGAGCATTTCGCTACCACTGCAAATTGTTGCTATAGTTACATACATGTTAAGTTTTGAAATATTTAAATTATTTTTGAAAGTACTAATTCTTAATAAATTACCTTAGGCTTTGTTCGAAAGCGAATTGTCTTTGTTAGAACCAGTGGAGTATTTAGAAAATGCTTTGGAGGGGGGGGGGGCAGATTAAAAAAAATTGTTTAGAATCTCGTTAATTTATTCGTGCGCGTCAGTGGTAACCAAATCCTGACATTTAAAATCTCAGCACGCTGTTGCTGCTCCTGCTACAGCGTGTCATTGCTTGGTAAAAAAAACACTCCCCGATTTTCCCGATTTTTTCCGGCGAAATTTGAAAAACTATAAATTCCTTATCTTCTCCAAGTATTCTAAAAGAGTGAAAATCCTGCAATATGTACTGGAGGGTGACCCCCCCCAGACCCCCCGGTTTACAATTTTACCAATTGAAAAATTGATCAAACTAACTACGATTAGGGCTAACCGGGAAATTTGAATTTTTAAGTAAAAATAAGGGAAATTTAATCTTCGGATAGAAAATATTAAAACTTGAAAAGCATATTTATTTAATTACTTTATTGCTCACGGAGTTTAGCAACAACTTTCTGTGTTACTTGGTTAAGTTTATTATAAAAGTATAAAATGGAAATTGTAAACCGGGGGGTCTGGGGGGTGTGGAACACCCTCCAGTACATATTGCAGGATTTCCATTCTTTAAAGAATACTTGGAAATGATAGGGAATTTATAATTTTACAAACTTTGCCGGAAAAAACCGAGAAATTAACAAATAATGTAAATTAAATTAAATCTAAAAGTAAAGAAAATTGAAATTGGATTAGAATCTACTTTGTTTATCTACTTTTGCTGTATGAATCTTCTCAGAATTGGTAATAATTTCTACAAAAGTAAAATAACTTTTATGCTTATTGACTAGCGAGAAACAAAAGTACTTCATGTTCAAAATTCCGACAAAAAATATTTATATTTCAATTTATTGTTAAATTAGTAGTTAAACTAAAAAGGTTCAATCCCACTTTATTCTAAGTTTACTTCGAGATTTTATCTAACCCAGTTTGTTTGTGTGAAACAATATCCTGATATATAAAATCACAAAACGCTGCTGCTGCTCCTGCTACAACGCTTCATTTCTTGGTGAAAAAAAAAACAGTTTGATTTCCCTCACTTTTGTTTAAAAATTTAAATTTCCCTATTTTTCCTGGCGAAATTTGTAGCGGGAAACGAGATTAACCGCTTAAATATTATATCGTTTAAAAGAGATCCACCGTCTAGCTGCCCGTCCACGGACGGGCTTTCCAACTAGTAAATAAATAATAAGCAAATAATTTAAAGTTATTTAAATTTTAAAACTTTGTAGTAAACATTATTTTTATCAGGGAGGCTTTCAGAGATACAATCCGAGTCATCTTTGAGGGGGTACAAGTGCCCCTTTGCCCCCCTCTAAATACGCCACTGGTTAGAATCCACGTGAATGATAAGAACATTTCTTATAACCGCCTCTGTGCTTCGGAGAGCACATAAATTTGTCAAGAAACCAAGAAATATTCGGCTTTTTAGTCTAACGGTAAACAATACAGACTCTATTTTAATTATGCTTTTTTATATTTTTACATTTTTTCTATATTTATGTGGAAACATTTTAAAGTGGTGCAAATTGTGAATAATGCAGAACTACCGAGTATACATGTAGGTGAGTACATGTAACGAATCCGGACACGAACTCAATTCCGAAGATTCTGCAAAATAGCATTTGTTGACATTGCAAGCCTAAACACCTGAAATGAACATAAATAATTGTAATTGCACAATTTTTGATCTTGAGTAATTTTACTTACAGCTACCATGGTATTAGCATTTATTTTAACCAATCCTAACGCCATAAATTCGACATCCTTCTGAGAGACGCGAATAAACATATTTATTGGTATTTTCAATACTTTAAAGTGTTGTGAATACCAGTCCGAAGCATACACAGATACAGCCACCTTTGATGCCTGCAAATCAAATTTTTGTCTCAATAGTTTTTGAAAATAAGAAGATAAATTTTACTTCGTTTGATACATATTCTGCCGCCAAACAGTACATGCCCAGTTGGAGGCCTTCACAAAATCCAGTAATAAAAAGTCTGACTGAGAAAACAAAATTTGGACTGAAACATAGTATAATCAAATTAAATAAAAAAATACATAAGTTTACCCACAACGCGATCTGAGCATTTACAAAATCCACAACGCCATAATTACCTCGCCATTGATGCAAACAGCTCGGTGCAAACCAACGGAACGGTAGATATGTACTGAATCATTAAAGTATAAGAAAAAATACTTTTCAATTCGTTTAGGTAACTTAAAAATCAAAAAATCAGTAACAAGAAATTACTTCGATCGAATAGTATTACGTTAGCAAAAATGTATGATATCGAATATATTTTTTTAATTTCTCCTGATGAACCTGAAGATCCAGTTTAGAGGATATGTCTGCGACGCTCAGTTTTTCTATTCCGTCACATAAAATCCTGAATTGCATAGCCAGCTCGACACAAAATGCCACGAAGAGGTTATCCAGACTTCCCACAACAATCCCATAGTAAAGTAAAAATATTTGCATTAGGATTACAAATACTAAATATAATTCTGGTTGGTTTGGAATTTGCCAAACACCCATTGGTAAGGATTTCCCAAAAAATATTACTGGTACAGCCATAAACGATAAACAAAGCATATAAGAGAAAAGGAATTTTCTCTGCAGAATATATAAATTGTTTAATACTGAATTAACGCTATGTTGGGTTTCTTCGGTACACATATCGCAATTCCAAAATTCTTTCGAAAGCGAAACCATTTTTTTAATTTTGTCTTTCTTGTGTATTAGAAGAATTATTTTTCCGATTACCTATCAAATTGAATAAGAAGAATTTTCCAAGCTTTATTGCGCCTTATTTAAATACCTGGATGTGAGCTCCTAAACATTCGAGATTATCGACCAGACCATAAATGTTATTTGGAAATAAAAGCAATTGAGTCCATGAGAGAATGATAGTGGATGCAGCTAAAATTGCGGCTGTTGCCATAAAGACCAAAGCCACTTTTGAAATTTCTCCATCGGATAAATATCCAACTTTTTGCAAAGATTTGACCGGAAAGTGAAACAAAGACCCAGCTAGCGATTGTTTCATGTCGGTTTAGGATTATGATCCTGAAAAGATTGTACAAATAAGAAAGTAAAACAAATTTTTACATTCAATTTTTACTGTTACTTCATCTAAATGAAAGCTTGAAGTTGGGAATTGTAACCTGTATTCAAAAAAATGTGTTAGTAATTTTCAAAATTATCCAAGTAAAAAATATATAATTCAACCAGATAAAGGGTTATTGACCAAAATTACGCATATTATACGTAATTACACTAAATATATAAAATCAAGGATGGATAAATTGATCTCTTATTCGAACGAAGCCTGATATTCAGAATAAATTAATAATAAATCTACCTTTTCAAATTTTTTTTATAAAAGTTCACCTATAGCATTGGTAAGTAGGCTAAATAATTTTACTTGTTTTAAAACGCCTGCAGTTGACTGCAGGACTTTGTCTACGATACACACCTGTATTGTGTTTTGCATACTAAGCTAAGGTAAAATATAATATTCTTTCTGCAGTTGTTTTCACCTCTGACCCAAAATCAAATTTTTTTAAGTAGGTATTATCCACCAGAATTATTTTAATTAAATTTAATTAATGCTTATTTAATAAATATTTGTGCAATATTATACATCCGGGGGGTTTGGGAGGTATGGAATACCCTCCAGTGCATTCGATGCTGTTTATTTGCACGCAAAAACTGAGCTAAAATGAGCGGAGCTGAAGAAGAAGATATAGTAGAATTTTACCAGCCCAAACTGAATTGAGTTGCAATAACTTATGAAATAATAAACGAAAGGCTCCAGCAGACTTGCAAGCTAATGAAAATTTTCCAAAAGATACAATAAACTTCATAAATCTTCTAAGTACAGCACTCAATATGGCAGCTGGTTGCGAATTTTTGCGAATACAGGGACGCGCATGAATGGATTATTTTGCCATCTCTGATCTTTTCGTGCCGTACTTGGATAAACTGCCCCGGGCTATTACCTACATATCTTCTTTTCATTTTCTTGAAATGTGATGGTTACAGCTAATTTTTCACTTTTTTCACCCAAATTAGAAAAATTAAAAATTAAAAAATTAAAGCAAAAGGAATTATTTTTCTAAGTGTATTACCTAATATAGTATATTTACCGAACCTCTCAGATTGACGTAATTCGAACCACGTCAGTGCAAATAGTTTTTTAAACTGCATGCCATTTTGTCAATCGTAAGATTAAAAAGATTTAAGTGCCACAATTGCCACAATTGCCACTTCGCTACGCTACTTTATGCCGTAAGAGAATCTTGTTTATTTATAAAGTTTAGAAAAACCTATTATTTTTCTCGCCAAAGCTAAAAATAATATTTTGATTAATCTTATACCCCAAACCCCCCAAACCTTTTAGTTTTGAAACAAAAGTTTCACTTTGGTTGATCACTTGAAGTAGAAGGAGCTTTTCTCGCTTTACGTTATGAAAATCCAAACCGGATCAATCAAAATTCAGAAAAGACTCGGCCAAGGCTGTGTGCTGTCGCCCCTCTTTATTGATGCCGGGGATATTCCACATTTCCAGATTCCTTCGTAGGTACTTCCGTGAATCGAAATGACTGTTAAGTCAAAAAATCAAATATTTTTGTATAAAATCAACAAGAAAACTTACTTACAAACCTTCGGGTTTTGTAACCGGGGGGTCTGGGGGGTATGGAATACCCCCCAGTTTGGTGACTGTGAACTGGGTCAATGGTAAACTGGGCGAAAGGCAAATTTAAGATAAAAGAAGGTGTGCAGGCAGGGTGTGCCGATGCCGGTGTAAATTCTCTTTTGATATGATTTCAAAAAGAATATCAGAAACTAACTGTAACCTACCGACCGATCTACATCCTCGCGCTCGATCGACCTTTTCGCGCAAATTTAATTGTTTTTACCTTCCACCTCATGGAGTTTAGCAGCATCTTTCCGTGCTACTTTGAAAGTTAATTATAAAAATATAAAGTCAAAATTGTAAACCGGGGGGTCTGGGGGGTGTGGCACACCTTCCAGTACGTATCGCAGGATTTGCATTCCTTTAGAATACTTGGAGAAGATGGGTAATTTATAATTTTACAAATATTTCCAATTTAATTACACCTTACACCTCATGGAGTTTAGCAGCATCTTTCCGTGTTACTTTGAAAGTTAATTATAAAAATATAAAGTCAAAATTGAAAACCGGGGGGTCTGGGGGGTGTGGAACAATTTCCAGTACATATCGCAGGATTTGCATTTTTTTAGAATACTTGGAGAAGATGGGGAATTTATAATTTTACAAATTTTTCCAAAAGTAGAAATCCTTCGATATGTACTGGAGGGTGTTCCACACCCCCCAGACCCCCGGTTTACAAATTTACATACCGCAAAATATGTTAAACTAACTAAGATTAACACTAATCGGGATATTTGAATTTTTAAGCAAAAATGAAAGAAATTTAACCTTCGGCTAGAAAGAATTAAAACTCGGAATGCATATTTATTTAATTATCTCACTACTCATGGAGTTGAGCAGTAACTTACTTTACTAGCAATAAAAATATAAAGTCAAAATTGTATACCGAGGTGGCCTGGGGAAGTAGCGGGAAACGAAATTGAAAGTTTAAATATTATACCGCTTAAAAGAAATCCATCGTCTAGCTGCCCATCTACGGACGGACTTTCCAGCTAGTGTCAAATAAATCGATACCGTTTTGTACTGTGCTATGTTTTATTTTATTGACACACACATACATCCGCACTGGCGATCTCACAATGATGAGAAGTACCTACAACATACCAAAAAATAAGCAAATTCTACAGAAAGACATTTTCCCATGAGAATGGTGTGGGATTCATTTTACGGCGGATCCGTGATTTGCCGTGGTTGCCCCAGCCAAAACTAAACCTTCGCAGCTTTCCGCTGCGCTTCGGGCCGTTTTGGCTGCAGCTTAAATCGCTAAAAACATGCCTGAAGTCAATCCATCTCGACTGGGAGGTCCGACCTCGACAGGGAGGCCCGCACTCGGCGAGGTACAACACCCGTGTATCTGGTAGCCAACTAAATGTTCGAGAGTAAAATGTCCGGGAGCAAAATGTCCCGTAGCGAAATGTCCGATGTCCATTTTCAAATTTTTTTGTAAAATTTGCTTTTGGTCCAGTTTACATTACCCCGAAATAACTGTTAAGTCAAAAAATGAAATATTTTTAAGTAAAATCAACAAGAAAACTTACTTACAAACATTCAGGGCCTGAAACCGGGGGGTCTGGGGGTATTCCATACCCCCCAGTTGTAGCCACAATTACCATTTCTTAAGAATTTGTTATTCCTATAAATCTCCTTTAGCAATAATGTTTGCGATAAGGCCCTGGTGTTGATTTTGTTCCCAGCTCTGTTTACTGCACGCCGTGCTTCTGGCTGAGTTGACCTGGCTGCTTACACCGCTTCTAAATCGATGATTTATTATTCCAGTTTGGAAGGATGGAACCCCATCGCCTTCTCCATATCATTCCCGTAACTTCAGGCAAAACACATTTCTTCGCAATATTTCCGAAATCCTAATCCTAACTGAATTGTGCGATTATTGCTTCCTTCAGATCATTTCAATAAGCCTTTTTTAAGTTATCAATATTTATTAATTTGTTAGTATCAATTTAACAAAAAAATTAATTCCTTTCTTATTATTACTACATCTTAAATAACAACATTTTATAATAATATAAAAATAAACAAATATGTACAACAATGGAAAATAAAAATTACTGCCGAAGGTAGTATCTTTGTGGCGTTGCTGGTGCGTAACGATAGTTATGGTTTTGGGCAGCTACTATAAAGTCGTTGACAAAATTTTTAAGAATCCCTTTTTGGGAGGGTTTGAAAGTCTGGGTTTTGGAGGCTGGCCGATAAAGTTGCCGTGCGTTTTATCGTGTACTGGTTTTACTTGTTGGTGTAGTTGTTTCATATACTGAAGTTGTAAGGCTGATGGAATGTAGGAATCGACCAAAGACTTTGGGTTATGTTTTTGCGCCATGTATTCGTAGTTGGGAACTCTGTCTACCTCGAATGGACGAACCGAAGACTTAGGACGTGGAAGGTGCGACTTTTGATCAAATCGTACTGGTTGGGGAATTTGAATTTGTTGTTGAGTCACATATTGTACTTGAGTTTGTTTTTCATTCGGTTGTTGATATTCAACTTCGGGGTTGGTAACGGGAACTTCTACGTACTGGATCTGTTGCTCGCTTCGTCCTTCTTGTGTTGGGTATTGCTGCACGTAGTGTTGTACTGTTGGGGCCACCTGTGAAGGCTCTGCTTTTGTTTCTGGTACATATGGAGCAGGAAGGTACATGACGTATTGGATTCCGCCTTTGTTGTCAGGTACTGCTTGTATGGTATTGGTTGCTGTTGTTTGAGGTTGTAAATAAACAAGCTGTTGTTGATAATATTGTTGAAGTACATTGTTATCTTGGAGTAATTGATTGGTGTTGAGGTAATAAGATTCAGGTTGTTGAACTTGTGGTTTTGCTTGAACTGCATATTGTTGTTCGGAATACTGTTGGGGGGTGTACTGTTGGGGAGTGTACTGCACCGCATCAACATTTTCCTGAACCGGTTGCTGCTGATATTCCTGTTGTGTTTTCATTGGGCGAAAACCGTACTGAATTTCAGGTTGACTGGTGGGCTGCGCAGGGGCTACATATCGAACTGGCGCTTCTGGTTGCACATAAACAAAATTTTGCTTGTATTGACGTTGTCGTTCGTTAGCCAGATTTTCATTTTCGATATCTTCCAGATTGATTTTTTTCTCGCCCGTCGTAAGCCTCGTGCTTAGCAGGCAACAAAGGATTGGAAGTAATTTCTGAAACAATAAAACAGAGATAATTCTTCCGGGTTTGAAAGAAGTGATTGGGATAATTAAAAGTAATAATAATAATTTGATTACAAAATAGGAGAAGCACAGTTAAATTAAACTTGAAAGAAGATTACCTACTCTATTTAAAGACCTTCGGGTGATTGTAAATTATATAAGTGAAAGGTTACATTTCCTAACGGATGCACAAAATTGGCAATTTTTGACTTGGAGAAAGTTCAGTACGGTTACTTACTTTTAAAGCTTTAATTCTTTTGAACGCTTTACATTTTGGTAATCGGTAAGTTAATTAGATAGACCGTAGTTCAACTACTGTTATTTGTTAACTTTCATCTATTTGTCAAAAATAATAAACAATACGAAAGTTTTCATAATTGATGCGGATTGCTCTAACCTGATATTAAATTTTGCATTATGCATTCATTTGGTATAATTACCAATTATTACGTAATAATTACTCTAAGTAATTGGCATAGTATTTTGACCCCAAAAATGTTAATAATTTGAGTAAATTAACACAAAAAATTCAAAACGAGCTGTGAACAAAAGTTTTATTGTCAATTTTCTAGACCAATTTGCAGAAAAATGTAAATTGTTCTTTAAGTAAAGAAAAAAAATTTTTTTTTGTGAATTATTTCGGAACATTTCATGCTCAAACAAAACGACCTCTTTGTAAACTTAAATTTTAATAACCTGCTTAAGTGCAGAGTTACAACAATGGAATTAAAAAACTATAAAAGGATTTTATTATGTGGAGTAGAAATGGGTGTGCCTTAAGGCTCAGTAATTTTCCCTTTTCACTTGTTACTTTTATTTCTCTTATCTGATTGATTGTATTATATTTTTTTTATACTAATAAAAGTTGTTGGGACAGTTTTATATTCTGAAGCTTTCGTTACGTTTTATTAAGCCTTTCATAGTTAATTTAAAGTTTGATTAGAGACTGACTTTGATTTTCAATTATTTTAACTTGCAAATAGAATTTTTTTCTCGTAAGTGGTCTAGATTGAACACCTGAGATCCTGAGATGTAGTACTTTCATTACTTCCATGTTTAATTCGAGGTGTCGATTTCATATTCCATATAAGTATAGTAGAAAAATTGATTACGTAAAAAGAAAAAAAGAACCAACCTATCCATGTAAATTTAATTCCCGAATTTTTGGAAAAACAAAATAATCAAAAATTCAGAAAAAATAATTCAAAAAGGGTTTCATACTTTAAAATCTAACATTCGCTTTATATTTCAAAATTAGAACAAAAAATATAGATTATGCTTTAAACAATTGCCAGGCGGCGCTGAGTTAGCCGTCGCCTAGTCAGCTAGCGCCAAGTTGCTTTGGTACCGAGTTAGCAGGTCAGCTAGTCAGCTAGAGCCAAGTCCGCGATATCAAATCTGGTCCCATTTTGTCTCTAAGGATATATAATTATCTTTAACTTAATTTTTGATAACTCTGTTCCTGCTCTAAAAGGAAATTTGGTGTAACCGGACTAAGGAGAAAAAAATCAATTGATGTGCAACTCGATTGGTATAAAACTCGAAAGTCCTTTTTGATATACATATGTTACGGTCAATGACGCAAATTGGGCATTGACGTCAATGGCCGGACAATAACGTCAACGCCCGTTAGCGGTGGGCAATGATGTAAATATTTTCACCTGATTGAAATATTTACGTCTATGGCCGGTCAATGACGTTAATGGCCAAATGGATTGGACAATAATAATATTTTCCAAAATTTTCTCTTCCGATGGTAAATTAACCGTATAAAGTTCACCGACGTTCTACATTTTTTGTCTCTTTTCACAGTCTTAAAGATGAAGGCCTAATATACCTTCGAAACGTCGACGAAATAACCTAGTGGTTTTATTTTGTGTCCGCATACTCGATATTCTTTTCCATTAATGATGATATTTTAGATTAACACTATAAGGAACAGCAAAATGGCGATGCACTTCAACCCGGGACAATTGTAAATGGCAACAACTCGGTCCTTTTCAAAGCGTCATAAGTGTACAGGAATTCATCGTGGTTGCGTCAGCCAAAACGGCCCGAAGAAAAAAAGAAAAATTAATTTAATTTAATTAATTTATTTTACGGAGGATCCGTGATTTCCCGTGGTTGCGACAGCTAAAACTCACTAAAAACATTCCTGATATCAATCCACCTCAACTGGGAGGCCCGGACCCCTCCAGGAAAACCCAAACTTGGTGAAATATAGTGATAGAAAATGAAATCTGTAGGATAGTAATTTCATCATTGCCCACCCCGTATTGGACATTAACGTCATTGCCATATGTAATTTTAAATGTCAACATCAATGGCCGAATTGTCATCATTGACCGTAACATATCCTAATATATAAAATCCAAGAACGCTGTTGCTGTTCCTGCTACAGCGTGTCATTTTTTTTTTTTTGGTGAAAGAAAACACTCTGATTTCCCTCAATTTAGCTTGAAAATTCAAATTTCCCGAATTTTCCTGGCGACATTTGTAAAATTATAAATTCCTTATCTTCTCCAAGCATTCTAAAAGAGTGGAAATCCTGCACTATGTACTGGAGGGTGTTCCACACCCCCCAGACCCCCCGGTTTACAATTTTTCCTACCGAAAAATGTATTAAACTAACTAAGATTGGGACTAACCGGGAAATTTAAATTTTTAAGTAAAAATGAAGAAAACTTAACTTTTTGTGTTACTTTGAAAGTTAATTATAAAAATAATATAAAAATATAAAACCAAAATTTTAAACCGGGGGGTCTGGGGGGTGTGGAATACCTTCCAGTACATATCCCAGGATTTCCACTCTTTTGAAATACTTGGAGAAGATATGAAATTTACAATTTTTCAAATTTTGAGAGGAAAAAAGATTTTGGGTTACTTCGAAAATATAGAAAAATGGGGAATCCCCCATTAGCGGGAAACGAAATTAACTGTTTAAATATTATACCGTTTAAAAGCAATCCGCACTGTCTAGCTGGCCATCCACGGACGGGCTTTCCAGCTATTACTTACATAAATGTTCTATCTTACTAAGAATTATAATATTAAGATTAAAGTGCAAAATGTGGGCCGCCTGATTTGCTGGTTATTTAGTAAAATTACAAATAACTTCGAATTCTAAATCTGGGAGTCTGAAAGTTAATTCATACTCTCCAGATCTACTGATAAGCCTTACGATTACATTTACGCTGAAAGAGTGAAAGCTTTTTATTTTTTAATAAAATCAAACAACACAGATCATCAGATCATCATCCAGTTTCTAGCCCCGGGGGACCGGGGGGTTTGGAATACACTTCAGTAAGACAGTAATTACATTCAAAAACAAATGTAGGAATTTTATCAAGATTTGTTTTTTTTTTATTTTTTTTATATGCCATTATGAAATTACGCCGACAACAAATACGCCGACGGTAATTATGTCGACGGTAAATTTTCCGACACAAATTTTCCGATATGTGATAACGCTGACAGGTAATCATGCCAACCACAGTCATATCTTTTAAGCTATTTAAGTTTCAATTTACAACAATTCAACTTCAATTCATAAAAATTGTTAATGTCGTAAATCAAATCCAAGGTGAAGAGAAGCCCTAAAGATCTAAGATTACAATAGGTATAAGTTGTTTTTTGTAAAACAGTCTCTAAAGCGGAGGTTCATGCGAAGACAGGTCTGTTCTGCAGGTAAGAGCAGGTTGAAATTATTTTGTTTCCAAAACCGTGGCTGAAAAAGAGGTCCGTTCGAAGACGTTTGTTCTGTTGATTTGAGTAGGTTTAAGTTATGTTTTTGCAAAGTCGTCGTCAGAAGGAGAAGTCCATGCAAAAGCATAAGTCAGTACTGTAGGTTAGAGTGGGTTTAAGTTATTCTTGTAGTAGAGGAATTAATTTGGTGCAAAGACGATTCGGCGTAGCCCGTTTCGGCGCAGAGACTATTAAAAGTATTACAAGAGACGGTCATAATCTTCAGCTTAGTAGGTTAGCCGAACGACTGCTGCCTCTAAGGTAGCTAAAGTCTAAAACTTTCATATGACCGTCTCCGTGCTTCGGAGGGCCCATAAAGCAGGCGGCCCCCCTGAGTTGATGATTGCCGCCATCAACTTTTAAAAAACAGGGTTACGGGCATTTCCCAATTCGGATTAAGCAACCGTGGGGTCTAAATGTTTACGTCCAGGAGTGGATAAATAACAAGCCGATGAAGATGAAGAATTACAAGTATTTGAAGGTAATGGTAACTTCAAAATTTTACTGTTGCATTTCAAAATTATGTGTTAGTCCACGCAAATAATCAATAAGATCTCTATTTTGAAAATCTCTAGGTATTGAGAGAATTCGGGTGTCAGCATCTTTAATTTTGTTCCAACATAAATTACTCAAAAGATTATGAGATTAAGGAAATTAGATATAATCTTCGCACCGAATAGTCTTCACGCCGAAATCTCGACTCTACCGAATCGTTTCTGCACCGAAAAGGCGGCGCCAGAGGTCAATCGTCAAAATAGAGGTCAGTGCAAAAAAATAGGTCCATTCAACGATAATTTTTGTTGATTTTTACGTCGAAGTGCATAATTACCTGTCGACTTAATTAGCTGTCGGCGTATTTGCGTCGGCGTTTTTACTATCGGCGCAAATGTCGTCGACATATTTACCGTCGGCGTTACATGTATTTCATAATTTATTTAAGATTTTTTTGAAAATTTTGTAAATTATTGATTTTTTAGTGAGTTGACTTTGCGCCAAACTAGTGGGAGAAACCAAGCCTTTTTGCCAAATGTGGCCGCCTAAGCGGTGGGACAAAATTAATGTCCATAATTTTGAGTTGAATTGTTGCATTTTGTGAATAAAAGTGATTTCATTTGTCTGAGAAATTTGAGTTTTGAACTGAAAATTTATTATTCCTTATAATTCTGAATGAAATTGACGATTTCATTTATCAATCAAATTTAGAATTGGAAATTAGAGAGATATGGCTTGAATTTGGAAAATAAGAAATGGTTTTGATGTTAAAATTCGTAAAATTAAATACTGCAGCAGATGGGTATGGTAATCTGTTGAATGTAACATTCCCATTTATATTAATATTGAAAATTCATTGGAGAATTTTAAAATTAGGCGGGTAATATTTCTGAAGATTCGTAATTATTTTTTCTTCTGGGTTTTTTACTTTTTCAAAGATAAAAACTTTCCTTGTAATTATGGATAGTTACCAAATTGATACCAGCTAATTAATTATTAATTTGAAGTATCAATTTATCAAAAAATAATTAGCACGAAACAAACCAGTGATAATTTAATTCTCCGCTTTAATGCCCGATTAACTTTATTATAAAATTAACCCTTCATCTGATGCAAAAAAAATATGCCACATTTAATTTTTGATTTTGAATTAAAAGTTTTTGAAGAGGCCCAGAAATTTTTTGTGGGGGAGCCCAAATTGAATTGATATGCGGTTGAACCGCTGAAAATTTTCGTTTAATTTGAATTAGTGATAGTTTTCAGTGATTGACTTTTAATTTTTTTTACCTGTTGCTAAATAAAGTGGATTTGATTGCTATTGTTAGTCTTTTTGCCTTTTAATTATTATTGGGGTTGCGATCAGCTCCACTTCTCCGAGCTAATGTGCTTCTAAATTAAAATATATTGTAAAAAAATAATGTTCGTATTGCTGAGTTAGGCAGCATTAATGCCAAAAATTAATAACCGAAACATGATTTATAAATGGAAACAGTTTCTAATGTACTATATGATACATTTATTTGAAAGCGAATATTTGGGTGTATAATCAAACATCAAGATTCGTTAGCCACAATGAAAAAAAATATATCTACCTACCCAATTTGAGTGCAAAAGAAAAGCAAGGAATTGATAGAGCATGTCATTAGTAGTCAGGTAACAAATTAATATTTTTTGTAAAAGCCATTCATCACTTTTTTATGTAAATTTGTCATCATTGTTGCACTATCTACACGCTCGTGCTGAAAATTAGAATATATTGCTACCGTAAACTGTATCCTTAAACATTTCGATCTAATCAAAATCTGCACACTTTCTAAATTATCTCTCATTAATAAAAATTTTGATATATTAAAATATAAAACGTCGAATAAAATTTAATGCAAACTAAAATTTATGAGGTGTAACTTTCATTTAAACGATCGCTGAAGAACTTAATAACTTCGTAATATCGTTTTCCATAATATTAAAAGTTATACCATTTAATTACAGACGTGTAACCGTAATAATTAATTTCCTACGTCAAAAATTAATCAATAATTTTATGCAAATATGCCAGTTTAACGATTTATAAAAGTGGAAATTCACGACAACTAGAAAGATTTACAAAAATTTACGAAAGTAAATTATTTTTTTATCCGAATAAAAATCAAAATTGGCACTCATGTGGTCTATTGATCTGGTATAACTACTGGAATTAATTAACATAATTATTGGCTGAGCAGTGAGCAGTTAGTCTCTTGAAAAGCTCATAAAAAAATTTTTTTCAAAAGCATTAGAGAAAATAAAAAAATACAAAAGAAATATAATAAAATATAATTTCAATTTTTTAATTAAATTTTCTTCTAATAGTTACTTTTCACGGAAATATTTTTATTCCATCTAATACTTAAGTGTCTTTTGAATAAAATTTCTAATTTTACAAACTCATTAAAATTACTATACTTAATTATTTTTAAATTAATTTTTTAGTAATGTTATGGTAATAACAACAAAATTAGCGATTTATGAGAGCTCTTAAATAGTAAATCTAACGAAATAACGCCAAGCGAAGTTATATAATTTTCGTCACTCTGGTAAATTTCTTTCGCGACTTATTATTCGATAATTATTAAGGTTAGCTGGAATAATTAAACAAAAAAAATTTTGTAATCTGGTTTACAATCAACATTTTATTTCTATATTTTAATATTTTGACTGCTGAAAATGCTATTATTGGCGAAACCGGTCAGCAATAATGAAATATTAAAATTGTGGTGGTTGAATTTATTATTAAAATTTTATTTTATTTCATTTTAATTAATTTTTTTGGTATTTAATTAAAACCTACTCGTTAATTATTGAAAAAAGAAAATTAAATCATTTTGAGTCAGCTGCAAGGCATTGCTAGAAAAGCCCACGAAAATAATTTACATTTAACTAACTTGTTAATTTTAGATTGCTCTGATTAAAAATGTATATATTTTAGATAAAAGTAGATAAATTGTAGATTTTTACAATAATTGTAAATTTTAAATTGGCATAGTAATAAATTATAAGCTTAATAAATAACATCTTTTAAGAGAGTTTGCTGATTTTAAAATTACAATTTACAATTAACGATTTAATGACCGCACAGCAGCCTAATAGATCGCAAATCAGCTTAGATAAGCAGATAAGCTTAATATAATTAATTATAACCAAGCCAGATTGTTTTGCAATTATTTCTATTTATAAGTCAACTTAACTTTAATAATAATAAAGTATAATTGCAATTGTAGCTCATATAATCATATTGCAGTTATAATTTAAAAAAATTAAGTATTTTTTAATCTTTAGTAAGTTTATAGACAAGGGGCAAAAATTTTCTTTTGCGAGATTTAAAAAAAATTTTCTTTCAAAAAGGTTTTGAAAAATTCACTTTTTTCCCATATTTTTCCTAAGATTTTCTCAAATTTTCTTGAATTTACCCCAATTTTCCCTTACTTGTACACCAGTTATACGCCCAAACCACCTCAGTTTGTAATTAAACGTTTCAATTTCATTATAGTCCCCAGTAAGGGACCCAGATGATGTCTGCAGGAGTGCTAATCTGCATAAGGAACCCTTTTCAGGTGAGGGGGAAGCTAAAGTTAGAAATTAAGTTTAGATTATGTTTAGGTAGATTTATTACTGCATTCGCCAGAGTTAAGGAATTTCAAAATTGTTATGACAGAAAACGGATTCAGCGAAACAACAATTCATTGAAAAGTCCATTCTTGAAGAGAAAAAAGAAAACTTGAAATTCTACTATCGAATACAACAGAATCTTGTTTTAGATTAGACGAAACCAGAAAAAATATATCATATTTTCCTCAAAAAAATCAAATTAAGTCAAATAAAATTTATTAGTGGCACGAGAATACCTAACAAAATCGTGTTTACGAAAAGTATGAGATAAATATTAGGGTTAATTAGCTCTCTCTCTCTCTCTCTCTATCACAGAAAGGGTAAAAAATCTAATAAAAAATCTAATATATTATTATTTACTTTAAGAAGTTTTAAAAGCGGAATAAAACTTCGCTGTCGTTGTTTCGCTGTCGACCATTTTGACGTTGGAAATTCAGAATTTAATTTTTAAATTTTATTAAATTCAATCTGTAAATTTTGGAATCAATTGAATTGTTACTATATTTAAAATTAATTTACTAAATTTCAATTTCGAATTTTTTATTTAAAAAATATGCAAATGAAAGGAATAAATGTTTATTATAGTTCGGCTGTAAATATAGCATAAAACAACAATAAATAAATCAGATGAAAGGCTTTAAAAATGGTTTGTATGAAGTTTTGATTGTACAACACAAATAATATAAATAAATCTAATTTTATTGTTTAATCAATCAAATAATTTTTAATTTTTAAATTTTAATGTAGTTCAATAGCATTTTCGCCTTTAATTTTCCTAAAAACATTAAGTTTCTTAAACTCGGTTAGTTTCTTCTTTTTTCTGTTAGAAATTTACATATTTGTTTTTATTTTTAAATGCATAATTATCCACGAGAAGTACCTCTCTTTGATAGATTAAAAAGTACTTTAATGAAGCAAACACTAGTTTTTTATAGCAATACTTCAGCTAGTTTATGGAACAGAAAGATCCAGACGTAATTTGTTGTGAAACAGCTGAATTTCAAAAATTTGTTCAAGGGGTAAATATTATCACAAAAAATTGTTTGGAATTCCTTGGAAATTCTTGAGATTTATTGAAAATGGCTAGAATTCTTTGAAAATAACTGGAATTTCTACGAAATCACTAGAATTTTAAGAGATCTCCAGAATTCATTGAAATTCATTAGAATTGTACTTGTTTGGAAATTGTTGGAGACCTCTGGATTTATTAACCTTCCAGTCGACGGGTGGAATATATTACATATGCCCGTTGACAAAAGGAATAAAAATTCAAGGAATCCTATGGAAATATTTGGAAATTCTTGAAATTCGATAGAAATTGTTGGAATTCCGAGTCCTACTTACAAAATTGTTTCCTGATATTTACTTCTTGCTATCGTTTAAATACAGGCTGCTGATTGAGTTTAAGGAATTTATGCAAAATCTTGTTTCCCTAATAAATTATTTTTGAGAAAAAATGAAAGAGAAAAAATAGTGAAGAAATATAAACTACGAATGATAAGATAAGTTTTTACATGTTAATTTCCTATGTTCGGCTAACTCTTTCAACACCCGGTATAGTAATAATTAACATAAATAAATTATTAAGCCTGGCAATATTAGTTGTAAGATTAATATAAAAATATGAGTTAAGCTTTGAGCAATAGTATTTTGTATATTTAAATCTTCAGCCTTAACACCTGCATATTGAAAAAAAGGATAGTAGAATTTTAAGATCTAAAAATCCTGAAAAAAAGTTATTACTGTGGGGAATCAAACCTCAATCAAACGCTGCATCAACTCGGCTAGAATACTTTTGGGTTTCTGTTGCATATACTAGCTAAAGTATTATGTTTTTTATTATGAAACGGTTGAAACAGGTGTTTACTTTATTTTAGTGATCTTTCAACCTACCAAAACTTGTACTGATCCTATAGTATTACATTTGAAAAGTTTTCCTAGCCTAATCTTAAAAAATATTAATTATTTTAAGAACGACATCAATTTTGACTGATTTCTGCATTGGACCACCACAATTTTCTTTAGTTAAGCGGATTAAGTTATTAAATAAATTAAATTAAATCCCGAAATAAAAAATAATTTTAAAGAATAAAGAAAATTATTGGAAACTGTACTTACTCCTTTGAATTTTAACCGAAAAACAAAAATTATTTAATATACTGAATGGAGAAGAGGACATTAGCACAAAAAACAAATTATCACAGCTTCACTTTCACTATGGTCAAGTACTTACCTTAATATTCGACATTGCAGGACTTAAACTAAAGCTTAAAACGCAAGAAATGCACAAATACTCGTTGAGCTTACATATTCCATGCAGGTGAACGTAAACCCTACCTAAATTTAGATCTTCGAATTGTCGGCTACTTCCGAACTTGTTTTTATTTATAAGTAAAATTTACTGTCCTAACTCATCACTGACCATCCCTTTCTTTATCAACGCTTTCGAAAAATTTAATCCTTGCAGGATTAGCGTCTATAATCCTCAATTCACGTTCTGCTTTTCCCACGATAGCCAGTTTTTTAAATTAAAAAATTTGGGATATATGCGTTAATATGGAGAATGTTCTGTATGCTCATCACGTAATTTTTGAATTTGCAACAATTAAAATGCTATTAACTTATTTATTTTTTCTCGTCAATATTGGATTTTAATAAAAGAAATAATTGTTTTAAGAGATGGCTCCTATCAAAATTGAAAGGAATTCCCATACTAAGCTGGTTCGTGCTTGAAAGTAACATATAATTGACAAAAAAGTTATTAGGAGTATCATAACTTGGAATAACAATCTAAATGTGTGAGTTCCTACAATTTACATAATATAAAAAAAATTAAAAACTTTATTGCTGTTTATGAATTTCTGATGGGTTTGTTGCGAAACTCTGTAGATATATTATTGATTATATTTATTTTACGATTACATATTAAATAGAGCAAGTAATTTATTACACGTGATACATTACCAATGGTCAATTAAATGTTAGAGATGAAGTGAAATCTTCTAAAAGGGAATGGTCATTTGAGGACATTGCGATAAATATAACGATTAATTCATACGAGCTGAAAAAATTACAAGAAGAAATGAAAGTTGAACTGGTACAAAAAGTGCAAGTAAATGATACGGTAGTGTTTTAAGTAGTTCGACTTCTTCAAATAATCTGCTTACAACAATTCGATAAAAAATACATTAATTCACACTTTAATTTAGAATTTATATTATAGGAAGTCAGAAAAGACAGAAAAAGATGTACTTCATAATCCGCATAGTCATTCACCTGTCTAGGAAAATCTCATTTTTGACTTACTCTTCATCAGGTTCCATCGAAGATTCCAGTAAATTTTTGAAATTATTTTACATAATTAGGTATTTGCGAATTTCTTGTTGAAATTGGAATGTCGATGTAGTCAGATCATTTTTCCGGTCAGCATAATTATTATTACTCATCGAAAAAAATCAGTTTTTTTTAGAAAGTTTGTTCACACCTTCGCCTTCGTCGTCGTCAATAGTAAAACACGGTTATCTCGTTTTTCTCAACTTCCCTTCATGGATATTATTTTTATTATTTTTACAATTAGCAGCAAATTGATCTGATGAGTTAAGTCAAAACCAAGAGATAATATTAATATGTTACTATTAGCAGGTCAGACAGACTATCGTTTAACCTGACCTCCTGGTGAGTAAGTGATTTGAAAATTTCTTTCGGCGCAGAATGCATAGACAGCCTGCAACTCAATTCTTGATATCTTCATATCTTCATTCAACTTATATGGATTTCTAATTATGGGTGTCGCGACAAACAGGTATAAGTCATTTGCAAATCACGCAAGAGAACGGTATTCGAAGGACCTCAAAACAATCCTAGATAATCGAAATTCATCGTTCACCTCGATAATAAGTACAATTTCGTTAATCTTAAATTATTAAATTCACTCCAGATTTTCCAGAGGAAAATCACTTTTTCATTTTCGGAAACAACGAATTTAGGAATAATCGCATACTTAACAGTCGGAAGAATACTGGACGGATGAAGCATGGAAGACTATTGAAAATCATACATTGTGCGGTGACCGGACATTTCGCTCCCAAAATCGCTCGAAAATAAGAGATGAGTGCGAAGACATTGGTCAGTTATGTATATTCAGTAAGAAACTAAAAGTGGTAGCTTTTAGCTTTAGTGGTAGACTTTGCAATAAGGCCAAAAGTCAAAAAACGGGTCTCTCTGGGAGGAATTCAAAACCCTCCTCAGCAAAACAACGCAAGTCTGGAGAGACTTCTGCAGCGGCATCGCGTCAAAGCACACACCGGACACCTCGCACACCGACCGAGATGGATTGGGAAATTGCAAATCAGATCGTAAACCCGATCAGTTGCATGGGCCATTAAAACCTTCAGTCGGAGCTTCAAGATGGAGCTTGTTTTCTTCACTAGAAAAATAAAGCTAAGGAACATGAAAATTCCTAGCCTAAAATGGCATTCGAGGTCAAGTATCTGGGAATACTGGGGCAAACATATATCAGCTCTAAAATAATCAAGGCTGGCATAGCCTTCTGGCAGTGCCGAAGGGCAATGAGAAGATCGTGGAAATTTTTCCCAGACCAATGCTATGCTATAGTGCACTAGTGTGGTGACCCAGGACCAAACTGCATATCGGCTGCAGAGATCGGTCTGCCTGGCTGTAACGGGAGTGATGCGAACGGCACCGACTGCAGCCTTGGAGACTCTCCTCTGCCTTCCTCCGCTGGATTTCTATGTGGAGGAGCAGGCGGTGAGAGCTGATCTTAGGATCAGGATCAGAATGGCCATGCACGGATTTCTCCCAAATATGTGTTTGACAGAAGTTTAACATCTTGTCAGACGTAACAGGAACTGACAGATCGGACATTTGTCTTTACACAGATAGTTCCAAAAGCAATGCTGGCTTAGGGGCGGAAATTTGCTCCTCTGAACTACAGCTGGATATAAGTCTATCGGGATATCCGGGGCTAAACAATTCAAATATTCACAGACAGCAAAGCTGCTCTTAAGGCACTTGGTCGTTATAAGATCATCTCGGGCCTGGTGCTGCAGTGTATCCGGGCACTAATTGTGATATCAACACACAATGCTCTTAGTTGGGTGAAAGGGCACAAAGGTGAGGAGGGCATCGAGAAGTCTGACAAGTTGGCGAGGATAGTCTCGGATGACCCACCCTATCGGCCCGAGCCATTCATTACGTTAAGACCTATGATGCCATCATAAAGAAAGAGACACCTGAACCTGCACACAATGGGAATAGACGATAGCTCAATCTGTCGGGGGTGGAATGAAGCAGACGAAACAATGGAGCAGTGCTTTGCAACTGCCCGTAGTTAGCGTCAAAAAGAGGATTTATGTTGGGGGACTCGGCGGGGAATGGCAAACCACCGAGGTAATTTGCCTTGAAAACCCTTCATAAAATGAAGTGGTTAGCCAAAACCCAATCTGGGTTGTAGCGCTGTTTGGTAATGTTGGGGGACTTGGTCAGAATTAGCGGCACACCGACCGCCCTCTTAAATACTCGAGTTTATCTTAAGTTTGGGATGGCTCAGGAAATAGATGGGAAGATGGGCTGCTACAACAATCGGAGGTAGCTGAGTGCATGCGAACTTCGGGTTCCCCTCAACATCCAATCCAGAATCCAGGTAGCAAAACTTCCGAAGAGAAATATCCGGGATCGAAAGGAAGATGATTGAATTTTAGACAACAAAATAAAGACGATCAAGGTGAAAACGATCGAAATGAGGTCGATTGAAAGGGAGACGATCGAATTACAGGCGATGAAAATGCAGAAGTTCAAGATTTAAATTTTAAGCGATCGAAATGAAGTCGATTAAATTGCAGACATTCGAAAGAACAAACGATCAAACCGATGTGGATCGAAAGAAGATAATCAAAATGAAGACGATTGAAATGAAGGCGATCGAAATGAAGACAGTTGAAGTGAAGAGGATCAAATTGCAGACAGTAAAAAATAAAGACAATCCAGGTGCAACAGAAAGTCGATCGAAAGCAAGGCGATCGAAAAGGAAACGATCGAAACGTAAACAATCTAGGTTCAAAAGATCAAAAAAAGAGACGATCGAAATAAAGACAATTGAATTACAGCCGACGATAATAAAAACAATAAATCGAAATGAAGTCAATCGAAAGGAAAATATGTTCGAAATGAAGTTGATTGAATTGCAGGCGATTGCAATTAAGGCGATCCAAATGATCTCGATCGAACAAAAGACGATCGCAACGATCGAACAAAAGACGATCGCAACGATCAAAAAATCGTCGAACAGACGATCAATCGAATTGAAGTCGATCGATAAGATGATGATCGAAATGAAGGCGATCGAAAAACGATCGAATTAGTACTTTTAAGTTAAATTCGGCTATAATTAAATATTCAATAAATTCTGCTTTTTATACAGAGATAACAATTCAGATCATATCAATAACTAATACTCTAATCATTTCTTAATTTATTGTTGTATAAAATTAAATAATAATTATTATAATATTATCAGCATAATTATTATTTGTCGGCATTAATGCTGTCGGCGTTAAAGACCTCAGCATAATTACCTGTCGGCGTAATTACCTGCCGATGTCGGTGTATTTACTATCTATTATTACCGCACGGACCTCTCGTTTGGTGACATTTTCTCCTAAAATATCCCAATCAATTTTCAATATTACTCTAATATTACGCCAATATTGGTGCTCTTAGTTTCCTTTATCTTCAAAAATATCACCGACTTTTAACAACATACTAAAATTCCTGACCGGTGGGGGTAAGGGTTGGGGAGGAGAAGGGGTTAAACGTCACTTTTTCCCGTTTTCCTTGAATAACTCAAAAATCGCGACTTTTAGCGAAAAAGTGTTCATATACAATATTAAACTACATAAAATTTGCTACAAAAATGGTTTTATTCATTTTTCCTCTAGAGTAAATAGTTAGCGATATAAAGAAGGTGGAAACATCACAGTATATTAAAGAACAGTATTTTAATCCTAATAAAAAGCGTGCCATTTTTTTGTGACAAAAGAAACACTCTGATTGGTCGATTTTTTTACCAACCTAAAAATATATTAAATTTAGACTAACAATATTAATCCAAACCGGAAAATTAAAATTTTTAGCAAAAATGTTATTTCACGCTTATTTCCGAATGTAAGTCGGATGTATAATGAATAAATATTTATTTTAATTTATTTAATTACTTTACTGCTTACGGAGTTTAGCAGCAACTTTCTGTGTTGCTTTAAAAGTTACTTCTAAAAATAATATAAAAATTTAAGTCAAAATTGTAAACCGGGGGGTGTGGAACACCCTCCAGTACATATCGCAGGATTTCCACTCATTTAGAATACTTGGAAAAGATAGGGAATACCGATAAATTTGAATTTTTAAGCAAAATTGATGAAGGAAATGTAAACCTTTGGCTAGAAAATATTGAAAGCTTGGAAAACATTTATTTAAGTGCCTTACTGCTCAGAGTTTAGCAGCAACTTTTGCATTACTTTGAAAGTTAACTGTCAAAATTATAGTCTAAAGTGTAAACCAGGGGGTCTGGGGGTGAACACTCTCCAGTACATATAATAAAATTCCCACTATTCTAGAATACCTACAGAAGACTGAATAATTATACAAATTTCGTCAGAAAAAGCTGGGAAATTTTTTGTTTTTGAGCAAAAGTGAGGAAAATTAAAACATTCGGCTAAAGAAAATTAGAATTCGAGAAACTTACTTATTTTTATATTATTATAACAAAAAATTTTAATTGCCTTCGGCACATCAAGTTGATTTACTTTGAAAATATAGAAAAACGGGGAATACCCCACTAGCGGGAAACGAAATTAAATGTTTAAATATTATACCGCTAAAAAAGGGATCCAAATTAATGTTTAATGTAAAATTAACTTAGAACTGACAGAAAAATTGTATTTCTTATTAAAGCTGACATTAAGCTGATTGGGGTGATGCATTTGATGCCTCCCATGCCATGAAAATTATTCAAAGCATCGATGTCTCCATCGTGGAGACATTGAAATCGGTATCGTGGAGAACACTCCTGATAAGTCACTCAAATGCGAGCGAGTCTCCAGCCGGTAAACCGGGGGGCGTCGTGATGTTCTCGTAGGTAACATACCCGGCGCCGAGTGGCCGGTCTCGCGAGACTTTCCCGAGTGAGCGTAGCGAACGAGGGAAAGTCAAAGAGCCGGACGCTCGGGCGACGGGTGTGTTTAACGGAGAACATCACGACGCCCCTCGGTTTGCCGGCTCGAGACTCGCGCGCATTCGAGTGACTTAACAGGAGTGTTGTTCTCCATTAAACACACCCGTCGTCCGAGCGTCCTGCTCTTTGACTTTCCTTCGTTCGCTTCCCTCACTCGGGAAAGTCTCGCGAGACCGGCCACTCGGCGCCGGGTATGTTACCTACGAATACATATTGACAGAATGTTTAACTTGGGGCAGGCTCTTCAGTATAGTAGATAGTTGATAACTCCAGTTGTTGAGCGTCGTGATAAGTTCTACTGAATGAAAAGAGCGGCAGCATGTTAGGACAGGAGATATGAAAGATCGATGCCGAATGGCAGCAATGAAGGCAAGGGATATTGATGATAGCTTCTTTACAATTTCCTGTTTTGCCTTTTTTTGCTGAAAAAATTTTTAATAATCCGCGATTTTTCCACCCCCCCCCCCCATTTAACTTAAAGAAGAATTGATAAACACTTTTTTGTAGGAAATTTTAGGTAGTTTAATTTTGTATATAGACACTTTTTTATTTATTATTCAAGAAAAACGTGAAAAAGTAACGTTTGACCCCCTTCCCACTCCAACGCTCACCCCTCATTGGTCAGGACTTTTAGTATATTGTTCATGACGCTTTCCCCTACCAATGTACAAAATTGTGCGATTACACGAATTATTTCCCGTATTTTTCTTTCATTGACTGGACTCTACGGGAATTCCAACCATTTTATGTGTAAGCATCCAACTTTTTTATTCTACCCATTAATCAAGAAGGAGGGAAGATTACGATAACCCAGTAAAGAATTAAAAAATTTTCTAATGAAATTAGGGTAGTTGAAGGCGTAAATTATAAATATAAATAATAAATTCTGTGAATCATTTGCAAAAAGGGACAGAAACCGTAAAAGTATAATGAGTATTTAATGCTCCGCACTAAAATGTCTCGATGAATTTTTATCGATTATTCCAATTGAAGAGAGGGGGATTAAAAAAGTAAAATTAATTTCTAAAGCCTTTTAACGCAATTTTTTCATTTTTTACTTTAATCTTCAATTTTTTAATTTATAATTTTTTATGATTATTATTATTGAAGTTATATTTGAAAAATTTTTAAATTTGTTTACTTGCTTGACTCAACACTAGGGGCCCAAAAACCGGGGCCAGTTGGCAAGTTTTATATATAAATAAGAAATAATATGAAAAAAATATGTTTAGTTATTAGCCCCTATCTGGGGGCTCTCTGCCCCCTGCAAAACTTTCAATCTTTATTATAAAATCGTTCTCGACGGTCAATAATAAATTCTTGAATTTTGAATTTTTTCATCTGGGAATTAAATTTCTAATTCTTAAGTTTTGTATCTGACCACTTCTGCAACTATTTTTACGTCGAAGCATATTATAATCGTTCACCTTGTACACAATAATATTTTAATTTAATTTTATAATTTAAGATTTAATTTTAATAATAAAATAAAAATATAACTAATTATTATTAATCAATGCTAATTTAATGATTTATTTTGTTCCACTGTTTCTAGCAGAATCCCCTTTGTAAAGAATAGCCAATAAAATGGGCGTAGTAGAATCAACTTTCGATTGATTCTTTTTATAGTTGTTTTGCAAAATTGCTAGTACGATGATCTCGAATTGCCACAACTTGACTTTCATTCTTTATGTTTGTAAATAAACTTGTTTGCTGTTCCAATATTTCAATTATTAACGGTATTATCATTTTTTGTGCGCATTTTATGAATTTAGAATCTCAAACAAATTACCTGATTTTTTAACTTAATATTTTCTTTTCTATAATTTCCGATTTCAATCAAATTTTTTTTATTTTTTTCCATGATAATTATTATGGAATAAAATAAAAAAATTATGACTCTTTAATTAATAAAGATCCTAATACATATGCTGTTCCTGCTCCAGCGCCAGAGTGTCATTTTTGGTGAAAAAAAAACTCTGATCAATTTTTTTTGAATTTTTTTTACCAACCGAAAATATATTAAAGTGAAGTTAGGACCAAAAATATTTGTCCAATATTCTAAATTAGTGGATATTCTGCGTTATGTACTGGAGGGTGTTCAACACCCCCAGACCCCCCGGTTTACTTTTAATTTATTTATAATAATTATAGGAATAATATAAAAATATAAAGTCAAAATTGTAAACCGGGGGGTCTGGGAGGTGGGGGGTCCAGTATATATCGCAGAATTTGGAGAAGATAGGGAATTTATAATTTTATAATTTTTGCCAGAAAAAGCCGGGAAATTTGAATTTTTAAGCAAAAGTGAGGGAAGTTTAAACCTTAACTTAAAAAAGCATTTATTTAAGTGCTTTACTGCTCAGAGTTTAGCAGCAACTTTTGCGTTACTTTGAAAATTATAGTCAAAATGTAAACCGGTGGTTCTGGGGGTGAACATATCCTGCAATATGTACTGGAGGGTGTTCTACACCCCCCAGACCCCGCGGTTTACTTTCTATTGATTTATAATAATAATTTATAATTAATTTAATTTACAATAATTATAAAAATTTAAGTTAAAATTGTAAACCGGGAAATCTGGCGGGTGTGGAATACCCGCAGAATTTGGAGAAGATGGAGATTTTATAATTTTACAAATTTCGCCAGGTAAAACCGGGAAATTTGAATTTTTAAGCGAAAGTGAGGGAAGTTTATAGCTTATTAAGGGGGGTGTAGTGTTTTAAAGGCGAATAAAAGGCATATTTTCATGAATTTTTTTTGGAGATATGAATAATGTTGATTTATTTACTTCATATACACATTAAAGTATAACATTTGAAGTATCTTTGAAAAATATTTCAATTAAACATATCAATAAATAAGTCCGTGACAGCAAATCTCCGGAAGCGCCTCGAAAAAATGTTGTTATTTTTTTCGATTTTTTGATTTTTCTATTTTTGCCAACATTTTAAGTGAAAAACACGATTTTCGATAAACAATTTCGGTTAATTTGTTATGAAATGAAAAAAAATGAGTTACAAAAAAAAACTCTTTCTGACTACCAAGGGAAACATGTCACCTTTCAAACGCATTTTGATTTTTTTGCTTCAGATGATCCGGTATCGAGTTATGAAGTTTACCGCATTTTTTTCGAAGCGATTTTGGAGATTCGCTGTCACGGACTTATTTATTGATATTTATATTTGAAAATTTTTTCAAAGATATTTCAGATGTTCTACTATAACGTGTATATGAAATAAATAAACCAACAATATTCATAACTCTAAAAAATATCATGAAGATATGCTTTTTTTTCGCCTTTAAAACCATACCCCCTCCCCCCCTTAAGAAAACAATTGTTTAAGTGCCTTACTGCTCAGAGTTTAGCAGCAACTTTTGCGTTACTTTGAAAATTATAGTCAAAAATGTAAACCGGGGGTTCTGCGGGTGAACATATTTTGCAATATGTAGTGGAGGGTGTTCCACACCACCACGTCGAAAAAAGGGGGTCTAGCTGACAAATTTCTCTGGCAAAGGATTGAAAACTGATTTCATGTAATTTTGATCGTAGAATCCGAATTTGAGGTTTGCGAACAATATTTCCTTGTGCCAAAGCGGCCATTATAGAAAAAACGTTGCCAAAACACGTTTTTTTTTGCAAAAAACTCAAAATTTTGGGCAAACTATTGATTTCTCGGAAAAATCAAAAGTATGATCAAAGAAAGTAGATCAAATTTCCTACATAATGACTTTTTGTTTCATTTCCTAGGACAAAAATTTAAGCCGTAGGCGCCATTCGCGTTTCTGCTGGCGTTTTTGCTGGTTTTTCGAAAAATTCAAATTTTAAAATTTCTCCCGAGTGAAATAAAGGTTTCCATGCCGACGTAACGGGTAAAAATATAGCCTCTGGTCAGCATTGAATTTTTTCAAATTTAAAAAAAAAATTTGAATTTTTTGAAAAAGCGGCTAAAACGCGAATGGCGCCTGCGGCGTTAATTTTTGTCTTAGGAAATGAACCAAAAAGTCATTTTGTAGGAAATTTGATCTACTTTTTGATTCTTTTGATTCATTTTCTCAAAAAATCAATAGGGTGCTTAAAATTTTCATTTTTTCCAAAAACACACGAAATCTCATGTTTTTGCAAAACATGGGCACCCTATTGATTTTTCGAAAAAAGTAAAGAGTGGATATCCAGCGGTATGTACTGGAGTGTGTTCCACACCCCCAGACCCCCCGGTTTACTTTTAACTTATTTATAATAATTTATTATTAATTTAATTTATAATAATTATAAAAATAATTAAAATATAAAGTCAAAATTGTAAACCGGAGGGTCTGGGGGGTGTGGAACACCCTCCAGTACTTATCGCAGAATTTGGAGATGATTGGGAATTTATAACTTTTTTCGCAATTTCGCCGGGAAATTTGAATTTGAATTGAAAGCAAAAATGAGGAAAGTTTAAACCTTAACTTAAGGGGGTATTCTACTCTAGAAGCCCGAATATCGGGTGTTTTTTTGAAAGTCGGAAAAAAATGAAAGTTTTTTTACAGTTTATTTATTTATATTTTAAGAGTTTACAAAAGAATTTTCAAAGAAAAAAATATATATTTTACAAAGTTACACGCTGTTGAAGTAAACGGGAAAGCTTGCCCATCTCGTCATGATTCCCACCCTTAAAACCAATAAAAATGAGAAAAAAAACTTTTCTCGCAAAATGGCGGCTACTCAAAAAAGAATTTCATATTTTTCAGTTATTTTTTAACGTTTCCGAATTTTTAAAATATAGTAGAAATTGAAAATCTTGATTTTTTGTTAGTTCCTACCATAAACGGATATATGTATAAAGAAAATTCATGCCGAATTTCAAGAAAATCGGTCAATTAGAACTTGAGATTTTGTGACAAACTCAATTTTTTTTCCTCTCTTTTTCTACAGCGTGTAACTTTGTGAAATATGTATGTTTTTTTTGAAAATTTTTTTGTGAATTCTTAAAATATGAATAAATAAACAGTAAAAAATGTATGGTTACAATATTAAGTGTTTTCGTTTTATCGACCGTCAAAGAAACGCTAAAAATTCGGGCTTCTAGAGTAGAATACCCCCTTAAGAAAATGTTTATTTAAGTGCCTTATTACTGCTCAGAGTTTAACAGCAACTTTTGCGTTACTTAAAAAATTTTAGTCAAAAATGTAAACCGGGGGTACTGGGGGCCAACATATACTGCAATATGTACTGGAGGGTGTTCCACACCCCCCAGACCCCCCGGTTTACTTTAATTTTATTTATAATAATTTTTAATTAATTTAATCTATAATAATTATAACAATATGACGTCAAAATTGTAAACCGGGGGTCTGGTGGGTTTGGAAAACCCTCCAGTACATATCGCAGAATTTAGAAAAGCTAAAGAATTTATAATTTTACAAATTTCGCTAAGAAACACTAGGAAATTTGAATTAAAACATTTATTTAAGACTTTACTTTACAAAACTTTACAAAAACACTTTACAAAAGTGTAAACCGAGGGGTCTGGGGGTGAACACTCTACAGTACATATAATAAAATTCCCACTCTTCTAGAATACCTACAGAAGACATAATATTAATATCAATTTCGTCAGAAAATGCTGGAAAATTTTTGTTTTTGAGCAAAAGTGAGGGAAATCGAAACATTCGGCTAAGGAAAATTTGAATTTCAGAAACTTATTTATTTTTAAATTATGAAAAAGAATTTTTAATTGCCCATCGGCACATCAAGTTTAGCAGCAACTTTTTGCGTTACTTTAAAAATATAGAAAAAACGGGGAATCACCCAGTATGTTTAATATTATACCGCTAAAAAAGAGATTCACCGTCTAGCTGCCCGTCTGCGGACGAGCTTTGCAGCTAGTTTAATATAAGTTGGTTTGATTTCTTTAAATTTATAAGTTTTTAATTAATATTTAATTATTTGTATAAATATTTTTAGTTAATTTACAACAAAACTATAAGTAAATATTTTATTTAAATTAAAATAAAACAAAATGTTTCTTTCTGGCGACTTAGGGGCTCCTCGGCTATTTTTTATTTTAAAATTATAACTTTGTTTTCTTCAATCAACAAAATTGATTAAATTCTATTTTTTTAAATTAAAATTATAAAATTAAATATTCCACATCCTGGAATATACAAAATTAATGCTTGAAAAAATTACTTAATGTAAAGTAATTCTTTAACATAAAAGATGAAAGTTTTAGAAGCACTGATTTCCTATTACATATTAAAATAAATTATTATTGTTAATGCATCTATTTAATAATTAAACAGTAAAATATATTATTCCTATGTACATTAGTTCACATCAATGCAAAATGAAAGTTGGGGTTATTTTATAAACAATAAAAGTTTAGATGTTTTTACTGTTGTATTGAAAAACCAAATTAATTAGAGTCAACCGATTCTCAAAACTATCTCTGGTTGCACTTAGTACCTACCTTTAATGTTTCTAAATATGCGGATCAGCACCATAAAATAAATTGATTGATTCCATGTGTGAAATTGTATTAAATACATAAAAATTTCTTATCAGTAATTATTACAAATTAAAATGTTCGTTACGGTAATTCATTAAATTAATTATTATTGCATTGAATTTAATTGTAATCTTTAATTAAAAAGTGATAATAAGTTATTAGCAAATTCAGATTTAAAAAAAACTTAAACCAGAAAGACCGCAGTCTTGTAACTAAAATATTTATTATTCAAAGTTTTCCAGTCGGGAAAATTAGACGTAACGGGCGAAATGAAGATTTTGTAACGTTGCAGCTTGAGTCTTCTACTTAATTTTTTAAATTTATTTTGCTTATACTCGAATACTGCAATTTAAATTTTGATGAAGAACTGCGTTCTCTTCTAAAGTAGTTCATTGTTGCTAATGTAAAAATACAGGGTAGGAATAAGAAAATCCTAAATCGAAATTATTTTATTTCTTCTTTTTTAATAAAAGGATTATTAAAATAAAATAATAAAAGTTATTAATCTCTCAACCTCAACGAATATAATAATTTATTTAATTTCCTAGTTTACAATGCAATTAAATACGAATAATTCAGTAACAACAAATTAATAAACAACATTAACAATAAACTGACTGCAAATTATTTTGTAACTAAATTAATAATTAACATTTCAGTCTTAATAAATAATATTAATAACAATAAAAGTGTTACAGACTTTTTTTATTTTCCTTTAGTGTATTGTGTTCTATAAACATGCGAAGGCGTAAAGTTTTGAAGATTTTTTGAATTTTTTTCTACTTCGCTCACCGATTGGGTTGGTTGTTGTGGTTGAAGTTGTTGGGGTGATGGGTTGCTTTGGGTTGTGGAGGTTGTACCAGGAATTCCAAAGTGGGCTCCAAGTTGAGCTTTAATTTGAGCTTGTTGATCAGGTGTGAAGTGTTCCAACCCGGTTATCACGGGCGGTAAAGAGCGAATTGGTGCTGTGTATTGTTGGGCTGCCATATGTGCCATGTGGGAAACTTGATTTATGTGTAAAGGCTGTACATATTGATGATGATTGGGGATTTGATTTTGATGATATTGTATTGGAACTTGGTTGTAGTTAACATGCGAGGGTGCTGCTACTAGATGATTGTAACCATTGAACATTGCACTAGGAACTATTTGATATGTTGCGACTGATGGTGATGGTTGTGGAATATAAGTTTGATGCTGGGGTTGTTGTGCTATATAGGTTTGAGGTGATGGCTGTGGTTGATATCCTCCGTAGAGTAATTGGTACTTTGCTTGTGGATTGCTGTGGAAGTAGTTGAGTAACTGTTGCATGCCTGGGGCGACACCACCACCGTAGATTAAATTAGGTGACATTAAAGCTGGTTGGGCTATGATGATCATGGCGTGTGGTTGAGGAGATACAAACATTTGTTTCGGTATATATTGCGCTGGAACATATTCTTGCTGTTGTGGAGCTGTCGGCTGATAATAATTTTCCTGTTTCTGCGATTGTGGAATCGAATTCGTTAATTTCAGCGAAGTTTTTGCGTAATTTTCCGTTGTAGCTCCAATTGCTTGTCCTATGCATACGCATAAACTTACATAAACCTAAAAAAATTTAATAATTTAGCACGACATGTTTCAGTTTAAAATTTTTTTACTAAATTAGCAGGACTGAATTAAGAATATCGTAGAGCACAAAAACATACCAAGAACTTCATGTTTGCACTGATCACAAAAATTACACCACACCGTACTAAGTCACTCTCACTACCACTGACCAAATGCAGTGAAGAGTAAAGGTGTTCTCTTTTATACGATAAGATTGCTACATTTTTTCTATAAATTATGTCCTACATTTTCATTAAGACGACCACTACGTAAAATTTCACTACTGTTCAAGCAGATGTACTTTCGCTAAATTTTACAATTATCGGCATATTTTTGAATCTTAATTACAGTTACACCATGTAATTTCATTGTTGAGGTTATTGCTCTGGTTATTTCATACCATGTTGTATTTTATAGAGATTGAATGAATTAAAAAGACATTTCCTATTTTCCTAATATCTCTTTAAGTGGCTCCAAATTCGTAAATTATTATGAATAATCAGCAAAAAAGCTAAAAGGTAAGATAATGGAAAACACGAGAAAAAGAAGATGACGGCGTTCCGCAAGGGCCTAATTGAGGGAGATGTTAAAAAATTCGACAAGAAAAGTTTGAAAGCAAATTGTGCTTTCAATGATTTTGTAAAAGTCGAGAAAATCATATAATTACTTTACTAATTATTATGATTATTGTTAATCTTCCGTGTAAAGCGTAACAATTTAAAAAAGTGATGGTCAATCTATAGTTTCTCATTTATAATTTGGATGATGATGGTGCACTTGCTTTAATTAAGAGTCACGTAATCATAACAGACACCTAATTTAACCTAGAATTAGCAAACCGTCAAGTTCAGTGTTAAAAAGAGAATGTCAAGTTTAAGCTCTCACTTTAATTGTTAATTTTCATTATTAGATTTTTTTTAATAAATTCGATACTACTCAATCGCATCAGGCAGCTGTGTATTGTTTCTCTAATAGGCACCGATAGAAAATTTCACTTTCATTTTTTTTCATATGCATATGCGGCCGCGCCGCAGCAAGACAACGCCCTTACAAAAAAATTATATTAAATTTTGAAAATAAAAATCAAAAAACAGAAAATAAGCGTAGCCGCAAGTTGCAAGAGAAATTTCCTTCGCCAATATATTTCTTGTATCTAACCCATCGATTGAAAAATAGATCGCCAACAGCAGATCAATGTTTTGTTTCAAAATTAAATTTCTTAGTTTAAATCAAAAACTGGTCATAATTGTCAATTAGTTTCCCTTTGTTATTTTATAACTTTCTTTTCAGACTTGGGCTTGCTATTGACCTGAATGTCTTTTTCTTAATTTTGATTTTGTTATAAATTAACTAGAACAACTAAGCAATAATATTTTTACCATACCCACCCATATTTTAATTGCATTGACCAATCCTTTTATTATTTTGCTTTCATTCAAAGAATTTCAATGTCCGACGATTTTTTTTACATTTCCGTTAGTCGGCACTTGCCAAAAGCCTCTTCTCAGGTTTTTAAATAAATTTTTTTTGAAATAGCAGGTTGGGGGGCGGTTCAACTAATATTGATGATGACTATTGCGTGCGCTCTGTTGTGGTCGATAAATTAATCGTAAACATGACATGTATGTGCAAAACAAATAAAATGCGGTGAAATGAGACGTCTGAGTGGCATTCTCTTCATGGAAAGTTTCTGATTGTTAAAATAATAATTTGCTAGTACACTGAAGCTTGTTACTTTATCCGCTCTATGACGCCCTTCACCAATCAGTTATACTTTTTTCTCCATCTTTGTTGGTTAAACAATTATTTTGTTATACCATCGTTCATTTTTTTATTGTAGTTTTATCATTGTTTAATTAAGGAGATTAAAACGTTTTCTTATATTTTAAAGAAAACCTCGGTCAACGTTACACTGAAGGTAGCCAATTTGGAATCCATTTCGTCGGCATTTTAACGTTGACCAAAGCAGAAGAAATTTCCAACTAAAACATCAAGCTTATTTAACTACGATAACTTGTAGCCGCGCTCTCAGGATTGTAGCCGAGAAACCTATAGCTAGCCGTTTCTCGTAATACAAAACCGAAAGAAGATTGGCTAGTCAGCTATCAGATAGTCAAATCGGACTGAGAATCCGATTATTTCTGTCTACAAGAACAATAAAATCAAGAAAAGGCTCGATTACGTCCTTCCCATCATCTACCAGTCGAGAACTCCACCACAGCTATAAATAAATAAACAGCCCACTGAAAAACCTAGCATGTTACCTCTACGAGAACAACACGAAGAGGTCCAGGAGGAAAAAGTCTTGAAAAATTCCCCGATTGGAGTGACCTCCTTCGCTTCGCTCACTCGTGAAAGTCTCACGAAACCGGACTCAAGCTGAAGCCTCAAGTGTGAGCATATTAATTGCTTTACATCTGAGGCAGCTGGCTGAGCTTGTCTCAGATATGACCCGTATCCCTGGATTTGTTGTTGATAAAGGCAAATCATCAACCCAAGAGGACCGTTGGCTTTACGTGCCCTCCGAAGCACGGAGACGATCTTAAGAAATTTTAGAGTCTTTCCGGATTCGATCCGGGTACCTTAGTGTCAGCAGTGACAGTCTTTTTTGAAATTTTGCAGAACTTTTAAAAATTTTTAAGGAATTGAGTAGTCTCTTAAAGAATTCTTGTTATTTTTAAGAAATTTTAGTAGTTTACTAGAAATGGCCGTAATTTGCAAGAAATTTCAAATATTTTCAAAAGTTTTTGAGTAATTCCAGAGAATTCCTATGATTCACCAGTAAATTCCAATGATTTTCAAGTAAATTCCAATGATTTTCTAGGCGTTAAAGCAAATTTCAATAATTTCTAGTGAATTTAATGAATTCCAAAAAATTCTGTTGATTTTAGGGAATTCCAGCAATTTACAAAAATTTCTTTTCCTTCATTTGTCTCTTTATAAAAATATAGGATTAATTCTTTAAAAGTTTGAAATTCTCAAAGAATGCTGTGTGCAGGCATCGGAATTCTAAACATCTTTAAGGAATTACATAGATTTCTAACGAATTCAAATGATTTCTGAAAAATGTAAATAGATTTGTAGATATTTCTGATTCCAAAAATTTCAAAGAATTCCAATGATATCTAGTTTCCTAGAAATTGCCGTAATTTACGAAGAATTTCCAACATTTTGAAGAGTTTTCTAGCAATTCCAGAGAATTCCTATGATTCTCAAGTGAATTCCAATAACATTCAAGTTAATTCCAATAATTTTCAAGTAAATTCTAATGATTTTCAAGTAAATTCCTATGATTTGCAAGTAAATTCCAACAATTTTCAAGGAAATTTAATGAATTCCAATAAATTTTGTTGATTTCAAAGGAATTCAAAAAATCTACAAAAATTTCTTTTTCCTCATTTGTTTCTTCATAAAAAAATAGGATTAATTGTTTAAAAGTTTGAAATTCTCAAAGAATGTTGTGTACAGAGGCTTCGGAATTCTAAACATCTCTAAGGAATTACATACATATAGATTTCTAACGAATTCAAATGATTTCTGAAAAATGTAAGTAGTTTTTTTTAGATATTTCTGATTCCAAAAATTCCAAAGAATTCCAAAGATTTCTAGTTTCTTGAAAAATGCCGTAATTTTCGAGGAATTTCAAACATTTTGAAATGTTTTCGAGCAATTCCAGAGAATTCTTATGATTCTCAAGAGAATTCCAATGACTTTCAAGTTAATTCCAATAATTTTCAAGTAAATTCTAATGATTGTCAAGTAAATTCCAATGATTTTCAAGTAAATTCCTATGATTTTCAAGTAAATTCTAACGATTTTCAAGTAAATTTCATAAATTCCAATAAATTCTGTTGATTTCAAAGGAATTCAAAAATTCTACAAAAATTTCTTTTCCCTCATTTGTTTCTTCATAAAAAGATAAGATTAATTGTTTAAAAGTTTGAAATTCTCCAAGAAAGTTGTGTACAGGCATCGGAATTCTAAACATCTCTAAGGAATTACATACATATAGATTTCTAACAAATTCAAATAATTTCTGAAAAATGTAAGTAGTTTTTTAGATATTTCTGATTCCAAAAATTCCAAAGAATTCCAAAGATTTCTAGTTTCTTGGAAAATGCCGTAATGTTCGAGGAATTTCAAACATTTTGAAAAGTTTTCGAGCAATTCCAGAGAATTCTTAGGATTCTCAAGAGAATTCCAATAACTTTCAAGTTAATTCCAATAATTTTCAAGTAAATTCCAATGATTTTCAAATAAATTCCAATGATTTTCAAGTAAATTCCTATGATTTTCAAGTAAATTCTAACGATTTTCAAGTAAATTTAATGAATTCCCAAAAATTCTGTTGATTTCAAAGAATTTTCGCTCATTTGTTTCGGCATAAAAAAATAGGATTAATTGTTTAAAAGTTTGAAATTCTCAAAGAATGCTGTGTGCAGGCATCGGAATTCCAAACATCTCTAAGGAATTACATATGGATTTCTAACGAATTCAAATGATTTCTGAAAAATGTAAGTAGTTTTCTAGATAATTCTGATTTCAAAAATTTCAAAGAATTTCAATGATTTCTAAGAGAAATCTTTGTAATTAAAATCAGTCTTAATAGTTTAAGGCGCAAAAAACTCTTCAAGTTTTAGCTTTTTCAGTATATTTCTGCTTAAAAATCAAGAAGTAAACATCTGAACGACTTTTTGTACGCAGGACTTTAAAATTAAAAATATTTATTAAAGAATTTCAGTAATTTCTTAGAAATTACCTAGAAATTATTTTTGAATTCAAGAAAATTCTATAAGTATAATTCCTGGGATTTGCAAGAAATTCTCGAGTTTTTCTAAAAGTGAATGTAGTTTTTAATGAATTTCGCTAAATTTAAATTAATTCCAAGAAACTCTGCGGATTTCAAAAAAAATTCCAAGAATTTCCAATGAGTTTCAAAACTTTTCCAGAAGTTCAGTACATTTTTCTAGAAGTGACAGTTACTTTCGAGCAGTTGAAGGATTTAGAAGAAATGACAATGCCTTCCTAAGAAATTCTAAACAAATGCAACTTTGATGAATTCAAATGGTTTTTTTACAATTTACAGAGAATTTTCTTTTTCAAGCTTTCGTTGTTTGGAATTGTTTAAATAATTATATATTATTACAGGCATTTTTTTTGCACATTTATGCTCTTGCTGGGCGCGATGATCATCACCATAAGATTTATAACGATGAGGTGGGCGCTTTCTTCTCCCGGTTACGAAAATCAACTCTAATCCAGTCCAGTTATCCAGTCTACTATGATTTTAATTGCAAAAATATAGATATTTCTGCAATTTCTTCTTTAGTTTTTGCTGTTATTACCAAGGTTAAGTCGTCCGAAAATCCCACAATTTCCACCTGAAGCAGCAAGGATAGCCTAAGGATGCAGTCGTATAGTACATTTCAAAGCAAACACCGCGATTGGGTTTGCAATACTCCGCTCCGCTCATGTGAATGATATTCACATGTAGGTACTATTCATTCCAGCTGTCAAAGTAGTTTTCCATAATTCTCATGAGATGGGAGACAACTTCTCTTTTCTTCAATCACAACTTCATCCCAACTCCAACTGGCGGCGTTGAAGGCGTTCTTCACATCCAGTGTGTCCAAAACGTAGATCTTTCTTGTTCTTTTGGTCAGCTGTATTATCTTCTGAATTGCCTGACTTAACCTTATTTTTTGATTGTGCCGAGAGGGGGAAAATCTTCCACAAGACACCACCAAGCCCATACTGGGTGGTAGTGTGGGATTTTTACTCACTAAAAACCCCCTCCTGTTGGCGTGACAGGGATTCGCTTGCGCATTCCTTTTGTTCTTGTTTTCTTCTCTGTTCTTCTTCTTTTCTTCTAATTATGGTTTTGGTGAGTTTTACTACGTTCTCCCAAGCTTCTGGGTCGGACAGCATGTGCTCCACCAGGTTTTCAGGTTGGAGTTGGAGTCCGGAGTGTCTTCGTTCTTCTTTCCAATGAGCGCAGATGAAAAATGTATGCTCCGCTGAGTCCTGATCTTTCCCGCAGTATGGACAGTTAAGGTCTGATGTTTTTTTTATTTTGTACAAGTAGGACTCAAAGCACCCGTGTCAGGACAGCACCTGTGTTAGCTCATTCTCCGAATTGTTCCATCTTTCGCTTTCTTTCTTTTTATGTCTGTCAGTTGAAACATGTTTCTCCTTTCTTTTGCAAGGATGTCCACTGGGATCATGGATGGCAGCACCTGGGACGCCTCGGTTGATATGGTTTGGTATTCTCTCGTCATTCTAAATGCCATTTTTCTTTGAGTCTTCAACAACAGTATCGCTCCCAAATTGGAGCTTTGTATAACATGATGGACTCTGCTACGGATGCCACCACTCAGCGTTTTTTCTCACTGGGTCCACCGATGTTGTCGGTTCTTCCAATAGATTAGACAATTAACAAAATAATACTAATCAGCATTATTTAATTTAATTAATAGAAAATTTATAAAATTCAATGTTATATAATTTTATTATGTGGGATTTTTAATAAGTCTGGAAATATTTTTTTTATCAAAATATAACATTTTGTAGTTGCATACCAGGCAACGCTTCGTGAGCATATTTTACTTGAAATGTACAAAACTGCATAGATTTATCGCTAGGCAGTTGCACATATTTCCAATATTTAATTTTAAAATATAAACTGATTTTTTAGTATGATTTCTGAATTGATTTACATTGATTAAGTTCCTTATTTTATTTTAGTCATAGAAAATTCCAGATGTTCGGCAGTCTTTTTCCTACTAAATTTTATTGAACCTAATAGGGTAAGAGTAATTACCGAATAGCAAGAATAGTTGTAGGTGATTCCTGGTGAGTCAAAAAAAGTATAAAAAAATGACATTTTTCACAATAAATTCAAACAAAAGAAAACTCATGTAACTCATGAATAATTATGTCAAAAGTAAAATTATGTGAAAACTGTAATTACAGTATAAGAATCAGGTATCAACGGTACATGCGTTTAGCAGTAATTTATTTAATTGCAATATATTATTTAAATAAAAACAAATAAAACCTAAAATTTTCACATTACACATCGGTAAATTCGTAGAAGAATAAATAAGTTTGTAACGCTTGAGTAAAATTACTCATTTCTTTATTTTTGATGCACCGCAAACTTTCATTAGGATAATCTTTTACTTAATTATTTAAATTAAAATTCATACAGTACTACTAAATTAACAATAAATTCAATTACGTAGTTAACGATTAATGTTCACTTTCGAAGTGATCAATTTTCTGTATTGTGAAAGTAATAAATTTCGTTTACCATTTGGATACTGAAACTAACATCTAACAATGAAAACCAATTTTACTTAGTGCATCCCCTTAATTTCCTTAAAACTTTCGATTAAATTTTAATTCTCTGCAATACTATTTTTTTAATATTTTTTATCTCAGTTATCCAATATATCTCAATTCAAAATTTAAAACTCATTGTTGTATTCCCACATAAATTACACGGATTAATTTCAAAAATAAATAATTGTATCAAACAATTATTTTTATATAGCAGCAATTATTCCATAATTAATAGAGTTAGATATAACAATCAGCATTTTTAAGCTATTTGATTATTCACATTGTGCTTTCGCTTCCATAGAAAGTAAAATTTTATTAAAATTATCACAGAATTGATCCAACAAAATTACATAGCTACATGTTGTCGTAACCATGGTTCTTTGTTTATTGACGCAAAGGTAAAATTGTTCGATCTTTCAGAAGTTGTCAGTTTTATTACGTAAAAATGGTTTTAATTCACGTCAAACACAATGATCAAAGCGAATTTTTAATCGAGACAACTTTAGATACCACAATTGAAAAATTAACAATGGATATTGTAGCGATCTTTAATGGCAGACTGAAGATCGATCGCATTTGTTGTGAAATGGAAGAATTGGCCAAGTATGGTACTTTGTTTCCTCCTGAGATTTTAGGTCTGACAGAAGAACAAGTGGAAGAGTTGAAATTGGTCGATCCATGGAGTGAAACTTGCATCCCTAGCGGTGGGTTTACTTACATCAAAGATCCAATTGGAAGACGAAATGGAAAACAGCCTCAAAAATCAATGCAGGATGTTTTAAATAATACCGTAAAGGACGCTAAAGCGATGATTACTAGGAAGCTTGTCGCTCAAAATAAAGTCTTAACGATGAAAATCGTTCAACAGGCGATTGATTTATTAAAGGGGGCCGTCATGATTGTTTATCCGATGAAGTTGCCCCCTCACGATGTGATTAGAATGGAGTTTGAAAACGTCGAAGACTTAGCAGGCACCCAAGCTTCTAAGGAAGTTATCGATCCAATTGCAGCCCAATTATGGTTTTGTGGTAAGGAGGTGTACCGTGACGGTAAAATTGTACGTGATTATGTCGGAAAGATTGAAAACTGCAAGGTGAGTTAAGCAAACAAATTTTTTTCTTTGTAATTTAATTAAATTAAAGAATTTATTTAATTTAAATTAAAACTTAAAATTTAAGTGCTCCTTAAATCAGTTAGCGCCACTTACTTTGTTTACCCATTTATTGGAATTAGATTTAAGAGAAGCTTAAGTTTTAAGTATAGATGATGCAAACGGGCATATATGACTGAAGTTTTAAGGAATAGCAGTTCTTCTGTACTTCATCGTGAAGTAAATTTGTATGTAAATCGGTTAAAAGAGAACCTAACGTTAGCTTTTAGTTATTCCTCAGGAGGCTTCTTCTAAAATAAGAATAAAATCAGCTCCGCCACTAGAAGATAAATTTTTAAATTTTGTTAAGGATATTACTAAGTACTGGAAGTTATAATAATTATATTTAACAAGATATGGAGTCCTAGCATTTGGCCACCAGGCTTTCAACATTCTCGAAGTCGTTAGGTGAACGAAGTCATTGAATATAAACCTTGTAGCCTTTCCAATAACTGCTATTGTTATTTAAACTCATTAGAATTCTTGGAATTACTAGAATTCTTTGTAAATCTCTAAAATTTCTGGAAAATCTCTAGTATTCATTTGAAAATCCGTAAATTCTTAGATATCCCATAGAAATCCCTGAAATTTTTCGGAAATTTCATAAAAATTCTTTTTTTTTAAATAAAGCTGGAATTTCTGGAAATTCACTGGAATCTTTAAGAAATTATTGAAATTCTTTATAATTATTAGAAATTCTTTGAAATTTCTTATATATTACCTTACACTTTCCTTGCTGGTCTTTAGAAATCGCAGGAATTATCAACTTTTTGAAAATCTTTATTTTGAAAAAGGTTTGAATTGAAAACTCATAAAATATTTTGTAAATAAAATTATTATTTAAAAATCACTGGAATACTAGAATTATTCCAAATTATTGGAAATTCTTGAAAAATTTTTGTTTGGAATTTTGTGAAATTTAAAACTCCAACGAATTAATACGAAATTTATAAAATTACTTAGAAACTTCTGGAATTCCTTGATTGGAAATGGGAAAATCCTCTTTTAACATGGCATTTGGGAACTTTCGGAAATTCTTAGAATTTTTGGAAAATTTCTGAAAATCTGGATTTTGGGAATTTTTGGAATTCCATAGAAATTATAAATAAATTTGAAAACCGTTGGATTCGTTGAACTTAGAGTTGATTAGAAATTTCTTATAAGTTTGTGGAAATCCTGGAATTATTTTGAAATTTTTTATTCTTTTCATACCAACACAGAAGTGTTTAAAATTTTCTTGAAAATCTTTAAAATTTCGGCAAATTTTCTGAAAAGCTCTGGAATTTATTTTAGTCTTTTCATTATAAAGAACCCTAGAATTCCTTGCAATTACTGCAAATCTCAGAATATCATTGATATTCAATAGAATTGTAACTGTTAAGTTTTTTGTCGGAAATGATGGAAATTTTTATAATTTTTTGGATATTACTGAATACTATAGTAAATCACTAGAATTCTTTAAAAATTTCTTGAATTTATAGAAAACCAATAAAATTCTATTCAAATTTCTAGTATTTCTTAAACTTTAATTTTTGGAATTTTCTTGGAAATCTTTAAAAATCCCTGGAATCATTTGTAAATTTTTGAAATTTCTTAGAAACATAAAATTTATTAGAAATATTTGAATATTTTATTTATATAATTTGGGAATTCTCTGAAATTCCCGAGAAACTTCTGAAAGTTCCCGAAAATTCATGGAGTTTGTTGGAAATCTGCAAAAATTAATTTTAAAATTCTTTGATTCTGTGAATTTGCAGTTGTTTTAACATTTTCTTTTGAATCCGTAAATATTACAGAAATTTATTCTTTAAAATTTCATTTTTAGAAAAAAATAGCTAGAAATCCTTGGAATTTACTAGAATTCCTTTGAAATTTATTGAATTTTGAATTTAAGCTTAATAATTTTTGGGAAATCCTTGAAATGCTTTACAAATCCTGAAAACATCTGAAATTCTTAAGAATATACTGAAATTTCCTGCGAATTCATGGAATTCGTTAGAAAACTATAAATTTAATTCTAAAATTCTGAATTCCGTGAATTTGCAGTTGTTTAAAATTTCCCTTTGAATCCGTAAATATTACATTATTCATTATTACAGATTATTACATTATTACAGAATATTAAATATTCTTTAAAAAAATAGCAAGAAATTCTTGGAATTTACTAGAATTCCATTAAAATCTTTGAATTTTCGTGAATTTTGAATTTAAGCTTTATAATTTTTGGGAAATCCTTGAAATGCTTTACAAATCATGAAAATTTCTGAAATTCTTTAAAAAATACAGAAACTTCCTGAGAATTCATGGAATGTGTTGGAAATCTGTAAATTTAATTTTAAAATTCTTGAATTCTGTGAATTTGCAGTAGTTTAAAATTTCCTTCTGAATCCGTAAATATTACAAGAGTTTATTCTTTAAAAATGCATACCTTAAAAAAAATAGGTAGAAATCCTTGGAATTTACTAGAATTCGAATAAAATCTTTGAAATTTGAATTTAAGCTTTATAATTTTTGGGAAATTCTTGGAATGCATTACAAATCCTGAAAACTTCTGAAATTTTTTTGAAAATACTGAAAATTTCCTGATAATTCATGGAATTCGTAGGAAATCTGTAAATTTAACGTTAAAATTTTTGAATTTAAGCTTTATGATTTTTGGGAAATTCTTGAAATGCTTGAAAAATCTTGAAAACTTATGAAATTCTTTAGAAAATACTGAAAGTTCGTGAGAATTCATGGCATTGTTCAAAATCTGTAAATTTAATTGTAAAATTCTTGAATTCTGTGAATTAAATGTTAAAATTACTGAATTCTGTGAATTTGCAGTTGTTAAAAATTTTCTTTAGAATCCGTAAATATTACATGATTCTTTAAAAATTCATACATTAAAAAAATAGCTAGAAATCTTTGGAATTTACTAGAATTTCATTAAAAGATCTGAAATTTATTGGAAAATTTTGGAATTCCCAAGAAATTATTCATATTCTGTTCTAGATCTTTGAATGTTTGTGAATGAAATAAATTAACTTAAAGAATCTTATGAAAATTGTTCAAGTTTCTTGGAAAACTTTGGAAGGTCCTAGAATTACTTTTTGAATAAATTCTTGCATTTGTCTACCTCTTTACGACGGATTTTAGAACCAGGTTACCTTGGAACTCATTGTATTTTATTAGCTTTGGCTTAGCATTTTATCTTTTGGGAGTCCGGCTGTATCAGAGCAGCAAACTGCATAATATACTTTTCCGCAGATGCCAGGATTATTTTTTATGTTTAGACGGCCATTATGGACTCTAAAAAAGAGCCACAGTTTGATGTCAATCTTTGATCGAATTACTAAAATTTATGATAAGCCGGCGTCTCTCACTTTGCTCTTTTGTTTTAATTTTTGCTAGTTGTTCCTAGTTATTACCTTTTTTTGCTACCCTCAGTGGGATTCCAATTCTAAGGACTAGGCGGTTAAAATCAGTCATTATCCACTTTTTAATCTTATCGGCTTGCAATTTTTGACGGCGGAGCGACGATGACGGCGAGATGGCGACGGCGAAATTAAGACAATCTAGTCCTTTGATTTATTTATTGGTATAATTTGTCGTAACATGTCAACACCGAGTTTTAGGTAATAAACCTATTGTTTTTAAATTCGTCACATAAACCACTTCTCTCATCAGCAAATTAATTCAAATTTTATTAGGAATATTAAATGAAAATTATAAAGTTATTAATTTTAGATGATTTATATATAGAGCGAAGGTGGACTTTCAACATTTGAAATTACCTAGAATGCACTTAATATGTGTGTGGGAAATAAAAATACTATTAAATAAAAAATGTTCTAATTGACAATTAACTTCAACAATGAACTATGTAAATCATTACATCACCCGGTTATGAAAATATTTGAACTAATATATTGTTTGCAACAATGAAGCATTGTAAATGTAAACATTGTAACAATAGAAACAATTACATCTAAATGTTTTCTTTTTACGCATAATTATCTACTTCTTATAAGGACATTATTATATCAAATAAGATATTATTTTTTGTTTTTAGGTAATAATGAAAGTTTCGAAACGTGGAAATGGCGCCCCTGCCAGAGAACCCATCATGAACGAAGAGCAACGTAAGCAATGGATGATGCATGCATATCGAAAACAGGAGGAATTAAAAAAATTGGAAGCAGACGAAGACGACAGCTACCTAAACTCCGAATGGTCGGACAACGGAAATTTAAAGAGAGCTTTCCACGGAATCACAAATATTGCTTGGAGGCCTGGAAAATATTAAAATAATCTTTTCAATTATTTTTAAATTTTCACCCTTAAATACTTAAGATTTTGTTAAAAATTTTATTTTAAAATCGATACATAAATAAATTTTGAAATGAAGACTTTGTTTTATTGGGACTGTTCTGTACAAGTAAAAAGCTTAATACAATGGTAATTTACAATAATTTATCTAGTTCGAGCTTTAGTATGCTGGTTCCAAAACTGTTTTACATTGCCGAACATATCCGCATTTAAGTCTTGGTACAAGTGGGTTTTCTCGTGTTTGAAAACTTGAGCTTGAAGCTCCAGCAGATGCTGCTGCTTCGGAAAGTCCAGTTGCTCCACCTGCGGAGCCTCCTAGAGATGAAGCTCCCAACGATCCGGCCGATGCTCCTGCAGAAGCTGCAGCACTCGACGCACCCGAAGCTCCATTTAAATAATTACCAGGTGATCCATAATATTCTTGAGGATATCCTAAGAATGATCGTTGAGCTGGAGCTTGGAAGTTGAGTTGTTGATCAAACAAATTAGAAGAACCTGCTTGGGCAGAACCACTTGCTTCGGCTTGGCTTTGTTGTAAGTATGGAGAGTTACCACCAGTTGGATAATATGAGTTTCCAGTCAAACCTTGGTACTGAGATCCGCTGCTTTGGGCAGAGGCAGAAGCTGCGGCCCCACTTTGGGCTGATGGACCTTGCAAAGATGATAAGCCGCTTGGTAAGTATTGTGGGTATTGATTAACAGATTGTCCGTCGTATGCTCCATCTGCAATCAATTTTGAGAATTGGTTCGAACTAGCATGGGATATAGCTGATTCCGATGATTGTTGACCCAACTGAAGACTTCCGTCAGCTCCAGACCAACCACCAGGCCCCGAGTATTGAGGTTGTGCTTGTTGGGCCGAACCTAAGTAGTTTTGTGTTGGATAACCACCATCCACATTTAAGTATGAGGAAGATTGTTTTCCAGCTGCGGCAGCTGCATTTTGGGATTGAGCAGATTCGAGATACAGCCCTCTCTTATCAACGGGTTCGTTAAGTATACCTTGTTCTTGGGATGATACTTCAGAAAACAACACAAATGCAAATCCTACACAGCACAAGTAAAGCTAAAAAGAAATAATTGCTAATTACTAAATTACAGAAATACTGATCACATACCCCAGTCTTCATTTTGATGGCTGTGTGTGTATCCGCTGTTCACAAATCACTGCTATGAAATGATATCGTATCAAGTATTTTATACCTTTATTTAAAACTCGCCTTACAAAAATGCGGAGGATGCAATTCTAAATCATTTTCATCATATCAACAATTTAATTATTTTTTATGTTTTTTTTAATTCCTAACTCATTACGTTCTTTACATTTAAACTTTTAATTAAAATTTTTTTACTACTAAATTTTCGTTTTGATTAAACTAAATTTAAATTTAATTACCGACACTTTTCAAACGCTGAGTTGTAATAGTTTTCAGTAATAATTTTTGTATTAATGTAAACTAATTTAAATTTGTAATTAAAAATTGCTTCAATTGCAATTGAAACGTCAAATTTATGAAAATTTACAAGCTATAATCGGGGCATAAATTTGATTTATACGCACTTTACATTAATTTGATATTTGTAGATCTTTCTCGCCAATATGATATGCGCCATCATTCCACAAACTTCTTGGGATAACTCTACTTTGATTTTTATTATATATTTTTTAATCTACTACATTCTAAATATGCCAGGTTTCAGTAATATAACAAGATCTAGTCTGGTAAAAACAGTAAGTAGGTACGTCAACTCTTAATAAATATAGTATCAATATTGCTCCAATATTTGCGCTATATTGTACCAATATTGTTACTTGATTATTAACGCCATATTTTAAATTAAATTTGCAATCATGTTGCCTTATAATCGGTTATAAATATTAGTAATCCATATTATATTATTGCCATAATATTTACATTATATGTACAGTACAGTTAATCAATATTGGCTTAATTTGCTTGATGATTACTATTGGAAATATTATTTAGCAGCATTATTGTAAAACCCAATTACTGACCACTTCAAGATAAGAAAAGCTTTTAAGGCAAATTACCTAGCTGGTTTGCCATTCCTGCTTAGGAAGGACTCTTAGATTCAAGAATCAAGCATCAGACCGTAGTCGTCGAATCTTCTAGTTGTCCCGCCAACCAGTTAAGTTGGAAGCAACTAAGTGGGGAAACCAGGATTTTTACAGGAAATGGCCTCCATATGTGGTTGAAACGTAGTTTGATCTCCTCAATTTAATTGATATTGTAATTTTAAATTTTACCTTTCGCTAGATTAAATTAATAATTTTTGATTTAAGCGGAAGTGGAAAGATTGAAATTGGATTTTTGAATTGAAAGAATTTGTTTCGGAAAATTGGATTCTTTTAAGTTAGCCGGGCAAATCTTCAAGTTTTGTATTTTTCTGGCAGTTGTGATAGTTTTAAATTTTGGATGCTGGGAAAATATAATATAGCAATATCTAATATATATATTCAAATAATTTATAACAACAGATACTTTATACATGACAGAGCGTGCGATTTCGGTCACTGATTTTAGTGTTGGTAGCAAATCGTATATTGTTAAACATTAATTCTATATTTTTTCATCTTGAGAACGTAGTTAATTTGTAATTAAATTCAATTAATACTAGCTTTACTTATATATAAATGTAGTATTCGTAAATTTACTGCCTATTACTGGTCCGAATGCCGTAATATCAGACTTCAAAATAAGATTTTATTAAAAAAATAGAGTTTTGAATGGCAAGTTAGTAAATCTGACAAGCCACAAAAAGTTACTTGTTTTCAAATAAGGAATGAAATTGTTTCTTTGAACGTCAAAAGTTACTAATTTAATCTTTACTATTTTTATCAATATTTTCTTTAAATATTGAAAATCTGGAATAATAACTGGCATTTTATAACAAACTAGCTGGAAAGTCCGTCCGTAGACGGGTAGTTAGACGGTGGATCTCTTTTAAGCGGTATAATATTTAAACATTTCTTTTCGTTTCCCGCTAGTGGGGGATTCCCCGATCTTCTATATTTTCAAGGTAACGGAAAGAGATTAATAGGCAATTAAAAATTTTTTCGTAATATAAAAATCAATAAGTTCCTCAAATTCAAATTTTCTTTAGCCGACCGTTTTAATTTACTTCACTTTTGGTCAAAAACAAAAGATTTCCCAGTTCTTTCTGATGAAATTTGTATAATTCTTCTGTCTTTTGAAGATATTTTAGAAAAGTGGGAATTTTACTTTATTTACTCTCAGACCACCCGGTTTACACTTTTGACTATAATTTTGAGAGTTAACTTTCAAAGCAACGCAAAAGTTGCTGCACTTTTGCTTAAAAAATCAAATTTCCCAATTTTCCTGGCGAAGTTTGTTAAATTATAAATTCCCTATCTTCTTCAAGTATTCTAAAAAAAAGAAAATCCTGTGACATGTACTGGAGGGTGTTCCACACCCGTAATATACTAGCAGGGTGTTCCACACCCCCCAGACCCCCCGGTTTACAATTTTGACTTTATATTTTTGTTTAAAAATTTGAATTATGCGGTTTTTCCTGGTGAAATTTGTAAAATTAAAAATTCCCTATCATCTCCAAGTATACAAAAAATGTGGAAATCTTACGAAATGTACTGGAGGGTGTTCCACACACCCCACACACCCCAGACCCCCCGATTTACAATTTTGACTTTATATTATTATATTATTTATCTAATTATTATAAATTAAATTAATTATAAATTATTATAAATAAATTAAAAGTAAACCGGGGAGTCTGGGGGGTGTGGAACACCCTCCAGTACAAATTTCAGGATATTGACTCATTTAGAATATTGGACAAATATTTTAGTCCTTATCTTAGTTTACTATATTTTTCCGGCTTTTCCTGGCAAAATTTATAAAATTATGAATTCCCTATCTTCTCCAAGTATTCTAAAAGAGTGAAAATCTTACGATATGTACTGGAGGGTGTCCCACACCGTCCCTATATTTTTATTATAATTAACTTTCAAAGTAACACAGAAAATTGCTGCTAAACTCCGTGAACAATAAGGTAATTTCGCTCATTTTTACTTAAAAATTCAAATTTCCCGGTTAGTCCTAATCTTAGTTATAGTTTAATATATTTTTCAGTCGGTAAAATTGTAAACCGGGGGGTCTGGGGGGTGTGGAACACCCTCCAGTACATATCGCAGGATTTCCACTCTTTTGAAGTGCTTGGAAAAAATAGGGAATTTATAATTTTTCAAATATTTGCCAGGAAAAATCGGAAAATTTGAATTTTCAAACAAAAGTGAAGGAAATCAAAGTGTGAACCTGATTTTCCTTGTTTTTTTCCATAAGATATCCGATTATCCACTTATACACTTATCCGGTTATCCATTAAGATGTTCATTCATCTTTAATTTTGTATCGTACATTTTCGATTCTCCTCTTTTTCTTCTCATTAATGACGTCTTCATCATCATTTTATATCTTTGACTGGCGGTGTATCTTCACTAATTGCTGCTACTTCCTATTTCTGTTTCACTTTCTATTTCTCTTCTTTGTTTTGCTTTTCATTAATTAAGTCTCCCTTTTCGAGTTTTTCTAACCAAAGCTATGATACGCTGTGACAGCCGCATTCTGGCTTTTTACCCGACTGCCGGAGGAGGGTTATTATATTAACCCTCTAAATTACTAAATTTTAATTGCTTCTTTTATAACGTAATTATTCATTATTTAATTTTTTAAATATTTTTAGTCTTAATCTTAGTTTAATATATTTTTCGGTTGGTGAAAAAAATCGACCAATCAGAGTGTTTCTTTTTTCACAAAAGAATGACACGCTGTAGCAGCAGGAGCGTGCTGGGATTTTATAGATTAGGATTTATAAACAAATCCTTGTTTTTCATACTTATACTGCTTAAGCTTACCAAACCTTTCGCAGTTTTTCCATTTAGAGGAACCTACGCTCTTAAGAACTGCGTATTAAATATGAAAGCTAGCTAACTCGTTGAATAACAGTTTAACCAGCAGCAGTTTTATTTCAAGTTTAATTATTAAATTTATTTTTTACTTTCTCATTTTAAATAATTTTAAATCTAAGACATAAAACAAAAAATGTATTCCAATTGTATAAAATGCATTGATGCGTTAAATTTTGAAATTACACGAAAAATTGCGAACTTAGTACGGTGCATTTTATGGCACCCAGAATTGAAATCAAACCTGATGATTGATGACTGCACGGATGCTGAATATGAAATAAAAGTGTAATTTACAATGGAGGGCAGAAAATCACCAATTACATCAAAAATTAAGTTACGCTAATTAATTCTAAATCAAACGTAATATTTTTGAGGTTGAATACTCGGAATTTTTTTATTTTTTCTTCCACATAAAAAAGACAAAATCATTCAAATCTACTTTTATGCTTAGCTTATGAAATAAGTAATTGATTTAAAAAATCTGCAAATTCTCTAACTCAGTTACTTCTAGTGAAATGTAGGTATTGCGAGCGCCAGATGGAATGAATAAAACAATACGGAAAACAAGTAAGTAAATAAGTTACAAATAAAAAAAGTTGAAACTACGTATTTTACGTAATCGAATGGCTCAACAATGTTTGTTGTTTCAACAAAACATTCAGTTTTATAATTCAAAAATTCTAGAAATTTTATTTGCCAACATTTGTTCGACTAACAGTTATTCGACTGCATTTGTTCGACTTGGAAGAAAAGTTGTTCAAAATGCAATATCATATTATCACAAAGGCTTTTAGATGGATTACATCTAGAGAACACACGGTTCAGTCGTACAAACTTATAAACTGGTCCAAAATCCGGCCCTGCGATTGGTTCTACCGCACACAAGAGTTGTAACGATTAATAAATCTTTAGACCTGAACATAGTGTGCAGTAATCTGACTGTTTAGTTTATAAAATTTTCATCCACTGATATAATCTTAGAAAACAGCTCGTAAAAAAGAATGTTTGAGGAGCAACTCCGTAATAAGTTCTACGCCATTAAGCACCCGCTCATCAAAGAGTGTTGGTTTTCGACCCGAAATTTCTGATCCGTGTTACGAATTACTATTGTCTTACAAGTAAGCTTAATCAAAGTAATTCGATAAATTTAAATAATAATCTCTTTTATCTGTTTAATAAATCTTCCACAATCCATAAATCAATTTACGGAATAATTAAATTTTCACCAAGTGAAAATTTTTTATGCATAGGATTACAGAACTTTCATATAGAAATTATTTCAATAATAAAACAGTACGAGGTCGTCATAATCGTGTTTACACTGTTTTACGTTTAGTTAAGTTTGTGCTTCAAGGTACATGCACCTTATTGAATATTTAGCAGTAAAATCTTAAAATAGGCTTATGACTATGATTATTATTAATTATTTGCTACGAGAAACTGTTTGTTGTAGAAAACACTTTGTATACTTGCTCCTTTTTGTAACACCCTCTATAATATGTTGAACCCAAAAAAAATATTTAAATTAAAACAATGACAATTAAAATTAAGTTGTTAAAAATATAATTTTTTTAATTAATACAAAATAAAATTGCAGTTTACCAAGTAGGTATTTATAAAAAATAATAATTAATTATAACATAAGTGGAGTAAAATTGAATTAAAATTTTGGTTTTGTATCCATTATGCACAGAGAAAATAAATGATTATCGATAATAATATTTTTCAAGATATTTTGGTTCTTTTACTATATTAATTAACAGAATATTAATAAACCTAAATTTGTGATCATGGTGAGGAAGTCGCCGAAACTGTAGTTAAATAAAATTTTTATAAAAAAGTAGATAGATTATATTAAAAATATAAACAGAATCAATACTATGCTTTTAAGAAGTATTCGAACCACAGCAGTTGATTGCTGTGATCGCTGGTTGAGTTACAGTGATTTTAGAAATTTCAAACAAAGGGATTGCATAGAAATTCCTAATATTTACTGAGATTTTTTATGATTTTTCATGGATTATTTAAGATTCTATAAGATTTCCTTAGGTTTTTATAATATTTTAATTGGGGGTAAACTACAGTCAAATGTTAAGGTGTTTTTGGTGATGAAATATTAACGCAAGAATTCCATAGGAATTGTAAAGAAATTGGAACCCTAAAGAGGAATTAAAGGAATTTGCAACGGGTAAATATTCAGTAAAATTTCTGTACACAAAACTCGGAATTCCAGAAATTTTCAAGAATTTCAACGATTTTCAATGAATTCCAAACAAAAATTCCTAACAATTCCAAGGAATTCCAAAGAATTCCAATGATTTCCCAGAATTTCAGGAATTCCCAAAGAATTTCAGAGATTTTCAAAGGATTCCAAACAAGTGAACAAAAAATTTTCGAGATATTTACCCATTGAGAATTGGTATTTAAGATTTTGGTCTGTGGTTTACTTTTGGTCCTAATATTTTCTAAAATTCCTTAAATCAGAGGTAAACCGCAGATGAATTTTGATAAACAAGATCCAATTCCATTTGATTTCTTCAGATTTTCTAGAATTTCCTAAGGTTTTCTAAAATATCTCAAACTAGGGGTAAACCACAAAAAAATTTTAATGTACAAAATCTAGGAATTCCAAGGAAATGAATGCAGGAATTACATAGAAATTCTCAAGAAATTGGAAACAGAGTGAAAATACTGGTCAAATATTTCCTAGTAATTCCTATAGTTTTCGAACTAAAATAAGGGGAATCAACAGACGAATTTTGATATTCAAGATTTAAGAATTTTAGGGAAATTAATGCAGGAATTGCGTAGGAATTCTTAAGAAATTGGAAATAAAAAGAGAATATAGGTGTACACAATTTGGCCTGCTGTTTACTTCTCGTTGCTAATATTTACTGAGACTTTCTTGGATTTCTTGAAATTATATAAAATATACTAAGGTTTTTAAGTAAGCAATAATCAAATTTTCGTGTAGGTGCAAGATCTAGAAATTGCACAGCACTTAATGCAGGAATTGCATAGGAATTGTCAAGAAATTGGAGCCATAAAGAAAAATGTTTTGATCTGTGATTTACTTTTCGGTCTTAATATTTTCTGAGATTTCTTAAGATCTGCCGCAGATCTAAGAATTTCAAAATAAAATCATTGCAGGAATTGCATGGAAATTGTTAGAAAATTGGAAATGGAAACGAGGAATTGGCTTATAAAATTTTTGCGGTTTACTTCTCGATTCTAATATTTCTTGAAAATTTTCTAGATTTCCTTGAATTTCCTAAAAAAAATTTGCATTTTCTAAGAATTTCTTGGACTTTCTTGGATTACGTTCCTTAGGGTTCCTGGGGTTTTCTAATAATTCCTAAGGTTTTTTAAGATTCTATAAATTGTCTTAATTGATGGATAAACTATATTTGTATACAAAATCTAGGAAATTCAAAGGAATTAATTCAAGAATTGTCTAGAAATTGAAAACAAAGAGAGGAATTGGTGAATAGGATTTTGGTCTGCGGTTTACTTCTGGGACTTAATGTTTGCTAAGAATTCCTGCGATTTTCTAAAATTCTAAGATTTTGTAAATTATCTAAATCGAGAGTAATTAATGTAGGAATTGCATAGGAATTGTTAATAACTTGGAAACTAAAAGAGGAATTGCTGTATAAGATATTGGCAAGAGGTAAATATATCGAAAAATTTGTGTACACTTATTTGGAATTTTCTTGAAAATCTCTGGAATTCCTTGGAAATCATAGAAATTCTTTAGGTTGAAACTAGTAAATGAGGCTGGCGAGAAGAGGGCAAATAAATATATTCTGATAAGAATTTAGGTAGATTTTTGAAATTAAACAGTTTTTTGTAGATTTTTTTGGTTTTTGTCATGAAGAGGGGTTAGCTACACGCGGTTATCCTCCTTCCAGCCGCCCTTGTCAGGCAAACTTAGAAAATGGAAAATTCGAGGAAATTTAGAATATTCAGAATATTTTAGGAAGGCCAACGATATTTTAGAAAATTTGAAAAGCTTATCTGGAGCATTCTTAAAAATTTTTAAGATTTTCGTTCACTTTTGTATATCATGATTTCTCCTCGGTTTCTTAGAAACAAACTAAGGAGAAATCATTAAAATACTCCGGTTACTAGTGAAGAGAAATCTGCAGATATTCGGGGAAATTCCAGAAAATTTCAAGATATACGTGGAAATTTTACGAAATTTAAAAAAATCTTGGAGAGGAAAATTTAAAGAAACGTAGAAAATTCAAGCATATAATAGGAAATCTAGAAAAAAAGAAAAATACAAGAAAATCCAACAAAATATCAAAAAATTCAAGAAATTTTGGGATATTAAGATTCTAAAAAATGAGGAATTCGAAAAAATGTAGACAATTTTAAGATATCTTAAGAAATCTTGGAAAATCTTAATAAAGCCAAGAAAATCTTAAAAAAAGCCAAGAAAATAGAAAAGAGCTCATCTATAAATATATAAGGTTTTCCTGTATTTCCCATTTCTTAAGAATTCCTGGAATTTCTACAAATTTAACTTCACTTGTACACAAGAGCAGCTTCAGGAAAAATTTATGGAGGTAAGTGAAGCTGGCTGGGAGAGGGTAAATACATATTTTTTGATAAGAATTTAGGTGTATTTTTCAAATTTTATCATGGTCATGGGGAGGGGGAAATTGGAATTCTATGGAAATCATTGGAATTTCGAGTTCTGTGTACAAAATTATTTTGAGATATTTACCCCTTGGATATTGGTCTGCGGTTTACTTCTTGGTTCAAAAATTTCCTTGAATTTCCTGAAATTTTTTAAAATTTCTTAGTAATCTTTGGATTTCCAAAAATTTCTCTTCAGTTATACACTATCTCTATCAATTTGCCTCTCATCAGCGTTTTTTTTATTATTATTAAGTTTTATAAAAAATTTTTTACTTTTACTCCAATTATTCCCATTTCAACCATTGTTTCAATTGATGGCTTCTTACAAATGTTTTCTATGATTAGCTTCGTTCGCGTGAACTGGATCTCGGACATCCCGTTTATATCTTCGCCTCCTGCAGCATTTAAGGATAAATTTTCATTTTGAAATTTTGGATTTGAAAATTTTAGAACAAAATTTAAATAATTCTAATTGTAGTGTTTTAAGAAATTAGTAGATTATTATTGCTTTCAATTTAATGTAACGTTAAAGCATACAAAATAATAAAATCCCAAATTGCTTTTCAGTAGGTTTTTAATAGCATCGTAATTAAAATTAGATGACTAACAAAGTGAACATTAAATTTCGCCTTTCAATTTTTAAAAATTATGATACCGACGTCTGTAAATAGTCCGGTAATTCAGTAGGAGGAAGCAAAAATGTTTGTCTTTCCTCAAATTCTGGCTCAACGAATTAGATAATTAAGAATTTCAAGGACTTCGATCAAATTGACAAATGGAAATAGATTTGCTAATTCTTAGTGTTTAAGTAATCTTTGTGAACTGATACAGAAAAAATTAATTAGATTTATCAATGAAACGTTAACAGAATAAAGCATTAATACAATAATTCGAAAAAATCGTAAATCAAACTAAATTTGACTTACTTTGTAAATTGGTAATTATTTTTAAATAAGTGAATTTATAATTCAATCCATTCCGTACTAATCGATATATCCAATTGCATTAATATTTCAACAAATGAGTACGTTGTGGTAATTAGCTTTCAACCCACAGTCAAAATTGATCGTTGATCTACCAATATTCCATTTGCAAAATTAAATTGCAACAAAACAACAAAATTATCAATTATTTATTTTTTGCTTGATGGAATTTACTTAAAACCTGCTTTAAATGCCAAAGATAAAGTTAATAAGAAAAGTTTAATTTTTAAAATACGAAAATACGACGGAATATGATAGATGATTTTTATGCAAGGAACAACTCAGTGGGTGTGAAATTAAATACTTAATAGAATTCAATTATTGTCATTTATTGTATACAATGTCCAATAAACTTTATTCACAATGGACGATATACTATAGCCGTTCCATTTAGTGCTAATATCAGTTGACTTTTAAGATACACATTAAACTCCACTTTAAAGTTTCCATTAGGAATAAGTGGAGGAAACTTCTCTTCTTTCGGAACAAAATTATAAGCGTGGTAAGTTACACCCTTAAATAAAATTAATTTGTTATTAACAAAATTTTCATCAAATGTTAGTTACCTTTTTAAACTGGCATGATTTAGTAAAATTTCCTGATGTGTTAAGTTGAGCTAAACCTACCATGTCTGAGCTACAAGCGTTGCAAAAATCCACTTGGAAACGGATAGGAAAATGACGATATTCGTTACTTAAAAATTTATAGACTTGAACAATAACCTAGAATATAACAAAACATTCAATTAATTTAGTTAGCCTTCATAATTTCAACAAAAAAAACGGTTTTGATTTAATTCCCATATTGTTCCAGTTATCAGGAAAATTTTGTTCTTTGTTTGTCGGAAAGAGTTTATAACTTGAAGGAAAAGATAGGTTTTTCTTGGCATAGTAATTAACTCTTGTTTCGTTAATTTCAAAATTTATAAGTATGATTATCACTCCAATTAATACAAATATGCTTTCGAACTTACTGTCAGCCCTTGGTTTTTGTCTATGTCTATTTTGGTTGCCAATGTGATATTAGAAACTGCCGTGGATCGATTATATTTAAAAGTAACGATGTGAGCGTTTTCGAATACTTCTTTGTCGTAATAATCCAAATCAAGTCTCTCGAACTTTATTTTGTAATCATGTTGGTTAAACTAAAGAATAAATTGTAATTAAATCCAAGTGTAAAAATGATTTAAGCCAAAATTAAACAAACATTTTATTATATATTTTATAACATATTTTAGAAATGAAAGCATTCTTGCTCAAGTCCTTATACCACTTACTTTAGAAAGAAGATCCAATTCAGATTTAACGTTAATATTATAAAATTTCAAAATACCCACAATCAAAATCATTTTTGTGATATTGATTACCGGCATTTTAGCAACTTCTGATAATAATAAAGTATTTTTGTCAACAAACAAATTTTGAACTAAACTGTAGCAACTAATAGTGTACAAACAGCATTAATGACAAAAATAAGCTTAGCAAAATATAAATAATTATAATATACGAACGCTATTTTGATAGGTTTTTAATGAGTTTCTAATATTCAGGATAATGATCAATTCCAGCAGTAATACAAGTTTGATCTTGATTCGTGCCATTGTTATGTAATCCGTTTTTTTTTTGTATTCTACGTGTTTAAGTCCTTCACTAATTTACCAATTGTAGATTTTTATTCACTTAAGGCTATTATGTTTTTGCCAAAGGCCAGAATGGTTCCTTATTACTTACGCTATATATTTTTAATTATAATATAATTATAATTATATAATATAATCATAATATAATTTAATTATACTTACGCTATATAGTCTACAGAATATTCTTATAGCTTGAGAATCGGCAGTAACTATAATATCTGATTTTAACCACACTTACGGAAAGAACCCCTAAATGTAATTCTAGGATCAAGACAACTGTGGGTAGATTGAAAGAATACTAAACTTTAGCAAATACCCAATTGTCTTCAAATAAAATAAACTGACATTTAATAGATCATCCACCTAAAATTACACCCCTTTGATGCGACCTTCTTTTGCAGGAAGGCAGGAGTGTAAATAGATACATTCTGAGAAGAATCTAGGTACCTTTTTCAAAGTTTAAGAAAATTTAGTCGATTTCGTTGGTAGTTCATCGATGATGGGGAGGGAACGTAATCACCCCATTACCTCTCTTTCCTATATCCACATTTGACCAGTACTACCTGGTCCGAATCTCCGTTTGGAAGACTTTCTGATTTACTCAGAAACTTCCACGGGAAGAATTTCGCAAAACGAATGATATATCTGATAGATAAAGTTTCCCGCGGTAGTATAATGGTCTAAAAGAAAGTAAAACACAATTATTTAAAGTAAATTTAATAGTCAGCTGCTACTTTTTTCTTCTGCACCTTGGATACTCGAAACCGAGAAGGAAATAGTGGAAAAAAATTGATTTACAAGTACAGAGAAATCTAAGGAAATCCAAGGATATCTCAAAAAATTGAAAATCTGAGAGGTTGCAGAAAATTCTAAGAAATTCTTAAGAAATCCCAAGAAATCTTAAAAAATTAGAAATTTTTTTGAGAAAGTGTAGAAAATCGTAAAAAAATCTATAAGATCATACCAAATCCTAGAAAATTCCAAGAAATGCAAGGAAATCAAATCACACCTTAAGAAATTTTAGAAAATCTTAAAAAATCTTAGAAATTTTTAGGAAATCTGAAGAAATAAGCAATCTTTGACTCGGAAGCAAAATCTCAGAAATCTAAAACATTAAAAATTCTTAGGAAATCCGAAGAAATCTTACAAAAAATGATATAGCAAATGTTAGAAAATCCAAGGAAATCTTACGAATTCCATAGAGATTAAATGAAATCTTAAGAAATCTTTGAAAACAATTTTAGGAACTCCAAAAAAATCTTAGAACATCCAATAAGGAAGTATTAGAAAGTTCGAAGAAATCTTACAAAATAAAAATTCTAGAAAATCCAAGAAAAAGTTAGGAAATTCAAGGAAATCTTAAGAATTTCAAATAAATCTTACAAAAGAAATAGTCGGAAAAAATGTAGCCGATCCCAAAAATCAAATGAATTCTTAATAAACCTAAAAGCATCAAAAAAAAAATCTTAAGAAATAAGAAATCTAAGAAAGTGTAGTAAATCCTAAATAAAGGTAGGAAATCTTAGAAACTCTTAAGAAATCTGAGAAAATCGTAAAAATTCAAGAGAAATACGTTTTCTTTTGCTTAGAATTGAACGCCTATTTCGTTAATTACTTTCTATAAGAATTCTTAGAAATTCTTAAGAAATCCGAAGAAATCTAAAAAAATGTAGGGTGCGTTACTTTGTCCCCCCCCCCAGTTAAAATTTTTGGTCAAAAAACTAGCTCCCGAATCTATGGACCTAGCACCGGCTAGCACCCAAATATTAAAGCTAGCACCATTATAGTTTTTTCACAAATCCAAATTGAAAGTGGGGGGGGGCTAAAGTAACGCTAGCCCCCCACAGTTAATATTTGGGCTCCAAAAGCTAGCTCCTTAATCTATATAGCTAGCACCAGCTAGCACCCAAATATTAGAGCTAGCACCGTATAGTTTTTTTGCAAATCCATATTGAAACTGGGGGGGGGGCTAAAGTAACGCTAGCCCCCCCCAGTTAATATTTTGACTCCAAAAGCTAACTCCTTAATCTATATAACTAGCACCCAATTATTAGAGCTAGCACCGTTACAGATTTTTCACAAATTAAGTTTAATTTTTACAAGAGTTATGTGCTGCATCAATTCAAAATACCAATGTGCGAGGGCATTATGGTGTATAATAAATTTGTTTACAAATGAAAGTAAATCTAAGGAAATCCAATAAAATCTGGGAAAATTTGAGAAATTGATACTTCGCCAGATCTCGGATTTGAGTCAGACTTAGGTTGTAATGAAATTTATCTTAAAGGCTATTTCTCACCACACCTGGAATAGGTAACTTCCAGTATTTAATTAGTGGCGATGCCCAGATAGTATCTAACTCTTTAATTTTTGCTTGAAACCAAAATAAGTGGTACAACAAATTCCCAATAAAAATAGTTTGAAATCGGCAGCACAAACAATAACAGTGCAAACTAACTCACAATGCGGGATCTCAAATGTCCCCACAAACATGAGAACATGAGATGGAAAGTTGAAAAATCATTTAGCAAGTACTGGGTCGTTTATAAGATATGCTATCGACAATGATCGATTTCCACTCAGCTGGTGTTGTTCCCTTGAATTGAAAGCTTTGTCGGTAGTCGACTGCTGCGCTGCTTGATGGTAAATTGGCTTGTTGCACACTGCAACTCATAAGACAGTAGCACAAAACTTAAACGCACTCAAACTAACGTTGGCCGTAAATCGCAGTTGGTAGGGAGAGAAAAAATATTTGGATACGACTAACACCTCCGTATACTTGAACTCGTGATAACAAAACAAACAAATCTTCAAGAGGTATCAGGTATCGATGAAAAAGAAGTATAGCGCGAAACAACTCAACTCGATGATAAGAAATCTGAGAAAGTACAGAAAATTCTAGAATATCTTATGGATACTTATCAAATTTTAAAAATTTCCAAAAAGCTTAAGAAATAATAAATTTGAGAAAGTGTAGAAATTAGTAGGAATTCCAACAAAAATCTTAGGAAATTCGAAAAAATCTTAGAAAATCTAAGAAAATCCGAAGAAATAAGAAATCTTTGAGACTGAAATATATTCTAAGAAATCCAAGACAATATTACGAATTCTATAAGGAGATCTAGTGAAAATTTTAGAAAATAAATTTAAGAAAAATAACTAAATTTTCAGAAAATCCAAGGAAATCAGAAGAAATCTGAAGATATCTTACAAAATAAGATATCTGAGAAAGTATAGCAAATCCTAAAAAATTTCAGATAATTCAAAGCAATCTTACGAATTCTATCGAGATCAAATATAATGAAATTTTAAGAAAACTCAGAAAATCCAAAAAAAGTCTGAAAATCTTAGAAAATTTTAAGAAATCTCAGAAAATCTTAAAAATTCAAGATAAACTTAAATATATAAAAAATCTAAAGAATACCATAGACGACAATAATCATTTGTTTCAGCAAATCTAGCCAAGTTGGTTAACGCTGACTTCTGATACTGTGCTTACATGGATTTAGTGCTTCACATTCGTACTGGAGCACTTGCCCATGATTGCCAAGTCTAGAGATTTTCTTCCAATCTAGGGATCTCAGAAGTGGAATTTTGTTAAATTTTCATATAAATTTAGAGAAATTAGGATAACACCAAAATGAAGAGATAAAATCAATATTAAATTTTTGATTTTTTATACTCAATTATTGCCATTTATTGTATTCAATGTGTAATAAATCGGTTCACAATGGGCGATATATTATAGCCGTTCCACTTAGTGTTAATATCAGTTTATCTTTAAGATGTACATTAAATTCCACTTTAAAGTTTCCATTAGGAATAAGTGGAGGAAATTTCTCTGGTGTGGGAACAAAATTATAAGCGTGGTAAGTCACACCCTTAAATAAAATTAATTTAATATTAACAAAATTTTTATCAAATGTTAGTTACCTTTTTAAATTCGCATGTTTTAGTAAAATTTCCTGATGTGTAAAGTTGCGTTAAACCTACCATATCTGCGTTACAAGCATTGCAAAAATCCACTTGGAAATGTATAGGAAAATGACGATATTCGTTACTTAGAAATTTATAGACTTGAATAATAACCTACAATAAAACAAATCGCTCAATTAATTTAGTTAGCCTACATAATTTCAACGCAATAACATTGTTTTGACTTAATTCCGTTATTGTTGGTCTTTGAGAAGATAGGTTTTCTTGGGCATAGAAATTAAAGCTTGTTATTTCGTTAATTTTAAAATTTATAAGCATGATGATCACTCCAATTCCAATTTCTAACTTACTGTCAACTCTTGGTTTGGGTCCAAGTCAATTTTTGGCACCAATGTGATATTGGAAACTGCTGTAGTTCGATTATATTTAAAGGTAACAATGCGACCATATTCGAATACTTCCTTGTCGTAATAATCTAAATCAAGTCTCTCGAACTTCATTTTGTAATCATGTTGGTTAAACTAAAAAATAGATTATAGTGAAATCCTATGTACTGTAAAAATGATTTAATCCAAAATTAAAAAAAAAATTTGTTAAATATTTTATATGATATTTTAGTAATGAAAGCGTTCTTGCTCAAGTCCTTATACCAAACGAACTAATAATTACTTTAGAAAGAAGATCCAATTCAGATTTAGCGTTAATATTATAAAATTTCAAAATACCCACAATCAAAATCACTTTTATGATATTGATTACCGGCATTTTAGCAACTATTGATAATAATAAATAATTTTAGTCAGCACACTAAGTTTGACCTAAACTGCAGTAACTAATGATATTTAACTGCAGCAATGACAAAAATAAGTATAGCAAAATATAAATAGTAATCTACAAAATGTTATTTTAATGGGTTTTTAATGACTTTCAAACATTCAGGATAATGATCAATCCTAGCAGTAACAAAATTTTGACCATGAATCGTCTCATTATGATGTTATCCGTATTTTTCTATTGCACCTGTTCATGTCCGTCACTAATTCACTAATTATAGATTTTCATTCACTAAAAGCTATTCAGCTTTTGGTTTCTTATTCAGCAGTATATTTGAATTTAATCACACTTCCGGAAGGAGCCCTTCAGTCTAACTCTAAGATCGAGACAACCTGCGGTAGATTGAAAAAATACTAAAATTAAGCAAATACAATTTTTATTTTTAAGAGCTATGAGCAAATAGATTCAATGTTCTTCTGCAGTTTAGATACTTGACACCGAAAGGGGAATAACGGGAAAATTTTGTTTTCAAATAAAAGTAAATCTAAGGAAATCCAATAAATACGGGAAAATTTAAGAAATCTCAGGAAATCCCAGAAAATCTCAAAAAATTTTACAAAATAAGAAATCTGAAAAAATGTAGCAAATCCTGGAAAATACCAGTAATCCCAAGGAAATCTTATGAATTCTATAAGATCGTATGAAATCTTAGAAAATTCTAAGAAATCAAAAGAAATCTGAAGAAATAAGGAATCTCTGAGACCGTAGAAAATTCTAAGAAATCAAAATCAATATTAGGAATTCTTAAGAAATCAGAAGAAATCTTACATAATAAAAAATCTGAAAAGTTTAATAAATCCTAGAAAATCTTAGGAAATATGAAGAAATAAGATTTTTGAGACTGAAAAATGTTCTAAGAAATCCAAGATAATATTTGGAATTCTTAGGATAACAGAAGAAATCTTACTAAATAGAAAATCTGAGAATGTGAAACAAATTCTAAAACATCCCAGAAAATTCGAAGAACACTTAAGAAATCAAAAATTTGAGAAGGTGTAGGAAATCCAATAAAAATCTTAAGAAATCCTAGGCAATCTTACGAAGTCTATAAGAAGATCATTCGAAAACGTAAGGAATCTTAGAAAATCTTAGAAATACCAAAAAAGGAGAAATATTTGAGACTGTAAAATATTCTAAGTAATTCAAGACAATATTAGGAATTCTAAGGATATCTAAGAAATCTTACAAATAAAATACAAATTCTAAGAAAGTGAAACAAATCCTAAAAAATCCCATAAAATTCAAATAAATCTTAGAAAGATCTAATGAAATCTTAAGAATCTTAGAAAATCTTAGAAAATCCTAAAAAATTCTAGGAAACCCAAGAAAACGTTAGGAAACTCAAGGAAATCTTATTAAATTCGAAGAAATCTCACAAAAATAAAAGGGGATTTGAGTTTGCGTTCTGAAAAGGCGAGAGTGCGATTTGGGACTTTTGATGTGAACTTCGGTATGTGTGAAAGTGTTTTCATTTGCTCATCATCGAATTTGAGTAAGTTCTTTAACTTCTTGTTTTGAAACTTCGTAGGGAGACACCTAATTTTGACGATGCTCGATCTGTGTTTTGAGCTGACTGGAGATCTCATTTTTGCTTCCGAATTGACGAATAATTATTTTAAATAATTTACAAAGCTATTGTTAATTTATAGGAACCGCTATCGAGCATTGCTTGCGATAGCAATATCATAGCTCGCAAATTTTCAACGTTCGATTATTTTCCAACTTTAAATATTTTTAACAACGTTTAATATTTAATTTTATAATTAAATTTATTTAATTATTTTGGTTCGACAATTAGCGTATAGTTGCTCGTTCTTGGTTATGTTTCTCCTAAGGATAATAATTGAGACGAGTAGCTACAACTTTTTGATGTTCGGTTGCAACTGCCACTTGGCAGCATACTTCTTGCAGAAATTATTTTTTTGTTTTTTTTGTTATTTTTTTCGGAACTTAAGTCCCTCGCTATCCGCACCTTATCAGCTAGATAACATCATGGGCTTCTACAGTAAAATAAAGCTAGTTGATCGTTTCCCAGCGTGTAGAGAAAAATTCTGGAGGCCCCTTGAAGGGAAGAGGAATTGTTTGGTTTCCGGCCTGGCTTATGGTTGGTGCTGTCAGTTATCAGCTATCACCTTGGGAGGATTTTTTGTGCTGAACTGACGAGCACATTTTGTATGAGGGATCTGAGATTGGGAATTCGGTTCGATAATTTTTTCGTTACAAGAAAGTGAAACAAATTTTTGCAGAAATCTAACGAAATCTTAAAAAATTCTAGGAAACCCAAGAAAATGAAGTGTTAGGAAATTCGAAAAAATCATTCAAAATAAAAAATCGGAGAAAGTGTAGCAAATCCTAAAAAATTTCAGGAAATCCAAAAAAATTTTATGAATTCTACTATAATAATAATAATAATAATAAGCTTTATTAGTGTTCAGTACACAAAAGTGTTTACGTCTATTAAAGACCATAATGGGTAATATAATGCAACCAGAAAAAAGATCAAAAATTTTACGAACCGAACAGAATTTTTTTATTTATCTTTAAAACGCGTTCATTTTGAATTGTCCAAAATTTTCGAAATTCTCCCTGTATAAAATAAAACCTGGTTTAAATACCAAAGATAAAGTTAATTATATAAGTTTAATTTTCACAAAAATTATGTGCTGGATCAATTCAAAATACAAGTGTGCGACGGCTTATGCATCAATATTAAATCATTTATTGTATCCAATGTATAGTAAATTTGTTCACAATGGACGATAAATTATAGCCGATCCGCTTAGTGTTAATATCAGTTTATCTTTAAGATGCAAATTAAACTCCACTTTAAAGTTTCCATTAGGAATAAGTGGAGGAAATTTCTCTGGTGTAGGAACAAAATTATAAGCGTGGTAAGTCACACCCTTAAATAAAATTAATTTAATATTAACAAAAATTTTATCAAATGTTAGTTACCTTTTTAAACTCGCATGTGGTACTAAAATTTCCTGATGTGTAAAGTTGAGTTAAACCTACTACATCTGCGTTACAAGCGTTGCAAAAATCCACTTGGAAATGTATAGGAAAGTGACGAAATTCGTTACTTAGAAATTTATAGACTTGAACAATAACCTACAGTAAAACAAAACACCGAATTAATTTAGTTAGCCTTCCTAATTTCAACAAAAAAAGCTATTTAGACTTAATTCCCTTATAGTTGGTGTTTGAAAAGATAGGTTTTCTTAATTTCAAAATTTATATGCATGATTATCACACCAATTAATATAAATACTTTCTAACTTACTGTCAGCTCTTGGTTGGGGTCGAAGTCTATTTTTGGTACCAATGTGATATTGGAAACTGCCGTAGTTCGATTATATTTAAAAGTAACAATGCGACCATATTCGAATACTTCCTTGTCGTAATAATCTAAATCAAGTCTCTCGAACTTCATTTTGTAATCATGTTGGTTAAACTAAAAAATAAATTATAATCAAATCCTACTGTATCATATATCATATTTTAGTAATGAAAGGATTCTCGCTAAAGGCCTTATACCAAACGAACGAATACCTACTTTAGATAGAAGCTCCAATTCAGATCTAGCGTTAATATTATAAAATTTCAAGATACCAAAAACCAGAATTAATTTTATGATATTCATTATCGGCATTTTAGCAACTTTTGATAATAATGTATTATTTTAGTCAGCACAAAGTTTGGATTAAACCATGTAATAATGTATAACAGCTTCAATGACAAAAATAAGTTTAGAAAAATTTAAATTCTAATATGCAAATGTCATTTTAATTGGTTTTTAATGAGTTTCAAACATTCAGGATAAATAACAATGCTAGCAGCAACAAAATTTCAACCAAGAATCGTCTCATTATGATGTTATCCGAATTTTTCTATTGGACCTGTTTATGTCCGTCACAAATTCACTGATTGCAGATTTTTATTCACTAAATGCTATTCAGTTTTTGGGTAAAACCAGGATGGTTGATTATTCAGCAGTATATTTGATTTTAATCACACTTCCGGATAGAAGCACCTCAGTGATACTCAGAGATATGAGCAAATAGCATTTAAAAGATCATTTGCCCAAAATTGGAAGACTCCAAGCGGTCTGCATTATTCAGAAACTTCCACCAAACACCATCTCAAAAGTTTCTCAGAATCCCAATGATGTTATTGGCTACACCAGGCCGGGTACTACATGGCCACAACCACAAAACGTAAAGTGGAATTTTCGGCGTAGTCTGATGGTCTAAAAAAAAGTCAAAAGAAATTTTGTTTTACCTTTTCTTTCTGCACTTTAAATACTTGACGCCGAGAGGGGAATAGTGGGTAAAATTTGGTTTACAAATAAAAGTAAATCTAAGGAAATCCCATAAAAAAACGGGAAAATTAGAGAAATCCCAGGAAATCTTAGTAAACCAAGGAAATCTCAAAAAATAGGAAATCTGAGAAAGTGCAGAAAATTTTAGGATATCTTTCAAAAACTTAAAAAATTTTAAAAATTAAAAAATTTTAGAAAGTGTAGAAAATTCTAGGAAATCCAGGAAATTCGTACGAATTCTAAGTATAGACTTCATCTTAGAAATTCTTAAGAATTACGAAAAAATCTTAGAAAATAAGAAATCTAAGAAAGTGTAGCAAATCCTAGAGTATCCCAGTAAACCCAAGGAAATCTTAAGAGATCTTAGAAAATCTTAAGAAATAAAATTTCTTAAATCGAAAATCAAAATAAATTTAACTTACTTTGTTAATTGGTAATTATTTTTAAATACTTAAGTGAATTTTAAAATTGATCGATGATCTACCAACATTCCATTTAGAAAATTAAAATTGAAACTTACAAAATTATAAATAGGTAACACTAAAATGAAGAGATTAAATCAATATTAAATTTTTGAATTTTATACAAGGAACAACTCAATGGGTGTGACATATTGAAGCAGCCAATACAGTATAGAAATTAAAGGCTTAAGGGGTTACCCTACTGTGAAATTGTTTACAAATCAAGAAAATTTTTTTTGCTTTAATAAATTATTCAACATCTTAAGAATCAAATGTGAAAATTTCATGCTAATATTCCTAATAATTTTTAAGTTATAGCGCTTAAAGCCGATCATGTTGGTTAAAGAAAAAAATAATAAATTATAATTAAATTCTACCGTAGAAAGGATTTAAGTCAAAAACTAAAGAAAAACTTGATTTTAGTCTATTTTATAGACTATACCTATAACTCTACCTACTTTCCAAAATTTAAAATCGTTTTTATGGCACCGATTATCGGCATAGTAGCCGATAATAGTAATAGTAGATAATAGTAGTAATAATAACTTACGTTAATCAGCACAAAGTTTGAAATAAACTGCTGCAAATAATATTATATAACAGTTAATGACAAAAATAACCTTGAAAACAATATACTTAGTAATATCGTATATAATTGTTATTTTAATATGTTTTTAATGAGTTTTAAACATTCAGAATAATGATCTATCCCAGCAGTCATAAAAGTTTGACCTTGAATCGTCTGTAATTCGCTAATTGTAGATTTTTATTCACTTAAGAGTTACAGCAATTAAAATCTTTGCGAAAACCAGGGTGGCTTCTTAGTACCTACCCCATAATAGTCCATTGATTGTTTGTTTATCATCAGTCATAGAGAGGGAGCAATTACTCTGAAAACAGAAAATCAGAAAACTTCTGAATAATTCAGAAAATTCGTCGAACAAATATCTCAAAACGAAAGATGTAGCCGATAAATAGAGTTCCTCGAAATCCTAACGATGTAACCGGGAATTCTGAGAAATTGTAGATAATTCTAAAAAATTTCAGAAAATTTTAGGGAATCTTAAGGATTGCGAAGAAATCTTAAGAAATAAAAATTTTGGAAAATGTAGAAAATAGTAAAAATTAGTAAAAAATCAAACAAACATCTTAGAAAATCCGAAGAAATTTTACAAAATTAAAAATCTGAAATAGTAAATTCTAGAAAATTCAAGAAAATCTTAATTTTTAAGATTAAAGAGTTTTAAAATTTCAAGAAATCCAAGGAAATCTTAGAAAATCTTATGAAATCCAAAGTAGTCTTAGGAAATCTATAAGGAGATTTAATCTTACGAGACCTTAGAAAATTTTAAGAAATCCAAAGAAATTTGAAAAAATTAGACATTTGAGAAAGTGTGGAAAAGTCTAAGATATTTTTTGAAAATTCCACAAAACTAGAAAATTTTAGGCAAATCTTAAAAATTCCTATAGAATCCAAAAATCTTAGAAAATCTTCGGAAATCCAAAGAAATAAGAAATTTTAATTAAAAAATTGTCTGGTTTGTCTGGTGATATTGGTAATTTATTCCGAATGTAACTATTTCTGTCAAGCTAAATCACATTTTTATTTTGTTTCCTGTTTATTATTATTATGTAAATTTTGTAATTTTAAAGCGGCTTTAAATAACTTTAGAGTTTGCAGGTGCTGGTTTTTTGACAATTAAATTTTGCAGCAACAGATGTAATTTTGGTTCAACGCATGTGGTTTCGATTGATACTTGTGTATTCAGCATGAATGATTTTTAAATTTGGTTTTCCGTCATCGCACCTGTGGGTGGGTTTTCGTGTAAGCGAGGTGATAGGGGATTGAAGGCGTCCGTTGAACAACCGATTTTTTCCTGCGTGCTGCCCAGAATTTTTTTATTTATTATTTAAAATTTAATTCGCAGAATAAGGAAAGTTTAATTTTCAGAAAAATTGTGTGCATCAATTATTCAAAATACTTACAATAATACGACAGCATATGAAAACACTAAAATGAAGCAATTAAATCAATATTAAATTTTTGATTTTTTATACTTGGAACAATCCAATGGGAAGGACAAATCACATGAAAACAGCCAATATACTACAGAAATTAAATACCTACTTAATAAGATTCAATTTTATTGTCTTTTATTGTATACAATATTATGTATAATAAGCTTTGTTCACAATGGACGATATATTGTAGACGTTCCACTTAGGGTTAATATCAGTTTACTTTTAACATATACATTAAACTCCATTTTATAGTTTCCATTAGGAATAAGTGGAGGAAACTTCTCTTCTTTCGGAACAAAATTATAAGCGTGGTAAGTCACACCCTTAAATAAATTTGATTTAGTATTAACAAAATTTTTATCAAATGTTAGTTACCTTTTTAAACTCGCATGTAGCAGTAAAATTTCCTGATGTGCTAAGTTGATGTAAACCTATCATATCTGAGCAATAAGCATTGCAAAAATCTACTTGGAAATGTATAGGAAAATGACGATATTCGTTACTTAGAAATTTATAGACTTGAACAATAACCTACAATAGAATTTATTTTATTTATTTTTTGTTCCAGGACAAAATAGGTTTTCTATTACATAGAAATTAACGCTTTTTTATTACTTTCAAAATTTATAAGCATGTTTATCACACTAATTACTATAAAAAAACCTTCTAACTTACTGTCAGCTCTTGGGTTTTATTTAGGTCTACTTTTGGTATCAATGTGATATTAGAAACTGCCGTAGTTCGATTATATTTAAAAGTAACCACGTGAGCACTTTTGAATGCTTCCTTGTCGAAATAATTTAAATCAAGTCTCTCGAACTTCAGTTTGAAATCATGTTGGTTAAACTAGAAATAAGAATTATAATTCAATCCTACTGTAAAAATATTTCAGAAGTAATGAAAGCATCTTCGGTCAAGTCTATACGAAACGAACGAATACCTACTTTGGACAGAAGGTCCAAATCAGCTTGAGCGTTAATATTGTAAACTTTCAAAATACCAAAGATCAGAATCATTTTTATGATCTTGATTATCGGCATATTAGCACGTTTGATAATAATAAATTAATTTAATCAGCACAAAGTTTGAAATAAACTGCTACAAAGAATAATTTGTAAGTGCGTTAATGAGAAAAAAAAATCATTAAAAAAATATAATTAGTAATATATAATTGTTATTTAATAGATTTTTAATGAGTTTCAAACATTCAGGATAATAATCAATCCCAACAGCCATTAAAGTTTGGCCTTAAATCATCTCATAATTATATGTTATCCGTATTTTTCTATTGGACGATTAGACCTGTTTATTTGCGTCACTTATTTTTTATTCACTTATGGCTAATAAGTTCTTTGCTTGTGAATCTGATTTAAATCACCCTTAAGGGGTTCCCAGGATCGGAACAACCTTTAGTAGGTTAACAGAACACTCAAATCAAGCAAACGCTTATTTTTATTTTTAAGAGCTATGAGCAACAGTTTTTGAGAAAATAACATATAAAAGATCATCTGTCTAAAATACCCCTTAGTAACCCCTTTACAGGGATACTACTACATACTAGGAAAATTTGGTTTACAAATTAAAGTAAATCTAAAGAAATCCAATAAAATATGGGAAAATTTGAGAAATCTTATGCTCATACCTATTGTCAATACTTCGCCAAATCTCGGATTTGAGTCAGACTTGGGCTGTAATGAAATTTGCCTTAAAGGCTATTTCTCACCACACCTGGAATAGGTGACTTCCAGTATTTAATTTGTGGCGATGATGCCCAGATAGTATCTAACTCTTTAATAAATACGGAGGCAAATACGGAGGTCCTGAAATAGAATGAAATTGCTTCTTCTTTTGAAATTAAACTCGATTAATAAATAACCGTATATTGAAACCAAAATAAGTGGTAGGTACAACAAATTTCCAATAAAAATAGTTTAAAATCGGCAGCACAAATAATAACAGTGCAAACTAACTCACAATTCGGGATCTCCAATATCCCCACGAAACCAAACAATATGAGATGGAAAGTCGAAAAATCGGTACCCCGTCAAAACAGCCCCAACCAAAACATCCCCGACACAACAGCCCCGTCCAAACAGCTTCGGCAAAATAGCCCGATGGCAAAATAGCTCCGACAAAATAGCGCAGTGATAAAACAGCTCCGACAAAATAGCCCGATGAGAAAAAGGGCCGTTATAATTACCTAAGGGAATGTCCATTAATTACGTGAGGCGTTTATAGGGAGTCAAGTAGAATCTCAACCAACTTCACGCGAGGGAAAGGAGGGGGGATTCGGAAAATATCACGTAATTTTTTTTCCGGAAGAAACTGTAAAATTGCGGGAGAACTGCGAAAGAATTAAGTAGGTAAGACAAACAATCTCACGTGAGATTAGAAGGGGAGGCTCGTGACAAATCTCACCAGAGGGGGGGGTCAAAAAATCGCGAAAATCACCTCATGTAATTAATGGACGTCGCCTAAGGGTTTGAGAAAGGGAACAGTAGTTTTTAAAGTAAGGTGCTTTTACAGTTAAGGGTTTTTTAAAATTTTTAATTTTTATTTTATTTCACTCCTTTTCTAGTATAATTTGTCAAAATGTATAGAGAAACCGAATATGTTTTAAACCGCTTCGTGATCCTGTCAGACGAAGTGGTAGCGTGAATTGTTAGCCAATGATATGAATTTGACTCTACGTAATCTAACAAATATAGAGAATGGCGGGGGACAGAGATGGTTTTCTGCGATAGAATTTTTTCTCGTAGGTGAAAATTGTATTTAACCAGCCAGAAACGCTCTCCTGAGTGTTATGTATAAACAATGATTGTACATAGTAACTTCATATACCCTGTGTTTTTGAAAAACAGTCAGGGGTAATTAATCAAAAAGAATTATATTAGGGGACGTCCATTAATTACGTGAATCGATTTTAGCGATTTTTCAACCCCCCCCCCTCTGGTGAGATGTCGTGAAATTTGGCTCGATCCCCCTCCCCTAATCTCACGTGAGATTGTTTGTTTTACCTTCTTAATTTAACCCAATTCTCTCGCAATTTTACAGTTTCTGACGGAAAAAAAACTACGTGATAATTGCTGAGATCCTAGGAAATCCAAAAAAGTTCTAGGAAACCTAAGAAAACGTTAAAAAATTTAAGGAAATCTTAGTAAATCTGAAGCAATCTTAAAAAATAAAAAATCGGGGAAAAAATCCAAGGAAATTAGAAGAAATCTGAAGATATCTTACAAAATAAGATATCTGAGAAAGTATAGCAAATCCTAAACAATTTCAGAAAATTCAAAGAAATCTTACGAATTCTATCGAAATCAAATATAATGAAATCTTAAGAAAAATCCAAAATATTTCAGGAAATCTTAGAAAATCTTAAGAAATCTCAGAAAATCTTAAAAATTCAAGATAATCTTAGAAATTTAAAAAATCTAAAAATTATCATTAGTTTGAGCAAATCTAGTCAAGTTGGTTTACGCTGTGCTTTTATGTGTTTATCGCTTCATATTCGAACTGGAGCACTTGCCAGGTCATTTTCAAGTAATTTTGTTAAATTAAATTTTTAAATCAAGTCTCTGGAACGTCATTTTGTAATCATGTTGGTTAAACTAAAAAGAAATTATAATTAAATCCTACTGTAAAATTAATTTATATGTAATGAAAGCATTCTCGCTCAAGTCCTTATATACCAAACGAACGAATACCTACTTTAGAAAGAAGCTCCAATTCAGATTTAGCGTTAATATTATCAAATTTCAAAATAACCAAAATCAGAATCGTTTTTATGATATTGATCATCGACATTTCAGGAAATTTGATAAGAATAAATTATTTTACTTAGTCAGCACAAAGCTTGAAATCAACTGCAGCAACTCATCATATATAACAGCTTTAATGACAAAAATAGCCTTAGAAAAATATAATTTTCAATAAAAAATATTATTTCAATATAATAAAAAATGATAATGATCCATCCTAGCAGTCATAAGAGTTTGACCATAAATCGTCTCATTAACTATTATGTTATCCGCATTTTTATATTGCACTTGTTTACTTCCGTCACTAATTTACTAATACTAATTCTAGGTTTTTATTCACTTAAGGCTATATTAAGTGTTTGCCGAAAGTCAGGAGTGTATAGTCCACAGATCATTCTTGGCTTAAGAATCGGCAGTATAATATCTGATGTTTAGTAGACTTTGTTTACTAAAATTAAGTAGATTTTGTTGGCTTTCCATCGATCATGTCAAGGGAGGTAATTACTCCATTACTTCCCTTCCTTATATCCACATATTTGATCTGTACTACCTGGTCTGAACCTCCGCTTGGAAGACTTTCTGATTCAGTAACTTCCACAAAAGAATATCTCAAAACGAAAGATATAATTGATAGATAAAGTTTCTCGGGAAAACAAATAAATAAAAAAAAGTTAGCCGATTTTTTTTTTTCTCCACCTTCGATACTCGAAATCGAAAGCGGAATAGTAGGAAAATTTGGTTTACAAATGACAAGAAATCTAAGGAAAAATTGAGAAGTCTTAGGAAATCCAAGAGTATCTTACGAAATCTATAAGAAGATCATACCAAATCTTATTTTTAGGAAATCTGAAGAAATAAGAACTTTTTGAAACTGAAACATTCTAAGAAATTTTACCTGATAATAAACCTGAGAAGGAAAATCCCAGCAAATTCAAGGAAAACTTAAAAAATCTGTAAGAAGATCATACGAAATCTTAAGAGATCTTAGAAAATCTAATGAATTTGGAAGAAATCTGAAGAAGTAAGAAATCTTTGAAACTGTAGATAACTCTAAGAAATCCAAGAGAATATTCGGAATTCTTAGGAAATACGAAGAAATCTTACAAAACAATAAATCTGAGAAATGTAGCAAGTCCTAGAAAATCCCAGCAAATTCAAGGAAATTTTACGAATTCTACGTTATATAAGCAGATCAAATGAATCTTAAGAACTCTTAGAAAATCTTAAAACATGCAAAGAAAATTTAAGAAATAAGAAATTTGAGAACGGGTAGAATATGGTAGAAAATCCAAAAATAATCTTAGAAAATCCTAGAAAAGCTTATAAAATGTTAGGAACTTCGAAGTAATCTGAAAAAATAGAAAATCTGAGAAATTTGACTAGAAAAAATTAGGAAATCTAAGAAAATATTAGGAAATCCAAGGAAAGCTTAAAAAATTCGAAGAAATCTAACAAAATAATAAATCCAAGGAAACCTTACAAAATCGATAAGAAAATCATACAAAGTCATAAGAAATCTTAGAAAACTTTGAGACTGTAGAAAATTCTAAGAAATCCAAGACAATAGTAAATTAAACAAAAAACTGAGAAGGTGTAGAAAATCCAACAAAATTTAAAGAAATTTGAAGAAATCTGAAGAAATAAGAATTCTATGAAATCTAAAACAATCTTAGGAGATTCTATGAAATCAGAAGAATTCTTACAAAATAGAAATTCTGAGAAAGTATAACGAATTCTATAAGGAGATCAAATGCAATCTTAAGAAATCTTAGAAAATCTTATGACATCCAAGGAAATTTAAGAAATAAAAAATTTGAGAAAGTGTAGAAAATAGTAGGAAATCCAACAAAAATCTTAGGAAATTCTAGGAATTCTTAAAAATTCTTAGGAAATTGAAAGAAACTGTTAAATATTCGAAGAAATCTAAAACAAATTAGGAGTTTCTAGGAAATCAGAAAAAATCTTACGAAATAGAAATTCTGAGAAAGTTTAGCGAATTTTATAAGGAGATCAAATAAAATCATAAGAAATCTTAGAAAATTATCTTAGAAAATCTTAAGAAATCTTAAAAAATCTTAAAAAATTATCTTAGAAAATAGGAAGAAATCTTAAGAAATAATATATTATCTAAGAAAGAGGAGTAAATCTTCTGATTTTCAGACTTCTGATACTGTGCTTTTACGCATTCGTCGCTGTTTTTGATCTAACAAGAAATAATGTATACATGTTCTATTGCAATATTTAACTGGATTGCGTCCGGCAGAGTGCACGAATATTCCGGACTTCGTTTACCAACTCTCTATTAGCCTTGTCTGCCCACTTGGACATTTAGCCTCTTTCTCTAGAGTAAAGTTTAAGCATTTAGACACCACGGTTGCTTAATCCGGATTGGGGAATTCCTGTAACCCTGTTTTTAATAGTTGATAGCGGCAATCATCAACTCAGGAGGACCGCCGGCTTTAAGTGCCTTCCAAAGCACCGAGACGGTCATATGAAAGTTTTAGACTCTCCCCGGATTCAAACCGAGTACCTTAGAGTTCGGCTAACCTACTAAGCTAATGACTGTCTCTCGTTTACTATACTTCATGCGAATTTTACACTGATAGTCTTGGCATTGTGGATTTTTTTAGAATAGTCGGTCCCTCTTTCCTTAATTTGTTCTATTTGTGATGTTGCCAGAGCCGATGGCTTTAATTTTGTGGAGATCTCCTGGTAAGAAGTTGGAGTTTTTGAGGATTAAATTAGAATCCTGACACAATCCTGTTTGTGTGATCGGGGTTAGTATTATCGGATTTAGGGCTGAATTTGCAAGGTGGGTTTGGAGCGAACACTTTTGTTTTGTCGCTGCCAGGCTGAAGCCTTCTTAATGGAGAGATTCTGGAAATTAGCAATCTTCTTTTATTTAAAAATTTTTGGTTTGATTTTCTTGCGTTTGCGACAATGCTCTTTTTTTAAATTTAGTTTTTCTCTAAAAGTAAACATAGCATAAAGTATGACATAAGGATGCGTAAGGGATGATTTCGCCTATGTTATTTCAATCTATGGCAAAATTAAATTACTTATTGCTTTTAATGGAATAAAATATACATAATAATTTTTGTAAAAATTTTACATTGCTAACCCACTCTCTTCTAAGAAAAGCAATCCAGATTTTTAGACTTTCATATGAATAATGGTTAGTAACAAATGCCACACCCATGCCATATTGTAAGCTAATAACAGAATTAATGTGCACGATTATATTAAGTTACTTCTTTTAGACATTTCCTCTCGGGAAAATTATTTTTTTAATTGTTGCCCTTCCGTATACGGCAAGTAATCCCAAAATGGATGCAATTGTTCTTGTTCCATTATAAAAGTTCATGTTCACTTCTTGTTAATATACATGTAAGCTAATGAAGGTTGTCATTATGATATGCATTCCGAACGAAATAATTCACCTTGAAAATTTAATTCAGTCATGAATTGGTAACAGTAATAATATCAGGACAAAATATGTTTTTCTTTCTATATTAATTTGACGAATTTGTTTTATTACAATCATAATATACACAGTATAAATAGAAAAGAAAAATAACAAGGTAGACAAACGAAGATCGATAATTGGGAATTACAAGTCAGAATTGAAAACTGAGAACTACATTTGATTTAATAAATTAAGCGTAGATTTCTCCGTGGTATTGACCGTTGTCGTATAAAGTTTCGGTGTAATCGTGTAAGTATTGACCTTCGAGTCCTGATCCTGCAGCAAGGAGTGGGTATCCAGCATGTCCAGCGATGAGTGGAGCGCTGACAACACCGTGGTGTGCAACTGATCCAAGACGAGCGGCAACGACGCCACCTCCTACTAAGTGTTCTGGGTGAACCAATCCATGGTGAACTAAAGGAGCTGCTACTAATGGAGCTGCTCCAGCTACAATTCCTCCGGAATGTGGGGCGGCGACTACTGCACCACCTGGTTGGTTGGAAGCAATTACACTGCCATCGGGTCCTTGTACGGTAGCACTGGATCCTGGTCCTTGAAGTACGATACCTTCAGCAGCTGGCCCTACCAAAGCTCCACCGAGTAATCCGGCATTGGCTGCTGCCAAAGCGGCGCAAAGAACGACTACAGACTGAAAAGAGCAATTAGTATTTATAATTTCATTCCTGTTCTTTTACTTACCAAAGAGTTCATTGTTTATTGAATATCGTGCACCGTTAAGGATCGGATAAATGATGCTGTAACTAGAGATACCCAGAGTTTTATACTATAACTTCGACCTCGTACACACCCAATTGTGTTTTTTATTCTTATAAATTTATAAAGAACCAAATTGTTATAATATGGACAAATTATTTCGATCGATCATCTAAACCGGCTACTTGTTTATTTACATAAGCAGGAAATTTTCGATCGGGCGTGGTGTGGTTTAAGCAGCAAAGTTAAAATCCTTAAAGTAATTCAAAATATCAAAGACGAATGCTAACAATAATTTATGCGATCCACCCTGTATAACAAGGATGAAATCGAAATTTTTTTCTGGTATGAAATCAGCGGATCCTTGAAATTAATATTTTTGTTATAGCCTAATCGTGAAAATAATTTATCTATGAATTGAATCAGCAATACAAGGAAGCAAACGTCTTCCAAATTCATTTTCTGTTGTAATTTTGACCCTGCAACCTCAAATATTAATTGATGCTGTGAAAAAATTGATTTTGTTTATAATAAATCACATTACGTGGATTTTGCAGACTTCCTTATTGATTTTTTAATTACTTACCTCACAGTTTTTCAGGCTTCCAGATTTATGTTTTACGTGAGGATAAAGCAAAATATTTAAAAAATTTTGATTTTTGCTTTTAATATAGCATTGACTTTGATTTATTGAAGGATTTTTCTAGCAAACTTAATTTATTGTGGTTTAATGGTTTTAAGGTTTTCGAGCTGAAAAATTTAAAGCGCAAATTTTTGGATATCAGGAAACTTATGCATACTTAGGTATATTAAATTAATTGCATTTTATTAAAACTGCAGACTAGTTAATTACATAGTAGGTACAATATCAAAAACACTATATGTCAAAGTTAAATGTACAACCAGACTTCCTTGAAATAAAATTATTATTTAAACTTGATATTCAATTAGATAATACGTACCAAAATTAATTTATTTTATTTAAATTTTTTTTTGATTATAATATGCAACCTACGTTAACACGTTGCTTTAACATTTAATAAGACCTGCCCATATATGGAACTATTATCAAAAAATTTGGTTCAACAATTTTATTATTCATTCTGAAAAAACTTTTTGAAATTTCCAGAAAAATAAAGCTGTGGTTCCCAATTTCTAAAAAAAAATTTGTTTTTTTATTCTTTTATGTTTTTTTTATTGTTTTTTGTTTTGTAAACCTCTTTACCTATAAAGATTTGAATACTCAGGTTCTATCAGGTTTTTCAAGTGGAAACTGTACCTTACCAAAAATATATACTATATTATTTTTTACCCTAAATGTCAAGGGTGACTTCGTAGTTGGCCTCACCAAAAAATTAAATTTTAAACGAAAAAAATTAGCAGGTACATATTCTACTAATTAAAAGCATTTTCAAAATAAACTATACTTACTATATTGTGTATGGGGGAATTTTGAAAAACTTAGATATTTGAAAAATAATATTATATTATAATATAATAATCGAATAATAAACTAAAGATTATCTGCTGTCATTACTTTAAGTTTTATCTTTTATTTTGTAGATTTTTTAATTTGTAGAATTATATTTAAAATTTTGTGGATTTACATTTTATATTTTTTATATAAAATAAAAATTTAAACTCAGAAATGTTTGATTTTTATTTTTACCTTTCAAAATCAACCCCCTTAACCTTAAAAGTTTCTTAGTACTTTACAGTACTATACGGAAAAGTACTTTATACCCCAAAACCTCCCGAGTAGCAGTGTCACCAGAATCGGCTTTACCCATTTTTTCTTACTTTTCCCCATTTTTTTAAGAATTCCAAAGATTTGCTTCTATCCTAGTTGTTGTCATTCCTACTTACAGTTTTGCCAACTGCCTACAATATTAGGAAGTGGAGACATCCCTGGGTCATCCTTGACTTGTCGTGTACTAAAATCCTCTACCAAATTATTTGAATTTTTTGTTGTATATTTTATATTTTTGTTATATATTTATTTCGTAAAAATTTTTGGTTTTCCCGCTGATTAGTTGACGTTGCAGAAACTAGAGAGGAAAACCAGACATTTTTCGACAAGATGATCGTCTAATCCTAATCAGTTGGGACAAATTTTGCCTCCTAAATTTTAATTGCAATTTTTGAGTTGAATTTTGTATTTTGAGAATAAAATAGTGATTAATTTAAATGATAAAATTAATTTGGTTTTATTAATACTGATGTGCCCTTTTTTCCGAAAACTAAAATTTTTTATTTGGTTTGTGCTTGTATTCAATTTGTATTGTTTGTATCATAAAACATTTTTTCATTTTTACATAAAATTAAAAATTGCGAAAAACATTTTTTGCTCTAGCCCCCATTTTTCGAAAATTTTGAAATTTTTTTTGTATTGTATTGCACTCAATTTGTATTGTTTGTATTGTTTAAAATTAAAGACCAAAGTTTAATATTAAACCCTCTGGAGTAACGGACCAACTGAGAAATTTTCTAAGTGAGTGTTTCCTCTTTGGCAATATATAAAATGCAAGCCGAGATATTAAAAGAGGTTAAATACTTCGGGATAGGTAGCTTCGGCGCAGCCAATTTGGTGCGGTGACGGTTCGGCTCAAATAATTACTAACAATGAATTTAACTTGAAATTTGGTCAGAAAGGCATTAGAAATCATCACGTTGACATATAAAGCCCCGTTGACATGGGTAGTGAATAACGATCGTGTTTCATATTTGTGAAATCATAAATTTTAATTTTCACGATATGATAATTTTTATATTCGTGGAGAAGATATCACGGATGTTTATATTGCTGTTGTGAACATTAACTCGGCCAAAAATCATGATTTATATTTTACGAATCAGTAGTTTAGACGGCGCATCTTTTCCAAAAGTGTGACTCACTGTCGTGATTCACTACCCATGTCAACGCGACTTAATACTAATTTGGGTTTCACTTAAACAAAATGGGAAAATTTATCAAAAGCGTTGATGATTTTTTATTAACCAAAACCTACTATTTTACATTTGTGATGGGAAGGGGGTGTACCCCCTGACTCTGTAGAGTCACAGGATATACAGTCATTATTTCCTTAAATTATATGTTTGAAACTAAATTTTATTTTTCAGTAATAAAATTATCTACACTACTGATCTTCTTAAAAATTTAAATTTTTGTGCTGAAACGGCCTCCCGTCGAACCGTCTTTGCACCGAATCAGCTTGCACCGAATCAGTTTGCACCGAATGAGCTTGCGCCGAATCAGCTTGCGCCGAAACGGCTTGCGCCGAAACGGTTTGCGCCAAAACGGCTTGCGCCGAAACGGCCGCACCAAAAAGGCCGCTCCAATAATAGTCTCTAGACCCAATAATTTCAAATTGGTTGGACAATACAGCAACATTTACAATACAGTAAATGGGCCAAAACGTCAACAATTAGTTAATTTGCTTTTATTTTGCGGTTTTCCAATATTCCAAGATTATTAATGTACAAATACAAAAATAATTTTAGAATCTCCGCAGGCTAGGCAGCGGTCCAGAGAAAAATTTTGTTTTGCGGTTAATATTAAACTTAATACTTAAATTTTTAACAAATACAAACAATACAAGCTGAATACAACACAATACCAAATAAAATTTCAAAATTTTCGAAAATGGGAGGCCAGCGCGAAATTTTGTTTCGCGACTAATCAGTGGCGTAGCGTGGATTTCTGGTACCCGAAGCAACCCCTAAATTTGCCGCTTCTTATTTAAATTTGCCGCTCCCTATTTAAATTTTTCGCCCCCTTATTTTCGCAATTATGCAAAAAAAGTATTTCTTATATCAATTTATTAGATTTATTAGAAAAAAATAATTATTAAAAAAAAATTAAAATAAGAAAATTATAATTTTATTCCTCGGCCATTCCGTGCCGCCCTCCACAAAAGTGCCGCCCAAGCCAATTTATCCCTCCCCTGCCCCCCATAGCAGCAACATTTGCGTTACTTTGAAATTTAACTGTCAAAAGTTACAGCTTATCATTTTTTGGCGAAAAAAAAACCTAGATTAGTCGATTTTTTTACCAACCGAAAAATATATTAAACTAAGATTAGGATTAAAAATATTTATCCAATATTTTAAATGAGTGGATATTCTGCGATATGTAATGCAGGGTGTTCCACACCCCCCAGACCCCCCGGTTTACTATTAACTTATTTGTAATAATTTTAAAAATAATATAAAAATATAAAGTTAAAATTGTAAACCGGGGGGTCTGGGGGGAGTGGAACACCCTCCAGTACATATTGCAAGATTTTAGAAAACTTGGAGAAGATAGGGAATTTATAATTTAACTAATTTCGACAGGAAAAACAGGAAGATTAGAATTTTTAAGCAAAAGTGAGAGAAATTTAAACATTTAGCAGTAGCGTAGTGTGAATTTTTGGTACCCGGGGCAAATCCTAAATTTGCCGCCCCCTATTGAAATTTGCCGTTTCCCTATTTAAATTTTCCGGCCCGCTATTTTCGCAAAGAAGCGTAAAAAGTATTTCTTATATCAATTTATTAGATTTATTAGAAAAAAATAATTATTAAAAGGAAATTAAAATAAAAAAAATATAATTTTATTCCTCGACCATTCCCTGCATTCCTTCACAAAAGTGCCGCCAGGGGAATTCCCATTCCCCTCTACGCTATTGCGTAAAAATAAAATAAAAAAATATCAAAATTTTTGAAAAAGGGGGGCCAGATTTTTAATTTTATTTTTTAATTTTTTAAATTTTAACAATACAATATGAATACAATACAATAAATTCAAAAAAAGATTTAGTTTTTGAAAAAAAGGGGGATATGCAACACTATTCAGTATTCCTGCAATTGTGAAACAGAAATATTTAAGTAATAATAAGTAATAAATTTCTTTAATTTTAACTAATATTTAAAATATTAATAATTATTGAATTGTAAATACTAATTAAAGTATTCTACATATAGTTTCAGACTCTGCAGTGCGTACTGAAAGAGAGAAAGGTTGTTTTTTTCATAAAATCTATCTCAGATCATTCGCACAAACATGCTATTTCTAAAACTTCGAGTATAGAATGTAATGAAACTTCTTTACGGAATATTTTCCTGTTGAACTTACAATTTTTGGTAAAACTGCTGAGTTTAAACAAACCTATTGGCTACAAAATTGATTTCAATTATTAAGTAAAACATTTTACCCCTAAGAAACGCTTAAGAGTGTAAAAATTTTACCAATTGCTGTTTTCAGCTGTTTAGAAAAACAACTGTTTTTGACTATGTTACGGTCAATGATGACAATTCGGCCATTTTCGTCAATGGCCGGACAATAACGTCAATGCCTCAGTGGGCATTGATGTCATTGACTATGCATTTTAGGCGATGTTGACATTTAAAATTTCATATGTGGTTTTTACATCATTGTCCGGGCAATGACGTTAATGCCCAATACAGAGTGGGCAATGATGAAACTACTATTCCACAGATTCCATATTCTGTTACTTTAAGGGCCAATCCCACCAAACAAAACAAATCGAGTTGTTAGACAAAACTTAGATTAAAATCGCAAATTTTGCATGTGTTGCCCAGGTAATTTAACAAGTTTTGTCTAAAACTCGAGTTTTTTGTCTGGTGGAACTGGTGGGTCACACACGTTTTGTACTTTGACAAATTCGGGTTTTCCTGGAGAGGTTGGACCTCTCAGTCGAGGTGAATTGATTTCAATGATATTGTTAACAGGTTAAGCGCCAGCCAAAACAGACCCTGCGCAGCCCTTCACTGCGCTATGAGCCGTTTTAGCTAACGCAACAACGACGAATATCACAGATCCACCCTGAAAGGAGTTTGCTTTTGTCAAAATTAAATAAAAATCCTTATGTACTTATGAGGCATTAAAAAGGACCGAGTTGCTGTCACTTACACGAAAAATGCGTGCACTACAAATAATTGTTCCGGGTTGAAGTGCATCGCCATTTTGCTCTTCCTTATAGTATTTATTCTATAATATCAGCATTGTCTAATCCATTTTGGCCTTTAACGTCATTGACCGGCCAAAGACGTATATATTACAATCAGATGAAAACATTTACATCATTGTCCGGCCATTGACGTCAATGTCTGCATCAGCACTGTATGTCAAAATTCCAGACAAATAAAAATCAAAAGAGCATTTATTTATCATCAAAAACATAGATAGTCGATTATGGTGTTACCCAATCTTACTGGTGGCTTTCCATGTGTGGTAGGTGTGATAATTTTTGTATATAATTTACCATTGCTACATTGGTTTGTGGTCATTCCGAAATGTGATCGATCGCACCTATGTAAAACTGCAGCTTCTGGCCATCTGGATTGGTTACATCACAAAGAACATAATTCTAAATTCACTAATGCAAACGTTCTACTTAAAAACTGACAGGTATTGAAATTAAATTTGCAATTTTAAACAACTTGTTTTGGGGGGCGTATCATGAAAGAGCAGTATGGGCTATATACAATATAGTTGTAGGCTGAGAATGCTGCTTCTGTAGTTTTGGGATAAGTATTGTAGAAGAAGTATCTACCTTTTGATAGTTCTTTCAATCGAAAATTCTCTTTTGTACTTTTTTGAAAATTTTAATAATTCAGAATGGCAGGGGATGCTAAGCCTCTCTTATGTTGGTCTTCCGGAGGATGCTGAAGATATCGTGGACTTCCTCGGGTTCAAGGGTCGAAGAAAACTTTCCAAATTCCAAAAAACAGCTCAGATTAAAGAAGAATTTGCCATTTTTGTTGCTAACCTTCATTATAAGATGGCCCTTTAACAAGAAGAAGGATTGAAAAGCAAAGTTTTCAGTCTAACCTGATTAAAGATGGTAAAATGAATCAATAAGGGACAATATAAACTCCAACCAACCTTCCAATTACCAAAACTTACGTGCCCTGAGTAAGCTCAGTTTGTTTAATTTTATTTACAGAAAAGTAACCAATCCATCGCTGCCACTAATATCCAGTTAGTTGCAACACCATTTAGGGCCTTTCACACAAAAATGATCAAACTAAGTTTACTCAGTGTTTTGAGAAGTTTCTTCTTCTTCCAGGACAGCAAAATTCATCATAAGATTACTTCTAGTATTCTTGGTTTTATTTTGTTCATATAATATAGCAATAAAATTAACTATATTTTTGGATTTTTACGATAATTTGATATTCTGTTCCGAAGAGAGCGATTTCTCACGCTCTTTCTGTACTATTTTCCTGGTTTTCTATTAAACTATTTTATTATAAAATTAATTATTATAAAAAATCCATTCAATAGTAATAATTGAAATTCCTTTAATTCATTTAGCCACAATAATTAATAATTTAAATGAAATTTTTGAAAACAATCAGAAAGTGAAAAGGGAGATCGAACAATTAGATTTTATTCAGATATAGATTTAGATTAGATTGTGCAATTCCATCAAAATTTAAAATCTCAAATAAATTCGCAAATTTTATGTAACTACAATATAAAGCAACAATATTCTAAACCCAAGAATGGTAATGACCGTGAAATATGTTACGTTACTACATTCTAACGTTGGAACGACCTCAATTTGATCTGCTTGCACTTAAATTAATTTAAAATCAATATCAATTTTTAATTTTTTTATAATCTAATTTAAATAAAATTTTCATTTAATTTTAAATCAACATCAGTTTTTATTTTGCGGTCTGATGTATAAATTTCACTTTACCTCAAAATCACTTATCGAAAAACATTGCAATATTGGGGTTTTTTAATAAAATTCCAATTTTTGTCGTTTCGCCACTTCCCCCCCTTCCAAAATTTAATAAAAAGCCTTATTTAGATTGCCGTTCGTGTGGTCAAGTTAATGTATAAGTAATCGTGACTACAAGTTTAATTAAAGCACCTGTGGATTCGAGTAAGCATGGATGGATATTTGAACAAAATTGAAGTCACGCTCCATTAATCTAAATCAAGTCCATTTATATACCAAGTGCAAGATTGATTGGCAGGTTTACCGCACACCTTTGCTTCTATTCATGTAGAAAATAAATCAGTTGCTCGAAGGGTTTTGATACAAAACAAATTATTTAATAAATATTAAAAGAAAGGAAATTATTGGAAAATTTTTTTTCACTGATTAATTAAATTTCAAATAACTACCAGAAAATTCACTTATTTAAATTTAAATATCAATATGATCAAACGTAAAGGATTATTGCAGCAGTCGAACTTCAAATGTGAAGAAAAATCATGAACGTCAACCTTTTATACGGCAGCTAATGGGTGTGGACTTCACTCAAGTATCCTTGTAAGTATGTAGTCCTGACAGCTGTTGACTACTTGCTGATCACTTATTAATGCAATTTTTTTAGTATTTTTCGCACAATATATCAATAAACCGTTAATCTACTAAATCACATTATTTTGCAAGGTCTTCTGGTTTTATTGTTCCATGGGATACGGTGAACGCCTATCACATTCTTTCATTGCTAATAATTAAAATTACCTTTTTACGGAAATTTGCTACATAAAATTAAGTTGTTTCACCAAGCATTTATTCATATTTTCCTGTCGTTTGATGTTGTGCGAAACATAAGGTAAGGTAATGCATACCAACATTTACCATTATGATGTAATTACAATTAAATAATTTTGGAGTTAAAACCCTAAAAGAATTTTGAAAATATACTCCACAGTTTAGGAAAAATGGAAATTTTTTGGAGTTTAAATAAAAAAGAGAAAGGAAGCAGATTTTCCACGAAAGAGTTCTTGGTGGAACTGCTGAAAACTACCCCTGTTGGTGATGAAACCTAAAATATAGATTTCCTGTGCTCACCTCAGAGATGAGAATAAGAAAACTTCCGGTAATGAAAATTAAAATAAAAAAATTAATTTTTAATTTGTATTTGTAAATACCAGAATAATATATCTACATAATAATAATAATTATTATTCCTAATTAATAATTCATTGTTTGACCACATAGAAGCGTATCCGGTATGACCAGGATTCATTTTTTCTTCTCACGTAAAAAAGTGTCACTTTTCATCATCCAGATGCCAACCTTAAATTTTCAATTTGTTTATAAAGTAATTGATTTACTTTAACTCCGCCGACACCAAAGCACTATTTTAGTGCCACCGGTTCCTGATTGTAAACTTAATTTCGAAAAAGTTGAAAACGCAAAACAAAGAAAAGGTCATCTAGCATTTCTAAAGATTTTATTTCCTAATATTTGCTATTAGGAATATTTGCTATTGCTATTTTCTACAATATCCTAAAATTTCCTGGAATTTCCTAAGATTTCCTCAAATATCTCGGGATTTCCTTAAATTTTCAGATTTCGCTTCACTTGTACACCAGCTTTGTCCAGCGATTCCCCCTCGTTTGCATACTTTTAAATGCAATAAATTGCATTTTTAGAATTGCTATCTATCGTTTACATGCCTGTATTTAAAATCTGTAGACCCCTAGGCTGAATCCGTGGTGCGTTACTGGTTTTCTTTCTTGAAAATTAATTTTTATTTTATTTTAAGTAAACATTTTAAATAAATTCAAGATAAAAAAAGGATTGCAACAAATAAGGCCCATAGGCTTCAGCCTAGGTATCCTGAGAGTAAATACGGCCCTGATCGTATGAGTAATTTTATCCAGAAGAAATATAACTGTAATTTTGACCAAAAATAAAGATTACTGTCAGTTAATCTGTGTCACGAATCAGGGCCTATTTTTAACTGAGTTGGGCCCTAGGCTCTATCAAATTTTCGGGCCCCAAATAAAATGGGCCCTGCCACGAATTTCACTTTTTCCTATAATATACAATTAGGAACAGGAAAATTTTTGAAGTATATTAAAAAAAAAATTTTTGCGGATTATCTGTTAGTTTTCGAAAAAACGGAATTTGAAAATTAAAATTTTCCTTTAGGTTTAACATGGGAGTACATAGACATTGCAAGTAACGGGTTTTTTGTTGACGGTACGTGTACTCTGAAGTAAACTTAGTGATAGCCGTCATACGCATGCCCCCCTCTTAAATTGCTAATGGTCATTTGTTACATTAGCAGTCAAGAGAGGGAGCCCCTGTTATACTTATGCCCACTAACCTCCAATTATTTGTTTCAGGAGTCACTCTAGATCACAAGTACAGTAGGGGACGGAATGGCGACCAGAGAAACGCCTCAACACCCCCCCCCCCTTGTTTTCCTCTTAGATCTCCGTAGATATTTCTTTAATCTAAGCCGAGCCTGCGGGTCAGACCTAAAGGCTGGTCAATTGACCTTCATGGATTTCGTATGGACTGTGCCATACCTAGCCATAGCAAACTTCCAACCCTGTCATCTCTGGGCTATGCAATTATTTACTAAAAACTCGTTTTTTTACTTTACTAAAAGCCCCTTACCCCTCTTTCTACACTCCTTTCCCCTTCCCTTCCCCAAAATGTTTATACAACGTTTCGATTACAGCCGACTCTACTGGCGAAAGTGAAAAGTAGCCCAATCTCGACAAGCCACAAAGCACAAAGGGTACGATCCCTCCCTAGAAGACGCTTTCTAAGTTTGTCCTTCCAGATTAGAAGTATACGGCATAGCCGTTGTATTCTCTTCAAGTTCCCGATGATGATGCTGATGATGGCATACGCTCATACGCATGTCATACCTCGCCGAGTGCGGGCTTCCCAGTCGAGATGGATTAAGTTCAGGGATGCCTTTAGCGAGTTAAGCGCCAGCCAAAACGGCCCGGAGCGCTCGGAGCGCAGCGAAACCATCTTTTCAAAAACTAATGGATAATCCGCAAATAAAAAATTTTTATATGCTAAGAAAACTGTCCTCTTTTCAATGGTATATAAGAAAAAGTGAAATTCGTGCGGTACAGATTAACTGACAGACCCCGATTTTACATAATATACAGTTACACAAGTTGTTTACAGCTTACGCAAAATATTCTATATAGATAAATTGGTGTATGTAAATTAGGAGCCGTTCCTGTATATAATTACATATCTTAAATGATGGCCCACATAAAAATGGTGAAGAAAATCGATCAATAATAAACGGGAACGTCGAAGCAAAATTAAAATATCTAATTCTTTTTAATTTTAGAAAAACTGACTCTTAACGACACAAAACATATGTGTAAATCTGAGGGATATGGAATACCTTCTAGTTCACAGTTTGTTCTTTAAACTGGGGGGTATTCCATACCCCCCAGACCCCCCAGTCGCAATATCATGATTGGTATTATATCATGATTATAATCAGAAGATTATAAAAACAATAAAACATATTTGTTAAGCTGATTTTTAACCAGTGAGTCTTCATACTAAGCTGATGAACTTGAAATACTAAGATTCTCATAGTAATCGGACAACTACTGTGTCAAGTATCTTCATTCCGCCCATCATCAGTCCGAATAAACAATAAACTTGATTATCATGAAAATTTGATAAGAAAATCTAAGATTTTAGAATTATAAATTTTGCTATAAATTGTTAAGATAGGAATAAATTGTCTAAATGCCGTTAAACGTCAGACAACCACCTTAACCCGCAAGGACAGCGGCAAAGCGGCGGAAGATTCTCTGATAAGTCCAGTTCTTATGTGTTTGTATGTGTTTTAATTTAGTGAATTTTAAAAACTCGCAGCCGGAAACTCAAAAAAGCAATATATAGAAATTTTTTGCACTCAAGCGAAATCTGAATTACAGTTGACGATTTCTGAATATCAGTTGATAAATTTGAATTACAGTTGACGATTTCTGAATATCAATTAATAAATTTGAATTACAGTTGACGTTTTCTGAATAGCAAAAAATTACTACAGAGAAACAGGTAGCCGGTCATAAAATTCTAAACCAAAAAGTCCTGGATAATAAATCCAAAACAAAAATATCTCCATCGTAAAAATCCCAACTAGTTCTAGGGCATAATGCCATAATGTATCCCGTGGGGTTACATTCGACTCAAAGATTCCGATTTTTAAACAATTTTGAGTTCTGGCTACTACAGGGATGTTTTAATCCTGTACTTTAAGATTCTTAATATTGGAGTTCTGGTTATCACAGAGAGAAATGATTTACTATTTAAGGGACCGTCATTTTTGAGTGCAATTTGGGCTCAAAAATAGGTGCATATAATAAAATCACGTCAGGGATGAAAACAGCTAATGGAATATACACTTTCAGTCTTGCATTTATAATCACATTCGTATGAGAATTTGTAACATATTTTGCAAATAAATATTTTGAAATTAAAATTAAATTTTAGAAATATTTTTTTCTTTAGTTATAAAAGGGTTCACAATGCAGATTACCTCGGAGGTTTACCATTTCCTGACGAAAGAGAATGGTTAATCTGCCTTGGTTAACATCATAAAATGAAGAGGTCAGCCTAAACCTACCCTGGGTTGTACCCAGTTGCGTAACAACCGGTGTATGATGGTTTAAATCCCGGTTTTATCACCGGTTTAGAACGTTTCGACGCAACCAATTCGGGGCGGCTGATTCGGCGCGATATCGTTTCGGCGCAAGAATTTAATATTATATTAGAATTTAATATTATTGTTTACATATTTTCCACGTTAAATTATTAGCATTTTGAGGACTCAATTTTACTCTGGAACACAGACCCATGGCCACTCTGTATATATATTTATAATTGTTTTAATATTCATAATGAATAAATGGTAACAGTTATAATATTAAAATATATTAAGTACTTTGTTTTGCTAGGATAACCAAAAATATTTCAAAGGTGTATTCTGCACTAACAGATGTGACCACTCATTTTTTATCAAAGAAAAATTCCGTTCCGCCTGGAATTCCGAAGGAATTCATATCGCTCGCTCCTTATAGGAATTCAAATAAATACATACTCGTATATTATGATTTTTCACGCATTAGGATTAAAAAATTTAAATTTTACTCTAAAATCGTGCTAAACCCTCTAACTTCTTCTCTCAAATTAGAGCAGATCTTTAATATTCATTCTGAATAAGACAATGACAATGTGACACCCGACGCCCGTGATGCAATAATAAATTCTTATTGCTGAATTATTCAAATTTATAATGAAAAGTCGCATTATTTACTGTACTTCAAATAAATTACGGAAAACATGGTTAGATGTAATTACACAATTGAAGGTTAACGCATAAGTATAAAAGATGTAGGGTGAAGTTAAAATTATAACACAAACAAATCAAGCAACATGAAATACGCAGTAAGTAGAGCATTAGAAAATCCATAAGTACTTTTTTTTCAATATATTTTTACCCTTACAGGTAGCTCTTTTCTTGGTAACCATCTCGATGGCGAGTGCATCGGTGATCGGTCTTGTATCGCCAGTAGTACCTGGAGCCACCATTAAAGGACCATCTGCTACAGCTACACTTGTTGGACCTGATGGCAGCTCCATTGCATCAGCCGCCGAAGGGGGTGCAGTTGTTGCTGGAGGTGTTGTAGCTCCTGCTGCAGTAGTCGCCGCTCCATCTGTTGTTGCTGCTCCAGCAACCGTAGTTGCAGGACCATCGGGAATTATTGCTACCAATCCATGGGGTGTTGGTGTTGGTGTTCCAGCTGCAGCCATTGTTGCACCAAGATTAGGTTGGGGTCACAATCTCTGGTGGTAGTTCCCAAACACTTATTCTCATTTGCTGTAACTGATGGACTAGCGCCGGAAAGTGTTCACCTTTCAAAGTACAACTTTTTTATTTAATTCTCTACTTTCTTTTTCTTCTATTTCAATTACCTCTTTCTAGTCTGTGAGTTAGGACTACAATAATAATAATAAATAATAATGCAATCTATTGATTTGTTTGATTTACCACAAAATGCATTTACTATACGAAATGCTTAAGTGTTATTATACCCAGCTTTCAGTACTGTATATTAAATTGACAAAGTTAGCTGACCTGTGTAATCAATTCTGCCGGAAGATTAATAGGATACTAGGGGCATTGGACAATTACTCCTCTTATTAATATTATTTTAGTTTTTATAAAATGTATAATTATGTATTTGCATAAATATTTTATTATAATCGTAAACATATTGCTGATATTTATAAAAACAAAACTATTCCTGTATAATTAAATTATTGTGTTACTAACTTGAACACATCCACGTATGACTCGGTCAGCCTTAGTTTGCATTTATCTAATTTAATATCATTAACGCCTCCAAACTCCGTTTTGTAATACTAATCCTGATTGGACGATTCCTAAACTGCGACCATCAATTGCCCCCCATGGATTTCCATTGGTGGAAATAATTCCAGAAGGTCCTTGAATAACTGATCTAAGTCTACCAAGACCAGCACCCGAAGCATCCCAAACTCCTTGACCAGCCCAAGCTCCTGGGGCAGCAATTACTCGTGCACCACCTCCGAGGACTCCAAGACCGGAAGCGGCAACAAGCGCACCTCCATCGGTGGCCGATGAAATGGCACTTCCATCAGGTCCTACAATAGTAGCTCTAGCAGAAGGTCCTACGAGGGATGCTGGTCCAACCAAACCAATTCCACCTCCATAAACCATCGAGATGGTAGCCAAAACAATAGCTGCCTATATTTTAAGAAAAAATTATAAGAATTTACAGAAAACATTGACTAATTATTATTAATATACTTACTGTGTACTTCATGTTGTTCAAAGTGTGTTTGATGTTTCCCAATTTCACCCTACAACTTATATAGATACCTACCACCAAAAATAAACTGCCAAGGGCGTGATAACTTCTTGAATCAAACTTGTTAAAACTGCATTAATTTAGAAATAGGCATGAGGTATTGCATCAGTGGTTTAACGTACGGTATAATGCATACATTAGCTTTTTGGAACTACATTATTAATGAAAGTTTTTATAAAAACTTCTAAATTGTCTCCTTGGTAGATTTGCATACCAATGCACATGAATGATCTATTCAAATTAGCTCAATTTGACATTATTGTGAGTGTAATGAAGTTTTGTTTAAACAAGGAGATAAAGCTTGTCGGGATACTCTCTAGACTAGAAGCAATAGAGCTCGAGATCGCCGAATTCCCGAATGACGGGATGGGCGATTTGAAGTGAAACTGAAAAAAGCACTCAGCCTTTACTGCTCTTACTAGACACAAAAAGCCATAAGTAGAGCTAAAATATGAGCAGACCATACCTTTAGTGAAACAGAAATACACCGGCGTGACAAAGAAAATGAACAAATTTACAAAAGTAAATTCAGAGATATTCAAAGATTCAGAGATAAATCGCCCACCTGCCACAATATCAATTTTTTATATTTTTACGTTGGAAAATCCAAACTAAATTATATTATTGTAATTTTATCCAATTTAACTCATCTTCCAATCGCCATACTTAATTCAATTCTTAATTATCCCAACAATTTGTTTTCCAAAAATATTCAAATTTTTCTCAAAATTATGTTGGACAATTTTAGAACAGACATAAAAATTATAAATGAAACATTTATCTGTGGATGCAGTTCTTAGAACAAACGGGAGTAGAATTGAAAACAACTCAAGAGGAACCTGCTGTTGATGCAAATTCTTAATTTTCCAAAAAAAATTTGGAAAAAGAGAGATATGTGTGTCTTAATTAGGTTGTAAGTTATTTTTTAATTATTTTAATTAATAACTTGTAGTCAAATTCTACTTAATTAGTTATTAATTAAAATAATTAAAAAACCAGACTAAATAGGTTGTAAGTTATCAACCGATTTTATTGGCAAATTTTGCTAAAAAAGAGAGATCTGTGATTAGGGTGTAAGTTAGGAATTTTTGTTATTAAAAAATTCAGCTTAAAGAAAGCAATCTGTGTGTAGGTTATCAATTGAAAACTGTTTTTTTATTAAAAAGTTTATCAAGAAACTAATCCCACTTTTGTATCGGGGTTTATAATGCTTAATTCCTCATTATGTAGTATTTGCTGTCGGCTTTTCTATTGTCGGCGTATCATCTGTCGGCGTCGTTACTGTCGGTTTATTTTCGTCGGCGGCGATTTTAAATTTACTAAATTTTATGGGCTGGGGAATTTTCATTTCTTAGGAATTTTGTTGTTTGATTTAGCTGCAAAGGGAAAATCGGAATACACATTTTTTCACCAGAAATTATAGAATATACTTTTGCATAAATATTTTATTATAATCATAAACATATTTTAAATCATATTTTTAAACAAATTTAATTAATTGCATTGCTAACCGGAATACATCTTTGTATTCCTCCGTCAGTCTTCACTTTTGTTTCTCTTATTGTAATTAACGCCTCCAAACGCCGTTTCCTAATCCTAATCCTAAAGATCCAACTGATTGCACGATTCCTACACTACGGCCATTAATTGCTCCCCATGGATTTCCATTAGTGGCAACAATTCCAGAAGGTCCTTGAATTACTGAACTAAGTCTACCAAGACCAGCACCCGAAGCATCCCAAGCTCCTGGAGCAGCCCAAGCTCCTTGACTAGCCCAAGCTCCTGGAGCAGCCCAAGCACCTGGGGCTGCAATCAGTCGGGCACCTCCTCCAAGCACTAATCCAGGAGCAGTACTTATGGCACCTCCAAGACCGGAAGCGGCAAGAAGTGCGCCACCGTCAGTAGCCGATGAAATGGCACTTCCATCAGGTCCCACAATGGTAGATCTAGCGGAAGGTCCTACGAGGGATGCTCCAAGGGATGCTGGTCCTACCAAACCAATTCCGCCTCCATAAACCATCGAGATGGTAGCCAAAACAATAGCTGCCTATATTTAAAAAAAAATTATAAGAATTACTTACAGAAAACTTTGACTAAATATTATTATTATTATTATTATTAATGTACTTACTGTGTACTTCATGTTGTTCAATGTATGTTTGATGTTTTTCAATTTCACCCCACAACTTATATACCAAAAATAATCGGTCATGGGCGTGATAACTTCTTGAATCAAACTTGTTAAAACTGCATTAGTTTAGAAATAGGCATGTGTTATTGCATCAGAGGTTTAACGTAGAATAGGTATATGGTATAATGCATGCATTAGCTTTTAGCTACTATAAAAATGAAAGTTTTTAAAAAAACTTCTAAATTATCTCCTTGATAGATTTACATAAGTGTAACGAATCTTAAAAATTCACAGAGGAATTCCTGTATTATACCGGGTGCTGAATGATAGGAAATTAACATGTAAAAACTTATTTATGCAAATTCCTGCTTCCTTAATTATTTTAGGGAAAATATGAAATACACAAAAATAATGCAGAAATATAAACAACAAATGATAAGCCCATTATAATTTTTCATCTATCGTTTACCTAAAAATTCAGTAAATGCTTTAAAAATTGTTAAAATTTTTGTAATAAATTCAATTTAATTTCTATTTTCAAAAAAAATTACCTTGGAAACTTACATGGCCAGTCTGATACATGAAACTTTTAACAATTTCCAAAGCATTATTTGACTTTTTAAGTAAAATCTATAGATGAAATCTAATGTTATTATCATTCGTAGTTCATATTTCTGCATTATTTTTGTATCTTTCAGTTTTTCTGTAAAATAATTTGTGAAGCAGGAATTTGCATAAATAAGTTTTTACATGTTAATTTCCTATGTTCGGCTACTCATTCAGCATCCTAATACATAAAATCCCAGCACGCTGCTCTTGTTTCTTCTCCTGCGTGTAATTTTTTGATGAAAAAAGAAACATTCTGATTGGTCGATTTTGTTTACCAACCGAAAAATATATTAAAGTAAGTAAAGTTAGGACTAAAAATATTTGGATAAGTGGATATCTTGCGATATGTACTGAAGGGTGTTCCTTTGGGTGCGTCTGCTCCCCCTCTTCTGTTTCCACTTCCATTGCTTTATCTTCCCCTTCCTCGTTCTTTCCCAGGGCTTTAAATATTACCCTGAAAAAGTTCAGGAATGGTTTGTAGTTGAGCTCCTGTAACTGCTTCCAAGAAGCCTCATCCATCAGAATGGTCAGTTGCTGTCCGTTCGGATTTTCCTTCCGGACCACTACACTCCAGGTGCTAGTAATAATTCCTGGGTTTTTGACCGCAAGCCTTTTTAGGATTTTGTCCGGTTCCTCACTGGGTCCCGGAATCCATTTCAGGGTTCTGATGGGTTTGGGAATGTCCTTGGAGTCTAAGACTTCAAATTTCGCCTCCTCCCACGGTGTTCCCCCCGCTACCACTCAAACCACCCAGTCCTTAGTAGCCTGGTCGGCACAGGAGGCAACAAGGAGGCCCCCCTTTTAATTTCATCTCCGAGAACCTCGGAGATTGCCTGCCTATTTCGATGTCATCCATCGCCCTGAGCAGCATCCCTCTAATGAGGTTGTTTTGCTCTGTGTTGAGGACAACACCCGGATACCCTTCAGGCCTAATGGCTATCCGGCTTGCTATCCGGACATCCGTTAAAGCGGCTTTATAAGAAAGGGTAGGTCTTTGCCCCTGCCCTTCTTACTAGGTCTCACGACGTTAGTTGGTGTGCTACCTTCTGACCGGTTACGCTTTTGTCCCCCGGTTGAAGTGGTCGCCTCTGCATCCTTTGATGCCATAGGTGCAGGTTCCCCTAAGGCCCCTGCACTATGTTTGTTCTCGGTCGTTTGTAAACGCCTCCTGACTGTCCCGGAAAGTTTGGTTCTTGGTTGAGCCCTCCATTCGGAGTCTCCACCCTCCTCCCGAATTGAACATCCCCCCTCCTCAGCGTGTTACTGACCTGAGTCTACCAAGTATCCCAAACTCCTTGACCAGCCCAAGTTTCTAGAACAGTCCAGGCTCCTGGGGCTTCAATTACTCTGAGAACTGCGAGAACTATACATGGAGCAGGGCTTATATGGCATCTCCAAACGGAGGATAGCAAAAAATAAGCTCCAGAGTCTTTAAAATTAGAACAAATAATAACGCCGATAATAGGTAATTGCACCGACAAGTAATTACGCCAACATCAGTACATACACCGACAAATAAAAATATTTTGTAATAAGGACATTTCAACGCGGAAACAAAATTGCAAAATTCAGGGTTTTTGTTATGTAATATAGTACAGTAGGCTCCAACATGAAGTCCCTCAAATGTAAAGTTCAGCTTTTCAGCAAACAGGGTCAAAGTGAATAGCAGTTCTGAAACTCCACAGAAAAGTTTCTCACATGCGAGGTGTAGATCATAATCCAAGATCCTGAAGTGTAGAGCTAGACTATAAGGAAGATATCCTCCTCTCTATATAGTATATACTTCTTTAACTGTATTACATCTACACTAAGAGATTCACCGGTGGAGAGAAGCCTTAGACCTTTTAACATGGAAGCCTTAAATAGCATAGGACTTCAAGAAGTGGGACTCCTTTATAGAGTACAGTTACTTAAACGTAACTGCATACCAGCCTAAAATGGAGAATAGTTCTGGTGTTTGAAGGAAGAGACTGTATTAGATACTGTATTGTAAAGAAATATACTGTAACGTGGAGTTTACACTACCGCACATTTATTTATTACATAATAATAAGTTGATCCTTTTGCAATTCCAATTTGATCTCTTTCCAAATTTCAACTTGGTAAATTTTCAGAACTGCAGGAATATTTATTTGTTCGGAGTGGAACTCACAGAAAGTCAACTCTTCAGGCTTTTATAAATTTCTCTGCATTAGAGACTCCGGGGTAGGTGTACTTTTGGACAGAGATAGGACTAATAATCAACCAAAAATGCGTAAACATTTCCTTCGGAGACAAATTTTGGTTTTTCTACAAAATTAATAATAACTGGGTCAAAAGCAAATTTAAATCAAAAAATTACAGATCTTGAAAGTAAGGATCTGCGAGCCGCTCCACTCATTAAACACATCCCTTAAGCAGCTTCAACTCAAAAATTACAAAAAAAACCTTATTTACAGATATTTGGATCTAATTTTTGTGAAATTATAGAATGTATATTTGCATAAATATTTTATTATAATTAATAATAATTACGAGTACATAGCTGATATTATTTATAAAATTAAGAATATTTCTGACTAAATTTAAATAATTGCATTGCTAACTGGAGGCCATCTTTGTGTCTGTCCGCCAGTCTTAGAGGTTGCTTTTGTTGTTTTTATTGAAATTAACGCCTCCAGACTCCGTTTTCTAATCCTAAAGATCCCACTGATTGGACAATTCCTAAACTACGGCCATCAATTGTTCCCCATGGATTTCCGTTGGTGGCAACAATTCCAGAGGGTCCTTGAATTACTGAACCAAGTCTACCAAGGGCGACACCTGGAGCGGTCCAAGCTTGTTCAGCACCCCAAACTCCTTGACCAGCCCAAGCTCCTGGAGCTGCAATTAATCGTGCACCAGTTCCAAGTACTCCAAGACCGGATGTAGCAAGAAGAGCACCACCATCACTGGCCGATGAAATGACACTTCCATCAGGTCCTACAATAGTAGCTCCACTGGATGCTCCTCTCAGGGATGCTGGCCCTACTAAGGTGCCAATACCACCTAGGACGGATCCATGGACCATGGAGATGATAACCAAAACAAGTGCGGCCTATTTAACAAAAAAAAAACTAAAAATTTAGAACTTAGAATAATTATTTTACTTACTGTGAATATCATGTTGTTCAATGTATGTTTGATGTTTTCCAACTCAACCCTACGACTTATATACCAAAAATACATGGTCAAGGGCGTAATAACTTCTTGAATTGACCTTAAAAAATTGCATTATTTTTGTAATAGATGTGAGATATTGCATCAGGACTTACCGAAATTTATATAATGCATACATCAGCTTTTCGGTACTAACTGGTATAATATAAAATGAAAGTTTTTTTTGTAAGAACTGCTTAATTATCATAGTTGAAAAATACAAAAAAAAGTTCTTAGTGATATAGTGTATGCATTAAAACAGAAAATAAACCATCAATAAGCAAACGATTCTACAATATTATTACATTTTTTCCAAACTAACTTGGTGACAGTTTGTTGTCTCAATGCCAGCCCACTGGATAGATCGCATGATTATATTTTGTGTTCCAAAATCTTTCATCAGTTTTGGAAATTAATTTTGTTTATTTTTAATCTTCGTAAATATTTTTTTTCGATTTTCCCGCCAACTTTCGGAGATTGTAACAGCTAGGTGAAGAAACCGGGTTTTAACCGTGAATAGAGCTGATATAGCGGACAAGAGACAAATTGGTCTCTCGAGTTTTGATTGAGATTTTCATTTTGAGTTTCGATTTAATGAATAAAGTATTTGATTTTGGGTGAGTTTAAGAATTTTGAACAATTTGAATATTTTGGATTATTAATAATAATTAATTAGATTTGAAGATTGATACAAAAAGTTGTAAATAATGCAGTAACAACTTTTTAATTTTATTTCAGCCCCTTATGCCCTCTTTTTTTCCTTGGTTTTGTCTACTCTCTCTACTTTACTTTTTGATGCAGGGCCCGGATTTCAAAGTTCTTAAAAATCGCAAAAAATGCTTATTGAAATGCACTAAACATTGCAAAATGTCTTTAAAAATTTCCAATAATTACATTGCGAACAGAAAAGATTTCTACTGATGTCAGCACCAATCTACCCTTTTTCTACTTTTCCCACTCGACATAAATCCATTCGTTATCGATGAACATGCAATTTTCAGAGAATTAATATTTCAAAAATCCTTATATTCTGAATGAAAATTTCTTAATACTTGAATATAGTCCGAATCTGGTTTGCCCTAGGAAAGATCGGGTGCAAATCAGACCTGACCAAATCTGACTTACCTAATGGAGCCACATTAGACCATATACATATACTGCATATACAGAGCAACGAAAGATCAGAATACAGTATATCACCTGCATTTTCAAAATAAAAAAAAAATTCTTATTTATCTTCTCTGAAAGCTAGACAGTCATATAATTGACGCTTGGTGACTGTTACTGCCAAAGAAACGAGTGGATGTCATTTCCGTGCAAGGGTAAAACTTTATTTATGACCGCATTTAGTCGTGAAGACAGTGGCAAACCACCGAGGTGTAATATGTCTGGAAAATCTTTTGGAATAAAGCATATTACACTGCCGTGGTTTGGAGCCCACCTTAAACAGTAGGTCCCTAATTAAAGTGATACCACTTCCTGAAAGCCCTTTTTTCATTTCTACACTCTTCACACCTTCATCTTCAGATTTAAACAAATAAAGCTTTTTTCAAATATGACCAAAAGTGGAACAGAATCAGGCTAACTGTACATAAATTCCTGCTGTACATCCTGCTAATACAATATAAAAACAAAAATTTCCTTAAATAAAGTTAATTTATTGAATTTTTCATTAGAACGCATTCCAGTGACAAACCGTCGGTTTTAATTTTGATTCATTATAATTATGATAGTTAACGCCTCCATACTCCGTGTCCTAATCCTAATCCTAAAGGTCCGACTGATCCAAGGATTCCTACACTACGAGCACCCCATGGATTTCCATTGGTGGCAACAATACCAGAGGGTCCTTGAATTACGGTACCAAGCCCCCCGAGAGCAACACTTGGGGCTGCCCAAGCTCCTGGAGCGGCAATTACTCTTGCAACTCCAAGACCGGGTGCACCAAGAACGGCACCACCATCAACGGCGGATGAAATGGCACTACCATCAGGTCCTACAAGGGTAGCTGCAGCGGATGGTCCTTTGAGGCCTACTGGTCCTATCCCCAAGATAGATCCATGAACCATCGAGATGGTAACCAAAACAAGGGCTGCCTATTTTAAGATAATAATAAAAATTACGAAAACTTGAAATTATTATTATTATTATTTTACTTACTGTGTATTTCATGATGTTCAATGTGAGTTTGATGTTTTTCCAACTTCACCCTGCGTTTATATAGTGAAACAAACATTCAAGGGCGTAATAACCTCTTTCATTAAACTTTGAAAAATTATATTAATTTTGTAATGAATGTCGATTATTGCATCAGGGGTTTAACATAATAAGTAATACCATACATACATAGAGTTTACTTAGCTTTTCCGTACTTTCCAATGAAAGGTTTACATAAAAACATTTTTAATAAATTATGTTCTTGATAAGCTAGCATAGCCATAGGTGTAAACAAGGTATAGAATATACGAAAAGGGTGGTTTGGGAACATATTTCTATATTTTAAACTATACTAAAAAAATTTCGTTATTTAATTTCTTAGAACAACTTAAAGTACAATGTTTTATCAAATCGACTTTTTTTAATCAGTAATTTAATTACTTATTAATAATAATCATCAGTAATCACAAGTCAAATTTTTGAATTACTAGATTCTTGAAAGATTTCTCCGGATTTACTCCCAGATAGCCTTAAAATGTTCTTTCTAACCAGAAACAATAAATTCATCTTCTATAGTAGGTATTCCTAAGATTTTTTGAGGTTTCCTAAAGTTTTCCAAAATTTCCTTGGATTTCCTTTAACTTTCCTTTACTTGGTTTTTACAAAAGAAACAAATAACGAAGATGTCATAAAGAGGAAAAGGACTCTGGAATGATTAAAGAAATTTTTTAAATCTGTTTTCTAAAATACATTGCTGCACCTATTTACGTTGAGCACACATACAGTCAACAGAATAGGCAAAACATCGACTTTCAAGAAAGTTACCGATGAGTATGCAACTGCTATTTGTGGTTGGAAGATATTAATTCTGAGGGGGAGATCATGATATGAACTCCAAGTTCCCTAAGAACTCGCAAGAACTGCGTTTTAAGTAGGTACAAGGCTACCTAACGAATACAATCCATTTACGGTTAAGCAAGTGACAGCTGTAGAGAAACTTCAGCAGTTCAACACTACAGCTACAGGCCGACCAAGGATGAAATCAGTGACGTATTTTAAAATTTGGCGCCATGGGCCCAAAAGGTTTGCCGCCCCATACATTAATTTTAAAAAACAAATATTAATTTTTATTTGTTTTCCCATTGTAGGTAACGTTTATAAAATGCGCTCCTCTTCTGGATTCTGGATTTTAGATAGGAGGGCAGGGAGATATCCCTACGCACACTTAGGATACTAAATCAGGCCTATTGTACTACCTCCGATGCAGCGGCTCTCCGTCCTGTCACTCCTCAAGCCATCATATCTTCAGGATGAATTCGATAGAGACAGCGGCATTGGGATTTACTACCTTTTATGGTCCCAGACCCCTAAACATTGCTTACATTCGCTAATTGATAAAACCGCCACTGAGCATGTGGCTCAAAACATGTGGAATTGGATTCCTAAATTTAGCAGAAAGCGCAGAAGACTGGCATAAACACGGGGTAAATTTCTCGAAAATTTTGTGTACACTTGTTTGGAATTCCCTTGGAAATCCTTGAAATTCTCTTGGAAATCCTTGGAATTTCTTGGAATTCCCAAGAATTCTTTGGAAATCCCTGGAATTCTTTGGAAATCTCTGGAAATCTTGAAAATCGTTCGAATTCTTGGAAATCGTTCGAATTATTTGTAAATTCTTAAAATTCTTGGAAATCTCTGGAACTCCTGACTGGCGAAAACAAGGGGTAAATTTCTCGAAAATTTTGTGTACACTCGTTAGGAATTCCCTTGGAAATCCTTGGAATTCTTTGGAAATCCCTGGCATGCTTTGGGAATCTCTTGAAATCTTGGAAATCATTGGAAATCGTTGAAATTCTTGGAAATTGTTGGAATTATTTGAAAAGTCTTAAAATTCTTGGAAATCTCTGGAATTCCGAGTCTTTTGTATCAAAATTTTAGCAGATATTTATCCCTTGGACAAAAACGTGGGCGCAAGAGATGGTCAAAGCCATCGAAGTCAATGAGCTGCAAGATGGAGATTCAGCTGATAAAGGTGAGTGGAGAACTAGATGCGAGATACGGTGACGCCCATGAAATACTCGCCTATACATAAATCGTTGTTTTCCAAAATCCACCATTGTATTTTGACAATAACTTATGAATTTCGTTATGTTTGAAAAAAAATTAATTTAATTTGATTTTGTAAATACTTTAATTTTTTCTTGGTTTCCCGCTAACAAATTGGCGTTACGACAGCTAGGTAGGAAAACAAGGCTTTTGACAAAAATAGCCGCCCAAAGCGATTGTTTTTATTATTATTATTATACTAGTACCTATAGTAGTACCTACCAGAGGTAATACCTTTTACCAAGATGGTGACATCGAGCTTTGATGACAGGAGATGGTCTTCGGTAACTGGTTTTCATGATACCCAATTGTCACCTAATGGCTCCACGTACCATACCCAGGGCAAATATGGTAAACTCTGATGGAGGGCAGCAGTAACCATCAGTACTATGGTTATGCAGTAAAGGAATGACCTAGGCATGGATCACAAATAGATTTCTTAAGAATGGCTAAAGTACTAAGGTGTGGAAAAGCAGGGGAATCTACATACTACACTAGTTTTTCTCAAGAGCATTATAATCATGTTGTCTCTGAGCGGTTTCTGAGCTTTTTCCTCCTCCTGGAGGAGGGGAATATCTTTATAAATTTTTTATATTAAATTTGATAAATTTGTGAATAAATTGATTAAAAATTTGTTCCCGATTTAGACATAGTTGGATTATATTTTAGATGGAGAATGATTTTACTTAACCAAAATCACACGGATAATCCAAAGGAACACGAAAACAGAAAAATTGATAACATTTAAAGGCATTGCGCAGCCATGGCGGAGTTTTAAGAAATTTTCAAAGTTTCTTACGTGGTTTGAGCAGAGAATTCGAATGTCGTAGCCAGATTTTTCCTAAGTATGATATTTTTTGATTTGTGGGGCTTTAAACGTAAGAAATTCGGAGAAAAATTTGCCCTTATTTGATTTCTCAATTATCCACCGTTTTCATTGCTTGCGCGATGTTCAGGCGGCTGGTTCGAATACTATGCATCAAAATACGTCGATTTAGGTAGTAAAAAGACATAATAAATTTTTTATAAAAAATTGAAGATTCAGGAATGTTAATTGATTAAAATAATTTAGCTTCAAAAATTTAGAAAAAAGCAACTGAATTATGTGATTAGCAATGGCAATCAATCAAGTCCGACACTAATAAAATTGCACATCAATTCGATGCGGTGTTTCCCCTAAATTTCTAAGTGGAAACGTGAACCGAAGAACTGATCTTTATTAAAGTAATGTAATTAAAAAGTCAATGTTTCTCATCAGCAACGAAAATTACAGCCATGTGTTTCATGGATTCTAAGAAAATTCCAATGTTCAATTTTAAAGAACTGCATAGGAATATTTTAGGATTATCTCCTGAATTCCCATTCTTATCATAAAATGCTCTAGCAGCTAATCAAGTTATACTGTTGCTAAATCAATGTAGGCAGGTACAATATAAAAACAAAAATTTTTGAAGAAATTTGATTTATTGCATTATTCATTTGAACTCATCCTAGTGCCATTTTGTCAGTCTTAATATTAATACAATTTCATGATAATAAATTAACGTCTACCAAATTCCATGTCCTAATCCTAAACCTAAAGGTCCTACTACACCATGACCACCAATTACTCCCCATGGATTTCCGTTGGTGGCAACAATGCCAGAAGGTCCTTGGATGACTGCACCGTGTCCAACAGCAACTGCTGGAGCACCCCAAACACCTGGAGCTGCCCAAACTCCGGGAGCACCCCAAGCACCGTGAGTTGCAACTACTCCAGGTGCAACAGCGGCGTTGATAACACCTCCGTGACGAGGGGCAGCAACAACTGCACCACCTTCAACGGCCGATGAAATGGCACTACCATCAGGTCCTACAAGAGTGGCTGCAGCAGATGGTCCTTTGAGGGCTACTCCAGGGGCAGCTGGGCCTACCAAAGTACCAATGCCTCCAATGAGGGATCCATGGACCATCGAGATGGTTACCAAAACAAGAGCGACCTATATAATAAAAAATAATAAAAAGAATTACTTGGAATGTTAATAATTGTTGTACTTACTGTGAATTTCATGTTGTTCGTTTGTGTACAAATGATGTTTTTCCAACTTCACCCTAGGACTTATATACCTAGTACCTACCTACCTAAACAATTATTTGTTCAAGGGCGTACTTACTTCTTGAATTAAACGTAAAAAATTGTATTACTTTTGTAATAATTATGAAGTATTGCATCAGGGCGGGGCGGGGGTTTAATGTACTTACTGTTTGTGAATAAAATGTAATTATATTGACTTTTCCGGACTTTCCAATGAAAGGTATTGACAAAAGCTTTTTAATAATTATAATATCCTTGGTTGACTAACATTATGTGTCAAGTGTAAACATAAATCTGAAAAATTATAATGGGTGGGTGATGATGGGGGGGAGTACTGTTCTATATAATAAACTAAAGTTTCCAGTGATTTTCTGCATTTAAATTTTACAGTATCGGTTGTGATAGCCAGGTCTTTACCTTGGAAAAGCATTAGAAATTTTTCAGCCAAAAAATCAGTTTCTTTATGAAATCCTAAGGATTTTTGAATTCAGCCTGGGTCTTAGACAGTACAGGCTTTCAAAAGAAAGTTGACGTTTCTTTCGTTATTTCGACAAAGAGAAAGCCGTTCCTCCTTTGTGACAGCAGACCCAGAGAGAATGAGATCCTTAATTTTAACATAGGGGAAAATTTGCAAATGTCGGCTGATTGCAATTGTTGGTTCGCCCATGGAACGTTCAAAAGAGTTCCAAATAATGAGGATTTCAGGAGATTTCCCAAAGTTAAAAATCCAAAAAAAATCAAATATAATAATTATTATTGTCAAATTTATAAATTAAATTAAATTAAATTAGGTGATTAAAATATAAATTTAAAATAACCAGAGTTACATCTTCTAAATATTTTGACTAAATTCGAAATTGCTTAGAAAAAATGTTTCAAGTTGTTTTTCACTACAGATAGTTATACAGACTCAAAATCCGATTAGATTCCAATACCAAAATATGGCAGAGCCTCGTTTGTTGTAATTATTAAAATGTAGCAACTTTAGCTACCTACTGCTATTTGTCGTCTACTTTGAGAACACTTCAATTCGCAACAATCCAATAAAAAAATCAAGAAATTCCATTTTGAAACTGCTAAGTTGCTTGCTTGGCAGATTTTCAAAATAAAAAGTTGTAATTAAATGGTAAAATAAAAAAATTCAGATCTTTTTCGAAGTTGACTACCCCACCATATGAGATATTATAATTAATTTTATTAATTTAATTAATATTATATTGGCGTTTGAAGCGCGGAGTCGACTGTACTGTATTTCTTCTTTAAATTAATTAGTCTAACTTTAAATTTATTTAGTTTGAAGTTGTAAAATTAAGTAGTAAGTAAAGGAAATCACTGAAAGGTAGGTTGGTTCGTAGGATTTTCTAAATTTTCCAAAATTTTTAGATTAATACTTTTATGCTCCATTCCAATATGTTCACTTGTGCACTTTTGGGAAAATAATACAAATTTGCTTGGGGATATTCAAAATGTAATATATTTGCATAAATAATTTACTGTTGTCATTAACACATTGCTGATACATGAGAAAAACAAAAAAAATTTATAACATAAATATAATTAATTGCATTGTTAATTTGAACACATCAGGGTTGGGAATATTTTTAAATATACATAGGAATTAACGCCACCAAAGTCCATGTCCTGCTCCTAATCCTAATGGTCCAACGACTCCTACACCATGACCCCATGGGTTTCCATTAGTGGCAACAATGCCAGATGGTCCTTGGATGACTGCACCGTGTCCAACAGCAACTGCTGGAGCACCCCAAACGCCTGGAGCTGCCCAAACTCCTGGAGCTCCCCAAGCACCGTGAGTTGCGACTACTCCAGGTGCAACGGCAGCGTTGATAACACCTCCGTGACGAGGAGCAGCAACGACTGCACCACCTTCAACGGCGGATGAAATGGCACTACCATCGGGTCCTACAAGAGTGGCTGCAGCGGATGGTCCCTTGAGGGCTACTCCAGGGGCAGCTGGTCCTACCAAAGTACCAATACCTCCAATGACGGATCCATGGACCATCGAGATGGTTACCACAACGAGAGCGACCTATGTAATAAGAAGTAATAATAAAAATTACTGAGAACTTGGAATGATAATAGTAATTATTGTACTTACTGTGAATTTCATGTTGTTCAATGTGTAAATGATGTTTTTCCAACTTAACCCTACAACTTATATAGGTAGAAAAGTAAACCTTCAAGTGCGCAATTACTTCTTGCATTAAACGTAAAAAATTGAATTAATTTTGTAATAAATGTGAGTTATTGCATCAGGGGTTCAAAGGAAACGTACATACATGGAATGTAAGTACCTACTTAGCTTTTCCGTACTTTCCAATTAAATTGAATAGGTTGTTCAATGGGAAGGCTTCCTTCTTAATGTCTCCTTGACAGTCTAGAAAAATTACAGTCAACACAGAAGGCGAGGGGGGGACACTTACGAGTATTTCAGAATTTTAAACAAAACTTCCTAGAAATCTAAAAATATGTTTCTGTATTCTCCTTTTGTAAATTATTAAAGGATATATTAATTCATTTGTTTGATTTAGCTCTGTACCACTGTACCTCCCACATGGTAAATATTTAATGCAGGTAATTTATTTAAAAAATACAAAAAAATTAAAATTGCACTATTTATTGATTTATTTATAATAACTTTATAATAGATTAATCTAATAAATTAGATTTCTAACCTTGTTGTGAGCATAACTATCACCAACTACACCTACAATTTTATAATAATAATAATAATATTATATATTATATGCAATTGATGAATAGAATATTCGATAATCGATTTTTAATAATTTGATTTAGTTTTATTTGTATATGCATGTGACGTCCGTATCATTAAATTATATTTTATTGACTGGCTTTAAGATAAAAATATATATTATTTATTGATTGTCTTCTTGCGATCTTTGTTGAGCCTCTATTTGTTCTCTTGCTTCTTCACTTGCTGCCTCTTGGTCAATAATTGCTTGTTGTTGAATTTCTTTCAATTCTTCTTCTGCCTGCAGTACTCGAGCAACACCTTCGCTGCTGTCGGTTGTTACTACCTCAACGGTTTCGGTCAATTCCTCCGTACTGGAGTCTAAAAAAAATTATTAATTCCCGCAGGTTTGCTTTATGGTATTATCGCTGTTACCATCCCCTTCGCTTTCTTTAGTTTCATGTTTTGATTCGACTAATTCCACTTCAGTTGGAGGTTTTGGAATAGGGATTAAAACGGGTGGTACTGGTGGGAGCACCACTCCCCATCCAATTTTAGATGTAATTACACTACCGTCGGGACCTTTGATGATGACGGAATCGGGACCTTCGATTATGATACCAACCTTTTCGGGAGCGGGATAGCTCGTAACGCATTTTATGGTTACGACAGCCAGGACAAATGCCTGTAAAGTATAAAACTCAGTTTCGCACGGTTTATCCTTAAAGGACTAAGAGAACTTTCGCAGTTTTTAAAAACAAGAAAAATGCATAAATCGAAAAACTCAATTCTAAATTGGAGGAGGGTAGTGACAGGTGTTGTTCCCGAAGCGGTCACCCATCCACGACTTTCATCGGTAATTTGAAGAAAACAAATAAAATAGAATAGAAAATAAGTATTTGGATTGAGCTATGTCGCTGTCTTTCTATTAAATTATCTATTTAGCGTAAAAAATATTTAACCGCAAAATTAAATATTACGCATTTTGCGGTTGGACCCACCTTGTTATTGCCAAAATATCTTGGTCAATTCAGAGCCAATTGAATATTTTTGAGAATTTTATAATAAATAATAAGATTTTTTAATTTTAATTAGAAAACTTACCAAAGACTTCATTTTCAAAAATTTATCACTTAACTGTTACAAGTATGTGCAACTGCAAAGCATCACTAGAAAATTTTCTCTTATATAGCCTCGTGACAATTCTGCAAATGGAATGCACACCCATCTTTTACATTTCCATTTAATTTCCACATTTACAAGTAAAATAGCTTTATAATGCAACAAAGAAAACTCTTGCGTATAAACAAATTAAATTTTATTCGAACACATTTTAATATATTTACAATAATGACAAAATATACACATAAATAAAAAAAATGAGTAGATGTCGTTGTCCTTTAAAGCGCACGTCAATGAAGAAATAAAAATTTAAATTTGAAGAAAACAAAATAAATACATGAAAATATAGTAGAAAAAATTTTGTTTGGTTTTGTTAACTTTCAAGAAAGTTACCAACCGTGGTGACCAAGTCCAATATGACCGTTGACTCCATGAGAGACGATGGTTCCAGCTGGTCCAGCAACGACGGCACCAAGACCATGTCCAATACCGACACCATGTCCAAGACCAACTCCAAGACCAAGACCATGAGCTCCTACTAATCCAACGGCTCCATGACCGGCCCAGTCTTGGGAAGCCAACAAACCTTCTCCGTGCCATTGTCCATCATCGTGTCCGTGTCCAATAGCCAAACCATGAGCACCAACCCAACCACCGTGTCCAATTGCATTTGGGATTCCATTTGGTCCAATAGCACCATGTCCAGTTACAATTCCAGCTGGTCCAGCAGCTCCATTGCTAGATACTACACCGGAAGCACCAACGACTGGAAGATGTCCGTGTCCATGTCCATAACCCAAACCCCACAAACCGGAGGGTGCGGCGCTGGTCAAAACTGCCACACAGGCAAATACAGCAACGGTCTAAAATTCAAAAAATAGTTGGGTAATTTTAAATTTGAGTTGGAGAGATGTCGGTCTTACCAAAGTATTCATTGTAGTATAAGAGGAGATCTTGTAAAGCTGAAGAACTGTACAATGTCACTAGGATAGCAACCCTCGTTTATATACTTCGATAGTGTCCTTCATGAACAACAAATAATTGTTTATTTGTAATAGTAAATTTACCTCCCGATCAAACTGACCACGCCTTGGTTTCCGTACTTTAGTTTTTAGAGTGCAATTAGAAGGTAAATAGCATTGCCATGTTAAAATAAAACTGTTTAATTACAAATCGTAATCACATGTAGTTATTAATTAACACTTTAACTAAATATATTGTTTAGAACAAGCAAGGACGCATTACAATAATTGATTTATTAAATTATTTAATCCTAAAGCTTCCTATTGATAAAATATAAGCTCGAATTGAATACTATTGTAAATTTATTAATGAAACTCTGAAACGACTGAATCAATTATTCATGCAGATGTTTCATTATTCATGTCTATTAATGCGATCATTCACCAACTAAATATTAGTTGCCAAACCTAATAACATCATTAACTTATGAAGAGGAAACAAATTCGTGAAACAAAAAATTTTTTATTTGTAAATCAAAAAAATTACCAAAAGTCTCAAAATTAGGATTTTTTGAAAAAAATTATTTTACATTTTCGTCCTGTTAGGTCAAAAATTGACCGACAAATGATTTTCTAAAAATTAAAAAAAAAAGATTAATTTACTCATGTAAAGTTTGGGATCTCATGATAAGTCAGTGCGCTCATCAGGCCGCACAAACGGGAAAATAAAATTTAATTGATTAGATTTTCGGATTCTATTTATTCCTCTACCACCAATAATGCTCAACTTGCTCATCTTGTAGGTACTTGTTTAGTTACAAACTAAAAAGGGAGATTCTGACGAATCAGTGCGGCCTTCAGGCTGCTAAAGCTATGAGACAGCAAATTTATAAAAATACAAAATTAAAATATTATTTAATCGATTTTATTTTCGTTTTTTACTTATTCCCTTCCGACACAGAATGGTCAACTAGCTAATCTCATGTTTAGTTACCAAGTTAAACACATGGAGCAGTTTGTGACAAATCAGTGCGGCATTCAGGCCGCACAATATAGAGACAACCAAGTTTTTAAAATAACAAAATTAAAATAAAATTTAATTGATTTATAGTGGTTTTTTGTTCATTTCTCTAAGACAGAACTAGTAAACTTGCCCATCTAACGTTTAGTAGCCAAACTAAACACAGAGGTTATGGGAAATCAGTGCGGCTTTAGACCGCATAAACTATGGGACGTCAGGTTTATAAAAAGTCAAAATTAACATATTATTTAATTGATTATATATTAGTTTTTGGTTTATTTCCCTGCGTCAAAAAAACTGCGACCAAACTAAACACAGGGAGGTTATGATAAATCAGTGCGGCCTTCAGGACGCACAAGCTATGAGAAATCAAGTTGATAAAAAAACAAAATTTAATTGATTACATTATATTGGTGTTTTGTTCATTGCTCTAAGACAAAAACTAGTCAACTTGCTCATCTAATGTTGAGCAGTAGCGTAGAGTGGGGGGCGCAGGGGGTCAAATGGCCCGGGCGGCACTTTTGTGGAGGGCGGCAGGGAATAGCCTAGGAATAAAATTATAAATTTTTTATTTTAATTTCTTTTTAATAATTATTTTTTTCTAATAAATCTAATAAATTAATATAAGAAATACCTTTTTTCCTTAATTGCGAAAATAGAGAACGGCAAATTTAAATAGGGGGGCAGCAAATTTAGGGTTTGCCCCGGGTACCAGAAATCCACGCTACGCCGCCACTGATGTTTAGTTATCAAACTAAACTCATGAAACAGAGTAAGACAATTCAGAAAAATCGAATGGAGCAGTCAGATTTCTCGTAAGTATGATATTTTTTATTTTATTTGACTTTAAACGTAACACATTCGCAGTCAATTAGTCCCTAATTTGTTTCGCGATTTTACACAGTTTTGATTGATTCCGCGAGGTTCTGAAGGCTATATCCAGCAGTAGGCATCTTAGTACGTCGATTTAAGTAATAAAACGGCCACCTATATTTTTAAGAATTTTGAAAAAAACGTAAGGTTAACCCCTTTAGTGTTTTTTGACCCCAAAAAATAAAAAGTGGAATTCGGCAGCTTCTTTCACTGTTTCTTACGTATTTTGATCAGAAAATTCAAATGGCGCAGTCAAATTTCTCGTAAGTATGATATTTTTATTTTATTTGGCTTTAAACGTAACACATTTGGGGTCAATTTGCCATCGATTTGTTTCGCGATTTTACACACTTTTGATTGATTCCGCGAGGTTCGGAGGGCTGTATCCAACAGTAGGCATTTAAGTACGTCGATTTAAGTAATACAAAAGCCACCTAGATTTTTAAGAATTTTGAAAAAAACGTAAGGTTAGCCCCTTTAGTGTTTTTTTACCCCAAAAAATGAAAAGTGGAATTCGGCAGCTTCTTTCACTGTTTCTTACGTATTTTGATCAGAAAAATCAAATGGCGCAGTCAGATTTCTCGTAAGTATGATATTTTTTATTTTATTTCACTTTAAACGTAACACATTCGGGGTCAATTAGCCCCTAATTTGTTTCGCGATTTTACACAGTTTAGTTTAATTCCGCGAGGTTCTGAAGGCTGTATCCAGCAGTAGGCATCTTAGTACGTCGATTTAAGTAATAAAACGGCCACCTAAATTTTTAAGAATTTTGAAAAAAACGTAAGGTTAACCCCTTTAGTGGTTTTTGACCCCAAAAAATGAAAAGTGGAATTCGGCAGCTTCTTTCACTGTTTCTTACGTATTTTGATCAGAAAATTCAAGTGGCGCAGTCAAATTTCTCGTAAGTACGATATTTTTTAATTCATTGGATTTTAAACGTTACACATTCGGGGTCAATTAGCCCCTAATTTGTTTCGCGATTTTACACAGTTTAGTTTGATTCCGCGAGGTTCTGAAGGCTGTATCCAGCAGTAGGCATCTTAGTACGTCGATTTAAGTAATAAAACGGCCACCTAAATTTTTAAGAATTTTGAAAAAAACGTAAGGTTAACCCCTTTGGTGTTTTTTGACCCCAAAAAATGAAAAGTGGAATTCGGCAGCTTCTTTCACTGTTTCTTACGTATTTTGATCAGAAAATTCAAATGTCGCAGTCAAATATCTCGTAAGTACGATATTTTTTAATTTATTGGATTTTAAACGTTACACATTCGGGGTCAATTAGCCCCTAATTTGTTTCGCGATTTTACACAGTTTAGTTTGATGCCGCGAGGTTCTGAGGGCTGTATCCAGCAGTAGTCATTTAAGTACGTCGATTTAAGTAATAAAAAGGCCACCTAGACTTTTAAGAATTTTGAAAAAATCGTAAGGGTAACCCCTTTAGTGTTTTTTGACCCCAAAAAATGGAAAGTGGAATTCGGCAGCTTCTTTTACTGTTTCTTACGTATTTTGATCAGAAAAATCAAATGGCGCAGTCAGATTTCTCGTAAGTATGATATTTTTTATTTTATTTGACTTTAAACGTAACACATTCGGGGTCAATTAGCCCCTAATTTGTTTCGCGATTTTACACAGTTTAGTTTGATTCCGCGAGGTTCTGAGGGCTGTATCCAGAAGTAGGCATCTAAGTACGTCGATTTAAGTAATAAAAAGGCCACCTAAATTTTTTAAGATTTTTGAAAAAAACGTAAGGGGAAGCCCTTTGGTGTTTTTTAACCCCAAAAAATAAAAAGTGAAATTCGGCAGCTTCTTTCACTGTTTCTCACGTATTTTGATCAGCAAATTCGATTGGAGCAGTCAGATTTCTCGTAAATATGATATTTTTTATTTTATTTGACTTTAAACGTAACACATTCGGGGTCAATTAGCCCCTAATTTGTTTCGCGATTTTGCACAGTTTTGATTGATTCCGCGAGGTTCTGAAGGCTGTATCCAGCAGTAGGCATCTCAGTACGTCGATTTAAGTAATAAAAGGGCCACCTATATTTTTAAGAAATTTGAAAAAAACGTAAGGTTAACCCCTTTAGTGTTTTTTGACCCCAAAAATGAAAAGTGGAATTCGGCAGCTTCTTTCACTGTTTCTTACGTATTTTGATCAGAAAATTCAAATGGCGCAGTCAAATTCCTCGTAAGTACGATATTTTTTAATTTATTGGATTTTAAACGTTACACAATCGGGGTCAATTAGCCCCTAATTTTTTTCGCGTTTTTACACAGTTTAGTTTGATTCCGCGAGGTTCTGAAGGCTGTATCCAGCAGTAGGCATCTTAGTACGTCGATTTAAGTAATAAAACGGCCACCTAAATTTTTAAGAATTTTGAAAAAAACGTAAGGTTAACCCCTTTAGTGTTTTTTGACCCCAAAAAATGAAAAGTGGAATTCGGCAGCTTCTTTCACTGTTTCTTACGTATTTTGATCAGAAAATTCAAATGGCGCAGTCAAATTTCTCGTAAGTATGATATTTTTTAATTTATTGAATTTTAAACATTACACATTCGGGGTCAATTAGCCCCTAATTTGTTTCGCGATTTTACACAGTTTAGTTTGATTCCGCGAGGTTCTGAGGGCTGTATCCAGCAGTAGTCAATTAAGTACGTCGATTTAAGTAATAAAAAGGCCACCTAGACTTTTAAGAATTTTGAAAAAATCGTAAAGGTAACCCCTTTAGTGTTTTTTGACCCCAAAAAATGGAAAGTGGAATTCGGCAGTTTCTTTCACTGTTTCTTACGTATTTTGATCAGAAAAATTAAATGGCGCAGTCAGATTTCTCGTAAATATGATAATTTTTATTTTATTTGACTTTAAACGTAACACATTCGGGGTCAATAAGCCCCTAATTTGTTTTGCGATTTTACACAGTTTTGATTGATTCCGCGAGGTTCTGAGAGCTGTATCCAGAAGTAGGCATCTAAGTACGTCGATTTAAGTAATAAAAAGGCCACCTAAATTTTTTAAGATTTTTGAAAAAAACGTAAGGGGAACCCCTTTGGTGTTTTATGACCCCAAAAAATGAAAAGTGAAATTCGGCAGCTTCTTTCACTGTTTCTCACGTATTTTGATCAGAAAAATCAAATGGCGCCGTCAGATTTCTCGTAAGTATGATATTTTTTATTTTATTTGGCTTTAAACGTAACACATTCGGAGTCAATTACGTTTGACATTAATTGCTTTCGAAAATCTCTGGAAATTTTGTAAATCTTCGGAAATCCTTGGAAGTCAGCATTCGGCCGTCCTGCTTAGCTGAAATTTTGGTTTCACAGATTTTCACATAATGAAATTTTGCTTGGAATTGAGTCAATCAAAAAAGGCTGGAAGACTTGAACGCGGATAATTCGAGTCAAAATTTATATCTGTGGCATGAGTGACCTCTATTTGCTTTTTCGCTAATTATAGGTAGTATTTAATTTTTTTGTATTAAAATTTTTTAGGTGAATCAAACTTCATTTTTTTTAAATATAAAAATAAAAAGCTATAGAACTGTAAGATTAAGAAATAGAGATCAAAATAACGATAAATCTATGAGCCCACGCATTTGGCGAAAACCCCCCTGATACGTAACCGTGCTTGAAAATCATGGATCTAGACAGACAGTAGTTCTTCTTGGTAAAGTCTGGTTTATCCATTCATGCACGTCAGTGGGAGATAGATAACAGATAAGATTTCTCAAAATAATAATAAAATATATTAGAGAAAAGACTTGAGATGATGAATTCTCAAATGTAGAATATAGCTGAACATATTCTGGCCGAGATTCTGGGTAATAATAAAAATTTTTCAAATTTTATTGTTTGATTAAACTGTTCATTTTTAAATTTGAATGTTTAATATTCAAATGTAAATTTCAAAAATTCTGAGTTTGCTTTTCACCGTTGTAGGTGCCCAGAATTAAATACTATATATGCGACGACAAAACGACGATGGCGAAATGTCTCCTCTGACGAGAATAAACATAGTTTTTTAACAAATTTTTTTTCCAGTCTAATCTGTTTTTTCCACCGTTAAAAATTAAATTAAGCAGACACTAAAATTCAAAAATTTTGAAATTATGTACTTACAACACTTATCTTCTGCTTAGCTCAGTTGGTGCAAAGAGTACGCATGAGACTCCTGAAAAAAACGCAGGTTTCTTATTATATATTTTTTAATTAAAATATTAAATAATTTTTTTAAATAAAGAAAAGTTGAATAATTAATTTCAAAAAGAGAAAAAAAAGCACTTTTGAGCCTTTTGTCCAGGGCCTTAAAGATATCTTAAAGAATAGCTAATAATATTTGAAAAAAATTAAAAAATAATAAATAGGTTTCAATAATTTTTTCATCAAACTGTAAATGGTGCATTTCATTTGTGGTTGTTCGCCTTCTAACAATCGTTTACTCACAGGTGGTTTCATAAACTGTTGCTTTCTAAATTCTTCCTACTCGATATTATTATTAATCTGATAAACTTTTTCAACAATAAATCAATAATTTTGTAAACAAACACTTGATGAAGAATTGTCGTAAATACTTTGTTCTTCTCAAAGGTTTCGTAAATTTTTTTAATTTTTTATTGCAATATACTACATAATAATAATAATTTATAGCTTATTATTTGCTGTGTCATGGGCGCCCAAACCATTTTTTCCAAGGAGGGGCAGATTAAATTCCTACTGTGTAGCGATCCATGATGTTTTTGTTATGATTGGCAAAGTGCTTACTTAAATTTTTATAAAAAAAGGTGTCAGGAAAACCTGCAACTGTGCAAGTAAATAAATTGCATTTAGTGCATTTTTCACAAATGCAAGGACAAGTGAAATTAAATGTCCCTTTAGTTTAATGCAAATATAAATTTGTAGCAGTCGTGGAAAAATCAAGGCAAAGGTAATACTCAACTTTAAACTTTAATAAGAAATATAGCATTTTCAAGTACCCACCCATCGGATAAGAAATTCCATAAGTTATTTTTCTAATCGACTTCTTGAATTAAGTGCAATTTCTTTAAGGACTGCAAAAAAAGGCGAATTGTGTAAGACATTATTATTAATAATATATCCATCGTTCGTTCAGACCTCAAGGATAATCTAACAATATTAGATTGTGTAATATTTCACGCCCAGTAGATTCATACTGAATTTTTCAAAAAGCTCACATTGATTGGTTTTGTTTTTTCTTCAAAATTATTAAACTAGAAATATCTTTGTTCATTCCTTTCGTAATAATTCAATGGAATTTGGGTTTTTGTATTCCCCAATTATGGAAAAAAATACATTCGACCTTAATAGCTTTCAATATGACCAACGACAAAAGAATTCTTAAACTTGGCCTTCACCTAAGAGCAAAAATAAACAAAGAAATCAAAATAAAAAAATAGTAATTAGCATTTGCGAAGTAATTAGTTTTATATGAAAACCCTTTTAATGCAGGGAAATGGATTTTTCTGATTTTATTCATTTTGCTCAGAAAATGGAAGTTTGGAAGTGTAAACGCCGAGACTCCAATTTAAATTATCTGTCAAAATCTTCTTTAAAACAAAAATGTTTATTGTCAGAGCATTCTTGTTAATTATACTTGTTTCAAAAACAAAGAAAATTCAAAATCACAATTTTGCCACCAAAACAACGAAACCTGCGCCAATTGCCATTGGCCCCAATCGATACGAATTTGTTTACGCAGGTTGACAAGTAAACAAGCCGAAGGTTATTGAATGTCAAAGTGTGAGATTATGGGTAATTTCCCGGCATACCATGCATTTTTGTATCAAATAGAATTTAATTTTTAAATTATCGGCAACGCAAATCCGTAATGCTATTTAAAAATACGGAAATTTTACAATTTGTCATCTGTGTATAATTAGTTTTACAGTTAGTTCGAGCATGTGGCAGCCATTTTAGAATTTCGCTTAATTTACTGTTCCTTAATATTGCACAAATATCCGAATTAAAAGCTTTTAAAGCATGGAAAACACCGACTCCGAATTACAAGAAAAACCAATTTATCAATTTTACACGATAATCAATAACGGCGCTGGTTTGGTTTATAATCAGGAAGAGCAACAAGAAAATTTATATAAAATCGACGAAAATGATGAAAGTGTAGAACAAATTGTCTACGTCACTCTAAATCCAACCGAAGAGGGTGAAGAAGATTCTAACAACGTCGATGGATTAATAAACGAGAACATTTACGAAAACATAACCTCAACCTCTAATGGATTGAAATTTGTCACTCTCGAAGATGGACAAATTTACATCACCTCAGCGGACAATTCCGGTAAATATTCTTAAAATTTACTCTTACTTTCTCTTAAAATCCCCTTTTCAGATTTGTCAAACCTCGAATCTAACTGTCCCTTGCTGACCAATATAAACGAAGACTCCCAGACTTTTGAGGACGATGTTACTTTAGTAGCCAACGAGGATGAAATAATAGAAAGTGTTGATGGTAGGAAACAGCGGTATAACCCTATTATAAAAATCTATTAACAACTTTTATTTTGACAGAAGATGATTCCAATTACCGAAAAATCCGACTGGAAGATGGCACTTGTGCTTTGATTGACGCTTCTGTATGGGACTCCTTGATACAAGAAACCTCACCACAAGAAACTGAGGCGAAAAATAAACGAAAATTTCATTGTACTTACGTAAATTGTGGTAAATCTTTCACGACTTCGCATCATTTACAGGTACAACTTTCCCTTGTCCTAGTGCGGAGATTTTCAAGCTTAGTTTTAGGTTCACAACCGGAGCCACACCGGGGACAGACCTCACGCCTGTAATGTGGAAGGTTGTGACAAAGCTTTTGCAACCGGGTATTCCTTGAAAGCTCACTTGCGAACTCACACAGGTGAGAAACCCTACGGTTGCACTATTTGCCTGAAACATTTTAAAACGTCCGGCGACTTACAGAAACACATTCGCACGCACACAGGTAGGAATTTCCCATGCCCCCACTTTTGTTAGGTTATGATTATTTTTATTTTGACAGGTGAAAAGCCATTTAAGTGTCCAATCGAAGGTTGTGATAAATCGTTTACCACGTCCAATATCCGTAAGGTCCACATACGATCGCATACAGGCGAGAGACCCTACGTCTGCGAAGTTGCAGAATGTGGAAAATCGTTTGCTTCTGCCACGAATTACAAAAACCACATGAGAATTCACTCGGGCGAAAAGCCATACTTATGCTCTGTACCTGTGAGTTTTAAAGAACCATGGTGACGGTATGTACTAATTACTATTATTTTAGGGCTGTGGTAAAAGGTTTACCGAATACTCTTCTTTGTACAAGCACAATGCCGTTCATCAACCCTACAAAATGTTCCGATGTGATTACTGTGACCAACTGTTCAAATTTGAAAATACGCTACGATTGCACAGAAAGACAGCACATACCATCATAAAAACTGAAGATGGAACGGAATTTTATTTTTCAGACCAACAGAAGTCGATGGTCCTGGAAATCAACGAGTCGGAAGATCTCAATGCGATTATTGATCCAAATTTGTTAACAGATGAAAGTAACTTGCAGTATGACGATGGCGAATTATAAATGCTAATCATAATCACCTGCTTTCGTATCATATAGAAAGAACCATTTTAGCGGGATAGGTTAATTTCGATGAGTGCGTGAAGCAACTACGAACATTGAAATGAGATATTTAAGATCTGTATTGACATTCCAAATCAAAATAAAATTAATTTGTCTTTTAGTGTTTAAGTTTGTAGTTTGCAGAATAACACAAAACGAAATTGTAAGATATGACTCTGTTGCAGCAGGGTATAATAAAGGGAATCCCCTGGCAGACGAGCCGGATTGGCTTGATGTTTCGCTGGCTCTCGTTTCTTTTTCTCACAGCTAATTACGTAATTATCTTTTAGAATAAATGTGAGTTCCAGTAAGAATTAATTTTTTTAATTAAGAAATTCCTAATTAGTATTTTTTTTAGTATTAATTAGTATCTTCTAGAGAATTAGTCTCGAAAACAGGATTATTACATTTCAGCTTTTGGTGAATTACAACCAGAGGAAAGTTATTCGACTTGGAATCTCGTTAATCTCATTATGGGCGTCAACATTTTGAATAAGCTGTTTTTTCACTACTTTAATATTATTACTTCAAGCAGCATCAATTCTCATATGTCTTTCTCTTAATTTTTTTTGTACAATATTGATTTTTCATAAATTTTGTTGATCCGCGTGGGAATCTTGCTAATCTAGTCGCAAAATTACTTCTTAAAAAATAGAGACTATTTTAATTAAACTTAATAATCGATTTTTTACGTTTTCAGAAAAATATAACATTTTATTCGGTGCTAATGCACTTTTTGTGGTTAATCTGGATTTGTTTGGTCGTTCCAAGAGCGGATCAAGGCAAAATTCAGGTGTATTTAGCCAGCCCCCTCCGCCACTACTTCGAATTTTGGATATAAAATAGTTTAAATCGTTTGTACCTTCTTTATTTTTGATTGTACTACTTTTTTTTGATATACAGAGGATACTGACCCGCAGAGTGGATTAACGAGATTTTTTTAAAATAATATTTATTACAAAAATTGTATTATTTACATATTATGTACCAAGTAAAAAGTTTAAATTATGGTTTTTATAATGTAGGTATGTTACGGTCAATGATGACAATTCGGCCATTAATGTCAATGGCTGGACAATAACGTCAATGCTCAGCTTAGTTGGGCATTAACGTAACTGACCGCTCATTGACGTCAATGAGCATGCATTTTAGTCGATGTTAACTTTTAAAATTTCATATGTGGATTTTAGAGTTTTTACATCATTGTCCGGGCAATGACGTTATTGCCCAATACAGGACGGGCAATGATGAAACTACTATTCTACAAATTCCATCAGTTTCCATATTCCATCACTCTTATTACCGAGTTTAGGCTTTCTTGGAGAGGGAACGCCATAGAAGGGAGATGCATTAGTCTCCCCCCCGCCCCGTTGTATCCGCTCTTGGGTCGTTCATAGGTTTGTTTGTTAATTGGTTAGGTATAATTTGTTTGTTTGATAATTCGTTCGTTGGTTTGCTTGTTTATTTATTCGTTGGTTGGTTTGTTCGTTCGCTTGTGTGTCTGTTCCATGATTTATTTGTTAGTTTGTTTATTTATTTGTTTTTTTTAGTTCGATCAGTAATATATGAATTTGTTGATTCTTTCATTCGTTTGTTCGTTGATTTATTTGTTTGTTGATTCTTTCGTGTTTGTTCGTATTGGGGATTTTTCTTAGGAGATTGGATACTTTGAATGATTAAATTTGAGTTGAAAACTTGAAGATTCACTAGATAATTTTTGAAAATCACGTTTTTTAGAATTTTTTTTAGAAAAACGGCATCTCTGAGTCGTTCTTCTCATTAAAAACATCCCTAAAGCGGCCCCAACTCAAAAATTACAAATATAGATTATAATTATGGGGATCATTTGCTGTGGGTTCAATAGTCACGTTACCAAAAATTTCACATTTTCACCTTTCGGTACATCCCCTTCGTGTTCAATTTACATTCCGTTGAACTTTCTTACTTCGCAATTATTGCAAGTCAAGTGCAGTTAACACTGACCCAATTTTAAAATAAACTAAATGGAATTTAGATTAAAAATTTACTATAATATGCATATTTGTAATAATTATGGTTACATAATTTATTTATACACCTCCGCATCTTATTGAATATATTGTAAGTTATAAATATAATAATATATTATTATATTACTTATTTTACCCATGGCTATTCAATTATTCAATTAAATATGTATTTTTAGAAATATTGGCATTCAGATAATTGGAATTTGAATAATTGGCGTTTTTATAACCAATCCCGCCGTTTAACCCTTCAGTTCACGGGTGCAACGCATCAAACAGTTGACTGAAGGGTTACCTAACAAGAAAACTCAAGAGTTATAAACAATTCAATATATTTTATTGAAACACAATTTTATATTTACAGTTTATGTATCAAGTTGTCAACAATATGTGATAAAATGTACACATAAATAAAGAAAATGGAAAATGTCGGAATCCTTTGAAGCGCATGTTGATGAGAGATAATAAATTAAAAATATACATGAAGAATATTTTTCGGTTTAAGAAAGTTACCAACCATGATGACCAAGTCCGTGATGACCATGAATACCATCAGTAACAATGGTACCAGCTGGTCCAGCAACAATGGTTCCATGTCCAAGACCGACTCCATGTCCAAGACCGAGTCCGTGTCCAAGACCAAGACCATGAACACCTGGGGCAATAATAGCGGCTCCATGACCGGCCCAGTCTTGGGAAGCTACCAAACCTTCGCCGTGCCATTGTCCATCATCGTGTCCGTGTCCAATAGCCAAACCATGAGCACCAACCCAGCCGACGCCAGCGTGTCCAACTGCATTTGGAATTCCGTTGGGTCCAACGGCACCGTGTCCGTTGACAACACCAGCTGGTCCAGCAGCTCCGTGGCTAGATACTACTCCTGAAGCTCCAACCAAAGGTAAATGGCCATGTCCGTGTCCATGTCCATAGCCCAATCCTCCCCATAAACCGGAGGGTGTTGCGCTAGCTAAAACTACCACACAGGCAAAGGCAGCTACGGTCTAAAATATTGCAAAAATTAATATTATGTTACCAATCCTCGACGTAATTCTTACTAAAGTATTCATTGTAGTATAAGTGGAGATCTTGTAAAGCTGAAGAACTGTACAATGTCTAATATGATATCAACCCTAGTTTATATAGTATCTACTTCAATTACGTCCTTGATAATCATTTAAGAATAATTTTAAAGAATTTGTGATAGTACTATAAATTTACTTCCCGTAATGTTGACCCCGCCTTAGTTTCCTACTTTTAGTTTTCTAGACTGCAATTAGAAGGTAAATAGCATTGCCGGACTAAAAATAAAATTAATTCTAATTATTAAATATAGATACGTAAAGGTGATTTGGAGTATACCGGCAGGTTACATTTAAATTGATTTTACAAAATGTTTGCTTTTGCAGACAATTAAGTAAATTATATGTATAGAAATATGTATGAGGATAATTTCTACTTAGTTCACCGTGCGCGAAACTAATGCATAGAATGAATATAAGTTTAAAAATAAATATGGATATTGGCTATTAAAGTATTATAAATAAATATGTAATTACTAATTATTATTTATTTTTAAAATACATAAACAAGTACGAGAATCTTGTCATTTTGGATTATTTTTTTAAATTTTATCATCAATAATTTTTTTTAATTTCAATAATATATAAAAAAAATTTCTGTAATTTAGATTTAGAGCATTTTTCAGTAGAAAACTGAATTTATTTTTTTTTGTTTTGTTTCATTAGTGTAATCTTTTCGTAAATTTACAGAAGATTAGGGCGATAGCATGTTAACCCGGTGGACAAATTTAAATTTATTTTAATGAAATTAAATTGCAAATAGGTGTAAAGATTAAATTTTGTGGATTATTCAAAATTTTGGGTAAAAAGGACACAATTAGCTGCTTCTAAAAGGCTATCCCTCTCTCCTAAGTGTTTTTTGTTGCTTATTGCTCTTAAAAAAATTGCTTGAAGTCACTCAAACTCGAAAATTACAGATGTAGAAAAACATTCCTGAAGACACCCGAGCTCAAAAACGATGGATTTTTTCACATTCCTCACAATTATTAAAAACATTTGCTTGTACTTGAAAATCAGGGGTCTAAAATGACATAAATACAAATTAAAATTAAGTTATTAAATGATTCGTTGGAAAGCCCGTCCCCGGATTAAACCCTTAATTTCCTTTCCCGCTACTGGAGGATTCGCCGTTTTTCTATATTTTCAAAATAACGCAAAAAGGTGCTGCTAACCTCGATGTGCCGTCGGGCAATTAATTTTTTTTTATAATAATATAAAAATTAATAAGCTTCTCAAATTCGAATTTTCTTTAGCCGAACGTTTTAATTTTCCTCAGTTTTGTTCAAAAACAAAAGATTTTCCAGCTTTTTCTGACGAAATTTCTATAATTATTCTGTCTTCTCTAGGTATTCTAGAAGAGTGGAAATTTTTTTCGCTCCCAGACTATAATTTCGACAGTTAACTTTCAAACTAACGCAAAAGTTGCTGCTAAACTCTGAAACACTAAAAAAGTGTAAATCCTGCGATATGTACTGGAGGGTGTTCCACACCCCCCAGAACCCCCGGTTTACAATTTTGAATTTATATTTTTATCTTATTTTAATAATTAACTTTCACAGTAACACAGAAAGGGGGCATCCATTAATTAAGTGAGTTGATTTTGGTAATTTTTGGACCCCCCGCTCCCTTGGTGAGATGTCGTGAGATTTGGCTCGACCCCTTTCCTAACAATTTCACGTGAGGTTTTTTAAAATGCGTATTTTTAATGTAAATACGTTAATCTGTGCTTCATTGCGTTGGATTTGTAAAAAAAGCATAATTTGATTAATTACTTTTATTTAAGAATAGTTAACACAAAAAAATTAGGTCATATTTGCCGAGACCCCCCTCTCCCTCACGTAAGATTGGGTAAGATTCGTAATTAATTCGTAATTAATGGACGCTCCCAAAGTAGCTGCTAAACTCCGTGAGCAGTAGGGTAATTAAATAAAAAATATGTTTTTCAAGTTTTAATTTTTTATAGCCGAAGGTTAAACCCTCATTTTTGCTTAAAAATTCAAATTTCCCGGTTTGGATTAATGTTGGACAAATATTTTTAGTATATATTTTTCGGTTGGTAAAAAAATCGACCAATCAGGGTGTTTTTTTTTCACCAAAAAATGACACGCTGTATCCGGAGCAGCAGCGTGCTGGGATTTCATATATTAAGATTTTGGCAGTTGCACGACTAGAAGTCAACTGTGGACCGCCTACGAAATCGAATCGAATCGGTAACTTGGATGGGAAACCACGTTCTTAGCCGAACGCTTCCATGTCTACCCTAATGTGCCTAAGCGGCAATTTTTGACGAATTTATTGTGATTGGCAGTCCTTTGTCGACGCAACGCCGCTAGTGAGCCACCTAGTCGGCCATGGCTCAAGAACAGGGACATCTTTACGTGGATTTCGAACCAAATGATCTCCACTCACACAAAGTTTTCCGCCTAAAAGATGATTCGATCCTGGGATTCCCAGTCCACAGCAGAGTCGAGTAGCGAACCATATATGCTGCCCTTTTTATCGAGTACGCGTACTGTTAACAGAATAAGCAAAACACCAACTTTTATGTGAACAATCAAAACAAAGCAGCTTTGATTTAAATTTTTAATGCAAACCTTCTACTTTCTATGGTATTCATAGAATTAGAAAATTTACTTCCGTTTTTAAGTTAGAAAAACTTTAAGGATTATGAAAACTAGAGGATCAGGATGCAATATTTTTGAAATTTTAGTAGCACTTGGACTGTTCCAGAAGAATCAGCAAAACAAACTAATTTTGTTAAATTCAGTAGCAACTGGTACGGGGAGAGCGATGGGACGCCTCTCTATCAAGACAGTTTCACAAATGAGATTTAAAATTTAATTCAAGCAAAAACATTTTTTTTAAGTAAAACAAGAAATTTTCTAGAATTTCTTAAGATTCCACAAGATTTTCTAAGATTTTCATAAATTTCTTTAGATTTCTTGGGATTCCCCAACAATTTCTAAATTTCCTACCTAAGATTTTCAAGATTATTTAAGATTTCCGTGGATTTTCTCAGACTTCTTAAGATTAATTACATGAATTTTTTTGAATTTCGTGTTTCCTAAGAATTCCTTGAATTTTCTAATATAGGATATCCTTGGATTTTCTCCAACACTTTAAGACTTTCCAAGATTTTCTTAGACTTTCTACATATTTTTGGATTTCCTATTTTCTAAGCTTTTTTGATTTTTTAGAATTTTCTAAGATTTACTAGATTTTCTCAGATTTTCCAAATAATAATTTAACCAAATAAGAGAATTAAATTGAAAATTATAAAGAAATTTTGTAAAATATTGCTTAATTGATGTGGGGGGAATCGATGGGCAAATCTGGTGTACAAGTAAAGAGAAATCTGAAGAAATTCAAAAAGTCTTTTGAAATTTTTTAGAAAAAGAAAAAACTTTTTTTACTTTTTCAACTTTTTCGAAAGAAAATCTCGAGGCAATCTAAGGGAAAATCCGGGGAAATCTTTCAAAAACCTTGTTAAAGAAAAGTTATTGTTCAAAAATTTGCCTTGTGGTTCGCCTCTTGTTAATTGGAATATTCGAATATAATATTAATTCGAATCATGTCCTTCGAGGAGTTTGGAAGGAAATCTGATTTTTCGAGAGATTAAAAATACAGATTATTTCGATTATAAAGTGTATTTAATGAATTTTCAAAATAATTTAGTAATAATTAAAAACAAAATTAAAATTGATACCTGAACACATGCGTAAGCTAATCAGTTATTTGAATTAGCTTATTTGTTAGTTAAATTTAAAATGTATACTAATTAAGTTTAGAAAACTTAAATATTTAATATTTGAATTTTTTAAATTTCTACCTTCTATTAAAATTCATATTAATATCTACCTCGATAGTCAGGGTAGTCGGCCATAGAGTGTAAAGTTATGACAACCAGATGCAGTGGATAGACCATAGTGAAATTCGATTAGTATGAAACTTGATTTTTTGATCTCTTCAGTTCGACGGTAGGAAATAAGCATTTACCAATAACTTGTAAATATACAATAATATAAATATTATCTGCGGTTATTATTTTTGATTTGAGAAAAAACGTTAAAATCTATTTTAGGTGGACTCTGAAAAATTGATACGGCGACAGATGGGCAAGTTATCGTTAACTTTAATGTTTCTATTTTAATGTTCTCTATTACTAGTCCAGTTAAATTAGATAAAAATAAAACATTAATTAATCCTGTTAAACATACTAAAAGTCCCTGTCGAAATCTGTTGCTCTTGAGCCGCCATCTTTGAAAGAAGGTACACTTTTTCAGTTTTTTGTCTATATCTCGGCAACTCATACTGATACAAAAAAAAAGTTTAGATAAAAATTGTAGTTTATTAAATTTTCTTCAAAAAAATTTCTATACATTTTTTTGTATCTCCAATACTTTAGCTTTACTTTATGCGACGCATATCTTTCTTATACTTTTTTGTACTGGAGAAAAAAGCTGCAAAACGGCTCTCTGTATGCAACGTCGGATTACAGCTAAAGTATTAGAGATACAAAAAAATATAAATTAACTTATTTCAAGGATATTTAATCAATTACAATTTTTACTTAAACTTTTTTTTTCTATCAGCACAAGTTTGCGAGATATAGACAAAAAACTGAAAATGTGTACCTTTCTTCCAAGATGGCGGCTCGAGCGCAACAGATTTCGACGGGGACTTTTAGTATGTTTTATAGGAAGCCGTAATAAATGTGTGTACCAAAATTCAGATTTTTACCAATGAATGGTAAACTATGATAACAACTATCATGTTTTATTGCAGTTACATAATATACCAAGGGTTTAATCTATCGGGGAGGTTTTCAACATCAATGTAGTGGACGGATTACTTGAAGAGCTAAAACTGGAACTCAAACTTTCATCAAGCAGGTAGCATCTTTTAGCTGCCAATATTTACAATGTCACTGTTGACAGTTTTGAAAGTTTAAAAATCTATAGCAAAAGTTTCGATTAATGATTTATGATAACACTATGATAAATTCAGGTGGAGCACAACTGATATCGAGAAAATCATATTTTGCCAAATTGCTAAATTATTTGCCAATGCCACTAAAAAATGTTAAATTAAACAAAATTGATGTAGAAAGTAATTTGGGAACTTTAACAAGAAACGAAATTAGCTTTAAAAATGCGAGTGTGAAGGCTTTGGTAAGTTTGGTGGACTTTTCAAAATTTGTTGGTACAAAAATGGTTTCCAGTAATGCCAACGAACACAATTTGATTGCCGTAAATCAAATACCTACCCCGGGCAAACAATCGAAGTTTAATCTGAACGAAAAAATTCTACCTTCGTTTAAGTTGAACTTGGGAAAATTTTCTACTTCGTCGGATTCCAAAAGTTCAGGTTGCGACAGGCCAGGACGCCATTTGTATCATAAGGAAGTTGTGAAAGCGGTAAATAAGCAAATTCTGGATGAATTGAACGCTTGCTACGCTTACTTATCGATGGCTTGCTATTTTGCTAGAACTGATGTTGCCTTACCTGGGTGTCAGGGTTTCTTCATGAGGATGCACGAAGAAGAGCATGGTCACGCATTGAAATTAATCAACTATCAATCATTGCGAGGAGCACACGTTAAACTTTATCCAATTCATGCTCCAGAGGTTCAAGATTGGGAATGCATTGAGAAAGCTTTAGCCGTTGCCCTAAATATGGAAAAAATTGTCAAGGAGGTCGGTTGAATCTAGATGGGCCAGGAGCCAGATTTTTTAATGTTATCTCTTTTTAGAATTTGATGACGTTGCACACAGTGGCGTCAAAACATTGCGATATATCAACAACGGACTTGATTGAATCTCATTTTATGGAAGAACAGGCAGGTACTTCAAAATTTGTGTGAAAAATTTCTACAATTTCAAAATTTTAGGAAAGATCTATTTGCGAAATAGCTCGTTTACTAAAACGACTGGCCAGTATGGGTTCGTCGGGAATTGCAGAATATTTGTTCGACAAGGAAATGCACAGAATATTCGTTAAAAATGCGAGCAAAAAAGAAATATCGGTTACACCTGAGAAACCAGACTATTATTTGTAAAATAAAATTTTGCTACCTTGTTTTGATTATACATTTTATTGTTGCTTACACACACCGAACGTTATTAATTTAAAAATTGACCAGCAGTATCACACATTTTCATTTCTTCATTATAAAAAAATAGCAAAGCTATACAACTCGCGACGTTTACCCAAACTCCCACCCGAGCTCTTGCACTGTGGTTTAAACAGTAATCACATCAAGTCACTGCCAAGCAATTAGGAATTTTCTTGCGATAGTTCTAAACCAAAGGGACACCAAAACTGCTCAAAATTAATACTTTGAGATTTTTAAATTAAAAAAATATTTTCCAATAGATTACATCTTTCCGTCCGTTTTCCACAGAAAATATATAATATCACATTCTTCAGTTGGTTAAAAGTAGTGTAACTTTTACGTTTAAGCACTATTGCTAATTTGTGTACTGTAATATTAAAATAATGAGCTACACCTAAGTCTAAAAAAAATACTGTTAAGTGAGGTTTATTCGTTGAGTTCTGCCAGCTTCTGGTCGAATACATAAACGCCCAATCCTTCTCCAACGCGTTTCAAGTTTGTTACGTGATCAGCAATTTCCTTAATGGAATCAACTTGTTCTTGCAAAAAGTGAGTTTCCATGAAATCACACAAATTCACGTCCATATGGCCAGAGGCAACGCTATGGAAGTTCAGCAGATGCTGAAAATGATTGTGCAATTAATTTGAACAAAATATTACAATCCAATTTTATTTACGTCATTGACTTTCCTTTCCAGCTCCAGAGCTGCATGCATTGCTTCGTGTGCACTTCCCCATTCCTGTTTTTCCGGTGCCTCGACGTCGGTTAATATTATGTGGCCTCCACGTTTGTTCATGTAGTTCATAAACAGGCACGCATGGCCTCGTTCTTCATCTGACGCTTTTTTGAAGTACTTGTGAAGTCCACTTAAAGCGACGTCATCTTTATCGAAGTAGTAGGACTGAAAGAAATCAAAAGAGAAAAAAGATTATCAATCTTGAAATGTAAGTATAAGGTTAGACAATTCGTGTTACTTATCCTCACAATTGTGCAGGAAAATTAAACAATTGTGCACCTTTTTTGTACAATTGTGTGGATTAATAACATATACATTTTTCATTTAGTTTATTTTTGAAAAAAAATTAAATTCAACTTAATTATCACCGTGTTATTCATCGTAAAACATTTAATTGCCCCCCTTCCCCTATAAAAATTTTAAAACTCATTAACTTAATCTGCTAATCAAAATTTTGATTAATCAAATTTGGACTTAGATTTATGTATTAGATAATTTTTGATTTTTATTGCCGATTAAACTGAACGAGAGAACAAACATTGATTTTATTGTGGGGCTTATAAATAATCTGATTAGTTGGAATAAAATTCAAGTAGATGAAATCATTCAGCAATAGATGAAATTTATTATGTGCATATTGGGTAATTATTATGTTTTTTAAATTTTTTTTATAATTTATATTTCCTATTCAGTTTTCTTCTTGCCCCCCTCTGGAGAGTATGCGGGCCCTTACGCCTTCACCTCTAATATACAAGAGACAAAAAAATGTTTCTTTAAATGAGTAGATTTTTTTTAGAATTTTGATTTCAAAATTTTTTCATTAAGAGAACGCCACCTTGGGGAAAAATATTAAGTTAATCTAATACGTATAGTTGGTATAGAAAGTTTTGTTTATAAATCAAACGTTTGCATTCTTTTGATGTTCTATTTTGTAAATTATCATTATTAAACAGTAGCTTAGGAACACCTAAGCTCATCAGTGTTGAATTTAGACCTTTTCTCCCGGGGACCTAATGAAACTTTGGGATTCAACACTGCCTAGGCTAGTTCCAATGTTAGTTCTAGGGGATTGGGTATATTTGATTAATTAAAACATTTTTATTTTATTTTTTTTGTCTCAGTTTCAGTGATCATTACTGTCATAATTATACTAAATATGATTGTGTACTTAAAATGGCAATTTAAAAATGTGTGGTATGTCAACAATATCCGTTAATAGTCATTACTTTTTAAACGGCCATTAACACAAATAGCTATTAAAATTGCAGTGTCGAATGTATAACATAATAATATATAATTAAATATCCAACTGAATTAAAAGAAATAGTTATAATAACACATAAAATATTTATTGGGGGCAGAGGAAGCCCCCAAATTTTTTCCTTTAAATTACAGGCTTATTATGCCTAAAAAGTAGGGCATTTGGGGGGTCAGGCAGCAATATTTTTTTTATAAAATTAACTTAATTAAATTATTTTTTTTTAATTACTTTATTTTGTAAAAAAATTTTTTTTTTAATATTTTTAAATAACTTTTGAAAACCTAAATCGAAATAATTTTTCAAAATAATGTAATTAAAACACCTAAAGCTGTTACAATTAATTTTTAGTAGCTGTTTACATGAAAATTGAATCTTAGCATTTCGACAAAATGATGTAATCCCTAATATTATGATTAATTTGGCAAAAATACTAAAACGACGCAGTTACAACTCAATAATTCACTTATTGATCCGAAATTTTAAAAACACAAAAAAATGCTTACCATGGACAAGTAAACATAACTGGCGTACAATTCCAAATTTATCTGCTTGTTTAAGGCGTCTTCGCAGTCCTTGTGAAAATTCTGCCGTACTTGAGATTGCGCCATTTTTTCTGACTGAATTTTCAGAAAAATTTGCGGTCAATTTATACTATTTAGTATTGTATAGGCAACCGGTATTGCATATCTGTAAAATATCGAAATTCGCGTCCCCGCACACATCTCAAGGTTCCGATTGTCAATATACGTCACAAACGTCAAAATTTTCATACAAAATGTTAAAAATCAAATTTTGGAAAGTCTTTCTACTTCTGTTCGAATTGATCAGCGGTTCTTTGGCGTCCACTCATTGGGTCGTCACCGAAAACGGGCGCATACAAACTCACGTAAGTTTTTAATTTTAGGTTATGTTAGCGAGTTTTTCGAATTTTTATTTGTAGTTGGATTCGCCGTTCCATCTCAGACGCCCGTACGATCTGATCGCTCTTCTGGATCAGGAGGTGAGACGCTCGGAAATTAATCACATTTACAATGATTTATTGCAAAGGAAAAATTTGATCGATGTAAAGTGGTCTGGATTGGAAAGTGCACAAGAATTGGAGACTGGCATTTACGCTCACGACGCGAATTGCATAAAAGCCAATAAAGTTTTAAGCGACATTGATTTATTTTCTGGTATCGGAGCCAATGGAAGTAACAGAATTAATTATAGTCTGGATTTTGTTAAGTCCGAACATGCAGTTAGTGAGTATTTGCAACCAGATTGTGCTATGTACAGCAGTCTGGAGTTCAGTATGTTTACCTACGAGCATCTGGATGGAATGGTGGATCGGGAAAATATTAAAATCGAACCCGATCATAACTTGGAATACTTATTACCGGTTGCATCTGTTGAAAGTTACGGCCACGAAATTTCCTTGGGTTTATCGAAGAATTCTTCATCTTGGTTATACTACAACTTAGGAATTGTATTTTGGAGACTTAAAGGAGATGCACCCAAAGCTATCGATTGTGCTCGGCGAGCCCTTTATTTTTCACCCTGGTAAGTTTTTGTATACTACGATGCTATTTTTTGTATTGACTGAATATAGCATAGAGAAAATCCCTGACATTTCGGTAATTTTGTAGTATCCCATCAAACCATTAAATTAAAAAAAATGAGATTTTTGAGAAAAATAATTTTCAATTTTTTCAAAAACCACAAAACTACCGAATTGTCATTCATTCTATTGTAATGTTTGTTAAACTTATAGTTCGTACAAAGATATTCCGCTTTTAAATTTGGCGGAAGTGTTTCATCAGTCTGACTATTCGAGCGATGCCGCAGTTTTGCTTGAAGCTGCCGTAGATCATGCACCTGTACAGCTGATCAATTACCTAGCTTTGGGAAACGTTTACGCCGTTTTGGCCGATTACAACAGATCGGTGGCAAACTACAACATTGTCCTAAAACTTCAACCCGGTTTGGACAATGTTATAACGGCAAAATATGCAATTCTTTGTCACAGAAATTTGGGAGAAAGTCTGATAACGTTGCACGAGTAAGACTTTGCTTGTTTAATTTTCCCACCAAATTTATGGCGAGTTTCAGGTCACTGAAAGAAATTCTAAACGATCTGCACGTTTATCATGGAAAGCAGCAGCAGTGGTTGCGTCTACAGGAGAGGTTTGTTTGGGAACAAGCCCCACTGGAGTCCCAACTGGAATCCCAAATTTTTGCATACAAATCGGAAAAATTGAACTCCATGTTATCTAATTACGGTCAGCGATGCGTACAGCGGACTTCAGATGATTCTAAATCCGCAATCATCTGCGATTTCATCGACCAACAGACGGTTTCAAATTTTGTTGATGTAACTGCAAGTTTACAGAAGTTGCTGGAGACAGTCGAAAGTGAAACGCAAAAGATTGACGAACAGATGGCAAAAAACAAGAAATATTCCATAAATAAGCAAAAATCATCCAAGAAGTTTGTACCTAAAGAAGACAACGCCGTCATGAAAGCAGATGAAAATAGTCTAACCGACGAATCCAATATGCCTCAGGTCCTTCATTCTCTGTATTCCACCTACCTATCCACTTCCAGCAACCTTTATTTTGATTCTGCCACTTGGCCCACGAAAGAAGACTGCATGAGTTGGGATTTGGTGCTAGACGAAAAAGATAATTTGGATCTTCCAGTGTTTCTACCTCCCGAAAATAAGGGTTTTCAGTGAGTAACCTCTCCGATGATCGGTTCAGGAATGAAGCAATTATTTTTTAGGATAACTAAAATGCTGACGGATTTTATCGATTTGCCCGCCACCACAGAACACACTCTGCCATGGTATCCTCCAATTTGTGAGCACCCAAATAAAGATAAAGATAAATCCATACATTTTCCAGCTTTTCTACACCAACTTGCCAGCACCACTTCTCTAAAGAGTCATCCATTTTTAAGAAAACATTTTTTGCACTACGTGAATGATGGTAAATCAGAAGAGTCCGAGATTGGCCAGCGAATAATAACGGCAATGAAGAAGGTGAAAATAAATCTTATCTGTTATACTACCACTGACGCGCATAAATGGATTAACGAGAGACAGCGCGTCAGTGGTAGACAAATAACAGGAAGAATTCTAAGTTTTGTTTCGAAAACCAGCACACTATTTAATCCTCTTTTGTTTACAGAAAACTGGACCGGCTTGGGTTTTGGCTACGATAGCCAGTTTGTACTGGAGAGTCAGATCAAATACGAAAAATGCAATGTACTGCTTACACTTTGCATTTCAATCTGCACCCAAGGAATACACCGACGTTATTTTGGTATCCATTAGCTCCATTTTGTACCAACTCGAACTGTTAGATGAGGCTATCAAATTTACAGCATTGGCTTTTAAGATAAATTACAATGAGCCAAGCACAAATTTTTTGTTGGCTTTGTTACATTACAAAAAAAATAATCCCGTGTTGGCTATGTATTACATGAAAAATGTGTTACGAATGGATCCAAATTATTACGACGGAAAAGCAGAGAGGCTCTTGAAAATTTGGGCCTGCAGGATTAAAATGGGAGTGTATGAAGAAATGAAATCCAAAACGGAGAAGGTGGCTGAAGGGATGTGTTCAGAAAAGGATGCTTTCAATGGGGAAGGAGTTATTTGCTCGGCAAATGGAGAGCAATGCAAAACTGCTGCCATTCAGTGTTACAGGGCCGATAGCGGCGCAGATAAGAAAGAAGCTAGAATAACAGATGCAAAAACTCAGTCTAATCATCAGTGCAGTAAGCAAAAGGTTGGCTTGGGTCAAAGTTTAATTTCGACTTTATTGGCAGCGGAAGGTTCTGGTGGAATAGAGCCTGATCAATCACAACTGGAAAGTTTAGTTGAAAATTCTCAGCAAGCTTTCCATATGAGGATATCGTTGGGCGATGACCAAGCTTCTTCTGGTGGCAATACATTGGGAGACTTTTATGGTAAAATGCTTTTTTTTATATTTCGTGATTTTATTTAAAAAGTTACAGTTTCCGTTTCTTTGACTGATGACCCTGTTCCTGAAGCAATGCTGCATGTTTATGACAAATCTGGAACTTATCCCTTATCTCCGAAAGGTTGCAGACATCTCCAAGATTCGGACTGGCTGCAGTTTACTTCCATGTGGCAGTTAATTGCTGCCAGGAACGTAGAGTAAGTAATTTTGTAATAGTAGATAAACTATGCGGTTTCTAGACCACTTGAAATATTTATTTCAGTATTGGTCCTTTTTTGAAACCTATCCCGGAAACAATTCAAGACAGCTTGCAACCACACTGTTCTGACTCCAACCCAACTACCTCTTCAACCCTGGACCACCTAACTACAATAATCCTACGAAAGAAACTTCCAAACTCGCCTGAAAATGTCCTCTCTGAATGGTTGGGGTTAATGTCGGGTGATCAAGAAGCGTCCGTATCTGAATTGGGAACAAAAATACAAATCGCCCTAAAGGAGGTTTGTCTTCAAAGTTACTTGTAATGCCAAACTAAACTTTTTGATTTAGAATACCACATCTTGGATTCTGGCTAACGCGGCTGCTTTGTATTGGCGCATTGTAGGTAACACCGAAGCAGCTGTTACCTGTCTTAAGCAGGCCCTTACTTATGTACCCAACGACATGAAAGACATACCATTAGTGAGTTTAGCTAATGTTTTACAAAGGTGAGTGGCGCTGATTTTGTCTTGACAAAATGATGTTGATTTTATTGTTTAGAGTGGGATTACACAGTGATGCTCTGGAAGTAGCTTACGTTGCCCTGGAGAGTCATCCTAATATAGTAGTCAATCACTTCACAGTTGGAAATATTCATGCATCTATGGTAAAAGTCTGTGTTTTGCTGGGATAGAGTTTAACTTACAGTTTTTTTAGGGGGATCTGGAAAAAGCTATTTCATTTTATCGTTCTTCCTTAGCAATGGACGCAGGATTTGAACCAGCAAGAAATCGACTTAAATCATTGTTGTGTACTTTACTTTTTGACGAAAGTGGTTCCTTAAGGGAATCTTCAGAGAATTAATGCTTAAGTGTATGTTTAAAGAGAAATGAGATTGATTTAATTTTTAGAATTTGAATTTTCAGTATTTTTATTTGTAAAATTCGAAAATTACTTAATGTACTTATTTATTTTACATCGAATGTGAATTAATTACCAAAGACGACTTAAAGTGTTCATGTATTTTATGTTTTATAGGGATTAGTTAAGTTTATATCGATGAATCGTTCATTACATTCCACTTATTTATTTATTCCTTAAAAATGAATGTTTCATTTTTTCACTTAATTTAAAGGTGTTGTTTATATGAATAGGATTCGAATACTAAAATATGGACCCAAAATTAAGCACATTATAGTTGGGGGGGACCTCGTGTGTCAATGCCAAGTAGAATTAAAGATTTATCGTAGTCAATCTATCCATTATAAAAATTATTAAAGGATTGTTACTATTTTTTATTTAGTATTGTACTGTGATTCAGAAATAAATTTATTTAATAATAAGATAATATTTTAAATTGCATTTTTATTTTCCGTCTTCGCTGAAAGTTAAATCTGGAATAATCAGTTTTAAACTTAACATAACCTATCTATTCAAAAGTAAAATTAATTTTCCCGCCTGTTGGTGAGTCAGGGAACTGTAGTTTCTATCCAATTAATGATGACGTCACACGGGGATTCCACTTGAAAACGCCGAAGTCAAAAACACAAAATAAAAATTCCGAAACTCGGCGAGCGGCCAAATTGGACGACGTTCAACTCAGCGACGGCGGCCGGTCGTAAAAAGAAAACATCCAGAAAGACTTGGTAAAAACATCCCTGAAAGGTAACCAAACCCATAAGTCACGAATCTAGAAAGACAGGGTCCCACGCCCTTGGTAAAAACGTTTCTGAAGGACGACGAAATCTGAAAATTACGAAACAAAAAGATTTTTGCCCTAAGGTCAGTTTACAATGTATGGCTAACTTTAGAAGGAAATTTACAAAACCCCGAATTACGAGGTTACAGCAGGAAAGTTTAAAATTTAACAAATTAATTTATGTGTGAATTTCACTAATATTTTTTTATTTTCAACGAAAAAACAAAATTGTTTTGGGTAAAAATTATTGATCAATATTGGGGTTCTATAGTGGGCTGTATCTTGGAGGCATCTATCTAGCAGACTAGAATAATAATTTTTTTATAATTTTACGCAGAATGTTGTCTACTTTAATTTTGTTATGGCCTATTTTGGGTATAGGATGGGCCAATAAATTTATGGGACCTTCTATGACAAATTTTTCCTTGTTCCGGTCCGAATCTGTTGTAAAATTGAGAATTTAATCAACAAAAATATTTTTTTTCATTCACATGCTAATGACTAGACTTCTAAAACACTTCTTGTTGTATTTGTACATAAAAACCAAAGAAAATGTTTACTTTATGTTGGTATAATCAATTATCAAGGTTAACTATTCGGGGTCTGCACCGAACAGTACTACTCGCACCGAAACGCCTGCACCGGCCTGAATACACGCCGACCTGAGTCATTCCCCTGGTCAATATTCATGAAAATCCGAAAACATGATTTTTTAAATAAACAGATAGTAATATGGGCACTAAAGTATTTGAATGCCTCTCGTCACCATCAGCTATAAACTATTATTAATTATATTAATTAAGACGGAAATAATATGTTTTATTCTAAGCTAACGTACTTTTTGTGAGCAAACATTTACCTAGCTCCTAATAAAACAATATACTATTTTCTTTTCTAGTTTTTAGTTAACTACAACCTTCCGTTTAAAGCTAGATTCATGCTTGCGATCTTACCTCTTAAGAGTTAAGCCATAGAGTTCTTCTGGCTCTCTCAGCTGTAACTGAAATATTTGTAAGTTCTTAAACACTTCAGGTGCAGTCGTACGGTAAACTTTTAAATACTCAATATTAAATTAAATGCCAGGTGAAATCAATAAAACGAACAAGGAAGCAATTTTATTATTGCATCGAAACAAGAAAAAAAGATAGAAGAATATGATTTTATGGAACTAATACAAAACATAACACAAATGCAAGTAAAAAAAGTAATGGAAAACGAATAAGAATTATAAATTAAAACAAAAATTACAAAAACAAAAAGGAAAATTATATTTAGTGCAGTTTTTTTATTTGTCTTACAACTAACAGTATAAAAATTAACTTAGGTGTTGATTGGACGCTAGCCTCAATAGTTACGTCATTTTGCCGTCGATAATTGGTCATCAGTGACGTCAAATGACCAAAGGCATTACGGACCGGTGAAGTGCCAGTTACGGAATAATATCACTGTTCAGAGACGTCATTTTAGAATATCTATGTAACGTCACAAAGACGTCCTGTGGACGTCATTGCCACTTTCTTGATTTATATCTTAAAATCAAAATGTTTAATTAAAACCTTATGTACCTGTCTAAAGCGTTTGTTACTATTAAATTATGAAATGTGATAGTAATGTAAAAAATTATTAAAAAATCGGCATCAAAATTACGTTGAAATAACGTAACTTTTCTGACGTTAAAAATAAGTCACAAGTCAACTCAACGTCACACTAATGTCAATATTTAGTCATTTGACCAAAAATAAACGTGATATTGACGTATTCTGACATAACCACGTCAACTGGGATTAGATAAAGATAAGTTAGTAAAAACTAGCGATGCTGCGGTTTCCGGATAAAAATTTCCAAATCAGTTTCCGCAATCTTTGTAAAAATTCCCGTTTGCACCCCTTTTTGTGCAAAACTTCTTCCGAGAAAAGAGTATTGAGTTCTATATAGCTTTTCTACTGAAATTTCTTTTCTACGTTAATAATCATCAATAATCATTCATAATTCGTTTTGCATAATTTTGTAATAGATGTTTTAATGCATCGACTCAGGTGAACAAATATAATAGTGCATATGATAAAACAACAATTACCGATTGTACTCGTACGTCGTCCAATCAAAATTACACGTACTTGGTTTATTTACACAATTGCTACATATGTGTTGCTAAGTATTATTCAAACTTCGAGTTGGCAATTACTACATTAATTGGACAAAAAAGTAAATTATTCTTTTATTTGATTAATTGCACAAATTTTAATTATTTTGTTCACGGAGAAATAGAAGTAACCTAATATAAATTTATTTTGTCATATAGTGAAAAAATAGTATATTTAGTATTTACAAAATATACTACAAAATAAATTAAATAAAAGAAGAATGCATAACTTTAAAAATACTTTTTATGAATATTAGGAATTTTTCATCAACTATTATTTTTCAGTGTAGGTATACTGTCGTTTACAATACTAACAATTCTGCCACTTGCTGCTAATACTGCCGCTTACAGCTGATCCTGTCTGATATTGCTTAATGATGTAATTTACTGCCGTTATTACCTGATACGTGGAATAGTAATACTTCATAAATTAGGAATAATATCATAGGGTGTTCTACCCCCCCAGACCCCCCGGTTTACTTTTAATTTATTTATAATAATTTATAATTTATTTAATTTATAATAATTATAAAAATAATGTCAAAATATAAAGTCAAAATCGTAGACGGGGGGTCTGGGGGGTGTGGAACACCCTTCAGTACATATGGTAAGATTTCCATTTTTTTAAAATACTTGGAGAAGATAGGGAATTTATAATTTTACAAATTTCGCCAGGAAAAACCGGAAAAATATACTAAAACAAAGGGGGGTGATAGGAATATCGGCTAAACTCACGCTAATTAATTTATTAAAATTAAAATTTAAAAAACGACACTGTTTCGAAGGGATTGACCACTTCTTCTTCAAGTTCTCATGAGATACCTTTTTGGATACGTCAAATTTTCTTATGTAGAAAACTACCCGATACTACTAAACTAAAAATCAGAAGATGGCTCCAACTACGACAAAGAAGTTTGTGCTCGTATCATAACCTCACATAAATTAGAGAACAAGATAAATTCCAAGAAAGATTTAAATATCATTAAATCACTCAAAAAGTTATGCGAGGATGAAGATCTGGTCATTTGTAAAGCAGACAAAGGAAACACGGTAACGATTTTGGATGGACAACATTATAGAACTAAATTAAATGATGTGATTGCCGATTGTACCTTGTTCGAAGAAATACCGGGGGACCCAACCGATAAATTTAACAAAGAGATATATGATATAACCAGACGAACGAATACCATAATTCCAGAGCAGGCTCGGTTTAAGGTACGCAGCATGAACCCTCGATCTCCCATTCTATATGGATTACCAAAAATTCATAAAGAAGATATGCCGTTACGCCCGGTTGTGTCATGCATCAACTCCCCGACTTATTTTCTATGTAAATATATTAACGATTTATTGGTTAGGTTTCCTTTTAGATCGTCATATAGTGTGAAAAACACTATGGAATTTTTAGACCGCTTAAAACCCCATATGCTCAAGATTAACAAGTACAAATTAGTATCTTTCGATGTGAAAAGCCTCTTCACATCGATCCCGATACCAGAATTACTCCGGATTTTAAAATGCTTAATTGATAACAGTGATTTAGATCAAGTGGAGAAAAATGAGTTATTTAGTATCGTGGAAATTTGTTTAAGGCAAAGTTACTTCAGGTTTGGCGAAAAGTTTTATTTACAAAAAGACGGCTTACCAATGGGGGTTCCCACTGCTCCCATTTTTGCAGAAATTTTCATGAAGGACTTTGAAGATCGTTTGTTCGCCACCAACCATTGGCTCCTGAGATATGTGGTGTTTTGGATCCGTTATGTAGATGACGTATTTTGTATATGGAAAGGATCATCCCGTCAATTAAGTTTATTCCTTGCTTTTCTAAATTCGCTAAATGAAAAAATCCAATTTACAATGGAAGAAGAGAACAACAACAGCCTGAATTTCTTAGATGTAACAGTAACAAAAATAGAAGATTGTCTAGATATAAAGATCTACCGAAAACCTACCACGACCGACATCATTATTCCACATTCTTCTAATCAGTCTTGGAAAATAAAGATGGCTGCGTTTTATAGTTTGATTGATAGACTGTTTAAAATACCGATGTCCAAAGAAAACTTTTTATGTGAAATAAACACTATCAAATCAATAGCGTTCAACAACGGTTATACTATAAACTTAGTTGATAAGTTAATAAAGAAAAAAGAAAAATCGATTGAAAGAGGTCTGGTTACCGCTTCACTCGCTTCTCCAATTGAAGAGCCGGCTCCCAATTGGGGAGTTATCAACTATGTGGCAGGAACCAGCAAACAGATTAAAATACATCTACAGAAATTACGCCTTAGAATTACAGAAATAAATAGATCAAATATCGGTTCCTTATTATCCAAGAATAAAACAAAGATTGACAGCCTCACCAAGAGCGGGATTTATAAACTTAGTTGCAACTCGTGTGATGCCATTTATATCGGGCAGAGCGGAAGGTCGATATATAAACGCGTTAAAGAACATCTGGCAGATATAGCAAATAGTAGGTCAAGTACAGGTTTTTCGTCGCATTGTCTTGAAACAAATCATGGTTTGGACACCGAGAACATCGTGTTATTACATGCAGCATGCAAGGGTCGCATGTTGACTTTACTAGAAGGTCTCGAAATCAAAAAAGCGTTCCTAAGCGGACAACATTTAACCAATTCACAATTGGAACTCCAGGATATCAGCCCACCACTGTTACTCCAGTTTCCATAGGATTGGTTGACTGTCTGTTCGTTTACAACCTTTCGTTTTTTCGAGCCCCCCTGTATGTTTTAACACGGTTGGTATTCGGGTAGTTTTCTACATAAGAAAATTTGACGTATCCAAAAAGGTATCTCATGAGAACTTGAAGAAGAAGTGGTCAATCCCTTCGAAACAGTGTCGTTTTTTAAATTTTAATTTTAATAAATTAATTAGCGTGAGTTTAGCCGATATTCCTATCACCCCCCTTTGTTTTAGTATTATAACATGCTCCGCACGAAAAGTGTTACCATCGGTTTTACCGGAAAAATATATTAAACTAAGATTAGGACTAAAAATAATATTTGTCCAATATTCAAAATGAGTGGATATCCGCGGTATGTACTGGAGGGTGTTTCACACCCCCCAGATCCCCCGGTTTGCATTTTTTACTTTATAATTTTATAATTTACTTTCAAAGTAACACAGAAAGTTTTAATTTTCTGTAGCCGAAGCTTTAAAATTCCCTCAGTTTTGCTTAATAATTCAAAATTCCCGGTTTTTCCCGACAAAATGTGTAAAATTATAAATTCCCCATCTTCTCCATATATGTATTCCAAAATATTGGATATTTTGTGATATGTACTGGAAGGTGGTCCACCCCCCCCCCCAGACCCCCCGGTTTACATTTTTGACTTTATACTTTTATAATTAACTTTATAAAGTTAATGGGCGTGTGGACATATCCAGTACATATCACAGGATTTCCACTTCTTTTGAATACCTGGCGAAGTATTCAAAATATAAATTATATACCGGGTGCTGAATGAGTTAGCCGAACATAGGAAATTAACATATAAAAGCTTAATTATACAAATTCCTGCTTCCCAAATTATTTTAGAGAAAAAATGAAAGACACAAAAATCATGCAGAAATATAAACTACGAATGATAACAGCATTAAATTTCATTTAACTTTTACTTAAAAAGTCAAAAAATGCTTTTGAAATTGTTAAAAGTTTTATTTATCAGACTGGCCATGCAAGTTTCCATGGTAATTATTTTTGAAAATAGAAATTAAATTGAATTTATTTCATGAGCAGTGCGATAAAAAATGAAAATTTTAACAATTTTGAAAGCATTTTTTGACCTTATAAGTAAAAGTTAGATGAAATTTAATGCTGTTATCATTTGTAGTTTATATTTCTGCATAATTTTTGTATCTTTCATTTTTTCGCTAAAATAGTTAGGGAAGCAGGAATTTGCAAAAATAAGTTTTTACATGTTAATTTCCTATGTTCGGCTAACTCATTCAGCACCCGGTATATTTATATATTATAAAAATTTAAAACAAATATATAAACCGGGGGGTCCGGGGGGTGTGGAACACCCTCCAGTACATATCGCAGGATTTCCACTTTTTTAGAATACTTGGACAAATATTTTTAGTCCTAATCTTAATTTAAATTTTACAAATTTCGCCAGGAAAAACCGAAAAATTTGAATTTTTAAACAAAAATATAAAGTAAAAATTGTAAACCGGGGGGTCTGGGGGGTGTGAGAGAAATTAAACAGTTCGGCTAAAAAAAATTAGAGTTTGAGAAACTTATTTACTTTTATATTATTAAAAAAAAATATTAATTGCCCGTCGGCATATCAAGTTTAGCAGCAACTTTTTGGGTTACGTTGAAAATATAGAAAAACGGGGAATCACCCAGTAAAATAAAAAGTAAATAAATATAATAAAGAGCTATATGTATCCTACCTCCTATTTGCAACCCATTTCTGATTGGCCCAATTTTCCCGTTGCATACCAGTCGAATTCCAATGTATTCACTTTAAAAATGCAGGAAAAACAATTAATTAGAAGAAAAAAAAAAGAACTGAAAATTTTTTAAAATTATTATTATTTATTATGGCAATGATATTAAGGTAATGGGCAATCGATCGAGTCCGACACCAATCGAGTTGCACATCAATCGAGTTTAACACTAATCTAGCTGTACATCAAACAATGTTCACAACATCTGCTTACTCCATTCGAATTATCTGCTCAAAATACATTAGAATCGGTGAAAACAGCTTACGATTTCAAACTTTTAGTTTTTGGGGGTCAAAATGCACAATCGAAAAATCTTAAAATAATGACAGCTTTTTTGTTTCTTAAATCAACAAATTAGGTTGCGAGATAATGGAAAAACAATTGTGGGCTTGGTGAATTCTCGCAGAGAACAGTCTAGTTGTCAACCAATCGAGTTCCACACCAATTGAGTTGCACATCAATCGAGTTCCACTGTATTTACGTCACAGTAGAAATTTAAAATCAAAATTGTTTTTTTAAACAAATGTTGATCAAATCAAATCAAATCAAGAACATGTTTACTTTTTAATATAGATATCGACGTAATATAATATTATCAAACATGTTGCTTTTATTGGCTTCAAAGTGTAGATGTCAACTATAAACAATAAAATTAATTTATGAATGAAACAAACTGTATTAGTCTAAAATTACATTTATAAAAATAAAATAAAATAAAATAAAAGTAAATAAATAAATGAATCTAAAATGTAAGCTGTTGCAAGTATCGAACATATAATTTTAATAAGAAATGCCGGTATAATGGTGTAAATACGTGAACATGTTTTCCTAATGAATCTGGTACATTAAGAGATCGCAGCAGGTAATTGTCTACTTGAGCTGTTCATATCGATGACTAAAGTAGCTACTTATACCGATGGAAGTATACGAACCAATATTATTTAAATAATTATTTTGATATATTTGAAGATTGGTTGAATAAGAATACCCACAATAGCCGCTGTCACACGCACAAGAGTTTATCAAATTCTAATCTTGTGCAGCGTCCAGCAGCTGCAGCGAGATTCCGTAATGTAGAACTATCCAGGATCCATGATTCGGCCTAGACGTCCGCAGCTGAGCTGCTGCTCCATTGTACATTAACTCAGGAAAAAAATAAATAGTCTATTTCACTTTCACTCTCCATCAGCTTTGGATTTTGCTACATGATTTTACTTGGAATCTAAAGGAAGCACTTTACTAATGAGCATCGTTTGCACTGCTATGATGTAAGGTCTATAATTGATCTGCGGACCATAGAGTACTACTATTTCCCTAATAAAAAAATTGAAAATGTTAAATAGACTGGATGCGATATGTATGTACATAGGAGAAAAACATAACGTCTCAATACTTTTCATATCTAACATCTAGGGAACCAGATGTTGCTATGGTGGTAACTGTAAACATAAAGAACAGTTTATTAAAGTATATTTAATAATAATAACTTCTAAGAATATCTGGTACTTCTTCGTGAGAAATAAAACAATGATACCTAACATTTTAGATCTTTTTTTAGAGATCTGAAAAGTGCAACAATACAAAAGAAACATTCACAGGGAGAAATCCACACAATTGTGCAAAAAAATTGCACAATTGAGTACTTCTGTACAATTGGGTCATTTAGGTACCAGCCGCTGACACATTTCCTTGCTTAAAATTTGGAGATGATCATCAAATAGTTTGATATTTCATCAAGCCCGAGATTAATGCTCCAATGGATTAAATCTTCTTGGTAAGCTAATTCCAAAGGTAATTTACATATTTATTAATTTTTATAAAGCAGATATAAGGATAAAAATAGAAGAAACTTAAATAATCTTTTATATATGTACCAAAACACAATGAGATTTTCAGTTTTCCAAATCTTCATTCGAACTCAAACTTGAAAAATGTAATGAAATTTAGTAATTCCCAATTCATTTTTAATTTTTCCATGTTTCTTCTATTTTAATTCCAAAAATTGATTAATTGAATAATTTCCTTTTTTATTAGATCTATACTATGCAAATTGGTAGATATATAACTGCATAACTATCAGGTTTGCCTGAGGAGAATCCGAAATTCGAAACACATGATATCAGGTGTCGCAAACTATATCAACAAATTTGCTTAGTTTTGATCTAATAAAAACGAAGTTATTTAAAAAATTTTTTAAGTTTTTAATCCAAAAAATACTTTTGACCCCCGGAAAAGCCTTTCTTTGATTGCAAAATAAATAAAATTGATGAGAATTTCGGTAAAAAATATATTTGAAACAAAATTTGAAAATTTCCAAAAAAATTCAACCGGATTTGGATCTCTCCTATCCTTGGGCAGAACGTAGTCCGATATATTGATATTTCATTCTTATTACTGTTGAATGATGAACAAATTGCATTACAATACATAAATAATCTTCGTTGTGTTAACGAATAAGCTAAAGAAATCTTACTTGATCACGTCATCATCCTCTGTGACCATTTTACTGATGGGTCTTCGTTACATAACCCCCACTGTCGATATTTCGCTCTACAATGATTTAAATGCATTAAAAATTGATTTTATTTATTTTTTTAGTTTCGGTTTATCGAACGTCTAACGATAAACGCAATACCTACTAATAATAAACGCACTTCTGCGTTTCAACATCCAACTAAGCTAGCCAGAACCGAAAGGTTGGTAGCCCAGAAAATACAGTGGGCAAATTGAAATTATACTCAAAATATTTGATTTTGAATAAGTAACTATTTTTTGTGTAAAATTAATTTACTAAATTAATAATCTAGTCTCTAGTCAATTCATTTTCCAGCATTTTCCTCTGATATATACTTTTATTGCATTTGTAACATTTAATTTTTCAATAAGTAATTCAAATTATTGTCAAAAAATTAAAAAAAAAAAAATATAAAATTGATATTTTATAAAATCCCTTCGGCGCAGTCGAAATAAAAATTATAATTTGCGCTGAAACTATAATATTATCAAGTAATTAGTTAATTTCGTTTCTAAATTTTCTTCAGGAACAAAATAGTCAATTTTTAAGCTGAAAATGCAGGCAATATTTTTTTAAACAGAAAAATTGGAAGTTTGATGTCCGACGGAGGAGCATTGCTTCCTTATTGTTAGGGTATGATGGTTCCAACACTTGGAAATACAAAGAAATATATTCTAAACTAACTGTATTGCAATATTAAATTAGGCCTAAAGTACTTTTCCACCTGCAGACGAGGTATAACAAGATTTTCATAATCATACGGTTTAGACGCCATTTTGAAAAACTACAGTAACACAAACACTTTTCTGCAGGTTCTATTTAATTATTTCAACCGACTAGCTTCAAAATGCTGCTTAAAAAATTAGAATGTTTACTGAGAAAATAGAAAATCTGAGAAAAGCCTGAAAACTCCAGGAAATCTATCTTAGAAAGCATTAAGAAAATTTTAAGGAAATCCGGGAGGAAATTCGGGAAAATTTACCGTATGACTTGCCCCTTGCCCATAATAGACATTAACTGATATTCAAAAAGCTTGAATAATGTTATTAACATTTATGTTTACTTTATTCTAATATTCTAAGACCGATACCCCCCTCCCCCAGACATCACCTGGTTCTCCGACCATTTTGAGGGTCTCCACCAGTAATCGGTCGGAACTGAAATTTTTTGGATTAAAATTAGTCAAATAAGAACTAAAACTGAATTTTGCAACGTGTAGCAGTCTAATAATCACTTTAGATGTCTTCCTGACATATTCTTGACTTCATTGATTTGTTTTCCCATACTGTCTTTGCCAGCCAGCTTTTATCAATCCAGCTGATCTGCCTGAACAATGTTTCATAATTAAAACCAACATTTTGTGGTGAAGAACTCAAAAGTGGAAAGAAAATAATTTCTACATTTAAGATGTTCACTAGAAAAGCTGCCGTGGCCTGAGTGTCCTCGTATATTGATAACGTTAGGTTAGGTCAAAGAGTATGTTAGGTTAGGTTAGGTTAGGTTAGGTTAAAGAGTATGTATATATAGAGGGACAGCTCTTATGGGAATACTTGTCACAAGTATTTCTTGATGGCTCTGCTACGCCATCTAGTGGAGGGGGTTATCTCTACGTCTTTATTTTTGGTCCTCTATATACAGGGTGCTGAATGAGTTAGCTGAACATAGGAAATTAACATGTAAAAACTTATTTTTGTAGAAATACCCCCCTGTATATAAAGGATCAGCCATAAATTAAAAATTAAAACGTAGAGATCACACCGTCTACTAGATGGCGTAGCAGAGCCATTAACAAAAACTTGTGACAAATATTTGTTAATGGCTGTCCCTCTATATATACATACTCTTTGGTTAGGTTAAATTTTTCAAAGGTTAAAATAAAATTTTGGTTTTCCTTAAATTTTTAATCTGAAAAATTTGAAAGTTTCCACCTTAAACCAACTAAGGGGACGGTCATTAATTACGTGAGACGATTTTAGCAATTTTTCGACCCCCCCCTGGCGAGATGTGATGAGATCTCACGAGAGATTGTTTGTTTTACATTCTTAATTTAACCAACTTCTCTCGCAATTTTACAGTTTCTTGCGGAATAACGTAATATTTGCTGAGACCCCCCTCTCCCCCTCTTGAGATTCGGTGAGATTCTTCTCGACCCCCTCTCCTCTTTGAACGTCTCACGTAATTAATGGACATCCTCTAAATGTTAATTCCAATACAGGATTGGAAGTGAATCTTGGAACTTCCTTTTATTTAATATCTTTAGCTTCTGTTTTCATTCTGTTTTCCAAATTAACCAGCTTCGTCTCAAAACCATACCATTCACTTTCTATATCAATTAAAATAATTCTTATAAATATAATTACATTAATTTTATTTAATACACAAAATTTTCAATAAAAATTCTTGGAAACAAAATTATCCTTTCGATATGTCGGCTATCTTTGGCAGGAAACCTCTTTTTCTGCGGCAAATTACGAAATTTACAAATTTAAATAATAATAATAATAATAGTTAAAGCCATCCCCTACACATGATTTTTTTCTCGATATATTAATAACATCTGATTTAAAATCTTTGAGGGAAAATTACAAAACCTAAACTTGTGTTGAGCATTTGAACCTGAGTTTTGCCTCAAATAAAAAAACACGCCAATATATTTTTATAGATTATACGGCAATAATAGATCCACTAACAAATAATCCTGACCAAAGTTACTCGCTAGAAGATTCAAACTTGAAGTTCCTAGAGTGCTCCGTGGTGGAAATAGCCACCGAGGACGAACTGATATGTATAATATTAAGTACTAATTCATTTTATCTGTTGCACTATTTAACTTGAGGTAAGACCGCTACAGAAGTAAAAATTATAATTATGAAACAAAACAGTTCGGAGATAAATACAATTTATATGTTTAAACTAACGAAAGAGTAGGAAATAGAACTAATTTAAAATTAATATTATAAATCAATAATTGGAAATTTAACATAAAATGTATAAACTGCACTAGAATAGTAAAATGTTCGGTGTATAGGAACAACTGTAGCAGAAATCGCGGGCTCAATCCAATTTTATTATTACCAAATTAATTAATATGATAAAATTAAAAATAATCTAGAAAGTTCAATATCAACCCCAATTGTAAAGGTAAACCATCGGTAAAAATAGAAAAACTACCAAAGCAAATCTGAATTTTGTATAATATCCAAAGGGTAAATATCTCAAAAATTTTGTATTTACTTGTTTGGAAATATCTGGAATTTTTTGAAAATAACTAGAATTTCTTGGAATTCTTTGGAAATATCAGGAAATTTTTTAAATTCTTATAAATTTCTATTGTTTGGACATCTTTGGAGACTTCTGGAAGTAAGCCAAAAGTCATTGCCGATTTTAAATAAATAAATAAATATTAAATAAGTAAATTTTGATTCGAAACAAGATTGTAAAGAAAATTGAGAAGTAAAATAACAAGTTAATAAATAAAAACAGAAGCTAAAAGAAAGAAATTGTGAACATTGTAATAAATTTTAAATTTAATTAAAAAAATTAAAATGTAAATAATTAAAATTCAATTCAAAATTTTAATATATCAACTACAAAAGTTGAACTAAAATGTTTTAATTGCATGTAAAATTAAAAGAACCGGTGATTGACATGTGCGTTTCATCGTTTGATTGAAATAAAAATTTATCGATAAATTAAAAATATTAATTTTAGATATTATATTATTTTGTACTAAATATAGATTTGAAAATTTAATATTAAAATTTAAAATTGAATATAATATTTTTATAATACATATATTGAGGTGTTTTTTTTACATGTTTTGTTATGAATCGAAGCTGCAAAATGTCGTTTTTGTGTCTTATTCCCCAAGTAGAAGCAATGTTTCAAAATCGATCGCGAATAGGTCACCCATTCAAGTAGCTTTGTTTCAAAAAAGTATGAAGTTTAAAGTTAATATATTATGATTTAATTAATCAATTGGTTTTATTGTCATTTATCTTTTAGTACTAGACAGTAAACACGCAAGTTAATAATACAGGGTGTTATAAAATTAAACTGGAAAAGAAAATAATGCAATAGAGCCGAAAATGAAACACACAATTACTATAATAGTTACAATAAAATTATATAGAATAACATAGGTAGTTTTGTGTTAATAAGTTCGACAAACTGTTTGCGTGTAGGGAAAATTGTAAAAATATACATGGGTCTTTAATATTTAAAGTACATCTGTATTTCCCAGGAATATCCAACTTATAATTAGTATGAAGGGGAAGACATCGTTCAAGTGATATTGATTTTTGAATTATTTAAAACTTTAATTTACCACAATATATAATTTTTAAACAGAATATTATATAGCTGCATCATTCACCCAATGCCATCGATATTTCACTAAATTAATAAAATATTCTTCCCCGTTTATTAGTCATAATTCATAAATTTAATGCTACAATTTAGAAATAAGTAATTTTAGTGGTAATATTTAATTTTAATTAATAAACTACACGAACCCTTGTCGAGAAATATTAAATTCTTTATGCAGATATATTATTAGTATGACCTATTAAAGTTTCTTAAATTGAATTCAATCAATTGAATTTTATAACAAAACTTATATCCTGGTAAATGCAGCTTTTCAATAGAATAACAAAAATATTTTTAAAATTTTTTAAACTCAGCAAAACTTACTTTATCATCCAGTACAAAAAGCTCCAAATATGTACCCCCCCACTTGGATTGTCGAAATTGCAGAACAAAGGCACTTTCCTGTAACAAAAAATTTTGAAAAATTAAATTAAATAAATAAATTAATTAATTTTGAAAAACACTTTCAAAAATTATCTAATAAAATATTACATGCAAAGATGCCATTACTTAATTTCCGAGTAAATTGTTGATATATTACATTAAGGGGGCAATTATGCATTTATTTAATTAGCATAATTATGATCTAATAGATGGCGTTTTAAATTAAAAAATTATGCAAGTGAAAAGTCCTGATTATTTTTTGATGAGTACCCATCAAATGTTAATTACCACTTAACCAATGAAATTAAATTCTTACCTAAAACTATTACGTGGCTTTTAGGAAACACAAAACAAGGCAGGTACTACACCGAGTTGTGATAAACTGAGCTTTTTAAAAGGTTTCATACACTAATAAGCTAATTCCCCCTCCATTTTCTATAATACCTAACTGTAAACCAATATTGTATTCTAATCACTTTGTTAGTAAAGATTCTAGTAGCTAATCACCAAGATTAGAATCTGATATGCCCTTATATAACAATATAATAAAAAAAAGTCTCAATTTTCGACCTTATGAATTGGCGCTCTTAGGAATTGCATCGAAATTGTTGCAATTTTTTTGCTTGATCTGTAATGTGATTTAAAACATTTAATTGTAAAAAGGAAGTAGGGTGGAAGTATAGGAAGTGCATGTGTAGTATTAATCAAAAGCTAAAATGATGCCGCTGATGTCGGATTGTTTTCCCCTTTGTGACACCTTACAAGTGCTCACGAGTCTTATATCCTTACAGGATTACTAAGAAACCTCTCAAATTTTTTTCCAAACATCGATGTCATAAGTAAATCAATTTCAAACATATAAATTTGTCTTCTGATGAATAACCACCCATATCGGTACAGTTACATACATAATTTCAATTAAGGAAAAAAAAAGCAAACCTGCCTATCATTTTGATTTTCTTTTTAGGATTTTTAAAGTAAAGATAGCTTTAGTTTAACAATTCAGAAAACATTAAACTACTTATTTTTTCATTACCCCCCCCCCCCACCTCCGTATAAATATTCTGGTAAGGTGATAACCTGGCCAGATGCAAAGCTTATAGTTTGAACTTAGAATTTAGATCACCACAATGAGTCGGGGCGATCCGTAGTCCCACTTTTTGGTTTATGTGATTTTTTTCAAAAAAGAACAAAACCTACATTTCAAGAAACAAAGTCCCATATATGTGCATGAAAATTAAAAATCAATATTGGTGCAATATTGGTTTCCTATATCGGCGCAATATTGCCAAACAATATTGCACCAATATTAACAGAAGATCGGACGGCAATATTTTTTATACATTTTGACGCAATATTAGTGCAATATTGAAAAACAATATTAAACTAATGTTGGCTAAAAAGCTACAGGCAATATTGGCCATCAATATTGATGCAATTTAGTTTTCTATATCGGCTCAATATTGTTCATCAAGAGCTCGGATTTATGTGCAACAAAATACTTGAAAATATTCCCATATACAGGGTGTCCCCGTGGCCGCTTTTCTAAGACAAAATTTCAAATAAAATTTTTGCCGAAGTCCCAACCCTTTAAGCAATTTTTAAATTTATGATTTCAAATGGCCATAGCTCCGATATTATTGATTTTTTAGCTTAATGGATTAAAGCTTTTTTAAAGACCATTAGCTTATCTACAAATTAGCTTATAATCCCTTATCGTTTAGAATCAACGGATTTTGAGTTATAAATTAAATGAAGGAAAAAAATGTTTAAAAATTCAGGTTTTATTTTTTTATTTTTCTTGCAAACAACGTATTTCTTAAACGAAAAGTTTTAGAGAACAACTGATTTCCCAAACAGGATAGGGAATATAGCGGGCTACAACTTTGGTCAACTAAATATTTTTGGAAAACCAACTGTTTTTACAGAAATTCTGAAAATAATAAACAAGATGTAGGTAAAACAAAATAAGTTTACAAAATTGCTAAAAATCTCTTTTTTTACCTACATTTCTGTTTCTGTAAAAACGGTTGGTTTTCCAAAAACATGTATTTAACCAAAGTTGTAGCCCATTAAATTTCCTATCCGGTTTAGGCCATTAGTTTTTTTTCTAAGATGTTTCGTTTAAGAGATACGGGGTTTGTAAGAAAGTTAAAAAAATTATAACTTGAATTTTTTTATCATTTTTTCACTTAATTTAATTGATAACTCGAAATCCGGTGATTCTAGACGATAAGAGGTTATAACGTAATTTGTAGATAAGCAAATGGTCTTTAAGAAAGTTTTAATCCATTAAGCTAAGAAAACAATAATATCGGAGCTATGACCATTTGAAATCATAAATTCAAAAAATTGCTTTAAAAGGCGGTACCCCCCAAGGGTTTGGACTTGGACAAAAATTTTATTTGAAAATTTTTCTTAGAAAAGTGTCTTTTATCACCACCTCAAAGGTTCTCCACGGTCACGGGGACACCCTGTATATGCACCGAAATTCTCCAAAATATGCACTAAAATTGATAAAAGAAGATAAAATATGCATTAATATGCAAACTCTATTAAAATTATTATTAAATATTAAAATTATCTCTATTAAAATTCCTCAAAAACACCAAAAGTTGCCCAAATATGCATCATTTACTCAAATATGCATCAAATGTTGAAAATATGCAAACAATTTTTTTTTACAGATTTAAAAACGAATTTGTTAGCATATCGATATTAAAACACATGCAAAAGCATAAAATCCAAGCTCTAGTCATCAATATTGTTGCAATATTGCATCTAGCTACAGCCAACATTAGTGCAATTTGATTTCCTATATCGAAAAACAATATTGAGCAAAATTCATCATATTGATGAACAAAATTCATAGTATAGATGAAAAACTCATTATATGTAAGAATTTTGTTCATCTGCACAAAACTGATGAACATTTCATCACTATGATGAATCATATTGTTCAGTGTAGGTTAGGTTAAAGTTTTATTATTAATAGATTATCTGAAAATAATAAAATTTATTTTATATTAAGCAGTTTTACCGGCAGTGAAAAGTTCTAAGATTAATTCCATACAGGGGCGGATCCAGAATTTTTTTCTGGGAGGGGGGAGCACAAAGGGTTGAGTCAGGCAAAAAGGGTTCTTAGATTTGTGATTGTCTTCTTGTTTCCTTGTTAATTTCAAGCGTTTGGGGGAGGGGGACACGTTCCCCCGTGCCCATCCCCTAAACCCGCCTATGATTCCATAACATATTATAGCCACCCGATGCCTGATTTATTAACAGAGTTTGCTGTCGGTCTGTACTTTGTAGGATTAATTAAAATTTTATCAGACAATAAACTAAAATTAAAGAATTGGTATTACCAGTAGCGACAGGTGCAGAAAGGATGATGAGGCGGCGCCCACCCAAAGCAGAATATCAAATGATTATTATAATGTAATATTATTTAATCTATTATTTTATTTATATAAATTTTTGTTTTTGATTTTCGTATACTGTGTTTATAAATTTATTATTTCTTAAACTTTGTGGTGCAGTGTCGAAGCGATCATTCACAGAGTAGTTAGAGCAACTAACAACTCATGTTAAGCGATATACCCGGGATGAGCCTGGGAATAGGCTGCATAAGAAAATTTCCTTCTAATTTTTCAGAGCAAAAAATTACTTTCTACACTGAGACTGAGTGGCGCAATTTATTGCCTCCCCCCCTAACTCGGTGTCATCACTGTCCGGTTAATTTAAGGTTGACATTGCCTATTGACCAGAGAGTGCCATCACTATCTAAATATTATTCAGATTGTTATTCGCGATTTACCTTACTAGTCGTGACAGTACTAAATGTCAGCAATATGGCGACTATACTATGTACACTTGATGTTGTTTTGAGTTTGATTCTGAATTATTTTATCGTAAAACCGCGATGAAATGATAATTTCCAAAATAAAACACCAAAAGAATGCAAACGTTTGGTTTATAAATAAAACTTTCTATACCAACTGTACGTATTGGATTAACTCAATATTTCTCCGCGTGGTGGCGTTTGCTTAATGTAAATTGCAAAAACTTGCTGTTTTTTGTATTTCCAAGTTGACTTTTATTAAAAGAATAAATTAGCATTCTAAATAAAATACATGTAGTACCTACATAATACTTACTTAACTTTTTTATTTTCTTCTTTTTTTTGTATTTTTGAGTATCAATAATTACCTATTAACCTTAATAACCCATGTAGCTAACTTTACTTCGTTATTTACGATATTCACCGATCTATCACAAATAATCCCTAGACAATTGAACATTATCGTTAAGCTGCATTGGAAACAGCGACGTATAATTACACAGGTTTGAGAGCACAGGGTGATGACGGCCCTGAATTGAAAATAGACAAACAAAATTTTGTTTTTTAAGATAAATTTCAGTATTTCAGACTGAAATTAAATGTTACAAATTTTTGTTTTAGATATTTGTTTAATTTTGAGGAATAAGTGCATCTTTTTTTTATTTTAATTAATTAGATCTGGCTATTTAATTACTTTTTTTAATATTTAGCCATCAATAAAATAATGAGACGGTCATTAGCTTAGTAGGTTAGCCGAACAACTGCTGACTCTAAGATACTTCCAAATGACCGTCTCCGTGCTTCGGAGGGCACGTAAGCCGGCGGTCCCCTTCGGTTGATGATTGCCATCATCAACTATTAAAAATCAGGGTTACAGGCATTCCGCAATCCGGATTTAGCAACCGGGGGGTCTAAATGCTAAAACCTTTGCTCCTAGAGAAAGAGACTTTGTTCAGGAGTGGAGAGAAACGGCTGAAGTAGAACTATAATAAGAAATTGGCAAATCAGATATGTTTTGTTTGTCTGTGAGGTAAGTTGTACAACAATAATTGTATCTGTTTTTTAATTTTCTATTTTCAGATAGCCACAACAGCGAAACGATTGATTGTTTAGGTGCAATGCATTTTTAATCTACAAACTAGAACACAATCTTTTATTGTCTAGATTCGAGAATGAACAGCTTTTGAGTTATTGAATAAATTAAGTAAAAAAATGTTTTTCTTGCAAACCCTGAATTTTTTTTATATTTTATATTTTTCTGTAGAAGGGATTGGTTTAACAAAAAAGAACAATTTGCTACCTTAAAAATGTTTAACACTTCCATGCATAATTTAATCTATAACTTGAAAGATATTGATTTTAGACAATAAAGTGTTATAACCTAATTTGTAGCTAATTTTATGCTATTTAAAAAAGTATTGAACCATTAACACCAAAAAATCAACGGTTTCGTAGTTATGGACGTTTGATTCAAAAAAATAAAAATTAAAATAAAATAAATAAACTCTCCCACCTAAAATATCCTGACCTATGTTCAGGATAATAAATTATTAAAAAATATAATATTCTAAAATAAACGTGTTTCAGGGTTGTTGGTGGTCGTCACCTATAGATGTAACCTGAAATATTTAGTTTTTGTTAAATTAGATAATTTTTTAACATTAAATTACAAAAGCATTTGATGTTATAACAGATTTAATAAATTAACTTTTTAATTAAATATTTTTAATCGCCGACTGTAGACAAAAACCACAAATTGCGATCCGTCACAGGCAGAAATTTTTAAATATAAACTTCTGACCTTTGACCGGTCTCAATTTATAGATCCTTATAACGAGTTGCCATTGGTGAATAATGTAAAAAGATTAGTTTTATTGGATTATTTGCTACTGTGTAGTTCAATACTAATACAATAAAATAAAATAGGTTTTCCTTAACCTAGAATTACCTACAAAAGAATTCATATTATTAAATTATTTTCCAAATTTTCTTTAAAATGAATTTTTTAATCTAAACTTATTTTATCATAACTTTTATAAAGGAGGGTGAAGTGAAACTCTCGTTTCCTTAATCACGTTGATATGCAAGCAAACTTATGCTTGCGTCGATATGAAACTGATGACGTCAAACTCCGTCGTGACGTCAGAAAATTGCCGAATGGGGAAACTTCAATGCTAGCTGGAACAAGTAACCCGATTTCCAACAAGCGACTTTTGTGCTTTATTGCCTACTGGGTGGGGGATGAGAAAATATCGACTAAAAATAAAATAATGTTTTAATGTAATTTATACAAAAACATAAAGTAAACAAATAAAGTAAAGTTGGATTTTAAACAAAAATATTTGTTTATTTTTATAGGAAATTTTGAGAGGAGGAAAAATTAGGTCAAAGCTATTTTCCTTCCCCTTCTCTTACGTACCCCCAAAGCTCGATCTGAATGGGTCATTCAATAACGTGTTTGCGTTTTTAACCAAATAATTTTGTATACTAAAAGCATTTATTTTACTTACATTTTAATTATTGAAAACTTCAAGGATTACAATGGCTGAAGTTGTTTTACTCTATAATAGAGTGCGCTCGCTTTGCTATATTTTATTTTTATTCAATGAATTTACATGGGTTTATTGTGTTTATTATTTATTCAGGGCTTAAATTTTTGGGAAGAAACGGTTTTTTGAATAAGGTCCGCTCAATGTAACGATCCTTCAATGGAACTGGGTCAAGGAGCTTTCTCAATGTAAGACTTTCCATTTATAAACAAAGGTCTGCGCTACTTTGTTTATTAAAGAAAATTGTATGCTGCCCAAAATTGCATTATTCTACATAAATATACAATTGTAGGATTAAAAGTAATACTTTAAATTGTATCATATACATATATCATATTGTATCATAGTATATACCTAACATACAATCTATTGTATATGCCTAATATACTATTAACATATTGAAAAAATTAAGAAAATATCAAATTGATGATTAAACTATTAAAAAAAGTAATGAAGATATAAACTATCGTCCTAGAGTAGTTTAAAAAGTTAAGAAAATAATCCTGTTAAGCGTTTAACTTTGACATCTAAATTGTAAGTGGGGAAAAACTAGATATTGAAAAAGTTTCCTATAATTTTATTATCAACGATAGTTCATTTTAAAAGTAAGCCAAAGACTAGGCAACGTTTACAGTTATCTCAATCTAAAGCTAAGGATCTGGTCGTACGTCATTGCCTGTAAGGGTAATGTCCTGCATCCATCTCTATCGTACTTAGTCGCGTACCTATGCTATTATTAGATCGAGGACAGGTTATTTTTAGCACCAATATATAGGTTAGCAAGGGGATGTTACGCATGCGTTTGTTCGATCCTTTCTGTATGACGTCATTACTGTTCTAGTTATGCATTCCTTGCAAACTTGGATATCTTCTTGATTTTATATAGATTTTAATTCTATACAATTTCCATTTTTTACTCTATTTCAATTTAATTAAATCTCTCGAGCGGCAAACGTACAATAAATAAAAAAAATTTGACAATAAAGCAAAGTTATCCTTATTAAATTAACTTCTATTTTAATTATCGCATAATATCTGAAAGCTTTGACCTTTGCAACTATATTCAAATAGTCGATCCAAATTCAAAAATTTTCCCATAATTTTACTGAATTTATGTTGGTAACAATGCAAAAGTTAGGTTAGAGATTATATGAATTCCTACTGGCGAGAAACCATTTAACACCTGTTAAATGATGTTTTAAGAAAACCCACACTTTTATGAAGTTTTGTCAACATTGCAGTATCATTGAAATTAAAGTCAAAGTCAAGGTAAATTTAAGTCGGATAAAAATATAAAACTCCAAATTAATATGTTTGGGATTAGATGCCAAGTTAATTTGAATTGGAAGCTCTGCAAGATTTCACGATTATGTGACGTAGGAAGCTTGTCAAATTTTCCTCTTTAATTTAGTTTGCAGGTAAAATTTTGTTTTCTTTCCTCCTACGAGCGCTTCAAAATAGATTTCATTGTTATGTGTATCTAAGTAACTTCTAATTAAATAATTACTACAATTAAGTAAATTAAAGTTTGTAATTCAAAACCAGCATCCTGGCATTTACTTTTGGCGTGAGGATCAGGTAGAGATTTGTTTAAATATCAATCGCAAGCCTAAGATTCAATTAAACAAACCTCATTTAATTGAAAGTTATGATTTATTGTTTAGTTCAAGTTCATTATCTTTTTGAAAACTGAAACGTAAATGTCACCAAAATGTAAACAATATAATGAGGAAGTATTGATCAACCAAGTTTACCCTGTACATATTTGAAATGTCAAACATCTCCAATTAATAAATACAAAGTTATTTCCAAAAATATTGCTTTGATGTAATTATTTCTCTATCAACACGTTTTCATTTTCACCATTTTCATTAGCCATCCGATCAAACTACTTTGAATGTGGCGAATGCGGGCACCGAAATTATTACCAATTTATCGCCTCCGCACTAAATATATTTTCAAAACAAAGTCAATCGCTTAAACTTAAATAGGCCCACGCACAACCGCTTAAATCTTTATTTGAATTCAAATAATTTAGTAATACCGCATATAATATAAATGTAACTATGTAATTCAAAATCACAGAAAGCAATATCATACAATGGCAATTAAGTCGGTCGGTAATTGCAAAACAACTCAAAACATCTTTTTTTTTGATTTAATGAAACCTTAGTGGGCTAAAAGCACGACTCGGCGTTGCCAACTCTGCGCCAAGTAAGTCTTTTTCTTAAGTTTCAAATTTTTTCCAACTTAAAAAATTGCTAGGTTACTCAAGTTACTCAAAAACTGCTAGGGAAATTTCAATACTATAGGAAACCTAATATTTTTTCACTTTTTCGAAAGGAAATCTTCGGCAAAAATCTTGTAAAAGAAAATCCAGTGTTTAAAAATGTAGAAATATTTGGAAAAGCCTTGTATGCCGTAGGTTATCTATTTTTCCATGAACAATAAGTGCAACTAGTGGTAAACTATTGCTTTTGGTTTTGCAAAATTGGTTCTGATTTGTTCTTGCAACTGTGTTTTAGTAAACAAAAGAAAAATAACTTTGTAAATTGAAAACCCAAAAAACATCCAATTGCTATTGGATTTTTTAACGGGCGGATTTTTTTCTTGAGTTTTTAAAATCTCAAACTTCTCCATCGCATCAGCCATACTATCCACTCCTGAACAAAGCCTCTTTCTCTGGGAGAATGGTTTTTAGCTAAATCCGGATTGGGAAATGCCTGTATCCCTGTTGCCGGGGATCCGCCGGCATTACGTGCCCTCCGAAGCACGGAGACGGTCATATGAAAGTTTTAGACTCTCCCCGGATTCGAACCGACTACCTTAGAGTCAGCAGTTGTTCGGCTAACTTACTAAGCTGCTGACCGTCTCGTCTCGTAGTATAATTGCAAAAAAACATTATTAGATATTTAATTTTTTTTTAATTGTAAAATTTGCAAATAATTGGTTTTTCCAATTTTTCCAAAAGAAAAAATTTGTTTAACAAATTTGAATAAAATTAATAATTTTGAAATGAAAATTTTGAGATTGGAGAGATTACATTTAAACTTGAAAGATTGGAATATTAATTATAATTAATCTACATGATAAAAAAATAAAACAATTCAAGCTTGAAATTACCGGATTACTGGCAGGGCCGGAGAAGTAAAGTGCCGGATGATAGAGAGAGTACTGTATTTCTAACCAATTTTCGTTTGTTTATTAAAATTTTAATGCTGAAGCCAAATTTAATTTCAAAAAATTTTAAATTCCAAAATAATTTTGTCAATTCCAACTTAATTCTATTCATTCCAGTTTAAGATAGCTGTATAAAAACGCCGGATTACTGGCAAGGCCGGAGAAGTGAGGTGCCGGATGATAGAGGGAGTTCTGTATTTCTATCCAATTTTCTTTTGTTTAATAAAATTTTAATGCTGAAGCCAAAACCAAGACAAAGGCCGATAGTTTCAAAAAAACTCGTAGAATTAATTTCAATTTAATTTCAATTTCGTCAATTCCAACTTAACTCTATTCATTCCAGATTAATTCCAATAATTCGAGTATAGTTTCTTATTAATTCCAGTAGTTCCCAGAGTTTAAGTACACGGAAAAATTAGCTAGTACTTCAACATTTTATTGCTGCTTTGGACTTCAACAAATATATATTCCATTGTTTTTCATTCAATAACATTTTCTAGGTTTTTTAATAATTCTATTGCGATTTCAATAATTCCATGTTCATTGCAGTCATTCCATTTTAATTCTAATAATTCTGATTTCAAATTTCAAAATTTCAAAAATTTCAAAAAAGGGGGGTCAACGCGAAATTTTGTTTCGCGATTTACACGTCTAATATTAAAATTGGGATTTTAATTTTTAACAATACAAACAATACAAATTAAATACAACATAATACAAAAAAAATTTCAAAATATTCGAAAAAGGGGGGCTAGCGCCAAAAATGGTTTTTCTCGATTTTTAATTTTCTGCTTCGCGAAATGAACAAAAGTTTTACGATACAAACAATACAAACTGAATACAACACAATATAAAAAAAAAATTTTAGTTTTTGAAAAAAGGGGGGCTAACTTCACGTACATTTTCGAGCTAGGCAAACATATTAATAATAATAATGATAATAAATCATAAATAAATAAATCAGAATTACACACAAACTTTTAGATTCTGAAACCGAGGGTTTGGGGGTATGGAATACCGCCTAGAAACCAGCAATAAATTGTATTTCAAAAAATTTCTAATTATGCGGTAAATAACAGTAAACTTGATTAGCCATTTACAGGAAGCGATCTAATAATCGGAATCTATAATACGTATAGTTGGTATAGAAAGTTTTGTTTATAAATCAAACGTTTGCATTTTTGTGTTGTTCTATTTTGTTAATTATCACTTCACCGCGATTTTACGATAAAATAATTCAAAATCAAACTCAAAACAACATCAAGTGTACGTAATAAAGCCACCATGTTGTTAACATTTTGACTTCAGGTAAATCGCCAATACTATGACTATTAAATAGAAGTTTTGCATAAATCAGGTACTGTGAATAAAATTTTTACGGTTGCCACTCACTCATGATTATTGCGATTGGGAATGCCACTCGTGCTACGCACTCGTGCTATTTAAAAATCTCCCTCGACGGGACATTGTGTGATATTTTGACGTTGGATTAACTTTTAAATTAAATTATATGATTAATTATTCTGTAATAGTAATGGTATCCATCTGTAATGGTATCAAACTTTGTTTTGCGATACTTCTAATTTATATTAATCAAATTATATTATTAATAATCCAAATATATCCAAAATTATATAAAATAACTTTCATTTCAAAAAAATAAATTACTCACGCAAATCAATTCACAAAATATCAAAATCAAATCAAAATTGTAGTCAAAATTTAATGTAAAAAATGTTGTCCCAGCCGCATAGGTGGCAGGGTCGGAAAATGCCTGGTTCGTTCTGCTTAGTTGGCGCAAAGTCAACTAGTTAGCGGGAAAACCATAAATTTCAAAATTTACAATAAAAACATAAAATTAACTGATACAAATATCAGATCTAAAAAATAACAGCATATTTTTGGTAAGATTACAATTTATTGCCATGTTTTTTTATACAGGGCTGTACTCATTTGTTAAAATTATTTATTTGTAAGATTCTCTTTAGTTTAGTTTTAGTAGTAGTTTAACAGTTTTTTTATTTATAATAAAAACATAAAATTATCTGATACAATATCAGATCTAAAAAATAACAGCATATTTTTGGTAAGATTACAATATATTGCCATGTTTTTTTATACAGGGCTGTACTCATTAGTTAAAATTATTTATTTGTAAGATTCTCTTTAGTTCAGTTTTAGTAGTAGTTTAACAGTTTTAACAAAAATTTAGACACTTGGAATTTGATAAAAATAAAAATATTAAATTAATCAATTAATTAAAATATATAGTAAAATGTAAATTAACAGGGTCATAGCAATATATATTAAAATTTAAAAGAATTAAGTGCTAGCATATTCGGTAATTTCATATTGTTCGCTTGATTCCATTTGGCAAAAGAGCTGCATTACAGCTGTGTTACAACTGCCAGCGACCAGCCAGCATTTTTACAAGTTTAAAAGATAAAAGGAAGATAATCACTGAATAAGGGAAATCAAAAATTTGTTTATAGGAAAATAGGATATATACCCTTATTTAGGAAAACGCATAGTTTTCCGAGTGTAAATTCAAAAATGAAAGTACTAAATGAAAGCCAATAGTGGTTACTTATTGACTAAACGGTTCCATGAAGACGGATACGATCTGGAGTTTATGTAAGAACTTTATTCTGACCGTCTTCTATCAGCAGGCAATGGCAAACCACCGAGGTATCTTACAAAAAAAACATTTTTAAAGAAAACGAAATGGACCTATAGAATAACGTGGAATCTAATCCTCGGCAAAATAATTTCATGGTATCTGAGAGTCAAATCTAAATATTTTCACTTCCTACGTGTCCTGTTCTTCTAACTTTTAAAAATTAAATTCTTATATTTTTGTAAAAATTAAATTAAAATTGTTGCTACACCGATAACCTTGGTAATTCGAGGGATTTTAACGAGAAGCTAGAACGCAAGTTTAACGCACATTTTTCAATATAAATAAATAATTAAATTTTTTTAAAATTTTATTTTAATTTTTCCTTTGAATTAAATTTTTTAACCAACCATTTTTGCTTCAATTAAAAAACAAAATAAAATTAATTGATTAATAAAACAAAAATTAATTTTTTAAATTAAAAATATTTAATTTAAAATAAAATATTTTCCAAAATTACTCACCCCAAAATTAAAATTTTTTTAAACACGACCTACTCTTAAATTAAATATTAAAAATATAACTTACCCCCACATGTAACTTTGTTTAAATTGAAAATTTGTCTAAACGGCATTTTAATACAATTTTAATTGTAACAATTGAAATTAAAAAATGTTTTGAAATAAACCTCGTGACAATAAATTTCATGCTTAGCGTTTCATGACCAACCCTTATAGGGAAAACCGCGATACTGAAGTTCAACCGTTCAAGATGAATCTGTATCAGCAGCACGGTTCATGCGACTGAATGGACGCTTTTCCCCATTGGTCCTTTTCACTCTGACGTCATTACATTGATTGCTAACTCTCACGTGCCGCACAGCCTGCAGGATCATAACGTTAACAGAAATATAGGGCCTACTAGTTCAATCTATAGCCATGCCATACCCTAACAAAAAAGAAAATACTCCTGTCCATTTTATTAAATTCAATATCCGGATTATTATTAAAATAAAATTTGAATATTTTGGAAATAGCTAACCGACCAAAGGACGCCATGAGAAAAATAAAGTTTATTTGGGAAAATTGTATCAATTGAAATTTAATTAATTCTAAACGTTGAAATCGTAAACCTAATTACCCTTTTAGGTAATCTCAGAAAGTGCACGAAAGAGTTGCAAAATAAATAAGTCGCGAAGCTTTGTCAAAGCGAGGGAAGGAAAATTTTCGGCCGTCTTCTTTACAGTTGTCCCATTTCCCTAAAAATTGATTCTGCGACGTCAGAGTTTTTCCGAATTCTGGATTTGCTTGCATTCTTTCGCACTAATTAACTGTATGCAATTAATAAGTGCAGTGCAGGTATATTGAACTGAGGGTCATAGACCTGCAGAGTTTATCCCTTGCATGACCCACTTCTCCCTTCTTTGGCACACTTTGCAACAAGTATTGACTCTACCCTTACCCCAATATAGCGCTATGACGTCATTAGAGCCTGTGGCTAAAGTAAATGCAACCCATTTTCAAATTAAAATTTAGTTTAGTTTACCAATTAATTTATTAATACCAAATATTGGGAAAAGTTTAAAAAAATTGTTTTCGGTAAAGTCACGTAGTTATGACGTCGTCGCGACATCATCGAAGAAAATCTAGTAATTTTCTTATTTTAACAAATTAGGCGACATGGCTACTCATCTCACGAGATGGAACAATGCTTACAGTTCCAAACAAGAGATTGGCACAGTTGCCTGAAAAACAGAATGAATGTCTTGCAATGGCCTCGAACCCTCTATCCAGGACATCGCACCCAGTTTGACCCACTTCCCTTACCACTTTTCACGTATGACATCACGCTGACGTCATTGGAAAATGTAGGACAATTTCATTCTAAAATATCTGAATAGCTGGATTTGCAATTAATTTTGTTATAGCTTTTATTTTAAATGAAGCTTTTGTCTCATTTTTAATCTGTTGAGATTTAATATAATAAATAATGCTGGATGTAAATATATTCTAAATTGCGGTTAAACCGCAGGTTTTCTGAGCGGTCAATTTAATTTTAAATTTTACTCTAGTAGAAATATAATAATTATTTTAATTAATAATCTCTCGGATTTTAAATTATAATTTCAAATAAAATTGCTATTTTTAATTGATAATACCTAGTAATTATTGGAAATCCACCTATAATTTATTCTTGGGACAATAATACCTTTTTATCAAAGACTTCGAACATGTTAAATTTATCAATCTAAACACTAGTGTTAACCTGTTGGCATGACAACAGCCATGACGTCATATACTTTAGTCACGGACCCAAATTATATAGGTCAGCTATTTTTGAATATCTACACTTCTAAATATGTCCAAAATTCTTCAATGAACAGAAATTGGGTCGTTTATTTATAAATTCAGGTCTAAAACAATTCCCTAACATTTTCATTAAGCAAAGATCAATGCAGTTGAAATTATAGTTTAATTCAAGTTTTGGAAAATTAGAAAATACTATTAAAACTCCATCGATATTGGAAAAAATCAATTTTAAAAATTTTAATCGACTTCTCTTGCTTCTCCTTCCTTCGCCTGAAGCGATGAAGCGAAGCTAAATGCTTGCAGTAGTAGAGCAGCTAACTAGCTCTTACTCTAGAAGTGAATTTTATTGATTACTTTAAATTCCAAAAAAAAAAAATTTTATTATAATAATTTCGGCTGTAAATATAATGCAAAACAATAGCAAATAAAGCAGGTAAAATAGTTCAAAAGAGTTATTTCTTCAAATATTTTATTTGTCTACCAGTTTCGATTTTATTAAACCATCTTCAGGGAATATTGTCAATTAATATAATATGAGATTCTAACAAACATGCAGTCCAAACATTCCATATAGGGAGACACCAATTGGGTGTATAAGCAGATGCAATTCTTAAAAAGCAATTTTCTGTTTGTCGCCAATTAGTTGAGGTGGCAACAACTAGATGGGAAAACCAGGCCTTTTGCCGCAAAATGCTGCCAAAGCGGTCGAGGAGAAGATTTTCTCTTGAATTCAATTTAAAATTTTGTTTGAGTTTTTTGCTTTTTGTTTTTTGAGTAAGTGAATGTGAATTGTAATTATGAAAATTGAATTTTATTTGGATAATTTTGAGATTAAAAGAGGAAATTTTAATTACAACAATTGATTTTGGAATGGTGAAAATGGAAAATTTAAAAAAACAAGATATTAAGTTAATATCTATCTTATTGGTATTTTAATTATATTTTATATTAAAATTAAAATTTTGATTTTGAGTTTTGGATTGAACAGATGAATGAAAATGTGATATTTCAATAACAATTAAGTTATTTGTGTTTTCATTAATTTTTAAACTAGAAGATTTGTATTTTTCTGGCGGTTATGTAATTTGGAATTTAGAGACTGGGAAAATACATGTTGTCAGTATATAATTTCGCTTTGATCAGAAGTTATTATTGGAAATAATAAAATTGTTTCCGTCAAGCGAAGTTAAAGTAGTACCACTTTGCAGTACCACTTTACTATAATATTAATTATTATTAGAATTATTCCTTCTAGATTGATGTAACACAATTAATTGAAGAAACTGTTGGCGAAAATATGTCGCAGACTTTACATAAATAGAAGAAAAACAAGAACGAGAAGAGAACAGCCAACAAGGTATGTCCTCTATCGTAAGAATTTTATTTAAAATATTTTATTTATTAATTTCTGTTTCTTTGTTTTTCATTTGTAATTAAATTTTTTTTCTGGTCATTGCAAGGGTGGTTATAAGAGGCTACGGCTTCCTACCGGGGTATGATAAACTAAAGGGTTAGATCAATAAAATACATGAAAGTGGTGAACTGGGTCAAAAGCAAAAGGAATTGTGTGAGTATTATTGAGTTCTGGCTGTCACCGGGATGCTTCCGTCTTTCTATACATACCGTTTTCGAGTTGGAGCCGTTTCAGGAATGATTGTAATGAGTAGAACTACTCGAAAGTCCTGTCTTCTTAAAATAAACTGATATAAAATTTTTATGTTTTATTGGGATGAGTCAACCCGAAGCTATTAATTTTACTATCCGCAATTTTTTTTCCAAAATTTTGTACTATAAACATAATGTACCATTATTATAAAGGAAATTAAACTAAATTAACTAAAAGCAAATAAATCTGCTAAATCGCTGGAAGGTTACAGTGTGTTTTTGATATTTTGCTAGAAATAATATCAAAAAAAAATTTACACAGGGTACATCCTGCACCCCTTTCTTTACCTGAAATTTTGTTAACGTGTAACAGTCTTTGAAATGAGTATGTAAACCTCTGAGTCCACACAATTGGTAAAATCAACTCTGAAGGCCGCTCCAACTTGTAAATAATGGAATACGGTAAATATCGACACATATTTTTGTTTTTGTTATTGTTTACAAATTTTGGTTAATGGTGCACTGTTGGGTGTTCCCCCCCCCGCACATTCCCGCTTCGCTCTGATTGTTTTGTGTCTTTAAAACTAAATTCATAATTCAAGACAATTTTTTAGCTCAACAATATGTTTAGAGCGTCGGGCACCGACAAAATTGATTCAGCTGCTAAACACACAAGTTGTTTTATTTTTGCATTTGCGGGAGTAGAAGTCCGTTAATCAATTGCAAAAGTCGTAATAAGTAGCTACCTTTAACGATATTTATTTATGACTAGAATTTCAAATATTGATAGACTCTTAATGTGATATTGCCAAACCGGGGGGTCTGGGGGGTATGGAATACCCCCCAGTGCCGAGTTTACTGTTTGTTCACGAACCAAAACTGAGAAATTACTTAGTAACCAATGCTAGGGGTTTCCAATTTCCAGTATCCATTTATAATTTGGCAAATATAAGTAAGAATAAGAAGATATATAAACGAACACGTAAATATCAACTGTTTAATTCAGCGGTCGTCAAAATTTTAAATTTTTAAAATAAAAACAATGAAATAAAAAATTTAAAAAAATTAGGTTAGTGAAAATCATGGATTATCGTAGAGAGATTTAGGAAATCAATGAATTTATAGTATACCTACTAGCAGTCCGCGGACGGGCAGCTGGACGGTGGATTTTTTTTATATCTAAACGTTTAATTTCGTTTCCCGCTACTTGATGTGCCGTCAGATAATTAACAATTTTTCTATAATAATATAAAATTAAATATGTTTTTCAAATTCTAATTTTCTTTAGCCGAACGTTTTAATTTCTTCCACATTTGCTCAAAAACAAAAAATTTCCCAGTTTTTCTGGCGAAATTTGTATAATGATTTTGTCTTCAGTAAGTATTCTAGAGGAGTGGAAATTTCATTATATGTACTGGATGGTGTTCCACACCCCCCCGACCACCCGGTTTACAATTTTTACTTTATATTTTTATATTATTTTTATAAATTAAATTAATTATAAATTATTATAAATAAATTAAAAGTAAACCGGGGGGTCTGGGGGGTGTGGAACACCCTCCAGTGCTTATCGCAGGATATCGACTCATTTAGAATATTGGACATATATTTTGAGTCCTAATCTTATTTTAATATATTTTTCCGGTTTTTTCTGGCGGAATTTGTAAAATTATAGATTCCCTATCTTCTCCAAGTATTGTAAAAGAGTGTAAATCTTACGATATGTACTGGAAGGTGTTCCACACCCCCCAGACCCCCCAGTTTGCATTTTTGACTTTATATTTTTATAATTTACTTTCAAAGCAACACAGAAAGTTTTAATTTTCTGTAGCCGAAGCTTTAAAATTCCTCAGTCCTCATCTTAATTTAATATATTCCTCCGGTTTTTCCTGGCGAAATTTGTAAAATTATAAATTCCCTATCTTCTCCAAGTATTCTAAAAGAGTGGAAATCCTGCGATATGTACTGGAGGGTGTTCCACACCCCCCAGACTCCCCGGTTTAGAATTTTGACTTTATATTTTTATATTATTTTTATGATTTTTATAAATTAAATTAATTATAAATTATTATAAATAAATTAAAAGTAAACCGGGGGGTCTGGGGGGTGTGGAACACCCTCTAGTACATATCGCAGGATATCCACTCATTTAGAATATTGGACAAATATTTTGAGTCCTAATCTTAATTTAATATATTTTTCCGGTTTTTCCTGGCTAAATTTGTAAAATTATAAATTCCCTATCTTCTCCAAGTATTCTGAAAGAGTGGAAATCTTACGATAAGTACTGGAGGGTGTTTCACACCCCACAGACCCCCCGGTTTACTATTTTGACTTTATATTTTTGTTTAAAAATTAAAATTTTCCGGTTATTCCTGACGAAATTTGTAAGATTATAAATTCCCTGTCTTATTCCACAAGGGTGGAAACCCTATGATATGTTCTCCATTTCTTCTTTTTGTTTTTTTTTTCGCATTTATCATGTATGCGTCTTCGGGTTTTTCTAATTTTTAGTCTTAACCTTAGTTTAATATTAATATATTTTTCGGTGGGTAAAATAATCGACCACTCAGAGTGTTTTTTACACCAAAAAATGATACCCTGTAGTAGGAGCAGCAGCGTGCTGGGATTTTATATATTAAGGATTTTTAAATTAACACTTGTAGTTTTCAATGTAGCACAAATATTGGCGCAATATTGGAGCAATATTAAAAATCAATATTGGGCCAAAATTAAATGTGATCATTTTCCAATATTGACGCAATATTTATTTGCAATATTGATGCAATATTGAAAATCAATATTGTGCCAATATTTAGATGTAAACATTTTGCAATATTGGTGCAATATTTATTTGCAATATCTGCGCAATCAATATTTTATCAAAAAATTTGTGTTTAAAAAATTTGTAATTGTTTTTTCTATTGCAGACCCAGAATAATCAAACTTTTTTACTGGCATCTTTATTTAATTTTTTAGCAATTCTTCAATTTTTTCTTGAATATTAACTTGACCTCTTTATCTTTGAACTTGGGTTGCACTTATTTTCGGCGTTTAAATTTGGATTATTAATAATTATGATTTTTGTTTGTAATTTATAATTTTACATTTTGCGTTTCTTTGGTTTTTTTAATATTTCAAATTTTATATTTACTTTATTAAATAATATGAGACTTTCTATTTATATATAGGTAGGTAGATATAATATTTTATTATCACCCGGCTATTGACCGTCGAATTCCTTGCTGACGTGCAAGGACGTTTCTTCACGTACGTGGTTATTCACGCAATTTTTCTTTTAGTTCTACTTTGTTCCATTTTTTATTATACATACTTCATTTTTTATTTCTTCGTAAATAACCAAGTAAGCTAATCCAACTCCAAATTGGCTATAAAATGCTTTGCAAAAATAATTTAATAAATTATTTGAATAAAATATTAAATAATATTAAGCCGGCTGGAATTCTGGTGCGGTTAATCTGAAAATTTGCTGGCCGGTGAATACAGGTTCGAATCTCGATTGAAATAAAAAGTCAAGAAAGACGTTGAATGGTTGAATAAGTATATTTAAGAAATATGTATAAAGATAAAGTTTTTTCCTCTTTTTTATTTGAAAAACTGTTTAAATCAATAATTTAATTACCTAATAGAAATTAAAAATATGTGAAAATTTTGATCTTTTCGTGAACGCCCTCTTGAGTGCAATGGTGTGACAAATCCACCACTGTGCGCTTAAAATAGAAAATGCTCTCTGCTTGATTATAGAAAATTGAAGCAATTTTCCTCGGGGAAATTTTAAAATAGTAAACTGCTATTCTGAAATTAATTTAAAAGAAAATTTGCTCTGCATATTAAAGATATCTCTCCGAGAAAGTAAAATTTTCTGTTATTTGAAATATTAAAATAAATCAACTCTCGATTAAAAGGTCAAGAATAATTACGTCCTTGTTTGACAAAATGTTTTCTTAAATGTGTTAATTAATAAAAGTACATTCTAAATCACCCATATGTGTCTGCTAATAATTAAAATGAATCTGATTTTTAAAATGGTAATGGTTGATACTATTTACCTTCTAATTGCAGTCTAAAAACTAAAAGTAGGGAACCAAGGCGGGGTCAACAAGATCGGGAAGTAAATTTACTATTACAAGTACTGCACAATAATTATCTAATAATAATGAAGGACGAAATCGAAGTATATAAACGAGGGTTGGTATCCTATTTGACATTGTTCAGTTCTCTAGCTCTACAAGATCTCTTATACTACAATGAATACTTTAGTAAGCATTGTGTTAGTGGTTTCTAATATCAAATATTAATTTTTCTTCTTTTTCTAGACCGTAGCTGTCTTTGCCTGTGTGGTAGTTTTAGCTAGTGCCAAACCCTCCGGTTGGGGATTAGGTTATGGACATGGACATGATCATGGTCATCTTCCATTGGTTGGAGCTTCAGGTGTAGTTTCCAGCAACGGAGCTGCTGGACCAGCTGGTGTAGTCAATGGACACGGTGCCGTTGGACCCAACGGAATCCCAAATGCAGTTGGACACGCTGGCATTGGTTTGGTTGCTGCTCATGGCTTGGCTATTGGACACGGACACGATGATGGACAATGGCACGGTGAAGGTTTGGTAGCTTCCCAAGACTGGGCTGGACATGGAGCCGTTGGATTAGTAGGTGCTCATGGTCTTGGACATGGAGCCGCTATTATCGCACCACACCACTCTGCTGCTATTATTGCCCCAGCTGTCCACAGCGTCGCTGTAGGACATGGACTCGGTCTTGGACATGGACTCGGTCTTGGACACGGACTCGGTCTTGGACATGGTGTCGCTATTGGACATGGTGTCGCTGTTGGACACGGAATCGGTCATGGACATGGAGCTATCGTTGCCGGTCCATCTGGTACCATTGTTGCCAATGGTATCCATGGTCATCATGGTCTTGCTCATCATGGTTGGTAAACTTTCGTAAAAGTTAACTTAACCGAAAAATATCCGTCGTGTATATTTTTAATTTATTATTTTTCATCAACGTGCGCTCCAAAGGATTACGACATTTTTCCATTCTTATTCATGTGTACATTTTATCACACATTGACTACTTTGCATAAACTGTAAATATAAAATTGTGTTTCAATAAAACTATTGAATTGTTTATAACGCCTGAGTTTCTTTTATTCTTAGTCAAATCCAAGATGACTTACTAGGGAATATGACTGATCAGTCATAGGTCATAGGTCGCCGCGACCTTATACTCATAACGCTGCGAATACTACCTATAAGAAATTCCAAATGAAAAAATTATATAATTTTCATTTATAACCACAGGTTTTTACTTTTCAGCAGTTATCTGACTTACATCTGAAATGCTATTTTTAAGGTTTCAGATATTTCTTGAATTTCGAAAAATTTACTAATATTTGCGCAAAAACTAAGATTTCCAGGTGGCCTAAAAGAATTCAAAAGTATTTGTCAGTATCCCAAGAACCTGGATATTCCATATCCTAACAACAACCATGGCTTCATGCCAACTAAGCACTGGTTTCCCATTCAACTTGTCCTCAAGATGATTCTTGATTAAAATTGCACCTGCAGAGCTTTACAGAAGATAGAAACTTAATTTAAAAACAAATCCGGTTGGTCAATCTGACCCATAGATCTGATTGGTAAGGGGTCGTCCTTTAATCACGTGAGGTTTTTTATGCAATTTTTTTACCCCCCCCCCTCCCCTTTGGTGATACGTCGTGAGGTTTTCGGCTACCCCTACGCCCCCTACCCAACATCACGTGTATTTTTTTTTGAAATTTTTTTTCAAGTACAGACGGCAAGACAGAAGGGCGCGGGCAGCGGGGCGACAAGTGGAGTCACAAGGTCCAGTGCCAGAAGCCAGCTGAGAGCCAAATATTGTTGTTATGTTGCTTTTAGGCATAAATTTGCTCGCTCGGGATTTCACGTGGTCGTAAGAAAATATACACGTGATTGTCACAACATCCCCTCCCCCCCATCGTGATCAATCGTGATGTTATTCTAAACCCCTCCCCCCTGTTAGAACCTCACGTGATTAAAGGACAACCCCTAATCAACTTATCCCGTATTCACTCACTAGAAAAGGGTAATGCATTTTTTCCCTTACTTAACGTGACTTTGCTTAATTCATCTGAAATTTCGATTCTAAAAAATTTAAAAATCACCGAAAAGTCAAGATTCAGTGCGGCCTTCAGGCCGCACAACCTAATCAATCTAATTATTTTAAATAATAAATTATGTAACCGGTCTAAAAAGACTAAATTTATTATCATTTGATTAAAAACTTTGTTTAATTCCTGCTTTACCACAGCTTAAACCTACACGGTGAGCAAGAGTCGTAAGTTCACACAGGATGATTTATTCAGTTTACTGCTTCTTGTAGGGTTAAAGTATAATTATTAAAAATATAAATTAATAAAATTGAAATTGGAAATAGGACAAAGCCGGCAGACTGGATTTGGATAAAAAAATATTATAAATTGCTAAATGTAAATTTTTATTTAATGAAGTGACTGTACAATAAAGTACTAATCATCAGTGGTATTAAACAAAATTTCAAAATATTAATAGAAATTCTTGAATTATAAATTGATTAAAGAAAAATGTTTTACTAAAATTATTACATTTTCATTTCAAATTTAAAAAATTGGCTATATAAACATCACATAAAATTTTCCATTAAATTTGGGTACAAAAAGTGGTGGTCCAAAAGTAATTGACACTTAAACTTCTTTTATTTTCTTTATTATTTCCGCAATTTTCAACGAATTTTCACTATTTTCAGCTGGCCTCTAAGTTTAACTATGATGTACATCTATGCCGAATTTCGTGACATTTGGTGATTTGGTTGGTGTGGTTTAACCTGTGCGATTGATACTATTTCTTTGCATATCCCAACCACACACTGCCGTACAGACGAATATCCAACTGAAATTCATTAAAAACTGATCAGGACATGATAAGAAACACTAATACATTTCAAATGGCTAGTTATTGCGGTCTTCAAGACCCCTCACCTGGATAGCCAAATTCCACTGTATCCACTTACTATAGGTGAAGCCTTTCTTTCCTTATCTAACACATTTTCGATTGATTCATTTTAAACTTCTAATCTAAAAGATTAGAAAACAACTGAAGAGCAAAGATTTAGTGCGGCCTTCAGGCCGCGCAACCTTGTCACTCTTGTTATTAAATAATAATTTATGTAATTAGCAAAAAGTTCATATTTACTTGACGAGTCGACAAGGTCTGAAAAGACTAACCAAGTGAATTACCATTATTTGTTTGAATAGTTTACAAGGATAAAATTCGCTTAATTCCTGCTCTATATGTATTACAACTTATACCTAAACGTCGAGCAAGAGTCGTGAATTTACACAGGATAATTTATTCAGTTTACTGCTTCTTGTAGTATAAATCTTGTGCGAGTTTTTTAATTACAGTAATTTCATATATTTTCCAAATCTTCATCCAAATTCATCGCCAATCCCAAAACTCTAAATTATCCAAATACCAATAATTATTATCAATCCTCTTCAAATTCAAATCAATAGTCCAAACCAGAGATAATTATTAAACCCAAAAATAATTATTTAAAAATTATTCAATCAAAAATCAAATTGATTTATTCTTCAAAATATAAAAAAATCTTAAAATCAGAATCTCAAAAATTCAAAAATAACGAAGACTACTTTTTCCACAACTCCAATTTCAAAATATACTTACAAAATTCAAAAAATAAATTTACAAAATAAATTAAAAATCAGAAATATAAAAAATCAAATGGGTATTTTGGAACACGACATGCGATTAACGATTAATTTAGGAAATATTCGATTTTAAAGTTTTGAATTTGCATAGCCTAGTGTAGTCCGGGTCTGAGACCCACACTTTCTTCGTCGATTGGGTTGATAAAACCCTTGGAATGGCGTTTGGGGGAGATAAACCTTTATTGGTTATTGAAAGGTTGAGTAGATGATGTAGTCTAGTTTGTTGTGTTGGGCGTAGCAATTCCATACCCCCAGACCCCCCGGTTTATCTTCATTCTTTTGTACCTCTTAAACTTAAAATCAAAATTTAATAAATTGTAGAGGTCCCACAATAAGTTTAAAGCTTTGGGCATCAAAAGACATATATCCGCTGATGGGTGAATATGTAAGTAATTTTTGCATATCCGGGAGTTGAATATCGTCGATTGATGGCAGAAACCATAATAAAACGGGCCCGAGGTTAAACGAATTTATATTTATTATTATAATTTCAAATATTGATTGAGCTTCAGTGTAGCCATTGGCAAACCGGGGGGTATGGGGGGTATGGAATACCCCCCAGTGTACGGTTTACTCTTTATTCATAGACCAATATTATAAGTTCTAAAGGACAGTCGCAGTTTTGAGAAAAAGAGAGAAAGATGTGGAAAGGAAAAAATTTAGAGGCAGGGCAGGGAAAAATTTTTGGGAAATTTTATCAGAATTTGATTTTTATTTTTCGATTTTATGTTCTCTCTTTTCGGGCCCCTCTGTTTGCGCCGACCCTTGATTTCAAATTTGCACGTAAACAATAGCCAATTCTTCAAAACGAGCTCCAATCTGTTGACGGTACGTGTACCCGACGTAAATAATTGCAGCAGGATGTTTTATTTAAGATGTTCTTTCTTATCCATGCATAAATCCATATACTCTTCAGTAGCAATAGGACGATGACTGGGACTAAGATATTAAATATTTTCTCAACAAATTGTACATCAGGACTCCACTACAAACTGTTGCGATTAAAAATTTTTTATATATTTTGCAATGGCTAAACGTAACGCTACTGCAAAAGCAGCACCCCAGGGCCGGATAAATCATGGATGCAATGGAGCCGATTTAATTCTTTTTTTTTTTTTCATTTAATTGGTAAAGTAAAATAAGTAGGGGGTGGCCATTAATTTCGTGAGGCAATTTTTCGACTCCCTCTCTCCCTGGTGAGATGTTTTAAGATTTAGTTTAACCCTCTCTCTCCCTTCTAATTTTACGTGAAATTGTTTATTTTACTTAATTTAACTCAGTTCTCTCGCAATTTTACAGTTTCATGCAAAAAAAATTACGTGATATTTACCACCCCTACACCCTTAAACGCCCACGTAATTGATGGACCCTAGGGGACCCTATTGATAACCCAGAGGTCTAAAAATAAAATTATTTTTTTGAGCCCTGATACCATTCTACCTGATTCTTATATAAATTATTCTCCTGAATCCGAATATGACCTCCGTTTTTCCCTATCAACCACCGCATTCGGGGGATGCCCTCTCCTATATATTTTATTATTTTTTTAACAATTATTTATAGCAAGAAAGTTGATTTGGGAGAAGCGAATTTGGGGGATTTACCGTTTTCGTTTAATTTTTTAACTTATTTTTGCTGTTTATTTTAGCAATCACACAGAACATGTACGTAGTATGCAAACTTTCAGTTTTTGAAACCGGGGGGTCTGGGGGGTGTAGAACACCCTCCAGTTTACCTCTAAGTGTGTTAAAAAACACTAATACCCATCTAGCACACAATGTTGGCGCAATATCGGGGAAATATTTGGCCAATATTGAAATATTGGTGCAATATTGCAAGATTCAGCCAATATCGGTCCAATATTGTTTTTCAATATTGAGCCGATATAGAAAATAGGCACCTATAGGTGCACATTCTACCGGTTATATTCCAAATATCAAACAGATATGGATTCCAGTTTTAAAGTTGTGATTCCACTGGGCATTACTAGATCTAGATTACAAAAGACATTTGGAAAAATCTATAGGAAGCTAGATTCTGGGACCAATTTTGTTTAAGTGTACTGGAGGGTGTTCCACACCCCCAGACCCCCCGGTCTCAAAAACTAAAAACTTGTGTATATGTTCTGTGATTGATCTTACCTACTTAAAGGGGACTATCACTTTTTGAGAATAAGTACATTTGTAGGTTTAGACATTCAAATGTTCTGCTGGTTTGTTGTATTCTGATTATAGTATTTCTTATTTCATATATAAGTAATAATTCATATTTGTAACTATCAAATTATCAAATTCAATAATATTTAGAATCAAAAATTTCATCTACATCTTCTTCTTCTTCTACTTGTTTGCCTACAACTCGGGCTGTCTTCTATTGAAGAGAAGTGCCAGCAGAGAACCTGGCAATCTAGTCAGTGCCGGATTACCCATAAGGCAGAAAAGGCGACTGCCTAGGGGCCCCGCTTATTTAAAGGGCCCCGTGAAAACGAAAAAAAATTTTTTTTAATTATAAATCTTTCTATACTGATTCAGCGTCTTTGAGCATAAATGGACATTATCCTACGTTGAAAAGGCAAAGTTGGCAATTTTTCCTTGAAAAAAACGCGAAAAGGCTAAATTTTACGACTACTCCTGCCTCAAAATAGTCGGTTCTAATTTTCTAGAGGGCCCCGAAAATTTAACTGCCTAGGGGCTCATAAATGTTTAATCCGGCACTGAATCTAGTCCACTGTAATGACTAACTTAAAAGTAGAATAACCGAAATCCAAAGATATTCCAAGCTGTCAAAAATTAAAATGTAATTTTTTTTCAAATAAAACAAAATATAAATTTTACCTGCACAATTTGGAATCATCAAGTCCTACAGCCTCCCAATATAAATAGAATATTCAGCAGTTATCAGATGATAAACCTATTAACTCTCAGGAGGCTATTCTCTTTATGAGAGAAGAAAAAAAATAAGAAAAATTCCATCTACAGCTCTCCCACGCTATGTAAACAGGCAATTAACAGTTTTTAATGATGAATATTCCATTTTTTGTTTGGAATTTTCTATCAAGAAATTGATTTGTGAAATCAAACTCTTGGAGCCATGGGTATTTAATTGGTTATTTCGGTTTTTTCAATTTTTTTCCAGAAAAGTTTCGATAATTTTATCATATTATTAGACAACGGACCCAAGCCTTCAGTTTTGTAGCCGTTTTACTTATCAAACTTTATAAGTAAATTTGTATTTGTGAAAGTTACAAGTTTCAGAAAGCTGAAGTGCTTTTTTAAACCGAAATATGCCAGTGTTCCTCAAAACAAGTACTTCTAAGCTTAAATTATTTAATCTCAAATTTTCTCATCATTTTACTTAGCTTAATCAACTTTGCTGATGTAACTATTCTCCAATGGGTCGTTGTGCTGCCTTTGGAGAAATACCCAGCTTGGTTGGTTCAAATTCACAATCACACTTTAGATAATTAAAATTTTAATTTAAAAATAAGACTAAAAACAAGTAGGAATGCGTTGTTTTTGTTACTTCTAATTGTTTGTTTCTATTTTCATCTCTTGGAAAAATATTATTCAAAAAATATTAAAATAGCTGCCGCCCAATTATTATCAAAGCTAAATTAAGCGATCTGGTTTAATTGGATTTATTTTTAGACGAATTTACTATTACTAATAATCTAACCATGCAAATTAAATTTTAAAAATAAATTAGTTACATACGAGGTGCATTCGCTATTATTTAATACGACCGACCTAAGTAATTCTAAATTTGATATCACTGGAAGCAAATAAGCCCAAATCGGGTAAGTCATCAGTTATTGCGACGAACGAAATCTCGTTTTTAGTTCCTAAAAATGTATTGTCTGGAATCGTAAATGTATACTAAATATACAAAAATTTAGAACTGCATAAAATGGATATCGGTTCTCGCCAAGATTTATTTTTGAAACGAGGTGTTGGATGCTATTCCTATATGGTGGGAAGCTTTTCTCACGATGGAAGGAGAACGAAACGAATTCAGGTTTTCATTTTCAGTTTCTTCACAGTCAGCACCAACAGCATTTGTTGACTGGCAACTTATCTTCACTGGTGTACAAGGTAATGTAACTTAAATTAGTTAAAATTGTTTAAACAAATTCCATTTGGCCAAGTGATTAAGTGATTTTTAAAATAAAGTTGCATCAGTGAGAGTGACATCATTTTTTTCACAATAAAAAATCTTCATTCTTCAACACTAAAAGCAGTGCTGGATCAATGCGTTTAAGTTTTAATATAAAAATGGGATTATCATGTAAAATTTGTAATAATTAATTTGTCGATGTAATTTGAGCATCAAAATCGTCGGAAGCCAAATTAGGATTGGCACGAATTATTTAACTTGGAGCTGAGCCAATTTTTAAAAATACACGCTAGAATTACAACGTTACAACATTAATGCTAGTTCTTACTTCAGTATTGAAAATTTAAGTAACCGTTTCTTAATTTTTCAGGAAATAAATTAAAAAATCAACATGGCTGACGATGTGAGGTAAGTGGAAACTCTCGCACTACCCCTTTCTTACCAAACCGAACAAAAATTAATTTTATTTTATTTTTTTTTCATGTTCCTTCCACGTCCAATTTCAGTATTACGACTATTATCTTAATAATTAAAATGAAAAGGTAAATATTAATTTTGCTTTTAACTGCTACCCCGTAGACTTTGAGACCTAAATAAATATGAAATTTGTACAATAATTTTATACTTATTCCACCCACTAAGTGATCTAAGTGGGAAAATGTAGATCGTAGATTTGTAGAAAAAGTTTACCCCTACCCTTGGTGTAATTTAATCAACTTTCTTCCCAGTAGACTATTTAATAAAATTGGTTTAAAAATTTTACAAAAATTATAAACCCAATTTTGAGGCTTTCGTTTATATTTTACTGAATCGCAAATATAAATGGATTCTGCGTTTAGTAAGTCGAAGCTAGTTTATGTTGCATGTTTCTATTAATAATCTGCACTTGTGATATTAACTACCTAACATAATTTTAAAGTTTTACAGGGACCGATTTCGAGCCGGTCCCGAAAAGTTTTGCACTAATAAATTAATTTTCACCCAATGCACTTTTTTTGCACCGAATACAAAGCACATTAATTTCCACAATTTTAATTTTCAAAATGCTAATACATTTTTTCTCTATTTGCAGAGAAAGCGTTTGGAAGAGGCACGTAAAAACCCACCATCACGTATTTTTCTACAATTTTTCTCCGTCAGACGCAAAAATTAATTATTTTATGATTAATTTTTGTATCAGCGGAGAAAGTTTTATGAAAAATGTACTAATTTATTTTTTTGACAAATGAAATAGGAAAAGAAGAAGAAGCAGGCTGAGATTGAGCGCAAGAGGGCCGAAGTTAGGGCTCGTATGGAAGAAGCCTCCAAAGCCAAAAAGGCCAAGAAAGGTTTCATGACCCCCGAAAGAAAGAAGAAACTCCGAGTAAGTATTTTATATGATTTTTTGTTTTGGTTTTCTCTCTTCCTCTGCGAAAAATTATTTTGGGGTCAAGCTTAGGTCGATGGGTTAGAGGGCAAGAAACCCCATATCTGGGAGCTAATCTCATTCTCTTTCAACGGTTTTATAGTATAATTGGTAATACGACGCCGCCCACTTTTACGCTTGCGCAATACAAACACCTCACTATTAATAACTCGGTAAGAAAACTGCGCTCAGTTTACGAGTTGCATCAGATACAACAGATTATTATGAAAAAATTACCTGGTGATATATTCATAAATTCAAAAAAATCTTTTAATAATTTATGCTTTGTCTCATTTTTAATACTGAAAAAAAAATCCTAATTTAATTTCAGAATCTCTCTCTCTCTCTCTCTTTAAAAGATTACAACTACAAATATGCGGTAAAGTTGGGATGATCCATTGTACCCCTTTGCATCTTTTTAAATATCTACGGGAACACTGACTATAATAATTTCTTTCCTAAAAATATTTTTCCAATTTTAAAACTTAAGCAAAACATAAGTAATTTTTATTTCATAAATATACTAAATAAAAACTAGTTTCCTAACTGGTTTACCATTGTTGACTCGCTGACTGACTGACTGACTAACGCGCAATGCTCACCTTGTAAAATATCGGGCCACTACAGTCCAAAGTGCTTGACTGGTTTGAAAAGTTACTTCAAATCTGAACTTTGAAGCCAAAACGAGAGTGTTTACTTACACACTTCCTTCCACCCGAAGTTTAAAAAACTTAAAAAATGATCTTTGGTCAAATTCTAACAATGACCTTGAACTACAAACAAAATTCTGGCATCAACACTGTACAATCCCACGAGCCGCTTTTATTTATTTTAATATATCAATTTATCACCCAAAAATCGATTTTTTAATATTTTGTGAATACAAATTAACTGTATTGACTTCCAGAGCTTTGAAATTTTCTGAAAACTTGAAATAAGTTAATCTTTTGAAACAATTCGAAACGGACTAAGCCTAAAAAGTAATAAAAATTAGTATTGTCTTATAGCTTTGTTATATTTCAGGCTATATATTACGATTTTTCCCATAAGAGTCAGTGTTTGCCACATTCTGTTGACTGTACGTGTCCTATTATAAATTAATTTTAAATGGGATTTAATTAATTATTATAGCCGAATTTTACTTAAAAACAAAGATCCCGTCATTCTAGCTGCATTATTTTTGAGTTAAAACGGCTTCAGGGTTATATTTTAACCAAATTTCTGGATGTTCCATAAGCTTAATGTTTATATTTGAATTTTATGCCTTAATCAATTGGTCGTCAACCTTTTAGACTTCGCAGACCACTAAACTCATACTCCCGAAGCCCTCGGATTCCAAAAAACATTTCGAAAACAAAAATATGTTTGTAATTGTGTAATTTGCTGATATATTAAAAATATAAATTTTACTCCAAATTCCGAAAACCAATTCACCGCACTGTGAGCAAGGAGATCCTTGATTTAATTTTTTATAATTACAAAATCCAAAATTTGAATAAATCCAATTCCGAATTTAAATTAATTCAAACAAATCCAATATAAATGGGAACGCAAACTTTAAAGATAAATTGACCATCTGTCGCCGTATCAGATATATTTTTCGTTTTCTGCACTTCTAATTTTCAAATATACAAATTTAAAATATTAAAATTTATATTAATTGTCCAAATATGAAGCAATTTCTTAACTTTCGTTTATCAAAACTATTCTTGACCCCCCCCCCCCTGCGGTCATCTTGGCAGCAAGAAACCTAGTTTCCGTTGATAGTCGGCCTAACGTCGACTATTTGGCGATAAAACCAGCAGAATTCAAAATATTTACAAAATTATCAGAATAAAAAATTTAAAAATCATAAAATCAATATCAAAATTGAACAGCAAAACTTTCTTGCAGACTGCTAGTCCAGTACGTCATACACTATCATAATTTCATTAGAGAAATTTTTAATTCTGATTAAAGATTATCGTACTTTAATTACTGAATTGCTTTCTACTGAATTATTATTAAAATTAAATACATAATTAGATCTTTTCTTATATAATAATGCGCTAGATCTGTTGTTTCTTTTGTAATTGATTTATTTCAAGCTATCAGCCCAAAATTATTGAGAGGTTATAAGAACATGACAAATCAGTGCGGCCTTCAGGCCGCACAACCTAGGTAATCTAGTAAGAACATGATAAACAGAAATATTTACTTGGCACCAAGTAAAGCTGTCGTTTTCCAGAGGAAGAGAAACTACACTGTAAAAAATAATTCTAGATTTACATGTAAATCTACATCATGTAGTATTTTACAGTCTGAGTTAATTTGTTTATTATTGCAAGTAGCTGACTTATCAAGCAAAAAGCAAAGCTTAAAATTGCAAAGTTAAAATTATGAAATTTTTTTCTCCAAGAAATTCTTGACAATGCAGCTGACTTCATGTTATCATATGAATATAATACTATGCCAGTGTCTTTTTACGAAAATGTTCATTCAATCAATGAAATTTCAACAAAAATTCATTTTATTTCTAAAATATTTTGAAATATTTTTACTAATTTATGAAATAGAAAAATAAAAAAAATGAAATCCAAACTTTCCGCCTTATTTTTAGTAGAACAAACGAGTCTTCTTTTCGTTTTTTTAAATATTTTATAGGTCCGAAATTATAAAAAAAAAAGATTTTCCAAAAATTTCCAAAATTAATGGTTTTTCCTTAAAAATTCCTTAATTAATTTCTTATCTTCTCCAATTATTCTAAAAGAGTGGGTGTTCCACACCCCCCAGACCCCCCGGTTATCAATTTTACTAACCAAAAGATTAATTAAACTCACTAAGCTTAGGACTAACCGAGAAATTTGAATTTTTAAGTAAAAATGAGGGAAATTTAACCTTCGGATAGAAAAAATTAAAACTTGGAAGGCATATTTTTGCTCATGGAGTTTAGCAGCAACTTTCTGTGTTACTTTGAAAGTTAATTATACAAATAATGTAAAAATATAAAGCCAAAGTTTTAAACCGGGGGGTCTGGGGGGTGTGGAACACCCTCCAGTACAAATCCCAGGATTTCCACTATTTTAGAATACTAATTTTTCAAATTTCACGAAGAAATAAGTGTTTGCGTTACTTTGAAAATATGAAAAACGGGGAAGCCTCCATTAGCGGGAAACTTAATTATAAAAATACTATAAAAATATAAAGTCAAAATTTTAAACCGGGGGGTCTGGGGGTGTGGAACACCCTCCAGTACATATCCCAGGATTTCCACTCTTTCAGAATACTAATTTTTCAAATTTCGCGAGGAAAAAAGTTTTTGCGTTACTTTAAAAATATAGAAAAACGGGGAATCCCCAATTATTTATTATCAGGCAGGGTTTCAGGGATACAATCCGAGTCATCCTTGGGGGAGCAATTGCCCCTTCGCCCCCCTCTAAATACGCCACTGGTCTCTGCCTCCCATGCAGTCATCTCGGCGGCGAGAGACCCGGTTTCCCCACTTAGTTGTTGCCACCCCAATCACTTGGCGGGAAAACCAAAAAATTAAAAAAAAAAGAGAGCTGTTTAACACTTTCGAAAGCGTCTTGAGAAGCCCTGGCATGTATTATATTTTTCCTACGTAAAAATGCTAGCGTTGTACTTACTTTGTTGTGATTTCCAGTTACTGTTGAGAAAAAAAGCTGCCGAAGAACTCAAGAAGGAACAGGAACGTAAATCAGCCGAACGTAGGCGTATCATCGAGGAACGTTGTGGAAAGGCAAAAGACGTGTCTGATGCCAACGAAGGTAATGCGACGAAATATTTAGTTTCAAATTTAAGATTTGGACAAGTTGTGTAGTAATGAAATTGATAAATTTAGATTACTTAATTCACCATTACTTTACAATACATTACACGCACAAAATAAAAATCACGAAAGCTTGCATGTTCAATTTTCTTTAAATAATTTTTGTGGAAGAAAATTGAAGATGGAGCTTCATAAAAATTTGTGTTTTTAAAATATCCATTTGAAGTCTTCCTTTATAAATTTTTCCACCCAAAAATGTTGACTACTTATGGTGGTGGATAATTTAAAACCAAAAATACCTCAACGTTTCATTTTACGACTAGTAAACGTTTTTACCCTTTATCATTTGCCACAGTACTTCTTAAGAGTACCATCCAGGGATATCACGAAAAAATCACCAAGTTGGAAACAGTAAAGTATGATCTGGAACAGATTGTAAGAGTCAGAGACTATGAGGTTAGAGAAAAATTAAAAAGCGACATCATTTATATGTTGCACGATTACATAATCACATACAGCTTTTTCTAATCATTTATGTCTGTGCGTAAACGTTATGGCTGCATTTTACCACCCGAGGAGGTTGCAAAGAGTGGAAACTTTAGATCTTTAATTTTTTGTCATTATTTCATTTAGAGCAAATTGTAAGTCTTCTAAGGAGCTGTCACGAAAAAATTAGCAATCTGGAATCTGTTAAGTATGATCTGGAACAGCAAGTTACCTTAAAAGATTACGAGGTTAGCAGTAGATCAAAGCTAAAAATACTATATGTAGTATATCCGTTTGCACGATTCTATTTATTCTTCAAATGTTTCTTTCCAAGTAACAACACAGAGAAGTACTTGAATTATTTTTAAACTTGAAAATTGTAAAAATAATTAGGCTTCCGAAAATAGTGAAGCAATCAAGGGTAAAAAAGATTATAACAGGTTGCTTCATTCTGCGTGATTCTCGATGGTCATAGTGACTCCTTTAACATTAGAAAATCGTATTTTACTAAATTTTCGTCTGTGCAACTAGCGCTGTGCTTAAGAAAATTTTAAAGGCTACAATCTTGATCCTTTTGAATTCCTTCATTCCACTCCCTTTGCAAATGAATCGTTTCACAAATGAGTTATTTTATGAATTTGTTATCGCAGAACTTCTTAAGAGTGTTCTCAAGAATTACAACGATAAAGTCGTCAAATTGGAAACCCAAAAATATGATTTGGAAGTGATTGTGAGAATAAGGGATTTTGAGGTTAGGCCGAAAATTGGTGAAATATAAAATCGACTATTGTCCTTTGTCAAAAAGCTTTTTTTGTACAAGTATGCTTCTAATAGCAACTGCGTGTGATGACTGCAAATTACCTATACTAAAAACAAACTTGCTAAACCATTTCTATTTTTGAATGCAAGTTCAAGTCCAAAACGTTCACTGCAGTTCTCTATTTGGGAATCGGGATTTTGTGCAAAATTTTTTAAAATACAGTAATTTTTTTAATTTAATTTTTTTCGTTTGATTTTATTATACAAAAAAATATTGACGAATTTTTTTGAAATCTACATTTTAGCCAGTATAAAATCGATCTGTGACAATTATCAGAAACGCATTAATGATCTGGAAAATAGGAAATACGATCTTGAGAAGGAAGTTGAATTCAAAGAATATCAGGTAGAATAAGATAATCAAGGCAGACGCATGCAACTTATTGTTTACACGCCTCCACCATAAAGCACCGCGAGCTTTTAGCACTGTTATTTTAGTAGCACAGTTTAGTTGTTAGTGCAGAAAAATGTTGACTCTCATTCGGATTATAGTTAATCAAATTTTTGCACTTGTAGTTCAAATCGGTTTTAAACCAATTTAGTAAAGCAAATTTAGAAATCTCCTCTGGACGTTTAGTATTTACTCTTCAGCTTCTAGCTTTTGCTTGTCAATCCTTAATCCTCCTCATCCACTTTTCTCATTTATATTATAAAAAACCACGTAATACACAAACCAACAATATGTAACAGGTACTCAGAAGTTATAGAGCTCAGTCAATTTTTTCCCCTCTCCCTTTTTTGTGCTAACAGTCTTTTTCTTTTAGCTGAGCTTCAAACTTTATGTCAAGCATATTATCAACGAATAACTCAACTAGAGGGGGATAAATTTGATCTCGAATGGATCGAAAAATTAAAAGCTTTAGAGGTACACGAGAATACACGATACACATATTATGTATTATTTTTTACAGTAGAACTTTGCATTGTAAACAAAGAATAACTTAAAAAGTTTCAAACCGAATTTAAGTTATCCTTATTTTTTTTTCTTGACTGCGTTGTTATGCATTGTACATAATTGTATAGCTAGTAGCGACAGCCGAACTGCACGTGTTAAACGGAACGCGGCCATTTTTAACACAAAATGTGTTAACAGTCACGCGCACGCGCGCCTCCACTTAACAGGTGCAGTTGGGCGGTAGCAACTCAGTTGATCGACATTCTCCATTTTTGACTAGGAGAATTTTTTTTTAATTATCTTATTGCATTAAGGTATCATCAATTGATTCCTCAAATGACTTTTAAGTTGTGGTTCTTAATTTATACAAAGTTACTTTCAATTTCGGTTCTGAAATTTGTGCAAAAGTAACTTTGTATGAAGTGAAGGCACTTCGTATAATTGCTGTGTGTCATTTTGCTGACTGGTGGTTCCATTTCCGGTTGTAGCTACACTTAAGAGGATTGTTAAGGAATATTACGATCGCATGTATATTTGTGAGGAACAGAAATGGGATTTGGAACGTGACGTCCGAAAACGAGATTGGGAGGTACAACAGCTGAGTGACACACTGTTTTTTTATGCTTACCAAATACGATTTTATGTAGAACAAAATTATTTAAACCAAATACTTTTTGTTTTAACCAGTAAATTAAAATAATACCACACGTAAATGCTGATAATCAGATCCGAAACGTTGCGTTGTTTTGATTCCAGGTCGACCGAGCATGGAAATGCTTGTCAGTATTTATTTTATTTGTAGTCAGTCCTGAGGTTTACTAAAATCCAAACCTCTAATTGTTTTATTTAAAATGTACTGTAATACAAAACCAACATGAAGTGTTAATACCATAATATCCTTTCAAGCCTTTAATACACCCCCAAAACCCAGGGCTGTATCCATTTTGTTATATTATAAATTTTTTTTTTTTTGTAAATATCAGCACATTAACGATTCGAAATTTTGTAATTTTATTTTGGTTCCAAAATAATTTTGCAAAATTACCACAGTCCAAAATTGATTCTGATTATTGATCTCTTCCTTCGCTTGATTCTGGCGCCTTACATTCATATTGTACTACGTTTTATGTTTGTTTTCACGTTATTTCTATCAAACCAGTCATCGCTTTTAGTTTTTTCTATTATTTGCTAAACCATCTATTTTTTGAAGATATTTAAGTTATGCATGGATTCATTGCTTTTCTTAAATTGCTATACCAACGCCGAAGTGTCCTTTTTCCTATATTGGTGTGGCACTTCATGCTAGTTCAAAGTGTAATGTAATTTTCCCTTTGTTCACAACCTCAAACAGTTTTTGTCTATCGTTCCAAATCACCATTAATTTTTGCTCAAGTTACTTTTAGCAAAAGCACCAAAGGATTCGGAACCGAACAGTTAGAAGTGCCATACTGTAGCTGCTTCCTTTCGCTCTGAAAACGTATTTCAGGATCGATTTTGTACTATTTTGAGCAGTAGAAAGTAGTTATCTGGTTCCAAAATAAAGTTGGTACTCAACCTTTATTTTCTTACCAGACCGAGATCTTTGAGCTTTCAGAGTTGTAAAGCTGTTAAAAACCAGTGGCCTGTAGTTTAGTCGTCGTCTCGATTATAAGAACTTCGGATTTTTATGTTCTTTATACGAAGATATTTTTTGGGGTAGAATTTTTACATCGATGACGTGTTTTGTGAGAAAAACGATGGATTTTTGAATTTCTCAACGATTGTACATATGTAAATGTATATTTTTGTGTATCGTTAGTATTTTGTGAAATATGTTGTAAATTTTTACCAACGACCCCATTTTCTTCTCTTTTATCTATTATCTTACGCCTACTTCCTTTCTTTAAGCTCGCACATAACCAAGCTAAATTTATTCTCTTTACTAATTCCTCTACAACTTCTCGCAGAAACTAAAACGGCTACAATGTGTTATCGTCAAGCCTTTTATGTTCTAATCTTTGTGACATTTTTTTTTTAGTGTCCTAACACTCGTAACCGGTTTGGCACCATAAAGTCTTTTATCAACTGTGCTAACCCATTTAACACTCAAACGTTTTTTTCTTTGCTCAATTTTATACAAAACTGCTTTTCACTTGAAATTTAGCAAAGATCAAAATTTTGACTCCCGGTTACTGATTAACTACTTTCCCCAGATCAACGACTTGAACGGCTTGGTAAATGACCTCAGGGGAAAATTGTAAGTAAAAACCTCAATTAAAACACCCAAAACCTTCATTTTGCTCTTCGACAGTATCAAACCACCATTGAAAAAGGTTTCCAAATACGAAAACAAATTCGCCAAACTCCAAAAGAAGGCAGCAGAATTTAACTTCCGTAATCAACTCAAAGTTGTGAAAAAGAAGGAATTCACCCTTGAAGAAGAAGACAAAGAGGTATGTAGATCACAAACATTCCATTACATTTTTTCCAACTTTTCTCGATAAGCAACAATAATTTTGTTGGGATTATTGTTGCTTTTATACTTGTGAACAAATTTAGAAACTCAATTTGTTTTTCACAGACCAAACAACAAGAGAAAGCCGAATGGCAGAAGAAATAATCAAAACACGACCGTGTTCAGCTTTGTTTCACAAATGGCATTGATTAATTCTAAAAAATTTATAAATACCTAATACACTATTTATTATATAATAAACTATATACAGTACACATAAGCACATTGTCTTTATTCTTCTGTTTTTTTAAACGTAGATACAATCAATAAATTTTTTTTAATTACTTTTCATATTTTTGCGTATCAGTCATATTATTGTGTAGTATTTTTCTCTATGCTTATGATACATTTATGTAAACAAAATATATTTTCAAGTACAAAATGTATCATAAGTGACTAATATTTTCAAGCTTTTTGTATTTGATTTTTGATCTGTGCATCTGTGAATAAATGTGCATTATATGTATCAGTAAGCCTACTTATATGTTATATGTCTATCAAGGTGAGCTGTTTGTGTTTGTACCTTTCCTGCTTAGATATAACAATTTTGTTTGTCAAACGTCATACGATTTTTACGTTAATTAACTCATATGCCCAATATTGCAGCAATATCACAAATGAATATTGCACCAATATTGAAAAATGATCAATTTTCGTAAAAATACCGTAGTTTGTGTTGTTTTTGCTTTCTTCACCATCACCATCTTTTCTTCTTCTTTTTTCTATAAACTTAACACTGGCACATTGCACCATATTTATGCAGAGCACTATTACACTGTTTTTGTCTATGTTGTCACTCTCTTGTCAGAACTTTACTAAACATACAAGAAGTCTTGTATATTATAAAGTTGGGACCGCAATTGCCCCGAATGAATTTGAAACACAGTCGAGAGCGTTTCAAGTTCGTTAATATTGTCAATAAATTATTAATATATTTTTCTCGTTCACAGAAAAAGCCCGACTGGTCCAAGAAAGGAGACGAGAAAAAGGTACAAGAAGTTGAAGCATGATTTTTTAAAAACTAATAAAAAAATGGAAATTCTTTATTATTTGTATTTATTACAGTGGAAAATTTATGTCTTATAACTTATTCCTCTTAATTAAAATCTGTCTTGTGTTTGTATATGAAAATAATAATGGTATTTTTCTGTTTCTGTTGTTTTACCTTTCCCTATTGTCAGTTTTTCTGTTATGTTCCTGTAAGTTTTACAATATCTTTTTAAATCAGTGTTTAATTATCCCTCCCTGAATTTTTAAATATTTATTAAAATAAAATCGCAGTAAGTATACGATTATTTTGTAATTTATTGCTTTTTGGCTAATATATTTTTTCAATCTGAAAATTTACTTCAATTCTGCTTTTTGCTGTTAAACTGATTAAATGATTTTAAAAATAATAAAAAAACAATAATTAATTCTATTTTGGTTTCACTTTTTTAAAAGGCTGTCCACTTAACCATTTAAGTAACAATCAATATCAATTAATTTTTTGTATGATATGTATATAGAAAGATGTAATATAGGTAGTACGTATACCGGTTTGTTTAATGATTGAATAATGAAGAATATTAAACAAACAAAAATTAAATAATTATTTTCTGTAAGCATTTGACAATAATAATAATTAAAAAAAATTGATTTCCTGTTTCGCACAAAATTTTATCAAAGGTCAACCTTAAGGTTACCTTGGTTCAAATAATGACGATGCCTACAATAAAAGTATTGATTTGGAGGGTAAACAATGGGTTAGTACTTAAATTATTGTCTTAAATGACTATAGATTAAGAGACCACAATTGCAATCTCGGGATTTCCTGGCTAACATATTTTCATTTTATTTATTTATTTTATTCTACATACAATAAATTTCTTCAGAATCATAAATCTGCTCTCTTATTATTTGTATTATTTAATTAAATTTAGAAGTTAGCCGTAAGAATTAAGCCGTAGCATAATAACATCAAATTTTAGGTTTATGAATTTTCCGGTTTTTCCAAAATTTCTGAAATATCAAGATTTAGTAATAATTTTACTTTTCTCTCTATTTATTTTCTAATTTCGTAGACAAGTTTAGGGTACAATTCCACCTTCCTTGCATAGCAACACAGATGCAATTATTTTTGTATTTCAATTCAATTTTTCTGTAGACTTAAGATGGAATAGTGCGGTATTCCTAAGTCTTCCCACCAGCGGCGGGGGGGGGGGGGGCTTGTAGTTTGTTATAATAACGGCTCAATAACGACTAGAAATCTGGATTCAAAACAGTGGCAACTGAGAAGAGTCGTTATTATTGGCGAACCAATGATAAGTGGCGAACCTATCACCCTCGGGCCAGACACTGACCATGAGGACAGGCAATCTTAAGTATTGGTACCCCGTTTCACTAAGGGAAATCAGAGGAAGTGTAGGAAATCTAAGAATATCTAAGAAACTCTTAGGTAATCTTAGGATATTTAGGAAATTTTAGTAAATCCAAAACACTTTAAAAATTCGAAAAAATCTTAGAAAATATTAGGAAGTCTTAACAAATCTGTAAGTAAATTTTAAGAAAACAAAAAATCCGAGGAAATAGGATATTCCAAAATATCTTAGAAAATCTTTAAAAATATTTCTTTCTTCTTATAAGAAATTCTTATAAAATTAGTAATTTTTGACTATCCGAGGAAATCTTGGAAATTTTAAGAAATGTTGGGAAGTTTAGAAAATCTAAGTAAATTGTAAGAAATCAAAAAATTCGAGGAAATGTAGGAAATTCCAAAACATCTTAGAAAATCTTGAAAAATTTTGGAAATTCTTAGAAATTTAGAAGTTAGAAAAAATTTAATGGGAATCTGAGGAAATCTGAAATATGAAATGCTAGGAAATTCCAGCAAATGTTAGAAGATGTTAGGAAGTTTGAGAAAATCTAAGGTAATCTTAAGAAACCAATGATAAGTGGCGAACCTATCACCCTCGGGTCAGACACTGACCCACGAAAGATTTTTAAATGGCCCATGCGTTGAACAGAGAGGACAAGCAATCTTAAGTATTGGTACCCCCGTTTCACTAAGGGAAATCAGAGGAAGTGTAGGAAATCTAAGAATATCTAAGAAACTCTTAGGTAATCTTAGAATATTTAGGAAATTTTAGTAAATCCAAAAACACTTTGAAAATTCGAGAAAATCTTAGAAAATATTAGGAAGTCTTAACAAATCTCTAAGTAAATTTTAAGAAAACAAAAAATCCGAGGAAATAGGATATTCCAAAATATCTTAGAAAATCTTTAAAAATATTTCTTTCTTCTTATAAGAAATTCTTATAAAATTAGTAATTTTTTACTATCCAAGGAAATCTTGGAAATTTTAAGAAATGTTAGGAAGTCTTAGAAAATCTAAGTAAATTGTAAGGAATCAAAAAATTCGAGGAAATGTAGGACATTCCAAAACATCTTAGAAAATCTTGAAAAGTTTTGGAAATTCTTAGAAATTTAGAAGTTAGAAAAAATTTAATGGGAATCTGATGAAATCTGAAATATGAAATGCTAGGAAATTCCAGCAAATGTTAGAAGATGTTAGGAAGTTTGAGAAAATCTAAGGTAATCTTAAGAAATTAAAAAATACAAGGAAATTCTTAAACATCTTAGAAAATCTTAAAAAATTTTGGAAATTCTTAGAAAATTAGAAAATCCAGCAAATCTTAGAAAATATTAGGAAGTCTTAGAAAATCTAAGTAATTCTTAAGAAATTACAATATCTGAAAATCTGTAGGGAATCTACATCATCTTAGAAAATCTTAAAAAGTTTTGAAAATTTTTAGAAAATTAGAAGTTAGAAAAATTGAAAGGGAATCTGAGAAAATCTTAGGAAACAGGAAATCCTAAATATATGAAATTCCAGCAAATCTTAGAATATGTTAGGAAGTTTGCGAAAATCCAAGGAAATTCTTAGAAAATTAGAAATTCCAACAAATCTTAGAAAATATTAGGAAGTCTTAGAAAATCTAAGTAAATCTTAAGAAATTAAAATATCTGAAAAGATGTAAGGAATTCCAAAACATCTTAGAAAATTTTGAAAATTAGAAATTTCAGGATATCCGAGAAAACCTTAGAAAATCTTAGAAAATCTCTAGAAATTCTAGGAAATCCCAAGAAATTTTATGAAATAGGAAGAAATGTAGAAAATCTTAACGCAAACCAGAAATAAATTTAGAAAAACTTTTCAGAAATCTGGTTTTCCGTACCCCTCGGCCCCCCGGTTTAATAACAAAAAATCTTAGAAAGCAGAGAATCCTACATATAAGGAATACTACGGCATTTTAGGAAATATCAGATAATCTTAGAAATCATAGAAATTATTTGGAAGTCTTAGAAAATCCAAGTAAACCTTAAGAAATGAAAAAATCTGATAAATGTAGGGAATTCCAAAACATCTAAGCAAATTTTACAAAATCTTGGAAATTCCAAGAAAATTAGAAATTTCAGGAAACCTAAGGAAAATCTTAGAAGTCAGGAAATCCTAGGAAATTCTAGCAAATCTTAGAAAATGTTAGAAAGTTTTAGAAAATCCATGGAAATCTTAAGAAATTAAAAAATTTAAGGAAATTCCAGAACTTTTTAGAAAATCTGTAAAAATCTTAAATATTCTTAGAAAATTGAAAATTTCAGGATATCCGAGGAAATCTTAGAAACCTCGGAAAATATTAAGAAGTCTTAGAAAATTCAAGGAAATCTTAAGAATTTAAAAAATTGAAGGGATTTCCAAAACATCTTAGAAAATCTTTAAAAATCTTAGAAATTCTTAGAAAGTTGGAAATATCAGACTATCCGAGAAAATTTCTGAAATGTTTGTCTTAGAAGTCTTAGAAAATCCAAGTAAATTTTAAGAAATTAAAAACGCCGAGGAGATGTAGGAAATTCCCGAAAATCTCAAAAAATCTTGGGAAACTTCAGGAAATCCTAAAGAACTCTAGAAAAGCTAAAGATATTCTTAATAATGAAATCTTAGGAAATTGAAAAAAAAATTTCAAGAAAAGTGCTGGGAAATCTAAAAATATTTTATGAAATGGGAAGAACTGTGGGAAATTTTATGACATCTTAGAAATCCATGGAAATCTTAGGGAATTCAGGAAATCTGAGAAAATGAAAGAAAATCTTATTGCACACCAAAAGGAAATTTAGGAAAACCTTTCAAAAATCTGGTTTCCGTGCCCCCCCCCCCTCGGTTAAAAAACAAAAAGCTCCAGCCACCCAGCGTTCTTCTTCTACAAACGACTTTTCCACTCTAGGGCGCAAATGTATTTGTATCGCATTAGAGCGAAAAGTGACCCTTTACGCTTGATCGGACAAATAATATTATTCAGATTTGACAATAATAATTTCCTTAATTAAGATCACTTTACGATTATACATAATTCGATATATAGGTAATAAAAAATCACTTCAATGATAAATTGCATTTATTGTATGCTTAGGTGTATTAATTACTTACAAAACTGTTGAGCAAATCACATCCACACTCGACCAAGCATGAATAAATCGGAGTCTGGTTTCAACGCAAAAATACCAAAAATTCTTGCCAAATTTCTGCTAAAGTAAATTTAAAATTGAACAACAGCTTTTTATAAATTATACAACTTTTATTAAGCCACGTCAGGTTCACAAAAATAGAATGCAGATATTATAACAAAATTAAACCTAGAAAAAATAGTAAAACCTGATCATCAATTAAAAATTTAATTTTCAATCTTTACTTTCTAACGAATTTTCGATTTTCTCTCTGTTACTGCTTTGAACAAGTTCGCTGTTCAGGGGTTTCACCCTCTCGCGACACTCGAACTTGTTAAATCTAAAAATAACTTCTGTTGAATATCTTATTTATTGTTTTTACATTTAGGATGAAGCAAGTGAAGCCAAACCACCAGAAGAAGGTAAAAATAAATTTTAAAATGTTGATTTGAAATTATCACAAATACCATTAATTAAAAGCTCCGCCGGGTGATGGTGCACCACCTCCAACAGAAGAGGTTCCATCGGAAGCACCACCAGCACAAACGGAAGGAAGTCAGCCTGTAGACGGCTCAGTTACGGAAACTCCACCTCCTGTCGAAGGCGCACCTGCGGAAGGTGAAGCACCTCCAGCAGGTGATGAGGCTCCCCCTGCAGAAGGTCAGTAGATTGCACTTAGATATAATGGAATACATCACACTGGTTTGATTTTAGGTGCACCTACAGACGGAAGTGCTCCTACTGAAGGTAATTTTCCAAACATCTTTCAAGGGTTGATTGTTAATGGTTTTAATTCATAGGAGAAGTGCCAGCGACAGAAGGGGCTCCAACGGCTGAAGGTGCCCCACCAGCGGAAGGCGCTCCACCAACTGAAGGAGCTCCACCGACGGAGGGAGTTCCACCAACGGAAGGAGCTCCACCGACAGAAGGAGCTGCACCAACGGAAGGAGCTCCACCGACCGAAGGAGCTCCCGCAGCAACTGAAGGAACCCCTGCACCTGTAGAAGGTGGCGAAGGTTAGCGGAACAATTGGTTTGAAAAGTTTACTTTAGACCAAATTTCAGTGGCAACAACAGAACAAGCAGCACCAGAAAGTGCAGCATCATCTGAAGCCACTCCAACTGAAGCAGCTCCGGCGCCTGCCAATTCCGAACCGACTGAAGCTCCACCAGCAGAAGCCCCGCCAACGCAGCCGGCAATTGTGGAAGGTAAAATTTAAAATTTTGAATATTTTTAATCGGCCATGACTTGTATGCATGATTTTCACATAAAAATGAAGTAAACAATGAAAGTACAAAAGTTTATTGTCCTCGGTTTTTTGCACTTGATTTTGTTTTTCTAATTTTTATGATTGTTTTCTGTTGCAGCGGCGGCATGAGAAGGTTACGTTTTGGAAAAGATGCTGTCGGACAAATTGACCGGCCTTAATTTAAGAATTTAATTATGTATTTCGAATAATCTAATAAATATTTTATTGTTTTGTAAATTCCTTGTAGGTAAACATCGCACCTAAGTAAATTAATGAGATAAAATATTGTTGTTATTATTTTGCCTTCATACCTAGCATAATAAATAATAGAAATTTGAATTACGTAATTTATTTTAAACTTTTAAGTACAACAATGGTTAATTAAGGAAGGGGGGGTGTCGGATGGTGATTGAAACGCGTTAGTCCCCATATGCGTTCATCAGTTTTCTATAGGACAGAGTGTAAGGAAGGTCGCATTTCGATCATATTTAGTGTTAGCGGAAGTTATTTGCATTATATTTTTTATCATATTAGGTATGTACGTAATTTTGCAATAATAATTATTCCTACTTTTACGATTTTCGAGGTCGCTGCAATGTTCATAGGTAATCGATTATTGCTTTTTACGCTTTTTTTACCGAACGAAACCAACATTTATTCAGTTTGTTTATATACAAAATTTTAGTTTATTTTTCAAATTATGATCTCATTTTTTTATTAATATTATTTTTAAACGATGGATGATAGTTGGCGCAATAACAAGGTTAAAATGTACTTATGATTTATTGATGAGATGACAAACAAAAATAAATTTTCCAAAAAAAAATTCATAAAAAAATCCCAAACCGATTGGCATTAATTTAATTCGATTACAAGCAAGTAAATCAATTAAGGAGGTTAAGCGATTATTTATGTAATTATGTTATAAATTTCGTTAATTGAATTTAATTAGCGACAATTTTTTCGAGTAGTAACATAAATTTAGAAAGAAAAATTGCCTGCGTGATTCAAATTATACCTACGCCTAATTAAATATTTTAATTAGTTGCACCCTCTACGAATAAGTGCCTATATATTATTTCGAATTTCAAGATTTTTTCCAAAATGTCAGATATTAACATTTAAATGTCGCTCTTCGCAATTTTCCAATTTCATTACTACAGATATGTTTTCATTCTTATCGCCAGTGCGGCTTATCATTTCAACGGAGAAGGGTTAAATTGTAGTTTTAATTAAAAAATGTGTGCAAAACCGTTAAAAATATTACTATATCGGTTGATATAAAAAGTAGTTGATAATAAATCTGCAGGTCGACAGGGTCAGGAATTGTAAATTACGCTGGTAAGTAATTAGCTATTCGTCTTTATCCATAAAAAGGGTCCGCATTTTGGTTAAAATATTCGAAATTTTAAGATTTCGGGGAGGGGGGGCGCCCCATCGCCCTCCCTGCATAACCATCACTGGTTCATAAGATATTACTACGTTGCAATTGAAGGATATGGCGTTGCATTCTTCATTGCAAGCATAGAGATTATGCTTATCGCAAAAACACAAGCTCTCGACAAAGTTTCATTCATTTGATATCATAATTTTTAATTGCAACTGCAGCATCAACATAATATTGCGGATGGATCAACATAGCAACGGGGTCAAGACAAAAATCCGAACTCAAAATCTATCGCAAGTTCCCTTTTAGTCCTGTTAATAACATTCTAAAGGGGAACTAGTCTAGAAGGAAATCCCAATTTTGGATTTCAGGGCCGTGTTCAAAACGTCCCCAGACCTAGAAAAAAGGTCTATTTTGGTTTTTTACTTATATCTCAAAAACGGTTAGCCTTAGCAAAAAAGTGATTATGTACAAAATTGAAGCTGAGAAAAATGCCTACAAGAAAGTTCTCTTTTAATTTTTGCATATCTGTTCCGGTTTTTGAGATACAAATAATGTACTATGCAGTGGTGAAAATGTCGAAGCTTTTTTTTTATTTTGTTATTTCATATTAATAATAAGGGCGTATGCCACACGCACATGAACATAATTTTGGAAAAACTCATCCAAAAATGTTTTAAATTGAAAATTAGCCCAAGTACATCTTCAGCTTTTTGAAGAATAATATTGGTCCAATTTGATCAAAAATAATCGAGATATGATTTTTTAGGAGTGAATTATTTTTCATGATTTTGTGAAAAAAATACAATTTGCTCGAGGTCTCTACAAAAAAATAGGAAATAGCTACGTAAAAGATCATTTGATTGAATTGGCAGGTGCGCTGGGTAACGGCTTAAATCCAACATGGCGCTCATTATGAGAATAATCGATCTTGAGCTGTTACGTCGAGTGTTCAAGAAAAATATTGAATACGTTCATTTTAAAGGAAATTTAATGCTCTACAACTTCTTTTCTAAAAATTCCTTTTTCAAATAAACGGTAAAGAAGCTATGAAAGAAAGTTTATTAAAAAACGTCAGATATAAAATAGCTTTTTAAAAATTTATGAGTTTCGCGCGTGTATACCTGATAAACTATAACAGATACGCAAAAAATGAATAGAAATCATCTTGAAGAAAATTTTATCAGTTTTAATTTTGTACTTCATCACTTTTTGGCTATGGCTAACCGTTAATGAGATAAAAGCAAAAAACCAAAATTCGTCACATTCTCTGTGTTCTCTTGCGTTCTTCTCATTTTCTACGTCTGGGGACTTTTCGTAAAAAATTATATAATTCAGAGCTTTACGATTACGAACATACCGTCACTAGAATGCGTGCATTTATTCCTCCCCCCTACTTCGACCAATCAAATATTATTTTTTAAATTTTCTTCCACTTCCACTTCCAGCTCGATTTTTGTTACAATATAGAAATTCGCTACAAGACATTTATTTCTCAAATATATTTCCAGCAATTGTTTTTATTTGCGGTAAATTAATTAATTGATTTAGTCTTAAGAGTATTTATGTATTTGGGTTTTACCATGAATAATAACTAAACTATTTACTTACACAAACCAAAGCGGAACTAATTCTTTTGTACTTTGTCAAAGTTGAATCCAATATGATTTCGTATCCTCCTTCCTCCAGTACCTAACATTTCAAAACGAAAGGGGAATCCCAACATAAATTTTTGTAAAGCAGATACGGGATTTCTTCTGATTTCCTAGGATTTCTTCTTTTCCTCAAATTCCCATTCCTTGTAGTTTGAGAAAATCAAAGCCAGGTAGAAAGAAGCTCATCTAAAAGTTTCAGATCGAGGAGTAAACCAAAAATGGTGTACATCTGACTTCCTTCTTGTACTCTTCGGATTTTTGAAGAATTTTTTCCGGAAATAAAATTTTTCGTTAGTGTGCAGTGTACTTCTGTTTAGAAAAAACTTAAAGAGTAACTAGGAAACATTTCATACAGAATTTTTCGGGATTTTCTTTAATTTCCATGGTTTTTCCCGGATTTCCCTTCATTTGCACACCGGTTTTTCGGCCATTCCTTCCCGTGTGGAAATGAACGTTCAGGAAACTTTTAAAATTTTCTCTACCTGGCAACAATATTTTAATTTAATTGCATTCGCAACTTTGTTTTGTTGAATTGAATTTTGTATTTGGTATAGCAGGAAGAAACAGTTTCGTTAAATTCTGTTAATTATTTTGTCACCTGTGCGGCTAATTTGCACACTTTGTGTTGACGATAATAGTCATTATTGAAAACTCAAACAATCTCAACTGATTATTCAAATTTTATCTATGATTGCTGTGATTACTAATGAACAGGGTCAGAGACAAATCGGAATCTAGCCTAGCAAGATAACTTGTTAACTTGTTAACTACCTTGTTTACATAAATTTTACGTAACTTGTTACGAAAACAAGAAAGAGGTCGCTCGGCGCCTAGTTAGCTGTCGCCGAGTTGGCAGGTGCAGAGCTGGCTTGGTGCCGAGTCAACCAGCGCCGAGTCAACCAGCGCCGAGTCAACCAGCGCCGAGTTGTCCTATTTGTATTTAGTTCATCTTTCACTTCTAATTAGTTGTAATCATCCATAATCCTTTTGGAGGTAGACTATTCCTGCAACAGGAGTCCCACTCGTCTGGAAAATCTGAGAAAGTTAGGGAATTTAAGATTTTCCTAATTTAATCACGGAAAAGTCAGGGAATTTCTCATTTTTAGTGCCAAGTCTGGGAAATTAAATTTCCAGTCAGGAAAAACAATTTAATTTTATTTTTTTTTAAATAAATTTGTTTTTAAATTAAATTAAATTTTTTTTATTTAAAAATAAATTTTTTTAAATTAAAAATAAATTTTTTTTAATTTTAAAATTAAAAAAAATTATTAATTTTAATTTAATTTTAAAATAGCGATTATTTTACCTTTTATCTTACGATTTATGCAAATCTCGAGAAAAATTTTAATTCTTTGTCGGGGAAAATCTAAAAAAATCAGAATTTGATTTGGAAAATTCGGTGGAAACCCTGTGGTAATCTTTCTTTTGAAAACCGCAAGATTTCCTAGAATTTCCTAAGGTTTACTTGAATTTTATAAAGTTTCTTAGGATTTTTTACATTTTCTTAGATTTCCTGCCTCCTAAGATTTTTTAAGACATTCTTGGATTCCTAGGATTTGCTACAATTTTTTGAATTTCCTAAGATTTCCTGAAATTTCTTAAGATTTCCATGGATTTTGTAAGATTTCTTTATATTTCTCCGAATTTCCTTGAACTTTCTCAGATTGCTCTTCACTTGTACACGAGACTTCCCCAGCACGGTTTCTCCCTCCACCGAGAACAAATGAGTTAAATGAACTACGTAAAAAATTAGAAGACTACAAAAAAGCGATGGGTCAGTGCGGCCTGCAGGCCGCACAACCTTAGAAATCAATTTCGAAACTATTCAAAATCGGAGGAAATCGGAGGTAGTTAAAAAATCCTAGCAAATCTTAGGAATATTACAGGCAACCTTTGTTTTTTGATTTTTTTAAATTTTTTTAAACTTGAAAAAAAGGAGATCTTGAGGAAATCCGGTGAAATTTTAAGAAATCCGGACAATCTAGAAACCTCACAAAAGAAAATTTGGTTGGCAGTTTGCCTCTCGATATGGACATTCGGTAAAAAAAATCAAAAATAAATAAATTTTTGTTAATATCTATTAAAATATAATAAATTAAAAAATTAAAACTGATGAAATCGCATATTGACGGCTTTCCATGTGTAGTAGGTGTGAAAATTAAATAAAAAATCTGAAACGGGATCACTTGTCTGTCATCTGTAACCATTACGAAAATAACAAGCGATTATCTCGAAATACGATGTCGTGGTTCGGATTCCATGTTAAAATGTGGATAAAAAAGGGTGAAAAATTAAATTATATGTAGAATAAGTTTACTATGAAAATCACGTTAATCCATATTCAACACTTACCAGAATCTCGTTAATCTAAAATTCAAAAAGTGATTAATATAAATACTTGGCTGGCATTGTTTATTTATTATGTTTTCTTTGTGATTAATTTTGATGAATTATTTATATGAAATAAAATTTATTTTATTTTGTTTTTTTAACAGGGGAGGGGGGTCATCATAACATCACTTTTTTGTCATGTTGTTTAAAACAAATGAAAATCATTAAAACATTAGATATTGACACCAAAGAGCAGGTTTGAGGGAGGGGAGCTAATCCCCTCTGGAATATTCTGGAATTTATGACTAAAATTTTTCCAGCTTCGAAAACCTAAGTATTTAAATTTTTTGCGGCTGGGAAATTTTCCGAGATTTATTTTTTCTAAGAATGCCGAAGGGAAACCGCTGGCGCTGGCGACGGGGGAATTTGGTGTACAATGAAAGGAAATCTGAGAAATTCCAAGGAAATAGGAAATCTGAGGTAGTTAGAAAATCTTAAGAAATTATAGGAAATTCAATGAAATTTTAGGAAATCACGAAATCTTCGGAAAACTATTACAATCCCAAAAACTTTTGGAAATCCGGGAAATATTTTGGAAAATCTGGGGCTATCTAGGGAAATCCAAGGAAACCTCATAAAAGGAAATCTGGTGTACAAAAATTTGGTTGACAATTAAATAAATTTATTAATTAATAAAATTATTTATCCAGTTTTATGTTAGCAATCTAAACTGTACCTTTTGAAGGCATTTTTGTCATATAGAAATTGCTTTTACAGCAATACTTATTAGACATATTTTGTTGAAAATTTCATCCCCTACAATTTTGTATATGTACATTTTTCTATTTAGTCGCACTGTTTCCGAGTTACGCTGACTTACAGAAAAACTCTGTAAAATACATAAAACTATTGTCATCTGTATCTCAGAAACGGTACAACGCAATAAAAAAGTGTAAGGGAATTTTTTCTTGTAAATTTCATTCTCTACAATTTTGTTCCTATACATTTTTCTATTTAGTTGCACCGTTTTTGAGATACAGATGAAAATATGTTTTGAATCTCACAGACTCCTTTTTGAGTTACTGTAACTCGAAAACGATGCGACGAAATGAAAAAATTTACATAAATAAAAATGTAGAGAATGAAATTTGCAACAAAAAATGTCGAATACGTATTGCTATAAAAGCTGTTTTTATATGACAAACAACATTTTGAAAACTTACAAATTACAGGACTGGATACATAATTATGTGAGCCACTGTATTTTGAAAACATAAATTTAAAAAAACCTTGTTGTGACATCTTTTTCGGTAATAAAACGGTACTTTAACTTTTTACTGATGAATGCGTGCATTATTTAATATCTAATTACTTTAAACGCATGTTCGCTGTGACGCAAAATTTCACAGCTGCTAAACAGACAAGAAAGTACGTTTCCTGTTTCGTAAAACCGTGACAAAACCCGATATTCTTTGAATCGGACGCCCATTTTTTACGAAACGCGTGCGCTTTTACTCTTTCCGCTAAACTTATTTGAAACCGCTGGTGTGTGGCGCCAAAATCATACGGCGGCGAAGTTCGTAAGTGCACTTTGAACGATGACGAATGTCAAGAGTGATAAAATGTTAATCATTTAATTCATTATTTTGTGAATCACGTCAAAAATAATTAAATTTATTAAATGAAAACCTATGTGACTATTTGAAAACCGTGCGGGAGTGCAAGAATAATATTACCGAAATAATTTATGTGGTTGTCAAAGTGACAGGTTGAGGTTAAGTACACGTATTTAATTTAATTAAATGATAAAAATCGAAACACCTACCTAACAAGTACAACGAAAATGTCGTTTCAAGTTAAAGTATTGTATGATTTTGCGGGCGAACCCGAAACCGCTGAAATGTCCATCACAGCGGGTGAAATTATCACCATAACCAGGACAGATGTTGGAGAGGGTTGGTGGGAAGGTTTGAGTAGTGCGGGTGTTTCGGGGTTACTACCCGAGGCCTACGTCGAAAAGATTACCTCCTACCCAGGAGGACCACCAAAAATTCCTGCACCGGTTCTTCCCGCACCCAGTTACAGCACGGAATGGAGTGAAGCGGGTGATGCACCGTCTGCACCTGACAACGACGGGTGGGACGACGATTGGGATGACGATACGTATTCTGAAATACCCGCTAAACAACAACCGCAAGAGCAAATCTATGCCAACGAGGGGGCTTTTCAAATGCACAGAGAGCCCGATACAATTTCGGAAATGAGTTTCGGGGGTGATAGTAAGGGAACAATAACGAAGAAGAGTTTTAATAGATTTTCCACTTTTGTAAAATCAGGTGGTGAAAGTTACATTTTAGGTACTCTGAAGGTTAACCAGGATTATCACAAAATTATTTTAGTAAAAGTAGATGATGGCATTTATTGTTGGCCTCCCATGCCGCAAGGCAGCCATTATTCGGTGCTTGTGACGTCCCCAAAGAAGGAAACCAAACTGAAAGGTCTTAAAAGTTTCATAGCTTACCAGTTGACGCCGTCATTCAACAACATTCAGGTCTCTCGGCGCTACAAACACTTCGATTGGTTACACGAGAGACTGACGGAAAAGTTTAGTATAATTGCTGTTCCGCCACTTCCGGATAAGCAGATTTCTGGCCGGTATGAAGAGCAGTTCATCGAGCACCGTAGGGTGCAGTTACAAGAATTTGTGAATTGGGTTTGTCGCCATCCTGTGCTATCAACCTCGGAGGTGTGGCAGCACTTCCTGACGTGCACCGATGAAAAGTTGTGGAAACAGGGTAAGAGACAGGCCGAAAAGGATAATCTGGTTGGTGCGAACTTTTGCCTGTCCATCGAAGCGCCTGAAAAAAATTTACTGCAGTCTTACGTGGACGATACCATCGACACCAACGCGAATTTTGTGCACAGTCTGGACATGGCACTTAAAAACCTGATGACCACCGGGGCGGATCAGTGTCGGAAGAACACGGGGGTTTTCAAAAAGGAATACATGCGTATCGGTGAAAGCTTTTACGGTTTAGGCACGGCGATAGAATCGGCAGAGAAGGCAACCCCGACTGATTTGGCGACGGGAATCAAAAGAATCGGAACTGCCTACTTCGATATCGGCAAGATTTTCGAGGACCAACCCAAGTTGGACTGGGAACCTTTGCTCGACAAACTGTATATTTACAAGGGAATAACGGGGTCGTTTCCCGATATTTTTGCTATACACAAAGGGGCTCAACAGAAGAAGAAAGAGTGCGAGAAGATTAATATGCCACCCGCACAGTTATCCGATGTGCGAAAGCGAACCGACACGCTGAGTTACGCGATATTTGCCGAACTACAGCACTTTAAAGCCGAACGCGAAGGCGATATAAAGGTTACAATGAAAAAGTATTTAATCGAACAGGTTAATTTCTATAAACGAGTTGTCGATAAGCTGGAAGACACTTTGAAATTTTTTGATTGATTTTTGAAATTCGAGTTTCTAATAGTACAAAAGGATATCGGCAGAAGTGTATGTGACATTTTTTGTAATTTGGTAGCAGCTTGAAATGATCGATAACAATCTAATGCCTGATGCTTGCAATTTACATGGTTTTTATATTCTAGAACGGGGGTTTTCAAACTTTTATTTGTTTTATTGCATGTGTACAAAACTATATTTTGTAATAACCCTTTTTAGCTTTTTCGTAATATGTACAGAGCCCTGTCAGATTTTACATTCTTTTAATGCAAAGGCTGATTTATTTTCAGTAGTATTTTATTGAAAGCAGAACAGAATGAACCTAGAATTCTGTTTACAGAAATTTTATTATTATCTATTTTTCCTATTTTGTATTAGGTGATTAATTGAATTTGTTATAGAATTTTCAAAAATTGTTAAAATGTTGAAATTGCTTGTTAATGGAAACAATTTTGAAAATTAAATGTGATCAATATTTTTAAAAAGTTTTTTCATTTTTCCGCCGTGCATTTCCAAGGAAATTATTGAAATTTAGTTTGAAAGCATCCTACATTTTGATGAAACACCATAATGACTGATATTTGATTTAACCAATCGCAACCGAATAGATTAGTTCATACGTTGTTTAATGTAATATTAAAGTATTATCTGGACCCTGGCTCGCATGAATGGTTAACGAGATTTCAAATAATAAGAGTTTGGGTTATATTTTAGATTTTTAAATATATTTGGCATCTCGGTAATCTATTCACTCGCGTCGGTAGTAGACAAAACCAGTCGAGAGGATCAGAAACCATTAATGCCTTATTTTTGAATTGCATTTGATTGTAATTTTTGACTGAAAATCAATATTTTCCTATTACCAGCAATAAAAATAGTCAAAATCGCACGCTCTGTGATGTGTAAAGTTACTGTTTAAAGTTATTTATCTATATAATAGCCATGACAATCTCAAGATAAAAGTTTTTCTTCTAAGAAATGCCAGACTTGCACTTTACGGGAGTCAAATTATTTAATAGCAGACCAGATAATACCTTCATTGTAATTTTTTAACTTTAGTTCGGCATCGGGAAAAAATTACCCTAAATTATGTACTCCCAACGGGAAAGTTCCAGAAATCACAGTCTTAAATTGGTAATTTCTTTTCAAAATGGGTAGGTACATACCGTAATTTCAAATTTCCCAACAATTTTAGGGTTTTCAACTGGCCTGCCTAATAATTTGTATCAAGATAGTACATATGTTTCCCTAAGGAGAGGAAAAACAGCTGGATGCATATTTATAAAATCGAATTAAATAAATTCTGAGTAAAATTGACTTTGTAGAGCGAAATTCTCGCTAGAAGGGAGCTGTGATTGGGAATTTCCAGCTTTGATTCTGCTGTGTTAAGCTTAGAGCATCTTAGACGCAAATAAGCAAACCCAAAGTATATAGAGAATAAAATTTTGCCTAAAAGCTAATAATAAAACAGACGTTATATCTTTCATGGTTTTGCCTTCTAAAAAAACTCAAATTGTTTTTTCTTCTTTCAAGTGCCATACACTATGCAGTGCGTAGGCGATCACTTGGCTGAAGCCAAGTTGGCGTACTAGGGAATTTAATTAATGGGGTGGTTTCCCGTTTTCAAATTGTTTATTTTTGAAAATTATATCTTTTTTTCCAGTCTCACTCATTTTTGCTCAATTTTACCGTACAATCGAAGAACCTAGTAAGTCGATTTATATGAGTCTGATTGTATACTCAACTCTTAAAGGTTGCGGATTGGTTAAATATACAGTATAATTTATAATTGTATTATCTATGTGTTAGGATAAGATTAGCCACCGATTATCAAGAAATTGCTTAACATTTTTAATCTGTAGTATAGCTTTTGCTTTATAATAATTTACATTTTGAAAATCCCTAATCTAGAAAGGATGTTTTTTAACTGAAGGAAATGACATGTCGACCTATATGAATGCATTTTTGTAAAGACACGTTTATTATTACTACTATTAATATTTTTTGTATTGAACTTACTGTGGTGATTTATACATAACTTTGTACTATATTTGTTTAATTTTTAAGTTTACAATAAGTAATGAAATTCCAAAAACTATTATTATAAATAATGATAAATATGAAATAAGTAAATGTTCAATGTTAGCTTGTAAAAATTATCTAATGTATATTTTTGTTATATTAATATGATATTATAAACAATTTTGTTAAATTTGTTCATTTTATTCACATTTTTCCAATGGCTGCTTCCAAATTTTAATAACATGTAATTTTCCACAGTTAAATTAAAAAAAAGGGGGAAGTCGCCAATGATTTTTAAGCAGATATTTATTTCTCTTTATTTTTTTTTATAAAAATGATTTTGCTTGTGTTTTACGGTTACTACAACGGGAAATGTCCAGTATACATATCTGGTTTATCATTTTTCATGCTTACATATTATTCTGCGACCTCCAGTGGAAATATATTCTAATGTATTCCTACAGTTTTCCATTACATAACATAATATGTTGCATATTAGTGGTGTTGGCTTATGCGGTAGATCAATTTGATGGTCATGGTCATCGCTAACCAATGTGCATCTGAGAATGAGCGATCCCTCATGGTAACCTCGAAACCAGCTATGCAATAAGATAATGCGATTCGTGCTTTTGACTTGTGCTTCTGTCTGGGGAATAAGCCGGACAGGAAAACGCTCGAACACAATTTTAAAAGAAAAGCGTAATTTGTTTCTAAATAAAACTTGAAACGAATTTATTATGTAGAACCTAGAGGCATTAATTATAGAGGTTACTGTGTGCCGACAAACAACGAGTACAGCATTGATCTGCTTTATTCCAATAATTCATTTCTAATTATTAAATATATAGTAGGTATAGTACCGAGTGGCCGCCGTACACCTGAACACAGGGAAATAGTAGTAATAATAGTGTTAAGACTCCCCATGGTTCTCAATGAATGAAAATGTTTTAAAAATTAACCGAAAATTTTGTTTTTACATTCTTAAATAATTATATCTTGTATTTTTAGTTTTTTAGTAATTCGACTGATCTTGGAAAATAACCGCATACAATTTACATATTAAATTTTGTTATTGTAACAATTTATAGACAATTATTTATTCAAGGAAAGTCATTTTTATTAAAAAGTATATTTTATTTTTAACAAATAATTTAAGGACAATATCAGGTTTTTGATCTTTAAAACACAAAAAACTTCTTTGTTATTTTTATAATATGTACACTGTACTGCTATTTGGCTGTACTTAATGGAATACTGCTACCTACATTAGCATTAATATAATATTTCAGATAGTAATGGCAGTAAACAACAGTGTTAGGAAATATCAGCAGTAAGTGGCAGTCTTGAGCGGTATCGGGTAGTGAAAAGCAGTGTTGAGCAGTCAGCGGCAGTATTAGTAGTAACTGACAGTTATTAGGAGAATTTGAATTTATGGTATCTTATAAATGTGAAATATTGCCTATTACTGCCACTTCCTGTACAATATGCCAATATTGCATAATACTGCCTGATGCTTCCGGTACTGCCAGTAACCAGTAATGTAAAGTACTGCTTTTTACTGCCTAATGATGTACCTTACCTATATACTGCCTGATATTTCAGATACTGCTAATACTGCCCGTACTGTCGGTGTTTATGCTACACTGAGAAAAAAACTTGTTACATTTAGTAACATTTTGTTATTTGAATTTTTTTAAGTTTTAAAGTAAAGTAATGGGCCTTTGCTTTAATACGTTTTATTTTTATTAGTTAGATAAGTAATCAGGTCTTACCTTATTTAACAGATAAGTAAAAATAATAAACATAAATAGTACGGAAATTATAAAACTTTAAACAAACAACTTAATCGGTATCTCTCAGAACAGGGCCGGTTCCAAGAATTTTTGAGTATGAACTCCTGCGCAATTTTTGCCTAAGAGTGGCTATCGATAAGCGAATTTACTATATTTTTATAGAAAGCCGGTGAAACGAATAACAAAGAAGGGGGCGGCTAATAGATTGCTACTGCATAATTATAAAGTTCTTTACTTTATTTACGTTCTGTCAATTGGGGCCAAACTTATATAAAAAAATAGAACCAATTTATAAATTCACAGCATGTGGATTCGCACTGGAAGGCCGAGCTAACAAATTCTGGGAGGCCCACGATTCCAATACAGATAGAAATAACGCCAATCCACTGAGGTGGATCTGTAGAATAGCAGTTTCATCATTGCCCACCCTGTATTGGGCATTAACGTCATTGCCCGGACAATGATATAAAACCCACATGTTTTAAATCTCAACATTGCTCAAAATGCATGGTCGTTGACGTTAATGACCGAATTGTTATCATTGACCGCAACATATGTTTTTGGTGCACATTGCAAGGTTTGCTAAGGATTGCCAAGGTTGTGCGGTCTAAAGACCGCATTGGCTCGTCGTTTACTCGTAAGCTTCTAATTTTATTTACATTATTAACTTAAATTGAACCAATTCGAGATCTACTACGTAAAGAAAGACAGACAAAATTGGATTTTGAACATATCGATAGGGGAAATCTGGTGTACAAGTGAAGAGAAATCTGAGGATATCGAAGGAAATCTAGGAAAATTTGAAGAAGTCTTGGGAAATACTAATTGTCAGAAATCTTGAGTAAATCTCAGGAATTCTTAGGAAATAATAAATCTGCGAAAAATTTTAGAAATTCTGATGAAACCTTAGGAAATAGGAAATGTAGAATATCTAAGGAAATTTTAGAAATATCATAGATAAATTTTGTACCAATCGGGAGCTGGTTACTCGATATGATACTATCTGGTACACAAATTAACACTTGAGCAGAAATCGGTGGACATAGAACAGAAGATGCATTTAGTATAGGCATAGGCGGATTTACGGGGGGGCCCTCCCAGACGTTTAAAAAGGAGACAATCCCAAATCTGAGAACACTTTTTGCCCGTCTCGACCCTTGTGCCCCCCTCCAGAAAACAGTTCTGAGTATAGGGTGGGCCACTTAGTTGTTTCTTTTTACATCATAGATTATTTTGACGCTGGCAGCTCTTTCTAGCTCAAAATATTTTCAGACAGTCAGTATCATATCTCCGCAGAACGAAATGAGTCGATTTACTCTTAAACCAGTGTTGAATTCAGACTTTTTTTGTCGGGAGGGCTAATGAAACTTATGGGGGGGGGGAGCACAAAATACATAGAACCAAAAATACACGTTTATATTAAATTTTGGTGTTATTTCAAAATGTAATGTTGCGTTTTATATTTAAAACTAGCTGGAAAGCCCGTCCGCGGACGGCCAGCTAGACGGTGGATCTCTTTTTTAACCGTATAATATTAAACATACCTCGCTACTGGGTGATTCCCCGTTTTTCTATATTTTTATAAACTAAACTTGATGTGTCGACGGGCAATTAAAATATTTTTTAATAATTTAAAAATTAATAAGTTTCTGAAATTCTAATTTTCTTTAGCTGAACGTTTTAATTTCCCTCACTTTTGCTCAAAAACAAAAAATTTTACAGCAGAGTGGAAGTCCTGCGATATGTACTGGAGAGTGTTCCACACACCCCAGATCCTCCGGTTTACAATTTATTTTGATTTTATATTTTTATAATTATTATAAAAAAATTAAAAGTAAACCGGGGGGTCTGGGGGGTGTAGAACACCCTCCAGTACATATCGCAGGATATGTTCACCCCCGGAACCCCCGGTTTACATTTTTAACTAAAATTTTATAAATATTTTTTTAAGCTAAGGTTTAAACTTCCTTCACTTTTGCTTAAAAATTTAAATTTCCCGGCTTTTCCTGGCGAAATTTGTAAAACTATAAATTCCTTAACTTCTCCAATTATTCTAAAAAGGTGGAAATCCTGTAATATATACTGGAGGGTGTTCCACACCCCCCAGACCCCCCGGTTTACAATTTATTTTGACTTTATATTTTTATAATTATTATAAATAAATTAATAGTAAACCGGGGGGTCTGGGGGTGTGGAACACCCTCCAGTACATATCGCAGGATATGTTCACCCCCGGAACCCCCGGTTTACATTTTTAACTAAAATTTTATAAATATTTTTTTAAGCTAAGGTTTAAATTTCCTTCACTTTTGCTTAAAAATTAAAATTTCCCGGCTTTTCCTGGCGAAATTTGTAAAACTATAAATTCCTTAACTTCTCCAATTATTCTAAAAAGGTGGAAATCCTGTAATATATACTGGAGGGTGTTCCACACCCCCCAGACCCCCCGGTTTACAATTTATTTTGACTTTATATTTTTATAATTATTATAAATAAATTAATAGTAAACCGGGGGGTCTGGAGGGTGTGGAACACCCTCCAGTACATATCGCAGGATATGTTAACACCCAGAACCCCCGATTAACAATTTTGACTAAAATTTTATAAATTTTTTTTTTTATCTAAGGTTTAAACTTCCCTCACTTTTGCTTAAAAATTCAAATTTTTTGGTTTTTCCTGTAAACCGGGGGTTCTGGGAGTGAACATATCCTGCGATATGTACTGTAGGGTGTTTCACCCCTCCCCCCAGACCCCCCGGTTTACAATTTTGACTTTATATTTTTATAATCATAAATTAAATTGATTATAAATTATTATAAATAAATTAAAAGTCAACCGGGGGTCTGGGCGGTGTGGAATGTACATATTGCAGGATATAATCACTTCCAGAACCCCCGGTTTACATTTTGGACTATAATTTTGACAGTTAATTTTCAAAGTAACGTAAAAGTTGCTACTAAACTCCAAGCAGTAAGGCACTTAAATAAATGTTTTTTTAAGTTAAGGTTTAAACTTCCCTCACTTTTGCTTAAAAATTTAAATTGTAAAATTATAAATTCCCTATTTTTCCAAATTCTGCTATATGTACTGGAGGGTGTTCCACATCCCCCAGACCCCCGGTGTACAATTTTGACATTATATTTTTATATAATTTTTACAATTATTATAAATAAATTAAAGGTAAACTGGGCGGGCGGACTGGGGGGTGTGGAACACCCTCCAGTACATATCGCAGGATATCCACTCATTTAGAATATTAGACAAATATTTTTAGTCCTAATCTTAGTTTAATATATTTTTCGGTTGGTAAAAAAAACAACCAATCCGAGTGTTTTTTTTTCACCAAAAAATGACACGCTGTAGCATGAACAGCAGCTGCGTGCTAGGATTTTATATAATTAGGTTTATTATTTTAAAATTTTATAGGCTCCGGGGGGCTTCCCGGCAACCCCCTGGATTTAACATTGATTGTCCCATAAAATGAAAGAATTTTTTATAAACAGTCAGTGCATTTTTATGGGTTCCAGGAACTATGAAAACTTAAAATATTTGACCTATAAACTGAAAAGAAATTCAGTCAAGCTGGAGAAGGCGGTAGGACTACTTACAGGACACTGCTGTCTAAACAGACACCTCAAGATCATTGGGGGGGGAAGGAGGAAGAAACTCCACACCACATACTATGTGTATGTCCAGCTCTTGCTTCGAAGAGGCTGAGATACCTGATACCTGAGAAGAAATAACTGAAATATCCATCGCCTGGATACTCAATTTTAACCCTACGTTCCCACTGTGGGTCTCGGAGACCCAAATGGCCAAATGGCTGTGCCATTTTGAGAATTTCGATATTTTTAACAAGAAAATATGTGTGAGAACCTAGGGTTAATTATAATTTTAGAATCTAAAAATAATATTTTGTTTTCAAAAAAAAACAAATTTTTAAATAAAAAAAAGATAATGTTAACGTTTTGCCGTAAACTATAATTATGTTATTGTGTCATAAATGAATGGGAGTGTAATGATAGTGTGGGTTGTAAAAACCAGTAGATCGATCTCCTATAATACCAGTTTCTATCTCCCACATAAGGAATCTTCATTGAAGATGTTAGCCAAGTAACGTCTTCCTATCTATCTGTAGAAAATTAGATCTGTTCCGTTGCAGTACCGGGTCACTTGTTTAGGTAATTGTGAGGTGCGCAATTAACATCCACTTGTAAGTAAATTTTAAGTTTGTTTGATTTTGAATCCGCAGCCATCGGTCATACATTTTTGGTTTAGAAAATCGCAGTTTTCGGTAATTTAACAACATTCTTGCCAAATTCGAGTTCATCCGCAAGTTCAAAGTTGATCAACTTCCCAAATCGACCGATTATAAAATTTAAAAATATATTTTATTATTTATTTAATTTTAATGTTTATTATTTGTGTAATTTGGCGGGTAATTTAACCGAGTAAATGAGACGTAAAAATTAGAAGTATTAAAAGGTTCTTTACATAAAGTAAACAAGTAAAAAACCTTGACTAGAATGTAAATATAGATAAAATCGTTATTTTTATAGTACGAGTACCTACGTTCATTCTATTTTCTGTTTTCTCATAATTTTTTTATTTAATTCTAGGCTCGTTTACTACAAATTTCTACAATTATCTACTACTAAATTTTGTTACACATGAAACTATTTTGAGAATGTTCACCTCGATGTTTTTTTAAATTTACACTAGATGATTTCTAGAATTTGTGTAAATATTTAAGTTAATTAGCGCAAACACCAAATTTACATTTCAAATCTTTAATGCGGATTTCGACCCTATTGATTCTCCTGAGTGCTGTACAGCATCGAAAAAAAATTTTTAAATAAATAATTTTTCATCAAAAACTTTCTAAAAAGTTTTTCAAATCTCAGCTCTTAAGCTTCCTAATCGATTTCTTTAATTTCTCGTTATGGAAGTGAGTTAGTGGTTCATTGTCTTAACGATCTAGTAGTTGACTTCTGTTCGCATTTCTTCACATGCAATTTGAAGTGATTAAGAAAGTTCCATCGTGAGTGTTGTAACTAATAAATTGGGATAAACGCAGTTGTGGAAGTACCTACGCCTATTTTAAGTACACTCAAACACAGGGTGTGGCAAATTAACTAAGACAAACCCTTTTTTGTTTTTTACCAACATAAATATTAATAGGGTGTGCTTTCTAATAAATTCTGCCTTGTCCCTCAACATTGAGGAAACAGATAAAATATTTTATGTTTCATTTTTCTGAAAAATGGGAAGAAAATCCTGCCGGAAGATTAAAGACTTGGGTTATGACAACTTTGGCACTGTAATCTGCATAGCTGCGGTGTAAAACCCACAGTTCACATGCAGGGTTAATAAATTACTTTTATTAGCATTTTATAATCTGACTTCATAATGGAATCAAAAAATTGTGTAATAATTAACATAGCATGTTTAATGCTTTATTTAATAGCGTGTTTTGTGTTTATGCTATATTTATGTTGTATACACTATACATAGTATGATTTAACTATTTTCAACTGACACAATTTTTCTAAATTAATCTTAACCTAGTCGGTGATTCAGCCGAGCTATTTTATATTACTGTAGAATTAAAATATAAATTTCTTTTGCTATATATTTTTTAAGGAAAAAAAAATAGTTACAGACATTACGCAGTGTAAATTGGGAGGTCTGGGAGGTATACCCGTGCCGATATAATCGGTGTATTACAAAATTATTGTTGGATTGGAAGAAATTCATTCAAAATTGAGTTTTGATAACAATCGCAAAAAATAAGGTAGCTACAGATTCCTTTGCTTCTGATTAAGGAATTTTTCAACTCGAATGTTACACGGGAATATTCTATACCCCCAGACCCCCGGTCTGTACCAGCTTAAAAGAAAAACTTTGTCTATTGAATTTTTGGAGATTTTTTTGTAATTTTTATATTTTTATTGTCAAAATTTGTTTTATTTGTTGTAAATCTTGTAAATATTCTGGAATTTTGAATTTTCTGGTTTTCTCGCCAAATAACTGAGGTTGCAACAACCAGGTGGGAAAACCAGGTCTTTTTCCGCATGATGGCCGCATTTTAATTTCTAATTAGAGATAAATTAAATCCATTAAAGATAAATTAGATCGGATAATCGGAATTTTAATTTAATGTAGATATTAAAATTGAAAAATTAAGGCAAATATAACATTAGATTGATACTGCGACAGGTGGGCGATTTATCTTTGAAAATTTACGTTCCATTTCATTTATATTGGAAGTTTACTTGAATAAAATCTTAATCTTTCTATTTTTACCGGATGAACAAATGCACATTCTCTCACCAATAAGGATCTGAGGAGAGGAATTTCTTGGCAAAATTCGTGAGCAACATTGGAATAATTTTAACCTAATTTTCAGGCGGTCTACGATCTTCCAATGTTTGATTGCTTTGGAACTCGATTATCAAGGTTGTGCTGCCTGAAGGCCGCACCGATCCGCTACTCTCTGGTAATCTCTCTATTGTTTTATGTAGATAACTTTTTTTTTGCAGGGGGAAATCTTACATAAGACCCAGTCGAGTGGGATAACGATGTTGGGACGCATTTTGTTTTCTTCTTGGTATCGGCTCTTCTACCAGCTTCAGCCGCTTTGTATGGTCGGCTTACTTTGTCTAGTCCTCTCATCCACTTCCTTCTTTGTCAGGATTTTTGTTACCATTCTCTGCATATTGCTCCATGCCATATAGGCGCAGAGTACAGCATGACCGATTGTACCACTGCCGCCAGCACTCGTCTCTTGGCGGTGTCCATAGCTCAGTCGTTGGTCCTATGTTACGCCTAAGGTCTTCAGGGCTGCCTGCGGCTCAATGACGCAGAAGCTGAGGTTAAACTCGACCTTTGCGATTTTTATTCGGCCGGTTAGCAGCATTGCCTTTGTCGTGCTAGCGACAGCCCTTTCTCGGTCATCTACTTTTTGATTACTTGCATGGTTGATTTGGCCTTTTCCATCTTCCAATGTTTGATTGGTTTGGAACTCGATTACCAAGGTTGTGCGGCCTAAAGGCCGCACTATTCCATCACTTTCTTGTAATATTTTAATTTTTTTATGTAGATAACTTAAAATGGACCAATCCAACCAAACCAAACCAAAAAATTGTTTATCTTTTTACGCTGATCACTTTTAACCTCTCTTGAGTAATATAATATTTATTGTGGACTTTCCAGATCCCAGTTTATAGCAGTAGGTACAATTTGAATGTATAAACTCGAATGTTATTTGAAGAAAATACTGAAAAAATACTGTAATGTCAGCGGGCGGCACTAATGCAAAGTCAAATGAACAAAATTATGAAGTATAACAAATAAATTAATATTAGTTCTAGTTCGGAAGTAAATATAATACAAAACTACAATAAATTAGTAAATAAACTACTAAATTTCCGATGGCAAAATGGGTCAAAGGTAACGGTTAAATAGCCGATGCGAGGGCGAAACCACAGACGGTGGAACGGTAGACTACTAAGTGACGACGGCCAAATATCTCATTTTTTTTGTTTTATCTATCCAGAAGTTATGCATCTTAACAGATGAAGCGTCGTGACTTATATAGGCTCTCTTGGCAAATTACCTCGGTGGTTTGCCATTGCCTGACGAGGGAAGCCCACATATCTAAATTGGTATATTTCACGTGACCAGGATTTGAACCGCGATTGCCGGCTTTCTAGTCGGCCGATGTAGAGGCTTGACGCCATACTGCTGTTTCTGTGGTTAAAAACACTATTAATCAATGCCGCACGTAGCCGGCAGTAAAATAAAACAATTGCTGCCAAGAAAGTAAATTTTTGAATTTGACATTTTTTGAATGACGAAGTCAATTAGCTTTCGAATTAATTTTAAGCGGCCTGAACATTATAACATCTAAAGGTTTAGGTCAGAATGGGTGGAAAGGTTCCGTTTTCATACTTTCACCACTGCTTGTGACAGAAGAGGGCCTAGGTTCTTCTTCAATCAACGCTTTTTCCTTCACATCTCCTGCAATGTGGAACTATAATATTTTGCGATGTGTAAATCCGGATGGTGGAGGGGGAGGGGGTCTTCTTTCTGAATTTTGGATTTTTACATTAAAAAATATCATTTTTGACTTCCAGATTTGTCATAATTTATAATTGGAGGGGGGGAGGCACATCTTCTAATGTTAATTTCAGAGCTTACTCCTGCTCTTTGCTTTTAATATTTTGGAAAATATTTGGATAGAGCATTTTTGTCTTTGTAGATTTGAAAAATGAAGGACCCAGTTGTTGACCGGAAAATCCTTTTTAAATTGGATTGGAAGTTACTCTTCTTAATCTATAGATGGCGTTGGCTGCATGCTGCAAGGTTGGTTTGGATGCTCCTTTATTCCAAAGTGAAATTTAAAATTCCAATTTTCGAAGCTGGACTTTTAATTATTACAATATTGGTTTACTTTACTGCCGACGATTAGCGGCACTGAAGCAGAGTATAAAATATGAAAAATATGTTATCTTTTCTATCAGTGGCGTATTTAGAAAATGCTTTGGGGGGGAAGGGCAGATCAAAAATATTATTTGGAATCTCATTAATCCATTCGTAAGCGTCAGTGGTAACCAAATCCTGATATATAAAATCCCACCACACTACTGCTGCTACAGCGTGTCATTTTTTGGTGAAAAAAAAACCACTCTGATTTCCTTCATTTTTGCTTGAAAATTGAAATTTCACGATTTTTCCTGCCGAAATTTGAAAAATTATAAATTCCTTATTTTCTCCAAATATTCTTAAAGAGTGGAAATTCTGAAATATGTACTGGAGGGTGTCCCACACCCTAACTACGATTAGGACTAACCGGGAAATTTGAATTTTTAAGTGAAAATTATGGAAATTAAACCTTCGGATAGAAAAAATTAAAACTTGGAAAGCATATTTATGCTAATGACGCTGCTCCCGATTCTGCCCTCTCGAATATTATTTATTGTGCACGTGCACAAACCAATTAAAATCTTGACAATTCATCAGATCTGATAAATTCTAAAATTATTGCCTCGTAAATTTTTTTATCGAGCTTTTAAGCAAAACAATGCAGAATATTTTAAATGCATTCGAACTGTAGACAATCCGAAAGAAGCGCTTAATCGACTTGGTGAAATTATAAATTTGAATTTCATCAATTACCTTACCTCATGGTGTAATAAATTACCCACTGCGGGTGCTCATTATCGTTATCTTCCATGAAATTATGTATGATAGCAGTGCAATCAAATCTATGGTAATTAACCCCATGCATTGCAAATAGTACAATCAGATGAGATTTGCAATATTGGAATAATTAATTTTTCACATCATCTTTGGGTCAATTCCGGTCACCACCTTTAAATGTAAACAAATGAAAATCTCAAGTTTTATTTTGAAGGCGGGGCCAAATTAAAATTGTTGAATTTCATTGGCCTATTCGCGAATGCTAACATGGCGGATTTATGACGTACACTTGATGTTAATTATTTTACTGCAAACGTTTGGATTATAAAATAAACTTTCTATACCAACTATACGTATTAAATTAATTTAATATTTTTTCGTGTGGCGGCGGAATGACCCATAAGCTACTGTTTATTGTTTCCCGTTTTGCTCATCTTAAAAGATAAAATTTATTTTTAACCAAATACAAAAAATATGTTACTATACCAGGTGTACCCGGTGTACCATTTAATCTTTTGTTAAATTTTTGAAGAGTTACATTTGTGATATCTGCAGGTAGGATACTGGAATGAGTCATAAATTGAATAATTACTTTTTGTATAAACTTGAAAAAATAATTTACATATAATTAATGTTGGTAGTTATTTTTTATCTAATAAACAGCGTCATTTAGTTACGCTACGGCTAAAGATAAAAGCAGTGCGCTAATTTTAGTATATTTAATTTACATTAACGTTCTCGAAATCGGTCATACACACTTCAGTACCTACAACAAACGAATAAACTGGTAGCTGTTCAATTTTGAGTTCGGCTTATCCTCCTAATGTTTCGACGATTTCGTAACGATTTCTAATTATGTATGTAAATATTGATTACACGATTTATTTCATTCATCTCGTGTTTTTATGATCTCAGATTATGGAGTCAGTGTTTCCAAAGACGGTGAGATAAAAAGAAGACCATGGCTTACAATAGAGGAACAAAAGATGGTTGTTGTTCCGTTGATCTGTTGAAAACCATCCTTTACATTTTCAATACCATTTTTTTGGTAAGTTTTGCTTTTGCTTCAATCATGTGATAACCCTAATCTGTTTTAGATTGGCGGATTTGGTGTTTTAGGCATCGCAATTTGGACAATCATCGACAAATACCAATACGTTGCCCTGCTAACCACCGTTACCTACCCCATCATAACATATTTTTTGCTAGCAGCTGGAGCTTTGGTACTTCTAGTGACATTATTAGGATGCTGCGCAGTTTGCAAAAATAATCGTCCATTTTTAATTTGTGTAAGTTTCACGTTCTTCGCCTTCCACCATTTTCTAATTTTGCCCCTCTTTCATTCCAGTATATTTTTCTATTACTGCTAATCTTCGTTGTGGAAGCAATGGTGGGAATTTTGGCTTACATCTATCGAGAGCAAGTCCAAAACGAGTTGGAAATGAGTCTCAATAGCACATTTTTGACTTCCTATCAAGTTGATGCAGATAAGACTAAAGCTATTGATTACCTGCAGGAAAAGGTTGGATGCAACAGTTGAGTCAAATTTTTAAAATAAATTTTTAATTTTTCAGTTGCATTGTTGCGGTGCTGCTAGATCAGACGATTGGCAATACAGCACCTGGATGACAACCAATTTATCCAATTCCAATTTAGTACCTGATTCCTGTTGCAAAACAGTTATATTTGAATGTGGACTCAGAAATCACCCTTCCAATATTAACGATCGGGTAAGACTTTCCTGTTTAAATAAATATAAAATATTCTGGTTTCAAATTTTATTTCTAGGGTTGCTTAAGCAGAATGATTGAACAAGTGAAAAGCCATTTGATAATTTTAAGTGCAGTCGGGCTGGGAATATGCGTACTACAGCTTTTTGGAATTATATTTTCCTGTCAGTTATATTTTAAGTTGCGAAATTATGGTAATAGGTAATTAGGATTTTAATAAAATAAATTACATTCCTTTTGATTACTTTTTAAGGTTTGCAGAACTTTAGATGAATCTTTTACCTACTTCCTGGACTGATTACAAGTTTTTGACCTACAATATACTTTATTTTTTTTTATTTTTTTGTTTTTTTTATCCTGAATGAATTTTATACAACAATCCTCAGTGTAGCTGCAAAAAGCAAGTTTTCACGACAAAAGTTTGCGAAATCGGGGACTTCCCCCAGAAAACACCCGGGGAAATCGAAAGAAAATGTCTTAAATGGACTTCTGGTATACTCTCTAGGTACAGAGCTAAGACAAATTTTTAAGTTCCACTCTGGAATCGTGGAATCCGGGAGGTGGACCCACAATTGCAAATCCCCGTAGGTTTTTGCTGGCAGAAATGTTTTTGTTAAAAATACTAAAATATAAATTTTGGAATTGGCAAATATAGTTATAATGGTCAACCCTGCCCCCCCCTTCAAAATGATATGGTCGATTTTCCTTTCTTTCAGAACCGAACATTGAATTTTAAATGCATAATTGCCAATTCTGAATAATAAATTTTATAAACTTTGGACGGCTAAGTTACTATTTTACTCTTTCAGTTCATGGTGTAAAGTGAATGATTATCTACCACGATAAGAGTGTTTTGAGTAAAAGAAATTTAAGGAATACCTCCCAAACCCCCAGGTTTCAGAATTTGAAGAGAGTATATTTGCTCTGCAACAAACATACTTATTCAATAAAGTCGACTGCAGAATATACGTATGCAAACCGGGGGGTCTGGGGTATGGAATACCCCCCAGTACCCGACTAATTCTATGAAATACTCTTTAGAGTATTGTCCAGTCAACGAAGACCAAAAGCGGTCGAATAGGGGAAATAATTCGTGTAGTCGCAAATTTTTGTACATTGGTAGAGGAGAGTGTCATGAACAACATACTAAAAGTCCTGACCTGTGGGGGGTAAGCGTTGGGGTGGGGAAAGGGTACAACGTCACGTTTTCTAGTTTTTCTTGAATAACTCGAAAATCACGACTTTTAGCGAAAAAGTGTTCATATACAAAATTAAACTACATAAAATTTCCTACAAAAATGGTTTTATCCATTTTTCCACTAGAGTGAATAGTTAGCGATATAAAGGGGGTGGAAACATCACAGATTATTAAAGATGGTATTTTAATCCTAATACATAAAATCTCAGCACGCTGCTGCTGCTCCTGCTACAGAGGCTCATGTTTTGGCGCAAAAAGAAACACTCCGATTGGTCGATTTTTTTACCAACCTAAAAATATATTAAATTAAGCCTAAGCATATTAATCCAAACCGGGAAATTTAACCTTCGGCTAGAAAATATTAAGACTTAGAGAGCATATTTATTTAGAAAATGAACCCAAAATAAACATTTTAAGTCAATTTGTGGTATGTAGTATGTATTTATAGTTAAATACAGAATAATACAATATGTAGAAATTCAATAATTAAAAAAAGACATAATTATCACATAACAGATCTGGATTAAAAATATTTATTTGAAATTATGAAAAATTCATAATAATATATAACGTTATTTCACGGTTATTTCCGATCTTCGGTCGTATATGTATAATGAATAAATATTTATTTTAGTTTATTTAATTACCTTACTGCATACGGAGTTTAGCATCAACTTTCTGTGTTACTTTAAAAGTTAATTATAAAAATAATATAAAAATATAAAGTCAAAATTGTAAACCGGCGGGTCTGGGGTGTGTGGAACACCCTCCAGTACATATCGCAGGATTTCCACTCTTTCAGAATACTTTGAGAAGATAGGGAATTTATAATTTTACAAATTTCGCCAGGAAAACCTGTTTTTTTCTCATGAAATTTGTATAGTTATTCTCTCTTTTGTAGGTATTCTAGAAGAGTGGGAATTTTATTATATGTACTGGAGGGTGTTCCACACCCCCCAGACCTCCCGGTTTACAATTTTGACTTCTGTGTTGCTTTAAAAGTTAATTGTAAAAATATAAAGTCACCCTCCAGTACGTCTCGCAGGATTTCCTCTCTTTTAGAATACTTGGAGAAGTTAGCCGAATGTTTTAATTTCCCTCACTTTTGTTCAAAAACAAAAAATTTTCCAGCTTTTTCTGACGAAATTTGTATAGTTATTCTCTCTTTTGTAAGTATTCTGGAAGAGTGGGAATTTTATTATATGTATTGGAAGGTGTTCCACACCCCCCAGACTCATTTTCTAAATAAATATGCTCTCCAAGTCTTAATTTTTTTTAGCGGAAGGTTAAATATTTCCCAGTTTGGATTAATATTCTTAGGCTTAATTTAGTATATTTTTAGGTTGGTAAAAAATCGACCAATCGGAGTGTTTCTTTTTTGACCAAAAAATGTCACGCTGTAGCAGGAGCAGCAGCAGCGTGCTGAGATTTTATGTATTAGGATTAAAATACCATCTTTAATAATATGTGATGTTTCCACCCCCTTTATATCATTAACTATTCACTCCAGAGGAAAAATGAATAAAAGCATTTTTGTAGGAAATTTTATGTAGTTTAATTTTGTATATGAACACTTTTTCGCTAAAAGTCGCGATTTTCGAGTTATTCAAGAAAAACGTGGAAAAGTGACGTTTGACTCCCTCCCCGCCCCAACTCTCAGCCCCCATCGGTCAGGACTTTTAGTATGTTGTTCATGACACTCTCCCCTACCAATGTACAAAAATTTGCTACTACACGAATTATTTCCCGTATTTTTCCTTTATTGACTGGACTAGTATACTTTCTATACTATATATAGAATATACCGGGGGGTTTGAGGGGTATATAATCACTACCAAACATCTGAAGATGACAATAAATAAATGAAGCAATTGAACTATCCAGCGATTAAATAAGGAAGTAGGTAATCGATTTTTACATATAAGTCGGTATTTTGTTTATTCTGTTGATGCTACGTCTGCTCGACGTAAATAGGTGCAGCAATATGTTGCAGTTGTCTTCTAGTTGTACAATTGTTAACATCATACAAATTTATTTAAATAGGATTTCGCAAGGGGTAAATTTTTCCAAATAATTTTGTAGACAGGACTCAGAATTCCAATGATTTCCATGGAATTCCAAACATTCTTAAAGAATTCCAATGATTTCCAACCAGGGGGAGGTAACGGGGTAAGGACCCCCACCCGTGACCCATCAAAACCAGTAAAATTACTAAATTGCGTTAAAATTCGAAAAATATTCCAAATTTCTTATCAAAAATATGTAGTTATTTACCCACTCCCAGTCAGACTCACTTACTTCCATGAATTTTTCCTGAATCTGCTCTTGTGTGCAAGTGAAGGAAAATTTGAGAAATACCCATCAGGAAGTCTTAAGAAATGGATATTACGACGAAATTATAAGAATACTATAGATGGCTTTTTTATTTTTTGAAATTTTCTTGGATTTATTAAGATTTTCCGAGATTTCTTAAGATATTTTAGAATTTTCTACATATTTTTAGATTTCTCATTTCTTAATATCCCGAAATTTTCTAAAATTTCTTTGGAATTTTAAAGATTTTCTAAAATTTTCTCATATTTTGTTGAATTTTCTAAGATTTAAAGAAATATTTCTTGAGATTTTCTGGAATTTCTCTGAATATCTTCAGATTTCTCAACACTAGCAGTACACCGGAGTTTTGTGAAGGAAAATCTTAAAAATTTTAAGAATACTGCAAGTGAGCTTTATTTTCTAAAATATTCTGAATTTCCCATTTTTTAAGTTTGCCTGGCAAAGAGGGAGAATAGCGGTGCATCTACCCCCCCCCCCTTCTCATGACAAAAATCTACTAACTTGCTTTAAAATTTTAAAATAATACCTACCTAAATTCTTATCAAAATATATTTATTTACCATCTCCTCATCAGCCTCATTTAGCCCCTACATGAACTTTGCATGGATCCGCTCTTGATTTTCAAACTAATTTCAATCCAAAGTTCTAAGATTTCCAAGGAATTACCGATATTTCTTTCGTAAACAATTAATTTTTCGTTAATTTAACGTAAAAACGAAGATCCTAGCTTTTTAGTTCCGTAAATTTCGAGTTGAAGCGGCTTCAGGGACAGGCGTGGATACAATAGGGGGGGGCAATGGATGCAATTGCTCCCTCTTTATTTCTACTAATTTTGAAATTAAATAACGAGTTTCTTGTAAAATGGGTAAAATCTGCCCCCTCCCTTAAACGAAATCCTGTATCTTCGCCTGTTTAGAGATAATTTTAATGAGAAGAGCGGCTCAAAAATTCACTCTCTAAATAGATCTGCCATTTTAAAGTAATATTTATTATTATAAAATGTAAAAAAATCGATTAATTGCGATTTTCTGACGTAAATAGTTGAAGCACTGTGTTTTATGGGAGCAGCCAGCCGCAGTTGCCTTCTAGCAGTATAACAGTTAATATTATCATAAATTTATTTTAAACCCGATTTTGTTAATTATTTTAGCCGAATTTAACTTAAAATTACAGATTCTGTCTTTTTAACTCAACTCGGGGATGCTTCTAATGAATGGAGAGGCTTAAGAATTCCATCTTTGCAGTTCCATAATTTTGTAAATCTGGCCGCTACAGTTAACCTTATGGAAACAGCCAATACGGTAGCCCCTTTCAGTTTTTTTGATTTTTTAATTAAATTTCTTAAATTTTAATGTCTATATTTGTATTTTGTCAGTGAAGACCCCTATTGCATTTCTAACTAAATCAGTTTAAAATGAAACCAAAAATTCGTATTCGTGAGAGAATGAAGTTCTTACTTGACCAGGATCGAACCGGGTATTTCAGTCTCTTGAAATAATGCCAATTAATTTGTTGGAAATATTTTTAATCATGTAACAGCTGTTTTAAGATTAATAATTCAAAAATAATTTTTTACAGATTATTTAGATAAAATATTATTTAGCATAAACTTTGAATTATTAAACAAAATCTCTTTAATGTGAAGTGATAACAATTGAAGATATAACGGAATTTAATATTGGAAAATTTGATAAATCTATAAAACGTTAATTTTCCGGAACGTATTTTATCATACTCTTCATGTGCAAATAAAAGAGATCGTCCTGTGGAGAGCAGGAAACTATTAACCAACCTAGAGTTGCCAAAATTGCTCTCCAATAAGAATAACTATTCCAGTCTTTCATTTCATCAATTGATATCTACAAGAAAATTTTTTAAAGTGAGATTATGAAGTGAAGCGAATATAGCTACAGTTACTCTCAAAAGAAGTGGGGGGCATTCCTATATTAACAATATAAATTGTACATTTTGAAGCTTATGTTACATAAAAGTTGATTTTACAGCAAAACTTTTTAGATATTTTTTGTTGCAAATTTCATTGCCTTTAGTTTTGTTCCTATACATTTTTCTATTTGTCACACCGTTTCCGAGATATAAATGAAAATATTTTTTTGTATTTTACAGAGTTTTGTTTAAGTCGCTGTAACTCAGAAACGGTGCATCAAAATAAAAAAGTTTATATAAACAAAAATCTAGGGAATGAAATTTACAACAAAATATGTCTGAATAGTTTTGCTGTAAAATTATTTTTTATTTGACAAAAATGTTTCAAAATGTAAAATTTAACATAGGAGTGTCCACCTCCTAAACAAACAATTTTTTTCACACTTTGGAGCACAGACTTGACCAAAGGAGTTAGCAGCTTAGATTTAACTGATGCTAAGTATAAAGTAAACATTGTACTCACGCTTATATTGTACGAGGTGAAATTGTTTTTTGCATTGTAGTACATCATGGCCATTTTGTCATCTGTTCTTGCAGCTACTAAGTGTACTATTAGGCAAATCACATAAATAACCACCACAACTACACCTTTACGATTGCTTATTAGCGATCTCATGTGGGTCGGATTTGTGTGAGACAAATCATACCTAAAAGAAAATTTTCAAGTAGGAACTGATTTTTCCAAATTTCAATACTGACCTATCAAAAACGGAAATTATGCAAATCACGCAGAGAATATAAAAGAGGCAGGTGTAGACGTCGGTAAATTTGCCATAATTAACTGCATCCTCGGGATCTTTGGTCCATAAATTACTGTACATATAAAAGTAGTGCGATAAAGCAATACCGCCTAAAAATCCATGACAAAGCAAAGTAAAAGGCAACCAGTACGCTTGCACTCCAGTTGCAAAGTCAATTGGATGAAAATCTCCAGATCTAAAAAAAATTTTTTTTTCAACTGCATAATGAAGTAAATCTCTCACCTTTTTTCTTCCTCCCCGTGCATATTGGATCTACCAGAATTTGGATCGCCCCGATTTAATTCAAACTTATTTTTTCTTTGAACATAAAGTTTTTCAGACTTTCGCGGACTTTTTTTGATTCGTTCCGGTTTCACAAATTCATCGACACCGTTGTCAAAAACGTCATCCTGTAATTCTTCCAAAGCCAACGTGATATCATTCCTGGGTTCGTATTCCTCGTCCCGTTTCTTGTGTTTTCGTTTACTGGAACTGGAAGACATAGGCGAATTTTCACGTTTCTTCTTCTTACTTTTACGTTTCTCTTTGGGTATCATCATCTCTCTGCTGTCGCCCAAACCAATTTCGGGGTCGGTGGAGTGTTTTTTCTTTCGAGATTTGGATTTTTTGCTGGATCCATTTGTGATTATATCTTCATTTTCTCTACTTAAGGCGTCTTGTAAATTATTGTAAGCGTTTCGTTCCATATCTATGTCTATATATTCTTTTCTTCGTTTGTAGTGCTTTCTTTCTTCCGGGCTAAGCAATTCTAAGTTACCCGAAAGTTCTTCGGGGATCTTTTCGTCTTCGTAGAAACTCAAACTTTGCGGCCGCGAGTCGGTAAAGTGGTTGTGTTTGTTAATATCTCTTTTCATTTCCGTTTCGATTAGATTTAAAATTTTTGAATTAATTTGAGTTTCTTCATCTACCGAAATATCACGACTTGGCGTACGTAAACTATAATTTTCGTTTTTATCTTCGACTATAAACGTTTTATTTGATCCCGAACGGCTCGAACTATCTTCGGTTGCCTCTAATTTATTTATATTTTCCACTTCATTACCTGCTTCTTTTTTAATTGTCTTGTGCACTTGAGCAACAATTTCTTGCTTCATTTCGTCTTTGTGTCGTTGTTTACGTGGACGTGACGTTGCTTTTGTGCTCATTTTAAACCATCCGGTGAGATGAAGTACAAAAATCGATTCGATGATTCCTGCGCTCTTCCTTATTGTCGATTTTCGAAATTTAGCACAAACTCTTCACTTTGTTTTTAATTTTTCTTAATTGTTGCAAAACGTTTTCATTGTAATGTTTATTTACAATAATACGAAAGTGGCTGGTAATTTTGTGTAGGGCAACACGTAGCAACCCTTTGTTGTGCATGGTTACAAATAATGCGGATATATTGATCGAAACTTAATGCGAAGTTTATGCCATAGCGTGGGAGTTTTACAGGTTTCTGCGCGTTATCCTTTGGTAAATTAAATTTCAAAAAATAAATATAAAAAAGATAAATCCGCAACTACGGTCCACTCGAATTTATTTTACCAATATTTAAAATAGTTATTGCCATGCCGGATTTAATAATGAGATTTGCGGGGAAATCCCCGCGAAATAAAATTTTAGCGGACAAAAGTGGATGTACAAAATTCCAGATTATAAAATTAACCAGATAAAATACTTACAGGATCTGATTTGTCCAAAATTGTAAGTGAACTGCACTACAAAGTCCTCACTGTGCCAGGTGCGAGTCGATCATTTCACCCCTACTTTACCCGAAGGGATTCTCGTGACATAGTGACACTTATTTTATTATATTTACTAGAAAGAATTTTTTTAAAAATTTTTTATTTTTCAATTAATGAAAGAAATTAACGAATTTGCTTGCATAATTCATTATTTATTTACTACCGGTTTCGCTTTTACAGCATCGTCAGGTATTTTATAATTTTTTGAAAGAAGTTTTTATAAATTAGTCATGGAAGTAGTCTCTCACTAAGAGAAAAAGTTTTTCCCTTTTACTAGTGAGTGCAGCTTTTTCGACACCTGAAGCTGAACATATTGTGGGGCATCAGTCTGCTTAGTTTAGCTAAATTTATCTTAAGATGTTATTAAAGAGCGAAAATTTGGAGAAAATTTTGGAAATCAAATATTTTTCCGAAGCCCAGAAAACCACTTCAATTTTTGGCTATAAGATCAGGACGACCCAAGGCTACCTGACCTCCTGGTAATAATCATATTATAAAGTCGATCTCTATGCTGCATTTCTGTAATCTGAATACCTAAATTAAAATATTGCATTTTGTTTCGTTTTGTTAAGACCTTATTCTCCATGAGACTCGCATTTACAGTATATTAAATTTCAGTTTATGTATAATTTCATCTTATGTAATTTATAAGCAATTCAAATTTAATTATACTGCTTTCCGAATTACAATTGACGTTTTCTGATTTTCAGTTTACGGTTTCTTAATTTTATTTTACTGTTTTTGAATTTCAGTTGACAAATCTGAATTTCAATTGACAAATCTAAATTGCAATTGATATTTTCTGAAAATCAATTGATAAACCTGAATTGCAATTGACAATTCTTGAATATCAGTTGACAAATCTGAATTTCAATTGACAAATCTGAATTGCAATTGATATTTTCTGAAAATCAATTGATAAACCTGAATTGCAATTGACAATTCTTGAATATCAGTTAACCAATCTAAATTGCAATTGATATTTTCTGAATATCAATTGAAAAACCTGAATTACAATTGACAAACCTGAATTAAAATTGATATTTTTTTCTGAATATCAATTGACAAACCTGAATTGCAATTGACGATTTCTGAATATCAGTTAACAAATCTGAATTTCAATTGACAAATCTGAATTGCAATTGATATTTTCTGAAAATCAATTGACAAACCTGAATTGCAACTGACAATTCTTGAGCATCAGTTGACAAATCTAAATTGCAATTGATATTTTCTGAATATCAATTGAAAAACCTGAATTACAATTGACAAACCTAAATTAAAATTGATATTTTTTTCTGAATATCAATTGACAAACCTGAATTGCAATTGACGATTTCTGAATATCAGTTAACAAATCTGAATTTCAATTGACAAATCTGAATTGCAATTGATATTTTCTGTAAATCAATTGACAAACCTGAATTGCAATTGACAATTCTTGAATATCAGTTGACCAATCTAAATTGCAATTGATATTTTCTGAATATCAATTGAAAAACCTGAATTACAATTGACAAACCTGAATTAAAATTGATATTTTTTTCTGAATATCAATTGACAAACCTGAATTGCAATTGACGATTTCTGAATATCAGTTAACAAATCTGAATTTCAATTGACAAATCTGAATTGCAATTGATATTTTCTGTAAATCAATTGACAAACCTGAATTGCAATTGACAATTTTTGAATATCAGTTGACAAATCTAAATTGCAATTGGTATTTTCTGACTATCAATTGAAAAACCTAAATTACAATTGACAAACCCGAATTACAATTGATATTTTTTTCTGAATATCAATTGACAAATCTCAATTTCAATTGACGATTTCTGAATATCAGTTGACAAATCTGAATTTCAATTGACAAATCTGAATTGCAAATCATATTTTCTGAAAATCAATTAACAAACCTGAATTGCAATTGACAATTTGTGAATATCGGTTTACAAATCTAAATTGTAATATCAATTGAAAAACCTGAATTACAATTGACAAATCTGAATTCCAATTGACAACAATTACTGAATATCAATTGACAACCCCGAATTGTAATCTATGATTTGGAATATCAGTTGACAAATCTGAATTACAGTTAATGTTTTCTGAATTACTTGGCAACAAAGTCTAAAGGTTAACTTCGAACTGTTGGGACTAAATTTTACTGAACTCATGAGTGTGGTATCCGCTGAATTGCAATTGACAATTCTTGAATATCAGTTGACAAATCTAAATTGTAATTGATATTTTCTGAATATCGATTGAAAAACCTGAATTACAATTGACAAACCTGAATTAAAATTGATGTTTTTTTCTGAATATCAATTGACAAACCTGAATTGCAATTGATATTTTCTGAAAATCAATTGACTAACCTGAATTACAACTGACAATTCTTGAACATCAGTTGACAAATCTAAATTGTAATTGATATTTTCTGAATATCAATTGAAAAACCTGAATTACAATTAACAAACCTGAATTAAAATTGATATTTTTTTCTGAATATCAATTGACAAAAAGAATTGCAATTGACGATTTCTGAATATCAGTTGACAAATCTGAATTTTAATTGACAAATCTGAATTGCAATTGATATTTTCTGAAAATCAATTGACAAACCTGAATTGCAACTGACAATTCTTGAACATCAGTTGACAAATCTAAATTGTAATTGATATTTTCTGAATATCAATTGAAAAACCTGAATTACAATTGAAAAACCTAAATTAAAATTGATATTTTTTTCTGAATATCAATTGACAAACCTGGATTGCAATTGACGATTTCTGAATATCAGTTGATAAATCTGAATTTCAATTGACAACAACTACTGAATATCAATTTATTGACAACCCCGAATTGTAATTTATGATTTTTGAATATCAGTTGACAAATCTGAATTACAGTTAATGTTTTCTGAATTATTAGTGAACAAAGTCTAGAGTTTAACTTCGTACTGTTAGGACTAAATTTTTTAGTCCTAGTTTTTTTAGTTTTTTTTTTTTTAAAGTTTTCTTTTTAGTTTTACCAATCCAATTCAATTTATTTTTCAATTGTGCAATTTCCGATTATCCAAATATAATCATAATTAATTATCAATAATCAAATTTAATTTTAATTTTATCTTAACCAACTCCAATTTATTCCAAAAACTTTTAATTGTCCGATGTGGGACTAAAATCAAAGTAAAATCGCAATTACAAAATCAATTTAACCGGTGACCAACTTTGGTCACAAAAACTCTGTAAGTATAATGATCGCAAACGTTTTTCCCATACTACAACATCATCAGGCAATGAACTCAGGCGTTCATCTTATAAACTGCTTGCAGGGCGCTTGATATTCAGTTCAATTGGCCGATAAATCATTTGGCCGATCAGTTTTTGGCCGACAGTCATTTGGCCGACATTATTTATCTTTTGGAAAATAAATAAATTTTATAATTTTATTTAAATCGTACTAACACTACAGTGACTTGATTGGCTAAAATATTTTTGTTAATATATAGCTTACGACGGAATAAAAATCATTTGTTTTGCGTTATGAAGAGTCTAAAAAGAGGAAAAAACGTCTTACGTAATATATAAATAATATTATAATAATAATATAATATAATAATATAATAGTGAAATAACTTTCGGTCAAATGGCTATCGACCAAATGACTCTGCCAAGTACAGCACTCGATATGGCGGCTGGTTGAGAATTTTTGCGAATATTGAGACGCGCATGAATGGATTAACGAGATTCCGCTCGAGAAATTTGCCCTCACGACGTGTTCCAAACAAAAAACAATTTTTTACGCGCACAAATCGCTTATCTTGCCGTCTCTGTCCTTTTCGTACCGTACTTGGATAAGCAGCCTTGGGCTGTTCTTGGGCAAAATCAGAGATTTTTCCCTTCCGCCCGGGGCTGTTAGCTACAAAAACTGATCGGCCAAAAACTGTCGGTCAAATGATTGTCGGCCAAAAAAATACGGTCAAATGACTGAATACCTCCTAGATTGACAATCGATACCAGCTCCTGCTTACAGACGCAGAGTATTATCACTCGATCAGCAATTTCACTACAAATACTGCTTACATAATTCATCACTGGTAATTCTAAATTTAATTTTTTCTTTAGATTCCATTATTTATTAAAAAAAAATTAAAATGTTATGATGGGTTGATGCGGCCTTCAGGCCGCACATCCTGGGCTATCGAGATGCTTCTAGAGAAGTTCTACTATATTTTATAGTATTTTTGTATTTTATATTGTTCAGCTCTGAATCGTAGAACATTTTTTGACTTTCTGCGTAGTAAATGTGCGCCTTGTGTTCGGCTTAGAAAATCATTGGCGTACCTGCTGTTTTTTAAATAATTTTATTATATTTAAAAACTTTCTTATGATTTTATTATGTTTTATTTGTAATTTTAATATAATCTGCTTATTATTTCATTTTTGATTGACCGTCAACCACTCAGAGGTCAGGTTCAGTATAAATCATGACATCTTCCCCCTTTAATATCTCGAATGACACCCACTACTAAATCATTCTGTTTTTAATGTTAAAAATTTATTTTATTCCGGAATATTTATTATTCTTTTTCTTTTTCAATTTGTTCAGGGTTATTGTATTAGTTTCTTATTATTTCCAATTTGTTATTAATTTATTAATCAATTCGCAATTATTATAACTTCATTTTTTTCAAGCAGCCTTGTAATGCCGGATCTCGCGGATTCCCTATCCCATGCAAAGCTGCTCATTCCTGCTCGTAGGGCAGCGCTGAGCCAATCTTGGATTGAGTGTTGTCGGGAAAATGTTAAACGAATGCGGTCTTCAGACCGCACAACCTAGGCAATCGAGTTCTACACTATTCAAGCACCAGAAGATCATAATAGCCAATCTGCTGATTATTATTCTATTACTATTATTATCTATTATTATCCAAAATTGCTTTTCTTTATAAAATTTATTTGTTTTTTGTTTGAAACACGTCGCGAGGGCAAATTCTCGAACGGAATCTCGTTAATCCGTTCATGCGCGTCCCTGTATTCGCAAAAATTCGCAACCAACCTCCATATTGGATGCTGTACTTGGCAAATCGAAACAATAATACTACAGTTTTAACTAACATGAATAAATGAAATAATTGCTTTCAAATGCTTCTTTATGGAGAACTAATTACATTCAGTAGTGGAGCTATGATGATTCTAGTTCATTTTTTAAAATTATTACAAGTTTAAACTTGATTAAAGATTTTTTATTAATAAAAATGCAAAAATTAAAAAAAAATAAAATATTACTTTATTTGTAAAACAATTAAATATATAACTTTTCTTATTTCTGTTACTAAATAAATGTATGTACGTCATGTTAGAATATACAGGATTTATAATATTAATCTGTTATTGAATAAATTAGTATACTTAACGAATATTATTTGCTCATTTTACTTTAGAACTTGATTTATTTGAAAATGTATAAAAAATACTAAATTCGTTAGCCTTAAAAGTAATTATTGCGTTCATAGAACTTACTATAATGATATATCATAGATATATGGGACCAAAATCACCGAAATTTCGATTCGTAAAAGAAAAACTTTGGGATGATGAAAACGCATCGAGCTCCGAAAGTTTGACCAACTCGAGCATCAAAATGCATTTTCAAGGCATCTTTCAGCAAGTTTTCCAATTTTTCGAATGTACTAATCGGCAAATATTTACTCATAAGAGAATGTTTTGAAAACTCACTTTGTGGAAATTACCTTCCACTTCTTAATTTCCTTACAATTTAAACTATTTACATGCCTAACCGGCTACAAAAAATAAAGTCAATGTAGTAATACCCTACATTGCTTGCTCTTAAAAAAGCTACTTTTACATTCTGATAACTTCAAAATGAATGCCAAAATTTACACCGTCACCAAGTATCACCCAAAATTTTTTTATCCCCCAATTTTTGTACACTTAAAATTAAAATTAAATATCTACAACAGAGAGGCTTAATAAATAACATCAATTACAAGTTGTAGGGGTGACAAAACTGATACACCAATCTCTGCGATCTTTCAGTTTTTTTCATGATTCCCTTCTTATAGTACTGCCTTATGGACCTACTGAGTTTGTCGTAATTCATCGCCGGGCGATTTTTTCGTTTGCCCCACAAGCGGGCCACTTTCACAGAATCTTCTATTTTAAAAATTCCTTTGGTACGATCAATCCACCTAATACACGATCCATGTGTTTGGGGAGACGCTAGCAACTCTTTCAAAAATTGCCATAAGTGGATGTGCGAACTGCCCCCTCCTCTCGACGTCGTTGGTTTACTTGCATCGGCTTCGGGCATCGATTCGTCTTCGTCATCTGAAACATTTTTTAAATTAGTCAGGAAAAGTACCGTATGACCTTCGTGATTTTTTTGATTATTTTATAACAATTAGATCAAATAACAATAATGCAATTAATTTGTGGTAATAAATTAAATAAATAACGTTAATTATAATGTTGGGAACAACTTCACGTTTATGTTGCACATAAACCTACTTTTGAAGGCCAACAAGTTAAGTTACTTATTAGCACTTTACCGTGATGGCTTATACAGAAAGAAATTGATCAAAATATCTAGATATTTATTTGCCTGAGAGAGAGTGAGAGAAAAAATTAGGGATTGGGCTAAATAAAGTTAAATTTGATACGGCGACAGATGGGCAAGTTATCGCTTATATTTAATTTTGAATGGATTGATGTGGTAGAAGTTTTTGAAAATCTAACTGGGTAAAATGATGAAATACTTAAGTATCCTACGTGGTATGCAATTTACTTTCCAGTAGTAAATACAACTTTTGCAATAATTAATTACAAGTAGAACAACTTTTTTAAAGTTCACTAACCAGCAAGTAGTAACCAATTATAAACATTAATAAGTGATTCATTACTACAACAATTGCTTTAATTGCCCTTCTGATATAAACGGGATTGTCCTTTTAGTTACAATTATCAAAGTTCAACTACTATAAAAAATTGTTGTAAAAACAATACATCAGTGATAAAAAAAGGTTAAAGTCAGTCTTTATTACATTTTTGTCATTTGTAAACATCGTGATGATTTTGAAACTTTTACTGTTGATTAATTAGTGAATAATTTTGTTTATTTTTTAGTAAGTAAAAATTTTCCTTACCATCGGACATATCTCCACTGGAAGCATTGCTCGAGGTACTTTCAGGCATCCATTGGGAAGATTTAAATTCGTCTTCGTTAAATGCAGCTTTCCATATTTCCAATTGAGCGTACAATATGCTTCCACTCTGCAACAAAATTAAAAATTTTTGATTTTGGAGCAAAATTTACATATATTAAGATTGGTTCTATTACGATAAGCCGATGCAACAAGTGTATTTTTGTAAAAAAAAAATTTTTAATGTCGCCAGCGATTTTGTTGATGTAAAAGTTAAATTCGATTTTGAATTGACCTAATTTTATGATAATTTATTTATAATAATTTAATAAATTTTATCGCAAATCACACGTGGATCATATTTTTGCATTATTTAAATTAAAAAAAGCTTATCGCAACTTTCTGATGAAAAAGTAAAATCGCTTTCGTATTGGCAACTTTATTGCGATTTGAAATTTATGTTTTAAAAAAATTTATGTTTAAGTTATCTCGATTCTCGACATTCCAAAATCAGGAATTCATTAAATTTAAGTTGTGGGACGACATTTTTAGAAGAGCATTGCTTTAAATGCCAGGGGCAATGTCATAGATCGTCCTTTGCACAATCTTGAATTTTGCAATATAGAAAAGAAGTAACTGCCGGAGGGGGGGGGGGAATAAAGTAATCGTTATTCATCAGGTTGTTGGAGAAAGTCTTTCAAAGTGGCCTACTTGGAGTAAAAAAATAACAAGGAATGCGTTTTCATATACCAACCTATTAGGTGTAGTCGCTTACTAACAACAAAGTCATGTTAAATGTTAAAATGCAATTGTTACTCAAAAAGAAAGCTCAAGAGCTTTTCTAATTAAAATTCAAAAATGGAAAAATTAAAATTTATGTGCGCGACCGTTTTGACCTATTCCCCGATGATTATTATTTCATAACTTGGAATAAAAATTTATCTACAAAAGTTAATCAATACATTTTATTTTATCGCGTTAATAAATTACTTCAAATTCTAATAAACATAAAATTATGTATAATTTCTGTAGCTAAATAAATTTTTAATTAAAATAAATTATTATGTTAATTTCTTTTAATTTTTACCTGATGAATAAATTTTTAATGGTTATTTAATTTATGAAGACTTTTAAATTTATAATTAATTTTTTAAGGCCCGACTCCATAAAATTAGAGCAACTACTGAAGATGAAGAAGAAGTAAACTCGTCATGGTCTGTATGGAGTCGTGAACACCTGCAGAATAACTATAATTTCGAACCACTAATTTGTCACTAAAACAGGGTCCTTGACAATATGATGATTGCAATAAATTACCATAAATGATAAAACAGGTCTTAAAATTATAAAATTTAAAACCCTAAAGGTAGAAATATGAAGACAGCAACCTCGAGCGTGTAAAATATGAACAGACATTTATTTGCTGAGATAAGGTAAGAACTAATGTAAATTATTAAAATTTATGCAAAAGCATGGAAGAACAAACAAAAACTATATCGTGAGTATTTTTGAAAACCGCTAGCAAAAAGTTGTCATCAAAAACGTTAGGTGTTACCGTGGCAATGCATCCTATTTTTAGTCCTTTCCAATTTTAGAAGGTTTGGAAGAAATCTAACGACGAAAGTCAGCATAAGGATTATTTTGTCAATAATAATGATTCACCTCGGTGCAGGAATTTACTCATAAATAGTAGTGCCCTAGGATGAATACCAGCTCCGCTTTAGAAAAGTATGTAAGGAAGGTCATAAACGTGACTCATAAATTCTTAAATTTTGTCTAGGAATACTGGATATTATAACCTTAACTATAGTAATCTAAGCATTTTGAAATTGTGAAGCAAAGTTCAAGAGTTATCGAAAAGCTTCTTGTGGTTTCCAGGTTTATGAATGCCGTCGTCTTTGTTTCCCAAAGACATCTTCAAATGAAGATTGAAGTTCTTCGCTTCTTAGCTTAGTTTGCTCTTTGCAAAATTGCTTTTCTGCTTCTAGATTTTCTATTTTCCTTTCATTGAACATCCACAAAAAGCTTCGGTTTTTAAAATCATAGTCATAGTTGGATTTACCTATGAAAGCTAGTCTGGCTGGGTCCACTGAAAAGACTCATGTAAACCATCGTAAGTGCCGGATATCAGGATCCTGATTTAACAGTTACAGTTACAGCAATTATGCTCCTAATTGCTTTTGCTTTTCTTAGCTTTCTATGGTGCATAATAAGAAATAAGTACACTGGGGGGTATTCCATACCCCCCAGACCCCCCGGATTGGTACCTACATTTTATATTGTTACGCTGTTTAAGAGATCTGACAGCATTTGGTCGCCATCACTATAATTTGGCAATTATGCTCTTAATTGCTTAGGTTTTTTTATCTTTTAAGTATGCATAATTAGAGATACATGCACTGGGGGGTATTCCATATCCCCAGACTCCCCGGATTGACACCTGCATTTTATATTGTTACGCTCTTTAAGAGATCTGACGGCATTTGGCCGCCCTGATCTTATAGTTGGAAACTATGCTCTTAATTGCTTAGCTTTCTTTATCTTTCAAGAGAGCATATTAAGAAATAAGTGCACTGGGGGGTATTCCATACCCGCCAGACCCTTCGGTTTGACGCTTACGTTTTATATTGTTACACTCTTTAAGAGATCAGACTACATTTGGCCGCCCTGACCTTACAGTTCGCAATTATGCTCTTAATTGCTTAGCTTTCTTTATCTTTCTAGCGTACATAATTAGAGATACATGCACTCCCAGACTCCCCGGATTAGCACCTACATTTTATATTGTTACGCTCTTTAAGATATCTGACGGGTTTTGGCCGCCCTGACCTTATATTTGGCAATTATCCTCTAAATTCCTTAGCTTTCTTTATCTTTCAAGCGTACATAATAAGAAATAAGTACACTGGGGGGTATTCCATACCCCCAGACCCCCCGGATTGTCACCTACATTTTACATTGTTAAGCTCTGTAAGGGATTTGACGGCATTTGGCCGCCCTGACCTTACAGTTCGCAATTCTGCTCTTAATTGCTTAGCTTTCTTTATCTTTCAAGCATACATAGTAAGAAATAAATACACTGGGGGGTATTGACCGCCGGATTGACACCTACACTGAAAAAAATGTTTTTTTTTTACATTTTTTGTAAAAAAATTCCCCCCCCCCCGGAATTTTACATTGTTACGCTTTTTAAAAGTAACCTTTACTCGAATAGAAGCTTAAGTTAAGTTTCTTCTTCTTTCAAGTGCCATACACTATGCAGTGCGTAGGCGATCACTTGGCCGAATCCAAGATGACGTACTAGGGACTTTAATTAATGGGGTGGTTTCCCTTTGCCTTCCCCATAGCCCGCAGATATATTTTGGGCTTTAGATCACAGCAGTGTATTCGACGCAACCGGGATTTGATCCGCGGTTGCCCGCTTCCCAGTCGGCCGATACTGCTGGCTTAAGTTAGTTAAGTTAAGTTTAGTTTAATTTAGTTTTTTAGTTTAGTTAGACAGGTTTACGTCACATTTAGTATCATTTGTGGACCGGTACCGAGTACCTTAGAGTCAGAAATGATCTCTGTGCTTTAGAAGGCATGTGAAGCCGGTGGTTCCACCGAGTTGATGATTGTTGCCATCAACTATTAAAAAAATAGGTTTCTCTTCGGACCTTTTCTCGCTCGTCGCGAGCCGAACGCTATTCTTTGCGCAAACAGGGCAGCAATCGAATCCATTGTCTTGCTGCTCCGGACTTGGCAGCCTCGTCGCGGCCGCTCAACATAGATATCTGAAGACGTTTACAGCCTAGCTTTGATGTGGTTCGACTGCTAAGCTGAGATTCTCGGTTCGATTATAACTTTGCTATGGTAGCCAATGTCAAACCACCATTGGATCTGCAAAGAGAATTTTGCAAATAGCAAAGGAGTCTAAGAGAGAACGATTGATACCTGGTTTGTTGTTAAACTTCTGAAACTGAGCTCAAGATTTCATTGAAAAACCGGCTTGGGAGTTCGCATTTTTTGCAAAAAGAATTTTTTGATAGAAAAGACTACTACATCTCCTTGGTGACCATCTACTAAAGTGATAACGTAATGGTTCGATGTACGAAACAAGCTAACAAATGAAGGTTAATTGCGGAATCGTGAAGGTAGATGAGTTGCAATTAGGGTGATTCATCAGAAAATTTCATTGGCAATGTATTCATACTGCAACATTGCTTAGTTTTTTGTCTGCTAGTGTTTAAGTCTTCAACTTATTGTTTGCTTTATTCCATCATCGTGTCTGTTTTCTGTTCATTTGTTAATAAGAGAAATCGATTGATCCTCTTCAGTTTTACATTCGTTTTATATGTTGGTCAAGTGACATTAGAATCTCACCGCCTGCGCTCTCAAGAACTGTGAGTTAGATTTTAAAGCTAGTTAACTTAATATGGGAATAAGTTTGGTTGTATTTCACGTTTTGAATATATGCTCGACCAAGCTTTATTCCTAGTGAATAGTAGAAAATGGAAAATGCAATTTTCCAGTAAAGCCAAACCAAAGTAGATAGTTATAATATCTACCGTAATAACTTTCTTAAACTTCGTTTGTTGTCCAACCAATAGTCTTTTATTCCTGTAGAAATATTCACAACTTATTTAATGCTTTAAGTTACTCAGTTAGGTGGTTCACAACTTGGGTAATCAAGTTGCACTCCAATCAAACAACAAGACGTTGTTGCGACCGACAGTTCTGCTGAGACGAAAATTCCAAAAAGTTTTACGAAATATGGCAAACCACCGAGATATTTATCTCCAAGGGACTATTACTGATACGGTTGCCCAATTATTTTTTCATCTTTATACTTCTAAAGAGTTAGTGGTGGCAGCGGTGGGAATTACCGTTGGTGGCGCTCGTGACGCTACCAACTGTCAACAACATGGCGGCTCCGTTACGTACACTTGATGTTGTTTTGAGTTTGAAACCGAAGTGAACTGATAATTCAAAAGAATGTAAACGTTGGCTTTATAAAAAAAAACTTTCTATACCAACTATACGTATTAGATTAATTTAATATTTTTCCGCGTGGAGGCGATCGCGAATAGTACTGATAAATAAGAAAAGTTTGAAAGAAAACTAATAATTCTACTATTAACGCATGAATAATTTAAAAGCACGACAAGTTTACTTTATTGTAATGTCATTATTATTACCCATATCTTAGATATATATGGCATAATAATAAGAAGAATTTGCATTTTTCCACCATTAAAACATTATGACTGAAAACGTTTTATTGTGTAAATAATTACTTCACTTAGATGTAAATTGTAAATTCCAGTGATCGTCGTGAGAAAAATCGGTTTGAAGCTGACTTGGTGTGCTTATAATGACCTCATTCAATTGCATCATACGTCAAGATTAATAATTTAAAAATTTCGTGACGAAATGGCACCCCAAGTGCCATTAGAAGGACTTTTGGAGTTACAAGTGCTGTTCGGAGCAAAAAAATTCGGTACTGGTTTCGTGCATCTTATTAAGATATGAAGCGGAATAAATTAAACTTAATCTGCGATTAGTGCCAAATTGTGGAATAATTTTTAAAATTTGCTAAATTCTATTTTGGTAAGTGATAAAATATTAATAAAATGTGGTAAGCATAAAAAATTGAATTATTAATCTTGGACCAACTATAAGCAAGCAAACAACTTGATGTGTTTTTACAAATCCGACACCTAAAAAACTCGTCAAAAGTAAAGAGGCAGTTTTTTTTATTTAATTTTCGAATTAATAGATACTAATAAATGAAAAAAATTTAGGTCACAAATCAAGATTTGTATGTGTTGCCGACATCTTGAGGTGAACCTAACGGTCTTTTGCATTGACGTTCGTTCGACAAGTGCCAACTTGTATCTACCGTAATTATTATTGATAAAACTAAGCATCTGTGCAATAATTATGCTACTCAACTAATTGCCTAATATAAAATAGATTATTGGTATTATTCTAAAATTTTGCACTTACTCAAAGTCAAAAAAAACCGAATCCGCTATAATTAATCTTATTTTGCCACGCCTATGGAAATTATTAATCTATTACATAATATAATCGTTACTCAGCTTGAAATATTTGTATCAGTTTTTGCAAATCACAAAAAAAGCAATTAAAAGTTAATTACTAACCTGCGGTGCTCTTCTTGTGAAGTCTTCTTCTGTTAACATGACCAAATTTGAACCCGAGATGTCCCATTGATCGGAAACTGGAGCTGGCAAACCAAACTGATTTGTGGTCCATTGTAACCAGGACAACACATTGGCAGAGCTCCATTGCGATGGATCTGCAAAGAAATTTAAATTTAAATCAGCCGTCCTCAGTACCGCATACACATACGGTGATTATGCAAAATTTGACGAAAACCCAAGCAATTATTTTAGAAAGTATTGCGAGGATCATCCAAATCATGCACCAAGAAATATTTTTCTCTATATCTTCTATTATCATTAAGGAGAAAGTAAAATGTGCTCTAATTGCATTTGTACGAGCATGCAATTTGTTTAGCAATACCTGAGCTAGAAACTCGTACTTGACCTAATTACCATCAAACAAACTTAATTACTCCTTAATTAATTCCATCTTCCATCTGCTTTAATTTACATTTTTGTCTAATCAGCAATTTGCTTATTGTTTCGCCGCTTGGTCTGCCAAATTCTGGCAATCTCCAATATGTTTTTTCCATCATCAAATAAGTGGACCAAACATTTGATCAGTTATTGATCACTAATTAGCTAACAAGATTGGATGTCCTTGTTATTATAACAATACCAAAGGTTTAACCACACCCAACCGACATTTCTACGCACCATAAATAGAACAAAGTGCTGTTAGACAACAATTGTATAAGAATTAAATACAACAACGTAACACACGGCGTTAGTAATTTATGTGGGCGAAAGGAATAAATATTTTTGCATAGAAAAATTACCTATTCCGCCTTGGTAACTTATCAAGAAGTCTTGATAGATTACGAAGGTTATTTTGTATCTTAGGTGTGTCCGCTTGGAAAACAAAACAAAAATTTGTATCTACCAACCTGTTGATATTCCTAAAGCGGTGCACGTGTTGGTGACATCCTTCTTCATCTGTTCGATCGCTAAATTCAAAACTGGATCGATTTTATCGCTTGGTAACTGTTCGCCACACGCATCGTCTGAAGATTCCATCTTGATCTGGTTGTCTATTATGTCGAGTTCGAAGGGTTTGATGTTGAATTTTTTTTGAAAACTTGTGTCTCGCAAAGCTTCCCTCAACAACTGATGGTCTTGGTTTTTGGACTTTTCCACTTGGGAGGGTGAGCTTTTGTAACTGTTTTCGAGTATTCCGCGTATGCTGTCGTTTACATGAAAGCTGTTGAGAATGTTATCGAAATCGATCGTCGTTTCTTGTTTTATAATCGCACTTCCGATTAGGTCTAAAACGTCGTTGTTGGTTCCGGTGATTGAGATTCTCGGCGAGGGGGAAGATAAGTTGGAATAGTTGGTCGGACTCGTCGGTGATGGGACCGATCCACAAGGGGACAGATAGTTTTCTTCCTTGATGTAGGAAGAATAGGAGTTCGGCGTGGGAGAATTGGGGTAGAACTCTTTTTTGACGAATTGGTTGTAGCCGTCGTTCGAGGTGTGCGAGTAGTACGAGTTTGGGGAGTGTGGATACAACGAAATATCCGAAGGGGAATTGGGGTATAAACTGTGGTAGTCAGAATTTGGCGAAGGGTAGGTTCCGAAGTGGTCGTTGGGCGACAGTAAACTTTGCGGCGAGTAAGGTGCCGAACCAGAAGGGGAATTGGGATAACAATTGGTGTTTTGGGGAACTTCCAGGTAGATACTGGAAGAAGACGAATTGAAAATTGGAGAATTCTGATCGTTGGAATCCGAACTCAATAGCTTTTGGAAGTCTGGGCCCAGATTGATGTCGTTTTCGTCGACGCTTTGGGGGGAGTTTGGAAAATATGTCGTTTTGAGTTTGATGTCACTTGACATGGAGGGGGATGCGTAACTGTAAAACGTCGATGACGGCGAGACAGCTGTTAGGTTATCTCCGCCAGGCAGCAAGGATAAATCGAAGCTATCGGCAAAGTTGCTATAATCAAAGGGAGGCGTAAAACCGGCCGATGGTACTGTTTGCGGCATCTGAAACAAACAAAAATCAATAAGTTCATTTTGAAAATCCAATTTAAAAGTAATTTTCCGCAAGACCGAACGTAAGTTGGATTGACAGTTATGAGCGCAAATTAATGCCAATATTGTGACCTTGTTAGGCCTTATTTACCTATGCAAGCACTTGTTAGCATTTTCAAGTCTCATTTGATCATGGCTATTTAAAAGCGTGATTGCTCGGGACCGAATGCTTCAAAAAATTCAGGATAATGACGTAGTTTCAATGGAAGTACACAAACAATTACTTACGGGAATGCTCCGCACGCGTCAATCGCGATCAAGCATTTTGAACAAATGCGTAAGTTAGGGTGGTGAAAATTTCGAAAATTAACAGGACTCACCTTTGATCATAATGAAAAACTTTAACAAAAAGTGATTAGTTTTAGTTCCACACTAAACAAATTCGCAAGTCAAACTAAGTCATCCATCTTTGTCAAACTTTGAAATTGATGATTAATTCCCTCTCTATCTTTATTGGTTCACCTTGATTGCGCCAAATTGTAACTTGTACTGTCAAGGTATGCAACTACGTCACTCCTTCAATCTTTCATATTCTATTTTTAAAAGCTTCAAATGTTATACAAATTATAATACGAAAATTAAGCCGATTTTTAAAAGTCACTGATTTTAAATGCACAAGAAATTGGATACTTTTTTCCCTTAACTTTGTTTGTTGTTTTGGCCAAAAAAAGGTAGGAAGAGATTATTGATGTAATAATAAAAAACTTAAAAATGGAAGAGTGAGAGGTGATTTTATATTACGTTTAGTTTTGGGAAAACCGAGTTACCTTGAGCGATGACGTGGCATACACACAAAGGTAGCAGTTTGTGTTTTAATGGTTTTCAAAATTGTATTTCCGAATTCGGGTGACTCAAATTGGTAATTAGGCCCAAGCCAAAAAAAAAATAGAAAGTTGCTCTAAATTGCGACATTTCCTTCTGGAGTGACGACAATTTTGGTGAATTTTCTAGAATCGAGGTGAAATTAATTTCTTTCTTTATGTGATTATTAAGGTGTGGAATTCCTAAATATGTTTCTTGGAATAGTAAGAGAAAGTTGGGTGTAATGACTTGTGCTGTCATTTCTTTTTACTTTTATGTGGTGGTCAAGAACACCTCCACATCGCAAGGAAATTAACAACGTGCAGGAATTTCAAGATTGGCGCAAAAATATTTCGTGTAGGCTTTTGCTCACAAACCGAATCAAATGCGGTTTTAGTTTCTATTGTAATTGTAATTACAAATTAAGATTTTGCACAAGTCATCCGGAATAGTTATGGGATTTTCCCCATTATTACGACCATCATTGCTGTAATTACTTTTTTTTTTCGAAAAATTGCGAAAAGGTATTTTACAGAAAACTCGAAGTTCCAATTTAAGATTCTGGTTAGAATTTTAGCTCACCAAGCCTTGGTTAACCGGTTTTGAAAACTAAAAAAAATTCCTTTTAGAATATAAAACTATGCAAATAAATCTTTTCATATTATCGATTTTAATTTAATTCGAAAATCTTGAATTGGATCGCAATTAGCAAATTTACGTAAATTGGATGCACAATATACTTGAAAGTTTCTTAATTATAGAGTTCAATTTTATTCTTGCAAAAATTCCACAGCTATTAGACATGTTAAATATTGTTAAATATTTACCGTTAAATGGCACAATTTAACCAAATTATCTTGTAATCTTAATAATAAACACATTATTGTATTAGAAATTTCGAATAATGTTTCAGGTGTTTACTATATTGACTATTTTTCATTAGCATTCGTCGTCGGTAGTAAAACCTCAATAAACACTAAAATGGTGAGATCATCGCAGCAAAATTGATGGTCCAAGTGCAAACTACGTGTAATTAACGTTTTTTATTACCGAGCGCTTTATTACACTCCAATTTTATTGTGGCGTTCGTATACGTAAATCTGTAGTCTAATTTATTCACCGATGCATACCAAGCATCTAGTTAACCTCGCATTAGCCATTCTTCCATAATAACGCTCTTCATTTTCCTCATCATCTAAACAAACATAATCTCACAACAACAAGGATCCTTCAACGCTATCTCCCGATTTCCAAAACTTTTCTCCACCAGAGCCTCCCCCTTAAGATTACATTTTAACTAATAGTATATTGCTATTATAAAATTTATAGTTTTATAAGCTGGGCCTATAAAGCCATTACAAAATTTTTTTATAGTTCAGACTATACTATTAAGCCAAAAACACCAAACAAAACTTAATATTCCTATAGGCAAATTACATTAAAAGCAGCAACAATTACAATCCCAATTCAATAGTTCGTAGCACCGACGACATAGGAATACTGATGCAATTTCAAAACAGTAACTTGCATACATAATTAGGAACAAATACGTAAAACCATCAGTCGTTAATGACCAAGGCGCAACCGGGAGCTACATACATTAAAAATTTTGATTAGACAGAAGAATCTACGTTAGCATAATCGATAAGCTATTTAAAAAGATACAATGAGCTCACAATAATGAACCAGGAAAAAATAATTTAGTGATTCATTCCTTCCTATAAATAAATTTTGAAAGTATAATAAGATTCATTCATCGATATTGAGACGATGTTGCGGTTTTCCCGAGAATTTTTCGTTTTTATTTATTTTTAGAATTCATCTCGAAAACGGCGCTTTATGATATTGAAAAATTCCAACTTGGGATGATTAACTAAATCGTCTTGTCCTGGGGGATATTCCATACCCCCCAGATCCCCCGGTTAGGGAAACCATGGTTTTCTTTTTTCTATGTTGAACCCAACAGAGTAAACGAAGGATTTACAGGGTAGTTCAGTTTCAAAATTCAAATTAAAAATCGCAATTTTGTTGTTAGCTCCAATTTAGCTGATGCACAAATTTCATTATATTGATGAACACGTTTATAAATCCAATTAACCTGTACATTAATAATATTAATTTTTTATCAACGCAATAACATTAAACCATGGAATTCTTTTGCCTGCGGATCTGGAGACTATATTTTAATATGTTTTTCAATTATATTATTTAATATAATAATTAATTAAAATCAGATTTAAATGGAATCAGTGAGTGGAAGAACAATATAACCCCAAAAATGTAATTTTAACATTATGAATAATCAATAAATAATATTTTGTAGAACTGCTGTTGACAATTAATATATTTCAAATTAAAATGTGAGTTTTGCTAGTTATATTGTTTTTCCACTAAATTTCTGATAAATCAGTGAGTGGAAGAACAATATAACTCCAAAACTGTAATTTTGAGATTATCAATAATCTGATGTGGAACTGCTGTTGACAGTATGATAATATATCTCAGTCTAAAATGTAATTTTTGCTAGTTATATTGTTTTTCCACTAAATTTCTGATAAATCAGTGAGTGGAAAAACAATATAACTCCAAAAATGTAATTTTAATCTTATCGATAATCAATAAGTAATATTTGTGGAACTTCTGTTGACAGTATGATAATGCTCAGAGTAAAATGTAGTTTATGCTAGTTATATTGTTTTTCCACTGGATTTCTGATAAATAAGAAATCATCTGAAAGGATGAAATTGGAAATCGGACAAAATATTTTCCCTTTTTCTTATACAATATCATTTTCAATTCTTCATATTAATAATTATCAATTTGTGTTACCTGGGGGGTATTCCATACCCCCCAGACCTCCCGGTTAGGAGCCCATCAGGGAAGGAACCTTCACTTAAAATTTATGTTTTACTAATTTTGATAAAACATTTAATGTTATTAATGAATTTGTTCATTGTGGCGAAAATATCAATCGAAATTGAATAAGAAATCAAAATTATTTAGTTTCAATTAAATTTAATTTCATAACTTTGAATTTATTTAAGCTCAAAAATTTTTAATTGGGATGATTCATAAATAATTAATCAATACTCATATTGACAACAACATTTAATTAATAATCATCTGACAACAAAATTGTTGTAAATTTTACGAATAGAAACGCTGGGGAAATCTGATGAACAAGAAAAAAAAATCTAAAAAAATTTTCTTAAAAATTTACAAAAATATATCTTGCGATTTCCCCCTCGAAATTGAGCGATGTACACCCAGCTGGTTTGTGAAAAAACTAATATAAAAAAATATTAAACTAAAATTTCAACATTTTCAAAGGTAATTTTTTTATATTTCAAATTCAAATGGCCACAGCACCGAAACTATTGATTTTTTTGAATAAATGGTTCAGTGCTTTTTTGAAGAGAATAAAATTTTCTACAGATTAAATTCTTAGCCTTTATGATGTAAAATCAATGGTTTTCAAGTTATGGTGCAAGCAAGACGATGATGCAACTAATTTTTTTTCAATTTTTGTACATTTCAATTTCAAATGGCCACAGCACCGAAACTATTGATTTTTTAGGATAAATAGTTTAGTGACTTTTTAAAGAAAATGAAATTATCTACAAACTAGATTCTAACCATTTATGATCTAAAATCAACGGTTTTCAACTTACAGATAAAATTAAGTAAAAAAAGGTGTTTTGGATCTTTTGGTCTTGAAAACTGAACATCAGTGTGAATCCTCTGTTGGAACACAGCCTGCGTGTAGCTGCTAATGGGTTATAGAATGAAATTCCCGTCTGGGGGTTTGGGGTATGGAATGCCTCCCAGTCAAGACGATACAATATTTACAATTCCAGAACAACTGAATTTCCAGTTTAACTTCAAATAGCCACAGTATCGAAACTATTGATTTTTTAGTATAAACACATCAGTACTTTTTTAAAGAGCTTGAAATTATCTACAAACTAGATTCTAATCCTTTATGACATAAAATCAACGGTTTTCAAGTTATGGATTAAATTAAGTTATGTGCCAAGTTTTTTGAACTTGTAAACAAAACCCTTCGTCGGAATATATCCTACGTATCCCAGGCTGGGGGGTCTGGGCGGTATGGAATACCCTCCAGGCAAGACGATGCGATAACCTTTCTAACCTATCCTACAATATGTTTTTTATTTTTCAAAAGTAGAACTTATGTTCAGTTTTGATTTTTTTATATTTTTCTTAATTAGAATTTCTCGACCCCGTCCCCTCTACTCGCAGCACCGCGGGGGTCTAGGTACGACCTGCTACGACCGAGTTTATTAAAATGCTCAAATTATAAACAATAAATTACTAAATTAATTTTTATTAAATTTCAATAACCAAGCGTTCGTTGTATTTATTATTTTGAACTTCCCGATAACCTCACTTTTAACAAGATTAGTGAATAATCTTGGTTTTTCATTCGAAATTCTTGCATGAATTTTTGTTTAAACAAAGGTATCTATTACATTTTTTTGGATATATAAAAATTAGATACATATATAAATAAATACATAATTAATTAAATTAATGCCGTGAGATTCTAAATTTTTAATAAAAATTAATTATCGCAAGGTACAGTTCCAAATATTTAAATTGTTAATTTTTTAATATAACTGTAAATTAATTAAATTATTAAAGAAGTTCATCTGTTCCTGTACAGATAAATCTCTCCGCGTTATCAGCTAGTATTTTGAAATTTGTGTAAAATTTCGGGATTCAGACCCCCGGAATAAGGGTCCACTGTTGACCTATCGTTTAATTTCAATTTAATTTTTCTAATTAAATATATTAATTTAATGTAATGTGTTATCGTTTATCAAAGCCCAAAAAAATTCATTAAACTTTTTATTTAAAAATTAAAGCCAACTATTCAAAAAATGGATATTGCGTACCCCAAGATCAAGGAGAAAAAATTTGCAAAAAACGCCCCCCCCCCCCATTTTTAACCGTTTTCAGAATTTTATTGATTAATAAGATCCAAAAAATTAAACAAAGATAAAATGAAATATTAAAAAGAATAAACCTTTGTAACCAATTTGTTATTTTCTTATCCAATTGATTTTAAATTCTATCGCGCATTCGGTTTTTTTTGCAGAAACCTTGTATTGCTACGTTGTCGAATAAATTTTAAGGTCAAAATAAAATCAATTGTTATTACAGTTTAATCACTACGCAATTAATTTGTTAAATTAAATTTGAATAAAATTGAATTTAATTTTAAAAATTTTGTCAAAATTCAAAATTTGAAAATTTATTTTTATTATTTTTTTATAATTTATTTTATTATTATATTAACTTTTTTGGATTTGAAAGGGCACTCAAAATTGAATTGGTAAATTTTGGGAACCTACCGTTTCGTCGAGATTGTTGTTAGTCCTGTTGCTTAAAACCATATCGAAGATTTTCGAAATCCAAAAAAAGCACAAAAACAGTCTTTAAGGCACTGATGAAGTTAAAATATCAAATAGTTTTCGAAACCATTTGAAATAATTAACAAAACTCGCATTTAGTTAAGAGATCTGATATAAAATTACTTAAGATCCGCACACAACGGTTGTCTTCGACTAAGTGTGGTAACTTGTTTTTCTAAAGTCACGGTCTACTTTACAATACTTGAAGCAAGAATGAAGTGAAAGATAAATAGTTAACCAAACAAATGTTAACTCGTTTTATATTTTTATAAGAAGCGCTGTTTCAATATTACAAAACATTTATGTATTTCCAATCGCCTACATATTACACCAAGTGAAAATATTCTTCGTCCAATACCAAAAAGTGTCGCACTCAAATTTTTTGGATTGCTCAAGAATTCTTACATAATTCCATTACGAAAATTTTTGAAAAATTTGACTCGGAACGACGTGTGTGGCGTCCCTTATTGCACAAATCTGAAATAATAATCCTACATTTTTCCATATTTTTAATTGGCTATTTTTAAACCTGAAGTAAACAAAACTAAAATTGAAACATTATAACGTAATTGAATTTGATCTTGATTATCTATCTCTTTTATTTGTTTTTTTTTAATTTCTTGGTATTGTTTCGGTGCTTTATTATGTTACAATAGAATAATATTATGTAATAATGGCTGGTTATTTATTTCAGGTTTTAAAATATATCTAGTAGTCAAAATATTTGTTAACCGGTAGATAACCTGAAGATAATTTGTTAAACTGACGTTGGTGGATTTCAACCTAGTAATTGTTGCAGGCAGCAACACCTCAATATGGTGAGCTCAACGCCAACGAATTCACATGAGACTTCTTGATACAGAAGTATTAAAGTAATGAACGCGCGCAAACGTGACGGGCTGATGCTGACTTTGAAAATTTGTTTTTTCGCCGAATATCTTCCTAGATTACTATAAGATTTGGTTTAGAAAAAGTTAAAAACACAACAACAAAAATTTCATCTATAGTGAATTCTAGAATTTTCTGAGATTTCCTTAGATTTCCTCGAATTTCCTAACATCTCCTTGGATTTCCTAAAATTTTCCAAGACTTCCTATGATTTCCATTCGTCCCAGTCCAAAAAAAAGGTCATCCGTTTGCAAAAATCATCGAAATGCTCTATATTGGAACTTGTTTGGAAATCAATAGCATACCTTGGATATCACTGGAATTCTTTGTAAATTACTGGAATTTCTTGGAATTCTTTGGAAATCCCTAGAATTCTCTGGAAACCTCTAGAATTTATTGAAAATTTCAGGGATTCTTGGAAATCACTGTAATTCTTGGAAATCACTGGAAATCTTTGGAAACCTCTGAAATTTTTTGGAATTCTTTAGAGATCACGGAAATTCTTGAAAATCGCTGAAATCATTGGAATTCTTAGAAATCATTGGAATTCTTGGAAATCATTGGAATTTTTAGAAATCATTGGAATTCTTGGAAATCATTGGAATTCTTAGAAATCATTGGAATTCTTGAAAATCATTGGAATTCTTTGGAAATCACTAGAATTCTTTGATGACCTCTCGAATTTCATGGAAATTTCTGGAATCATGGAAATTCTCGGAAATGAATGATATTCTTGGAAATCAATGAAATTCTTAAAAATCATTGGAATTTCTTGGAATTCTTTGGATATCACGTAAATTCTTGTAAATCCCTGAAATTCTTGTAAATCATTGGAATTCTTTGGAAATTTCTGGAATTCTTTGAAAATCATTAGAATTCCTTGGAAATTTTTGGAATTCCAATTCTTGGGTACAGAAATTATAGTGGATATTTACCCCTTGGATTTCCTTAAACTTTCTCAGATTTCCCTTCATATGTATACCAGATTTCTCCGGCAAATCCTCCCTCAATTTACACTTTAATTTCAGAAATTAAATTTTGTAAAATTTTATGTTTTTTAATTAATTTTAAATTTATTACCGCAGCGTTGAAATCAAATTGCATTTTATCAGATTGGCCGCATTATAAGTTCAGATCTGTCATTATTGCTATAAGTAGTCATGGAACGCTACACGAAGAAAGGTAACTCAAATTTTTCATTTTTGCGACTTAAATTTACTAAGACCCTTGGTTTGAACTCAAATATAGCAAGAAACTGATTCTAACCATCCTCCCTCGGCAGGCAATGGCAAACCACCGAGGTAATCTACCTTGAAAACTCTTCATAGTATGAAGTAGATGTCTATAATCTTGCGATAGATTTTTGATCAAAAATCTACTTTTCACTTTTTTGAATAACTCCCTAGCCTCTTCTAACGAGCTGCCACTTCATATATATATAAAATATAGCAAATCTGTTTAGATTAGGTTCGTTCCCAACACTAATAATGTTCTTAGCGAGGGGGAAACCCCAAACAAAACTTTTTAATACACCAAATTTCCTTTCACGAGCGTTCTTTGAATTTTCTTAGATTCTTTCGGATTTCTTTTTTTTTGCACTTTTGCACATAATGGTTTGATGCGAGCTCCATTCTGTTGACGGTGTGTGTACTCAATGTGAATAAATTTGTTTAAAATTGGATTTTGTTAATTAATAGTCAAATTTTTAAGTAAAAATGAATTTCGGCCATTGATTTTCGAGTTTGGGCGGCGTTGGGGATGTTTTTACTAAGTTCATGGTTAACCCTTTGGGTTAGACTAAATAATAATATTTTGCCAACCCAGTCGTTTTTGCTAACAAAATAAACCTTGAACAATCCACAACAGCAACAGCTTTAACAAATTGTAATCTGTACTTATCTAAGTTCTTACCTGCAGATTTTAGAATAACTTCAGTTTTTTGTGTATTTGTGATATATTTTATTAGTACATGAGTTGTTTCATGTTTCGTAATTTTTTGTTGATAATAAAACTGGAATAATTAATGCAAATTAAAATTCATTAAAAATATAATTCAGTTTGTATATACTTATTATTAGATTAAAGCTGCCTTCCCACGAAACTTCGTTAGCATCGCCACAAGCAATGTATTGATGACGCAAATCTAAGCTTCGATGATGTTATACCAACCTAATTGATTACTGTAAAATAAACTGATATGTTCCAATTAAACGTTTTTAAGTCCAGTTGCATTGCAGTAGTTATGAAAAGCCTAGGTCGGGTCTAGCACGCAAAATGCGCCCACAGGTTTCTATAGTTAATATAAAAATTCTTGTAGAATTTGAATATGAATCTTTTTTTAAAAATTTTTTCCTATTAAAATCGGTGAATTCATTCTGTTGACAGTACGTGTGCTTAACGTAAATAATGCAGTGTCATGTTTTAGTAGGCGGAGCTACTCGGAGTTTACTTGTGGCCGTACAGCTGATAACATCATTATTATAAATGTATTTAACTCTCCAGAAATCTGTCATTCTATCGTCCTATCATTCTGCTCCCCTCCCATGGCAAATTTAAACTACCCTTCTTCTTGTCCCAGAAGAACAATTTGGATTTCGACTAGGACACTCGACAGTGAATCAGATACTCTACCTCACGGGGCACTGCTTCCAGAAATAAACCGGAAGCTACATTCATGACATTCCCATCCCCTGAGAAAGACAGACCAAAAGATGTTTCTATGCAGATGACACTTCCCGAGAAGTGGTTGCAAACCTGGCAGATAAGTGTTAACCCTACGGCAACCTACTTCTCAGAACCCACACTCCCGCCACGTCCAATTTCCTCAAAAGCAAATTGGCACTCAAATCCAAAAGACTCCCAACCTCATCGGGGGCGTCATCGGAAGCTGCCTACTTCATTACAAACTTGCGGGTACAGGGGGACTCCACCATGGAGGCCATCGAGGAATTTATCTTTCACTCTGCGTAAAAATTATATGTTAGCCTGGAGTCTCCCGATAACTCATTAATCTAAGAGATTATAAATTGCAATCTTGAGGACAGGAGAACTTTTTGAGGTATAAGAGGCTCAGGCTGATCCTGCAGCTACAAGCCTCATAATCGATAAACCGAAAAATTAAGAAACAGGATGAAGGAGCTGTGGGTCCTAGATCCGGTACTCCGAAAAGCCATAATGACTAGGCTATGAATTTAACTTAAAAGCAATAATCCCATTTTTCTATAGATCTGAAATTTTCGAGTTGGTGGTTCTTCAGGGATATTTTTAATTGTTAGCCAAATTTTTGGATAGTCTATAACTACCACAATTTTATTAGGAAACTTTTAATTCGTGAGCAAACTTTGCACGCTACTCCCACCTAGGTCTGTGTCGAAAATACTCGATACAATTTTTTCATGATTTTAATTCAAAATAATTTTTTGGGTTAGATATTCAAAGTAAATATATGGCTAAAAATTGTCTGGATTTGCGTACTCCACAAGTTAGAACATTAGAACTTTGGAACATCGTTAAATCGGAAAATGTTTATAAACCACGAGGGGGGGGGGGGATTCGTTTTAAGATTCTTTTAAAAATAAAAGAATTTTTGTTTTAATCAGAGATTAATAAAGAGTCAGATATAAAAAATTCAACACAAATATCCGGATATATATAATCCCAGAACGCTGCTGCTGTTCCTGCTACAACATGTCATTTTTTGGTGAAAAAAACACTCTGATTTCCCACACTTTAGCTGGAAAATTCAAATTTCCCGATTTTTCCAAGTATTCTAAAAGAGTGAAAATTCTGGGATATGCACAGGAGGGTGTTCCACACCCACCAGACCCCGGTTTATAATTTTAGCAACCGAAAAATATATTAAACTAACTAAATTTGAATTTTTAAGTAAAAATAAGGGAAATTTAACTTTCGAATAGAAAAAATTAAAACTTGGAAAGCATATTTATGCTCATGGAGTTTACCTGCAACTTTCTGTGTTACTTTGAAAATTAATTATACAAGTAATAACAAAATATAAAACCGAAATTTTAAACCGGGGGGTCTGGGGGGTGTGGAACACCCTCCAGTACATATTCCAGGATTTCCACTCTTTTAGAATACTTGGAGAAGTATAATTTTTCAAATTTCGCCAGGAAAAAAGCTTTTGCATTACTTTGAAAATATAGAAAAACGGGGAATCCCCCAGTAGCGGGAAACAAAATTAACTGTATAATTAGTATATAGTCCAGTAACCACGTCGAAAACAGGAGGTCTTAGCTTGAAAATTTCTGTGGCAAAGGATTGAAAACTGAATCCTATGTAATTTTGGTCGTAGAATCCGAATTTGAGGTTTGCGAACAAAATTTCCTTGTGCCAAAGCCTCCATATTGAAAAAACGTTAGCAAATCACGTTTTTTTGCAACAAAACTCAAAATTTTAAGCAACCTATTTATTTTTCAAAAAAAAATGAATCAAAAAGTAGATAAAATTTCTTACAAAATGACTATTTGGTTGATTTCCTAGGACGAAAATTAAAGCCGCAGGCGCCATTCGCGTTTTTACTGGTTTTTCAAAAAATTCAAAATTTATGATTTCCCGAGTGAAATAAAAGTTTCCATGTCGACGGCAACGGGTAAAAATATAGCCTTTGGTCAGCATTGCATTTGAATTTTTTGTAATTTTCAAAAAAAAAAAATTGAATTTTTCGAAAAAACCGGCAAAAACGCAAATGGCGTCTGCGGCGTTAATTTTTGTCCTAGGAAATTAACCAAAATGTAATTTTGTAGGAAATTTTATCTACTTTTTGATTCATCTGATTCATTTTTTCGAAAAATCAATAGGGTTCAAAATTCAAAATTTTTAAAATCTGGTTACTGGACTAATAATACTGTTTAAGAGAGATCCATCACCGTCTAGCTGCCCGTCCACGGACGGGCTTTCCAGCTAGCCTAGGATAAAATTAAATCTTATTTATGCAATTCCATTCATATTTAAATGAAAATTTGGGTTTTCGTTTAATTTTTTTTACCAATAAATTAACTTATTGAGAACGAAGACTACACTTAACATATCGGGTTGCTTATTTTTTCTATTTATATTTTCTATTGTATTTTAATTCGGACAAGTTTTTGCATTGATATCTATATAAAAATTTAAATAAACAGTAATAAATAATAATTTTCGTCAATTCGGTAATCTGATACAAATAGGTTGAAATTATTTATTTATCTGTTTTCTGAAGCAATAAAGAACCCCGTACCCAGTATGAGAATTTTTAATGCGAAAATACTGCAGAATAGAATTTAAATATATTTTCGAGTGTTCTCGAAGCGGTCACCCATCTAAGTGTGAGCCACGAGTTGTAAAATCATTAAAAGGAAGTTAGGTACGGGGTCCTTTAGAATTGGAGTAAACAAAAACAATAATTTGGAATCTTTAAAAACATAATTAAGATATTCAAAAAATATGTGACGAAATAAATACGATAATACGTAAAATTCTTTTTTAAGTTCAAAAAAGAAAAAAGCTAAATTTAAATAACACAATGGTAATAACCTCTTGAGTTCTTTGATAACAATGATAAATCGTAGGTCAATAAATCCGATGTAATTGTGTACCAAATTATCGAAGCAATGTTGACTTAAATTATAAGATTTCAAAATTACAATTAAACTAAAACTAAGCAGAAATTGAATGAACCCCAACTTAGGAACTAACTCGTTAGCGGTCATAGTTGACCGTGAATTGACTTTTTTTTACCTCCAACTGTCTATTTTATTTCATTTTTGATTTTATTATCAAATTATATTTTCAAATAAACCTAAATCACAAATTCATAATTAATGCGAGACCTAATTTTAGAACCACATTTAAATAATAATTATTATTTATGAACCGATTATGTAAAAATTAAATTCTACGAACAACAATAATTTATTAGTAATAATAAAAACGGATCTCGTACAATTAAAAATTACAATATTTTCTGATTAGTAATCGATAGCGATCTATAACCGATTTTACGTAGGTTGGTTATTTTTCAGGTACAGCACAATTTTTATTTTGTCGGGAAAAAAACACAAAATCATGTCGAAATTTTTCAAAAACGCTGGGTTATTCCTCAGCTCAATTTTTTGCTTACTATAAACCTGGCGCTTGCGGTTAGCGTAGACCGAAGATAAACCACGAGTAATCTTAAATCATCATAATTTATGTAATCGACTTGAAGTTTAATTTGATTATTATTTAAAAAATCTAATTAAAAATTCCTAGCTAGCTAGAGTCAATGCAATATAAACAAATAATGCGGTTTCCAAAAATTAATAATTACACAGGACGACCTTATGACGTCAATTAAAATTAAGATGATGTTTACTTACCTTTTCGAAAATCAAACTTTTGCAAAATATTTCTTTGTAAGAACAAAAATATTTCTTCGTCTGCACACAACTAATTTATGCGATTTCTCAAAAAAAGTATCATAAAGCGGTTACAAATTAATAAAAAATTTTAATTAGTCCCAAGTTGAAATAACATTCCAGTTTCATGTTACTTACGTCATGAATTTCATAGGATTTTTGTTAATCGTTGACGTCATACATGTAAAAAGCTTGTGAAAGTTTTAAGCCAGACATATTACTGCACTTTTACTTTTATTTTTAACATAGCAGCCTTAAAATTGAAAAAGTCTGCATATGAGAACTTAAAAAATATACTTGAAGAAATATGAATCCACATCCAGCCTGAAGCAAAAAAAACTGTTTTTGCACAGGTTTATTATTAATAACAAAATATATATTTATATCTGGATTGAGTCAAATGTTATCTACAATTTGGATAAATTTTCCATCATTCATAACGGAGAAGTTTTCAGAGAAAAAACGACAAAACTGCATTCCTTAATCTGTTAATATGTCTGTATATATTGCTCTGTTCTTCTCTTATAAATTGGGGTAGCCAGCAAGAAAAACGCCTGGCAGAACTACTGTATTTTAGAAACCTTTGGGATTATTTGTTGTTCAACTAACAATAATAATAACAACATTGAAATATGTAAGTTAATTTACAGGCTAAGATTATATTGATAATATAATTTTTATTAAAATAAATAATAAATGCGTGCATATGCTAGGCTATCAACCTCGATCCTGTGTTTACTTCCAAATTAAATATTTTTAAAACTGTTACCATAAGTTAATTAATTTAAATCTACCAATTAAAATTTTATTCTTCATTCCGTTCATTTCATAACCCTCCTCATCTCCTAAATTAAAATATTTAAATTAAATAATTTTTCGCAAAAATTTCATCCAAAAATCATATTTTTCCTTTTTTTGAAGATTTATTTTTTTAAATATACAACAAGGTATGTCTATCTCTTTTTCTCTACATAACGCACCTCTGATTGATTTATTTTAATTTTGAAAGTATGTAAAGGCGATGAATCAGTGCGGCCTTTAGGCCGCACAATCAAGGCAATCAAGTTGCTTATACGAATAGCGTTCCACACCATTTAATACATAATTAAAACCAATTTTTGTATTTTGTTCCCTCAAACTTAAAAGAATTTTAAATTTTATGAAAATTTAAACTGCTATAGACTAGGGATTCCCCCCTCCCCCGCCCCAATAGTTTGAGCGCCAATTTATTGACTAGTCCCGGCCGTAGAAAGAGCACCTACAGCTAATTTCAAGGCTTTAAAGATGCAAAATTTTTAAAAAACCTTAGTTTTTGAATTTTTCCCCCTTAAATTCATAAGATCTAGAATATTTTCAGGAGCGGATAGGCCGATCGGGAATTCGGGAAATTTCTCAAACGAGCGCTGCTATAATGATTCCCGTACGGCTGCTGCTTTAGACAAACTATATTATTTTAAAGAAAAAAATTCACATTATTTCCAGATTAGAGTGAATCGGCCGTTTTAACAAATTTGTTGCCCATCCGCCCCTGAATATTCTGTTTATCTAATGTATATATTTTCTTTTTAATTCTTATTTAAGCTATTTTCTAATCAAAACTAAACAGCGGCGCCTATTTTAATGCTTTTGGTGACTTTGATAACTGCAGTATTAAATATATTATGTTTCATGATGGCGTAGCGGTTTGAAGAATGTCTACCCTCATTTAAAAAAACTTTATTTTAAAAGTTTCCATGTGCCAAACGAGTTGCTCGGTTACCGAGGCTGATGGCATTGCAACATAAATTTGTGTACACTCGATTTCCATTTACAAAATTTCTTCGAATTTTCATGTTTCCTTAATTTTTTTTAAGATTTTCTGTAATTGCTTAATATTTTCTGAAATTTTCTTAAGAATTCTCTAGAACTCAATAAGGTTTCCTAAGATTTTTTCTAAGATTTCCAGTTTTCCTAGATTTTCCCGGTATTCTTAGAATTTTTAAGAATTTATAGAATTTCTTTAAATTTATTGGAATTCTCAAAGATTTTCTGTAATTTCGTAAGATTTTGGGAGAAATTTTAAAATTTTCTAAGATTTCCTGTTATTTCCTGAAATATTAATCATTATTCTTATTTCATATTTTCCTAGACTTGGTAAGATTTCCAAGAATTGACTAAAATTTTCAGAGATTTTTTTATAAGATTTCCTACGGGCCAATCCCACCAGACAAAAAAAATAAAATATTCTAAGATTTCCATCTGCTCTAGATTTCTTAGGATTTCCTAAGCTGTCCTAAGATTTTCTGATATTTCCAAAAATTTTTTGATTTCCTAAATTATTCTCAGATTTCCATTTGCTTTAGATTTTTTCCAGGTTTTTTAAGATTTCCAAGAATTAACAAGATTTTCTAGGGTTTTTCAAGATTTCCTGTGATTTCCAAAAAAATTCTAAAATTTTCCTTTCATTTTGCTTTCTCTGGACTTTCTAAATTTTGTTAACAATTTTCTGCTATTTTCCGTTTGCTCTAGATTTCCTAGGATATCATAAGATTTCCTAAGATTTTCTAAGATTTCTTGATATTTCCAAAAATTTTTTGATTTCCTAAATTATTCTCAGATTTCCATTTGCTCTAGATTTTTCACAGATTTTTTAAAATTTCCAAGAATTAACAAAATTTTCTAGGATTTTTCAAGATTTTCAGAGATTTCCAAAAATATTTTAAAATTTTTATTTCATTTTGGATTCCTCGGACTTTCTAAAAAAATTTGCAATTTTCTGATGTTTTCTAAGATATTCTAAATTTTCTATTTGCTCTAAATTTCTCCGATTTCCTTAAGGGGGTATTCTAGCCCAGAGGCATGAATTTTCGGGCGGTTTTTGATGCCCTGTACAAACGAAACAAAAAATATTTTTACTATCAATTTTTTTATCATTTGTTTATTGATATTTTAGGATTGCATAAAAAATTAACCGAAAAAAACCACTAAAAATTCACAAAGTTATGAGCTGGCCAAGTGGGAGGTCTAAAAAGAACTGGCGTGCACGATATCTCAAGTTCTAATCAACCGATTTGTTTGAAATTTGGTGTGAATGTTCTTTATACATTCCTCTATCGCATAAACAACGCTTATTTCAAAATTTTTTATTTTACTATTTTTAAAACATTCGGAATTGTTAATTAAAGCATGCCAAAAGCAAAATTTTTTTTTCAAACTGCCTCCATTTTGTGAAAAAAATTTTTTTTTATTTTTCCAAGGGTCATGTCAAAGCGGCATCTATAAAGAATATTTACAAAAAATTTCAAATAAATCGGTTGATTGGAACTTGAGATATCGTGCACGCCAGGACACCCTTATTTTTTTGGACCTGACACTTTGCAAGCTCATAACTTTGTGAATTTTGATTTATTTTTTTTGATTAATTTTTTGTGTACCCTTAAAATAACAAACGATAAAAAAATTGATAATAAAAATATTTTTTGTTTCGTTTGTACAGAGCTTCAAAAAGCCGCTTGAAATTCATGCCGCTAGACTAGAATACCCCCTTAAGATTTTCAAGAACTTACTAACATTTCTAGGATTTCCTAAATTTTTTTGATATTTTCGAAAATTTCTTGATTTTATAAAATATTCTAAGATTTCCATTTGCTCTAGATTTTCTCAGATTGTATAAGATTTCCAAGAATTAACAAGATTTCCTAAGATTTCTGCAATTTCTTAAAATTTTCAGAGATTTTCAAATATATCCTAAAATTTTCATTTTATTTTGTATTTTTTAAATTATTCTAAAGTTTTCAGTTGCTCTAGATTTCTCCTGCTTTCTTAAGATTTTCAAGAACTTTCTAAGATTTCCTAGAATTTCCTAAAATTTCCTGATATTTCCGAAGATTTCTTGATTTCTAAAAATATTCTGAGATTTCTATTTGCTCTAGATTTTCCAAGATTGTCTAAGATTTCATTGAATTAACAAGATTTTCGAAGAATTTTCAAGATTTTCTAAGATTTCTGCGATTTCCAAGGATTCTAATGATTTTTTAAAATTTCTGTTTTTTTTTAAATTTCCTGAGATTTCCAAATATATTCTAAAATTTTCATTTCATTTTACATTTTCGGACTTTCTAAAATTGTCAGCAATTCTCTGCTATTTCCTAAAATATTCTCAAGTTTCCATTTGCTGAAGATTTTCCCGGTTTCCTTAAGGTTTTCAAGAACTTACTCACATTTCTTAGGATTTCCTAAAAATTTCTGAAGATTTTTTGATTTCCATTTGCTCAAGATTTTTCCAGATTTTCTAGAGTTTTTCAAGATTTCGTCAGATTTCTGCGATTTTATAAAATCTTCTTAGATTTCCAAAAATATTAAATTTTCATTTTTTCTAAATTTCCCCGGATTTCCTAAAGTTCCTAAGACTTCTTGAGATTTCCACATTCTTTCAATTTCTTGGAATTCGAGTTTTACCAAATCTCTTTGGTGCTGGCCATGCATCCGGTTCCAATTATTCTATACTACTAGTACTGGGCTTCGCCCGATAACTTTTATGGCCAGTCCGCCCTTGATGACAATCACACCTTCTTATGACAAAAGAAAATTGTTTTAAAATTTTTATATAATAAATGAATATAATTTTTGACTACATGAGGGGAGGGGGATTATTTTGTTATAACTCGGAAAACAACTTGCGGAAATTTTTCTCAGGATTCAACCAAAACGCAGCCATTAAATGGATTTTACTACTATAAGTTTATAGTTGTTATTAACGAAAAGTCAAGGTAAAAAAAATAAAAATTTTAAAAGATAATAAATTTGTAATTACATTTTTAAAATTTTAGTATTTACCATAAATCAAAAATATTTTTAAGTATGTATTTCCTTTTTGTTGAAGCGAATCAAATAAATATTAATTAGAATTGAAAAATTAAAAAAAAGATTTACGAGAAATGACATAAAGGGCGTAGCCTAACCTAATCTAACCAATGAGACCCTGATTATCGTTTGCCACTTGTTGTGTTATCAGAAACTTTGGACCAATGAGGTTTTGATTAAGTACCACGAAATTTTGATTTAAAAAAACATTTACCGAGGGCGGTAAAAGTGCACAAATGGGACAGAATTTAGGTATTTCCCCGCTTTAAAATTTTTTTTCTTGGGCAAAACTAACCAACTCATCCTGCAATGGAATTGATACACTCATGGGGCATTCGTAGAAGATATTCATTTGAAGTAAACAACAATAATAAATTTAGTAAAGTACTTTGTTCTTTATTATAGTTTTATACAATTTTTTTTTAATAATCCAGAATCCGATTTATTTCTATTTGTTAATTATTATTATTAGTCTTACATTCATATTCAAGGTTACTCCATTCTGTCGAAAGACAACCTTGCCATAAGTTCTTGAATAAAATTCTTTCTGTATCACGCGCTAAAGTTTATGAAATCAAAATTTAATTATTCTAAAAATATCATTTCTCTTTAATCACCCGTCAATTATCGGGCTGCGTAATGATTGCACGTATTATTTAAATGACCAATCACACCTTCGGTGGTATGCAACACCTGAAGCTTGGAGTTCGATTGGTTGCCTATAATGGCTGTTTATTTTCGATTGACGGGAACTCTGAAACAGTGCTCCTCCGCAATTGTTGACATTGAAACTTGTCAACTTGAATCTCCATTCAATTTAATTAATAATTTATTGTATAAAATTCTATTTATCATCTGCAACAATGTAGTAATACAATTACTACTCATTTATGTGATTAATTACTTCTTCTGGAGGTTCTTTGATTACTAAATAAAATTAATTTACAATCAATAGCTTATTGATTAATAAATCAAGCCTTATTGGCGCTATGTGATTCAGCCAAGGTGCGTCGAATTAGCATTTTAAAAGCATTAGACCGAAACTCCAGGGAACTAGCCGTTGAAGAGCTGGAAGCGAGAGATTAAGAAAAAAAATATAAAAATAAGAAATTAAATCAATTTATTTACAAACATAATTTTAAAAACTAAATCTGTAATTGAGCTTTTAAGATAATTAGTAACAATAAATACAATAATATTTAAAAATAGTAAATATATACAAGATATCACACTAATACTATTCACAAATTTAAAATTACAATTCTAAAACAAATGAAGGCAACGCTATTAAATTAATTAATTTTATAATTATCTAACTTAATTAAATAAAATAAAGTAGTGAGTATTTTCTATCAGCTGGAATAAAAAAAACATATTACATAACAAAATAATACCTACACAGTCAAACAATAAAAAAAGTAAAACTAAATTTTCACGCCAATCTTTAATTTTAATTTCTAAAACTAAAATGACTAATGTTTGTTTATTAAATATTTACAAGCCAAATCAATTAAGAATTTACATATACTATGTAAATTGTAATAATAAATATTGCAGTTTAAATATAGCACACACAACTTATTATTTTATCCTGTTCGTTTTGCAGAACTAAACATGGTACGATTTCTAGACGTCCTCGATCCGGATCCTATCATTGATTGAAAAGAAGTGGCTGCACCCTACAATATAATTTATAATATTAATACAGTTACATATTTTATTTTTACAATAAATAACGACCATCTTATATTATTAATATTTATTAATTCTGCAGAAGTATGAAACGAACATTAGTTGAGTTTTTCTCATTTTAATTGTCCATGTGATGAATGATATGGCAGTTTTTATGAATGATGATTATTAGTATTGTATTTTGTTAACAAATGTCAAAATACGACGGTTGATTGTTTTTATTCAACTGTTTCCAATCCGTCAAACCTGACAGTCGTTTGACATCTCCGTCAGATGACGAAGTTGACAGAAATGATTTTTTACCAACAACTGTTGTTGGTAACAATGATGTTAGTCTAATGGAAATGTTTGTTACTAAAGTATGAAGAAAAGTAAGCAACGGTTTGAAAAATTTGTTTTTTTACCCAAATTGTCAAAAATTAATTTAACCACTGGAGGAACTCGATTTAATTATATTTCCAACATTTACGTTAGAACTTGAATTTATTACTGACTCACTAACTTTCCCTGACGAAGACGACAGTGCACTTACAAACTGATTAGAGGCGCCCTAGAATTAACGTAAAAAAATTTTTTTAAACAACCAAAACAACAACAACATTAACTGTTAAAGAAAAAAAATTTTACCTGGAGTGCATTTCCTAAAAATGAGGAAATTGCTTTTGTCACGTCAATTGCGTAATTGACCAGTTGCCCCTGAATTAAGGGTTCCTCATCCGATATCCCCTTGACGGGATTCAACTTCACCGGTGGAAGTTTCAGTACCGTTGTGGTGGTATCACCAACTACACCTAACGGATCCCGCGTGGTTGCGCGATCTGGACGCCCACGATTGTTCACCAAAGGTGAAACTTCATCCTCTCCAAAATTTATCCCATTTGCTGTAGGCAAGAAATGCGGCATCTGGGTCGGAATAAACTTTTTTGTTGATGCTCCATTCGAACTGGACGCGATAACTTGAATATCTTTAATATCTTTCGATTTCAATTTTTGGAGACTCTTCAACGTTTCTATGTCCAAATTTTTGGCACTCTCCGGGTTCTTTTTCACTTCTTCCAACTGTTTAATTAACGCGTGGAGTTTTTCTTGGGATATACCAGTATTTATACTCTTGGTCGTCGGTGCCTCAACAATCGTAGGAGTTATTTCAGTTGGTTGCTTACTCAACACTTCGTTTTCTTCATTTAACCTGTTACTTTTGGGCGATTTGGCTTTGGACAGCGGACGCTTGGTCGGTTGCGGTGCTATGGTATTGATTAACCAATTCAACCCTTGCATAAACCTGTTAGGTGCTGGCGTAGTGGGCGTTCTTCTCTTCGTCGCACTCAGCGTTGTACTTGGAAACCCAGTGGTTGTATCCGTTATCTGACTCAACACATCCTGAAAACTCAAACTGAACAACTTGACTCTCTCAATTGACTGCAACTTACCGCAAGTGGTTTAGGCGGAGTTGGAGCGACACCGTACTCTTTAAGAAGCGACGCTAAAAGAGCGTCGTTCGTTTTACCATAGGTGGAAGCCAAAACTTGACTTGGAGGGGTTATTCCCTTACCGTTTATCTGTTTCAGCAATTGTTCAATCGGTAACGGAGTGGTGGTTACCTTTGCCGTTTTTCCAGCACTTTCAACGGGCAATTTAACTCCCACCTACAAAAGTAATTTTTAAAAACTTCCGGTTTGTCTTACAAATCTTTTACCTGTTTCGAAGTGTTATTCTGTGAAGCATTCAAACCACCGAAGTTCTAAAACCAAAACATTTTAAATATATTTCCTCCAGGTTGATTACAACAACTTACCAATTTAGTAAGAAAGGATAGTTGCTGTAAGATTGATTGGTGTTCCTTTTCTAGTGCTTCCAAAGTAGCTAAATCTTTTTTCTGTTGTTCCGTCAAGTTCTTCTTTTTCAGTTCTTCTATCGAAACATCTTTCATTGGTTTGCTTGTTACTGTAGCTGGAGGAATCGTGGCGGTAGTCGAAGATATTCTCGATGAAATTGCCAACAGATTTGGTTCAATTTCGTTGTTGCTTTCTTCGTTTTTGTTTGTTGTTGTTGGCCTGGTGGTTGTTGTTCTTTTCGGAGTTGTGGTCGTTGGTTTAGTTTGTTTTCTTGTTGTCGTCGTCGGCAAAGGACTTGTAAATGCGACCGGTGGTGTTCTTGGTTGTGGAGTTTCGGTTGTACTAGGCAATCGAGTGGTTGTAAGCTTAGTCGTAGTTGATTTGGTTGTTGTTGAAGAAGGCTGTGCACTGCCTAAAAGTTTGACTGTGTTGCCTTCTGGATTTAGCCGATTTTCAATCTAAAAGATTGTTATGACATTAGATTTATTACTTTGATCAGTTTTTGACATTCTACTTCTACAAGCAATCAATTAATTGGGTGAAAAAATCGATTTGTGCTGTTAAGGTTCTTTAGTGATGCAGATAAGTGTTGTTTAGGGTTTTTAGTGACTTAATGTTTTATTAACAACATGTAAAGATATAATATGTTAAATTAAGACGGCTGGTATACTAAATTGGATGGATGGATGCTGATAAAGAGTTAATAAGCTGCGGAGAATTCGTAACTCTGTACTGAAAACCATATAACAACAATGACGACAACAACAACTCTAAAGGAATCAGAAAATATCTAAGAACGATCACCAAGTATTGCTTTCCCAAGGAAAGTAGACGAAGATCAAAACTATGAGAGAATTCCTTGGAGTGTCGGTCAGCTCGTCTCCGCTAAGACAGCTTAGAATTCTGATTTTTGATTAGAACAAATCACGTGATTAGTCACTGAAGTGCTGTACTGACACAAACAGCTTTGGGGCCGTCCTTTAATCACGTGAGGTTTTTTATGCCATTTTTTTACCCCCCCCTTTGGTGATACGCCGTGAGGTTTTAGGCTACCCCTACCCCCCCTACCCAACATCACGTGTATTTTTTTTGAAAATTTTCTTTCAAGTAGAGACGGCGAGACAGAAGGCTACGGGCAGCGGGACGACAAGTGGCGTCACAAGGTCCAGTGCCGGAAGCCAGCTGAGAGCTAAATATTGTTGTTATGTTGCTTTTTAGGCATAAATATCTTCGCTCGGGATTTCATGTGGTAGCAAGAAAATATACACGTGATTGACACAGCATCCCCTCCCCCCTATCGTGATCAATCGTGATGTTATTCTAACTCCCCCCCCCCTGTTAGAACCTCATGTGATTAAAGAACAACCCCTTTCCTTGATTGGGTGTCATTTGGTTTAATTTCAAAATCAACATACCTACAGTGCCGGATTCCATCTCATTAATGGAAAATTGATGGAATTCTTTGGAAATCTTTGAAAATATGAAATTTCTTGAAAACCTATAAATTTCTTTGGAAAATAATAAAATTCTCTAGATTAGAAATTATTTGAGAATTTTTGGAATTTTGTCGGAATTTCTGAAAAAATCTTGGATTTCCTTGAAGACTTAGAATTCCTTAGAAAACGTTAAAAATTCTTTAAATTGGAATTTGGAAATAATTACAACTATTAGGAAATTCTTAGAATTCTTTGAAAATTCTAGTGAAATTATCGAATGTCTCGGAATTCCCTGGAAAACATGTAAATTCTCTAGATTGGAACTTCCTTGGAAATCATTGCAATTTCTTGGAATTTTGAAATTTCGTGGAAATCTTTGAAAATTCTTGGATTTTCTTGGAAACTTCTTTTCTTGAGAATTCTTGTTGAATTCTGGTTGAATTTCGTATAAATTTTTTAAATTCTTGAAATTTCCCGAAAAATATTGATTGGAAGTTCTTTGAATTTTGGAATTCTGTGTAAATCTTTGAAAATTGCAGTCTAGAATTCCATAAAAAACATTAAAATTCTCTAGATTAAAACTTGCTTCGAAATAATTATAATTTATAATTTTTTAGAAACTCTTGGAATTCTTTGAACATTATAGTCGAATTTTGTAGAAATTTTTGAAATTCTTAGAATTCATTGGAAAAAATTGAAATTCTCTAGATTAGAACTTCCTTCAAAAGCATTGTAATTTCTTGGAATTTGGGATTTCCGTAGAAATCTTTGAAAACCTTGTGATTTCCTTAAAAACTTCTAGAATTCCTTACAAAACATTAAAATGTTGTAGATTGAAACTTGCTTCGCAATAATTGCAATTTTTTGGAAATTCTTGGAATTCTTTGAGAATTCTGGTTAAATTTCGTATACATTTTTTTAATTCTTGGAATTCCTTGAAAAATATTTTAATTCTCTAAATTGAAACTTGATTGGAATACATTTCAATTTCTTGGAAATTCTTTGAATATTGGAATTCTGTGGAATTCTTTGAAAATTTTAATGAATTTTGGTAGAAATTTTTGAAATTCTAGGAATTCCCTGGAAAACATTGAAATTCTCTAGATTGGATCTTCCTTGGAAATCTTTGTAATTTCTTAGAATTTTGAAATTCGGAGGAAATTTTTGAAAATTCTTGGATTTCCATGAAAACTTCTAAAATTCTTTTGAAGACATTAAAATTTTCTAAATTGGAAATTCCTTGGAAATCATTGCAATTTCTTGGAATTTTGAAATCCCGTGGAAATCTTTAAAAATTCTTGGAATTACTTGAAAACTTCTAGAAATCCTTTGAAAACTTCTAGAATTCCATAAAAAAACATTGTAATTCTCCAGATTGGAACTTGCTTTGATATAATTATAATATTCTTGGAATTCCTTTAGAAAACATTGAAATTCTCTAGATTGGAACTTCCTTGGAAATCATTGCAATTTCTTGGAATTTAGGATTTCCGTAGATATCTTTGAAAACTCTTGAATTTCCTTAATAACTTTTAGAATTCCTTACAAAACATTAAAATTCTCTAGATTGGAACTTGCTTCAAAATAATTGCAATTTATTATAAATTCTTGGAATTCTTTGAGAATTCTGGTTGAATTTCGTATAAATTTTTTAAATTCTTGGAATTCCCTGAAAAACATTGAAATTCTTTAAATTGGAACTAAATTGGAAATCATTGCAATTTCTTGGAAATTCTTTGAATTTTGGAATTCTGTGGAAATCTTTGGAAATTCTAGTCTAGAATTCCATAAAAAACATTGAAATTCTCCATATTGGAACTTACTTTGAAATAATTATAATTTTTTAGAAATTCTTGGAATTCTTTGAGAATTCTGGTGGAATCCGTGATTCTTGTGATTATATGAAAATCTCTGGAATTCCTTAGAATTCCCTAGAATTTATTAAAAACCACAGAGTTCCTTAGAAACGCTTATGCTTAAAAAAGATATGTGAGAGAGGATTTTGAAGGGTGAAACCTTCTATTTTTAGCGTACCAGCCGCCTGATATTATTCTAATAAAACTGTGTAAGTCTGTTAATCCATTAATAACTTAAAACTGTGTTGTCTTGCCTGTTCTATAACTGACGTAAAGGTAGGTCTAGTTACAGGTTTCCAACGAAAAATAACATTTTCATTGTACTTGACATTTTTAAATGCAACTTTGTTTGTCTAAGAGAAGAGAATAAAATGTGTTTTTGTGTACTACTATTACTTTTGCGAACATTCTCACCTTAGGGTCCACCTGCAAGGTTATCACTTGAACCGTTTGGTTACTTCCTTGCGTTTGGTTGACGATATTGTTGAAAGCTCTCACCGTATTTTTTCCCAACAGTTCCGTTAGTTTCGGAATGGAATTGTCTTGGGTGTTGTTTAAATCGGCATTGAGAGATAATTCGTTAGCTTCAATGGGTCTTCCCTGAAACATCAATTTTAAGTAAACTTACCCTGTCAGGTTATATTTCACCTCGATGGGTTAATTGCAATGACACTGTTATTGGGTTTAGTTTTATTAGTTCACACTTTGGTTGGTGTTAGCCACCTGATCATGGTCGATTTAAAACTGCCATTTTGACATTATCAAACCAGTCGTAAAGGTTTTGCGATAATTAAAGCGCTTTTGAGTTATTTTGATTATTAACGAAATTTCAACTTGAAAAATTTTCACTACCCTTTCCCTCATACCAAAATCTACTATTTGCTGCTAAACTACCCCTCAGCTAAATGCGGCAGTTTCAATCTCTCGTATCGAGGAAGCCATTATCATCAGGTGACGTAAAATGAAAAAAGCTGAAAGAAGCACCAATCACCAAAAAGTTATTTATAATGAGTACCGTCGTTGTACTAATGTTTTCCGGTTGATTTTCTTGGTCGGAAGTTACTTGATTAATGTTATTACTTTCCGTGATAGGTGGGGGATTTTCACGTGTGTCAAATCCATTCACCTGAATTACAGGTTCCATTGGAACAAGCGTTCCGTTTAGGAACTTTCGGAGTAAAGTATTGTTAGGTAGAAGACCGTAAATGATAAATGGAGTTTCTTTTGTTGGATGTTGACTTGGTCGTTTTCGGAGGATAGTGTTATTTTGCAAAACTGCAAATATGTAGTAGTCTTTTTCCCGAACTGCGGAATCGATATTGTTATCATCACGGATTGGATCTTCTACTTCCATTATCAGTTTACCGGCGCGGGTATTATTTACAGAAGTTGTGTTATTAGAAAGTGATAGAGTTGTGTTACTGGGTTCAGATGATAGAGGATTAACTAAATTAGAAACGTCAGTTCCGTTAAGTTTTTCAGTTATTTCTATTGTGTCGATGATATTAGATGAAATATCTTGTGTTGTCGAGTCTAAACTATTATTTACAGGCTTTACAGAAGTTACATCGGCTGTACTAGTGGAATTAGTATCGGGAATAAAGTTTCTGCTGATGATTGATATGGTAGTACCAGCCACATCATCATCGGAAGACAAGGTACTAGATACATCATTAGCAGAGTACACTTTAACCCCATCAAGACTTACTTCAAATTTATCCAAAAGAGGAATTGTAGAGGATACATCGGTTGTGGTTTCGGTATTAAGATTGGAAGATGAAGATGAATCAAGCATTGTGTTTTCTGTTGTCGTTAAAGTATCCGAAGATGTGATGGTAGGTGTTAAGTTAGTTAAATCCGTAGTAGAAAAACTCGAAACAGTTGATGAAACAACTTGATCTTGACTTGGGGAACTAAATCTAGTGATTATCGGGATATTTTCACTTGCGGTAGCGAAATTTGCGTTTGTTGTATAAAATATTGGATTTATGGTTGAAGCTTCAAATTCGGGATTTAAAGTGCTTGTTCTTGAACCGCTTGGTCTTTTCGTTTGGTCCATTATTTGAGCTATAAGATCCATGATGCTTAAAATTTCAGGTTGCAAATTCGGTTCGGTTACCGATAATGGATTAATGAAATTTTCTGCATCATTGATCGTTACTGATGTGCTTTGATCGGGCAACAGTGTAGAAGTTGGCACAACAGTCGAAACAGGGGTTGATGTTTGATCTGGCGTAAGTGTGGGGACAGTTGTTGATGTTTGATCTGGCGTAAGTGTAGGGACAGTTGTTGATGTTTGATCTGGCGTAAGTGTGGGGACAGTGGTCGATATTTGATCTGGCGTAAGTGTAGGGACAGTAGTTGATGTTTGATCTGGCGAAAGTGTGGGGACAGTGGTTGATATTTGATCTATCATTGTTGTTGATCTTTGATCTGTCGTGGTTGTTGATGTTTGATCTGTCGAAAGAGTTGAACCGAGTGTTGTTTTTTCTGGCAAAAGGGTTGATACAATTCGATCGGATTTCAAATTGTGTACAGTTACCGAAAGAGGATTAATGAAATTCTCTGCATCGTTTATGGTGTTGTATGTTGTGGATTGTGTAAATGTTGTTTCAGATGAAGTTGATGTTGATATGGATTCGGTTGTGGATTGTGGAGCTAAAGTGGTAATATAAGATATGGACGGTTCCGTACTAGAAGGAACGGTGGTGGTTAAAGTTGTTGGCATTGACGTTGTTGACGTCATTAATGTACTAGTAGGTTCTGTAACTGTAGCAACGGTACTCATAGGAGTTGTGGGGGAATCTGTAACGGGAGTAACCGTTACCGTTCTTTCAGCTTCTGTTGTACTGGTTTCTGTAGTAGGTGTGAGTGTAAACAACTTTTCGGTTACTGTATTCGTTACCGTAAACCTGTCCAAGTCTTCAAGTTCAATTCTGGTAGTCAAAATTGAAATTAAGGTGGAAGTTGTTATCACCCTGGGTGTTGTGTTATCTGTTTCCGTTTTACTGGTAACAACAGTCGTTGTTAAATCAGTGGCTGGAGTTATGGTATTGGATGTTACAAATGTGGTGAGTTTTGGAGTAACAACAACAACTGGACTGGTTTCTGCGTCGGTTGTTGTTGGTACTTTCATATTGAACAGGGATAGCAATTGATCAACGGTTCGTTTGGGTAGGGTTTGATCGGAAGTTAAATCTTGGATGGCTAAATTTGGATTCAAAGTGCTAGAAGAAACACTACTAGCGTCTAAAGAAAAGGTGCTAATGTCGTTTAAAGACAATAAAGTGCTAGGTATACTAGAATCAGTACTACCAACTGTACTAGAACTAGAAGCAGTGCTGGTGGGTGTTTCGGTAGAACTATCGCTAGTAAGAAGTGAAGGAGTGCTTGGAAGTGTGGTGGAAGATTTATCAGCTAGCTCAGAAATACTTTCAGTGGAAGAAACACCCGCAAGTGTATTATAATTACCACCTACTTGTTGTGAACCAGATTCGGTTGCTTGCTTTGCTCTTAACGCTGATAAAGAACTGAGAATTTTTTCGATCACAGTTGTTGGCTTTTCTGTGGTTTTAAAGTTTGATGTCGTTGTCAGTTTGAGTAAAACGTCTTCGTCTAAAGTCGCTCTAGATCTTTTCGATACTAGTTTTTGTATTGCGGATTGTGTGGTCGGTTGTCGGTTAGTGGTAGTCGTCATACTTGTGTTGTTTAAGTCAGGAGAAATTGTGGTAGAAATGGAAGTAATCGAATTTATAATTCTTTCAATAATCGAAATCGGTTTTTGGTCTTCGCCTTCCTTGGAACCCTTTGAAAATTAAGGTTTTAGATTATTTTTTTCTCGGTCTGCAAATTTCCATAATTACCACAGATGTAGAGGCGTTTTGGGTCGAAATATAATCTCCGCTTATTAGATTTGCAGAAGGAACAGTATTGATTATTGGATCATCGATAGAAATTACTTCCAAGCCAAGCAAATTGTCTTCGATTTTTACCTGTAAACATCCTCACTTTTAATTTTACGATTTATGCATGAGATATGATGAAAGATGTGGAACGAAATATTGAGTATGAAACTAATGAAGCTGAATGTTATATTATACAATATTTACAGGAAATGAAACCTATAAATATTTAAAATGTTTATTTAAAAATACATTGTATAAAAATAAAATAATACACCTTGACTAATTATTGTAAGTATAAAAAATATATATACACATATTTTATATATATAGTATAGTATATACAAAGGCAATTCAAAAAGTAAAGAACTACTTTTTATTTTTGGACCTCAAATGCTCAAATCAAAAAGGATTAGAAGAATAAACTGGGAAAATTGATGGTCGTCACGTCGGTACAGACAAAAATATTGGGAATTTTTTACTTTTTCTTTACTTTTTGACTTACCCTTCTAGAGTATTTGTACAAAGAGAAGTTTTCCCGGAATGCATTAATCTAAAATTAAATCTAAAATTTTAAATTTGTGTTTGAAGAGTGAATTTCAAAAATGATTGCAAACTTAAGTAATTTACAAATTAAGCAAACATTTTATGATTAGTAGCCCTATCCAATGTTAATTTAAATTATGGATTGAATTGAGAGTAATGAAAAATGTGTGTGGTGAAGATCATCAGCAGAAGTAGTGGCTTAAATCTTCAGTATATTCGATTGCTTAACAAATGGTATTCTGTAATTTCTTCTCCTGTCCAGTAATGATCCTTCAGCAAAAGATATAATTACATTAATTTTGTTAAATAACTAAAAAAGCCTTTCGTCTTTGTCTGTTGTCAGTTTTTGTCAAGGTGTACTATATATATTTTTTTATCAATCCAAAAGTGAATTTTCACGTTCTGTTATTTAAACGGGCTACTTACGGATGAAGGTGATGGCGTCACGGTTGGCACGGTCGGTATATACGGTGGCCCGGAGGTACTGGTTCTCAATATTCCCGGACGAGCTAATATGTCATTCCGATATCTCGCACTAAATCGGGTTGCCTTGTTCGGATTCGAACCTTTCGGGGGAACCTACAGAAACAATAAGAAATATCACTTTAAATATCACAATTGAATCCAGTTGTGTAGATCTGTAAAACACTCTGCATTTACCTGTGTAGACAAAGCGGCTGCTTCAATGTTAATCTTTTTGAGCTTTTCGGCCTCAGTGACTGGGGATACAGTGGTACTTCTCGATAGCTTCTTGCTGCTGTAAATTCCCTTCGGTGCCTTAGGTAAGTAGCTGCGACTCTTGTGAATCGGCCTTGGCGACGTAACAATAACTTCTTTTTGATTTTGATTTCTGTTGAGCTTAAACCTCGCATGGTACTTTTGTAAAGGCGTTTGGTTAATTTCACTGGCTGTCGAAGGTTCTGGTACCACTACCGAACTTGGCGATGTAGCCACAGGCTTCTCGTTTTCGGTTCTGGAACGTTTCGGGAATCCCGGACGTAAATTTGATTTCTTCGGTTTCAAATTACTTTCAGACCGCTGACTGCTGCTTTCGAGCTAAAAATTAAACGATAAAAATAAAAAAAAAGTTTGCTTTATCCTTACGTTATTTGCAAAGCTTTCAACAATTGCTGATTCAGAAGGCGATGAGGCTTCGAGTGATGCGGAAGGTTTTGCGGAAGCTGCACCTTTCTCAATAGTCTTCGTGAGAGAATCTTTGCTCGACTGACTTGAACTTGACCCAGTACCCTTGAAGAAGCAATAAATTTAATTCTTTCAATAAACTTTAAATATTAAAATATTAAGTTATTTTAAATATTTTTTCCTTTCTTTTATTATTACGTGCATTAGCTTCCATTTCCTACTTTTACCGTGACGAGAGTTTTTAATAATTTTTAAAACTTCATTAGATAATTAGATTGATTCACTTTAGTTATGTCATCCTTTCTATTCCATATCTATATTATCAATATTTATATCTAGCAAAAAATTCCTTTCTTATTTTTAAGATCTCCGGAAACAAGAAAATCTAAAATCCTTTAAATGTCAACCGATCTAAACAAAACCGGTATATGACAAAGCTACTTTCACGATGACAACAAAATTTAAAATAAAAACTATTTACCTTTCTAGATTTCTTCGCCTTTATATTGGCTATAAAATTGAGAGGGTAGTTTTCTTCTCCTCCGATGGCTTCTTCCGAACTGGTCAACTCGACAGACTTTTGCTTATTCGAAGCAACGATCGTTCTTCTTTGTGCGATTTGCGGTACCTTTCTCTTCCCGTCGTTCCTGTTCTCAATCTTCACAAAGCTTTGCGGAGTCACTTGCTCAAAGCTTCCTTCCGAACTACTTGGAGTTTCCTGCGACGTACTCTGTCTTGAAGCATTATTCAAAGCGGATTTCTTCCTGAAAACCTTCCGGATAGCTTTTTCAGTTTTGGCTTCAACAGAAATCGTCTGCTGTCTGGACACTCGAATGGAGTTTCGTGATGTAACAGGAGACACCACGCTTCCTTCCGCTGACATTCTAACTTCAAAATCTTTCGTGCTGGAAGTTGCAAAATCATCGACCTGACTGGCTTGCTTTTCGTTCGCAACTGGAACAACATTCAGTCTGCTTTCGGGTTCCTTCTTGATCACTTTAACCCTGGATCGCGTACGACCCTGTCTTGGTTCAGCTACTCCCGCGGTGGTCGACTCAACTTTAATAACCCTCGATACTTTTCTTCTTGAACCTCTAGACGTATTTTCGTTTGAATCGAAGGATCTTTCAGTGGAACTCACTCGAACCCTTTTTCTTGCGTTGTAGTTGCTCTCAGTGGAAGTCGTGGTGCTTGGCGAAGTTACTTTTCTTCTTGAGCTACTACGTTGTCTGCTTTGCGGTCTACTCGAGCTTTCGACACCTTCGTCGCTGTTACTTTCGGAAGAATATCTTCCCTTGCTCCTGGTATCTCGGTGAAGCGGTTCTCCTGCAAAATATAAGTTATCTTCGTCGTCGCTTCTTCTTTGAAGGGTTGGATTGATGGTTCTTCCAGGTCGGGATCGGACACTTGAGTCACGTCCCTCGCTGTTTAAAACCGACGGACCCGAATCTCCAACGTGTTCAACCCGCTTTCTGGTCTTACGAGAGGTGGCTGCAGTAGTTGTCACAATCCCTGGTTTCGTCTGACCTCTCACGCGCTGTTTTCTTTTCCCCGCAGTGGTCTCATCACTTTTTTCCGTGGTACTATGCGCTTTGACGTTAAACCGTCGATGTGGAACCTTCTGGTTGATGGTAGGCTTAACTTTGACGGTGGTCGTTTCAAGCTTCCTCGATAGATCCGGCGTAATTTTGGGAACATCGCTGACGGCAGCGGTCGCTTCACTTACAAGAGTTGATTCGGATGATTGTGGTTCTTCGGGAATCGTCAGAGGGGATTTCGGGTAATTTGGAGCGTTATCTTCTGTTGTCGATGAAGCGATCGGCAATGGTTTGGCAATATTGAGTGATTCAAATTTGCTCTCGGTGACGACTCGGGGTGCGGCTAAAACTATCTTTTTCATTTCTTCTTCTCGTGGAATGTCGTCGACGGCTTCGCTCACTTCATACAATTTTAAGGGTTCCTTAGCAGGTCTCGATATTCTCCTTTCAATTTTGGCATTTTCCGGGAGTTTTTTCGGAGTGTCTATCCTTTTGGCAAATTTTTTCGTATCAATGCTGTCGTCATGGTTTATTTGTTCAAATTCTGGCGTTGCGGTAAATCTTGCTCTGCCTCTGCTTCTGACGTTTGAAGATGCTTTCGGAGCGGCTTCCACGTTGGCATCGTCTAATTTCTGGAATAAAAAGTTATGATATTAAAATGTCCTTGATGTAATAAGAGAAATTTTGAGTCATATTAGAATTTATTCTAATTTTCTTTAATAGTTTTATAGAAAGTCTGCTATATTTACTTCTAATCAAGTTGTTATAAAAATGTTATTCGATATTGCAGTTTATAAGTTACGCAAATAAGTTAATTTATGGATTGAAGCACAATAGTTATTTGTTCTAGCCGATTGATTACCCTTTTAGAAGTCGATTTACCGTTTAAATAGGTACAGGTTTGTTTACTAGATTTGCGGTTTTTTTAATGTGGTATCTTAATGGGATTTAAATTAATATAAATTTTAAGTAATTATGTATAGACAATTTATTATGCAATGCAGTTTAAACGCCATGCCAGGGCCAACTACCTGTTTAAATTTATTTTTTCGAAAAAAATTTGAGTTTTGAAAAAAAAATCCTATAGCATTGAACTTATTGCGGAGAAAGTAAATATAGACTAAAGAACAGATGGTGATAATGAAATTCTCTTAGAAAATTTTTATTAATTAGTGTGATCCAGATGATAGGAGGAAAGTGTAGAAGAAAATGAAAGTTGTTACTTTTAGCTGTATTTTAGAAAAATAAGTACATGACGTATTTTATATAAAATTAATAATATATATTATTAACTAGCAATGATATAAATTTATTATCAACTTGTGAAATTTATATTTAATTAAAAATTAACAAGCTAGGCAAGCAAATAGAAATTAAATCAATTAGAAAAAAATCAAAATTGATTAGGTATATTTAAAGAAAATCCCTGAATAGGAAGTATTTTTAACGAAGAAAGCATAAAATTTTTCTAATGTGTATGTAATACCACAGTAGCGTGTGAATTAAACAAATAATGACACGCAAGTTGTAATTATTGCAAAAAGAATTATTGTAAACAAATTTTTTTCTGATTAAATTTTGATTTAAGTGTCATCATTATCTTCTTCACATGAGCGTTAATACTTTTTTCTTTTTGCTAATCATCAGCGAGTGAAATAGCATTGAAAATAACCTTCCTGTATTTTTTCAATCAATCATCTTCATTTTCTGAACTAATAATAAATAAAATTTATAAAATAATCTAGGAATAGCGGCCGAATACAGAACTTTTTTATTTTTTCTTTTTTTGTTGGGATATTTTACTTCTAAGGAAAACTTTAAATAAAATGTGCTTAAACTTGAAATATTCAATATTCAATGTTGTTTGATTAGATTTGGATTTTTGATTCTGGCAGTGGCGGCTGGTGCGAGCAGGACGATGGGGGGCCGCCATCCCAAAACAGACTATTAAATCATTATTAATTTGTAATTGTAAAAATATTATTATTGTCAACTCTGAATAAAATAAACAAGAAAATGTCCTCATCTGCTTTTAAACATTAATATTGAGATGCTGGGGGTTATTGCATACCCCCTAGACCCCCCGGATTACAAACCTCAAGTTTGCGAACATGATCAATACCTGAACAACAAATGTACCTTTAAAACAAGTAAGTCTATGTTACGGTAGTATGCACCTGGGAGTCTGGGAAACAAATACATAATGTTTTTATCTGCTTTAAACATCACTGTTGAGACACTGGGGGGTATTCCATACCCCCCCAGAGCCCCCGGATTGCAAATCAAAAATTTGTGGATATGATCTACATATGAACAATAAATGAACCTTTAGAACAAATTAGTCTATGTTAAGGTAGTACGCACCTGGGAGTCTGGGAGGTATACAATACCGTCTGGACCTTTTCCCAACTCAAATTTACACACTTAATGTATAATTATATATAAATATTTTAAATGTGATTGATTTTATTTAATAAAAAGCTTATAATCTAACAGAACAATATAATCATTTATGGAACGGCAGCATACCTTGGAGGGTGGGTTTTGGGGCTATAAAAACTATTCAATACCCAATAGGAAGTGAAGATTATCATTGCAGTTTTTAAATACCACCTTTCCAAAATAGAACATCAAATTCTCTTGTTAATAATGAATTCTCATGCACTTTTAAAATTTTTTTCTGAAAGTTTGTGTTAAAAGAATGAGATTGGTGTTTTTAATTATTTTGTTCCATTAATATTAAGCCTAAAATGAATTTTTTTAAACCCAGTGACGTCACTATGAGGTTTTGCAAAACGTGACAACCCAGTAAACAAATGGAGTAAGATATATAATATCCGTATATTGTGGTAAGACAAAGACAAAATATTTAGACACTGGAAATTTTTAAAATTTTTTTTAGTGTATATCATACTTTCAAACTTCTTTTAAACATCAGATTATTTATTCAATTATTTATTTATTTTTATTTTATTATTATTATTTATTTATTTATTTCAATTAATTATTATAATAATTATTATAGAAAACATATGATTGCGGCCATATTGAAGTATAATCTGACGTTTAAAAGTATGTTATACACTAGAACAAATTTAAAAAATTTTTAGGTTTCTAAATTTGTTTTGTCTTTGTCTTACCACAATATATGGATATACATTTTACTCATTTTGTTCACAGGGTTGACACGTTTTGCAAAACCTCCTAGTGACGTAGCTGGGTTTTTAAAAATTCAATTTCGGGCTTAATATTAATCGAAATTATAATAAATTGTATTAGTACACTTTATAGATTGATATTATTCAAAAGAACTGATTCCAACTGTTGCAAATTCCTCATTGTCTTGGCTCCGCAATGCTAGTCCTCCTCTATAGGGTAAACAGCTGGTAAAATTTGGTTTAAAATTGAAAGAAAATTTGAGGAAATCTAGGAAATCCTACGAAATTTTATGAATTCTTAGAAAACTTAGAAAAGTTTCTTTAACTATTTTTAAAGAAAATCTTGAGGTAATTCAAAGAAATTCCGGAAAGTTTAGGAATTCCGGGTCAATCTAGGGAAATCCAAGAAAACTTGATAATAGAAAATCTGGTGTACAAACATTTGGTTTGGAGTTTCCCCTTCATTCTCCTCTATTATATGTATTTAAAATATTAAAAAATCTTTTTGCGCTGTGTCCACAGCCCAGTAGTGCCCTGACGCCTTGACGGCCATCGGCCGACATCCGCCACAAGCACTACCTGCGAGTACCATTACCAGCTTTAATTTTATTATTTCTTGGATAACTGATAACTCCGTATTCGTCTGTCCATCGGTATAATAGCAAGTTTTATAATTTATGGTCCGATACCAGTAGTGTTGGGTATTACGGTGCGAACCGTTTGACGCAGCCGATTCGGTGCAACGCCTTTTTGCGAAGGTTTGGATATATTAATTTTGCTGACTTTCTGAGTAGACCACGACTCTCGCTTGTTGTCGGAGGATAGTTTTCGAACAGCAAAAGATTAAACATAGCTTAAACAAGTGAAAATACCACTTGTTTTATATTTTACGCCTTTTGAACTCAGGAGAAGGCTTCGACTATTAAGCAGAGATCCTTGGCTCAAGCCCGAGTGGAGCAAAAACTTTATTCTAACAGTCATTCCTCAGCTAGCGATCGTAGATAATAAATAATCAACAACAAATTCGATCACAGGAGATTAGTTAGGTTAAATTATATCACTCCAGTTTTTTCGGGAACCATACACTTGCACTGACGATGGCGTAGGTGACCTTCTTTGTTAAATTACACAAATGAAAAATGAAAAAATTGGTTTTTCGCCTAGTACGTTCCTGTTTTATAAATATAACGTAATAACATGTAATAACGTCTTGGTTAAACATTATTTTTTAGGTTTATTGCAATTTTATCTTGTACAATTTCATTGTTTGTATGAAATGTAAGTGCAGGTGTCGTTACGAAATTGGAATGGCCTACAACAAACTCGGTATCAATAAAACAAGAAATAAAATGAAAGGGACATAACATTTTTTGTTAAACTCTTGGTAAGTAACAGCACACAACCTTGTTACTGTTAATAAAAATTCAGACTTCAAAAAATAAATTTTACATATAAAATTAATTTTTTCCGATTTTCTTAAAAGTGTCTAATTGGACTTAATTAATAATTCTTAATGATCAATTTGTTAATTAGGTACGGAGCCGTTAATTAAATTATTGTTATATAACTGTCTAAAAATGGTAACCGAATTTAATTATCGCTCGTTTAAGTATTACATAAAATCGTTTATAAATAAGTAAAATAATTAAAGTTTGCAAATTGCTGAATTGGAAAATATGAATGCATAATAAATAATATAATAAATTGAAGGATGATCGTGCATGTCCTAAAAAATTTAACTTTCAGTTTCGATAAATTATTGTTACATATTAAAGATAATTTGCGAGTGCAAACTTATTCGTCCTATAATTATTTTAAAACAATTGAATTGCAAATTTTTTCGTTTGTTTGTTTATGGAAATCTTTTTACATAAAAATGTAATTTCTTATTTTGTAACGCATCAGTTCAAATATTACACGGGTTTATGCTTTATAAGGCAGGTAAATGCGTCCTTGTCATTGTGATCGTTTGCATTCGATCTGCTTCAATTGGAAAGTTGTTAAATCAAAGGAAGTTAAAAAAATTTAAATTCCATGCAAAAATGTGAGAAATGTAAAATTGATTATTTAAACTTCGAGTTTTTTATGTAATTTTTAAGTAATATTATGTTACACAGGCAGGTTGATGTGCTGCAAATCACCAAAAGCGCCAAACTGGTACTTTTTGGTTTAAATTGAATATTTATAATTTTTTATTGTTAATGAAAGTGACTGTTGCTTGATTGAATATTGTAACAAAAGTTTGCATTACCGTTTTTTGATTATGAGTAATAATTATTGTCTACCTTTTGTTTTGATTTAAATTTTGAATCGTATAGCGTCGTCGTGGTCAAGATTTCCTGTTACGATTTTCATTCATGATCTTAATTTATCAGTAACCGCACTTTGTTTTCTTTCTATAAAGTCCTACTAATTTATTATTCATATTCTTACAGGTGACAAAATTGATTAAATTTGACAATTTGATGTTATAAAAATATTTTGACAAAATCAAGTCAAGTCATTTACGTGTTTTCCGAAACAAAAGTTAAAAAGTTTAATTTTGTAAGATTTAATGTATTAACTATTGTAAGATTGAGAATACGCAGGCCGATGATTATCAAATAATAACACTACACATAAAATGTAGATGTCAAACCGGGGGGTCTGGGGGGTATGGAATACCCAGTGCACTGTAGAGCTGTTTAGTTACTCCGGTTATTCGGTTATTATGGATGGATGGATAGCTTAATTATGGAAGTCTGCATATCCTTATTAGTTTCGAGGTTGATTAATCATTCCGTATAAGCAATGCCAAATTCGAAAGACACAACTATTTATGTTTCCGGAAAGGAACCATTGCTTAAATACTATGAGTCAGCCGATATCAAGCGGTCCGCTTGCAAATTTTTCTGTTCTAAAATATTGGTGTCAATCCGTCCTGCTCGTACATTATGAGATAGATTTAATTTGAACAGTTTCGTGTACCGTCGCTTTCCAAAAATTTGGAACAAGTAATTCATCCACATTTTTCGGAACATTTCCTCGATTCCCGGATGTTTAAATTAAAAGCAAAAACTTGACAAAAAATTGGATAATAAAGAAAGCTTCTCATCCGGAAGAAATTAGTATAGTATTCTTAAGGAAGCGCATCATTTATCAAACTGAAGAACTAATATCAATTTTTTATGTAACGACAGATCAACACGTGCGAACTTTTAGATTACTCAATTATAAATAAATTAGCAAATTTAAATAATACATAAACCCAATTCTGTATTTTGTTTATTTTTGCAGTTAATTGCGAAGAAATTATGATTTCAAGGTCAATTGCAAACAATTTTATTTCTACACGGACGTTAATTTTTATCAATACCCGGCGATAAGTTTTACTTTCTTTAAACTTGTTTAGGTAATTAACATAGTTTTTAACTAAAATCGCCAATATGTTAATAACATTTACATATCATACCTTCTGTATGTATAATATACTGAAAGTAGGTAATATGAAAATTGTAGAAAAACAAATGCTATGACCAGGTTTTCTACTCGAAACCAAAATGCTAAAAAAGCAGATTTAAGTTGAAGATGGATACTACCTCCACAATACATATCCGAGACTCTATAATAACTATTATTAGTAGTGGACATCTTGCAAGCTTTGGGCGACAAATAAGATTCTGTTAATCAAACTGGATTAAGTTATATAAGAACAGAAAGTATACTAAACGTAAAATAAAACTGAAATATTTACAACAATAATTTAATTCTTATTAAAAAATAATTACTTAGGTACTTAGTTTACAATTGCCGTAATTGGGTTACACAATCTCACTTCATTCGATCTCATTTAATAATAAATCAAATAATAATTAAAGCTGTTATAACTTTGAACTTTAACAAACAAATTCAGTAATTTGGTAACAAACTTAAGTAAGTATCTGGTAATCTGGTTGTTGATAAATACCAAATTCAATGTGGAGCATTTGTACAATAATTTTCTTCATTTTGGTCATTTATGTAAGAATTATGTAAAATGAATTCGGTTTTACATACCTACGTTGCCTCACCATGCAGTATATATCTTAAGGCATAAAAAAATCGTTAGCCATTAAAGTATCATCACTTATGCACACTGACCCAAAATTATGTAATACGGAAATACATTTAAATTATGCACATCTGCTAATTTTCCTTAATTTTTATATTGAAAAATATTAACCTTTACGCCGATCGATAATACTGCTTAAGCTTTCTAAATAATTAAAATAGCAATAAACTAACGCAAAAGATGCCATAAAATTCTCGATTTTAATGGCTCAATAATGCTAACTCAAAATTATGAAAAATACTAGATAGGCAGAAAATATTATTTTTGTGATTTATGAGTAATTTTCCAATGCACAAATTGAAGTTATTATTATTATTGTTCAAGTTTCTTTTATTTCTCAACTTGACGATAATGGGACAAGTATTGTTTTAAACATAATTCTTTTTTATTTACATAAGTATAATTTAATTTTGTATTTTTTAAGTGTTTTTATGGTTTGCAATTAACACTAATCGGTTTTATTGTCCTTTATATGAATTTAACTGAAGTGGAAGTTGTGTAAAACAATGAAAATATTAAAAATATATTTAAAATTTAAGGAGCAAGCAATTAATTTAGTTTGGCAGGTTTCAGTGCCGCACCCCATATATAGCAGCAAAAAATCTCATTTTCTTACCTAGTAATTGCAATTTCCGATAATAATCTCAGTGCTAAGCTACTTGAGTGTTCTAGTTCAATACGAAAAATTTTAAATTTATGTTATTCGGTTCTTCTTGAAACTGGTAAGTTATTCCCCAAATTAGTTTTTTTATACATAAATAATTTATAAATACATTTATAGAAGGTTAACTAAATTCAATTTAAATTTTTATTACTTATCAAACTGCTTTTTTCTACATTTGTATTGCAAAATCAAAATTTCCAGGATATCGCATTTTATTTGTAGGGGGGGGGGTGAGGTAGCAGAAAAAATTAGAAACATAATTGAAAATTTTAAAACGCAGGGTAAATTTATGCTATCTGCGGCCGAACAACCGCCTCAATCACAGAGTCTACGATTAAGATAACCAAAAGCTCGGCTCCGGTGGGGCTCTGCCTTCCAAATGCAAAAATTGCAAAAAATCAAAACTTCCTGTTTCTTTTTGCAAAAAAATATCACCTGCTTTAGAACACAACCGCCTATAAATTACCAATTAAATTGTAATTGTAATTTAATTATGATGTATTGCATAGAGATTTATTGATCTATTAAATTTTGAACTACTACTTTAAACTGTCAAAGCAATTTATTTGCAGATAATTATTTTTTCAAATAATAATCAATCATAAAAATTTTTTCCAATTTTGCAAAACTGATTTTCCAGATTATTTTTCTATGTTTAGGTTAAACTATTTAATCAGGCATGAGTTTAAAGAAAATTTAAATAAGAATTGTTATTATCTCTGAAATATAAGCAAGTTTTGATATTTTGCCCTCCAACTCCCCCTCCACAGTGCCTGATAATCCAGGTTTTGCTAAACTCAGAGCTTTAAACCATGCATCCGTCAATCGGACCACTGCAAAGAGTAATCAATATACAAAATATTATAAAAATATAGTAATTCTAAATTGTCTATGTTGTGCGGCCTAAAGGCCGCAGTGATCTGTTACTCTCTTGTAACCCCTAATTTTTTTATATATGTAACGTTTAAATAACGTTTAATTTTGAAATTTTAATTTACTTTTGTAATTTTCATAATTCCCGCGAGTTCATTGATCTAGAGGTAACTAACAGAAGATAAAAGCCCTTTTTACCAAACATGCCTGATATACGAAAAGTACAAATTTGATTGTCTGTGAAATTTAATTATAAAATTGATGTAATTGATGGAATATAAATATAAAAATAAACTGTTTTGATTGATTCTAAAAGTGAATGGTTTTCATATATGATTTTAATAAAATTCAGAAATTGGAATTTTTCTGGAAATAACATGGAACCAGATTATGCATTTTGAGGGCAAATTACACATTTAAATTTCAATATTAAACAATTTAAAATGAGCAATATAAAAGAAATGAAGATAGAAGAAGAAAATGATATTTAAAAAAAATTGTTAACATGAAAATAGAAGCAAACAGACAGGAAGATAACAGAATTTAAAAAAACTAATAATTGCAATCTCAGGAAAAATTGATTGACATAATAAGAAAACCATGAATGCAAAGGAAAATTAAAAAGATTTAAAGAGAAACTTACAGAAAAAGCGAAAAACAGCATAATTACATAGCAAAAAGATACAGGAGTTGGAAACAAATTTAACAAATAAAAAGTAAACCAAAAATAAAAAAATAAGCAAATAATCATATAAATAATTTGTTGCATATACAATGAAATATTTGAAGGAAAAAAAGATCAACCGAATCTATCGAATGATTGATCTAGCGTCAACTAAGGGTGAAAATAGATATTTTCAATACAAGGTAAGAAAAGTTTTTCTAAAAAGAAAAAAGGCGAAGTTTTACGATCGAGGCCTTCGGCCGACATATTTTTTATACATATTAACATAAAAACATTATTTTTTTTTCTTAAATTAAAATGAATTTATTAAATATTTACTCAATTTACACAAGTATACTTTGTGAAAATAGATACTTAAAATTTTAATTTGACAGTTGGTAGCCCATTGGTTGCTAACCAATGATTGGTTATTTTTACTTTGTGGATATTCAAAAGTGTGTGGAAAAGTACTACTTTCCGCATACTTTTAAAAGTGTGCAGAAAAGTAGTACTTTTCCGTTCATTTTGGAATATCACAAAGTAAAGACTTTTGAAACATGATTAGAAAAAAAGTCTTTTTGCCAAACAGGGCTGATATGCAAAAAGTCCAAATTTGCTTGTCTGTGAAATTTAATTATAAAATTGATTTAATTGATGAAATATAAATGATTTTTTTTATAAAAACTATTTTGATTGATTCTAAAAGTGAATGGTGTGATTTTAATAAGAATTTGTTTAATAATAAAATTAAAAGCCATTGGGAACATTTTTTTAAAATGCAAAATAACGTGGAATCATATTATCCATTTTGAGGTCAGTTTACATATCTAGAATTATAAAATTTCCAAAGTTTAGAAAAATAAAGAGAAGAAAGAGTAATTTAATAAAATTTTAAACCTGATAATGGAAGCAAACAGAAAATAAGACAAAGAAGAAATTAAAAAAACTAATAATTACAATCGGAGATAAAATAGATAGTCATAATAAAAAAAACGATGAAAACAAATAAACATTAGAGAAATTTGAAAGAAAACTTACAGAAAAAGCGATAAACAAAACAATTACATAAGCAAAACAATACCGGAGATAGAAACAAATTTAAAAAATAACATGGAAGAAAACAGCATCAAACAAAAAATTAACAAATAATTATAAGAAAACTTTGTGCATAAACAATAAAATGTTTAACGAAAAATTTGTAAAAATAAAAAAAGGGCATTGAAGCAAAGCAAAAAAGCAGATTTAAAAATTTAAAAAATAAAATAAAAAGCAATAAAAAAATATGATTTTGAAATTATTCGGAAAATTTAAAACTAAAGGAAAATAGTACTAAGAACAATCTGAAGACAGGAAAATTTTCCTGGAAAAAAATAAAATTTAAGTAGAATTAGTCAACAAATTAAAAAGAAAATTTAAGTTTCTGTAAAATTCAAAATATTCAATTTCGAGATAAGTGAAACAAATGAGTTGAAAATGGAATGGAATTCAAAAGTTTTTGTTGCAGAAGCGCTTATTGAAATAATTGTTTTTAAATTTCTTGATTATTTATTAAATAAATAAATTTTGAATTTGAGATTGATAAGAGATTATTTAGGTTCTGTTTGAATAATAATTATTAATAATTTAACCAATTTTGAATTGATTTTAATTAATAATTCAATGTAGGGGGAGGGGGGTAATGTCGTGATATGTTTATATATTGAAAGATTGGAGTAATTTTCAAAATTTCATTTATTTAGAAAAATTTTTATTTTTGTTTAATTTTGAAAAATTTATTTAAATTCTAAGTAAGTATTTGCAGTTTCCACCAACTGATTAAGGATTAATAAAGGGTTTTTGCAAATCAAAACAAAACTTAATTAAAAAAGTTTGCAGTGCTTAATTTTGAAAATGAAAAAAATTCAAGATTTTCAAAAATTGAAGCAGATAGATGGAATATAAAATTATAATTAATCCTTGGGTTGAAGAATGACTTAGTTGACATTGGAATTTTATGGAATATCTTCATAGAAAAAACTAAATCCGCAATGACAAATGGTATTCTGCTTACATTTTCAATAAAATAAAAATTAAACCATTGAAAATTGAAAATGTGTTAGGTATGTTGGTTTAAGAATTGAAGTATTCCAATTATAAGAAAGGAGTGGTAACCTTATTGATAACAACATATAATGTCATTAATAAGAAAATAATTGCAGATAATTAAATGTGTTAATATTTGATAAATATAATTTAAATAAAACAATAAAATTTGCATTGATTTATAAATTTAATGGAAAGATGTGACCACATGGATAGCTTCGATTTGATTATTTTAATTAATTTGAATTTGAACCGACCAAATTTCATGATTAAATGGGGAAAATCATTGCAATATATACACTGAGTTTCAACCACTGGTTAATCTAATGTTTAACCGAGCATTGAAAAATAATAAAACTAAATCAACTAATTATTGTTGATTTTCTTAAGAAATATAGAATTTTAAAAATGATAATTTAATTTTATGCAATTTGTTTATTTTATAATAGAGAAATTGCATTTTATTATTATTATTATGCATTATGCAAGTTTGTTTACTATGAATAATCTTAACTCTTCTGTTTTTTCTAAATTTAATTTCTTTTTAATTTTTATTATTTTTCCCTGCATTGTTTCAAATATTAGAAATAATATTTATACTATCTTATAGTTCAGACTAAATTCCACTCTATTTACTACTTAAAATCATTTTTAAATTTAGGACAGAAGTTTGAAAAAATTTCATAAGATAATTTTAATGTAACCATACATGTATTCAAGTATTTTTGCAATAAGTTCACTTTTGAAACAATTGGTACCCTCGGGACAAGAAATTACCATCCTGTTTTAAACCTCTAGGCGAAATTTCTCGACCTTGGACTTCCTATTTTCGGCCAATATTACTCATTTGCCCATTGCTAAAATTTAAATTAAATTAGGACAAAGCAAACTTGTCTGTCTAAGAGCTTTGATATAGTTTCAAATTTCATCACAACCAGAAATAAATAATTCTGAAATACATTTTGACCTTATAACTTCAAAATTTCTTCACATTCCAATACCAAACTTAAATACCATGTGTACCTATAATATATGTAGCATTATTTATTAATAGGTAGTATGGATAACAATGGGTTTCCTTAATAAACAAGTTTATATTTACATAAGAACAGGAAACAATAAGTTCTGACGAAGGTCGTGACAAAATTTTGACACAAAGTTCTAATCAAAATATTGGTTGGATAAAGGGCAAGAGTTGGTTTTGAAAGCTCAAATCTGAAGTGTAAATATTATTTCAGTAAGGTAAAGATCCGAAACGTAATTCTGGTTTTAAACCAAATCCGCTGATTTTAACATTCCAGTGAGGAAAGTATGCCAAATTAATTATTTTGTATTTCTTAAATTGAGATATATTTACAATTTATGTGTGTCGAGATACAACTCTATTTTAATTTTTGAAGTTGGCATTTCCCAGGCGCAATTTTGATTTCAAAATGATCAGAATTTAGAAAATTCGATGCCATAATTACAGTAATTTGTGTGTTACACTAAAGCGTGAAAAATAAATTCCTTGCACGAATTAACAGTTTATATAATTAAAGATATTTTTATTACTTTAACGATGGCTACTGAGTTTAAATGTTTTCAATGTAAAAAGCAATCCTTTTCAATAAAATTGCTAAATTATCGGCACGAAAGCTGATTTTTATTTCACTTAATCGATCGCGATTGTTCGCATTTTATTAATTTGTCAATTTGTTAATACAAACTTTCCTTATGGCTTAACTTCTGTGGTAGTAAGTACATCTACATTACTTAAAGTTACAATTTAAAATTATCTTAAAAGTGAAAGTAGTTTTGGTTTCGTGATATTTAAAATTAATTTGTTTTATTGCTGATGCATTGACCTCGTTATTTGAGTCTGGCCAATATTGTACGACGTTAGAGGCAGTAGTAAATTTTTTCATTGTCAAAAAAAGTATATTGTTGTAAAAATAAAACTAATTAAATTCAAACATATTTGAAACTGAGCCTGTAATCTATCCGGAGACCAACCCAATCACCGCATTGCTATCACAAATATTTTTCTGAGATCGTGATTATGAAAAATCAATAATTATATGATTTTTTTGAAACAACGCTGGTGTTGACTTTTACTTTTTCGATATAATTAAATTTGAACTAAGGACAATTAATTGTGGTTACTTAAGATTGTAAGTAATTGGTAAATTTTATAATAATATTAACACAAGGTCGGCTAAGTATTTTTAATCTGTTTATCAACAATAAAAAAATTTGTGGAACAAATATTTTCTTGCTAATTAAATATAATCAACGTTTAATATCAAAACGTGAATAACTTGTAATTTTCAATGCCGATTTTGAGTCAGACGAAAGAGTGTGAACGATTTCCAGGACAACTGAGGTAAACACTCTTAATTGGAAAAAATATAACAAGAAACTGAAATAAAGTTAAATAGAAAATCAGCAAAGACAGAGTTGTGAAGGCAGTTGTGCTGCATTAGGGTGAGTCTCACGGAGAGCAGGCTGTCGGAAAACTGCAAATTTTTAATCCCAAGATTCATGAATAGCAATTGAGATCCCCAAAAACCCGATTGCTTCTTTTATTCCTTTAAAACTAGATTCTTTCGGAAAAGTTAAAAGAGCAAACCCAAAACAAAGCTAATCTATCGAGATTTTCTAAGATTCTCTCAGATTTCCCTGGTGTACAACCAGATTTTTTCGATGATTCTCCCCTAAGCTTAAGCCTTCAACTAAGTACTAGCGGAAATTCATGATTATGTGTGTTTTATGTTTCTTTCTTCATTAGTAAATTAAATATGCATTGCCAATCCTGTTTGAGAAAAAACTCTTTTTCATTTTTGTATATAATATGTTACGGTCAATGATGACAATTCAGCCATTAACGTCAATGGCCGGACAATAACGTCAATGAGCATGCATTTTGTGCATTTACATCATTGTCCGGGCAATGACGTTATTGCCCAATACAAGGTTGGCAAAGATGAAACTACTATTCTACAGATTCCATATGAATTAATTAAATTAAATTAATTTTCTTCCGGGCCGCTTTGGCTGACGCAAACACGACAACTCACGAATCCACCCTAAAATGATCGTTTGATGCCTTGAAAAGGGCCGAGTTGCTGTCATTTCCACGGAAAAACGCATGCACGACAAATAATTGTCCCGGGTTGAAGTGCATCACCATTTTGCTGTTCCTTATAGTAATTATTTTATAATATCATCATTGTCCAATCCATTTTGGATAATAACGTTATTGACCGGCCAAAGACGTAAATATTACAAATATATTTACATCATTGCCGTTGACATCGTTGACGTCAATGGCCGGTCAATGACGTTAATGGCCAGCGTAAATGGACATTGACGTCATTGTCCGGCCATTGACGTCAATGCCCAATTCACGTCATTGAACGTGACTCTTCTACTCCTCATTAGTTTTATTTGCATTAACTGGTGCTTATCACAACACCAAATTTTTTCATTGAAATAAAGTTGGAACTTATAATAGGTTAGATCTCGAAGAATTTTTATAAAACACCCGTTCGTATGCTCTCGGAACTGATGAGTTAGATCTCAAAGTTAACTAACACTTGTAATGACATCTACGATTTGGTGATCTTAAGCAGTTTTCGCTACGCCTTTGAATCTGGGAAGAACTTCTAGCCTTACGTCAGTCAGTATAACCTTATGTTCTCATCAGGGGCGGATCCAGAATCTTTTTCTAGGGAGGCACAAAGGGTTGAGACCGGCAAAAAGGGTTCTAAGATTTGAGATTGTCTCCTAGTTTCCATGTTAATTTCAAGCGTCTGGGGGGCACGTACCCCCGTGCCCACCCCCTAAATCCGCCTATGGTACTCATTACACCTTGTCTTCTTCTTTAAGACTTTAGTCCTGTTACAGTATGCAACAGGTCCGATCCCGGACTTATTATATATAAGAACAGGGCCGATTTTTGGTGATTTTTACAAAAAATTATCATCGGACTTCTTTTTGCCATTATTGTTGAGCACTTCAACAATATTCTAGTAGATGCTAATATTATTCAGCGGTGAAATCGGCGCGACCAGGCATTAAACTGCGGTTTCTCGCTCCGTAGCCCGCCGATTTAAACTATACACCACATCGCTGGTCTCATTATTAGGGTATCTTAGGAAATTTTAGAAAATTCTAGAAACTCTTAGGAAATTCTAGGAAATCTCATAAAACTAATCTAGCAGTGACGGTACCAGGGGTGGGCCAGAGTGGGCACTTGTCCACCCAGTTTTGATTTTATTTATAAATTTTGTGTGCTCCTGCCCACCCCAAATATATTGAGCCCAATTTGTACCCACCCATTTCAAAAATGCTGGCGCCGTCGCTGAAATGTAGTACCGTAGAATGGGGTAAAGTGAATCACTGTTGACGGTTTTTTTTCATTTACTTCTCTGTATTACTAAGAATTTCCTTCTGATTTAGGTAAGATTTCCAATCGACTCAGAGTAATGGCCAACAAAAGTCTGATTCACTTCACCCCATTGGGTGAATCATTTAAATCATTTACTGATTTGTTAAATATAGGATTTTTGTTCTTTTAAAGACAATTACTAATGAATTACCATCAGACCCCCGGTTTGACAGCCCAAAGATTTGTACATATGCTATGCTATTGATTTTCATTAAATTGAAACATTTTAATCTTTCAGAACAAATACATGTTATATAGAGCAGTGGTAATTCCATATAATTAGTCGGAAGCTGGGGGTGTAACACCTCCCCCCCCTGCTTTCGTACACATAACGTAACGTATAAATGTATTTTGTTCTGAAAGAGTGAAAAGTTTCTATTTAATAAAATTAAGAACAGAGCAGCAGACATACATGTTTTTTGTATTTTAAATCGGGGGGTCTGGGGGGTATAGAATACCCCCCAGTAAACAAAAAAGTTGTATTCAAGAAAAAAACTCTTATTATGTCAGATAATCGTCAACTTTACATCATGAATCGAAATAATAAAGTAATAATATGCAGTACTTGGAAGAAAAATAACCATATTTTTATCTCCGGAGTTTCCCATGGCTACCAAAGTTCGTCCAAAATCAACTAAATCAAGCAGAAATCAAACTTTTTGTGACTTAACCGACGGCATTCTTTTCATCTTCTTCTAGAAACATAATTTTTTCCTTACAACCGCTGTTAACCTACTATTTAAGGACAGTTTAAATTAGTAAAGTAAGAAAATAGTCTTTGATTTGGACTGGGCCGAATATAAGAGAGTGGTTTTGGGGGTTCAAACCCCCCATGGGTTAAGTATTTCTAAATAATTACTACATTAATCAACAATTAACAACAACAACAATCAATTAAGTCAACCTTTTTTTAATTCTATAAACCCCCCCCCATGACCAATCGCTGTTCTGAATCAAATTGTGTAATTTTCTAAATATGCCAACGGTAAAAATGCCGACAATAAATTGTAAAACGCCGACGTAAATACACCGACCACTGTATAACCGGTATAACGAGTAACATCTCTCGAACATCTCTGTATAATAGCCAGAACTCGAAAAAACTCAGTAGCTCTAGAAGATCTCTATAATAGCCTGCAAAATGATTCATCATATTGATGAACAAATTCATAAATGCAATGATTTGTTTCATGAATGCTATGAATTTTGTTCATTGACACAAAAATGATGAAATTATTATCAATTATTTTTTTCAGTGTAGCTAGATCTCGAAAATTAGGGATCTAGACAGACAAAATTATTGTTTTTAAGTAAAATTCGGCTATAATGAAATAATTAATAATTGTTAGATTAATTATTTGTTGGCTCAATGCTGTCGGGCTTTAAAATCATCTGCATAATTACTTGTCGGCGTAATTACTTGCCGGAGTATTTAGTGTCGGCATAATTACCGTCGGCGTATTTTTTGCCAGCTTAATTACATAATACCAATTTATTTGGGTTGAGATGATTAACTCACAAAATATGGCTAGTACATCAACATCTAAAATAGTCATTTAAAAAATAAAGTTGCTAAAATTCTTTACAACAAAGTATATGTAATGTTTTATCGTAAAGACCACGGTTGCGGCGCAATAACCAGGTGCACTTCAAAGCCCAATATTTTGATATTATTATTTTGAGAGCGTATAGCATCGCAACCGTTGCTTCTAAGAGAAAACATGAAAAGCCCTTTTTTGTAGAAAAATGAGTCTTCTTTATTTTTGTAAATTACTATTTTGGATGTACGAGCCATACTTGGCAAGTTATTTCCATTAAACCATAAATAGGGTCATAAACAACAATAAAAAAATTCAGCCTATCGGAGCTTTTTCCCGCCTAAAAGCCTAAAAATTAATCAAATTTTAAAGGTCAAAATTAACGATGGAAACTGCTTTTATTAATAGCAATAGTAATTTCATTAAAGTTGTGGCAATCAAAAGTTACTGAGATTTATGAGATTATAAATCTTAAATTAAAAAGCAAGTGAAGAGTTTCTATTTGAACCAATTTTTGACAACTTTTATTAGCTTTAATCATCGCCCATAAATACACTCGATTCATTTCACCACTTATTCTGTTATCAAAATAAAATAATTAAAAAATTAACTATATTATCAAGAAGCGACAAGTCTAGCCGATCCGTGCTTTCCATCTACGATAACCAAAACGCAGTGTCATAATGTTGGTAATTTGTTTTTAATAATATCGGTTGGGTTAGAATCCTTTATCCTTCAACTTTTGTTTTATGTTAATTCTTGAATAATCGTGTTTCTACTATTTGTTTCATTATCCGTGATCATAGGTCTTCGGATCTTTTAATCGACCCAGTGAATGTTACTCGAGGGTGAAAACCCAATAATTAACCTTTCTTAATACTTGAATGGATTCAAAAGACCAAGACCAGGCAATTAAAAAAAAGTAAATTAATCAAAAATTACCTAATTGAAAAATCAAATAATTAATTTTAAAAAATGTGACTATTGCGTTGGACTCCAATTTCTTCAGCGGGCGCAGGAGTCGTAAATCATTTAATATAACAATTTTAATTGTACGTTGATGACGTATCTTGTATTATATTCAGGTTTTTTCGACGTTTTTTCAAAATAACGAAAGACCCAGGAAGTAACCTTTCCTTATTATATATTTGCATGGTAAGATCGTCACTATAATAGTACAATAAATTATGGTTGGAAGATTGTTCAGAAATAGCATCAAATTTAATTTGGTCCTTTGACATTCGAAGTGTTAACCGTCTTATTAACGTCGATGCTTTATTTATTGCTTATTTTGACCACACAAAAAATCAGAAAGTTATTAAGACCTGATTTATTTTTATTTTTCCTCGAGGGGACAGGTTTCTTTTGAAATTGACTTTCCTTCATAGACAATATGCACCAGATCGAACCACACTCATTATGTAACTTCAGCCCAGATGAAAAAGAAAGTATAAATTATAAAACAAAAAAAAATAATAAAATAAATTAAAATTACGAGCAATTTAAAGAACGTTGACCATGAATTTTTTGATGTACCTGCGATTATTTTATTGTGAATTTATTATAAAAATAAAAGTTAAATTTCTAATTTATTTTTATAACCTACATGAGTGTTTATATTCGTAAATTTTTGTACCGTTATTATACCGTCTTTATGAATTATTCATTAGAAAAATTTATATTTCTTAATTTAGCCAATTCAATGCCAATGCATTTTTGGTCAATATGAGTAAACATAAATTTTGCATTCAGAACCACTTAGTCGAGAAGTTCAAGAGTCAGCGAAATACTTCAAAAAAATGTAAATTAAAATTTCGGCCATGAACGGACTCATTTTTGTGGAAATTGCGCTGATCTGATATGTTTATAATTTTCAAGTTTATCATTTTTGCTAAAATATTTCGAAATATTTTTGCCACCGAGCAAATGTGAGGGTTAATGGATGCTTACTTTATTAAGCAATTAAGATTTTCTTATTTATGCGATCAAAGGATTAATAAATTTTGCAGACAACAAAGAAAATTTGTTGTTTTCTCAATGTTATTGTGATAAAAAAATTTCAAAATCAGGTTATTCCCCTTCTTTCATTCGTTCATGGAAAATTGCTCTGTTATTCCATTGGATTTTCCCCTGAAGGATGAAGGCGTGAAACGAGAAAAGTGCTAGTCTGTAATTATAATCGATCATGTAATATTTTATAATAACAAATTAAATAAGATGTGATACATTCGGTCGAATAGCCATTTAAAGTTCATTCCAAAAATCTAACAATCAATTATTCACGCGTTTAAGTAACATTAGAAAGTTTATTGCGGTTTTAAGAAGAAAGAGAAGAAAGTATGGATTTTCTAACACAAGAGATCATTATTAATATTATTACTTTAATAATTATTTCATGCACTAACTGCAATCGGCGATCTTGCAAATTTGTAAAACTCCTTCTTTAGACCTGCGTTTGCTTTTTTCAGCAATAGCTCCCCATTAATCAATGTACATGCTTGATTACGTATAAGTAATTAATGATTATATGAGCTTAGAACATATGATTAAATAATTTTTTTTTAGATTAGCTTTCCCTTTTGGTGACCCTAGGTAATATTGTTCACACTACATTTGCATAATGAACTTTTTTTGTGGCAGTAAAAGATAATGTAAGGACGACCACTCATACAATACTACTAGAAAAAATTATGCTGAATATCAGCCTGCGTCACGAAATATAGATCAAGATTACATAGATACAAATGTACCACGCCTTCGCATAAATATAAAATTAATAAAAATTAATTTGTAGGTCACATTTTTACCAATATCTCAATTTTGCCCGAGCAAATTTCACGACAGCAAAACTAATTGGTATCTTAATATATCAAAATATCTAACTCTAATTTGTCGTATTTGAGTAGGATCATGTCGTAGGATGAATTGGAAATGCGCCTTTGTTTAATTATACAATTTCTAAAGGGCAAATTATATAATTTATTGGATTTTAATTTTAATATTGTTAATGAACAATCCAACTTAAGAGATAAAGTCATAAGTCGAATCCGCTTGGATTAATCATCAGAATTTCAGATTTTTCCATGTGTACAAAAATAGATGTTCAAGCCAAACAGAAATTAAGCAAAAAATAACAAAAATAATATAATTTCAAATTGGAAACTATAATAATTTAATTTTTGAAAAATAATTTTCTTTGTAAAATTTTGAAATTCACTTGAAAGATTTTCCAGTCAGATTTTTAATAATTACTCAATTCTTGACAAAACTGCAGCACAATCGAAGAACCTAGTAAGTCGAGTTACAAAAAATCTGGAATTTTTGTGTTGAATTTTCAGAAAAACAATGTGAATTTTGAATATGCAGAATTTTTGTACTGAATTATGGATTGGACTTCAACAAATTCATTTTTATGATTTAATTATTCTGCTCCATTGATTTTCTTCAATTTTAACTTTTTCTCATTGGTAAATTTAATTTCTAACTAGAAAAAGTAATATAAATCAACAACTTCACCCCCCAATTAAATTAGTTACCACATCATTCGCGTCCTAGGAGGTCGAGGCGGCCGAAATGCCAAAAATATTAATGCCAATATTGGTAGATTTAGTTTGGTTTTATTTATAATATATATTTTCTTATTTTTATCATGACATCTTACATGAAATTCTAATGGTCTGAATGTCTGAATTCCATTTTTGGAATTTCTAGATCTATTAAAATATATCACAATATCCTTGCAGGTTTAAATAGTAAAATCGGTCGTATAATTTTTGAGTAACAGGTGTCTATCAATAAGACCACTTTAAAACCTAGGTATGCACTTAAATTTTTCAATCAAAACACTTATTAACATAATTATTACTAGATTACCTAGATTGTGCGGTCTAAAGACCGCATTGCGCCGTCACCCTCTTATTACTTCGCAATAGTATTCGGTTGGTAATTTAAAAATTAAATTTAATTTAAAAATATGTTTTCTTTGAATTAAACAACTTAAAAAATTTTTATTTAAATTAAAGCAAATATATTTGTTTGTAAAAAATTGTTCAAACAAAATGGTTTTGTACGATTAATTTTCAAAAATCAAAATTTATATAAATCCAAATATAAACTGCAATTTGGTAATATTAATCAACTTTCAAAATATACCAACCATCTCTTCTCTCTTCATATTCAATTTTCAATTATTAACAAAAACAATAATTTTTTTTAATTCAACCATCTCTTCGAGAAAAACTAAAAATAATCATAATATATAGTAAAATTAGAAACAGAACTTCGTCTAAACCGCTTCTGACAGCCATTTTTTGGCAAATAGCCCGGTTTCCCCACCTAGTTTTTGCCATCTTAAGTGTAGATTCTGATTCAAGTTTGGGTTTTAAAATTACTTGCCACTTTTCTCCTTCAATCAATACAATTCGTGAAACTCTGGAGGCTGAGAATATACCTCCCAACCCCCCCAGGGTTATACTGCCTCGGTATAGGTATACAGATTTTTAACCCGAAAGTATACCAGTAAGTAGTTGTGTTCAAAGGAAAAACTACGTTATTAAACTCATAAAAAGAAAGACATAATAATATATTTCGTTTTTTGGTACGCAACACACCTCCGATTGGTTCATTTTAAATTGCCAACCTAATACAATTGCGAGAGATGCGGTCTTTAGACCGCACAATGTATGTAATCTAGTAATAATAATATAAACATGTGTTTTTAAAGTGATCTTATTGGCAGACAGATAATTTTCAAAAATCAATTACTCAAAAATTATACGACCGATTTCACTATTTAAACCTATATTGAGATATATTTTAATAAATCTAAAAATAAATCTTCCCAGAAAATACAAATCCTACACAATAAAAACTGTTTTCTTTGAATAATTTTTTTAAGCAAACAAATCTTAATTCATTTAAAATAAAATAAGTTTTTAATAAATTTTAAATTTAATAAAAAAAACCAAATGTTTTTTTTGAATTAATCAAATTGTTGTCTAACCAAATGTATTTTATTTAAATTAAACAAAATTTATTTGCTAAATAATTATTCAAACAAAATTGTTTTATCCGGTTAATTTAAAAAAATCAAAATTCATATAAATCCAAATATAAACTGCAATTTGGTAATATTCATTAACTTTCAAAGTATACAAATTATCTCTTTTATCTCCAAATTCAATTTTCAATTAACAAAAAAATTCCAAAAGAATACCAGAAAATTTAAAAAATTTAGAAAATTATAAAATAAATAAAATAAATAAATAAAAAATAAAAATGATACTCCGATATTACTCAAAATAATCTTGGAAACTCTGAAAAGCAGAAAAAATCTCAGCAGCGGTAATGATCCTAGTAAATCAAGAAAAAACATATTCTTTTTGAAATTTTGAGTTAATTATATAATTTCGGGATGACAAAGTTCTAATCTGGAATATGTGAGTTAGTTAGAAAGGTGTTTGAAAAGCAGCAGCTAGTAATTTGCTATAATAGGGAGACGACGTTAATTCTTACGCTTTTTTAACGTTGAATTAACGTTTATATAGAATATTTATTAAAAACTTGGAATTTTAATTTATAATCAAGAACATCCTATTACTGAAGTACCGAAGAATATTTTATATTCCTCAGGCTACAATCCACAAACGTATTTTTTTAGGAGTGAAAGGTTTTTGTTTAATAAATCCAAGAACACAAGATAAACAAAAACCTTTCGTCTTTAAAACCAGCGGAGTATAATTTCGTTCAAAAAAACAATTCCGAGGGCCAGTATTTCGGTCTCAGTGTAAACCCAAAAAAAATTCTAAAAATCTTTTAAATTAATTTTAATTCTAAATTTTATCAAAATTTAATTTTGTCGTAAAAAACAATTGCTTTTAGAAAAACGTAGATTTTTAAATTTGATAAATTAAATGAATTAAAATCAAAGATATTAGTGTTGATAGAATAATTAATTTTTAAACTAATTTATTAAATTTAATTAAACTAATTTCTTTCTATTGTTCTTCTTATTTATAAATAATTTTTTTTAAATTAAAATTTTGCGGATCAAAAATAATCTATAAATACAAAATGAAATTTTCAATGTAATTAACTAATTATATCTAAATTATGAAAATTAATCTAAGTACAAATAAAAAAAATGAAATTTTTATTCTAATTAATTTAATTTTTATATTATTTATATTATTAAAAACTCTCTTGTCTCTCTATTTTGTTCTCAGAAATTCTTATGTCTAAGTTCATTTCTATTAAAAACCGAAAAATTTTGAATAATTCAAACTTGAGCTGAATATAGCTGAGTAGCTCAAACTTTTCATGAAAGCAGAAATTTACGAAGGCAAAGCAAAAAAATTTGTAATCATTTTTGAACTTCAAAAAATTCAATTGTTAATCTACACCCACGTCAGTAAACTTTTGCATATATCTGCTCATTGCTGATTCTTGCAACAATTATTTAAATTGACAATGCACATAATTCATCAATAGGTACGACATTAACGTTTTAATTAAAGCCATTAAATGCCATTAAACAATTACACTTGAAAAGTTATATTGACAATAGGTTACGGCCTACCACAAGTTTTCTCTCAACAGATGATATAATCGTGCAGCATAAGAACCCAATTCATTAATAATTGCATTCGAAAGTTGCACTTTTAAGTCAACATTGATATATCAGAAATGAAAAATGTTCATCGGACAAAAGTCCGACCAGCTAATCTGATACCGAACGACTAAACGAAAAATTTCAGTTTTGCAGTTTTCAACATCTGCTTTACTTTCAATATTAATCTATTTTTGAGTAGGTGGTATATGGTTTTTACGTGAAGGTCCTCTTTGTAAGTATGGCCTTGACCTCGGCGAAAAAATCAATTTTGGAAATTAGTCAAAATTCGTGACACGGAGACAAGATCAGTTGCAGACTAAAATGCAAATGCATATATACAGAGGTGTTTTTTTTCAGCGGAAACAAACAAAGAAAAATCGTATCATAATAAGAAGGTGTGGTCTCGATCATTATATCCTTTTTTTAATTTTCATTTGACATTTATATATCCGTGAACTGAAACATGTCGAAGAACTTGTTTGCTGGAACCTGTGCAATTTTTGTGTATTACGAAATTAAAGTAAAAACTTGCTCGAAATATGTCGGAATTGAATTATTTATTGTTCTATAGATGATGATTAACATATTAAAATCTGGACTGTTAATGGGTCCGGAAAATTTGATATGGTTTTTTTAAAAGTGCTAACCTATCAGGTACACTTTAATTTTAAATTATTATTGACCATAATTAATATTTTCTTGATTACTACAATGTTGTTTGCCAATAAATGTATAATTTATTCAGGTATGAAGGACATGTAAATGTTGATTGTTAATAAATTGAAAAGTGATACATTAAGAGTACTTTATGCCCGACTACTTTTTTAATTATCTATAAGCGATTTATTGAGGTTGATTGGTCCCAAATATACCAAAATAAGACTCAAATTTAATATAGCAGATTACTTACCGACCCCCTCCTTTGGGCACTAACGCCTAAAACGCAAACTATAACAAACAAGAAAATAACTTTCATGTTGCACTAAATCACTGAAGACTTTTCAGATAAATCAAAATTGGGAGTTTTTCAAAAAATCACTTATTTTTCAAAATTGTGCGATACATTTTGAACGATGAAAAACCATACAATTTTGGGTGCACGAAGTGAAACCGTAATTTGATGAGAAATCTCTGTCTCTCATAAAAACTCAATTAATAGAATTTCTAAAATAACCGAAATTCTAAATTGAAGAGAAAATCTAGCGATCGCGACATGCACTACAATAATAAAATTAGAGTACGCGTGAAAATCAGCGCAACACCTGAAGAACTACTTGTTCTCACTCACGCAATTCGTGGTAAAGCCGATCGACAAATAAGTTAAAATTTGAAAAAAGAAATCGAAAAAACTTAAACGTAAAATTCCCTCTCACCTACCCACTGTCCGAGCCGCTGTCCTTTCTCCTGCTGCCCCACTCAATTCGCCTGCAACGAATTTTACATCTTCATGTAAAATTCATACTTATATGTTTTAATTATTTTTTTTTCTTTTGATGTTATTGAAGGTATTTGTTATTTATGGTCATTAGACGATTTCCTTACCATAAATTGTGTGAGTCTGATCTGCCCGAACGGTAATTGTTTGGAATGCCCGATGAGGTGGGAGTGTGATTGACTTTTATAATCGAAAGTGTGTACTCTACTCTACATGATGTCTTCTTAAAGTAATTGTTATGTCATCATCTTCTTCGCTAATTTCATTAAGAGAGAGGAACTGACCTAAGCTTAACAAGATATTGAAGTCAAGGTAGGAAATTATGGCATCTTAATTGAACGTAATTGATATACTCATCACCGCAATCTTTCTCATGTGAATAATAAATTTTTTTTTTGTTTTTTTCAAAAATTTATTAAATTTTTTCCAGATTTGATTTAGATACCAGAACTTTCACTCTGAGACTTTGACGATAACTTTACATAAGCTTTTTATTGATATTTATAAATTCGGAAAGTATGAATATAAAATACCAAATTTGCTGTCGTGAATCATCTTACCAAATCAAGAATATCCGGAAAAATTCTAGTCGAATTTGTGTTATGAGACAAAAATGATATAACAACCGAATGCATTAAATTGATAAAATAAATTTCCTTAAAAACCGGAATTCGCTTATATCATCATCATGATCTAAGGTTCTCACAACCCAGGTCATCAGATGAATTACTTCTTGAGTTCTTCCACCCTCTGGTTTTTGTTTTTTCTTATTGTGCCTTTTCATTCCACCCTGTCGATCCTTCTCAGCTTCCTGCTTCCTAATGGGCGGCTGGTAAAGGCTTAGCGCCATATGCTGATCCTACACAGTAAAAGCTATAATTTTTTTTGAAGCAAATAAATTTTTGGTTCAAGAAAAATTCATTTAAATCAAAAATAATTTTAACTGAAGAAACTAAAAATTATAGTTTGTTGCCCTTTCGGAACTTAATTCTTCTTGAAGTTGAATATTCTCTAGTTTGTTGTTTCCGCCAAACGTAAGTCTAAGTTTCCTGATTGTCAAGTTTGTTCGATTTGCTTCAGTTCTTAGTTTGAATTTTATATCTCTATTACTTCTTCTTCACATGCAGCTCCGTCTAGTTTCTTTCTAAAATTATTTAACCTAAACTCCTTCAATTATTGTCTTTTTAAGCTGGGAATTTCATATTCATCACAGAGAGAAATATGTGTTACTAATCCACACAATTGTGCAGAAAAATTACACAATTTTTGTTTGGATCCTATCAGTGACGTAACAAGCAAGTGAGGGACCCGTGTGCGAAGTTGTTAACGGGGGCTCTGCTTTTATAAACGACAAAACAAATTTGTATTGTATTATTGTATTATTGTATTCATGCAATTCCAGTAATTTTCAAAAACTTTCAATCAAACAAGAGCGGATATAAACACGAGTAACTACCCCCCCCCCCTATTTAATTTTATTAAATATTTAAAAAAATATATAGATGAGTTTTTTTATTTTTAAATTTTCTGAGATTGTCTAAATTACCTAAAATATCCTAGAATTTTCTATTTCCTCTAATTTTCTACATTTCCTAATCCTAAAATTTGTGACATCTGTAAGGATTTTCTAAAATTTTCTGGGATTTCTTAGAATTTCCCGTTCTTTGTTTACTTATAAGTGGAAAACTGATGGAGAAATTGTCTAACGGAAAACTAAAGGGAAGTTTGAGGAAATCTAGAATATATTATATACTTTTTTTTGCCTTTTCAATTTTCTGAGATTTCATTGGCTTTAAAATTTTCTAGATTTTCCTGAAATTTCTATGGATTTCTTGAGATTTTCTATATTTCTACAAATTTTCTAAGAATCTGTTTCTTGAGATGTCTAGGAAGTTTTTAGAATTTCTTGAGATTCCGTTCACTAGTACACACAATTTTTCCGGCGAATTCCCTTAGTTTTGTACTAACAGGAAAACCGAAGGAAAAATCGTGATATACAAAAATGTAAAAAATAAAGTAAAATCAAACATTTGATTTTGACAAAAAACATAAAAAAACTGGGGCGTTTTAACTTTAATTTGTTTTTTCAACAAATATAATTGCTGGTGCACTGGAGGGTATTCCATACCCCCCAGACCCCCCGGTTTAAAAGCCCAAAATTGTGTGTATACGTTTTGTGATTTATTTTTGTAATAAAAATTTTTCACACTGTCAGGACAAATACATTTATACGTCATTTTTATACAATTCATACCTCCAGATTTATAAACAAAAAGTCTTAGTGCATATTCATAGGCGGATTTAGGGAAGAGGGCATGGGGGCATGTGCCCCTCCCAGACGCTTAAAAATAACAAGGAAACAAGGAAACAATCCCAAATCTGAAAACACTTTTTGCCCATCTCGACCTTTGTGCTCCCTCAGAAAAAAATTCTGGATCCGCGCCTGTGCATATTCACACATCATGTACCGTAAAAATTCGCACCGGGGGGTCTGTGGGGTGTGGAACATCCCTCAGAACATAGTAATTAAAAGATCTTTTAGAAAGTTACATTCCTGCAACGGAAAATTCTTTAACTATAATTGCTAGTGCACTGGAGGGTATTCCATACCCCCCAGACCCCCATGTTTGAAAACCCAAAGGTGTGTGTGTGTGTGTACGTTTAATGATTTACCTTTAAATGAAACTTTTTATTCTCTTAGAACAAATATGTACATCTACATATCGTTGTACGTTGTACATTTACAACTCTCACCGGGGGGTCTGGGGGGTGTGGAACACCCCACAGAATATAGTAGAAGTCACAAGTTTAATAGAACATAATTGCTAGTGACCTAGGGGTATTCTATACCTCCCCAGACTTCAAATAGCATCTAGTAGTGCTCCTCCTATTTTTGAGATTTTTATTAAGATTGAAAAGGTCACAATATAACTGGGGGCCCTTTTATGCTACTCCTGTGCTTTACAATTGATTTAGTACCTACCAATATACCCTACTCGTCAATTCATAAATATACCAGTTAGCTCTAAACCATCTGACTAACAACCATAGCGCATAAGGCCCTAATGTACTATGCGACATGGTGCAGGTGCCGGGCATCTTCTTCTTATTCTACTAATCCACACAATTATGCTGAAAAAGTACACAATTGTGTAATTTTTCTGCACAATTGTTTAGATTAGTAACATACATATGATGTTTCTCTCTGTTAGTCTCTTTCAACTCCACTAAGAGGTGGTCTTATGGTTTTTAGTGTCTTTTGTTAAGTCCTGTCTCGACGAAAACCCGACCTAACCTAACCTAACCAAATTTACTTACACTTCAACTGGGTTTTCCTGACTTCTCTTGATTTATTAATCTTTCGTTTTTATCGTAACTTTCAATCAAACTCAATTTCTACGACGTTGTCTAGGGATTTCGAGTAGGTATAAGTAAAAATTTAGCAGAATTTACTAGTATAACACTAAATTGAAGCGAATAAACTATGAACTAACTTAAAATATCGATTAATTTAGGAAATAATGGAATTTAAGTTTAGGTTTTTCGCATAAAAGTAGGCGATTTGCTCATTCTGTTGACGGTACGTGAGCTTGACATAAACAATAGATAAGTAGCCTCCGTTGCCTTCTAGGAGTGTAACAGTTAATATCATGTAAAAGATTTATTTTAAATTGGATTTTGTTAATTATAGCTAAATTTAACTTAAATTAAGTTCCAGTTTTTGTAGTACCAGAATTTTTGAATTGAAGTGGCGCGGCGTTAGGGATGTTTTTAACAAGTAAACTACTATAATTTATAAAATATAGATAAATTATTTCAAAATGACAAATCTAGCAAAATCATAGATCTAACAAAATAACAAAACTTAAAATCAGGAAATCTTTGTTTTTAAGTAAATTTCGGTTATAATTAACGAAATCCGATTTAAAGTTAAATTATGGATATAAGAAAGGCTATTTTTAAACAGAAACACCCGTATAGACCGTCCGGTTGATGTGTGATGATATATCTTCTTGCAATCTTCACAGCAGCGTATTTTGTAGCCCAACAGCTGAATTTTTACTATTTTTTCAGTCCTATTTTTAATTTACGTAATGATCTACTAAATGCAGATCTAACGTTCGCCCCCTTCTAGAGTTTTGACTCTAAAAAGCTTGTCACTTTGTTTTCGGAGCTGGCTGCTCTTTCTTCCATTCTTAGCAGATAACAAAAAAATAAAATTTTAAATTAAAACAAAAATTACTAGAGTAAAACTTCAGTAAGTGAGTGATAGTAGCATTCAAAAATACATAGAAAATTAATTAGGTGATGGGGTCTGGTAGGTGCAAGTTTTCAAAAGTGGGAATCCAAAATCCATATTAGTCTACATAGGTATTAATTTCGCAGTTGTGAAGAAAAACCTTTGCTGTCAAAACGATTATTATGTGTAATATTGCTTATGTTATGGACGTCGAAATCTTGAAAGAAGGTCATAGAGACAGCATTCCAATAATTTAATTAATAGCAAATATGAATATATAAATCCTTTTTTTTTAACTAACAAGGAGACATCGGCAGATGCCAACCGAGCAACAGATTCTAATAAAATTTTAAAATATTGCGAAAAATTGAGAGCGGAAGTAGTTGTTCGTCGAGTCTTCTTTAAAATATTAATTTTTCATGAGAAAACCAAATCAATTGCTACCAACGGCTGCAGTTCCATTTGCTGCACTTCAATAACCACGAAATTTAAAAATAAATAAACAATTAATGAAATTTAAAGATCTAAATTAAATATTAGGAGTAATATTTACTAGGACGTTCATTTTAAACGCTTTCTCATCGGTTAGTTTGACTAAAGCTGTATAAATAATTCATTATGCAGTTAATTGTGATAATATTTTCATGTATAATTCATTTAACATTCCAAAGCTTAAACTTTTTTGTTAACATTAATCAGACAACTGAATATATTTATTTACATACTAAAAATATTAAATTCCGGCTACCGCCATCTCGTTTTCGAGATGCGCATGAGGTCCAGGAACCCCTATCTTAATCTTATCTCTCAGGGTAGTAGAAATTTGCTAAAAGGTATGAGATCAGATAAATTTTCGCGAATGCTAAATTTTGCAATATCAGTTCTGTACCAATTAAAATTAATTACCTGCATTAAATTATATTCGTCAATTTCGCAAGTTCGCCATTGTACTTGAAGTTTCAATGTTCGATTTACCTATTTTTTGTTAATGTCCATCTTTGGCCTTTGCTTTGAGTTTCATTCATGTCGGTTCAATTTCCTCCATAACAAAAGGATATGTGCGCCATGATAACTTTTCCAATAATTAATTGCTTTCTAATCGCAAATCCTTAATATAATAATATTTTATTTCCCAATAGACTTATATTTACAGGGTGGACTCCTAAAATTCAAATTTTGTATTTAATAATTTTTTTTTAATAACTAAAATGGATTTTAAGCTTCCAAGGCTGAAGAAAATTTACCTTAAGTAGTAATAATATGCAATGTTTCCGGATGCTCTTAATTTTATTACAATAAGAATTTTCTATTCAATTATATGTAGTAGTACCTACGTAATAATTCTTCAGCGAATTGTTCAGAGAACCTACACTTAGGGTTACTTTGAATAATTCCTAATTATAGTACTTCTAAATTATAGGTATTTACAGTTTTATGTAACAACAGATTAATTTCGGAAGATGCTTTCAGAATATTGCAGTTGTTTTTTACATAATAATTGAAAATTTAGGAAATTTGTTTCCTGGGGATCTAAGTACTTCGTACTTTTCAGCTCCCCGAATAATGCAGTATTTGCATGTTTAATTTGTGATGTTTAATTATATATAATAGAAATTTAAATTACTATTTTTATATTTTTTTATAATCATTTTACAAAGAGTTCCGTTAGTGTAATAGTCAAGCATACTACATTAGACAGGTAGCTTTTTATGTTAACGATATTACAAAACCTGTTATTAATATTAAACCACTCGTAAAAGTCCTCTAAAATCATTTTGTAACCACCCACGATTACTTTTCATTTCTGTAACGCAAACAATTCGATTATACTCACAGTTGTATCGCTTGCTCTTGTTTTGAAGTGAAAAACTGTTAAGAGGATGAAAAAGTGAAGATGATGTCCATAAAATCAGTAATAAAATACTTTTTTATAGATATTATAGTACCTATTACCGTAAAAGTAACCTGTTTTATTCGGAGCTAATGTGCTTTTTGTGGCTTGTTTTTATAGATATTATAGTACCTATTACTGTAAAGGTAACCTATTTTATTCAGAGCTAATGTGCTTTTTGTGGCTTTATATGCATATATAAAATGCATACTCTTTATTAAATCATCGAAAGAAATAATTTTGTTGTTAAACTAAATTTTTTAATTAGTAACAAAGAAAATGCAAGTTGAACTCCAAAACAACTTGACACTGTTGTAAACCTTAATCAAATATTATGTTTGCTATTGCATAAGAAATAATACAAAATCTTTGAAGGTTTATTCAAATATTCAGTGTAGGCAGCTCCCCGACTCAAAAAGTCTCAAAATGTTTACTTTGTATTTTATGAGTATTTTTTGTTATTTGTTTCGATTTTTTAAAAGATTGTTTAAATATGCATACATGAACACTTACGGTTACAACTAAATATATTTGTAAGCATTCACATTCAACTCCGACCTAAATAAATTTTTTTCAATTTTTTATCTAATAAAACATTCTAAATTTCTAATAATTAATTGTTTATTTTATAATGCAGTTTATCTTTATTATTACAATAATAATGGATTTCAAAAATATGATCTAGCATAAATTTGTTTTTTTTTTTCTTCTATTTTTATGGTCCAGAGTAGAGGTCTATATATCCTTATAATATATCAAATAATATAGATTTAAGTATTATCTTCTTCTTCTTCTTTTCTAGGGTCATCGCATGTTTCTTTTAGACGTTCTTGGGCCCCAGTATATTAAAGAAATGTAGAATTTCCATTTCATCTTAAAAAAATTACTCTGGATGCTCATTTTGACATTAAAAATTAAATACTAAATTTTCGACGGCAGAACGCCGGCGAAATGGCATATGGCGAAACGGCGACGGCGAAATGTATCATCCCTCCTAGCGGTGATTGTATAGATTCTGCTTTATCACTCCAATTTACGTTTACACCTAGTATTTCCAAAAAAATTTAAAATTACTAGTTATAGAAGGGCAGCCCTATATTGGGCATTAGTAATTCCACCATCATGTGGCACATCAATCGAGTTACGCACCAATCAAGCAGTACATCAGTCAAGTTCCACATCAATAGAAATCCGCTGTTTTCAGAAATTAATCCTAATCTATAATATGTCAGCACGCTGCCCCTGCTGCTACAGCGTGTCATTTTTTAGTGAAAAGAAGCACTCTGGTTGGTCCATTTTTTCTACCAACCAAAAAATATATTACACTAAGATTCGTAATCCAAACCAGGAAATTTGAATTTTTAAGCAAAAATTAAGGAAATTTAACCTTCGGGTAGAAAAAATTAAATTTTGCTGCTGACGGAGTTTAACAGCAACTTTCTGTGTTACTTTGAAAATTAATTATAAAAATATAAAGTCAAAATTGTAAATCAGGGGGTCTGGGGGTGTGGAACACCCTCCAGTACATATCGCAGAATTTATAATTTTACAAATTTCGCTAGGAAAAATCGGGAAATTTGAATTTTTAAGCTAAAGTGAGGAAAGTTTAAACCTTAAAGCCGCGTTGACATGGGTAGTGAATCACGACAGTGAGTCACACTGTCACACAATCATGATTTTTGGCCGAGTTAATGTTCACAACAGCAATATAATCATCCGTGTAACCTTCGCCACGAATATAAAAATTATCATATCATGAAAATTAAAATTTGTAAATTCACAAATGTGGAACACGATCGTTATTCACTACCCATGTCAACGGGGCTTTACTTAAAAAATCATTTATTTAAGTGCCTTACTGCTTGGAGTTTAGCAGCAACTTTTGTGTTACTCTGAAAATTAACTGTCAAATGTATCGTCAAAAATGTAAACCGGGAGTTCTGAGGGTAAACATATTCTGCGATAGATACTGGAGGGTGTTCCACACCCCCCAGACCCCCCGGTTTACTTTTATTTTATTTCCAATAATTTATAATTAATCGATTGATACGTGGTTTAAGTAGTGTAACTCGATATTAACTATAATCAATATTTTAGAAAACCCAAAAAGTGCACTAAACACTTTTCAGAACTAAAATGTTTTTCAGTTATCACATGTAAAATACAATATTTATTAATTATCGCCTGATGATGCCATAGTATGTTGAAAACGTTTGCGAATACTTAAAGTGTATTTTACATGTGATAACTTAAAAACATTTTAGTTCTGAAAAGTGTTTAGTGCATTTTTTGGGTTTTCTAAAATATTGATATGGTTAATTTATAATTAATTATTTCTATAATAATTATAAAAATTATATAAAAATATAAAGTCAAAATTGTAAAGCGAGGGGTCTGGGGGGTGTGGAACACCCTCCAGTACAAATCGCAGAATTTGGAGAAGATAGGGAAATTATAATTTTAAAAATTTCGCTAGGAACAACCGGGAAATTTGAATTTTTAAGCTAAAGTGAGGGAAATTTAAACCTTTGGCTTGAGAATATCAAAGTTTGGAAAAACATTTATTTAACTGCTTTACTGCTCAGAGGTTAGCAGCAACTTTTTGCATTACTTTGAAAATATAGAAAACCGGGAAATCCCCCAGTAGAGGAAAACGAAATTAAATGTTCACAAATGATCTACTGTCTAGCTGCCCGTCCACGGACGGGCTTTCCAGCTAGTTTAATAATAAATTATAAGTAATTTTTTGTTTCTTTTGATTTAAATAATCACCGTAGGAGATTGGCCATTTTGCCATCGCCACGGTCGACCGGTCGATTGCGAAGCAAAATCTAGTCGATCATAACTGCCGACACTAGTCGTGATTAATAATAAACCGACGACGAAACCATTGGGGAAATTTGTTGTACAAGTGAAGGAAAATCTGAGAAAATCTAAGGAAATTTGAAGAAATCTTATAAATTACAGATAATCTTGGTTTTTAACTTTTTTGAAAGGAAATCATATGCAAAAGAAAATCTAAGGAAATTTTAGGAAATCCGGGAAAATCTATAGAAATCCAAAAAAATGTCATAAATAGAAATCTGGTGTATTGGGTATATGCTTTCCTCCTCGTATTAAGCTAAGAAAATATCGTTAACACAATGCAAAACTAGCGAATCTGCAAATTTTCCCTATCCAAACCCTCTCAATACAATGTCGATTTTCCACATAAAATAATTTTTGTTTTACTTTTATAGTTACTTGTACCTGTTAAGAAACTCATTATGCATCATGTTTGAAGGTAATTTTGATTTCTGTGGTTCCATTAATAATTTACAATGAAATATATAATCTAAATCCAGAGCCGGCCTTATTTCAGTTTCGCTAGTTTTGCATTGTGTTGACGATATGTTAATTTGTCTACTTTTACCTTAATAGATACCATTATACCATACCCACTTGTCTGGAAAACATGGAAAATTTGGAAAAGTAAGGAAATTTAAGATTTTCTTAATTTTGTCTGGGAAAAGTCAGGGAATTTCTCACTTTTAGTGCCAAGTCAGGGAAATTAAATTATCAGTCAGGAAAAACAATTTAATTCAAATTTTTTTTTAATTTTAAATTCATTATTTGTTTTTAAATTTTAAAATGGAATTTCTTTATTTAAAAGTTAATTTTAATTTAATTTTAATAAAATTAAGATTTTTTTTACATTTTTATCTTCTGATTCAGCGAAAAGTCAGGCATTTCAAAGCATTTCATTCACTTGAAAGCCTTTTCCTGTTTTATTTGTTGTTGTTTGCATGATATTTACCGCCGAACTATTAAATTAACATTGATTTCCTATATTGTATATTTTTTCAATAAAAAATTTCCTTTTTTTTTATTTTGCTCCTCCCTATAAACGCCTATGATTGTTTTCAATTTATAGATTATTGTAATAACATGAAATATTTTCATTTAAAAAGTATTCCTAAATTTAAAAGTTTAAATGTAAATTTTTTTATTCTATATACCTGTTAAAAGTAAAGCTGTAGCAAAAATTTGCGATTATAAATTTATATAATTATATATTATTGTTAATATTAAACATTTAAATGCTAAATTTCGAAGTAACGACGGCGAAATGTCCTAAACCGCTACAAAATTCAAGCCATAGTATTATAGTTTTTAATTTAAAAAGAAGTTGAGTCCATGAGAGCAGGATTAAATATCCTGTCCATTAAGATCTTCCACCAAAAAAAACCTGTGAAATAATTTTATTAAATTTTAAAAAATAATTCTGTGATAATACCCTTTATAACAGTAACCAAATAAATTCTAATCTAATAAAGTATTTTGATTTTTTATTAATTGAAGTAATTCAAAGCAAATAATTAATTTATTAAATTTTTTTGATTTTATATTAGAATTTTTTTCAAAATATTTGTGTCACAATGGGGTCCAGGGGCAAAACCCTTGTTGGGGACAGTAAATAAAATTAAAGTAGGTAGATTATTTAAAAAATTTTAGAATTCCATTGCACTGCATAGTGTATGGTACTTGAAGAAAAAGAAGAATTTTATAATTATTGTAATTAAGGGGTTTGGCCAACCTAGAAACCGAAAAAATAAGCTTTTTTAGAAATTTTTTTTCAGAAAAATTACAAAATTAATTGAGATTATAAAAAAGGGTGTTTATCATACATATCAGTCACTGTATACAATAATTTTTTCGAAGCATTTAATTTCAAAATGGTTTTTTGTGATAATTTTTGATGATTTTTCAAAAAGAACAAATATTTACTTTTAATTACCGTTAATTAGATTTAATTAGCAAAAGAAGAAGAATCAATGTTTTCAAAATTTCAAGGTGGCGTAACCCCTTAAAAACCCCCAAAGGGCTTAATAACAAAATTTATTCCATACATTGCAGACTTAAAATTTTCTAGACAGTTGAATAATGTCCTTTAATCACAAAACAAACAAACATTCTTCCATATTTTGTAGTTGTCCTTAGAAGTCCACTAAATTTTTGTTAAAATTCAAACTGTAATTTTACTAATTTGATTATGAAACTTCCAGACTTTCGTCTGTAGACCTTCATTAAATTAACTTCACTGAACAAAACTTTTACGAACTTGAAAATACTTTTCAGGAAAATTAATGCGCACAGAACTTTTTTGTGTAAATTTTATTTAATATGGTAACGCTGCGTCAAGTCAGCCAGCGCCAAGTTGGCTCAGCGCCGAGTTGCGCCATCCATCCATAATTTTGTAATTAATTGAGATTGAATCATTTCGTTTCTTAAGCTGTATGTTATCTTCACTGTATAATATGGAGGTTTATTATCTTAAGTTATAATTTACTGTGCATGGGGTATATAAATTACAAATTCTTTAATTTTATTATGTTGCCTCGATCACAGTTTTTCATCTAGATGCATAATTACATAATAGTATAAATATTGGATATTAAGAGAGCTAAGAATGCTATAAATCTCGAATCTGGATAATGTCACATACTATAGTTTTATGTCGAATGACAAATTATCTACAATAGCGATTAATGGCCAGTTTAAGTATAAAATAATTAGGTAATCCTAGTTTTAGAAGTCAAACTATCGATTGCAAAAGTAAGCTTTAAAATAAATTATTAGATCTACTAATTAATTATTGAATTTTTGAAATTATAAAAATTTATAAAACTGAATCGGTTTTAACTAAAAATTAACAATTTGGATTATTTCAGTGCGATGATCTTTACTCATCACTAAATTGGAAAATTTGCATACTAATTTTTTATTATGATTTTACTTCTAATTTATTAATTATTATTTAGTAAAGCTTTCTAGGTATTTAATTCAAAAGTACGTACGTATGTACACCTACATGATAATTTATTCTAATAAGAAAAACACTTTTATTTTTTAAATTAAAATTTGAAAATCATAAATTAATTAATTATTTTTTTATTATATTTTACATTAACAGGTCTACTTATTTTTATATCGAAGATTTTCTTAATTTAATTAATTTCAGCGTTGCGATTTAGATAGTGAAATTTAGATAGTAAAACATCAGGTAAAGCTAGCACTAAGTTGCAGACTTGTGCGCTAGCAAACAAATTTATTTATTTTGGTGGCACTTCCGAGTAAATAAACTGTAAAAAATTTTTAATAATAAATCCACAAAAGTTGTTATGAATAAATTTTAAAAAGATTGATTGAAATTATTCAATTAATGATAGAATTGCAGTTTTGCAATAGTTTTCCAGTAATTAATAGTAAATATTATTATGTGGGAATTAGACAAGACTAACGTAATTTTTTTATTGAATCTGGTTTCCCTTTCAAAATTTTATGTGCGTAACCAAACAAAAGTGAAGTTAAAAATTTGAATAAAATTGCTTTTTTGGTTTCTTTTTAAAAATATATTAAAATTTAATTTATTATTAGAATAATTACCTAAATTGTAATTTTATTATCTCTAATAATTATCATTACATAAATTACATTGGCTTTTCCAGATACGAATTGATCTTACAATTTACTTTCTACTGCAACAAAAAGCTGCATAATAAATAACATAAAACGCCTGACTGCAGGACAAAATAAAAAAATAAATTTAAATATCTGAAATTGATTATTTGGTTCCAAAATGGCATGTTATTAAAAAATAATGTCGCATTTGACATTCTAAGAATTTAGATCAATTTTTTGCCTATGAAACGCCCAAAACTAACATTTACAAGAGGAATCCAGTTCAAAAAGATATATCTTAATTTTTATTGCTGTTAATGAAATTGTAAGCACAATTAATGTTAGATTACGTGTGCGTGATTTAAAGTTGAATGTGATAAATTTTTAAATCATAAACGAGTTTGCTGAGATAATTTAGGTCATTATAACAAAATTGAAAGTAATTCTGTCTGGTATATAAATTTATATATACTTATACATATAGGAAATAAACCGTAATAAACTGCAAATAATCAAATTACTTTCTATAACACTGCAAATCTAAAAAAAAATTCATTATAGTCCCTGGTCAATGAAACAGCATAATTTTCTTGCAGTCTACAGAGTAGCATGTTTTCAAATTGCTAATGAAAATTTTGAAAATTAAATTTTCACATTTAGTTTAAATTTAAAGAATTTGAAAGTTTTTGTGCGTAAAAGCAGAACTTGAAAATTTTTCATTTTATTTAAATTTTAGAATTTATTATGAATCATATTTAAAAAATAATTAATTTAAAGTGCTTGGAAGACCATATTTCATGCTCGTTGAAGTAAAGCATAGACCATAGTTAATTAATACAAAATTTCGAATTACTTAAGTTCTAAGGTCAGACAAAAACTTTGGCTCAACAGCAGTTTGACTTTCCAAAAAACTGTAAACAAACAATTATTGTAATTAAGTTGCTACCACATTCCATACTAAATAATAAAAAAAATAATTTGTGGGGTTTAAAACTAAATCTAAACTGAGAAAGTCGACAGTTCGACCAGTAGACTATATAGGTTTGCATGTCTAACATAATTAATTTTTAAAAGCCTTTATTAACCCAGCTTCGTAAATATTACTAATTTTTTTTAAACTTCTGAAATTTTTAAACTAATAAATAAAGAATTTGCGCACTAAACCGACTCGGCGCCGACGATTTGGCGTTAAATCGACTTGGCGGTAACCGACTCGGCACCTACAATTAGGCGCCACACTTACTTCGATTCAAACTTAAAAAATATTTGTTGACTAGAAGTCTAGATGTGTAGGTAAAGGAAAATCCATGAAACACAGGTCATATTTAATTATCTGTCCTCTGAGGCAGCTTTTTCCTTTTCAATCGCCTTTTCCTTAGCGTAAAATTTCGTTTTATCTAATTTCTTTCACAAACAAAATCAGAATTCAGTGTTGGGCCCATAACCTGTTACAATCTTGAAAAACACTCTACAGCGCCCTCGTCCATGCATTTTTGCTAACCCCAAATTAATGGCCTACAAATCCACTTTCGTTTGAGAAGCTAAAAGTCTCATCTAAGTCTCAATTCTTACTTAATAATGGTAATCCTTTGGTGAAGCAATAAAAAATCAATTCTCCGGAAAAGTCTGCAAAAGTAACCTAATGGTGACTTATTAAGCTATAATCATGCTTAATGTTTGATATAATAAATGATTGAACAATAATGAGGATTAGCATCGATTAGAAATTAATAGCTATCACATCAATCACAACTAAAATGTTTAACTGAATTAACCTCAATTAAAATATGTATTAATAATATGCTTTTAATATCTCATAAAAATTAAGGTAATATAATTATAATAATTATAAGTAGGCAGACCCAACGGGTGCAAAATGGTAGCATCATATGATTTTATATATTATTTTCAGTCTAATTCATTGTCTGATGATGCCGTAGTTTGACGAAATTCTCAACGTAACATTAGCCACTTGTAATTGAAATGACCGGTGACGGTACTTTTGGCACTACTGAGACGCAATTTCAATTTTTTTGATAATTGAAATATACCTAGATGCAAACCTGCTACTTTTATAAAAGAATATAATATAACTAGCTGGAAAGCCCATCCATGGACGGGCAGTTAGACGATGGATCTCTTTTAAACGGTATAATTTTTAAACGGATAATTTCGTTTCCCTCTACTGGGGAATTCCCCGTTTTTCTATATTTTCAAAGTAACGCAATCACTTTTTTCCTTGCGAAATTTGAAAAATTATAAATTCCCTCTTTTCTCCAAGTATTTTAAATGAGTGGAATTCCTGGGTTATGTACTGGAGGGTGTTCCACACCCCCCAGACCTACCGGTTTACAATTTCAACTTCATATTTTTACAATTAACTTTCAAAGTAACACAGAAAGTTGCTGCTAAACTCCATGAGCATAAATATGCTTTCCAAGTTTTAATTTTTTCTATCCGAAGGTTAAATTTCCCTCATTTTTACTTAAAAATTCGAATTTCTAGGTTAGTCCTAATCTTAGTTAGTTTAATATATTTTTCGCTTGATAAAATTGTAAACCGGGGGCTCTGGGGGTGTGGAACAACCTCCAGTATATATTTTAGGATTTCCACTTTTTTAGAACACTTGGAGAAGATACGGATACAAATTTCGCCAAGAAAAATCGGGAAATTTAAATTTTCAAGCTAAAGTGAGCGAAATCTGAGTGTTTGTTTTACCAAAAAATGGTAGCAGGAGCTGTAGCGGGAGTAACAGCAGCGTTCTGGAATTTTATATGTCAGGATATTGGTGCAATGTTGGCTTATATACTAAGATAAGTGCATGAATAATCTTTGGTTGCACTTGCATACTGGTTAAGGTTACCAGACGTCCCGATTTGGTCGGGACAGTCCTTTCTTTTACACTCGGTTTTCAGAATTTCCAAAAACTGAAAATATTAATATATCAAATAATGTGTATGTGTAAAATAGTATGTGACTAGCGCTTGCCCATGTTCGTAGCTCGGAACCAGACGCAACTGATCTGTCTATATGTACAATATAGTATATCTCTATAATCTATTCATGCGCGTCAGTAGTAGACAGATAAGAGTATCCTCTTATAAACTAGTGATAAAACCGCTGTCATCTGGGTGATATGGAATATCTTTCAGCAATGGTTACTGTAACGGTAGGCAAACCGGGGGGTCTGGGTCTGGGTCACTGGTCCCCAGTGCACGGTTTATTTTTTATATTATTATTTTTTATACCAAGAATCAGTCAGACGCTGTAATTAATTATTGTGAACGGCTATAACGTTAGCGAAGTGATTGGTTGGGAACTCGATTGATGTGCAAATCGATAGATGTGCAACTCGATTGGTGTGGAACTTGATTGATGTGCAACTTGATTTTGGTAATTTTTTGACTCTCCCTTGCCCTCCTGGTGATATGTCGTGAGATTTGGCTTGATCCCCCCTCTAATCTTACGTGAGATTGTTTGTTTTACTTATTTTAATCCGGTTTTCTCGCAATTTTACCCCTCTCCCCCCACGTGAGATTGGGTGATTTTCTGTTCGACCCCCCCTTAACACCTCATGTAATTAATAAACGTTCCCTAGGGGGCGGGAGCATGACGGTGAGCCTCCCCCTCAATATCTTCGGTAAATTATTTGAAAAATTGGCTAATCCACGAAACAGTTGGCAAAACCATAAGTTATCGCAAATCAGCATTAGCAAAAAATTCAGGTCTGCTCACCCCTTCAAAGTGTCGCTTTGATCGTCTCTGACTTGACCGATGTGGAACTTGATTGATCGGCAATTCGATTGGTGTGGAACTCGATTGATTTGTACTTTGATCAGATCCTTTGATCTGATCGAAATGAACGTAACTAATCAGAATATTTTTCAGAACCTAGCCACCGGATCCTGCCTTATCGCTTTATCAGTTATCAATTAACCCAAATAAAGTAACCAGATGATCTCCTTCCCACAGTTATGATTATGAGAAGCGAGAAGTGCGCGTTCGGATTTCATCTTTCCATCTCTACGGCCTTCCCATACCTCTTTTTGTTTCTTTTAACTTGTCAACTAGCTACTACAGTGTTAACTAATGTAAAGGTAGCTTTACATTACATGATTTCTGTTATAATTTATCATAGGAAGGAAAAAACCATAAAACTGAGTTTACTCTGTTTTCGCTTTAACTATTAAAAAATATATGTTAACCATATTTTATGATTTCTCCTATGATAAATCATAAGAGAAATCATATAATGTAAAGTGGCCTTAACCACTACTGAAAAAGTTGAACCAAACCTCTTTTAGGTTGGTATACTCGAAGAACCAATCAGAAGCTTTCATTAGCGTTAATTGGTTTGCTTTATTCGCTATATATGCATAATTTCTATATTATTTAAAAGAAATATTATATTATTATACTAGGGGGATCCCCTAGTTTCACGTTTCAATAAAATCGTTTATGGTATAGGAACTGATGTTTCTTTGAGCTCCAATGAGGAAGATCGCCCTTATCGCCGCCCCCTGGATCCGCTACTGTAAATTATGCAAGTTTAAAAAAAGAAACTTGAGAGTTATTAACATTTCTTCTTTTAATTTAATTCATAAGTCATAACTCGAAATCCGCTGATTCTAGACGAAAAAGGGTTATAATCTAGTTTGTTGATAAACCAATGCTCTTTAAAAAACCACTAAAAAATCAATAATTGCGGTGCTATGGCCGTTTGAAAGCAAAAATAAAAAAAAACTACTTTGAATTTAAATATTAAAATAAAATTGTTTTCAGGTTTGGCCATTAGTTCAATAAAAAAATTTATTAGTGATTCAAATTGATTTTCCCGCAAGTTGCTAATTGTTTTCCAAAACTCTCCCATATGACGTCATGGCTAGAGTACAAAATACAGGTCTCTGACTTACCAGCTAGGGGGAAAATTAATTCAAACTATTTTACCTGCGATATATTAACAATTAATTTAAAAATAATTTAATTCAATGTTAATTTTGATATTTTATTTATAAAGTTATATTTTATAGCTATTTTTTATATAAAAAATAAAATAAAATATTAATTTAAATTTTGGAACCCCCCCCCCTCAGGAGTAATTGTAGGAATCCGCCACCGACTTTTGTTTTTGTAAACGCTCATGTATTATTAACAAGGAATACATAAATAGTACCCTGCACTCACCTTATGATTTATTGAATAACCATCGTATAATCAGTAAATCCTTGACTGCTCAAGGTATTTGTTTTTTTAACAAGATAACTTAAAACATCCATTATTTCAACACTGACGGTGTAAGCGTCGAAGATAACAAATAACAAATTATAGTAATTACAGGATGAAATTATAGGTATCTACGTAAATTCACAAAAACACAATTCGCGTTATTTAAAAAATAATTGGTGACCCACCCAAAAAAAGACCATTTACCCACCTGAGCTGGTGTAGTAATGACGTAATTTTTCAAAAATTCAAAATAGGCGCACAGATCGTTTGGGTAAGTATCCCGATACGTTTGAACTACTTTTTTTAAATTTAGTTTTTTTGTACTAATTCTATTATTTACAATGTAAATTTATGACAAAATAAAAATTTATCACCTAATTAATATGTTCGATATGTTCCGATACTAGGTAAACTACCACGAAGTGCTTATCTAATCTTTCTATGATTTAATGCTAGACATAATTGTAATTGAGCAATTTGAAAATTATCTTCTTTTTTTTTAAGTATAAATTTTAAAAGTGGAAAGTGGCTCACTTTTGAGGTTATTTCATTCTTCATGTCCTTGTTTCTTACAAATCTACTACCTGTTGATTTAAAAAAATTGTGTTATACTTAATGGTTCGGTTCCAGAATGGATGATACCTTGGACGATGTTGTCGATGAGGAGCGTGAGAATGCTAAAGATACTCCAAGTGATGAAGATTACGATGATGAACTGGGCTTCCCTCATACTCTGACCATTATATCGTTTGAAGGTACACCGGTTGTCGTAGAGCACCGAACTGAAGTTGATTCGGGTAAGAGTGGTTGTTTTAATAAGACCCAATGTGAATATCGTAATTTTAGGTCCGGCTTCTGATAAAATACCATTTGATGCCGTTCACGCACGCTCCAAGTTTAAATCGTTTAATAGAAATATCTTCATCCCCGGAAGCGATATCCAAGTAAAAATAACAAACTACGAACGAAATCTCACGACCCACTTTTTAAATCCCAATTTGTATGTAAGCGCAGAAGTTGTCAATTTTGAATTCTCTAATATTTTGTTTCATTTAAGGTACAATATCACCTTAACCCATGGTAACTTTCAGTGGTACATCACAAAACGGTACAAACACATACATCATCTTCACCAACAACTGATTTTATTTAGGACTTCGTTAAATATTCCATTTCCAACTAAAACGCACAGAGAACGTCGAGTAACATTTAGAAACAATGCAGTTCGAAGTAAACCAGGAAAGAAAAAAGGTTCTCTGCCTAGATTTCCAAAAAAACCAGAAGTATTAGTTCATTATGAACAGTTACCCACCAGAATTAAGCAGTTGGAGGACTACTTAAATAATTTACTGTCGATTAGCATTTATAGGAATCATCCTGAAACGGTTAGTTACTACTTTTGTCAATTGAAAATAATTAAAACTAATTATTTTAAATTTGTTATCTATGGCGATATGGCGTCATAATTTATATTCCCAGCGGGAAAATCTGGTTGTTTGAATTTGCTTTGCTAAACAGTCGACCCGCCCCTTTTTAATTTAAAAAAAAATTTGTATTAACTCAAATTATCATATATTTTACTGGAAAATTATTTTATCCAAGACAATTGAACCACGAACGTGTTTAATCAAATTCACCTCTTCTGCACCAATCTTGTGGGCACGGATCCTTGCAAGGGTCGCAATCTGGTGTATATCCTCCTCCTGCATAACGTTCTCCTCGTTTTACATCTTGCATAATCATCGGCACCGCTGCTTCAAGTAGACATCTTTCATAGGACGACAATTTTGGAAGGCCAAAATTTTTAGCAATACCCAATGGACCTAGCAAGAGAGGTGTAGACAAATACTTTGCTTCCGAGTATGCACTCGACTTAACATATGCACATTCTATGATGTTCGGGTAGCCCAACAAACCTTTCACTAAGGATACGACAAATTTTGCAACACCAAAGGCGCACGACAGGTTATCACTTTGAGAAGTTTTTTCTTTTATTATTCTTGTGCTTGCCCTTTGGATGTCTTTAGTTAAGCGTGCTAGCTCGTCGGTTGTGAAATCTGAACACGGTTTTGCATGAGATAACAGCGGCACAATCGTTCTGTTGATGTGACCTCCCACCACAGGTACAACAACAGTTTCCGGTGGTAACCCTTGTACTTTTGCCACCAGCGTGTTAGCCCGAATTACATCGATGGCTGTAACCCCAAAAACGCCAATAGGATTGTACCCGCCATTTGCTTTTAAAACTTGGCTAGCTAAAGGTAGCATACTATTTAATGGATTTGTTGCAATCGCTACCATTGCCCCCGGACTATAAACTGCTATGTGTTGAGATATTTCTTTAACAATTTCTGCGTTAGGTTCAAACATGTTAGCATAAGAAGCATAACTTGTTCCTTGTGCACTTGCTACAACAACCACCACTTTTGCACCATCAAATGCATCTTTCACATAATCCGATCCTGAGTAGGCACACACCTTACATTTTGTGTCGATGTGCGACAGTTCCATTCCTAAACCGCTAACCCCCGCGCAATCGTAAACTGCTAGTTCTTCTATATACGGACATTGCTTTAACATCAACGATAGCGGCTGGCCAACATTTCCTCCAGCTCCACAAACGATTACTTTCATGTTATCTTTCCTCTTTTTCTTTCCATATGATCGTGTTACATTTTTTAAAGGAACAACAATTTTTCTTATATTAGCCGAAAGATTATATACTGACATTTTGATAGCTTGTGCCAGAAATGATGCAAATTATTTAGTTGCCAAAATATTTTTAATGTCATTTTACGTTTGACTTAAAGCTAAAGATGTATTTTTCAAATTTTTGTAAATCAGTCTTATTTTCTTCGAAATTTTCGAAGTTACCCGAACTACTTTCGACCAGATTATTTGGAAATTTAAAGGTAACCGTTTGTGGAGCCGCAGGACATGTGGGACAGCCACTGTGTCTCATGTTGAAGCGTTCTTTCTACGTGGACGAATTATGTGTTTATGACATCAATGATACCTGCCAATTTGCTACCGAATTGGCTCACATAGACACAAAATGTACCGTGTCGTCTTACTGTGGAATTGATCAAATTGAACCGGCTTTGAAAGGTTCCAAGGTTGTTGTTGTCACGGCTGCAAGTTCCAGAACCACAGCTTTATCTTTCCACGCAATGTTTGATCCCAACGCTCGCATTATCCAACAGATTGTCGAAAACGTTGCTATTCATTGCCCCGGAGCGTTGTTGGCTATAGTGACTAACCCAGTGAACAGTCTCGTACCTTTGGCAAGCGAAATTTTGAAGGATAACGGCGCTTACAACCCCGATGCTGTTTTTGGTGTGACAACGCTGAACTCCGTTCGGGCTAATAAATTTGTCGCAAAAACTTTGGGTTTGCAACCGGAATGTGTGTTCGTACCCGTTTTGGGCGGTTGTGCCAACAGGACCATCGTACCTTTATTGTCTCAAACGCGACCGTGTAACGATTTCAGTCATTTTGAGTTAGAAGATTTGACGAAACGAATTCAATCTGCTCACAGTGATTTAATAAAAGCGAAAGACAAGCACGCTCCCACCTTGTGTTGTGCATTTTCTACTGCAAGATTTGTTTTCTCCCTGCTGAAAGGATTACGAATGAAGAAGAAAGTTATCGAGTGTGCTTATGTGAGATCGGCGGTACATCCCCGAATTAGATATTTTGCCACGCCTCTTTTACTAGGCCCCAGGGGAATCCAACGAAATTTGGGAATCTCACGTGATATTAGCGAATACGAAAAATGTCAGATAGAAAATGCGGTGACCATTTTGCAACAGGACATCTCGAAGGGAATGTTGTTTACTGGATGAATTTTTAAGACTCGTATTGTTTTATTAAATTGTAAATTTTTATTTATATTAAAATAATTTTTATATACACAACCGGGCAAAAGTTTGGAATTTTTTTATCTTTTCGAAGACTTACGGTCAATGATGACAATTCGGCCATTAACGGCAATGCTCAGCATGCAATGCAGCATCGTGCATGACAAATAATTATTCCTGATTGAAGTGCATCCGCCATTTTGCTGTTCCTTATAGTATTTATTTTGTTGCACCGCTTCCGAGTTCCTAGATTCGCCCCTAGATCACAACAGTGTAATCATACATTTCTTTGTTTTAGATAAGCTTTCTTGAAATCTCTCATTTATCATTCGTTTACGAATTAGGCATTAAAGGAAAAGAGGGTTTTGTAAGTAAACGGTCTGGGAATTCGCAGACAGGATGCTGCAATTGTTTTGGCTGTATTTACAGCATGTTCTGTATCAGGTGAATACCTTCACCCTACTTAAATCAGTTTATTAAAATTATATATATTACAGATGCAGGTATTTTTGCAACGATGTAGTTTGTTCCTCTTGGACTGATCGTTGGTTTTTCATTAAGGATCAGTGTTTTGGATATATTGATCCAAAAAGCGGACGCCTCGGTTCTGTTATTTTGTTTGATCAAGGTTTTGAAGTCAGCTCTGGTATGTATTCCGCAGGTCTGAGAACGGGTATTCAGATTTTAACTTTAAGTCGACAAATTGTAATTAAATGCTGGACACGTAGACAAGCGAAAGAGTGGATTAAGGCACTGAAAGAAGTTGCTCAAAATCAGGGTGAGTTATTTTCTTGTTTGGTTAAGAAATCAAAATTTTTTTTTATAGCCAGAGATTTTACCCAATCGAACCCCCGACGATCGTTTGCGCCTATACGAAATAGCATTACCGCCACGTGGTTTGTTGACGGTGCCGGTTATATGTCGGCCGTTGCCGATGCAATTGAATCTGCAAAGGAAGAAATTTTTATTACGGATTGGTGGTTGAGCCCAGAAATCTATTTAAAACGGCCGGCTCTAAATGGAGATTACTGGAGGCTGGACAAATTGTTGCAAAGGAAAGCAGTAAGTAGTCGTAATTCAGAGACTTATATTCAAATTTTGGCATATTTACCCCTTGCCCTCTTCAGTCTAAAACTCTTTGATGCTTTTGTTAAAATTAAAAATTGTTGTTTTTAGAGAGCAGGTGTAAAAATATTTATCCTCTTATACAAAGAAGTGGAAGTTGCTTTGGGCCTGAACAGCTATTACAGTAAGCAGCGTCTCATTGACGACTGCCATGATAATATCAAAGTCATGCGTCATCCTGACCACGCAAAAGTGGGAGTTTTCTTGTGGGCTCATCACGAAAAGATAGTCGTGATCGATCAAACATTTGCATTTTTGGGCGGAATCGATCTATGTTATGGCAGATGGGACGATTATATGCATAAGTGAGAAGTAGTTTTTCAATTTAATTCAAACTTTAACGCAGAATCAATTTCAGGTTAACTGACCTGGGAAGTATTACACCTTCCGTGAAGACCTCGTCGTTCAAAAAACGTACTAGTAGCTCACCAAGTGGAAATTCAATACATCCCATTCCGTTAAATAACATCAAGAAGCGAGATGTGTCGCCACAACCGACACAGAAATTTTTAGTTGTTCCCACATCGTTGCCGCCCTGCAATTCTAACGATATTCCGACAATAAAGGTAAACGGGGAATCTACGACCAGCCATTTTATAAAACAAGATTCCCCAGAAATGGAAAGAAAAAATATTTTAATGGCCATCAGAAAGGGAATCAGAAGCAAAAGTCGTGATATCATAAAGATGGTGTATGCGCCCAATGAAGAGGGCTCCGAAAACGTCGAAAAGATTATAACCCAAGTAATGGACGACTTTGTTAGTAGTTTGGATGGATCTGCTAAATTTTGGATTGGGAAGGACTATGTAAATTTTATAGTAAAAGATTTCACAAATTTAGAAGCCCCATTTGATGATTTTATAGATAGAACGACGACTCCTAGAATGCCTTGGCACGATGTTGCGATGTGTGTTCAAAACGCGACGGCCAAAGACGTGGCGAGACATTTTATTGAGAGGTGGAATGCTACGAAGTTTGAAAAACTTAGATTTAATCACTCTTTTCCTTATTTGTTACCAAAAAGTTACATCGACTGTATTAATAGACCGAGTTTTTTGATCTCGGATACTTATAAAATTACTTGTCAGGTAAATTTTGTCACTATATGGCGGTGGTTTATCTAAAAAATTGTGTTTACAGGTTTTGAGAAGCGTGAGCGCCTGGTCTTGTGGGTTTTTAGAGTCCGATACAGTCGAGCAAAGCATTCATGAAGCATACATCGAGGCAATAACCAGATCTCAATATTATATTTACATCGAAAATCAATTTTTTATTTCGCTTCCTCACAATAACATTCACACCAAAAATCAAATTACCGAATCCCTCTTCAACAGGATCGTCAGGGCCCATAAGTAAGTGCTCATGAAGGTTAAGTCAAGGGGTAAATATCTCCAAAAATTTATGTAATTTGTTTGGAATTTCTTGGAATTCCGAGTCTTCCAGTAAAATTTCTGTTCAAAAGACTCGTTTCAAACAAGTTCCAATCTCAAAAATTCAAGGGATTTCCAAGAAATTCCAGAGATTTTCAAAGAATTCCAAAAAATTTACACAAAATTTTTGAGATATTTACCCCTTCACCTCTTGGGTCAAGTGTAAACTTTTAATTTCGAATTTTTCGTAGAGAAAACGCCATCTTTCGAGTGTTTGTTGTAATGCCTCTACTGCCAGGCTTTGAAGGCGAACTGGGTGAATCCAGCGGGGGCGCTCTTCACGCCATAACTCATTGGAACTACGCGTCAATTTGTAGGTAATGATAAATTTGATGAAACCCTTAATATGTTGATTCTCTTTATAGCTTGCATTGATAATGAAATTTCATGTAAGAATTTATAAAATTAATTAAATGAAATATCGGGAGCGGTTTTTTATATTTTTTGTTTCAGTGGCAAAGATGCCCTACTGAACAGGCTTAAAAGGGCAGGAATTGAAGATCCATCTACTTACATTTCGTTTTATGGCCTACGTACACATTCGATACTTAACGAAGAGCCAATAACTGAACTGATCTACGTTCACTCGAAAGTTATGATTGTCGACGATAAAATTGTAATTTGTGGTTCTGCTAACATCAACGACAGATCTTTAATTGGAAAGAGAGATTCAGAAATTGCTGTTATCATAGAAGTACGAACTATTTTTTGAATTTACGACTTATAAATATTTTTTTATTAGGATGAATCATTTGAAGATGGAGTAATGAACGGCCACAGTTTTCCTTGTGGGATGTTTGCGGGATCGCTGAGGAAGCGCCTGTTTAGAGAGCACTTAGGTTTGTTAGAACCAGACAACTCGGATGAAATTGACATTACAGATCCTGTTTGTCCTTATTTTTATAATGATGTTTGGTATGCAACTGCTAAACGAAATACTGAATACTACGAAAATGTCTTCCATTGTATTCCTTCGGATAAGGTCGAAACTTTTGCCAAGTTAAAGAAGTATCAAGAAGAAAAACCTTTATATGTTACTGATCAAACTAAAGCAGAAGAAATGTTGAACAGCATAAAGGTAATTTTCTGAAAAAGGGGATTCTCGGGGATGTTTACGTTTGTTGTATTTTTCAGGGTTATTTAGTACTGTTGCCACTCAAGTTTTTAAGTAAAGAAAATTTAACTCCAACTGCTACAACGGTGGAAGGAATACTGCCATCTTCTCTCTGGACTTAACGAAATTCTTATTAGTTAGGACACCCAACGAATATGTGATACTAAGTAAGTAATGAAAATATTTTAGGGAGCAGGGTTATATTTTAAAAGAAGGGAGGAGATAATTTAGTGTTACCATTTTATTTATTTAACTTATATGCAAATTTCAACGTAATAACTTAATTAATAATTTTTAATTAACTAATGGTGCTATGTCTGAAACGTTTTCTTACTTACACGTCTGTACTTTTTAGCATTCCTAATTATGTTTTTAATTTTAAATGAACTGACTACCAAATTTGTGTACCTAGAAGTTAGAACACAAAATTTTAACTATAAACATTTCCGAATTTGCATTTCAAAGCCTCATTCAGATGGTTCATTGTGTTTGTATGAAGTCTTTTTTCCACCCTCCTCATTATTGGTAATTTGTGGCTGTAAAAACTTTGTAGCATTGTAGTACAAAATAATCATCTGATTTAATGTTACAACATAATTTATTTGATACAAATACAATGCCTGAATGGAGCTTTATTTATTCTTTTACTTCAAGTTTACTTATACATTATAATTTATAAGTAATCAATTTTATAAATGATTTATATTTTATTATACAAAGTTGTTAAAATATGTACGATGTATTATTATGTTTTTATCTTTCTTATGATGTCGAATAAAACTAAACATAGTTTTATTGATATTTTATCTGTTCAAAACCTTTCCTATTACTCCCAATTATGTCTAAATCCAGAGGATTTCAAAACAATTGCTTGCATGTCAAGGTTTAGGTTTTTGTTTTGGGAGCAATCGAGGGCAACCTCAATTGGTTGCCATATTTTTAGGTTTGTAAAAAATTTGACCAATCAGAGAAGACAGAATTTTATATTATTAATTCTAATGTTTATAAATTATTAATTTTATTAACATTAGATAAATCACAAAAATTATTTCCAGGAATCTGCAATGAAATTAGAAAAAATTTGAATTTGAATGCTTTTTTATCGATCTGCTATTGAGTTTTTCCATTATTCCGACATTTCTAAATTAGTCTTCTCGTCACATAGCATATCATTTAGGTAGCCACTATTCAGTGGATCATATTCTTTGTCAGACAAGTCGTCTCCTAAATAATCGTCCTCGGTGCCAAAAATCTCTTCGTTTGCATTACCATTGCTGGTGTCATTGATTTCATATTGCACTCCACTCTCAAGTTTTCCACTGTTTTCAGTGTAAACTTCATCTATTTCATCAGTGTTTCTGTCTTCACAACTTAGATTTGTTTTATTTTCGGATTCTTCTTTGTGTTTCTGTGGAAAATATTCTTCTTCGGGCAGGATCTCATTTGTATTACCACTGCTTGTGTCATTACTGTTTTCATTTTGCAGACCACTCTCTAGTTTTCCATTATTTTCAGTGTCAACGTCAGCTATTTTTCTTCTTTTAATTGTACGATCATCTTCTTCGTCATAGTTTATCATAGGTTCCGCATTGTCTTGTTGTGGTTGATCATATTTCTCGTCTTTTAAATTACTTGTATCGCAAATCTTTTCAGATTGTGAACCGGTTTCTATAGCATGATCTTCTTCGTCATGGTTCCTTCCATCGCAAACTTCGTTTCTTTCATATGTAGCCTCTTTATCATTTTTCTGTTCTGAACCATACCGCTCGATATTCGAATTTTTTGTATCATCCCCATAAACACGTTGGTCAGACCTCTTCCGTTTATTTTGGTAACGCCGATTGTTGAAGTTTCGTCGATTTTCCCGACGGTTATCGTTAAATCTGTTTCTTTGATGGTTTACGGCATTTTCTCTCATCTGGTTGTAGTTGTTTCTATATCTCATTTGTCTATCTCTATCTGGTGAATAATGTCGCCCACAATTTCTATCTCGGGATCTGCTTCTGTTAAAGGAGTTACTGCGACTTCTTCTAACTTTTCTATTTTCACGAGACGATTGAAAATGGTTGTCCCTAAACTGAGGACTTCTCGAGCGATGGTTATTGAAATATCTTCTTGGGGATTCATAATTTCTGTCATTGACGTTACGGTTGTACTCATTATCATATCTATCATTCACATCATAATTTTTTCGGTTTCTATTTTGATTGTTTTCAGATCTGTTATTGTAGTTCGAATGTCTATCACGTCGAGCAGGGTTGGGGTTGTAACGATGACTATCGTCGTCATAATTTGGATACCGATTATGTCTTTTCGATGCGTGATTTTCTTCCATTTCTCTAAATTTCCTGAAAGGCATTTTAATTTCGTGTAATTCCAAATTCTTTTGATGATTAGTGTTCTGATAGTCAGTTTTGCACTTTTGGTTGTTTAGAAAATATCTGCATATTGCACCTTTATAGACGAATCAATGAGGATTAACGGATAATTTCGAAATTAGCAGATAAACGGATTAAATATATGGAGGGGTCAGAATAGAAGTGAATCAAGTTCATATTTGTAATTTTTATCAAGTTTTATTTATTAATAAGTTAAATTATCAACACAACCATCGAACAGCTGTTAGCAAACATGTAGCAACACACCTGTACTGAAACACTAACTCCATCCTAAGGAACTAAAATTTGTGATAAGTTATGACCGCTTTTTATATTTTCTCCCATTGGAGTGATAGGGGGCTGATCCAGGATCATCTCAAGCAATTTCATACAGATTTCTGCTTCTCAAGTGCCATGCATCTGCAGTGCATAAGCGATAACTTGGTTAAAGCCCAATATGCATGACTTACTAGGGAATTTAATTTATGGGGTGGTTTCACGTTGCCTTCCCCATAGCCCACAGGTCTATCTTGGACTTGAGATCACAGCAGCATTTAAAAAAAATTGAAATCAGCCTAACGTGTTAGTAGTACTAAATAGCCATTATTTCAATTTTATTCTTTATGGTTTTCGTGTAGGGAACCAGATTTGCTTTAAATGTGAGCCTTTTTTTCAATTTTAAGGATTTACGGCAACTGAAATATTTCAGCTTTTATTTGTCTTATCAAGAAACTGACTACAAGATTCCTCATTACATATTACTTCCTTGTCATTTTTAGAATGATTGTACAGGAATCTCGTTAATCTATTTGTGCGCGTCATTACTTTTACGACCTACCGTTTTTGAGTTAAGGACGATTCAGATATACCTGGCATGCACAGACCGGCAACGGCACGTACCGGACCGACAAAATATTAAGCAAGCATTTTAAATGGTTTAATTCACACTTAGTCGACCGACACAGCACGGAACGACAACGGTGGACATACTTTTGAGGAATGTTTTGCAGGTACCGGTACGTGTCTGTATGTATTGTATGTGTATGAAATATGTGTAATATGTCGCGTACCCGCATATTCTTTCTTTTTTCTGTTCTTCATCATCTATAACAACTACGATGGCGAAATCTTCCGAAAATAAATGATTAAACATTTTCAATTTTTACGGTACCTACACAGCTTTTACATGTAGGTTTCAAAAACTATCTGTGCTAATGTGAACATACGGCAATTTGTCGTACCGGAACGTGCTGTTGCAAGTCTGTGCATGTCGGGTATATCTGAATCGACCTTTATGCGACATACAGACGTCACAACGAAAATAGTCAAAATGGATTCCGGGAAGGTCAAAACGGATACTACAGTACTTCCTTGTAGAAAATGAAGTAATGTAATCACGATTATTTTCGGTTTTCAGATCCTGATGGAAATATCCATTTTGATTAGTTTCGTTGTGACGTCTGTATGTTGCATTCAAATACGGTAGGTCGTAGAAATTTTGAATTTGAAACTCTTATAGCATCTAGTTGTGCACTTCCTATTTTTAATGAGATTCTTGTGCAATCATTCTAAAAATGACATGGTGGAAAAAGATGTGTCCACATCAGATTTTTTTACATAAAATCAATTCTTAAACAGTTAAATTGCTTCAATTCTCATCTGGTTTTTTAAAACCTACCATTTTTGAAGGGAAAAAATCTATAAGTTAGATTTTTTTAGAAAGATGGTAACTAGTTGAATTCACACACCAAGTATAAACCCTGAGATTTACCCCCTGCCTTTTTAAACGGTCAAGCGACAAGATTGAACCGCCTGATATGGAATGACTCCATATTAATATCTGTAAGGAAATATTTTATACAATAAAAACTTGAAATTTATTTAACTTTCTCTTAAACTTTTATAAAATATTGTCTCAACAATTTAAAAATAAAAAATTACACACTTAGGAGTTTTAATCACTACAAATCAATATAAAAATAATAATAGAACTACCTCTTCAATCTCTTCGGCCTGTTGAACATATTTAAATATTTACCCCTCGTCATTTCTTTTGCTTCTTCTACCCCTAACTGATAGGCACAGTCGTGTAAAGTCTTAACCCGTGCGATTAACACTTTCGTCGACAAGCCGGCCAATTCTTAAAAAATTAAGAAATCAATGATAATTATTTTAATCGATAATAAAAATGGACTCACCATGCAGATACGAATTGTCGTCGCTGTTAAAAGTTTTCGAATAAGGAAGTTTGGCCGAACTGGGTGGTGTAAAGCTGTTAATAAAGTCACTCATACCTGGAACTGAAACTTACATAAAAAAAATTCGCATTATGTATGGAACATGTGTGCAACTTACATTTTTCGGGCCATAATTCCGGCGAAGTCCGATCTAAATTTTCCATACTTAACAAACTATCCTCTGCAACAAAACCAGAATCGTTGGGGACTACAAAAAAATAAACAAATCGATAAATTTTGACAGCCGAATTCAACGTCAACTTATTTTGACACACGAAGATATTTTTACAATTTAGCGTTACATTTCTGACAGTTTCAACCACAAAATTGATATATTATCAGTAAACGGCACTGAAAGTGGCAAAATGTAGCCAAATTTTAACGATTCAAACACTTCGTTGGTGGCAAATCTAAAAATTGTTTACCTTGTTCAACGCTCGCGGGTTTCTCTGACGCCATACTTTTTGTACAAACAACTAAACAAAACGAAATATCCCCAAATGTTCACCAATATCGCAATGAATCACCGCAATTTTATAATTTTAAATTATGGATTCAGATTGCACGATTTTTGTGCAAAAAATGTTGCATGGTATCTAGATTACTCTAAATTTAATAAAATTTGAGTGTAACATTTAACACTAAAAAAGTACAGGGTAATTCGCAGTGATTTTCTATATAGAAAATCACTGGTAATTCGCATATCTTGATTATTTATGATCAGGGGCAGCTCATGATTTTTTTATGAGAGGGCACTAAATTTGAAACCAAAAATCGGCCCACTTCAATTTTTACACCAAAAATTTTAATTTATTAAAAAACAAAAAATAAATTTATTTTTGAAATTACTACAATGTACTTTGTGACCGATAAACTCTTGAACTACAGAATCAAATTTAACCAACATTTTTGTGTGTCTTCTGTGGACCATGAGGGGTGTTTGTGTAACATAAAATGGAAAAAAATTGAGAGCCACGAGCCGCCACTATTCATGGATTCCTATGAAAACAACAAAATGACTTAAAACGTGGGACTATTAATTAAATGCAAAATCGACACTCTTCAAAACATTTTGACGCTTTCAAGACGATGCTTTTAAGAACATCGATTTTACAATTAATCGATAGCCCTATGTTTTAAGTCATTTTGATGTTTTCAAACAGATGCATACAAACTTTTTTTTTTAATTTTTTATTTTTTTTAATAACGGTTTTCTTTGGATCAAAAAAATAATATTTTATGTTTGAATAATTTTTTTTAAGCAAATAAATTTTGTTTACAATAATTTTTTATACAAAATTTAAAATAAAATAATAAAGAAAGAATAAAATAAAATTTTTATTTCATTAATAAATTAATAAAATAATTATTAAAAATTTAAAATGAAACAATGAAGCAAATTAAATGAATAAAATAGGTAATAAAATAATAATTTATTAATTAATTAAAAAAATTTATTTAAATTAAACAAAATTTCGTGATTTATTAGTAGTATATTTTTTCTTTTTCAAAATAAAATATTTTCAATTTTTGTCTATACCAATATTGATTTGATAAAATTATATCATGAAATGTGCAATAACTTATTAAGTTCCAGTTTAATTTTTAATAATTTTAAGTCGTCCATGTCAAGGAATTCAATTATTTTTATGATTCTTATTTCGTTGGGTTTAATATTGTAACCATATTTGGTATTACAAGATTTCCAAAACTTATTCACCTCGAATTTTTCTCGATACCTTGTCTTATGGGCTAGATTGCTGGTATTTGTAGTGTAGGGAGTGAATTGGGAGACATGGTTTTCGGCGTAGGCAGCCGCTTTGATGCAGAAATCTTCTCTAAGTATTTCTTATTGTTCGGAACTGAAATAAACTACAGATTTCCTATACTAAATTTTAAGTAAAACAAATTTTTAAGACTGCACAAACGCGGCTTATGTTTCTGAAATCTGACTGCGCCATTCGAATTTTCTGATCACAATACGTATTATAAGAAACAGTGAAAGAAGCTGCCGAATTCCACTTTTCATTCTTTGGGGTCAAAAAAAACCCAAAGGGTTTTTTTCAAAAATCTTAAAAAATTTAGGTGGCCTTTTTGTTACTTAAATCGACGTACTTAGATGCCTACTGCTGGATACAGCCTTCAGAACCTCGCGGAATCAATCAAAACTGTGTAAAATCGCATAACAAATTTGGGTCAAAATGGCCCCGAATGTGTTACGTTTAAAGCCAAATAAAATCAAAAATATCATACTTACGAGAAATCTGACTGCGCCATTCGAATTTTCTGATCAAAATACGTAAGAAACAGTGAAAGAAGCTGCTGATTTCCACTTTTCATATTTTGGGGTCAAAAACGACTAAAGGGGTTAACCTTACGTTGTTTTCAAAAATCTTAAAAAATTTAGGGGGCTTTTTTATTACTTAAATGGACGTACTTAATTGCCTATTGCTGGATACAGCCTTCAGAACCTCGCGGAATAAATCAAAACTGTGTAAAATCGGGTAACAAATTTGGGTCAAATTGACCCCGAATGTGTTACGTTTAATGCCAAACAAAATCTTTAATATCATACTTACGAGAAATCTGACTGCGCCATTCGAATTTTCTGATCAAAATACGTAAGAAACAGTGAAAGAAGCTGCCGAACTTTGCTTTTTATTTTTAGGGTCAAAAAACCCAAAGGGGTTAACCTTACGTTTTTTTCAAAAATCTTACAAAATTTAGGTGGCCTTTTTATTACTTAATTCGACGTACTTATATGCCCACTGCTGGATACAGCCTTCAGAACCTCGCGGAATCAATCAAAACTGTGTAAAATCGCATAACTAATTTGGGTCAAATTGACTCCGAATGTGTTACGTTTAATGACAAATAAAATCAAAAATATCATACTTACGAGAAATCTGACTGCGCCTTTTGAATTTTCTGATCAAAATACGTAAGAAACAGTGAAAGGTGCTGCCGAATTTTGCTTTTTATTTTTTGGGGTCAAAAAACCCAAAGAGGTTAACCTTACGTTTTTTTCGAAAATCTTAAAACTTTAGGTAGGCTTTTTATTACTTAAATCGACGTACTTAGATGCCTACTACTGGATACAGCCTTCAGAACCTTGCGAAATCAATCAAAACTGTGTAAAATCGCATAACAAATTGACCCCGAATGTGTTACGTTTAAAGCCAAATAAAATCAAAATATCATACTTTCGAGATATCTGACTTCGCCCTACGAATTTTCTGATCAAAATACGTAAGAAACAGTGAAAGACGCTGCCGAATTCGTCTTTTCATTTTTTGGGGTCCAAGAACACCAAAAGGGTTCTCCTTTCGTTTTTTTCAAAATTCTTAAAAAATAAAGGTGGCCTTTTCATTACTTAAATCGACGTACTTAGATGCCTACTGCTGGATACAGCCTTCAGAACCTCGCGGCATCAATCATAACTATGTAAAATCGCATAACAAATTTGGGTCAAATTGACCCCGAATGTGTTACGTTTAAAGCCAAATAAAATCCAATATATCATACTTACGAGAAATCTGACTGCGCCATTCGAATTTCCTGATCAAAATACGTAAGAAACACTAAAAGTAGCTGCCGAATTCCACTTTTCATTTTTTGGGGTCAAAAAACCCCAAAGGGGTTCCCCTTTCGTTTTTTTCAAAAATCTTAAAAAATATAGGTGGCCTTTTTATTACTTAAATCGACGTATTTAGTTGCCTACTGCTGGATACAGCCTTCAGAACCTCGCGGAATCAATCAAAACTGTGTAAAATCGCATATCAAATTTGGGTCAAATTAACCCTGAATGTGTTACGTTTAAAGCCAAATAAAATCAAAATATCATACTTACGAGATATCTGACTGCGTCATTTGAATTTTCTGATCAAAATACGTAAGAAACAGTGAAAGAAACTGCCAAATGCCACTTTTCATTTTTTATGGTCAAAAAACACCAAAGGGGTTAACCTTTCGTTTTTTTCAAAAATCTTAAAAAATATAGGTGGCCTTTTTATTACTTAAATCGACGTATTTAGTTGCCTACTGCTGGATACAGCCTTCAGAACCTCGCGGAATCAATCAAAACTTTGTAAAATCGCATAACAAATTTGGGTCAAATTAACCCCGAATGTGTTACGTTTAAAGCCAAATAAAATCAAAATAACATACTTACGAGATATCTGACTGCGTCATTTGAATTTTCTGATCGAAATACGTAAGAAACAGTGAAAGAAACTGCCAAATGCCACTTTTCATTTTTTGTGGTCAAAAAATACCAAAGGGGTTAACCTTTCGTTTTTCTCAAAAATCTTAAAAAATATAGGTGGCGTATTTATTACTTAAATCGACGTATTTAGTTGCCTACTGCTGGATACAGCCTTCAGAACCTCGCGGAATCAATCAAAACTGTGTAAAATCGCATAACAAATTTGGGTCCAATTGACCCCGAATGTGTTACGTTTAAAGCCAAATAAACTCACAAATATCATACTTACGAGAAATCTGCCTGCGCCATTTGAATTTTCGGATCAAAATACGTAAGAAACAGTGAAAGACGCTGCCGAATTCCACTTTTCATTTTTTGGGGTCAAAAAACACCAAAGGGGTTAACCTTACGTTTTTTTCAAAAATCTTTAAAAATTTAGGTGGCCTTTTTATTACTTAAATCGACGTACTTCGATGCCTACTGCTCAATACAGCCTTCAGAACCTCGCGTAATCAATCAAAACTGTGTAAAATCGCGTAACAACTTTAGGTCAAATTGTCCCCGAATGTGTTACGTTAAAAGCCAAATAAAATCAAAAATATCATACTTACGAGAAATCTGACTGCGCCATTCGAATTTTCTGAACAAAATACGAAAGAAACAGTGAAAGAAGCTGCCGATTTCCACTTTTCATATTTTGGGGTCAAAAACGACCAAAGGGTTTGTTTACGTTTGTTACGTTTTTTTTCAAAAATCTTAAAAAATTTAGGCGGCTTTTTTATTACTTAAATAGACGTACTTAGATGCCTACTGCTGGAGACAGCCTTCAGAACCTCGCGGAATCAATCAAAACTGTGTAAATTCGCATAACAAATTTGGGTCAAATTGACCCCGAAAGTGTTACGTTAAAAGCCAAATAAAATCAAAAATATCATACTTACGAGAAATCTGACTGCGCCATTCGCATTTTCTGATCAAAATACTTATGAAACAGTGAAAGTAGCTGCCGAATTCCACTTTTCATATTTTGGGGTCAAAAAACACCAAAGGGGTTAACCTTTCGTTTTTTTCAAAAATCTTAAAAAATTTAGGTGGCCTTTTTATTACTTAAATCGACGTACTTGCCTACTGCTGGATACAGCTTTCTGAACCTCGCGGAATCAATCAAAACTGTGTAAAATCGCATAACAAATTTGGGTCAAATTGACCCCGAATGTGTTACGTTTAAAGCCAAATAAAATCAAAAATATCATACTTACGAGAAATCTGAATGAGCCATTCAAATTTTCGGATCAAAATACGTAAGAAACAGTGAAAGACCCTGCCGAATTCCACTTTTCATTTTTTGGGGTCAAAAAACACCAAAGGGGTTAACCTTACGTTTTTTTCAAAAATCTTTAAAAATTTAGGTGGCCTTTTTATTACTTAAATCGACGTACTTCGATGCCTACTGCTCAATACAGCCTTCAGAACCTCGCGTAATCAATCAAAACTGTGTAAAATCGCGTAACAACTTTAGGTCAAATTGTCCCCGAATGTGTTACGTTAAAAGCCAAATAAAATCAAAAATATCATACTTACGAGAAATCTGACTGCGCCATTCGAATTTTCTGAACAAAATACGAAAGAAACAGTGAAAGAAGCTGCCGATTTCCACTTTTCATATTTTGGGGTCAAAAACGACCAAAGGGTTTGTTTACGTTTGTTACGTTTTTTTTCAAAAATCTTAAAAAATTTAGGCGGCTTTTTTATTACTTAAATAGACGTACTTAGATGCCTACTGCTGGAGACAGCCTTCAGAACCTCGCGGAATCAATCAAAACTGTGTAAATTCGCATAACAAATTTGGGTCAAATTGACCCCGAAAGTGTTACGTTTAAAGCCAAATAAAATCAAAAATATCATACTTACGAGAAATCTGACTGCGCCATTCGCATTTTCTGATCAAAATACTTATGAAACAGTGAAAGTAGCTGCCGAATTCCACTTTTTATATTTTGGGGTCAAAAAACACCAAAGGGGTTAACCTTTCGTTTTTTTCAAAAATCTTAAAAAATTTAGGTGGCCTTTTTATTACTTAAATCGACGTACTTAGATGCCTACTGCTCAATACAGCCTTCAGAACCTCGCGTAATCAATCAAAACTGTGTAAAATCGCGTAACAACTTTAGGTCAAATTGTCCCCGAATGTGTTACGTTTAAAGCCAAATAAAGTCAAAAATATCATACTTACGAGAAATCTGACTGCGCCATTCGAATTTTCTGATCAAAATACGTAAGAAGCAGTGAAAGAAGCTGCCGAATTCCACTTTTCATTTTTAGGGGTCAAAAAACACCAAAGGGGTTAACTTTTCGTTTTTTTCAAAAATCTTAAAAAACATAGGTGGCCTTTTTATTACTTAAATCGACGTACTTAGATGCCTACTGTTGGATACAGCCTTCAGAACCTCGCGGAATCAATCAAAACTGTGTAAAATCGCATAACAAATTTGGGTCAAATTGACCCCGAAAGTGTTACGTTAAAAGCCAAATAAAATCAAAAATATCATACTTACGAGAATCCTGACTGCGCCTTTCGAATTTTCTGATCAAAATACCTAAGAAACAGTGAAAGAAACTGCCGAATTCCACTTTTCATTTTTGGGGGTCCAAAAACCCCAAAGGGGTTAACCGTTCGTTTTTTTCATAAATCCTAAAAAATATAGGTGGCCTTTTTATTACTTAAATCGACGTACTTAGATGCCTACTGCTGGATACAGCCTTCAGAACCTCGCGGAATCAATCAAAACTGTGTAAAATCGCATAAGAAATTTGGGTCAAACTGACCCCAAATGTGTTACGTTTAAAGCCAAATAAAATCAAAAATATCATACTTACGAGATATCTGACTGCGCCATTTGAATTTTCAGATCAAAATACGTAAGAAACAGTGAAAGAAGCTGCCAAATGTCACTTTTCTTTTCTTGGGGTCAAAAAACACCAAAGGGGTTAAACCTTACGTTTTTTTCAAAAATCTTAAAAAATTTTGGTGGCCTTTTTATTACTGTAATCGACGTACTTGCCTACTGCTGGATACAGCTTTCTGAACCTCGCGGAATCAATCAAAACTGTGTAAAATCGCATAACAAATTTGGGTCAAATTGACCCCGAATGTGTTACGTTTAAAGCCAAATAAAATCAAAAATATCATACTTACGAGAAATCTGAATGCGCCATTCAAATTTTCGGATCAAAATACGTAAGAAACAGTGAAAGACCCTGCCGAATTCCACTTTTCATTTTTTGGGGTCAAAAAACACCAAAGGGGTTAACCTTACGTTTTTTTCAAAAATCTTTAAAAATTTAGGTGGCCTTTTTATTACTTAAATCGACGTACTTAGATGCCTACTGCTGGATACAGCCTTCAGAACCTCTCGGAATCAATCAAAACTCAATACAAATTTAGGTCAAATTGATCCCGAATGTGTTACGTTGGAATGCCCCCCAGCCAAAACTGTGGTGTATATACCACAAAAAAGTTGGAATACCTTACAAATCAGCTAAAAATCAAAGTTTTAAAATTTATGTTTTCGTTAAAGTCTGTAAGATTTGCAATTAAGGATAAAAATATTTTTGATTAGCTTTGTTGCTATCTTTACGTATTTCTACAGTTCAAGGTACGCAGTTTCAAAATATAAGGTTTTTTTTTAGTAAATCTTGTTGTTCGAAAATATCTTGAATTTTCAGGTCAAACAGGTTTGTTTTGCTATGCAAATCTTCTTAAACCAATATTTGTTACGTCTGTGATTTTTAAATTATTATATTATACTAAATTTATTGCTAATTAATTTTTTTTTCTTTTTCTTCTGAATAATAATTATTATTATTATTTTTCTATCTCTCGTAGATAAAAGTTAGTGTATAAATGTTTAAGGGTTTATGTTTCTGCAACCGTCCAAACCGTTTGAAACTGTCAGATCCACCCGCAGATTAAAAAAGTTAAAATTGCATTTAATTTTAAAAATTTTGCTTTATTTAATTTTAAAAAAGCTTTTTTTAAAAATACGAGTAAATATTATTTTTATAAAACATCTTGGGTGCAGCTGTCTCATGATCAAATATTTCAAAACAAATAAAGGCAAATTCTTAGTAATTTCAGGTTTTCATTATTGCTCGAATCAACCACTTTTCTATAATTTTTATAAAAAATTCAACAGCTTTAAAACTGTTCACTCCGATTCAAATCTTATTAGTCAGTATGAAACTTCTTATTGTAGCTGTTTGCCTTTTCGTTGTTGCCAATGGGGTACGGTTTATTTCAAAAATTATTTTAATTTGAAAATTAATACAAAATAATTTTCAGCAAGTAGCCAAATTGAGAGAACAAATGCAAGCAGTGTTGGTAGAATGTAAGGAAAAAGTAGGAGCTAGCGATGGTAAGTTTTTGTTGTTTTATTTATTTATTTTTTTTTTTTATTATTTTTTTTTATTTTTTATTTTTTTTATTATTTGTTATATTTTTTTTTCAGGTGATATTGATAATTTCAATCATCGCCTAGCTGCTGTTACGCCCATCTCAAAATGTTTAGCCGCTTGCGTTAACAAAAGACTTAAAATCGTAAGTAAATTTAACAAATTTTTCAATTTTTCAAATTTTTCAAAACTTTCAGCAAGACGCCAACGGAAATATCAGTCCAGATGCAGCAACAGAATTTGCAAATATTGTAAGAGTTTTAGATGACGACCTGTATATTCCCATTACGACTACTAATGAGAAATGTCTAAAAGAAGGTTTGTTCTATTTTATACTTTTCTTTTTAATTTTACAATTTTTTATTTGTAGATTTTAATAACCCGGATGAGTGCGAAACCGGAGCACTTTGGTTGAATTGTTTGAATCGAGGTCTAAATGATGTAAGTTAAAAAATTGAAAATATATGTTATATATTCAAAAATAAATTTGATAAATTTTAGGCTGGACTTCCCCTAATTTTAGTGGCGGAATAATTTCGACATGCAGTTTTCTAATTTCTGAAAATTTGAAAAAATTATAGTCATTTAAATTTCGTACGCAATATTATGTATATGAATTAAGAAAATAATAATTAAATTAAAAAGTAACATTTCGTTTATTTATTACTAGCTGAATACCCGGCCTTGCCCGGGGTCTTACTTAAAATAAAATAACACGTTACGCCAATTAGGAAGAAAATGTGTTAGCGGAATTGATACGAATTGATCCCCTAATAAATGATGCCGGTGTCAAATTTCGAATTGGAGCCGCTTCAGGGATGTTTTCAATGGCAGGGGTGCCTGAAAGATTTATTGTCAAAGTATATAAGTCTCTTGTTAAAGTGAGTATTAATCTGCTAATTTGGGTCTTGGGGCACTCGTAAACCGGCCTCCTTACATTTTTTATGAGCGAACTACGCTTGAAACCCGGTAGTTATACTACTACATATGAAACGACGTTTGGGTACCGAAAGCCAGTTTATATTTTCAATATAGCTGTCGTCCTTATAGTCAAGTTTTGAAATCTGAAAAATACCAAATCAAGTTTTTTGCATTTCAGGTTCTTTATTTTTCGGATCAAAAAACGCATTTTAATGACTCTTAAACTTTCGTTGGTTTTATAAAAGCACTTCTTTTTCAGATCTTCAGTCGACATGAAACTCTTGATTGTTGCTGTTTGCATTTGTGCTGCTGCCAATGGGGTAAGTCAGTTTAAAAATTATATTAATTAGTAAATTAATATTGCAACTTTAGCAATTAGATCAAGTGAGAGAACATTTTAGACAACTGCTGGGAGAATGTAAAGGAATAGTAGGAGCTAGTGATGGTGAGTTCTGCCTTTATTTTTAAGCAAAACTAATTTATCTTTTTTGTGAAAAAGCGCCTACGGATAAAAATTTTTGTGGGAAAATATTTCCAGACAGTAGTATAATTTTTCGCATTTAAAATTTTTTCTTTCCTATAACTGGAGTGTGGAGGTTGGTTTATACCAAACGCCGACGTGCTTTCAGGCGGCGTCGAGACAAGTTGAAGTGCTACGCACGAGCTTGCTCTGAATAATTGGCTTCACCAAACTTTACTACGTCACCACAGAGCAGATATTCTGGTTGGCAGTCTAATGAAACATTTATTTTCAGTGGATGTTGATCAGTACCTTCACAACATAACCCCCAAGTCGGACGCTGGCAAATGTTTAATCGCTTGCGTTAACAAAAAAATTAGAATTGTGGGTAAAATTATATATTTATTGTAGAAATTTTTGTAAATTAGTAAAACTTCCAGCAAGACCCAAACGGAAATATTAATCCTGATGCAACCAGAGACGCCGCAGGAGTAATAAAGGGTATAGATGAAAAATGGTACAATGCGCTTTTGAGCATTAACGAGAAATGTTTAAAAGAAGGTTTGTTCTATTTTTTTACTTTTTATTTTAACTTTTACTAACTTTTTTATTTTCAGTTGTTGATGGACCAGATGAGTGCGATCTTGGAGCGCAGTGGTTTACTTGCGTAGGCAAAGGTCAAAAAGATGTAAGTAATCAAATTTAAAAAAATATATTCAATCAAGTTCAATTTGATCAATTTTAGGCTGGACTTCCCCTGGTTTTAGTGGATGAATAATTTCAAATATTTTCTTTTTATAATCTATATAAAATATAAAATTTAAAATAATTTTTTTCTAATCACTAATCCTGGATCCGCTACTGGTTTCTACGGTGTAGTAAAAAGAGTAAGTTAAAGTTTAAGAAAAGTTTACGGATCGAGGAAGACAAAATTCTCTGTTTTTAAGTACAATTCGGCTATAATTAGCAACTGTTCTGTAACTATTTACGTAGGTTACACGCACCGTTAACAAAATGGAGCTAAGCCCCGCCCATTTCGATCAACTATGAGCTTCTTGCATGATAAATTAGATTATTTCCTGAATTAATTGACATTTGAAGTTGATTTTGATCAATATCTATAATATTCTCAGATATAAGTTATAGTGTTCTAGCCCAAGAAATGGGGTAATAATAATAAATAATAAAATATTTATAATTTTTTGCGCCAATAAGCAAAATTCACTGTATCCATGAACAAATTCATTACCATCAACCTATTTGATTTATGTGTTTATGTGGTAGTCAGACCTCTCCACTAGAAATCTTCAAACATTTAATTAAAATTTAATTTTAGATTAGTACTTTACCCCCCCCCCCTATCAACTTCAAATAAATAAAATAAAAACTACTGATTTTATTTAAAAAAAATATCAGTTGGTATGCAATTCGATTGCCCAAAATCATCACTTTTTGTGATCTAAAGCTCAAAATATATCTGTGGGCTCTGTCTGGGGAAAGCAATGAGAAACCATCCGATTAATTAAATTCCCTAGTACGTCATTTTGGCTTTGGATAAGTGATCGCCTACGCACTGCATGGTGTATGGCACTTGAAGAAGAAGATTATATTATGATCTCCTACAGCGATTGGCAGCCTGCGAGGCGCGTCCCTAGGGGGTATTTCCGATTTGCCAACTGATGTTCAGAAATCATCAACTGTAATTCGGATTTGTTCATTAATGTTCAGAAACCATCAATTGTAATTCAGATTTGTCAATTGATATTCAGAAGTCCTCAAATGAAATTTAGAAACGGTCAAATGACATTCAGAAAGCGTCAAATGTAATTTAAAATGCAGTAATTATAACCTACAATTATTGTATTTGTACATAACAGGTTTGACATCGGACCTGTTAGCGCGACAACAAGTAGAAAATCGACGACAATTTCTTATAAAATGAAGATTGAAAATCTGTTGTTGTCTCCTATTAGAAAGAAGCTGAAAATTTTTTCAATCGCTTAATTTTAGGTCTGGGATGAACATCTACTAAGTTTTCTCCCTTCTAAGCAGTTTATGTTCGGCCCCATTTTGTAAAATGGCGGCTAAATAGTAGTTTTTGCAAATATCTCGTTAACCGTTTATTTTGTGAGAAAAGAGTTAGTATAAATATTATTCAAAATTAAATTATCTATAAAAAAGATTTTAAGCATTTTTAGTCTAAAATGAAGCGTTTTCGAGATATAGCCGAACGAAGTTAAAGATATTCTCGCGACTGCGGGTGGTCCGGTATCACCTGGTGCTACATCACCGACGACCAACGAGAAATAGGAAGCTCAAATGCATCATAAAAAAGTAAAATATTTTTGAAATTTATTATTTTACGAGGTGAGAAGGGGGCAAAAAATTGAAGTTCCGTCACCATCCAGACTATAAAATTATTTATCGTCAGAGAAACCGCACAACCTCGTATATGCAATTTTTACTGATAAATATTAAATTAACTACCAAAAAATGTATGAATATAAAAAATTAATTGTGTGTTAACTGTTCATTTAATGAACCCCCCCTCCCGAAATAATTAATTTGAAATTTGAAATAATCCATTTATATAATATTATCTTGTATAATAAACCTTTTGTCTGGCTTTTTAAAAATATTTTTTTAAATAGTTTGGGGGGTGGACCCCCTGGCTAAGCCACTGGTTCATTAACTTTGTTATGTTGCTTTTCTCGTCCACTGTAAAATGAAACACATACGAGGTTTTGCAGTTTCAACGACGCGACGCGACGTTATGCTTATTTTTGCTTTAAAAAAAGAAAATTGTGCTTCTATGGTGCGGCAGAAAAAGTGGCTCTTTGCTTCCGGAAATGCAAAATAAATTTATTGTTATAAATACAGTGAATAACAAATGTTTTCGCACAATATTATTCTAGTAATGTAAATTGAACTTTTCGATAGAACTCTGTCCCTTAAAAATCGCTTTTACAGCAATATTTATTAAAAGTTTCTTGTTGAAAATTTCATTCTCTACATTTTTGGTTATATATATTTTTTGATTTTGTCGCTCCGTTTCCGAGTTACCGTGACTTAAAGAAAAACTCTAGAAAAGTTTTAATTTTACGTTTTCTTTACGTCACTCTATAACTTTGAAACGGAGCAACCAAATGGGAAAATGTATATAAGCAAAAATGAAGAAAATAAAATTTTCTTCAAAAAATGTCTGATAGCTATTGCTGGAAAAACGGGTTTTAATTGACCAAAATGTCTTCAAAAGGTACAGTTTACATTGTTAACGCATCCAGTGGCATATTAACTATGAGGGCTTTCGGGGGCTAAATAGAGACGCTAAATTGTAAAAAGTGGTTGAAAAACAGAATGGCAGTATATTAAGGTGGAGGTCTAGGACTGTTCGTCATGAACGTTTCGTCGCGGCCGTTTTGCCGCAGCCGTTCCGACGCGCATCCGTTTTGACGCAAGGTCTATTAGACGCGATCCTTTCGACGCAAGATGATAAATTAGAAAAAGATAAGATAAGATAATTTAAAAAAATCATATGGAAATAGAAACTGGTCTATTTTGAAGTGCATCTACAAGGCTCCTAGGACATTTCGCTACCACTTCTACTTTCTTACTGAGCTTACATAATTAACATAATTTACTTACATAACTCATTCATTTTACGGTGGATTTTACCCTACTCTACGCTCCGCTCCGGGCGCTTCGGGCCGTTTTTGCTGGCGCTTAACTCACTAAAATCATGCCTGAAGTCAATCCACCTCGACTGGGTAGCTCGCAATATTTCATAAAATAACTATTTAAATCGCTTTGCGACGAACCGGCTACGGCAAATTGATTTTGCGGCCAACAGTCCTACGGCAAATTGCCCATGCGACCAATAAATTTTGCTTCAAAAAGGTTTTACGGCGAAATGGCCGCGACGAACTATCCAATTCCCTTATGGCACCACACCCGTGCCGTAACTAGGGTGGGGGTTAGGATTAGCAGTTAACGCCGAAGGGCTGAAGAAAAGTAATTTCTGTAAATCGAGGGGCGCTCTAGGCTTTTAAGCTCAGTGGCGTAGCTATTATAATATATTATCAGCAAAAAAACTTTAAAAAAAAATTATTTAGTTCATCGCCTGATGATGCCATAGTAGTATGGTGAAAACGTTGGCGATATTTTATACTTACAGTGTATTTTATTTGTGATAACTTAATAACATTTTAGTTCTAAAACGTGGATATCTAAAATATTGATATGCCCTTTTCATCTAACTACGACACTGCTTGGGGCCTTGGTGCTGAGAAAGGTAGAAATCTCTCTTAAAGAGAAAAGAAATTTGGCGTACAAGTAAAAGGAAATCCAAAGAAAACTTAGGAAATTTTAAGAAATCAGGAAATCTTTGTTTTTTGATTTTTTTTGTATTCATCTGTAAGTATTCATTCATTCAACTTCAATTAAACATAATAATTTTTAATTTTAAATAAAATGTTTTTTGCAAAAAAAACTACGAACTGCTATTGTGCCCCTCGGCTTTTGAAGCCATCATGAAATCTGCAGAAATCTTTCCGAATTTATGCAAATTCGAAAATATTAATTTTTTATTGTTATAAAATATACTACAATATTTTTCAGTTCCGCCACTGATTTTATATTTTGTCTGTAAAAAGAGAAAACATTCTGGTTATTTATACTACAAATATTGTGTCTGATAACAGAAGTATTAAAAAAATTTCAACTGCATGCGAATGACGCATCCTGTGCATAAAAACAATCGCGCACGTCATCGTCGATTGGTCTAATTTCCCCCCAAATTTAACAAACAGCAGTCTAGTTTTACTATATTTATGTAGTGACGTTCGTTTTTGTAGTGACTAATTTTAATATTTAAATCGGACAAAAAACGTGATCAAAAATCATTTTAATACTTATTTGTGTAGACATAAACAAACTAGAAATTCTGAAGCACAATTGCGATATGTTGAAGAGATCGTGAGAGCAACGGAAAAATAAATCGACTACAAATAGAAGATTCGTCAAGTGAGTAACATTTTACATTTTATTGAAACGTCAAAATTTGTTACATTATTTACCACGTGAGTGTGCACCACTGACACTTTCGTTATCAAAATTGGTTATTGATGTTATCGCAGAATTTTGAAAACAAATTTTAAATGATTTATTACCCTAACGTGCAGCGTCGTACGGCGGCGTACCGTGTTATCGAGTATGGGTTTATTTATAGGTTATGATTACATTATTGTGTTGTTAACATTTTTTTATGATTTAGTTTAAGAGGTATGGGTCAAACGCTATCTGAACCTATAACTGCCAAGGAGACGGCCTATTGCCAAAATTCGGCCTTTCGTGTTGGTTCCAGTTGCATGCAAGGATGGAGGATCAACATGGAAGATTCTCATACTCATATATTATCCTTGCCCGACGATCCCGGAAGCGCCTATTTTGCAGTCTACGATGGACACGGTGGTGCTAAAGTTGCAGAGTATGCCGGCAAACATTTACACAAATACATCACGAATCGATCCGAATACAAAGAAGGTAAATAAACTTTTGTTCCTTCAAACAATGATAATCTCATTTCAACCCTTGAAACGTAAAAATTATTTTTGAAGTGATTGCTCACAAAATTTTCTTTTAAGTAGGGCAGTAGTCGTTATCACTTCTTAATGACTAATGCTATACCGATTGCAACTAATTTTGTATCAAATTGTAATTACGTATCTTGTATTCGAAAACTAAACCAATTTTCAAGTCGTTCATTTTACCTCGGGTTATTCCACTTATAGTACAATAAATTTTAATGATTAATTATATGACAGTTAAAAATTGCATAAGTGTTGCACCATATAATTTTATTAATCACTTGACATGACAACCACAAAAATAAACCGAACCCATCAATTAATAAAATTTCCTTCAATGAAATTAAGCATCTTATCGTATAAATCCGAATTTATGTGAGGAAGCAATAAAACAGAAAAAATCAGCTGATGATGTCAGATTAGTAATCCAGACATTGTATGATAAAGATAGAAATTTTTACTGCTACTGTTTAATTTAGCATCAACGAATCCCCCTTAGTTTAGTCTGGTACTTTGATTTGTTATTTACTTCAATTTCTTGGAATTCCATGGAAATCGTCGGAATTCCGAATCCGTGGTAAATTTTTCTTTTTGATATTTTCCTCTTGGTGTAGTGCTTACTATTTGACAAAGGGTAAATATCTCAAAATAATTTTGTACACAGGACTGGAAATTCCAATGATTTCCAACAAGTGGAAGGTAACGGGGTAACTGCCCCCTTCCTACCATCAAACTCAATAAAATGACTAAATTTTGTTAAAACTTAAAAAATATATCTAAATTCTTACCAAAAAAATTATGTATTTACCTCACCCATGAATTTCTCTTGAATCTGCTCTTGAAAAAGAAATAGAAAATACAAGAAAATTAGAAAATCTTATGAATACTATTTATAGATGAGCTTTTTTTATTTTTTTAATTTTCTGAGATTTTCTTGGCTTTTCTAGGATTTTCTTGAGTTTCTAAGATATCCTAGAATTTTCTACATTTTCTGGGATTTTCCTTTTCACAAGATGTCTTAAGATCCATAAACTTTCTAGATTTTTCTGAGATTTCTTTGGATTTTCTAGAATTCCTAAGATATACGGTTTTCTATGTTTCCTTGAAATTTCAAAGATTTTCCTGGGATTTCTTAACATTTTTTCGGTTTTCTGTAGATTTTCTTTCATTTGTACTCCAGATTTCCCGTTCAATTTTAACTAAGTGGAAAACCAACTGGAAATCGTCATACACAAAACAAATGGAAAATTAGAAAGAAAAAAATTATTTCCTTTGATATTCCTCTTTCTCAAGATTTTCTTGAATTTCTTCAAATTTTTTAGGATATTTTTACATTTCTTCGGATTTCCTTTGTACTAAACTTGAATTTCCTGAGATTATCTTGAAATTCTTAAAATATCCATGAATTATTTGAAATTTTTTAAGATTCTAGAACTCTTTAGGGAATGTTTGGAATTTCCTCGAATATCTTCAGATTTATTTTCACTAGTAGGTAAACCAGAGTTTTTTCATGCATTTGTTTTTTAAAAGTTCTAGTGGGGAAAAACAGAAGTTACATTTCTAGGATACACGATAAATACGCAAGGTAGCAAACCTCCGAGTGACAGATTTGAAATAATAAATAATCCAAACTGCCCAAAACTAAGAATATACTTGGGAATGATAAATTTCTATAGAAGGTTCATACCTAAGGCAGCAGAACTCAAGCTCCACTAAACAAGTACCTGACCTGAAGTAAAAGGGAAAACCGCTAGCTAAATACTTAAGATAATGAAATAAATTCTAATCATAAGGTGTTTCCAAAACTTCTATCTGCGAGTGTATCTGTTACTATAAGAATCCTGATGCGGATTTGTCTATCTTTATCTTACTGCCATCTTTTTTCTGTTTATACTGATCATCACATTGTGAGATTTTCCTTTTTCTAAAAGGGGGGGGAACTACAAGAATGAGCAGTGTAATTAGAACCTTGTGAATTAGCTAAAATTTACATTCTGTTACATTACAGGCAATGTCGTGGAAGCCATGAAGCAAGCGTTTTTGGAAATCGACGAAGCGATGCTGAACGACGAGCAACTTATGCACGAACAAGCGGGAACAACGGCGGTCACGATGGTAATAAAAAACGATAAATTGTTTTGTGCTAACGTGGGCGATTCGAGAGCTGTCGCCAGCGTCAACGGTATTGCAGAACCACTCTCTATCGATCATAAACCGCACTTACAGACTGAATATGATCGCATCACGGCCGCCGGCGGCTGGGTCGACTGTAATCGAGTCAACGGAAACCTCGCATTATCCAGAGCATTGGGTGATTTTATATTTAAGAGAAACGACAAAATGAAACCGGAGCAGCAAATTGTCACAGGTAAATTAATTTAAATACAAAAATTTGTCGTAATTTTTATATTTCTCAATTTTTACAGCTTACCCCGAGGTTGAAGTTCGTAGCATTACGCCCGACTGGGAGTTTATCGTTTTGGCGTGCGACGGTATTTGGGACGTCATGACAAACGAAGAGGTGGTGTCATATGTGAGAGAAAACATAGCGACCGGCGTGGATCCCGAAGAGATATGCGAATCGCTAATGATGCGCTGCCTGGCGCCCGACTGCCAGATGGCTGGATTGGGGTGCGATAACATGACTGTTGTCATTGTTTGTCTATTACAGGGAAAAACTTACGAGGATTTAGTCAATAGATGTGCCGTGCAAGTAAAAGAGACGTCGACTGATTTAGAAACGAAAAGCGAACAAGGCGATAACGACATGGAGTCAAACGAGTGGGAAGGTGGAATATAACATCGTTGCGTTTATTATGTTTGTAATTATTTGTTTAGTATCCATTTTACTCTTCTCCAAATCACCTTTAGTTGTTGATTACTAAAATTCAGGTAAAACTTTCTTATTTTTTTCTTTCTTACACTTCTTAGTTCGATGAGATTAAAATTACTTGTGTGTTGTATAAAATATCGAAACAGTAAAATTTATACTTTATATATAATTGTGTAAATATATAAATGTATATATGATGATATAAAACGTAACGTAAAATGAAGAAAGTTGTGTGATAGTTTTTGTGTGCGCAAGAGGAATGTCTGTGTGTGTATGATTGGTTTTATAGTTCAAGATGCTGCTTTTTATTGTTGAACCGAATGGTGGTGAGATGGCAAGACAAACGCAAAAAGTAAATATATTGTAATAATTTTTGTTTTAAAAACCAAAGATTTTAAATTTATTCGCCTCATTTCGTGTTAAAATATTTGACAAATTTAGAATTCCTACTCTTTATTGTCAAGTAATTATAGAGGTGAAGTTTTGAATTAAAAACATATTTTTGTCTGATTTTCTTTTTCAAAATTGTAAATTACTGTTAGCTTGGGTTACATTGTCTGCCTGTTTCGCAATTTTGCTGAAATGTGCGGCTCTTGTCTTCCAGTTTTCTCTGTTTTGTTATCTAATAAATTTAAAGTTTCTGTTAAATATTGGCGCAATTATTTTATTACTTGAAATCTTAGAACAAAATTATTATCTTGTGAAGATAAAAACATAAAATTGAGAAATGGCATTCCCGCTTTTCTCGATAAGTCTTGCAAATTTTGTTATCGTAAGTCAGAAATTAAATGGAATCTCATCCGTGTATAGTAGGACAGGGTTTCCACTTTATCTGGAAAAATCAGGGAAAATAGAATTGCACAAATTTTCTCTGGGAAAATCGGGGAATTGTTTATTTTAAATGAAATTCAGAGAAATTAAGACTTTGGGCCAGGGAAAATTTGTTGAAATGGAAGAACAAAAAGTTATGTATTTTATTTACTTAAATTATTTAAATTTGCAATTTTTGAGAGTTAGGTTTGAAAATCAGGAAAAATCTTCAATTTTAGTCAGGGAAATTATTTTGGAAAATTAGTGGGAACTCTGTAAATTGCCTCAATATGGGTTGTATTACTTATTATAAAAGACGGGATTTGGTCAATATTATAGAGGAAATAACTCCATTTTTTTTATAAATGTTAATTTTAAAATTAAAAAAACTCCTGGTCCTGGTGGAATGAACTGAAACGAATTATCCTCTTGTGGATAAAAAGATCAAACTGTCGACCGAGGTTCCCTCTTTTCTGGATTTGGAATTTTTTATTTTTAATCCAAAATCTGAAAAATTAAGGCCAATATCACCAACGTCATTTAAAATGTTACTTACTTCAAATTTTGCACAAACAGATTAAAGGAAATTTAGTGGGAATTATATTTGGTGAGAGCTTCCCTTAGCCTTAAACTTCCAACTGCTGTTGATGGTGTAGCAAAACCTGATTTGTATTATTTGTAAGATTTTGAAGTATGTAAGTTTTCCATAATTGGCATCGCACTCGATACTTGTGTACCTTTACGTTATTATAATTTTGCTTAACTGTTAAAAATAGACCAATTTTTATTCGTAACCTAACCCACAATGTATATTTTTTGTTGTATATTTACGTGTTAATGCCAAAAAAGTGAGTAATCCTTGATAGATTTTTAAAATAAAATTATTTTGTACAAAACTGAAATTTTTTGTTCAAGACGTTTTATGATGGTGCTTTCCGAAAGATAAAATGAACCACTAAAGTTGAAGATTCGTGTGCCTAGTTGTAATTAGAAAGATTTGTTAAACCTAAAGTTTTAGTAAAAAAATAAAATTTAATTTAAATTACGCATTTTTTTGCTTCAGGTAATCTTTCGTTTATAGGATTTGGAAACTTAACTGAAGGTTGAAATGTTTTAGAAAATTTAACACATTACCGTACGACAAAGCATTATAAAATCTTCAAGTTGCTACCTTCAAACTCTAAATTTTTAACTTGAAGATCAGATATAATTATTTAATTATCTGTGATTTGCAAAAAGCCTATTTTTAGGCTTCCAGACAGTAATGTGTTAATTCAGTTACGAAAAGTTCAAATAATATACTCTCATGTTATATGACCATTGCAAATGTGGAATTTACACCTGGGCTTCTGACGACAACGTTCGTAATAAGTTGGAACCCAAGAAAAAATTAAATATTTTTATTTAACAAAAAATGAAACACTGGGTGCCATTTGCTAACAATTGAAATTCTCTATATTTGACTAATTTTTCTATTCTTGAGGATACTAGCAATAAAAAATTCGCCTGCTTTATACGAACTTCTGACCAAAGGTCCACTAGCGACATACAAAAATCCCATATTTTGTCCGACTTTTTCCCAATGTTGAAATTTATCTGGTGTAACATATTCGACCACTTTGAGATGCTTCTTTGTGGGTTGCATGTATTGCCCCAATGTAACACAATCAACCCCCACGCTACGTAAATCTCTGAGCGTCTGCTCAACTTCTTCATCTTTTTCACCTAAACCCAACATAATTGAAGATTTTGTTATCAGATCAGGATTGAACGTTTTGACAGATTTTAAAGTTGCCAAAGACTGCCTAAAGATAAAGAAATATAATTTTATTTGAAATCAGATTAAATCGAGGTCAAACCTATATTGGGCCCGCCGGTCACGCACATACGGCGTTAAAGCTTCAACTGTTTCAATATTATGAGCATAAACATCCAAACCACACTGGGTTATCGTTTTAACCGCTTCTAAATCTCCACGAAAATCAGGTACCAGACATTCCACTAGAATATTGTCATTTCTAAAAGAAAAATTTGTTTTATGAAATGAAAACTGCGGAAATTTCTACTTACTGTCGTTTTATTTCTTTTACTGTACTTGCAAAATGGTTTGACCCCCCATCAGGTAGATCTGAAATCAGATTTCTGAGATAATATTTTTTGTAGATGTATAGTATTACCATCTCTGTCAACCGATGTTAAAACTACGTAATCAAGCCCCCATGAGGCAATTGCAGTTGCTGTATTTAAAGGTTCATTTGGATCTGGTTTGGGTGGCGCTCTCGACGTTTTAACTGAACAAAATCTACATCCTCGTGTGCATGTATCACCCAACAGCTAAAAGAAGGAACTAAGAAAACGAATAAGTAGTTTGATAAAGAAATTACCATAATTGTTGCAGTTGCTGTCCGATGCTCTCCACCACCCCAACATTCTCCGATATTAGGACACCGTGCCTCCTCGCAAACTGTACTCAGATTCAATTTCCTCAACTGCTCTTTAAGGCGACTGAAATTTTCTCCCACCGGAATTTTAGTTTTCAACCACGGAGGCAGTCTTAGCCGTTCACTTTCGCCTTTTTCTCTTCGCAACTTTCCATCGTATTCGTTCCACTGGGGGTCATTCAAAACTGGGTTCGGATTATTTACAAAATCCTGTAAACTAGGACCCTTTGCAATCTTTTCTTTTAAATTTTTCAAACGACCAGGCTCGTCATGTTGTAACCTCAAATTCTAATCGAATAAAATTAGTATATTATGGGTGGATAGTATATTTAAGGAGAACTTACGTTTTGTTGAATGTTTGTTGCACTTAATAGAATTCGTCGTCTTAACATTTTTACTTGCGAAATAATACAATACAATTTAGAGTTGACATTTTGAAATTTTTGAAGGTTAAAAAGTTGACATGACAGTGGCAGGGACGGATTTGGTGAGGTAGTAGGAAACAAGAAATTGAAACTGCATTATTACATCTAAACATCACAACTTTATTTAATATTGTCACTATTATTTTCTAAAATCTGAGTAAATAAATCCGTACCAGTTCGTCTGGCTCTGATTTTAGCTTCTTGCGGAGTTAAACTTTCTTCGGAGGATGGATTAACCGGATATCCATCTTCTTTCAGTTTATCTTCACTAAAATCTTTACCAATTTTAGGTGCATACACAACGTCAAATAAATCTTGGGAGGTAAATTCTGACTGTATTACATCGGGGGTACGATAGGATACGTAAGGTTTCAATTTGAAATCTTTCAAATCGGGAACTATTAATTCGGGTACCATTTCGGGCACAACGACAAATTTACCGTTGAGTTTGTATCCAATTTCGCGAGTTCCAAGATCTGAAATAAAAAATCGTTAATCAGGTTGGGTAAAATTCGTACCAGAACAACGCACTGTGAATCGGTAGGTTGGGGTACGGATCGGTGGCCTGTTTCAGTTTATGTTGACGTGTTCCACGCTTATTATAAAGTGGAAACTTTTTAAAGTTCTTCTTCCCGTAACAAGTCGCACTTGTTGAAATTCCTCTCTTTATTACAAAATTTATTAGCGACATTTTGATACTTTTTCACAATTACACTTTTGAGGTTATGTCAACTAAACATTTACCTTGTGTGCAGGACCGGTTTTAAAATTAATAAAATATTCCGAGGTAGTACGAAAACGGCCTTCACGTTTTTATAGTTCTTTCAATTTTAAATTCTAGCTTTAGTTTGACTTTAACTGAAGACGTCTGTAACTCACGGACGCGCATGAACGGATTAACGAGATTATCGAAGAAATAATCTTCACTCACTTTTTTTTTAAAAAAAGAAATTAAAAATTAAACTTTTAAAATAAATTTTACAAAAAATTAATAAAAATCAAGTGAGCGCTTGATATCGGGAATCTCGTTAATTCTTTCAGTGGTAGACAAAAACCTGTTTTAGATGGCTCAAAAAATCAATTTGACTAACATGTAAGCTTGCTACGCCACTGTCTTAACGTCTACCTTCAAATAAATCTAAAAATACTCCAAAATGATTGTTGTATTTTTTATTTACGACTGTAATCCAAATTAAAAAAATACATGTACCTTACTTTTAATCGCAAAGTGCAAGATTTTCCTCGCGACTACCCAGACGATAATAATTTTATTAAATTTCCAGTTGATATAAATATTTGTTTTGCGTTTCAAGTTGATGAGGAAAATCAATCGACAGGAAAAAATAAAACAAAATTTAATTTATAGTCAGTGAAAACAAAAGCTTTCGACTTTTCCAATCGCGCAAGTAGCAAAATCCCCTAGTTAAAAAAGCAGGCCAATTAATTTAAAATATCCCCGTAGTCAATTTGCATTAATCCAATGGAAAGATTGCGGTTTTTTATTTCGATAATTTTCATACCCTTCGAGTGTGAATTAATTGCCTCAGGTTGGTACGATTGAGTAAAATAACGCTTGAAAAAAAGAGCGCTTATATTTTTTGCACCCCTCCGCGGGCAACCCTTGGTTGCAGGTTCGAAAGTAAAAGAAAATTGATTCTCACGTAGCCGATTTTCCGGAAAATTAAGCGGGTGAATTTTTCATTGCGAGTATTATTTTGACAAATAAATTTATAGCGTAAACCGCCTGGTGTAAAGTTTGTCAACTACGAAAGGAAACTACGGTGGTCCGAATATCAGAATTTAATCTGCCGATTGTGTCGCAAACGTTTCGAAATCACGCACCGTACATAAAGCGTTTAGTTAAAATTTTAAATTTAATTTCGTGTTTTGTTGTGGATATAATTATCGGGGCTTGAATTTAAGTTCGCCATGGTATTGGCTTCGAGGAACGGCGAGGAATCGCGTAATGGAAAAAGGAGCCGGGGGCCGAGCCCCAATGGTCACGTACAAACGGACACAAGCGACGACGATAATCCAGGTTAGTTTGGCGTTTTTCTAATTTTTCAAATTCCGAGTAGATTCTAGCGCTTTTCATCTCTTGATTTTGAATTGAGAAGGGGCTTATGGTGACTAATTCGTAATTTCTGGTAGTTCCAACAGATAAAATCCGAGTCGGCCGAGATTATCAGGCCGTTTGTCCAGAATTGACGCCAGAAAACCTCAGAAAACCCGAACTGTTGGCAGATAGAGCGCTACTAGTCTGGTCCCCGACAGCCGATATACCCGATTTTGATTGTAAGCATAACCTTGTTTTGCAACCCACATGAAGTCAATTAACCTGTTTTTATATTATTGCAGTAGAAGAATATATTAAATTAGCAAAGGAAAAATTCGGTTACAATGGAGAACAAGCTTTAGGGATGCTTTTTTGGCACAAACATGACTTAGAGAGAGCAATCATGGACTTATCAAATTTCACACCGTTTCCAGATGAGTGGTCCATCGAAGACAAGGTATTATTCGAACAAGCATTTCAATTTCACGGGAAGAGTTTTCACAGAATACGTCAAATGGTAAGTCGAGTCAAATTTTGAATTTGATGCAATGAAATTCGAAACTTCCAATTTTCCCTCCCACCTTTCGATAACCTCTTACGACTAATTTTTAGATCTTTTTGAAAGTATCGGAAAATTTTTAATAGATAACCTTAAAAAATTTTATGGCGGTCGGAACTTGAAAACTCCGTAATTCTGAGGTAGTTCAACTTGGTAGCCCATTTCCTTTAATTTAAGAAAAAAAATTTGAACCTGCAGTTTTTTGAACTTTCATTGACCCCGATTGCTTGATTGTCATAATTTTTTTAATTATTGGTTATGAAATCTCAAAAAGTTCCACAAGGGGCAATCCAAAAATTTTCGATTTACGGTTTATGCTTTTGTTTGCTTGTTATCTGTCACTTCCTTTTCAGAACTTCTATTGTTCTATTATATCAAATATGTTACTCCCCCCTCCACTTAAGGGGTTCGACTATAGTGATCCGTCTTAAAATAGTGTAAACTTTGGAAATTAATTCCTAAAAAACTACGTGCAATTTGATAAAAAAATTATTTTTGTATGATGGTAAAGACGATTTAGCTGATTTCGTTTTTAAACATTTGTTTCAAATTAATCGTTTTTTTGCTAAATCGGGATCTTCTTCCATCTCAAAAACTGCCTTCAATTTTTTTAAATTTTACTGTAGTCTAACCCCTTAAACTAAATTGTTTATAATTTTAGCAGAAAAATTACTTTAGATTTTGTGCCTATATGGTCTGTTTATCTGATAGTTTTTTTGAAAATCTCCCCCTCCCCTCCCTCAGAAATTATCACTCGATTAATTTACGGACTAACTCAAAATAGGAATATTCTCTTAATTATTTTTTAATTTTGTTTGTAGATGTGAACTTTGAACTTATTAAATGGAGAATCGGGAGGTTAAAATAATAATAATAATAAAATTTGATTGAATAAAAATTAAAAAAAAAAGTAAAAGTTGCCTTCATTTTTGAAATTATTTGATATTATTACTTTTAATTGGGAGGAGGAGGGTGCACTCTCTTTATAAATATACAGAGTGGTAATTTCAGAGGACACTTTTCTAAGAGAAATATTTAACAAACATTTTTTTCTAAATTCTAACCCTCGAGAGTTAGGCCTCTTTAAGGCATTTTTTTTAATTTCCACCTTCACATGGCCATAGCTCGGAAAATATTGATTTTTCAGTAAAAATGGTTAAGTGTTTTTTTAAAGAGCGTGAAATAATCTACAAACTAGATTTGAACTTTTTATTCTCTAAAATCATCGGATTTCGAGTTATGAATTAAAGTAAGTAAAAAAATGTTGAAAATTTTGAACTTCATTATTTTTTTTTTCTAACCTTGTGTATCTTTTAAACTTTAATTTATAACTTGAAAGCCGTTGATTTTAGACAATAAAAGGTTTAAATCTAATTTGTAGATTATTTCACGCTCTTTAAAAAAGCACTTCACCAATTTTACTGAAAAATCAATATTTTCCGAGCTATGACCATGTGAAGGTGAAAATTAAAAAAAATGCTTTAAAGAGGCCTAACTCTCGAGTGTTTGAATTTAGAAAAAAATGTTTGTTAAATATTTTTCTTAGAAAAGTGTCCTCTATCACCACTGAAATTATGTAAATATTATCATGTCTGTCACTGACGCGCATGAATGGATCAACGAGAGATTATAAAGCGAACTTGAAAATCACTTATTAGAAAATTATTTATATTTTATTTAAAAAAATATGGAAATATTTAACTTGACTAATGCAACTATTATAAATTTCAGTTACCGGAGAAAACCATAGCTAGTTTAGTGAAATACTATTATGGTTGGAAAAAAGCTCGTCAACGTACAAGCCAAATGGACAAACAATCACGGAGAGGGGGTACACAACAAGGAGATGGAGTGCTTTCGGAGCATGGTTCGGAAACTGAAGAAGTGTCTGATCACGACGACAAGGTAATATTTAAACCATTTTTTTTTCATTTGATGTTTGGTTGACTAATTTGTGTTGCATGTTTTTTTGGAGTGGGCACGAAATGCAATAGGTTTCTTGGTGATTATTATTTAGTTTACTATTGCTTGTTAATTACCAGGGTGTTTATTTATTTATTAAGAGTTCTTCTACGAGATAAATTCAAATTATTACTAATTTGAAATTATCAGCATTGGTTGTTTCGATAGAAGGGGATAGCAGTGTTTAGACATATGCAAACTGGCTCCAATGCATCTAAGAAAATGTGGTTTTGTAACAAAAATTTGAATTTAGTGGGAAGGTTTCTTGTGCATGAGTAAAGTTTACCTCGAGCAATTTATTACTATAGTAGTTTTTCAAGTTTCCGAACTCAAAAATAGTAAATTGCTTGAAGTAGATAAAGAAGGCGATGAGAATTGATATGAATAGGTAAATTGGTTGATGGTAAAGAGCTAAAAAAAGCGTTAATGTTGCAGATCACTAACAAATCAACTGGAATCCAAAAAAAGTTCCTGCTCAACCACTAATTAATCCCGTATCATCGGATGATGAATTGGAGCCATGATGCACATATCTAAAAAAATTAGTTCATATATTATAATGATAATATATTCTGTACATAATCTGTAGATTAATATGATCCGAGTCCAACTTTTTCACAGGCTGCATTGTATTTTTAAACGTCGTTTCAAATCTAAGTATTATTTTTATTTTAATCCATTAAGACATTTTTTATATTATGAGTGTGATATCTATTATTAGCTATCTATTTAATTATACGTCATTGTAAATAATAAACATTCACACCAACTACGGTAAACTATTTACCAACTCATTTCAAACGAAAACTTTTTTTAATAGTCATAATTTATGTGTTTTTATTTTATATACGAAATAAATGTTTCGATTAATTGCTTTTTAAATATTTTCTTTAATGAATTTTAGAATTTTTAATAAGCTGAGTTTAATTGCCCGAATCGCAATTATCCGCAATATACATAAAGCTGACTGAATCATCGGATATTTCTCGAAGGGCGGTGAGAATTATCATTCTATCAAATACTTTGATTAAATTTTCGAAAAAAAAATCACATTAATTTTTTTTCATTTCTAGTTTCCGGTTTTTTAATGGGAATTCACAAGATTTTTGTAGTTGAACGGGATTAGCTTTCAATATCGTTTTAAATTTTGCTTGTTTATTTTTTCTTGGATACGGGAAAGGTAAGTTATAGCAAACCAACAAGTCACTCAACAGATTTCTTTGAAAATTTGGTTAATTATACTCTTTAATATCTTGAATTCAAATATAATTTTTTTTAAATTTTAACTCTTAGTTTTTGAGATATTTAATTTTAAAAATCGCAAAAACGACACTTTTTTGGCTCGCATTCAACGATAGAAAGTTTTTCAACTGTAGTTCTATAAGTTCTACAGAGTTGTGCGATAGCTCATTTTAAAGAATATTTAAAGGGATTTAATTTATGTACTTTCGATTTTTGTGAGACGATAAATCTCGGTTTTATTAACAGTTAAGATATAGAAAACTGATTTTTTTAAGACTTGAATCCAGCGGCAGCTTGTCTAGCGGAGAAACTAATAAAATTTTCAAAAAAGTAAAAACGTAAATTTTATCGTCATCACATGGACCGCAAAGATTTACTGTAGGTACTACTGATAATTTCGAGATGACTCCAAATTCACAGATTAAATTGTAGATAAGTATGCAGCAAGAGATTAAAAAGTCAGACCCCCTGGTTATAAAATTTAACAATTTTTGTTCATGATTTGTGATCGACGTTATTAAGTAGTAGGAACCTTTCACTTGAACATAAGATTTTGTACACTGAATTTTCATTATCTCTTGTGAAATTTTCCCAAGTTTCCCTTCACTTGAAACCGAGAAGAGAATTGCTCTGAAGAAAAATCTAAGAAATTTAGAAATTCTAGAAAATTTGAGTAAATGTAGAAAATTCAAGGAAATCCAAGAAAATATTAAAAATTCAACCTTTTTTACTTTTTCCACTTTTTCGAAAGAAAATCTTGATGCCATCCAGGAGGAAATCGAAACAATCTTTTAAAAATCTCATAAAAGAAAATCTACTGTACAAAAATTTACCTTGTGGGGCTTTGTTAGCTTAAACCCTCAAAATTAGATATGAAAAGTTGCAAAATTTATGTTATTGCCTGCAACGTTGGCATTAGTAAAATTACAACTATGTCCTTTGGATAATCAATTATGTGCAATTACCACATCTACCATATATGAAAAGCCGCCACTGGGATGGATTACACTTTTATGCTATACTTTATGATTAGCTTCCTCAAATGAAAAAGTCACGAGCCGGCCACTGCTTGAATCCATTTAAAGGCGCACTGTTCTCTTAAAATTTTTATTAAGATTCTAGATTTTTTAAACTCAAATTGCTATAATGGTTTTACTCTTTAAATTGTCTGAATCCTTCCTAGCTTAGATACATTATGACAATTTTTTTAAAAATCAAGTACGATGTTCCACGTATGAGAAAGAAAAATCAATCCAAAAGCTACAAAATTATGGAATTGGCAACGATTTCTTCGAGAATCTTGACTGGGGTTGTGGGGGTAAATTGAAAATAAATTGCTCTAATTTAAAAATGTTTTTAAACATTTAAACAACACAAAAGTATTTAAAATGAAGTCAGGGCACGGGAGTCAAGTTCGCCTCGTATGATAGCTGACTTAAAACCGGGATATGGGTTAGCCCATTGCAACGCACGATGATCAGCGCTGTGTTTCTGTCATAAAACCAACAAGAAAAGAAAGATCATGCGAGGTGACAAAATTACAAAGTTATTTTTTGGAAATAACTCGAATGGACAGGATTGGTCTAAATAAAATTTGAATAATTAGTGTTTTTATAAATGAATTTCCTTGCAAATTCTAGATTTCATCTGTTATATCTATATTATTATCAGATTTTCTTATTTATTGTAGTTGGTTCCATTCTATGTTATCAAATACAACACAGTGACATGGTAATTTAAATTTTACACTAAAATTTCTAAAATCTATTCGTGCAAATGTTAGTTTTCCAAACAGTCGACAAACAAATACAACCATATTTAGTGATTCCACGTCAAAACCCTGAAGTTAAACACCGAAAGTGAAAATTGCCGAAAACAAAAACATTGAAAGTCAAAAACATTGAAAACTAAAACACCAAAAGTCACCGACTGTGACTGTTTGAATGGGTGATTTTGTTTTCGGAGTTTTTGACTTTCGATGTTATTGTTTTTGGTGTTTTACGTGATACCATATTTAGTAGGTAGAGGTTGTGGTTTAGATAATTAATAACAAATTTATTTAAACATTCGTTCAACATATCACATGCGTTTCTTATTTTCTAGAGAAAAAAAAGGCTCAACTATAGGAAGAAGTCATCCGTCGCAAAAAACAAAGAAGAATATTTTAAATTTGACAAAAAATAATCATTTTGTGTATTTTTTTGTGTTATTTCGTTTTCATTAATTTGTGTATATGTGAATTCCTCATTTCATTGTGCTTGAATGTTAAAGCTTAGTGTTTGTGTATATCATGATGCGGTTTTCCTTTCCTTATGCTCATGTCGACAAAGTGCACCCAGTTTTATTTATTTTTGCATGATACGACCGATGCTCTGCTAAACGCTTTGGGTTAATCTTTGGTTAACTAATTTTACTATTATTGTTTGTAAGAAATTGACAATAGTTTTTATAAGGAACTCTTAATAAAATAATTTTTATTACATTTTTTTATTTAATTTGGTGTCAGATTCCTCGTGTAAAATATATCTTGCTTATATGACAGAAAATAATCACCATTGCACGATGTTGTGGTAAATTTTTATGTGCATTGTTTTTTTTGTGTAGATGCACGCATGACTAAATAATTATTCTCTTTTGGGACCAGCAGGGTATTGTTTGCAAGTGTTTAATTTTGTATAGAATACTAATTGTATTGCAGAAGTGGACAATCCACCGTGGCATAAGGCGCAAGAGTGACACGCCGCCACGTTCCGGAACTAGTGACGAAAATGGAAATCAGGTATCCAGAAAAACCTGTTAAATGAACATTTACGATTACGCTTTAGCATCATCATTACTCCTCCATTTCAGTTCTATACTTTCTTCTCAATATCATGATCGCTGTGTTTCATCATTAATTTTATTTAAACGCTCTTGGTTTTCTTTCCATTCCTTTCAAAATTTTATGACGGTAACTTGACTTGGTTTGGGAGTACCTTTACACTGCCATTTTAGAAATCGTGATTGGGTTAGTTTACCAAAGTGAAATATTCAATTTCTGACTTATAGAAGTATTTGTGGTGGAAGATTTTTGGGTTTTGGTATGAAAAGGTAGTTGTGAGGGGAAGTAACAAAGTAAACTTTGAAAGCCCAAGTCTGAGACTTCGACATTTCAAATTGAGTTGCCTTACCAGCAGGCTTAATCAGTTGATATAGCGAACAAATGTGCAATAATGTCGATTTTCAAGGTAATATTAATCTGTTTCCTGCGGGAAATTGAATTTGTTACTTAGATCATTATGATGGATCAACTGGCAGTTTTTAAGTTAGATGTAGGTACCGTAGTTGGTGGGAAAAAATGATAATTTGACTTGACTAAGAATGGAACTTCGCCTCACTATCCGCATAAAATGGCAGTGATTTCGTTAATGTTAGAGTTTGTGAGTTATTATTGATTTTGGGATGGAAAACCATAAGTAATAAGTTTATTTAGTTAATGAGCATGCAGAAACCATTATTTAATTGCTGCATTTTTATAGTTTACTAACTTAAATACAATTAAAAATCAATTGTTTATATTTATACGTACTGGGGGTCGCAATAAGTCAAGTTCTAACTTTTCTAGGAAGTGTAACTGAGCCAGTTTTTGCACCTCTACTTACTCAAACCTTTTTTAAATAGCTTTTTAGAAAGATAATTGTTCAACGAGCAATAAATGCTATAACCAATTTTTCTTTAGAATGCACAGTTTTTGAGATATATCATGTCAAAGTTTGTGCAAGTTACAGTTTTGTAAATTGACTCACTTACACATCCGGAAGTTAATGCTTACTGCAACACCCTGTATATGATGGTAAATTATTTTGAGTTTAACTTTTACTATTTAAAAAAATAATTGATATATCATGGGTATGGTGAGCATGACTGTTGTATGTGTGTGCAGGGTGAAGGTGGTGCGTGTTCTAACTGCGGAGTCAACTGTACAGTCACGAACATTACGCCGAAGGGCACATTGTGCACATCCTGCTTCTTACACTGGAGGTATGTTTTTTAAATTTGAACCTCAATTTTTAAAAATTCTCCATCAAATTAAATTTTTACTTGAAGGTGCTCGTTTAAGTTCAAACGTGAAAGATTTTGCTCAATCTTAAACATTCAAATTTTATGGCACCGCACAAGCTACACGAAGCTGGAACTTGCTACTGTCATTCAAGTGACATAATTTACATATTTAACAGTAACACAATTAACTTGAAAAAATACTTCTCCAATTGATGATCAATTTGTTAATCCTTGTGCAATTGTGCAAAACAAATTTTTGTTTGCGGGGTTATTAAAAAACAAAAATCACATTAGGGCGTACCGATTTGGGCTAAAAAAGATTTAAACGAGCACCTTATCGTTTTGCACAGATTTTATAAAATTGAGGTTAGTTTTAAATTTTTTTAATAAAAATATTTGGTAAACAATGAGGTCATGTTAAATATAGACGTACGGGAATGTTAAGGCCTACTTCTGGCCCTACGGCAGGAAAACGCGGAGCCCCTTTAGGTGCACGTCACAAACGTGAACCACCTCGTGGCATGTACATCAATCACGACGATTTGACGGCAATGGCATCGGGTTCTACTGGTATTCAAATGATTAAAGCAATGGATCGAGAATTGGAGTCTCTTCATCGACAAGTGAGTACTAAATAGATGCTTCCGCTTAACGCTTTCTTCTTTTCTTCTGTGCTTGTGGAATGAAAATATTTGAACGAGCATTTTTTTGTTACTATTTTGTTTATAAACGATGTTTTTTTGTTGTGTTACCTTGTGAGTGTGTCACGCTTGTTTTAGCGATATATTTTTGTTATCATAAGTGAAACAGGACATCACTTGTAATCGATCATGTTGAAAATATTTTCAGGTGACTTTCTACTTTTTGTGTTTGATAGGGAGCGAAGGCGCGTTGAGCTAATCTTTTGTTTTCTATTGTTGCAGATACAACAAAACAAGCAAGCGATCAGTTCGCTGAAGCGAAAACATTCGGAAACGATCGACGACGTTCGCGCAGACAGTAACCACGCCTCCCGCATTAATTCGAGGTGGACGCAAGAGGAATTGCTGCTGTGCGTCCAAGGAGTGCGCAAGTTTGGAAAGGACTTTCAGAGTATCTCCCAAGTGGTGGGCAACAAAACTGAACATCACATTCGTAGTTTTTTTGTAAATTATCGCAAGAGATTTGACTTGGACAAGGTGCTGGCCGAGTACGAGAAAGAGCACGGGCCTGTGGTGGAGGATTTGGTGGAAGATGAAAAGATTGAAATTGAAGATGATAGTATCGAAAATTCGTCCAATGATGTTATTTGTTTGTCCCCTTTGAATATAAAGAAGGATCTAAAAAATAACAAAGTCGTTTAGCTCAAATTTTTAATTTTTGTTAGTATTAAGTAATTTATGTTTGTAATTTAATTCATTTTAATTAGCAATTATTAGTCATTATTGAATTATGTTTCTTATTCCATTTGATTATTTATGAATTACTTTTGTATATAATTGCTTACGTATGTAATGATATCGTACACAGTAACATGATTATACTTGAAATTCTAGATCTACTTTTATCAGGGGCGTAACTACTGCTGTATCAATGGGGAGGGCTGGTGGGCCTTTTTAGCCAGCTATTATTACAGTTGATACAGCAATAGCACTTGATCAAAGAATGTCTTAAATTTCAAGGGCATTCTTGTTATGGTAGTTAATTGTAGATGTAAGTATTTTACGCAATTATGTTTTTTTTTAAATTAAACTTGATAGTATAAATAATATTGTGAGTATATACATATTGATGATATGCAATAAATACGTTATTTATAAATAAATTACTTGCATTTTAGTTTAAAAGTAAAATTTATCTTTCCAAGCACAGGTTGGGATGGTGGTTGATATAAGGCCTGACTTCAATTTTTGTACTAGTTCGAATGGGTGATCCCAATATATGCATGATACATTCGATTTCTTCATTATAACCTTTGTTGACGTGGATTAAAATTCACAACATCTCTTTCACATACACACCTTATTACTTGAAGATTATCCATCATAACCACCGCCAACTTTTGATAGGGGAAGGCACTTGTTCTTTCTATGTTTCTCCACTAAGGATAATATTAAGACAAGTAGCTACGATTTTTTTTTTATCATGTGGCTGTCGGTTTGTTGGCAGCAAACTTGCAGTTATTTTTTTTCTTATCACGGAAGCCGCTTCCTTTGCTTCCGACCCATTTACAGCTGGTCACACCGTGGGCTTCTACACGAATTTCAAGCTGGTTCATCTTTTCCAGCGTGTAGGGAAAAATTCTGTTTACCCGTAAGGATAGGTAAAATTTTTTATTACAAAACTGAATGGTTGCGATTATTTAATTGCGTGTCGGTATTATCCTATTCTTTTTGTATTGCATTATAATATAATATTCAATCTGTATTCCCAAACATAATATAATGGAAATGAATGGCTAGTTAAGCTTACGTAATGATTTTTTAATTCCATTTATTAATTTATTTAGCCACAACTTTGAAGTAAACTTAGTCTTGTTTGTTTCTTTGAACAATCAAGAAGTTTTGTAAGCAGCTTCTAGTTTCTAAGATAAAGGTATAGCCAAAGCAGTAATTGCTTTCCATGATAGTTATGTAAATTAAATTAGTTAAGTTAGTTTTAACAGTAAACAAGAAACTTTAAGTCGGTTAAATTTTCACAACAATAAGTTTCCATTTAGGACTATTAATGCTATATGTTTACCTAAAAAATTTCAAATAAATATAACTTCTCTTTTGCGGAGAAAAACTGCTCTTATAGTTCATATGGTGCAGGAACTATTAAATTGAACTTCGTCAATCTCGCAATAAATTAATTCCGAGGTATAAAAAAATGTGTGACCGCTTAATTATCTTCCAATATGGTACAACGTCAACGATTAATAATTAAAATTTAAACTAACTTAAATAGGATTGTTGAACAGCCATTTTATCCTTCGGCTTTCGGTCATTAGGTCATCCTGACTTTCAAATATATTTTTAGAAGAACAAGACTGAGTTCTGTAAATAATTCTAATGTAAAAATAAATAACTAGATTGCTAATGATGTGCGGCCTGAAGGCCGCACTCTTCTGTCGTACTGAATTAATTAATGCTTTTTCCACGGCGTCCATTCTTCTGAATGCTTGAATATGGAAGAACAAAGAGTTTTTTGTTTTAATTACCAAATAAACATCTCAATTTTCCGAAAAATTGGGCATACGAGGTTTCCATGCATACATACAGCCCTCTATTTAGTCTGGATTAATCACGGAACTTGATCCTATCCTGTTCTGTGGACATTCTCATGGACATGGAAAAATTCTCTGGATGCTCAATTAGCTCTTCCTCCAGTTCCAGGTTGTTTTTTTATCTCTATGTTTGAAAATACGTCGAATGAACTAATAAAAAGGCCATCTAAATTTTCGAAGATTTTTGAAAAAACGCAAAAAATGAAAAGTTGCAAATTAACAATAATTATTGCGGTTTCCTATGTAGATTGATGAGAAAATTCGAATGGCGCAGTTAGAATTCACCCAAATGTGATATTTTTCGTTTTATTTAGCTTTAAAGTTCAAATTTTTGATTTGCATTTAAGTTGACTCTCGAGATCTTTCTCCAGCCAGGTGACTGTAAACTGGGCCAAATTTAGAAAATGGTAAACTGGGCCAAAGGCACTTTTAACTAAAATTATGAAAGTGGTAAACTGGGCCAAAGGAAAATTTAAGATAAAAGAAGGGATGCAGGCAGGGTATGCCGGTGTAAATTCTTTTTTGATATTATTTCAAAAATAGTATCAGAAACTAACTGTAGGTAACCTACCGACCGATCTATAGCCTCACGGCCAATCTACATTTTCGCGCAGATTAATTTGTTTTTAGCTTATTTAGTTTAATTTCCTATAGAAGTGGCGGAAGATTTATGTTTATAGGGTTCTAGGACATTTTGCTACCACTTCTACTTTCTTACTAAACTTACATAATTCATTCAAGCTACGGCGAATCCGAGATTTGCCGTGGTTGCGCCAGCCAAAACTGACCCTACGCTACCCTCCGCTGCGCTCCGGTCCGTTTTCGCTGGCGCTTTACTCGTTAAAAACATGCCTGAAGTCAATCCACCTCGACTGGGAGGCCCCACCACGACTGGGTATAACATTGAGTTTTTTAAAATTCAGCTTACTTAAAAAATTCTGCCTTTGGCCCAGTTTACCATTTTCAAAATTTTAGTGAAATTTGGTTTTGGCCCAGTTTACCATTTTTAAAATTTTTGAAATATTTGTCTTTGGCCCAGTTTACCACTTTCAGGTAGTTTTTTGGCCCAGTTTACATTACCCCCCTAACAAGAACTGCAAAAATCAAGATTTATAAAACAGTGTTGTGAAGCCCGTTGTGATGTATGATCAAAACAAATGAAGAACGACTCAGACGTTTTGAAATAACAGTTTTGAGAAGGATATTTAGTAGAAAATTAGGATCTTATTGGATAAGTTTAGAGAAAACCTGTTAGAATGCGTTCCAAATAGAAATAGAACCGTCAATCATCATAGGCCACACCTCTAAAATATCTCCAACCACTTAAACAACGGTACGTGACATTTGGGCGCCACCGTTTGGGCCGATTGGGTTCTTTAAGTGGTTGGAAATATTTTAGAGGTGTGGCCTATGATGATTGACGGTTCAATTTCTATTTGGCACGTACTCTAGTAGGCTAATCAGATTGAAATGAGAAGGGCTTCCAGGTGGCAAGAAACCGATTAGACGACCATGAACAAGAGGGAGAGATAACGTCAAGTGAGATTTGGAAACACTGGGATTACAATGCTATGAAGTACTAAACCTGAAGACAAATGAGAGGTGTGGAGGGCAATTGTAAAGTCATCCAAGACCCACGTTGGGGCTGTATGGCTACGAAAGGAGAAGAACTAGCGAAATAATGTAGTATTTAAAGTGGTTTATTTACAATTTCAACATAATTCACCTTATTCTATTACAAATACACACAGTAATTATTACATTAAATATGGCACGTGTATAACTATAGGTAATTAGTCTAATTTTTGAATGACTTAAATAACAAAATTGTAAAAGTCGATCTAGCACATTGAGGAAAGTAAATTTCTATAATTTTTTTTATAATAAATACACGTATAAAATAATACATTACACTAACAATTACACACAATTTACAAATGGTGCCTTTCCCTTAACGATCTGTGTATTTAGGAAAGTGAGGAACTTAAAATGGCGACTAGCTTCCATATCATATTATATAATTTTTCATAATAATTAATTTTTCATTTTCTGGCTCGTTGTTAACAATTTAAAAAGTTTAATTTTTATACATTTTAGAAAAAAGCATAACCGTCAATCGAATTTTGCCAAAAAGTATTGTATACGATATAGTCGGAAGAATTATAATTGTCGTTTTTTTAACATTACGTCTGGTATTGCAGCATTGGAGCAGCCAAATTCGGGTGATGGGTGGAATTCATCCTTAACGCAGATAAGCTTTTGTTGTACCACTCATCCTCCGCAGTCATACCTGAGAAAACACAAAAAAAATATTTAAAAAAAATATTACACAAATTTTCATTAATCCTGCAAGGTTTTCCTTTCGGAAAAAATCTCCACTTAAGCTACAAATTTAGTAAATTATTTTATATAAGATAAAAAGTGGAACATTTTAAGAAGCAATGTTCTGCCGGAAATAATGTAGTTTCCAGTATAGTGCACCAAGATTACAGCCGGCGTCTTTAAGACGATTCATTTCCTTTACGAAATGGAAATTTCAACAAAACCACCGAGATTACTTAGCGAGTAAGATTTAGTTATATGTGGGTCATTTAATTCGATCATTTTTTTAATTAATCAGAGAAATAATGGATTAATGCGAAGCCTTTCATTTGATCTGTTTTTATTCCTTGTAATTATAACAATGGCGCTCAACGTGGGGATTGAAATGAAAAGAAAGGTTATTGCTAAATAATAGGTAAACAATTTATTTTTATTTTACAATATATTAAATAATTAATCAAACATCATATTAAGATACTGTAATAGTATGGAAGGTAGTGGTAATGGAGGTAATGGTAAAGTTTCCTTAGTTTTCACATTTATAATCGTAGTAAATCCAATTCTATCGAGTAGACAAGTTCTGTTAACTCTTGACCAGTCTGCTATACAATTGTAGTGAAATTCATGGTCGCAATTATCTAAGGTTGCAATCACCTGATCATCATTCGACTCCAGTAAACAAATGCAACATATAAATTCATTGTTTTTATCTTCGATTGTTTCCATATTCATTCTTTTATTAACTTCTTTTGTTTTTGGTGATTAGTAGATCTAATAATTTGCTTTATTAAGACTTAAATTGTTTACCAACTTATAATCAATATTTTAAGGATTAGCTGTATTAGCGGAAAACTTAGGTTTTAAGCTTGGTCTAAATGTCTAAACTACCTTTAATCCCAGTTGCCGGGTTACGCCAGAACTCGTAAAAATCACGCGATTTCACACTTGATTCGAATTCAGGGAGAATCTAAAACTTTCATTTGACCATCTCCGTGCTTCGGAGGGTATATAAAGCAGACGCGACGGTCCCAATCCCGTTTAAGCAGTTGTGATTCTATATTCTAAGTGGACGTCCATTAATTACGTGAGGCGAGTTTGGTGATTTTTCGACCCCCCTCCCCCTCTGGTGAGATTTCGTGAAATTTGGCTCGATCTCCCCTCCTCTAATCTCACAAGAGCTTGTTTGTTTTACCTAATTTAACCCAGTTCTCTCGCAATTTTACAGTTTCTTGCGGATAAAAAACAATTACGTGATAATCTCCCTCACGTGAGATTGGGTGAAATTCTACTCAAACCCCTTCTCCCCTAAACGCTTCACATAATTAATGAACATCCCCTAACTATAAAGAATTTTATTAAACAGCAGATTTTTACTCTATCAGAACAAACACATCATAGGGGCTGTCCATTAATTACATAAGGGTTTGAAAGAGAGGGGAAGTATCCGAAATCTTACGAACCCTTACGTGGGGGGGGAGCGACGCATTTCTTATGTTGGTTGAAACAATTTTTTTTAAATTAAATTTAAAAATAAAATATAATTGTTTTTCCTTTAGCAACATAAGATTGGTAATCCCTTGATATCCAGGTAAAAAACTGTATTATAACAATAAAAAAAAGAAGGAATTTAGTATAATATAAAAAATATATTTAAAAACAATATAATTAAAATCATAAAACACAGGGGCATAACAGTGGGAATTTAACAAGATAGCATCTAATAACTTTGGCGATCTTGACGAACAATCTTTACGTAAGATGTGGGTGGGAGGAGGGGGGTTGCCAAAATCTTACGTACCTTTATGTAAGGGGGAGGGGGTCAAAAATTACAAAAATCATCTTTACGTAATTAATGGACGCTCCTCAACATGTTATAGTAATTTCATGCAATTAGTTGGATTATAAGAAGTGTTCTATACCTCCCAGACCTCCCAGGTTTATAAACAGAAAGTTTGTGTCTATGTTTCATAGTTGATTGTGACAATAAACTTTATACATCTCCACAGTACTTCTTGGGGAAGGTGAAAGTATGGAATACTCCCCAGTATTTCTATAATTATTATTGTATGGAATTTTTAATTTAAGTTTCCAGTGTTCTAATGGAAATAGGTAAACTGCCCTCCAACGTACTATTTTTTGTTATAGGATTAAATATTTCAATCCCTTAAATAATATTAAAATTAAAGAAATATCCGCCAGAAGATACACATCGATTATGTACATAGGTTAGTGTTAGTCCGTAAAAAAGAGATATCCGCGCGAAGATATGTATCAGTTATGCAGGTTAGTGTTAGTTTATGATTTTTCTTTAGCGAAATCGCAGTGGTTACATAATTCCTTTTAATTGCTGTTGCTTTGTTTGGGGTTCGCAGGTACTCTTGAGGGCAACTTTGTTGGAGAGTTGTTGTTATCCTCACCCATACTGGACGGTATTCTATACCTCCCAGACCCCCTGGTTTTGCGGAAAATTGTTTCGAATGTAGGTTCTGTATGAAGTGGTGACGGTAAACTGTTCTAATCCGTGAAACAGGTAGAAACAAAAAATGGTAAACTACCCCTCGAGCAGAAAAGTTGCCACTAAGCTGGCTGGTAAACTAGGGTGACGGTAAGCTGCCCCAATCCATGAAAGAGGTATAAAAATGGTAAACTGCGTACCTACTCCCGAAGCCTATAAGTGCATTTGTCTTAAAAAGGTGAAAGCATCCTATTCATTAAAATCAGGTTCATGTAGAACCTACATTCGAAATAATTTTCCCCAAAACCGGGAGGTCTGGGGGGTATGGAATACCCTCCAGTACATCACTAATAATAAGTGTGTGGTTAGCTCAAAGGTAGAAAGACCGATCGCTACGATGAAAACACCAGATTCGACTACTGGTAAACTACGTAGCAGCAAATTAAAAAAACTACCTCACACAATTCTCCAAAGAATAGGTTGATTTTCAGGGACGGACTATAGAGCTAAAAATGTAATAAGTATTCTAGATTTCCGGGTATGTATTACAGAAACTTATAAATGCATTTGTTTCAAAGGGATGAACACTTCCTATTCATTAAAATCATTTTAAATTTACAGAACCTACGCTCAAAACTTGTTTCCCCAAAACCGTGGGATCTGGGGGGTATGGAATACCCCCCCCAGTACATCACAAATAATAAGCGTATGGTTAAGTACCAGATTAGGCTCCTGGTAAACTACGTAGTAGTAAATTAAAAAAACTACCACACACAATTTTTTAATAAATTCTCTAAAAACGAGGTTGATTGTTCAGGGTTGGACTATAGAGCTAATTGAAGATGAAGACATCATTAATTTATAATCCAATAATATCTTTTATTTATAAAATTCACATTTAGAAAAATAGCATTTTACATTTGGCCATAGAAAGAAAATGTTAGATGGAAAATTAATATTTTGAAAAATTGGCTTTCCCAATACTATCAATTATTGGAAATTTGGAATTATTGGTTTTTTATAAAATAAGCCGAAAAAATAGTACAGTAAAACCTTACGGTCCGGGGATGATTTCATGGTTATACCATCTGCTTGTATGTTTTAGGTTGGGAGTGCCCTCGCGAAGAAGTATCTATCTTTTGATATATATCACGATCACAAACCCACTTTTTATATTTTTGAAAATTTTAATAAGTAGTTTATTAGTCCAGAATTTCAGGAGATGGAAGTATTTGATTTTATAACTGTAGGCTCCGCGCATTTAGACGCCATTATGGCGAAACGTAAACTTGGGTTTATCATTCATCCTGGTGTTTGGTTTGACTGAATATTTATTCAATAATAAATTATGTTTACCAATTATTTATGTTTCTATTTAACTTTTGTTATTTTCGCGTAATTTGCTTAATATAATTTGTGAAGTGCCGTTCTTCTGAGCGGGAGGGGGGAGGTTTAAACTAAATCACAAATTAAATTTATCCTATAGACAGAGGAATAATAAACAAAGTTTGCTTAAGATTTACTTCCAGAACGTTTTGATTTTTGGTGGAAAATTTAGTTAGGTAAGATTGGTGTATTATATTTATTGTGTTATGTGTTAACTCAAATTGTGTAAATAGAATAATTAAATAGAGACTTCGTCGTTAAATTTACACTAATCCAATAGTGTCATGTTTCTACAACGGTGGATTTTCAAACAAAATTTTTTCTACTTCAAATTGGAACTTTACTTACCTACTGCGTCCTGTCTCATCCCAGCGACTGAGGACATATTTGTACCATGCGTCATTGAAAATGATTGACCCATGCCAGGATACGAACTCGTGGTCATCTGGAAAACAAAATTTTAAGTAAGGTAATTGAGACTACCCCTCTTCCGCATAATTAAATCAATCTTGTAATTTTACACAGAGAAAAATAATTTTATTAAGGAAGAAAAATGCAGCAATAAGGAAATTTTAATTGATGGTGAATTTTTCGAAACGTTAACGACGAAGTAAGTGAAATGTGTCACCGTAATAATTTTGATTACTGCGTTTCAGGTAACGTAATTAGATGAGGTCAAAGAGGTTGGATGATTAGTTTAGGTGTAAGACCGCATTTCATCCGCCTGTGGCCGCTGAGCGACGGCCGGCGTCTGTCGCGACAGTAGACGTCGGTCTGTATCATCAAATATATGCAAATTTCTTTACAAATTGGGTTATCCTGCAGTGTAAATTCAAGAAAGTGTATAATATTCTTTTTGAAGTGCTAAACGAGTTGTACAAATACGAAGTGGGTAATACATTTTTAATTTTTTCACAAAATATTTACCACTTAAAATTCGGCAATAAACCGCTAACCATCCCTGTATATAAGAAATTTATTATTTTATGTTGAATTTTCAATAGTCAGCTTTAATTCACAACAGTGATAATATTGCAAACGCTAACTTTAATGGCGTCGTTTACTTAGATACTCCGCGTGTAAGCTAAAACGACGCCATTACGGTAGAGCTGAAACATTATTTCAGCCCTCAAGTTTATATCATCTAAAGCAAAAAGAAACAAAACAAACTTTTTACATATTTTTGAAATTAGACTTTTAAAAATTGAATTTTTCAAAAAAAAAGGAAAGTTAGGATGTTGAAAAATGGTTAGTAATTTTGCAAGCAGCAAGGAAGTTTGAAATTAGTTATTTACGCTACCTGTGGATATCTATTAATGGCGGTTGGATGTGGATAAGGCTGATATCCTCGGGCGGCTCCTGGATAAATATTTCGCATCATGGCGCCGTTACAACCAGGCAGAACCGACGGCGCTAGAGCTTTTTGCAACTGCTTTTCCTGTTTCCGATATTTGGCTCTTCTATTTTGAAACCATACCTGCAAAAAGGAAACTTAAATTTTGTTTTTGTTACTACTGAAAAAAGGGCATAAAATTTTTTTAATAAAATTAGTTTTCCAATTCGAAAATAATTGATTAATGAATCTCATTCGTTTCTGAAAATTTTTTAGCCAATTTTATTCTTTGGCATAGTTCTAAAACAAAGAACAAATGAGCCCCTGACAAAGCTACTTATAGCAACACGGGGACAAACAAAAGGAGGCGATAAGGTCGCAAAATATGCATTAGGATGTCTTAAAGAGAGCCGCTCGGAGTCAGTTGTTTTGGGGGTTGGAAAAGGGTGGTTCACCGTTCAAAGTGGGGGTAACTTCATTACGGATCCATTTGATGGAATCGAGGGCGGCTAGGACGTGCTACTCGTCTTCCGCGGTACAGTCTGCACATAACTCTATCAAATTCTCTTTGTTTTCACATATTATTTAGCTAAAGTATCTTTCGTTACTTTTTCGCAATTATTTTTCAAAAATACATGCAATTAATAAAAAACTTCCTAATTTACTTTCCTTTCATTGATATTTCGAATTTTTCAATTTACAGAGTTGATTTTCCTTTTATTTCAAATGCAAATTGCCATATTGAACGTAAATTATCCGAGCATGCGGATAAAGAGACGAATACCAAGGGTTTTCAGAAAACTTATGAATTTAACCATAGAAGCTATTATAACTTATTTAACTTTCGTGATTATTTTTATAAAAATACTAGTAACTTTCGCATCCATGAGAAAAATTCATTTCCAGTTTTGGTTCATCAAAAATAAGACTTGGGAAATCATCAATTATTATTTTGTATATTTTAACAAAAAAATATCCGACGTTAGCGAATTTTTTATATTTTATAATTCCAGTTATTAAAGGCGAGATATAAGGGGTGAAGATGGTTTGCAAACAGAATATTAAGGCAACGCAGGCAATGACAATTCGATCACGATCGCTTGCTTTAAGAGTCGGCATTTCAATATTAGTTCAAGCTAAAGATTAAACTAAACATAGTTTAAACTGCAGTTTTATTTTTTTTTCGTTGTCGTTGATGGCGTAAATTACAGAAAACGGATTAAAAACCGTAAAAATGCAATTTGTATACTGTATTGGCTGATATCATGTGGTTAACTCCGCCCATTGAGTTATGCATACTACAAGAAGCTGTACGCAACAGCTTACGCTCTTACGGTAGTTGTTACGGCTGAAAATATATTTAAATTGGCTTCTTAATACTTATGGTAAAAATATTCGCCCCAAACGACAGATACCAGAAAATAACAAAAGTTAAGGTAAACAGGTAAAGGGATCTTTCCACATTAAAAACCATCCCCATTGTACTACAGATATCTAAAGAATCTAAGAAAAAGAACCTAAAGAAGGGTAGGAACCTCTGGGCCTATGGTAAAAACATCCTAATTCGAAAATTACGGTTCCAACAAGACAACAAGGTTCTTACGTCTGTTACACGTACAGTTAACAGAATGGAGCTACGCCCCGCCCACTTCAAACAACTGGATGTTTCTTGAGAGAAAAATCGAAACTTCCGTATTGATTTCTTTCTAAATCAATCTAAATTCATTGGAATTGACTGGAATATTAATCTCGATCGATGTACTGGTTTACTGGTACTCCAAACCCCCCGCTCTCAAAGTCGAAAAGATTTGTCGAGCATTTTCAACGATAGGGTTTATCATTGCGCGCATAAGAATTCCAGCAACGTTGAATTTCAAACAAGTAATTACTTTTACTGTTGGTACAGCCTAATACTTGTTCTTTCTTTGTTTCTCTCCATTAAGGATAATATTAAGACAAGCAGCTACGATTTCTTCTTTTTTTCCATCCCAGTTGTGTCTGCCGGTTTGTTGGCAGCAAACTTCTTGCAGTTATTTTTTTCTTTTTATCGCGGAAGCCACACCCTTGCTTCCAACCCATTTACAGCTAGTCATAACACCGTGGGCTTCTGCACGAATTTAAATTAACCGATTAATGTTTACATAATCTAATTTTAATCTGATCCATGCTTATTTTATACTCTGGATTAAACTACAGGCACACCAATTTTTCAAAAAGTATAATATAAGTTGATATTTATTACCTCTGGCGCTAACAACCGCATTAACAATTCTGTTTGAAGACTATAGTCGCTCTTTAGATTAAAGAATGAGAGTGTTTGACCAAATTCGATCTCTAGTACAAATGAACTCTCTATTTGATGACAGATTAGGTTAACTTGAGATCAGATCTGCGTTTGATTTCCCGCGTTCCCAAACTCCCGGTCTCAGAGGCGGGATCTCTTATCTTCAAGATTTAATTTCATTTCTTAATCAGATATTGGTTTCGAGTATGTATAGGTACTGTACTGCTAAACTAAGATTGAAGTACTGGCTGCAGTGGCGTAATAAGCAGGTAAAAGACCCGTGTACGAAGTTGTTAACGGGGACCCTGCTTTTATAAAAAACAAAAAAAAATTTGTATACCAGACTCGAAATTCCGATGATTTCCATGCAATTCCAGTAATTTCCAAAGAGTTCCTTCCAAACAAGAGCGGATATAGAGACGACTAACTACCTCCCCAGATTTAATTTTATTAAATATTTATATAGAAGAGTTTTTTTTAAATTTAAATTATCTGAGATTGTCTAAATTTCCTAAAATATCCTTGAATTTTCTGTGATTCCCCATTTCACATGATTTTCTAAAATTTTCTATTTTATCTAATTTTTCCTTTCATTTCCTTTTGTAAAATTAGTGACATTTTCATGGATTTACTAACATTTTCTGGGATTTTTTAAAATTTCCCGTTCTTTGTTTACTAATAAGTCAAAAAATGATGGAATCTTTTTTTTGCTTTTTCCATTTTCTGAGATTTCATTGACTTTTAGATTTTCTAGAGTTTTTAAAATTTAATAATTTAAAATTATTTTATTTAAATATTAAATTTTTTTAATTAAAAATTTTTAATTTCTTGTAAAACGGATCTAAGCCTGGGATCGAAAAAAAAATTTGATTTTGACAATAAAAATAAAAAACTGGGAAGTTTTAACTTTAATTTGTTTTTTCAACAAATATAATTGCTGGTGCACTGGAGGATATTCCATACCCCCCAGACCCCCCGGTTTGAAAACCCAAATGTGTGTGTGTGTGTACATTGTATGATTTGCCTTCATATTAAAACTTTTATTCTCTTAGAACAAAAACATCTACATATCGTTTGTATACAAACAAAAAGTTTTGGTGCATATTTATACAGCATAAATCTATGTATCGTGAAAACTCTCACCAGGGAGTCTGGGGGGTATGGAATACCCTCCAATACACCAAGGTAGTTTAAATTTGATTTTGAGCAAATCAGTGATCAATAACACTGGATTTTTTCAACCGCATTTTTCTCACAATGTTCTAGCGACTTATTGAAAGTACTAAATAGTCACCGTTAAGGGGGTATTCTAGTCTAAAAACATACATTTTTGGGCGGTTTTTGAAGCTCTGTACAAACGAAACAAAAAATATTTTTATTATCCATTTTTTTATTGATATTTTAACCGAATAAAATACTTAAAATTTACAAAGTTATGAGCTGGCAAAGTGGGAGGTCCAAAAAAAACCGGCGTGGACGATATCTCAAGTTCTAATAAACCGATTTATTTGAAATTTGATGTGAACGTTCTCGATACATTCCTCTATCGGATGAACTACGCTCAAGTCAAATTTTTACTATTTGTAAAAAATTCGGATTTGTTAAAAAACATGAAACACAAATTTTTTTCTTCAAACGGCCGTCATTTTGTGAAAAAATTTTTGTTTTACTTTTCCATAGTTCATGCTATAGCAGCATCTATAAAATCATTTTCACCAAATTTCAAATAAATCGGTTCATTAGAACTTGAGATATCGTGCACGCCAGGACACCCTTTGTTTTTGGACCTCCCACTTTGCCAGCTCATAACTTTGTAAATTTAGAGTTTTTTTCTTTGGTTAAATTTTTATGTAATCTTAAAATATGAATAAACAAATGATAAAAAAATGGATAATAAAAATATGGTTTGTCTCGTTTGTAGAGAGCTTCAAAAACCGTCCGAAAATCATGCCTCTAGACTAGAATACTCCCTTAATCTTTTCTGAAATTAAAGTGTGTACACTGTACACTGATTTGATATTCCTAATATATAGAATTTTTGAAAATGATTTTGAATATTAATTTTAATTTAACTTCTTAGTTAGGTATAATAGTACATAATATTACCGTATTACATATCAGATAGTAACAGCAGTAAATGACAGGGTTAAGCAATATCAGAATTAAGTGATCACTGATCAGCAGTAAGTGGCAGTATTAACCAGTATTGATAATATTGTAAAATTAACTTTAGGTAATTGAAGACAGGGTTAGGCAGTCTGTGGCAGTATACTGTGTCGTATCAGCAGTAAGCTACAGTACTTGTAGTAACAGCCCCGGGCGGGAGTCAAGTACGGCACGAAAAGGACAGAGATGGCAAAATAAGCGATTTGTGCGCGTAAAAAATTATTTTTCTTTAGAAAATGTAGTTGTTTTTTGTTTCGGAACAATTCTTGGACGGAATCTCGTTAATCCATTCATGCGAGTCCCTGTATTCGCAACCAGCCGCCATATTGAGTGCTGTACTTGGTAGTAAAGAACTGTGCTAAGCAATATTAGGCAGCCTTGGACAATGTACTATAAAACACTGCATAAAATAAAAATACTTTGTGCATTTTAATTCTTTAAACTTTTGAATCCCGGGAAACACTAATTTTCTTTCAGAGCAAATTAAAGAGAAAGCGAACGTAAAGCCGTCGATTCCTGGGTTGATGCTTGTCACTAGGTCACAAGCACATCTTTACTTCGGTATAAGGATTGCATTTAAACCGACAGAGCTAAATGCTTACAATCTTTCTCCAAGAGAAAGAGGCTGTATGTCCAGAAGTGGAGAGGAGAGACTGAAGAAGTACAGCTTTGGACTTGTAAATATTCCAAAAAGTTGTGTACAGATGGTTGGAATTCCCGTTTTTCTTATTTCTGGAATTTTCTGGAAACTAAATTAAGGGACATAAGTTGTATTGTTATATACCGGAGGATTTGGCCCCATAAAATCAGTACAACAGATTCATTTTTAATTATGAATTAAATTTTCAAAAATAATAAATTCTTCTTGAAAAGCTTGCTGGAAAATCAGAAACATTTGTGTAACAAAATGTCGGCTTAATTTCTATGACGACCGAAGCAATTAAAAGACATTAAAGTTGCAGAAAGTTTACTATTGCAGATTTTATATTTATCGATTCAAGGGATGTTTCAGAATTTTTAATGTTACTGAAAGTTTCAACCTTTCCATTTGTGATTCTTGCAATAATAATAAAACTTACTACACTTTAGAGTTTAGAGCAAGGAAAAGAAAGAATTTTGATAAATCCGGTATCCGGCTCGATGGACCATGTACAAGGTAATATTTCTGAAAGTGGAATATTACATTTATTTATGTAAAATAATTAAAAAAGGAAATAGAAAAGTTAACTTTGTAAGATAATTAAGAAATATTTGTTGTGTACAGAGAGAAAAAGGATGTATTGCATAATGATATAATATAAATATTTTATTTGTATTAAATGAATTAGCTTATTTGAATAAGAGAAATACAATGAAAATACAAAATTAGAAAATTATGTGGCATTACAGTGTAAATATAAATTGCAGAGAAGAGAGTTGAACGCAGCAATGTTACAGTTCGTCGTTTTAATATGCACGGAAACCGTCAGCTCGACGCTTTACATGAATTTTAATTTCGAGTCGTTTTATTTCGTCTCGTTGCTTTCAAAATGAAAACCGCCTTTCATGAAAACTTCATAAATATTTTATAATTGAATAAACCAAATTGTTATTACCGTTGAATTAAGAAAATTGTTTCGATATTAGACTCATAAAGAATAAAGAGTTGCATTACAAGAAAAAGAAGAAGAAGAAGAAATAAAAAAATGATGGCAAAATTTAACTCGATACAATAAAAATTATAACGAGATTTGATAACATAAAGCTTAGGTAACTAAGTTTCTGCGTTTGTTCGATCTTCATCTTATTACTTTTTATTCTTCATACTTTATCCTTGTTGCAGTTCTCATTACTGCCACTTCTTTCTCTTTCCGGAACCATTGTTCATGCAATTTAATTTTGCGATTGGTTTACCGCATTATAGATCTAATATTTTTGAAATTCGACTGTTGAAAAACTAAAGGAAGAACCAATTACCTATTTAATAGATCGTAAAAGGTAATTTTAACATTTGTTGCCTTCGTTTCTAACACAACTAAATCGATTCCTCTACTACAACTTGCGGTTTGCAAATTATTTCGACTGCGCCAACCAATCAATACTTTTTGCTTATTTAAGAACCGCAATAATTATTTTATTAAAAATTGGATTTTTGAAATCCTATGAAGCATAAAAGCATTTTCACCTCGAGAAAAAGCTTCCAAGTTTATTTTCTTGTTTGTATAAATTCAAAATGTCCTTATTTTAAAGTTATTTGTGTTTTGCTATACTCGAAAGTAATCTAATATTGCAAATTAAATTAAAAGTAAGGGTTAAGTTGAGTGTAAGACGGTGAATGGGTCTTCGAAAAGGATGGGTTCGTAATGCGTGAGTCATGGTCCACCCCGGGGTGCTGTGACAGTTGTGTCTCTAGGGTCCACGGTCTAACGAATGTCTATAATTCAATCAAAGATCTGGCCGACTCAGTCTACGCCCCTCATTTCATCCCCAAGAAAGAAAATTGAAATCTCTACTGCACACAGGATAAATTTAAGACGAAATCATAACTTTTTCAAGTTTCTTTTTGCTTACCTGTATTCGAGCTTCGTTTAACTTGGTACTTCTAGCCAATTCCTCTCGACAATAAATATCAGGATAATGACTTTTTGCAAAGGCGGCTTCTAATTCAGCTAATTGTTCTTGTGTAAATGTCGTTCGATGTCTTCTTCTGGCTGGAGTTGGACAAGACGCTGTTGTAGGAGTGTGCCCCGCATGTTGAGGACCTCCGGGAGGTGTTACTGTTCCTAAACTACTACTACCAGACGTTACAGGTTCTGGCTTTAATTTTTTAAATGCTCCATCTGAAATCAAACAAACATTTTCCATTAAATATACAGCATCAAGGCTTACAACGGTAGGGTTTTGTATAAAATGTCAATCCAGATTCGAAATCAAGACAATCGTTCAGCTATAGCAATATAATCTAGTCAATTATCAAGGATTCCCAAATTTTTCCGCTTTATTACCATTAATTTTGTTATGGATCCGGTATCCAATGGCTTGGCAAATGCTTATATGTTCTGAGCTCAAGGAAATGCTTTGGATATGTATTGTAAGAGAAGTATCTACATAGTTACGAAGGAAGATCCCGGTTTTTTTTTGCTGAATCTGGATTCTATTGTGCTCTAAAGCCTAAGAGCAGTCTTTAAAATTTTTAGTTAGTCATTTCGGCTTCAGTCTAGTTGATCACTAGTTTGCAACGTTTAGGGTCCCTTTTAACCCCAAGTTAAAACCTAGTTGAGCTTAATCGACGATTAAACTATAAAATTGGCCTTTATAGTGCCTGATTAGCGTCAATAATTGATTAGAAGCATCTTAACTACGATTAACTTGACCAGTGAAAGCTCAGCAGGCCAAAAAATACTGGACTCGATTTGCAATTTTGATTTAGTATGACGCGTTTCGGTCTCAGATAACCATCTTCGAACCCCGCGTCAATAAAATAAAAGAACAAAACGATATGCCTAATAAATCAAGTCGGAAAGTTCTTGAAAACAGTTCTGCTAAAAAGACGACAGAGCAGAAATAAGAAAATCCAAAATCCGGTACGATATTTAATTCACCAGTGAACTCGACTTACTAGGTTCTTCGATTGTACGTCGTCACCAACCGACATTTTTGTTTACTGACATTTAAAAACCAAATGCTATTAATCAGTTAATTTTTCTACTTATCTTTAACGCTAAATAACGCATTTGATTGGTTAATCAGTTATTCTAATCTCTCAGTGCGGCCTTCAGGCCGCACTACCTCTAGCAAATTAGTATAAAATAAATAATTTAAAAATTTCCGCAGTGCACTTTAATAAGCGGTAACTCGAGATGTAAAAGTCCTCTTGAATTGAATTTTTAAATAAAATAAATTCTTTAACTTAAACTTATGGCAAACAGCATGGCGGATCTATTACGTACACTTAAAGCTGTTTTGAGTTTGATTCTGAATTATGTTATCGTAAAACCGCGGTGAAGAACAAAGAAAGAACAAAACAGAACAACAAAAGATTGCAAACGTTTGGTTTAAAAACTAAACTTTCTATACCAACTATACGTATTAGATTAACTTAATATTTTTCCGCTAAGTGGCGTTCGTTTAATGTAAATCGCGGATAGCTTAATAAATAATAATAATCAATTACTTTTCTAATACTTTTCAAATACTTTAATCGGGCGTAAATTGCACTCAAATCTTTGAGCTGCAGCAATTATTAAAAACATCCCTGAAGCGGCTCCAGCTTGAAAATTATGGATCTACAAAGATGAGATCTTTGAGTACAAAAAACATGCTTGAAGTCGCCGAACTAGAAAATTATGGATCTAGAAATCAGCAAAATCTTATTTTAAAGAAATTTATAAAACTGTTGTTAGCAGTACCACGGCTAACAGTCAACTGTAGGCAATCCTACCCACTAAAACACACCAACACCAGAACGAGTGATTCATAGACTTTTATGTGAAAAACCAAAATTACAAAGCATGTAAAGAATTAAGGATTAAGTTAAGTTGAGAAACCGAGTAGATATTTAAAAAAATAAAAAATGCCTCTAAAACCAAATCTAAAAAATTGCTTACAATATTTTACAAGAAAAATTTGAAAAGATTTTAAACCATCACATTTTAAAAAAATCTGAAATAAATTAAATTGTAAATCAAATTGTAGTAAGTACCTCCCAAACCCCTCAAGTGTATACTGCCACAGAAAATAAATGTATTTTGTATTGAAAATGTAAAAAATTCTCATTTGATAAATCCAATTACAGAAATTGCATACAAGCTTTCGATCTTTAAACCGGAGGAGGGAGAGTACCCCCCCCCCCCCAGGAAAGCCCTCCAGTATACAGTATGATGGAGGGTGTTTTTTGAAATTTTGGTTGCAGAGCGCAGAGATTTGTGATTAAATTTATTACATGGGAACCTTTCATTCTTTCTGAACAATAATATCTATATGTTGCAGCAGTACACACCGGGGGGCTTGGGGGGTATAAAATCCCCTCCAATACATGAAGATAGTTTAAATTTTTTTTAGAATTCAATTCAGCAGTTTAATCCTCGATCACGAATGCAATCACTGGAATATATGAACCTTTTATACTTTCTAAACCACGTCATCTATATGTTACGGTAGTACACACCGGGGGGTCTGGGGGGTATGGAATACCCTCCACTACACGAAGATAGTTTAAATTGTCTTTAAAATTTAATTCAGCAGTTTAATCATCAACCATGAATGCAATCACTGGAACATACGAACCTTTTATACTTTCTAAACCACGACATCTATATGTTACGGTAGTGCACACCGGGGGGTCTGGGGGTATGGAATACCCTCCAGTGCACTAAAGTAGTTTAATCCTCGACCACGAATGCAATCAGTGGAATATATGAATACCTTTTACATTTTCTAAACCACGACAATTATATGTTACGGTAGTACACACCGGGGGGTCTGGAGGGTATGGAATACACTCCAGTGCACTAAAGTAGTTTAAATTTTGTTTAAAATTTAATCTAGCAGTTTAATTCCCAACCATGAATGCAATCGATGGAACATGAAAATACTTTTTACATTTTCTAAGTTAGGACATCTATATGTTACGGTAGTACACACCGGGGGATCTGGGGGGTATGGAATACCCTCCTGTACACCAAAGTTGTTTAAATTTTGCTTATTTGTCAGAATATTAAATAGTTACTATTAGTTTTTTCTGAAATGAAAGTGTATACACTGTAAACTGTAAGCGGCACCACAAGGTTCTGCGCGTACTAACCGCCACTAGTAGATTTGATATTTTTAATGTAAAATTTCTATAAATTTTGTAATATTGAAATTTCTGGTTTTCGTTTTGTTCGTCAGGTTCTGTGTGAGATTTTTATATTTTACTTAAGAATAAATAATAATTTAGTTTGAGTGAATAATTTTGTTTTATTTGGATTGATAATTATTTTTCAATATAATTTGAATAAATTACTTTTGCATAGTTAAGTTAATTTGGAAATTGAAGATTGAAAAAATAAAGTTGAAATTGGAAGATTTAAAAATTAAATTAATTTGGTAATTAAAATTGAAAATCAAAGCAATTAATTGTAGAATTAAATCGATACGGCGACAGATGGGCAGAGTTATCTGTTTAATTTAACTTTCCCATTTTATATTAAAGTTTGTTAAAAACCTTTGATTTGGATTTGAAAAGAGAATAATAAATGGAAATTGATATTTTATATTTTGATTTTCCCAAAATTCATTTTATTTTTTATATATTAAAAGTTACCCAAGCGAAATTTACGTATTACTAAATTTTTGGTAATTACAATAATTATTCGAAGAAGAAAATCCTGAAATTTTTTTCAAGTTCAACGTGAGTTTCATCTCAAAAAGTATTTGTTTTTCGGGAAAAGCAAGCAAAAACCGGCCATTTTAAAAAAAAGTTTCGAAATAAATATTTTAGCCTAAAGTTTTTCTTTCGAGAAAACTCAAAAAAATTAAAGTTGGTTAACTTTCGTGAAAGTTATAGCCGGTTGAGTATAATTTGAATTTTAAAACCCCACCAATTTGCAATTCAAATTTAAAACCTCCTAGAGATTCGAACCAGCAAACCAGTCTTCAGGAATAAAGCTTAAATAATTTCTGGATTAATCACGAAAAGTCAAAATTTTGATCTCCAGACTGAGATGCTATCACAACAAACCATAAATTATATCAAAATAGAGATAACGAAATTAGGGAGATAATCTTTCAATATATAAAGGTGGAATAGGAGGGTCAATAAGGGAGGGTATAACTGTACACTTTGAAATATTGCAGTTTGAAGAGAAACGAAAAGGGATGGAGTAAAAATTGTAATTATTTTCATTCTTGAAAGTTGTACTTCATTATAGAGTCAATTAGATTTCGTCGAGTCTCTCAAGTATCTCTCACGTATCAACTATTTAAATTTTTAATCTCTCCCTTTCGAAATGGTATGTACATATTGAAGTGTATGTCATAGAAAATGTGACACATGTTACATTAACGTCAAGAGATGTAAAAGGGCGCAAGTTAAGTTTGAATGGATGATCTACTTATTTGCAATTGTACAAGGTGTTAAATTATTACTAGTTGAAGTGTTAAATTCAGTGAACTTTTAAAAATTAAATCTCCGTTTGGGGTTTTCGAGCATAAAATTTGAATTAGCATAAAGTAGGTAAACGTATCTGGGTTTAGAGACTAACAACATTCAGTCGAGAATAATAAGATTGTGTGATATTCTTTGTGGCGCGCGCCGGTGTCAGTAATTGTAATTAGGTTGGTACTAACTGCATTAATAAACAGTAATGAATTCAATAAGGTTTAGTTGCCGACAACGCCGTTTGCCGCCGTTTGTCGCCACAGTCACCTGTGACCTAAGGCATTACTTAATTTACAAACATTTAAGTTTGCTTCTGATCTTGCAATTTTCTCAAATCCGTTTTTTCAGTTTTAATGATAACGGAAACAAAACTCTCAACCAGGTTCTTTTGTTTCGCAGAGACTGTAACAGTTTCAGGCAAATTTGTTTTGACTTTTATGGAATATTTATGGGCTAATCCGCGATAACTCCAATTCTTTTCTGAGCGAACATGTGTGGACTTAGTGGACACACAATATGCCAAATTGAGTGTTAACCATAGGTTTTGATCCCTTCATGTCAGTGTGCGGTTGTCTCCGTTGTGCTATTGTAATCGTACATATGCTGCTGCATAAGTACAGTAAATTGACACTTCATTATGGACACCCCGAGCAGTCATTATCATCCCAGATGGACGCAAAAGACGCCCTCTTAAAATGCACTTTGTTGCGAATTACACGGGATTGATTGACAGGTGGTTGGCGCTGCATAATTTAACAATCCCTAGATTTGAATTTTTATTTTCTAGGTTAGGTACATTAAATACGTTGACTGGCTGGGAAATTAGATATAAGCAATATTCCAAGTTTTTAAAAATACAATTTAAAAACCTGTTCCGTCGGATTATAACTGATTAAACATTTTCCTTATTTTAGTTGCCCCAACCAAAGATTTCGGCACAATAAGGTTAAAAAAACGTGAGATTTTGAAAATCATTTTCCGGTGCGATCAGCTCACGATTTTAAAATTACATTAAGTATATTAAAAAAATTTATAAAATCCAGTTTAAGAAGCCTTCTATCAATATTATCTAACTATACAGCTTAAGTTGTGCGGCCCGAAGGCCGCACTAACCTGTCACTTTCTCGTACCTTCCCGCAAAAAATTTAAAAAAATGATTTTTTTGTCTAATTGAAATTTTAAAACCTGAACAAAAACAAACGAACTAAAGTAGTTAAAAGTGATTTTCAAAATTGGTGCAAGTAACCTTTACTCTAAGATACTAATATTAGATTTTTACATTAAATTTCCCCCACTTTTGCTTAAAAATTCAAATTTCCCGGATTTTCCTGGCGAAATTTGTAAAATTATAAATTCTCTATCTTCTCCAAGTATTCTAAAATTGTGAAAATCCTGCGATATGTACTGGAGGGTGTTCCACACCCCCCAGACCCCCCGGTTTACAATTTTAATTTTTATATTTTTATAATTAACCTTCAAAGTAACACAGAAAGTTGCTGCTAAACTTAGCCGAAAGTTAAATTTCCCTCATTTTTGCTTACAATTTCAAATTTCCCGGTTTGGATTAGAAATAGACCAATCACAGTGTTTTTTCTACCAAAAAATGACACGCTGTAACAGGAGCAGCGGCGTGCTGGGATTTTATATATTAGGATAATTTATATTCATTCTAGCCATTCTAGACAAGTGATTTTCGAATTCGGGCGGCTTCAGGTACGCTTTTAGTAATTATGTAGTTTTTGAAATTCCATCTTTATCATCGATAATTATAATAATCAATATATTAGATTAGTGTATTATTTTATGTTTTCGAAAAATGAACCAAAGTTAGAATTTAAAAAATTTGTGACGAAAATATTAAATTTAAATGTATCGTGTACCGTAAAATGGGGTGAATATGAACCTTAGGGTGAATAGGAACAAAACTTCAACATTTATTTTAAATACAGCTGATACGATAGCACAACGCAAAAGAAAAATTTATTATTTTTTTCTAGATTGGCCATAGAGCTGGGAACCAAGAAAAAAAATAATAAATTTTTTTCCGTTATACTATTGTATCAGCTGTTCTTAAAGCAAATGCAGAAGTTTCGTTCCAATTGACCCTATTGTTTCTATTCGCCCCATTTTACGATGGTATTCACGATTGCTTGTTAAAATAGATATCAACGTAATTTAATATAAACGAGACATATAGATGTTGTAAGGTGGATGTCAAGGATTATTTTAAAAATTATTATTGCTGGTATGAGAAAATGCTTGGTGGACGTCGAAGCTATTCAACTTTTATTTATATTTACACCGGACCATTTAAATATATGCTGTAATCTGTAGTTAACCAGGTTAGCAGTGGCATAAATGCTTACATTTATAAATTTCTATTTTTATAAATTAATTTTTAATTTAATATTAATTAATATATTCCACTAGATAGTCTGAAATACAATAATTAATGAAGGCAAATAACCGCCTACTTTATTTTTTTTAATCTAAAAGTTTGAATAATTGGTCATTTAAAATTGTAAACAGAAAAATGCATTGTTGACTAGCAATTTTTTACTGCCAGCAGTTGACCAACAGTATGGCGTGAAGGCTACACTGGGAAGCGGGCAACTGCGGTTCAAATCCTGGTCGCATCGAATACACTGCAGTGATCTAAAGTCCAAAATATTTCTGTGGGCTAAATTATTATACCCCATTAATTAAATTCCCTAGCACGTCATCTTGGCTTCAGCCAAGTGATCGCCTATGCACTGACTGCATAGTTTATGGCACTTGAAGAAGATGACTAGTACCTACCTAAAATGTGCTTTTGATTCTAAACAAATATCGGAGTAATTAAATTATTCACTGTATTTTTTAGTGACCGGGTGGATAGGGGGATTTAGTTATTTATTTACGGGTAAACCAATTTTCATATTTACAAAATCGAGAAAAGTCGAGATTGTCGCCAATATTAAAATAAATCAAGTGTTTATTGATTGATTTCTGAATGTGTTTCTAAACCAATCAGACTGCCCGATTAGAGCTATCTACATGAAATTATCACTTAGCTTTCTTGTAGAAATTTCATAATATACTGAAACTGACAGTTGCATTTTCAGACAACTCCAAATGCATAAGGGCCTGATGGGCGTTTTGAACTGCCGATGCGGTTGTGGAAATTTAACTTGCGCGTTAAGGGGCCCCAAACTCCGTAAGCCCAAAAGCCCCTGCATGACCTAAGACGACCCTGTCCAAAAATAGTATTACTATCTTATAATAATTGCGACAATAACGGCAATTTTCGGTTGCTTTCATTTGTTTATTTAGTTTTACTAAAATCTATTCAATTTAAACTTTATATTTTCCATCACTCGTTGCGGATTTTCCAAGTTTTCAATAAAAAGAAAACTGAAGAAAGGAATTCTCATCAGCAGTAAGAATAGTTGACACTTCATAATTCTATTGATTGGTAAAAAAGTTAGTTTTATTTTTATTTCATTTTTAATTTAATTTTATTTTATTTCTGGTTTATATTATCTTACGTTGATATCTATTTTAACAAGCAAGCTTGACTATTATTATTAAGAAATTATTTTTATTGAACTCAATTTCATAATTTAATTTTTTGTAATTATTTCAAGTTTTATATTCATTTAGTTGGACTTTTTTTTAAAAACATAATTCTAGTATACTGGGAGGTATAACGAACCCCCCAGACCCCTGTTAATATGACATTTGGTTTTATTAAATAAAAACCTATCACTTTTTCGGAACAAAATAATTAAAAATATTTTATTTATTAAAAAATAAATCAAAATTTAAAATTTAATCATTAATATTTGACTGTGGGCGGACTGGCACTAACAATTTTGTATTTATTTTAAATTAAGAATGATAAATATAGCGACGTTTGCAAATTTTCAATTATTTTAATTTTAGACTGATTAATTTTTTAGAAAACTGGATTGAAAACTCTTTCTGCCAACAGAAAAATTTAAATCAAATTAAATCATAATTAATATTAAACTCAAAATAAGCTGAGTATCATAAATTCTCTAGTCTGTAACTGAATTTCAAAGGATAAAATTTCAAGTATAATCAAGAATTCTTAAAATAATCAAAGCATCCTCTCCATATGGCCAGTGAGAATTTTGACATGATTGATTTATTAAATTAGAACGAAGATTGGCGAGAAACAATTTTGACGTAAAACATCAGACTGCAATATTGCAGTTTCTAAAGTAAAAAAATCAAAATCAAAAATTTTCAGTTCGGAAAATACAACTGGATTGTTTTTAATTTTTTAAAAATCATTATCCCCATTTCTTGCACATTGCCAAACCGCCCCCGATTATGATAATGCTGACATGGCCGGACCATTGCCGAAAAGTTAATGTTCAGGTTATTTAGCATTAAATTGAAAAAAATATATAAAAATTGGTTTTTCAAATCAAGCTGGCACAGGAAAAACTATTTAAAATTTGGAGACCCAGCTTAAGCTTGAATGGAAGAAAAACTTTATTTTGGTAGTAGGTCCCCGTTGGAAACCTTGGGGTTGAGAAGAAGATGAATAACTACAACCGTCGCGTCGGAAGAGTTAACACAAATTTTTACTTCCATCCAATCCATCCAATTATACGAAAAACCAATGGTGCCAAGCACCAATGGAAAGAAATGGAAAGAAGAACTTTTGGTAGCTCTGCGACGGGTAGGAAGGAAACCATGTTTTTCGGCTTTTAAATTCTACCGCAAGCCTACCGTACCCCATACCGGAATTTGGAATTCCATATGGGCAAAAAATGGAAGGTTGTTCAGTTTTAAATAGAGAGAAGGATTTTAATAAAATATGAAGCAGCGTTGAAAACATGCAAAAGGTACCTGAGTGATCGGTGATTGATCGTGGTGCGGACGGTGGCGTATGTGCAGGAGTATGTGGATGATGTTCATGAGAATGTGGTAACGAACCATAAAGCGCTGTAAAGTCCTCAGCCGAAGATCCACTAGTATTGCACTTTCTCGGCGTTCCTTTATCACCATTCGAACCACTCATAAGGTGACCGTGATGATCGTCCAATAATCCGGAAACTCCTAACAAATTACCAACACCAACAAGATTTGGCCTTAAATCGTCCATCATTGATTTTTGGGGACAAGTGTTGAAATTTAGTTGACGGCTAAAGATGGCCGGAAAAATGTTAAACTGTTGATGGGATATTTCGTCGGAAGCGTGGGCCGAAGCGCCCAACGCGCCCACGCTGGACGAAACACCTTTGAAATCCAACTTGAGGCTGTTCTAAACCGATCGAAAATTTTTCATCAAATCGAATTGTAGTTCGCACTAACAAGAAGTCACTTTTTAATTAACACAAATTAAATCACAACCGCGAATCACTAACGCCAATATTCTATAATTGTTTGTTCGAATCGACTCGAAAAAAGTGAAGCCAAATGAAAACTTCATGTTGGATTTAAAAAAAGATTTGAATTCATATTTGAAAATGTTGATTGAAACAAGAAACGTCGCCACCTGTTCTTTATTAAAACTCAATCACAAACAATTGGCTGGTGCTTGATATAGTTAATATCTGTGACTGATTCAATTAAATTTTGGAGCACATTTAACTCTGATCCCAATATGACTAGCTTATGCCTAAGCCAAACGGCAAGTGACTATAACAACATTAAATCGTGATAGTGTTGTTCTGTTATCTGCTGGTTTGAACCAAAGCTTTTAAAGACGCACGTCACCCCGAGCCATCTCTTCTCTCAACCGCTATCATCCCGATTCACCCTCGAACGTATCGTCCGACTTGGCTCGCACACTCTAGAACAAGGGGTAGTTTGAGATATCCAATTGAAACGGTCGCGTGCTTCGCACTCACTTCGGATTGGACGCAACCGTAAAACAACTCCCTAGCAACCCCAATGAAGGGAAATTACTGTCAAAATGGTGGATTTACCCTCGAGCTGAAAGTTCGATTTTTATGTTTTGACACAGAACTTTGTTCGTTTTTCATGATGAAGTGTTGTGTTCTTTTATACTAAGTTGTTTATTGAAACGTAGCTTAGTCGAGATAATTATGTATTCTATTAAAAACTAAAATACAACTCGCTAATTGAAATCAGTTAGCTTTATTAATAAAAAAAGAATTTCCTTTTTTGATTTAAAATGTTTCAAAAGATTTAATAAGCTTTTGAACCAATTCATTTTTAATTTATAATTTCGTTTTTCTTCCTTTATTTTTGAATTTTAAATAATTATTATTACATCAATTATTGTTAAAATGATACAAAACTCACTTTTTTCCTTGCCAATTATTCAGAAATGCTCTTTTGGAATACCAAAATAACCTGATCAGGTGATCGGGAGATTTAATTAAAAAAACTTATGGGCCTATTATTGGGGTGAGATTGGCGACTGTGCCATCAGCGGGATATAATTTCAATTTAGCTTTCATCAGAAGGAAGTAGGATGGAAGAAAAACAAATTAGGTTTTAAATTGTTTTGTATCTTTTCCAAAAACTGTAAACTAATTAATTGTCAATTTTTAAAAAAATTATTTTTTTCGGTGTAAGTAATTCTTTAAAATGTTCCATTTGGTTTTGAATGACAACAAAGAGTTACTGCTCTTTCTACTTGGACCCCAAAGCAAAAAGGTTGTCAGACCCTTCCTGTTTATATTTCTTATCAAACAAAATAACTCGAAATGTTAGACTGTAGACTCCATGTTCTAAAAAACACCTTTGAATCCGAAATAAAATTAGGTTGGTAAAAAATATTTCTTTCCAAAAAACCTGATTTTCAGTCATTTCATAGCCAAAATTAAAAATTCACTTTTTTACTTTACTGCCGGCTACGAGCGGCACCAAAGTGCCGGGTCGTTTTTAAATAAACTTCTTAAAATACAATTTGGTCCAATATTTACAGAAAGAAAAAATTTTTTTTTATTTGAATTTAATTTTTATGAGATCAATTTGCATTTTGGGAAACAAAAATATCAATCGATACCATTTGATCATTTGCCTTCCGCATCAGTCTAGTTCGGAGCTGGTTAAAAATTGAATGTATATTCGAATACTTGGCTGAAATTGTAAGAAAACCTGAATATTGCTACTTCCGGAAGGTGGCCGTAAGAATTAAGTCGTAGTGTTACAAGCAGTGTTGCCAATTCTTCAGTAGAATATTCCCCAGTAATATTACCAAAATTCTTTTATATATCCAATTAAAATTATTTTTTACTTTGTCTCAAGATTCCTCACTACTAGGGATTCTTCGTAAATTGCTCATGCATTTCAAAATCTTTCAGATTTTGAGAAATTACCATAACTCACATATTGGCAACACTGATAACAAGCGCAGGTCTACCAAGAATAATTTAGTTACCAGGCTTGTTTTTGGAATCAAGAAATTCCATTCTAACTAAGTATCCACAAGTCAACCAAAATCATAATAAAAAAGTTCATGAAATTCCGTTTAATTTTTTATATTTTGAATATAAATTTGAGTATTTTTTGATTTTGCCAAAATACCGCAGTAACAGAGATCCCAGTTTCGAGCCCGAGTGGATTAATAATAACTTTATTCTAACTGTTGTCCTTCAACAACCAATGACAAACCATCGAGATAATCTGCTTTGAAAATTCCTTATAAAATAAAATGATCAGCCAAAACCCACCCTGGGTTGTAGTGCTACCACTACGAAGAGCTTAAAAAATATTTTCAAATTTGCGAAAGTTATATTCTGTAAGGTTTTTTTTAAAGAGGTCTAAGAAAAAAGGAAAATTTAAAGAGAGCACTCAGGTTAAACCACTACAGACCGGGGGGTCTGGGGGGTATGGAATACCCCCCCCCCCCCGCAGCTCGATGTAGTAATAGAATTTTGGTTTAAATTTAAGCAACGCATTTGTTTTAAAACAAATTTTAAAGAAATGCATTTTAAAGACACACAAATAAGCTTTTCTTGTCTTTTGGTTAACAGGATTTGATTGTCTATCATCATAATTTATTTGCATCTAAGGTTAACAACGATCTAGTTGTCCAAAAATTTAGGATAGAGTTGATAAGGATTCAATTCTATTACAACTGTTACAGTTTAAACTGCTTGAAACTTTAACTTTAAATTTAAAGAGAGCACTCAGATTAAAGCAATAAAGACCGGGGGGTCTGGGGGGTATTCCATACCCCCCAGCACTATGAAAACAATGTAGTAACAGAATTTTTGTATAAATTTAAGCAAAATTTGTTTTAAAACAAATTTATAAAAATGCATTTCAAAGATAATATACAAATAAGCTTCTTTTGTTTTTTGGTTAACAGGATTTGATTGTCTATTTGCATCTAAGGCTAGCAGTCTAATTGTCTAAAAATTTGGGTTAGAGCTGATAAGGATTGAATTCTATTACAACTATTACAGTTTAAACTGCTTGAAACTTTAACTTGTCAATTTACTATTTTATTCATTTCTGAGGGCGCATTTCATACCTCCCATACCTCCCATATCCCCCAAACCGCAATCTATAACTTATGTAGTATACTTTAACTTTAAATTAACTTCATAAATTGTTTGTGTGCATCATGGACGTCCGATTTTTTCAAGAAACAGACAAAATTAAAAAAAATTAGGTAATTAAAAAACTAATATTTTTATTAATATATTTATTTTTTATTCTTTATTTCAGTTTTATAAATGATTTTGGGGTCAATGCAAGGGTCGGGAGAGGGGACGCCCATAGTGCGTACTCAACTTACTAGCTAAAAACGTTATTATACAAAATGATAGATTACTTTTCTACTAAAATACTTCAGTGCCCGCCGTCGTCGGCAGTAAAGAAAAACAATTGCTTTTGAAAAAAGTGAATTTTGAAGCGATTGAATGACTTCAAGTCAGGTTGTATTTGTATTGATGCTAGAAGAATAAATTGAGAGTTGGTACCACTCAAAGGAAATAGCCAATTAACTAAATTATTACTTCAGTAATAATTATCAAGATTGCTTGAAGTAGTAAAATTGGAAGAATATAGTATTTGGAGATAAGGTAAGAGGAACTTTTTTATTTTTAAATTTTACTTTAATTTAAATTTTTGAAATTAATTTTAATTTTATAAAAAGTGCAGACACAGTAGACTACATAGGTCATACATACTAGTTCGTCTTTGGTGTATATGCAGCTCAAAAACACCAATGTAACAAAGATGAAGAATGACGACATACTAGTAGGTATATGATTTTGGGGCTAATGTAAGAGTCGGGAGAGGGGACGCCCATGGTATCCATGATTCAAAACCCAAAATGTTCAGATTGAGATGTTCACGACAGCTACCGGTGGTGCAGCGAAGAAGTCAAGAATAAAAACTGAAAATTTGTAATAATAATAAACACAAGAGGATAAACAGAGAAAACGATTCGAGATCTAGGTAATGAAGAAAACAAAGCAAGAAAAGAAAATGGTATGATTGAACCTAAGCAGAAAATTTGTACCTAAATGAACTCAATAAATTGGATAAGGAAAGGCGGTAATCGAAGTTCGAGAATGCAGGTAATTTCAATGATCCAGATGGAAAGTCAATAAAACCCAACGCAATGATCTCTGGACCGAACCGAGCTTGGTTTGGTATTCATCACAGATGTTACCTTTGCGTCCAGCGTGCTTTTCGTTGGACAAACTTCGATCAAAGTAATCGAATCCATCATATGCAGGAAAAACAAAACCGCGATCTGACAGTGGCCAGAGCCAGAGGGTGCAACGAATATACTTTACAATAAAGACAGGCAGAAAGAAAATCAGACACAAAAAGACTAGTGGAAGATGCTCTCCTGGACAAAGAGAGGTAGAGGTAGGTACATCAAAATGGAATATAAAATACTAGAAAATACGACAAATTTAGTGAACAAAAAAATGCTGGAGTTTAAAATTAAAATCTACTACAGTTACGTAATGGTTCACTTTCTGCACTGATTTGCGTTACGTAATGAGCCGCTTTGTCGCTGACGTCTCATTTTGTAAGTATCACTTTTGCGTTTGATAACGACTTACTTTCTATACTAATCACGTAAACTACTACTTTTACCCCAATTTTTTTAATTTACATATTTTAATCCGGCTCAGTTGATTCTGTAATAATTAAATTTTGTTCTTCAGTTAATTTAACTGTAACTGTGTTTAATTAATTGTGAATTTAATGCAATTAAATAGTCTTTTAGGGTTTTCCAAACGATTGAACGAAACTTATTCTTCGTTTGGGAAATTTTAATTTGAATTTATTGGGAAATTTGAAGTACCTACATGAATTTAAAAAAACTTTCGGAATGATTTTATTATAGAGGCGCTAGTTAATCAAATTTGAAGCTCTCAATAAATTTCACACGTTGAGAGTTAGATCATAAAAGAGTTTTTGTATCACGTTAATCAGTACCCGTATTCATAAAAAGACTTTAAACGTTGACACGTGCAAAAGCGTGCTATCACTCAATGGGAAGTGTGCCGTTTGCACCCTGCTCTAAATATTTATATATAGCAAATCATCTACTACCCTCCTACTCTATTCAGCCAATTTGGCAACCGACAATCACGCAATCAAAACATTTCAAGCTAAACAAATAAAGTAATAATTATCTAATCAAAATGTTTGACAATCAAGTTATTATTGTACAACATGAATACGTACACGACATGAAAATGAAAGCGGTTATTCGAAACATTTAAAAAATCAAGTTTGTAAGAACGGCTGATTTAACGTGAAATAACACGGCACGTCAACTGAACACTGCGGTTTAACTTCTAAGTGAGAAAAAAAGAAATTAAAAAATAAAATATAAATTTAATCTAAATCAAAGTTTACAGATAATTTATCCGGTGAAGCGTTTTCTACGAGTTAAGTTTTTAAAATTCCAAATCCGTCAAAAATAATAAGGTATTTTGAAAATATGCCCACTAACGAGAATGTATTGATTGTTTTAAAATTTGGCTTTTTGTAAATCTGTCAGATACCATACATGTCACGCACACCTGAAATTTCAAAAAGTGAAAAGTCGGAAAATTATTTTTTATGTAGTAAAAACTGGCGCAGTCGTCTTTTTAAAGTTGACCATCGCTAAGCAGACGAAGCAGAAACAAAACATTTTAGTTTTTGTTAAAATTATTATTGAATATTTTAAAAGATTGATTAAATGCCCAAAAGGGGCAGGAAAAGTTTTTTTTTAAATTGTTTCATTACCAGCAGATTGGCTATGAAGAAAAATCCTAATCACCCCTAATGAGAGTGTGTGTAACTCTTAATCTTCGTGAAAGCTAGCTTTAGCTGCAGCGGAAACGCTGGCGATAAAATATGTTAATTGTCTAAAAGAAATAAAACAATTGAACAATAACTAACATTTATATAAGTACAAAGTTTCAGTAAACAGACAACAATTGGTTCAAAAAACAATTTTTGAGTTGAAGCCACTTCAGGGATGTTTTTAATGGATTGGTTCCCAATCTCTTGTTTTCAAACGCCTTTCACGATTCTATCCAGAGCCAAATTCCACCGATGTTGGTTGTAGAAAATTCATTTTGAGCGGCTAATTCCGATCTTAGGAAGGTTAAGCATTTTCCAAGCAAAAATATCTGAACAAAACTGCAAAACAGGAAAACGATTATATCAAAAAAGATCAATCAAAAATTTAGATGAACACTTCAAAATGGCGAATCTCCTTAGACAGTGTCTACACTCATTAAAAACATTCCTGTATTAGCCAGAACTCAAAATTACCGGATCTTAAAAAACGGGAACTTTCAGTTGCTCCACTTATCAAATACAGTACTATTCTTTCCCCCTCCCGTCAGAACTTTAAAATTACGGATCTTAAAAGACGGAATCCTTAAAAGGACTAATTAGGATTTTTTTGTTGTGGATATTTTGGTTTAGGATTTACTTTCAAGGACTTTTTGGTTTAGAATGTATTTTTAAGGATTAGTTCGTCTGGGATTTGTGTATCAAAGATTTTATGACCTGTTACTAATTTTTTTACAGATTATAGATTAATTGATAACAGGTTATGAGCCCAGGTCCTATGTTTCTCTCTGGCAAGACATAGTCATGCTATTAAAAATTACTGCGAAAGGATTAATTTCTCTACGAAGGAAAGTATAAAAGTCATATATTTTTTATCCAAAAAATCATCATATTTAAATTTTATTTTCAATGATTATGATTAACGGAAGACAGTTCTGTTATAAACATTCCGTAAAATTTTCAAGTCATTGGGGTAAAAATTGGCTGAGATATCGTGGCTCCCAGTTACGAAAATGTAGTTTCGAGAAAAACAAATAAAAATTTTTTTAAATTTATAGTATTTTAAACTCGTACTTACCACTACCGGGTATATTTTATCAAAAGTTTTTTTTTTCCTTGAATTTTATGTTATCACCAATTATCGTTTTCTGTCCTAAGCTGATTAACTAAATCAGATTGTTGCAAGTAAGTAAATATGTATGTAGCATTTGATTTAAAACTGTTTTTTAATAAAAATTAAGAAAATTTTTAGAAATTTAGGACAACGGTAGTCAGAGCCGTCTTTAGAATCAATGAAAATATTATTAAATTCAAATAAAGCTCTATTGAATTAGCATAATTACAGAGTATAATCAACATTTTTTATCTGATTATTACAATTTAATTTTCAATTATACATTAATTTACGAAATTAAATGAGAATACAGAATTATACCATTAACAATCTCTGATGATTGTTTTCCAAAGGTTTAATCATCATTAGATTCAAATTTTTGGTATTTAATTTGCAAATTTATTACTTTTTTAAAAAAATTTAATTTATTTTAAAATTTGCAAATATTTTGTATTTTCTAATTTTTCCACCAACTAATTAAGGTGTAACAGCTAGGTGGGGAAAACAGGCTTTTGCTAAATTGATAAATTTGAATAAATTAATTAAATTTTTGATTTTTAATTGTTTCAAATTTGAAGAAGATTGGATTTATTTTTAATAGAATTGAGTTATTTGCGAGATTGGCTTTCAATGGTCAAATTGAAAATTTAGAAAATAAATTTAATTGGATAATTGGAAAAATTATAATATTATCAGGAATAATATTATTTGATATCGAAGCGTATGGCCAAGTTATCTGGTCGATTTTTTCTCATTTTATATTTGGGAATTTTATTTAAACATAAATTAATTTGGAATTGGATTTGTTTGAATTTTCTTTTGGGTTAATAAGAACCTTATTGCTCGAAGTTTGGAATAAAATATTATATTTTTCTTTATATCAAATTACACTGCAGAATTTACTGAAGTTTCTCAACAGATTACGCTGTTATCTCATTCTTCTTCTTCATATTTGTAGTGAGTATGTTTAGTATCCAGAGGCATAGGGAACCTACAGTTTAATGCAGGGTCCGAACCGAAGAAAGGGTATACACTTCAATAATAAAGATAATTATTCCCATTTAAGTTGTTGCCAGCACCTTGCAAGGGAGACACTGTCTAAAAAATCCTAGGTATTTTCCAGGAGAGCCAACACTTGTAACTGTTAGCCTACAAATGCGTGCAAAATTTTCTAGAAGTTTCCAGAAGTCTCTAGACATTCTTTGTTGCAAAATTGAAAACTTGCAAGCCAGCTTGGAAATAAATGCTTAAGCTGAGGAGACGGTCATTAGCCTAGTATGTTAGCTGAATAACCCGCCCAAATAGCATTTTGATGCAAAAAGCAGCTGCCAATTTCAATAGCTGCTTTTTTGCTTGCTGGCAGCAAGCAAATTTCAAGCTAATGTGCCAGCGGTGGTCAATTTAGAAAAATAGCTGCAAATTAGTTATTTATTAGCTCTTAAAAATAGCTTGCTGGCGGCCAGCTGCAAAGATGCGCTAATAAGACGCTAAATAGCTATTGAAAATTGCTTGCTGGCAGCAAGCTACCATGATGCACTAATAAGACGCTAAATAGCTAATAGAAAAATAGCTGCAAATTAGCTATTTATTAGCTCTTAAAAATAGCTTCCTGGCGGCAAGCTGCAAAGATACGCTAATAAGACGTTAAATGGCTATTAAAAATTGCTTGCTGGTAGCAAGCTGCAATGACGCGCTAATAAGACGCTAAATAGCTATTGGAAATAGCTTGCTGGCAGCAAGCTGAAATGACGCGCTAATAAGGCGATAAAAAGCATTCAAGAATAGCTAGAATTGGCGTTGACCTATAACATTCAATAAAATAAAAACAAAGATTCTCTTCTTTTTCTTTATTTTGGAATCTATATTCCAATATTGAAAAATTTATATTTGATTTTTAAATTTAATTTATAAAAAGTATTTTAAGAAACTTACGTATGGAATACGTTGGACCCCCGCCCCAAATATAGCAACATGTTGTAGTAAAAGATTAATTTTATTTTAATTATTATTTGAATTTAAAATTATTTTCCCAATTTTTATTATGTTGGTAACTGTTGAAAAACAGTCGACTGTTAATTCATTTGCAAATTACAAAAATTTTTTGGTGGAAAAACACTCTGATTTTCTTCACTTCTGCTTAAAAATTCAAATTTCCCGATTTTTTCTGACGAAATTTGAAAAAATATAAATTCTTCTCCAAATATGCTAAAAGAGTGGAAATCCTGCCATATGTACTGGAGGGTGTTCCACACCCCCCAGACCCCCCGGTTAACAATTTTACCAACCGAAAAATATATTAAACTAACAAAGATTAGGACTAATCGGAAAATTTATATTTTTAAATAAAAATGGGGAAATTTAACCTTTGGCTAGGAAAACTTAAAACTTGGAAAGCATATTCACCAACTTTCTGTATTACTTTGAAAGTTAATTGTAAAAATGTAAGCTAAAATTTTAAACCGGGGGGTCTGGGGGGTGTGGAACACCCTCCAGAACATATCACAGGATTTCCACTCTTAGAATACTTGGAGAAGATAGTTTTAGCTAAATATCGTGCTTTTAGCTAAATAATAGCACTATTAGCTAGCTAAATATTAGCGCTATTAGCTAGCTAAAAACACGCTATTTACCTAGCTAAAATCGCACTAATAGCTGTCCGGCAGCAAGCACATTGCTTTTAAATAGCTAGCTATAAAAATAGTGAGCCATTTTAGCAATATTGCTGCAAAAGGATGCTATTTAAACGCTATTTTGCGTGCTGCCGCAAATTATTTGAAATTAAAATTATTTTCCGCATTTTTATTATGTTGGTAACTGTTGATAAACAGTTGACTGTTAATTAAATTGTAAATTAAGTAATCTCAAACATTAAATCCTGATATATAAAATCTCAGCACGCTCCTGCTGCTTCTGCTACGTGTCATTTTTTGGTTGAAAAACACTCTGATTTTTCTCACTTTTGCTTAAAAATTCAAATTTCCCGGTTTTTCCTGACGAAATTGGAAAAATTATAAATTTTTAAATAAAAATGGGGAAATTTAACCTTTGACTTGAAAAACTTAAAACTTGGAAAGCCATATTTATTTAATTATCTTACTACTCATGTAGTTTTGGGTACAATAAGCCTAGAGCTTCAGTACAAAGTGGGCATTGAACCACTACCCGTGCAGCTAATACGAATACTCATATAGTTTAGCAGCAACTTTCTGTGTTACTTCGAAAGTTAATTATAAATATTTAAGCCTAAAGTTTGGCTAAACACGATATTTAGCTAGCTTTTCAGATTGAGAGAAAACTGAGAGGGCTGGAGAGAAACTGACGTTAGTAAAAAGAGTAATAAAAAACAGCACTCCTACTTAGACTTGAATGATTTGCAATCCCAAGTAGCATTTGGATGCTAAACAATAGCTAAATAGCAGCTAATTAGCCAGCAAAATAGCATTTAAATTGCATTCTTATTGCAGCAATATTGCTAAAATGGCTCACTATTTTTAAGCATATAGCTAGCTATTTAACAGCAATTTGCTTGCTGCCAGACAGCTATTAGTGCGATTTTAGCTAGCTAAATAGCGTGTTTTTAGCTAGCTAAATAGCGTGTTTTTAGCTAGCTAATAGCGCTATTATTTAGCTATTTGCTAAAAAATAGTGAGCCATTTTAGCAATATTGCTGCAATAAGGATGCAATTTAAACGCTATTTTGCTGGCTGCCGCAGCGGTGATGCTGTCAAATATAGCTAATTAGCTGCAATGTAGCTATTTTTTAGCATCCAAATGCTACTTGAGCGGTTCAAACGCGGAAAAAGTTTAAAATTACTTATGGTTGTCTCTGTGCTTCGGAGGGCACGTAAAGCTGGGGGTTACTTTGGTTGATGAGTTCCTTTATCAACAAAAAATCCAGGGCTACGATCACATCTGCGACTTCAGCTTCTCTTCGATAGAAAACAGCCCTAGAGCAAGGAAAACAAGCTTATCTTAGCCAAAAAAGTAGAAGCTTAAGCTGAATTAAGTTTATTTTTAACCTTAATCCAAATGCACAGTTTAATTCAAGATAACCACCTCAACCGTTGACTGTAGGGTTAAGGCAGTCGCAGGCCCTGCTAATGCAGAAGCAATATTTTGGTAATCTATTGATACGTGGTTTATGTAGTGTAACTCGATATTAACCATATCAATATTTTAGAAAACCCAAAAAATGCACTAAACACTTTTCAGACTTAAAATGTTTTTAAGTTATCACATGTAAAATACACTGTAAGTATTCGCAAACGTTTTCACCAAACTATGGCATCGCCTGATGTTTTTATCACCTGATTGATGTGTAATTCATCGCCTGATGATGCCATAGTATGGTGAAAACGTATTTTACATGTGATAATTTAAAAACATTTTAGTTTTGAAAAGTGTTTAGTGCATTTTTTGGGTTTTCTAAAACATTGATATGGTCAATATTTTGGTGTCGTGGTTGGGGCACCACGTTAAATTTAAGCTTTGAAAAGGACAATGATAAATTAAGAGCAAAGGTTTTGAAGGAGAGCAAATTAATATTTATTGGGTGTTGGTTGAAAAGCTGAGCTTGAAAGCACTCGAAGTAGATGGTAGTTTAAAAATGCGCAAATACCGCATGTGTATACCAAATATACACCGCATTAGGAAGTTGCTTTTTACAAGGGCTTTTTAAAAATGTATAAAGGTGGAAGCGGAAGCTTAAAAGCTTTAAGCACGGTGGCCAATTACTAAGGTAAAAAGCCTTGCATACATGATGCTCGCTAATACACGACAAGCAAAAAGCTTCAATTTGCAATTTTTTTGTATAAATAAACGACAATCGTGTTAATACCGGTTACATTTTTATATTCAAATCTAAGTGCTCGGATGTACAATTTTTATTCTCATTTGAATATATTTTCTACGTGTTATTTAAAACTAACATGTCGCTTCTATATGCATTTTATAAAAGGACAGAGCGCAATCGGGAAGCGAATTGGAGTGGTGCAAAATTTGGTTTAATCCACTATTCTACGTAATTATAAGTTTTAGAGTTTGCGTTATAGAAATGGAAACTTAAAGAAAAATTAGGAGTTTACTAAAAGCTAAGTATGATCCTCTCTGATTATCCCGGAAACATAGCGCAGACAATCATTCCCATTTCCGGTAGCTGGTGGCTTCGACGCTTCGGCTTTTATTAGATTTAAACTAAAAGATAAAAGTGTTCAAAGTGAAAACAAAAAATACAAACGTTTTACTGTTTCTTTTTTGATTACCTAAAATATTTTAATGCGAGTAAATATTTTTTCAGCATCACAAAGGTCCAAACTTATTATGTCGGAAGAAATTGAAGTTGTCGTTTATTTTCCCCTATATGTGAATTTACCTCGACTCACAACCCTCATACCGCCGGACAGTGCCCATCAGTCACCAATGATTGAAAAATAAATTTGATTTGCTTTTCATCGCGTCTTCTCGTTTCCTGATTATTTTGAATTTTTCTACTACAAATACTTTCTTTACGACGCAGCGCCTGCAACTTCGACGTCAATTAATTTATTAATTAACAATGAAGGAATCTCATGCGGGGGATCCAAAACATTTCTGTTTAATTAACGAAACGTACGCATAATGCAATGTCAAAGCTATAATATCGGATTAGGAGTTAGTTCCGAAATCAAAGTGCTCCCTCTCAAGTTCCTGAAAATATTTTTGTAAGTTTATCAATTTCAATTGTTTGATTCCTTTATTCCCTAACAGATTTACTACAAAAAGTAAAATATAATGAATTATTTATGAGATAGTGGATACGTGCTTTTGCGAAACGTGACAGATTGGTCATGAATTTTCCAGTGAAATAAATCTAGTAATGATAACAGCGGGACTTCCGAGGACTTAGGAAACGACGTGATGCTGAGGACATCTGATCGTCATCGACATCAAAAAACTAATCACAATTTATTTCGACCGGGATGCTCGATGGGGTTTTAATATTTTCACTTGTTAAATGTTTGTAAAAATTAAGTTAGAAAAGAAAACTTCGAGCAAACGAAATTTTCCACTTAACAGAAAAAGTGTGCTAAAGTTGCCAAAGTGCCCAAGTTTCAGGTGTAGAAATAATAAAAAAAGTAATGACATGAAATGGAAATCAAACCGAGACGGTATCAGTTTTGTCTATTATTTTCAGGAAACTTCAGTCTAAATAAGTATGGGGTGTATAAGCTTTATCCTGATTGGTCGATATAAATGACAGCTCGCAGCGTAAGAATGATTGCTTCTTCTTGCTAACGCTGGGGGCGCTACCAAGTATTGAGGGTTATTTAAGGGTGGAAAGTGAAAATTGTCCGGCCTTTGCGATATACAAACTAAATTTTACGACTCCACTAGATCGACCATTTTATCGCAACACATCTCGATGAAGAACTCGAAACTGTCCTACTACTGTAACAATCTACAAAAATAATTTTAAAAATCACTGCCAGGCTATAAAATAAATTTAAATTCTTCGCTCAAAAGTATTTTCCGCATGTCGGATAGGCGCTCGTGTTGGTCGTCCATTAAAAAGTCATTAAACATCATCTCTTGCAATTACAAACTTGGACTCTTTTCCCCTTACATCTCACTTTATCTGGCTTTTCAAAAGCATTACATAAAGGTGCATATTTTATGAGACGTAAATGTCACAAACACATTAAAAAAAACCGCTTTTAAAAAACATTTTAAAATGTTTCATTTTTCTCTCATTTTTGACTAACGCGCGCTCTTTCCGTATTTAAATTTTAATCCCATTAAATTTTTAACGATCATTTTGCAAGCAAAATTCACGACTACCTGCTGCGCTAATAAAAAATTTAATTAAAAAAATTAATCCCTCTCGAAGTCTGCGGATTAGACGCACTATAACAGCCTGCTGTTTATAACAAATCTAACTTTGAACACCCTGTATATGCAATTTCATTTGAATTATTTATAAATTTCACAACTATAAACGATTCAAGTTTGGGGAAAAATAAAATCTTTTCTTTTTTTGCTAGATGGCTGTAGTGTAACAATATGTTACGGTCAATGATGACAATTCGGCTATTGACGTCAATGGCCGTGCATTTCGGGCGATGTTGGCATTTAAAATTTCATATAATATGGTATTTACATAATTGTCCGGGCAATGACGTTAATGCCCAATACAGAGTGGGAAATGATGAAACTACTATTCTGCATCGCCACTTTGCTGTTTCTTATAGTATTTATTTTATAATATCATCATTGTTTAATCCATTTTGGCCATTAACGTCATTGACCGGCCAAAGAAGTAAATATTGCAATCAGATGAAAATATTAACATCATTGCCCACCGTTAACAGGCGTTGACGTCAATAGCCGGTCAATGACGTTATTAACCGTAACAGTTGGGTTATCGTCCCGACACTGTCACAGACTATTAAACGCAGTTTTGATTTTGTCAACTACTGTTAACATTTGAACCGCTTAAAGCTGGCGATTGATCAAAAACAGCTAGAATTGGCCAACAGAAGAGATGTTGTGTTCTCTCAGGATAACGCCAGGCCACACACGTCTGGTGTGTTCCGGACGGAAACTTCGGAAATATAATATTTGGGGCAACAGGTAAAAGATATAAAAGAGAGGATGTGGATGTCCAACTGCAAAGGTGGTAACAGGCAGCGGTGGCTCGTTAGAGGAGGCAAGGGATGCCCATAGATGATTATGCATTGAGATATTAAGATCCACTGGGGGGTATTCCATACCCCCATACTCCCAGGCCCCCCGGTTTCCCAAACCAACGATAGTTATTGTTCATGTTCTACCCTCAACGTTATGAAGTAGTAGAAACCTTTCACTTGAATGACAACATATATAATCTCTTCTCTTGTGAAATTTTCTCAGGGTTCTCTTTACTTGAAGCCGGGACGAGAATTGCTGCGATGAAAAGCCTAAGAAATTTCACAAAACTCCAACGTAATAGAAAATTCGACAAAATGTAGAAAATCCTAGGTAATTCGAGTAAATGTACATCAAGGAATTCTTTGCAATTCCAAGAAAATCTTAGGAAATCCAAGAAAATCTTAGAAAATCCGAGAAAATTTAGGAATACCTTTTCTTTTGCTTTTTCGAGAGAAAATCTTGAACAGCAACATACATTTTTGTACACCGCATTTTCATTATACTTGTGAAATTTCCCTATAGATTTCCCTTCACTTGAAACCAAGTGGAAATCGCCAGTGACGGGTTTAACGTTGAGCGGACTAAGCGGCCGCGTAGGGCCCCGAATTTCGCAATTTCTTGAAACTGACAGTATTTCTAACTTGACTGCTTGGGCTTCCACTTGACTTGAGCCGCCGCCACTGGGAATCGCTAGGGATATCCATTATACAAGCTAAGGGAAAACTGATAGCATCCTGAGAAATAGAAAATTCGAGAAAATATAGAAAATCCTGGGAAATCTAAGGAAATCTAGTGTACAGAAATATGGGTTCTGACTCGCCGCTTCTCGGGTGTCACTGGCGATTTTTACCTTCAAAGCCGAATGTGCAAAATTCAAAATGTAGTTTCAGTACGGGCCGCTTGTTTCCTGTAACGTTGGTATTAGTAAATTTAGAAGGGTCGGGTACTATTCGGCGCAGCCGTTTCGACGCAGCCGTTTTGACGCAGCCGTTTTGACTCAAAACCCGTTCGGCGCAAGTACAATTTAGTGCAAGTCCCGTTCGGCGCAATCCCGTTTCGGCGTGAGTCCAGTTCGGCGCGGTTAAAGTTGCTATATTTTTAATCTTGTTCTAATTCTAATTCTCATTTTAATAAAAAAAAATTATTTAAAAAAATAAATTTTTATTAAAGAAATAAATAAACAAAACATTAACCCTAAAAAAACCAATTAAAAAAATATTCGCGCACAGCAAAATTATGCGCTAATCCGCGTAAAAATCCTCTTTTTTTCCTCTTTCTTTTTCGCGCGTCGAACGGAACTCGCTCCGAATTAGGCTTGCGCCACACCGGACTCGCATCAAAACGGCTGTGCCGAACTGGACCCTTGCCGAAACGGCTGCGGCGAAACGGCTGCGCCGATTGGGGTCGTTTCTGGTTTAAGATATTTTTTTAACAAAACCTTCGCTAAAAAAGAGGTCCATGCAAAACCATAAGTCTGTTTTGTAGTTTTTTTCCATTCATTTGATTTGAGCGAAAAGAGGAAGTCCTACAAGACACCGGCTTAATCGAAGCCGGTATTTTGAGATTTTCACTCACTAAAACCTCTCTCCAACTCCATGGAGCCAGGAATCCGGAGTTAGGCATTACTTTAGAACTCTAAGGGGCAGCCATTTAGACCTTTGCTCGACCTGTTTCGTCAGGTTTTCTTCTTCCTAGTGCCCTTTCGAGATTCTTTGCTTCATCTTGAACTCTTATTCTGTTTTCTTTGTTTATTTTCAGATTTTGTATTTTCAGCTTTACGCCTTTTCGGGTATCCCACCTGCTGATGTGCGCTTGTTCAATTAAGGGACTACCGCTTTCTTCTTTTGTCTTTGTGCCTTTACGGGTTTTTTCCTTCCGCATGGTTTTCTTTCCCTAAAAGCAGGGTGTGATCAATTTTTACACCGTGCAGGCTTTGTACTGCTTGCTGCCAGTAGCATGTCTCGATTTATTGCAATTCCTTCTACAAGTCAGCTTGTCGTGCAGTGGCGTATTTAGAAGGGGAAAAAGAGGCAATTGCCCCCCCCATGGATGACTGTGATTGTATCCCTGAAATCCTCCCTGATAAAAATAATGTTTACTACAAGGTTTTAAAATTTAAATAACTTTAAATCATTTTTTATTTATTTGCTTATTATTTATTTACTAGCTGGAAAGCTAGACCGTGGATCTCTTTAAACGGTATAATATTTTAACAGTTAATTTCGTTTTCCGCTACTAGGGGATTCCCCGTTTTTCTATATTTTCAAAGTAACGCAAGAACTTCTTTCCTTGCGAAATTAGTAAAAATATAAATTGCTTATCTTCTCCAAGTATTCTAAAAGAGTGGAAATCCTGGAACGTGTATTGGAGGGTGTTCCACACCCCGCAAACCCCCGGTTTAAAATTTTGGTGTTATATTTGTATAATTAACTGTCAAAGTAACACAGAAAGTTGCGGCTAAACTCCACGAGCATAAATATTGTAAACCGGGGGGTCTGGGGGGTGTGGAACACCGTCCAGTACTTTTAGAATACTTGGAGAAGATAAGGAATTTATAATTTTACAAATTTCGCCAGGAAAAATCGGGAAATTTGAATTTTCAAGCAAAAGTAAGGGAAATCAGAGTGTTTTTTTCACCAAAAAATGACACGCTGTAGCAGGAGCAGCAGCAGCGTACTGGGATTTTATATATCAGGATTCGGTTACCACTGACGCGCACGAATGGATTAACGAGATTTTAAACAATATTTTTAATCTGCCTCCCCAAAGCATTTTCTAAATACGCCACTGTTGTCGTGGGTCAGTGGATCAGTCCCACTCTCAGCTGTGTTCCTTCCAGAAGCTTTTTTGCGGTCTGGAACGGTGAGGAACTACAGAGTAAAATAGTCATCAACTTACTTGATACTTCTGGATCTCCTTAAGGCTACCCTACTAAAAAATGTATCAATCGAAGGTGCGTTACACAAGGAATAACAAACTTGGCTTTGACTACGTGGTTGGCCACTGACCCATCACTCTTCTGTAACCTTTCAATTTCTATCAGGTTGGTAATTTATAATTTAATTATGGAGGTTCAATAATGTTGTTTTAAATTGAAATTGAAGCCAGGAATTGCTGGGAAGTTTCCTGAAATTACAGGAGATTGGACAACATTTGACTTGGTTTTCCAAAAAAACACTGCTTTCTTAAAATCTTTCTTGGTTTAATTATAAATAAATTAGTCTTCAAGACTAAAAGTAGTTAAATTATGGACCAATATAGTAACCAATCGAGACACTCACCAATCAAAGTGCATATCAATCGAATTTCACTGTGTCTACTCATTACCAAACATTGGTACCGGTTGGATAACAAAAACAAATATGAAATTCTGGAAATTCGCATTTGCAACGTTGCATTAAAAAATTAACAACTGGTTTTGTCTATGGAGATTCCCTTGCACAAACTGCACTAAAACATAATTTTAGAGATGGTAAGAAGTGCCTGCTACTGTTCCTTATGTCCAAAGAGGTTGTAGTTAATTTAATATTTAAAATTTAATAAATAAAAAATAAAAAAAATTTTTTTGTAGAAATATTCTCTTGCAGGTGTTACACTCCCCTTTTTTTACATTTTTGAAGTCATTAGAATATTTTATAGGTTTAATTGTTTTTAATTTTAATTTTTAAGCAATTAACATTCACTCGCCCCTTCAATAGTTCCGCTACTCGTATAATTACAAAAAAAATTGTTTTAATTAATTTAAAAATTAATATTAATTATTAGACCTATTATTTATGGAAATTCATTTTAAAATATACATAAAAAAGTAGTATAAATATTTGATATTACTGTGGGGTGTTATATTCGCATTCTGCTTCGGTTAGAGAGTAGTTTGCTGCAGATTTTAGTTTTAAACGAAAATTTTCAGTTTCAATATGAAAGTTTTATTGATTTGCATTGTCGTTGTAAGTTTACTCAACATGGTTTTCGCACAAAGCGGTACGTAAGTGCAGTAATATAACTATTGCTATGCTTCACTTTTAATTTTCTAGTTTTTTTTTGTAATTTTTTGTAAAGTTATCGAAAGTTTTAAGAATTTTGAATTTAGTTTGTTAATTTTTAAATTTCAATTAATTTTTATATTAACTCTAAATTTTTTTTTATTATTATTTTACAGAGGGAGAGCAGTGCAAAATTGGTCAAGTTTCAACACCTTCGACGTGGTGTCAAGAGTCCTGCACAGTTGCTGAAATACCTGCGGGAAAATGTGGAAGTGGTTTGAAGTGCTGCCTCAATACAACTCCTGGTCTTCCCAGGTTTGATAGTTAAACTTCCAACATTCAATTTAAAAATATTTTTGCACAAATTAATTCAGTATTTTTTCTTTTTCTTTCAGTATTAATTCAGTTTGATTATTATTTTTGTATAATTTATTATATTTATTAAAGTAATTTTCTAATATATTTCAATAAATGTAATTTTATAATTTTCTGCGCTTTTATTTTTGATTGCAAACTAGAAGCTTTTTTTTCCTCAACTCGTAAAGCGTACCGATCATGTTCCGAAAACAGAAACGTCAGAGGTGAGCTGAATGAGATACTTGTACCAGAGATTTCCAAGAAATTCTAATGATTCCCAAAGAAAATTTAATGTTTATTTATTTATATTTTATTTTTTATATTTATTCTAAAAAAATTTATAATATAATTACGTGCTCGATGTAAACAGGTGCAGCAATGTATTGTAGTAGGATTCGGCCGCAGTTGCCTGCTAGAAGTGCAACTGTTAATATAATATCCTAAATTAAAATTTTAAATTGGATTTTGTTAGTTTAGAGCAGCTTCAGAAATCTTTTTAATAATTGCTTAGGACCTAGAGATTTCGTCTTTCTAGAGACAAATTTGTTTTACTTTCTTTATTTCTTTTTTTAGACCTCTCTAAATAAACTTTCTATATTAAAACATTTGCAAGTTTGAAAATATTTAGTTTCTTGTGTTACCAATCAGAAGAACTTCGGAGCTGAATCTCTGGCTCCCGAAACACACTAACCTATCTGGAATTTTCCCTTTTGCTCGTCTATCCAGTCGGTCGGTCAAGTTTGGATATTTAATAATATATCAGTTGAGATAATTTTTGATAAAAAAAGTAACATTTAACTGTTGTGGATAGGTATCTCAGAACTTCTGCTATAAAAAATTCAATAAAAAATTTAAGAGAGCAAACTTTCCTTTCCAAGTAGAAAACTTTGTCACTAAATTTAAAATAAGATACGTGCGAATTACTCGCTTGGTGTTTATTTCATCGAGTGAGATTGAAGTTACGAGATAAAAAATGGTTTGAATAATCGGACAGGTGGTAGAATATACTTTGTTTGGGGTGCGAATTCTGTTGGTGGTGGTTGGGCATTAACGCAGTAATCCAAAGACGATATTCATGGATCAGTTCGTACTCTGTCCCTTAGCCGATAATAATCGGCTTTGCGGTTATTCAAACCCTCACGGAAAACTTGACCTTATCAAGCCTTTTTTTCTTTTGCTAATTATAATATAATATGGAAAATATCAAATTTATGAAGCTAATGGATTGATTGAAAATTGTGAGAGTCTTGAGCGAGTTTACATTTTAGAATGTAAAAGTAGAAAAATAAAAACTTTTTTTTGCAACAAAACTCGAATACATTCATATCTTTTGAGTGGAACCACATTTGCATTTTCATGATGTATTAATTCAGATTTAGAAGCGCGTGTGGTTGAAACCAGCGAAGATACTTTATATTGTCGCATTTCAAAACCCTCGAGCTATGCAGATATAGGATTTCAATATCTACAATATACAATATGACTTATAATGCAAAATCTATATGAAATTTCAATATAGGAGTAACATTTTATGTTTTTATGTTCGCTTTCGATTTTCGATTCCTTTATTTTGTTATTTTTACATAATAGCAATAATAATTACATAGGGGTAATTAATTTAGCTGTACAATTTGTGATACAATTAACGAATAGTAAAATTTTCGATTATAATTAGGGGGTATGGAAACAATGGGACACTGCATCAATAGAAGTACATGACAGATTGTGGGGCGTGTACTGCTCAAAATACAATTATTAAATAGAGAGATATCCACATACACATCACATAGTACGCAAAAGTTGAAATAGAGTTTGGTGTTCTATCTACGGCAAAGCAAAAAGAGGATGTATGTTATGTGCATGCATATATGTTATAATTAAGTCGTTTCATATGTAAAATAGGCTACGTAGATTATACATTGATTGTCATTTAACCTGCACACAACAAGACAATGTAACACTGCAACATAATTGTTCTATGTTGTATCGTCTAATTGATTCCTTTCATTTTTTATATTATTTCATTTTCATTCCTTCTCCTCGAAGCTCCCAATAAGAAGTCATCTTTTGGATTTAATTTTGTCATACTCACATGGATCTGATTTTACTTTTTTTTGGCAGTTTGGCCTATACAAACCAAACCCTGTGATTAAACTGTACGTAAATATTTCATCCACGCTTCGTTGAAAACCACCAAATTTGAATATGCAATTAGCTTGTAGAGCTTTTAATTTAAATTTAAAATTTTACTACAGTCAAAAACAATCCTTATTGTTTGATTTTGGATTTTTCAATATACTCAAGTCAAATATAAATAAGTTGTTAATTATTTAAATAAGGGACCATTGTCAAGTAATAAGGAAATTAATTTTTGTTGTTCTATTAAGTATGTTAACAGCATAGAAGTAGCTAATTAAATTTTTAAATCTTAAAATTTGGTCAGCACAATTAACAATCAAAAAACTAATATAGTAAATTCCCGTTCAACCGACAACCAATTAACCGGCATCCAATCATACAAACGGCACGTAGAAATAACTCACTGCAGACTTGTAAGAACAACATAGTATATTTCACTAAATGCGTTCACGAATTAAAAAAGCAATTTCTTAAATCTCAATCAGCCGGAAAATTTTAATCACGCGACATGTTTACCGTCCCGACCGTGCCGGTTAAACGGGAATTTACTCTAAATAAGTATAAATCCGGTTGCAAAGTAGTGAAAAACTTGAATGCAAGGACACTGACTGCTGCACCAACTTGTTGTATGCCGTTTGCCCTCTTATGCATCAACGCTAAGCGAGAAGTCACTAACTGCGATTTTTCTTTGATTTAATTGATAAAGTAAAATAAATAGGGGGCGGCCATTTTTAACCCTTTAACCCTCTCACCCCCCTTCAAATCTCTCGTAAAATTGTTAATTTTACATAATTTAACCCATTTACCGAGACTCCCCACGTGAGATTGGGCATGAGATTCGGCTTGACCCCCGCTACCACTAAACGCCCACGTAATTAATGGACGTCCCCTAATGATACACAGACCTGCAAATCAAACTTTTTTTTCGAGCCATATGTAAATTTACCTCCCGAATCCGAATATGACCTCCGTGTTTCCCCATCATCCACCACTTTTGGTGAATGCCCCCCCCCATGTAATTTATTACTTTTGTAAAATTATTTAACCTTTACATTTCTTCTGGTAAACTAGAAAGGTGAAAAGTTAATATTTGTAGCAAAAAAGTTGATTTGGGAGAAGATTTGTTCCCGGAAATTGTAAAAAAATCATTAAAGATGATCGAATTTTCCATTTTGTTTGCTTAATGTTTTCATTTATTTTTGCTGTTTATTTCAGCAAAAAATAGCAGCAATCACACAGAACATGTATATATGCAAGTTTTCAGTTTTTACAACCGGGGGGTCTGGGGGGTGTGGAACACCCTCCAGTATACCCATAGGCGGATTTAGAAGGAAAGCACGGGGGCACGTGCCTCCCCACATGCTTAAAATTAACAAGGAAACAAGGAGAAAATCCCAAATCTGAGAACACTTTCTGCCCGTCTCGAACCTTTGTGCCCCCACGGAAAAAAATTCTGAATCTGTCCCTGAGTATACCTGTAAGTGAGCTACAAAGCACAAATAGGTGTACATTCTACCGAACATATTTCAAATTGCAAACAGATTTCGATTCCAGTTTAAAGTTGTGATTCCACTGGGCATTACTGGATCTTGGTTACAAAAGACATTTGGAAAAATCTATAGCAAGCTAGATTCTGGGACCAATTGTGTTTAGGTTTACTGGAGGGTGTTCCACACCCCCCAGACCCCCCGGTTTCAAAAACTGAAAACTTGTGAATATGCTCTGTGCTTGATCTTACCTACTTAATAAAAGACTATCACTTTTTGAGAATAGGTACTTTTACAGTATCCCAGTATCCCAGTATCCATTTGATTGTATAAAATTATTGCCACAATATTAATATATTGGTTCTGAAAGAGAGAAAGGCTGCTATGTAATAAAATTAAGCACAAAGCCTGCACACAAATCTTGGATTTATAAAATGGGGGAGTAATTGTTAATGATTATTGTATAGCGCAGCAAAGCACCCAAATGGGTGGGCCCAAGTTGGACCCAATATATTTGGGGTGGGCAGGAGCACACAAAATTTATAAATAAACTCAAAAAAATGCAGTATTGAAATAAGCACCTAAAAATTTTTGTTGGACACCTGGCACCTGGTGTCCACCGTGGCCCACCCCTGGCGCCGTCACTGCCTTTAACAAATAATCCCCAAAGTGAATAATGATTATTTTTCAATTAAATTTGAAATACTTTTTTTTTTATTTCAGGATTTGTGCCAGGATCATTTGGTATGAATTTAACCGACCATTAGGCGCACCCGGCACTGAAATAGCTTAATCCGGCACTGCTAGCAGTTTAATATAACCAGAGGGCAGCTACTAGAAATGTGAAGCAAAAGTGTAATTCTGCCTATATTGAAAAATTTTATTCTGGTTGGCAGTTACTTTACTACTTAATTCATGGTATAAAGTCGATGATTATCTGTAGGATAAAAGACAAGTACTGAAGTTACTTAAAGGGGGGGACTGCGTCCACAAATTAAAAAATTTTCTAGTAATATTACGGTAGTTGAGGGCGTAAATTACAAATAACATAAACATTAATTTTATGGACCAGACAAAAATTTGATTAAAAATAAGCCAAAAACCTTAAATTTTCATGAAGGTAACTCCATTTACTAAGTTTCTCTACACTACAAGCAATTGTACCCAACAGTTGGGTTTTAGAGTTTTCTTTTTCAAATAACAAAAGTTGAGATAAATAGAATAAGGAACCATTAATGGCTCTTTTAGGGGAAAATCATGGATCTAAAAAGACAGGGGTCAAAAGGTCGCCGAAGGAAAGGCGACCGAATCTGCTTTAAAGTTAAATTCTGTTATAAATTATTAACAAAAACCTAATTTGTAATAAATGATATTAACAGTTGCACTTCTTGACGACAACTGCGGCCGATAAAAACCATTGCTGCAAATACACCCACTGTCAACAGAATGAAGATAAGCCCCACCCACTTTTACCAAATGGGTATTTCTTGTGAGAAAAACCAAAATTTTATTAATTTTTAAATTGATCGAGATTAGATAAAGCTCCTTGAGAGTTTAATTATCAATCAAATTCCAAAACATTTTGTTTTTATCGTTATATCTATACAAACCTGCTGTGGGTGTACTTAACCTGCTTGACCTACCCCGATTTTTGAGACTTATCAAGTTTCAGTGCTTTTTTTGTGATTTATTTTAAATAATTTTAAATAAATTAAATAATAATTAACCTGGATCTTCTTTAATTCCAAAAAATTCAGAAATAAACAAAGTGCAAACTGTCGCGAAATGCTGAATATATTAAATATAAGTTAAGTTAGGGTTGGTTAAGTTAACGTTTAGATCGTAGTTTTTCTAGTTAGAGAGCAAATTATTAGAAATCCCTACGTGTTGACCACGTGCAAAATTAACTACCACCAAGGACCAAACAGTTCACACAGTTGAACTGTGACTAACCGAACTACCGGTCGGTGTCGTCAGAAGTTAAGCGGACTGACTTGATGGTCATTCAGCAACTACTCGACAGACTCAACTTACGATAGTTGGTAGTGGTGGTTGAGAGTAGGGCTGGGCGATATTCAAAAATCGATATCGAATATTGATAATTTAAAAACTATTGATAACTTCGATTAATCGATATTTGTCTATAATTATCGGGGTTTCAAAATATTAATAATTATCGAAGTATTGATATATCGATAATAATTATCGAAGTATTGATATATCGATATTTATCGAAATATCGATAACTATCGAAATATCGATATATCGAGTAATCGATATATTTCAAAAATAAAATATCGTTCTTCGATTAATCGATAACTATCGATATTTATCGATTACTTGATAGAAAGTCCCAGACCTTAGTTGAGAAAGCATGAGAAGTATTTAAGCAAGCTAGGCAGAAGTAAAGCAACTTTTTCAAGAACTGCAGATAATTGAAAAAGATAATTGAAAAAAAAATTAGAAAGAAATAGAGAGAGAGATAGCAAAAGAAAACCGAAAGCGCAGTTCAGCGCCCGACTAGCTAAATGCTCATCAAGTTTTCAGTTCACTTTTGAACTATCAATCTTTTCCTCCTTCAAGATAGGTATCAACATTAAAACCCCATTGACTGCTTAAACCGGATTAGGAAATGCCTAAAGCATTATTTTTAACAGTTAATGGTGGCAATGATCCACCCACGAAGATGGTCGGTTTTACTTGCTTTTCAAAGTACAGAGACAATCTTATGAAAGTTTCAAACTTTCCCAAGATTCAAACCGGGTACCTTAGGGTCTACAGTTGTCCGCTAATTGATGAAGCTTTTGAAACTAGAGTGCCAAGTGAAAACCAGATGCTACCGCAGAGAGAACAACGATTGAAAGTGTATGCATTAAGACAGGAATGGTTTTATCCAAACATCTCAGACCGGTAGGGAAACTTACTCTAAAGATTAAGTCCGCCCTTTTGAAAAAGGAAGAGGTCAGTGTCTTCCAAGATCAAGAGCTTGCAAATCATGTAGACAAAACAAGTGTATGGCATCAGTTTCGGCAAAGTAAAAATCCCAAGTACAGTAAAAGCCCTCGTATCCGAATTTCTCGTATCCGAAAATTCTTTGAATTTATCGCGTCATATTCATGTTATGGTATTTATATTTCAACCAACCATTTATCCGAAATATTCGCTATCCGAACGGAAATGAGTCTCGTTCATTTCGGATACGAGGGCTTTTACTGTACCAAGAAACAGAAACATCAATCTGGATATTGAGGTGACGACAGAAAAACATCAGCAACTGTAAACGAGGCACATCGGAGGTTAAAAACCACCGATCGTCAAGGGTTTCTACAATCCCATATTATAACTTTTCCACCGCTGCCGTTAGCAGGTAGACTGGTCAAAATTTTAATCCTTTAATTGGTGAGTTTATAAGTAGTTCTTAACATATATGTCCGCGCAGAAAACCGACAGAAAAAAATATATTAATTAATAATAAAACAGAGATATCCGCGCGAAGATATGCATCGGTTATGTAGATTAGTGTTAGTTTATGATTTTTCTTTAGCGAAATCGCCTGTGAAAGAGATATCCGCGGGAACATATGGATCAGTTATGCAGGTTAGCGTAAGTTTTTTGATTTTTCTATAGAGAAATTGTCCGTAAAAAAGAGATATCCGCGCGGAGATATGTATCGGTTATATAGGCTAATGTTAGTTTATGACGAGATAAAGAAGAGATATTCGCGCGAAGATATGGATTAGTTATTTAGGTTATAAATCTCCCCATTGATCTCCTACATTGACCATTTTAGGGTTGGGGATTAAATATCAACCATCATCGTTGGAAAAGTGAGCCGTCCGCGCACACGTGGGACTACGTGGGAAGACATAAAATGCATTGGTCTAGTCAAAACGGCCATAAAAGACAACAAGAAATTTTTTGAGATAAAAAAAAAGTGGCTGGACTTGGGGCGAGAAAGATCGAAAGAGAAAAGACTTTACCGTTTTAGATGCTGTTGATCTAAGTGACCAGAAGACCACAGTGGTGGCTTGATGTGATCACTAGTTGAGTTATGAGCGGAAATTCTGGGTTCAAATCCCGGACTCGGCAGAATTTCTTAGCTCAGCCCTCTGGTGAACATCAAACTGTGGATCGAAATACTAATAACTTTCCTTAACATCTTAATGGAAAACGGGGTACAATAAGCCAAGAGCTTCAGTACAAAGTTGGCATTGAACCACTACCCGTGCAGCTAATACGAAAAAGTGACCAGAACCAGCATGTTACAGTATGGGAAAAAGCTCTTCTGGAAGAAAGTTTATTTGTAGTATTGAATGAAAGACGGCTTTAATTGGCTTAGGGGCCAATAACTATGATGTCAATATTATAAACCGCAATCTGATCTGACTAACGATCTATTGGTATTTCTGAAAGCTTCTGAAGCTTGCTAAGTTATCAATCCCCTAATACAGATTGATAATGACTTGATAGGATTGTCGATGCCATTAGACTGCAATTAACAATATTGTTAACTATAATTTCTCAAGATTAATTCTCAATAGCTCTCAAATTATTTGTGCCATGGTTAGGATTTCACGTTAAACTTCCTTAAATTCAGGGTCAAGCTAGAGCTAAATTC